>OZ022513.1:35677198-37099698 GCA_963989385.1 Ctena decussata
TTCCAAGATATCTTATGTTCTAGCAGTTTGCCATATGAAAGCACAAGGAAGCAAATTTGACCTTATCGTAAAAAGGTCAAGGTCAACCCAAGGTCATAATTTGAATAATCTTGGTAGTACTCGTGTACACGATGCTACATACCAAGTTTCAAGGCCATCGGCCTATTGGTTCTGGAGAAGAAGATTTTTTTAGGTTTTTACCATATATGGGCATGGCGGCCATGTTGGTCATGTGACCAGGACCGTTTGAACAACTTTTTGTTCCTAAGGTCCCAGGAGGCTACATACGAAATTTGGTTACAATTGGCCCAGCGGTTTCAGAGGAGATGTCGTTTGAAATTGTGGACGGACGACGGACGACGGACGACGTACGACGGACGACGGACGACGACGGACGACGGAGCCTTACCATCCTATAAGCTCCCCCGGAGCCGCTGGCTCAGGTGAGCTAAAAAGCATTGTTGTGATGGATAACGCATCGTATCATTCTGTCCATTCAGATAAGTGTCCGACGACCAACACGCGCAAGGCTGATATCCAGGCCTGGTTGACATCCCACGGTATTGCATACGACGATAAAATGGTTAGAGCTGAGTTGCTAACTCTTGTGAAAAGAAATAAACCAGATTCACCAGTATACAAAGTAGATCAGATTGTTTCCCAATATGGACACAAAATTTTGAGATTGCCACCTTATCATTGTGACCTCAATCCAATCGAACTCATATGGGCCAATGTTAAACAGTATGTAGCAAGACGGAATTTTTCTTATAGACTATCCGATGTTCAGGCTCTCACAGAGGAAGCTTTCACAAAAATTACTGTGTCTGACTGGCAACGTGCAGTGGACCATGTTGTAGACATCGAAGAGGGCTACAGGAAAAGTGACTTAGCTTTTGATGATGCGATCGAGCCCTTCATTATAAACCTTGCAAGTGACAGTAGTTCAGACAGCGTGACTGACACAGCTTCTGAAACAGAATAGTTATTTTCTGAATTGAAATTATCTGTCCAATTAAAGGCTAATATTGCATTTCGGTTTTAGTTTTGATTAGGAAATGCCAAACGATTTCCTTACAATACTGCTCCAGATAAGAGGTGTATTTCTTGATAATTGTGAGATAACCATAAGACATATGTCGTACCTCATGAAAACTGCATCAGTGAGGTAGTTCTGATGAGGACTCACAACATATGTATTCAGAAAAAAAACTAAGATACTCACAGAATTGTAAATAATAATCTCTTTACCTGGACTATTGATTTAACCTCACAAAGCACCGATCAGAACACCCTAAAAAAAGAATTAAGGCGAAAAGAGGATAAAGTTGTCATGTTTATGTTGCCTCTCTTTTCAGTAGGAGTTAAATCTTTAAGGGAAGAATTTGCTCTCTTGTGAGCAAGTTATTTCCTTTTTCAAAGAGTAAGAGTAGACCCTATGTTCGAAGAGCAATGTCCTCAAGGATTGCAAACAGTAACAAGTAACAGAAGTTATTTTCCTTTGCAAAAAAGGCAGAACCCCCCCCCCCCCCCCGCCAAAAAACAATAAAATAAAATTAAAAAAAAAAAAAAAAAAAAACGGGGAACAGTTTCAAACTCACCCCCACCTCTCTACTGTATGTTAATTATACCCTTTGAAACTCACAGAGGAAAAAATATTTTACTAGTTTATGGGCGCACTAAGACAGCTGGACAAACAATTTTATATCACGTCCTTTTCAACAGTATTTCAGTTAATTTTGCCCGATGCAAGAAAAATTAAGACGACATAATTGAGCCGCGACATGACAAAACCAACAAAAAGACATGTGCGTCCAGTGAAGACTGAGACCAGCCTGGGCATCTGCTCAGTCTGATCAGAGTTTTCGCTGTCTGCTCGGAGCATTGATCTGTCATGTTCAAAATGGCCTGCAGTCTGAGCAGGACATGCTCATTTTTCTTTTTGGTTGCCACAGCCTGTTTTACCCTGCCAATGACTATTTCAATATGCCCTGTCGAGGAGTCTCACATGTGCAGGCTCATCATGGCACGCGCCGTTTCCATCATGCCTTATGTGCTTAATTAAACTGCGTATTTCAAATCGGAAGCCGTCTTCTAGTGATGTATATACGAAACGAACAATATTTCATAAAAAATACAAAACTGTAATTATTCCTTTGTCACCGGTTTCGCAATCGACTCTACCGATCTGCATATTCACGAAGAAAGGTCAGAAAGACAGGTCAATTTGCGCCAGCTATACAATGTGTTACGATTAACTAATGGTTGTTTATTATTCCAAAGGAAATCCCACACAAGCGTTTCTATTGTTTTAGCAACATATTTTGGCATAATATTTGTTTCAACTAAAAATCCTATTTGCGATATTAACATTGTTTTAATAATTAAAACTTTCCCTTTTAGGGTCAAATCCCTACTCTTCCATACCTGGATACAGTTCTTGATTTTATTAATTTTTTCCATCCAAATTGCATTTTCGTCGATTTAATAACCATGGCGTATACCTAATGTTTTTACATTTGTTTTAGTCCATGTAATATCTTTATATGTTGGGTTTTTATTTTTCCATGCTCCTAAAAATAACCCCACGGTCTTTGTTTTATTGATTCTTGCCCCTGACGCTTCTTCATATGAAGCTATAGTTTTAAATGATTCCTTAATCGATTCTTCTGTGGAATTAAAAATTTGAGTATCATCTACAAAACTACTGATTTTAACCTCAGCTCTTCTTTTCGTTTCATTATCAATGAAGGGTAACGGTATTCCAATAATTTTATTGTTTTTTCTTATCGCACAAGCTAATGGCTCAGCTTGTAATATATAAAGTAAAGGACTTATTGGACAACCTTGGCGCATAGAGCGAGTTATACTAAAATACGTACTCCTAAATCCGTTTGTCAAGATTGCCGTTCTTGCGCCTTTAAATATCGTATCGATCCATGTTCGAAATTTTTCGCCAAATCCGAATTTCAATAAACAATTCTGAGTCCAATTCCATTCAACTCTATCAAAAGCCTTTGAATAGTCAAGGAAAATAATAGATGAATCTATATGATTTTCATCTGAATAAGTAACTATGTCTTGTAACATACGATTAGCTTCTGATATGTTTCGGCCTCTTACAAAACCTTTTTGATCGGGGTGAATTAATTTGGGTAGTAATATCTTAAGTCTTTCCGCAAGAACTTTAGTTATTATTTTATAATCAGTGTTTAATAAAGAGATCGGTCTCCAGTTAGTTATATCTGCTCTTTCGAGCAAATATAACTAACTGGAGACCGATCTCTTTATTAAACACTGATTATAAATAACTAATAAAAACTACTTTAATTTAGGCAGTTATTTAAAACAGTCGTTTGAAAAACTCTTATGTATCTAAACTGGGTTAGAAATTGCATAACAAAAATCGCTCCATTTTTTGGGCACTGGAAATTAATGGGTTGAAATAGACGAAATTGGCTCATCGCTGATACAAAAGAAAGTAAATGATATTTTAAGCAATAAACCATGGTTTTGTCAAGCGTAAGACAGATTTCTTACGTTGTTACCAACAATTAGCTCTTCAGTATTGCTTCATGTTTCAGGACATTGTGTTTATCGTAAAAGAGAGTCACTCATACATGTAGTATAGAAAGAATGGATGACGTTCAAGGCTTACACAAAGACATTTGGCGATTTTTTTTTCAGATTGAATCAAGAAATAAGAAAGTTATCTGAGTTTTACTTTTTGTCAATTTTCAGCATAGAATTGTCCATTTTGAAATTTCTAAAACGGCACTAACAACTTTTGTTACTTAAAAGTCAATCTAACTTCATGTTGTTGTTCCAAGTCTCCCAAGAGTGACCGCAAGGGCTAGAGTCTTCAAACTGGCTCAATTGATACATGTATGTCTGGGGAATATCACAGAGTTACAGATGAGCATTAAGTTTTGTGTGAAGTTTGTATTTATTCTGATATTTGTAATATACTTTGATCGAACCTTTTGAAATTGGACTTGGCTTACTGCTGTTGTTTTTTTATAGATGCATACCATGTATTGAGATAGGTTCCATTAGGTGGAGGGGCGGCTGTAGTGAAGTGGATAACACTCCGGACTGATCCAGGGGTCGCAAGATCGACCCCCCGCTTCTCCAATCTTTCGGATGAGACTTTAAACCGAGGTTCCGTCTCCATTTGACCTAGTTGGTGGTGGGACGTTCAACCCGAGTTCACTCACTCCATTATGTGGTGGTTTTGTTAGGCAATGACGTTGATTGGGGATATACATGATCCCCTGCTCACTTGCCGTTGTTCTTCAAGAATGTTTATACTAAAACCAGGACATTTGTCAATATTTTAGGCGACGTTAACAGCAGCTACACAAACGGAGTTTTAAGAAAAGAAGTTGGTCTGAAATTTTATGCTAGACATGGACTAGTTCAGCTATAAGAATAGTGTGCTGAGCAACAAGTCAGTTGTTTGTAGATATATCACTTGAGCTTTGCACTAAGTGAAATGTAGTTTACAATGAAGCACACGACACGACAAAACCAACAAAGCATGTGCGCCCACCATGACTCAGCTCAGCCTGGACATCCACCAAGACTGATAAGAGTCTTTAGTGTGCGCTTTAAGGGTAGCTAAGGGACTAAGCTAACCATGCGGACAGCAAAGACTCTGATCAGACTGGGCTGATGCCCACGACAGGCTGATCTCAGTCTTCATTGGGCGCACATGCCACTTTGTTGGATTTCTCGCGTCGCGGCTCAATTAATATTCATATTGCTGTTACAGTGACATGATTCTTAGTTGAAAAACTCTGCATGTTTCAGGTATAAATGAGCCAGATTCAGTTGATGCAAATAGATCGTTCGGTGATCTTGGTTTAGATTCTCTGCTAGGTGTAGAAGTCAAACTTACACTGGAAAAAAAAATACGACATTGTTTTGAGTCCAAAAGAAATCAGAGGGCTGACCGTTAAAAAACTAAAAGCGTTCGCTAAAGAAAAAGGACAAAGACAGAATGAAGAGACCCAGAGGGGATACGTTGTAGATGGGCGTGAATTTCCTCTCTTACGAAAAGAATTTCAGATGTTAGCGACAGAGGTTATAGTGAAAGTAAACAGTGTGGAAGAAGGATCACCTTTGTTTATCGTTCACCATATGTTTGGTAAGTATAGCTATTCAGTAGTTCAATAAAAACACTTAGTTTGGTCACCAGAAAAGTAAATAGTTTGGTCACCAGAAAAGTAAATAGTTTGGTCACCAGAAAAGTAAATAGTTTGGTCACCAGAAAAGTAAATAGTTTGGTCACCAGTAAATAGTTTGGTCCCCAGAAAAGTAAATAGTTTGGTCACCAGAAAAGTAAATAAAGAAAATAGAAACTTTTCCCAAAATACCGGTTCGACTGACACTAGTGTATACCTGCGCTGCCAGACCAGATTCCAAGTCACAACAAATTCATTTTAACACAAAGATCTTATTACTTTTGAGGTGCCTTTTTTAAATAATAGACTTATACAATGTAGTGTAAAGACGTCAATATCAGGAGAATAACTGACACAAAGAAAATGAAACTTGAACAGACATGAAAAAATTAAAAAAGAACTTTCCGACTTACTTTAGAAACTTCATGAAGTCCCTCTCGAAGTGGAAGAATTTTAAAAAAAGTTTTCTTGTCATTTAGAAAATCATTCTAGCAGAAATGGTTCCTTTGCCTGGAGGAGCGGCTGTAGTATAGTGGATAACACTCCAGACTACCAATCCAGGGGTCGCAAGATCGATCCTCCGCTCCTCCGGTCTTTCGGATGAGACTTTAAACCGAGGTCCCGTCTCCGTATGACCTCGTTGTTGGTGGGACGTTAAACCCGAGTTCACTCACTCCTTTGCCTGGTGGCAGAAATTGAGCCTATTTCCTCTAAAGCTGAATGGACACACTTTCCGGGGGACCAAATGTGCCAGCCCTTATCTGATACAAGGATTTTGAGCCGCGATGCGAGAAAACCAACAATAAGGTTGTGCGCCCAGCGCAGACGCAGATCAGCCTGGGCATCCGCCCAGTCTGATCAGGACCTTCGCTAAGCGCTTAAATGGTAGCTAAGGGTCTGAGCTACCTCCATACGTACAGCGAAGACTCTGATCAGGCTGGGCGGATGCCCAGGCTGATCTGAGACTGCGCTGGGCGCACAACCACATTGTTGGCTCAGGTGTCGCGGTTCTTTTCTAAATTGCAGTAAACTTTTTCAACTTTCTTCTGCTACGACAGGAAATTTATTCATGAAGTCTCTAAGACACATCAAACTGATGTAAAAAATATTGAAGTTTTTAATACAACATCTAGATACGAAGATGATACCTAGATTGTTTGCTTAATATTGATACTAAGTATATTGTCAAAATTCACCAACTGTACCCCCACTTAACTTAGGTTAAATGAAGCTAATTCTTCTCATACCGAAGATTAATCGTTTTGCTAGAATATTTCATATTTGGACTTAAATAACCAGGCCCCGAGGTTATTAAACATTTTCGTGCTCTGCTCAGCTGACTATGAAATCTTCTCTGCTGATAAATATTAAAATGCCAACTAATGTACTAATGTTGGCATTTTCATATTCATAAGCAGGGAAAATTTCATACTCAGCTCAACTGAGCAAGAAAACAACTATCAGTAATTTGCTATTTATTAGCAATTAAAATTTCATGCTCAGCTGAGATGAGCATGGAAAAAGTTTTGTAATCTTGGGGCCTGATTGAAGTCGTAACTGCAAAGCTTCTCCGAAGTATATTATACCGACAGCCTTGTCGCACATCATTTTGAAAGTTCTATTGTCACCATTCTAAATCTGTTGCAAAATACGTATAATGTTAGTTGGACGACACTTCTGCAGCAAGGTATATCGTAACTCAGAGAGTTTTGTGGTGACTATATCTATAAATTGAGGGGAAAGAGGGGATCCCTTTTTTTTCATTTTGATAAATAAAAAAGATCATAGGTCGTTAAGAAAAAATAAGCAAAAAAATTGGGATTTATGCAATAGTCGATACGCCTAGGTTTTGATATAATCCTGGCCCAGAGGTTATAAAATTTGAGTACATTCTCAAACTCAAAATTTTGAGTTTGAGATTATTCTCAAGTTTTATAACCGCGAACCCTGTTTGATGACTATGCTCTTTCATTGCACAACAGTGTGTCGGTCCTTAGACTCCGGGGTTTTACCACTGGTTATGGCTTGATGCAGCCCTTCGTGGTGTAATAAGGCTCCCTTTTTTGTTGCCGGGCCGCGTAGCGCAATCGGTAGGGCACCTGACTCATTAGTCAGAGGTCCTGGGTTCGATACCCGGTCTGGCCACATACTTTCGTTTCTCCTTCCGCTGGTTGTCAGTCACTGGCGAAAGTATGTTCACTTAGTACTGGTTAACCACTGGGAGGTCTAAGCCTGCCCAGGTACAGTGTGGCTAGGTTAATAACTGACCATCCCGACATGAACACAGCTGTTTACCGTGGACGTAAAGCAACAAATCAATAAATGAATCCTTTTCTGTTTTGGCTTTGAACCATCGTGTGCATTTGATCACAATGGTTCTAACTTGATTAACGATAATTAAAGGCCCAATTGCTCTATCTGCATGAAAAATTACATCCTGAGATATCGCTGCAGGCTTCTCACTATAGTTTCGTTGTTGTAAATGACCGTGACTAGCCAGCTTTAAACAAATAAAACATCCCTGAGTTTTACATAAAGTGGGTTTGAAAACTTATTTGGGTCATTTTAGTTGGCAGCTGAAATGACCTAATTTCGATTGCATTAAGTTGAATTAATGGTAAAAATACAATGTACCGGCGTGGAGCCCCAATCACTATCCCGCATATGTTTATATAACATTGCTAGAGGGGAAACCAGAATGGGAACGGTATTTTGTGAAGCGATTTGTTATTTTTCAAAAACTTGTTTTCTCTATTTTCTGCCAATTTCATGATAGATATATGCACATCGACCCCCTTTTTATTACCGAACGCGGAGGTTGAATCACTTTTGTTAATGATTTGAGTTTAGATGTTTTACCAGTGATAGGACTATCGGGACTTTAACATGAAACAGTTATTGTATTCTCTGTTGATGCTGATGATGTGAGTTAGAGAATCGCTAAACAAGCTGCTAATTAAACTGAGGGACTTTAAAAACGCACCATTGTATATCATATTATTTTACCCAGAGTTTGCAATATTGAAAACGTTTGAGCACTCGAGCGAGTTAGCATGGTTGAGTTCTTTAAGTCTGCAAACGCTTACAGAGAGTGTGCAACCATGCATAGAAATTTGGAGAAAATGGAAATTTGGTTACTTTTTCGCATAAAATTTTAACGAATTCACATTTTGTCGAATTTTAATGTTTATGCATCTAAATGAATACCATACACTGTAAAAACAATGAAAAATGGCAAAGATCTTGAAAAAGTGCTTTATCGATGTTCGAAAATTGGATTTTGTTTTAAAAAAGTAGGGAACAGCTCAAAATTTGGAGATACCCGACTTAAAAACCGACCAGTTGATTGTATACCTACCAAGGTCATGAGAGTATGTCTTAATGTACCCGATGCAAGCAAAGGTGGGGGGGGGGGGTATCAATAAGGTGGGTTTTCTGCATCCTACCAAAGTTTTATTTTTTTAACTGATGGTATACTCCTATGTGTCTAGGTTTTTGAACCATATGTAACTTTGGTCGGAAAGCCCTACTTACTGAGCTATGGGTCCACAGAAGTGGGTGGGGTCATCCAACATGGTTTTAGCCTGTCTTGTAAAACATTCTTATTTGGTAGAAGAGTATAACAGACAGACAGGAATTGATAAAATGATTAACAGAACATCTAAAATATATTTCCATATCATTTTATTTGGTTTAATTGAACATATGTTGTCGAAAAAGACTTCCTTTGACAGTCAGCATTTTTTTTTTATATTTTTGTCCTCAATTTTCAATGTTTCTTGGCATTATTGTTAAATAAAAAGACCAGCTAACATCAAACTCATGTCAAGGAAGCACCTTGTCCAGGACATTCGGATGATGTGACCAGAATTTTACAATGACCCAGTTTTCATGGTTGACTGAACAAATAAACTTGCTTGGAAGCTTGTTTTTCATTCAATTTTGACCTAGAATAACGAAACTTTGGTCGAATTACTATTTTAACTGCTATATTATGCCCTATACCCCCGCCAATAAAGGTGAGAGGATACATTTTGGCTTCAGTTCGGATTTCCTTGTCGTCTGCATCTGTGTCTGTGTCAAATATTAAGTCCTTTTTGACATTGGAAACAAGGTCAAGGTCAGATTTTGATGACCTTGACCTTGTTTCCAAGGTCACAGAAGGACTTAAAATGTGACACATACACAGATACACATCATCCGAATGTCCTGGACAAGGTGCTTCCTTGACATGAGTTTGATGTTAGCTGGTCTTTTTATTTAACAATAATGCCAAGAAACATTGAAAATTGAGGACATAAATATAAAAAAAAATGCTGCCTGTCAAAGGAAGTCTTTTTTGACAACATATGTTCAAATTAAACCAAATAAAATGATATGGAAATATATTTTAGATGTTCTGTTAATCATTTTATCAATTCCTGTCTGTCTGTTGTACTCTTCTACCAGATGAGAATGTTTTTACAAGACAGGCTAAAACCATATTGGATTACCCCACCCACTTCTGTGGACCCATAGCTCAGTAAGTAGGGCTTTCCGACCAAAGTCACATATGGTTCAATAAACCAGACACATAGGAGTATACCATCAGTTAAAAAAAATAAAACTTTGGTAGGATGCAGAAAACCCACCTTATTGATACCCCCCCCCCCCCCCCCCCCCACCCGCTTTGAATAATTATTCAAATGTCCGTTACCTTCACTTCCTGTTTTTGTGCAAAAAGTTTGAATCTTTGCAAAATGACGTTGAAAAGAAAGAAATGTAACCGAAATAAGAACACAAAGCATGAACAATCAATAACCTCTCATTTCTGTGTCATTGAAATTTGACCAGCAGTTACAAAATTGCAGCAAACTGAAAATCACGCTTCAATCATTATTGGATTAATTCAAATTTATCTCCCTTTAGGAATATATAAAGCCAACTTTTGCATTCATTTTAATAGCTTGTGTGCCCGGTTAAAATTGGAATAAACCAAAATTACAAAAGTTGATGGCTGTATGAAACAAAAAATCATTTTTCTAGCATATCCAAAGCTACAAACTGTGGCATTTCTAAAGTCTCTCAGTATATTTGTATTTAGAACAACCGTGGAAGATTCGTGCACGGTTAACCACTCAAAGATTTTATTAACCCATTTGAACCCAAGTTTGTACAAAGTATTAAAACTGCGTCGCATAAACGCAACTGTAGCGTTCCTTACTATTGATTAAACATCGATATGAAACATAAATACTTCGGGAAACTCCAGCTCATTCAAATTTATCTTTATGCCGGAAAAACTCAGTCATATTTTAGCCGCGACACGACACGACAAAACCAACAAAGTGGTTGTGCGCCCAGCGCAGACTCAGATCAGCCTTGGCATCCGCCCAGTCTGATCAGGGTCTTCACTGTCCGAAGAGGTAGCTTAGACCCATAGCTACTTTTTAAGAGCTTAGCGAAGAGTCTGATCAGACTTGGCGGATGCCTAGGCTGATCTGAGTCTGCGTTGGGGCACAACCACATTGTTGGTTTCTCGTGTCGTGGCTTATTTGCCTCCGCCAATCTCAGGCTGTAGGAACCGAGGCTCCTTTATGTATTGTAAGGAAATTAGTCGCTAGTGAGAAAATTGTTTCCTTTCAGTAGCGAACAGTAAAGAGAATGGTAAAGGTTTCCCATAGCCTTATAGTTTAAAGGGCAGTGGGGATTAGAGGCCCAATGTGTATTGGGCACAGCAGATGAAAGGCAGAGCCTCTCCCTCTCCTTTCGCTGCCTTGTCCTTCCCGGATTCAAAGCAGGTACCCATTTACTGCTGGGTTGACAGGGAGAGTTTTATCGTCGAAGGATGGCGAAACCTGTGTGCGGTCTCAAGACCTTCCCGGCGGCTTTCTGCACCATAACCGAGCGTCTCTACCCACCCGACCACGGCGCCTCTTTGTAGCGAACGCAATGCAAGTAAAAAATAAAATTTTAAATTTAGGTTATATTAAAATGGCCGAGTAGCTCGCTCTGACAATACCCAGTTAAAATAAACTTTCACTTTCAGGCACACTGAATGGCTTACGTCAATTAGTGTCACAACTTAAAGTTCCAGTGTTCGGGATACAACGAACTGCTGCTGTTCCAAATGAGTCAATGCAAGCAATGGCAGGTTTCTATCTAAAGGTATGTCTCCAGATAAAACTGTGTTTTTAGGGTTACACGACCCTTACACTTTTCCGCGTAAAACCTGACATTTTTACATTTTCTTGAAACTAACACAATACAAGGGGTGGTAATTCTGACATAGTAGCTGAATTATCCCATTTAAGGTAGCCGTATACGGAATAACTCCGTTTTTTTATCTGTTAAAACAAAAGACAGTTATTGTTCATTATAAAATCATTCAACAGTAGAGTATATACAGTTAAAACATACACTAACAATGTCAACCGTAAAGATCCTAAGTTTTCGGGCAGGTAGGTCTGTACAAACATTGGAAACCGAGATCACACTGTTCCTTAGGAACCAGAATGATCAAGGTCTTCTCAGTTTCCATTCCATCTGCGCATTTTGTAGGCATTGCTCTATGGTAGAGCCGGAAATAACAGGAAAATAAAAAATAGGGCAAGGACGGGCTGTGCTTGCAACAAGTGCAGAATTGGGCAGTCTGTTTTTTGGGATATTTTTGACCTTAAACATCGTTTTTCCAGGAAACGAAACAGTGAAATGTTTGGGTTTCTTGTTTGTTCTATTCTGTGACATACAATGTAAGTTTTACTAAACAAATGTGCATAAGCTTGCCCCATCAAATATATTTTTCATGACGTTTTCATGAAATTCAATTTTCTTGCATTTTTTAAAAAAATGCACAAGTATACTTTTTATCAATACAATTTCATTTTTTTACCAGTTTGTTTCAGATATCCTATATTGTAGATTATATGATTTGCAGAAACAAGTGCATTCTTGTGCTAGTAATATGAATTTATATGGAGAATGTATAAAAAAGTATGTAGAAATACAAAATATTGTTTTTTAGGAAAACAAAACGGTGATTTTTTTTCTTATCCAAACGTTTCATAGCTTTTGGGGTTATTTAGCTGGTATAATGGTTTGAATGCCCCGCAAATATATCTATTCAGTATCCGACTACCTTAAAGAAGATGCTGTTTTTGAAAGAAAAGATGCCTTTAAGAGATTTCACGGGTACATCTGCCTATCCGACATGTACCTTTTTTTCGGCTTTGTTTTCTGGCGTGTAAAACATTTACTTCGTTCTTTATTTTGAGTAACACACGTCCCCAGTGAGAAATGAGAAAATCTTCTGTGGAAATTTGAGAATATAAATAAAACCATTGATAAAAGAAGTCTGATAATTCTGAACAGGAACGACTTCCACTGGGTGTTTAAATGTCGAACAGTTACTCATAATCTGAATAAAGCCCGGCTTTATGTTCAGTTTATGAATGATTCGCCGGCGTTTTCACACTAAGGCCCGATTTCACGTTAAACTCATTTTTGCCATGATATTTATTTTGCGTAACGTGACGTCTTATTTATTGAACGCTTACGAACCTCGTACTGCGCGACGTCAACTACTTCCGAAAAGCGAAACCGGGAAAATGAACCTCTGACCTGTTTAAACGCTTCTGTCTAGAAATCGGAATGAGATAATTCTTCTATATTTTCGTTTTTAATATTGATAGAGCCTCTAGAACAACTCGATATTGTTTTATTTGAATTAAAAAAAATGTCAAACACCGCTCTTAGCGTCCATTAAAGTTTAACGCCAAAGCAATCGACGTTATCTGAACATGGGGTATAGTTTAAAAAATCAACTTTGAAAAATATTTACATCTTAAAATCTTAATATACACCTCGCCAAAAGTTTAGCATATTTCAGCACTATGGTACCTGTGTTACAAATTCTGCAGAAAATTAACAAACTATAAAACAACGATGTAATTTATGGATTTGGAAAAAAAGAATACTTACAACGCGTCAATCCACTACTGCAACATGTCGTTGTTGGAGAAGGTTCAGAAACGTTCCGTTATCTCAAAATATTAAAAAGACAATCAAAGTCGTTTCTTCATAGACGTCGGCTCAGTTGATCCTAGTCACAAAATTTATCTTAACGGTACCTGTCAGCTACATTATCAACGACTTCCGCGGCGGTCACATTGTTAGCGCGAGGTTGACAGAGTACAGAGAGACTCTGACGTCACAAATTTAGTTACCGCGACTTTAGCTGAGCGGTTTTAATACCGTTAATGGCGTTATAATTGGATCAAAAGAAATCCGTTTTTCGGCGGAATATTTTATCTGACAGTTGACCGTAACAGATTACCATCGCCTTTAGAAGGACGTTGGTTGCAGTAGATACTTGACTTGTAGTAAGCATATGCCTCATGACATTTTCGTCCAAAATTATCGGGTAAAAGAATTTTGGCGGGTTGACATTTTTGTGTAAAATAATAGTTCTTTATCTTTTATTTTCTGCATATAAGATGTCGTGCCAGGAAAAAAATGTCGCACGTCAGACAGGAGACCACGGAATAAATAAGTTACACATTAAAATTGAAGTGCGACATTCAAAGACCGACAGTTTTCAGTAAAACAAAAATAAGAAGAATTCATAGGAAAAATGCATTGTTAATGATTAAGAATACAAGTATTGACAAGACTTTCTTTTATGTCTGATTTAGAAATGGCTCAGACACAATCAATGTATCAAGTTACGATTTAATACCAATTCTCTGTAAACATCGAGAATGGTGGCTCACGCCTAGTCACAGATTTTAGCGAAACTTTCTGAGCATGTTCGTTGTCACTCAAAAAGTAAATATTGAAATACAACTACCTATTTTTTATTGCCCGTTTCCATGGTAACGGGATTTATAATTTTTGGCCTGAAACTCTAAAAATATCAGTGAAAATTGACTATTTTTGCACAATTACATCTTCTAAACTTTATATATTTATTGTTAATAGTAAATTGTTCTTTCAAATATTACTCAGGATAAATTCTATAGCGAGCTACTAAAACGAATTTAGTTGACTGTAGAATCACACATGTGCTTTAAAGGCGGGTGGGGTATCAAGATATTGAAATTCATCGTTTTTCATCATTTTTAACCCAATATTCCAAAGCCCCGCGGGCACTCTGACATATCTTTACATATTCACCGTCAAGAATGGTACTTCATGTATAACATTATGGAAAAACATGTGTGGGAAGTTACCATCTTCTTATCGTTACCATGGCAACAATTATGTTACCCTTTTAAAAACCCAAAGTGGAATAATCACATTTAAATAAGCCTTTGTTCATCCACACCACTTGAATACTGCAATATGTTAGTAGATGAATACAATTTATTAGTCAGTTGTTCGCTTTACTACAGTTTATTGATTGTGGGCCCAGATGGGAAGGTGTTATGGGTCATTTTAGAGGCCCGAACAGGTGAAAATTTTGTGCCAAAAATAGGCAACAAGCCAGATATGGTTTACCCTCTACCCCCTTCCCCTGTCGAGAGTTCTAATGAGTATAGTTTTCTTTAAGCCTAGTATCTTACAAGTATTTTGCAACATGTAAGCTCTCCGGCGATTGTCGGGTTAAGCAATAATAGCATGTTACCAACGTTACCAATCAAAAACATAAATAAGATATAAAACTATTGAAACTTGCAAAAGTATGGAAGTCACATTCACATGTTTGAAATCATAATATGGTCTATAAGAAGAATCCGGTAGCTACAAAGTATGCTCTTTGAAAGATCATTTTAGCTTACATGGCGTTACATACGTTACATTTGTCTTTACACTTCATTAAAATTGCTGTTTCTATCCAAAATAATTTATTATTGTAAGTTTTTCTTTCCGTATTAGACCATGGGTTTGTTTCTGTCTAAAAGGCAATTTATTTATCTTTTTGACTCAGTCAATATTATTATCTTATCTTTTATACTTTGGGAGAAATAGGATGTTGAAAACACTACACTCTTAGAAAATATTTCATATCTCAATTATCACTTGCTGGGCCACAAGCCATCTATGGTTACCTCCTCCCCGACTCCTCTCCGTAGGAAGTTTAAAGATCATGATTTACATAATGCCCAATGTCTTACAAGTATTTTGCATGTTAGCCCTCTGGCAATGGAAGCACTATGATGTAACAGCTTGTTAAAAACGTTACCCATCAAAGCGGGAAACATACTATGAAAATATTGAAAGTTACAAAAGCACGGAAGTCACATTCACACGTTTAAAATTATAATATGTTCTAACAGAAGTATACAGTAGCTTCACTTTAAGATTTTTATAGATCATTTTAGCTTACGTGGCGTTACATACGTGATATTTGTCTTTGCAAATGAATGAATAAATAAATAAATAAACAACACTCCAGTAAGTGCTGTTTTCATTCAAGGTATTTTCTTTTTGTAAGCTTTTCTTTCCGTATTAGACCTTACCTTTGTGGCAATTTATTCATGTTTTGCGATCAGCAAATATTATTGTCATATCATTTATACTTTGGGAAAAATAGGCTGTTGAACACAGTACCCACTTACAAAATATTCCATGTCTTAATTATTTATTGCCATATAATTAAAATGTTTGAATAACAATATGGGAATTAAAAACAACAGCATAAGGTAAAATTGCCTCTGTCAGCCTATCGAAACAGCAAGGATGGGTGGGACAATATGTTGAACGCATATTTGTCACTATTTCTGATAGCACCTTGGCCGTAACTATCGCTTATAAATGTTACCTGTGACTTTTTTCTTTAAAATCGTATAATTTGAAGATGGAACAGTTTGTTTTTCTTTTGTTAGCAGTTTCTTCATAAAATAATCTTTGAGTATAAGAAAATACATTCTGGTTTGTTTTTGGTCATTAGCTATTACTAGTAGTGATGCAAATAACGTTTACATATAAGAGAGTTCGTTACAATACCACTTATCAAGGTTCTGCGCTGTCTCTTAGAAAATAATAACAAATACATAGTTGCAGCCCTAATGATCTTTTGTGTACATGGTACATGTATCTTTGAACACTTTCATCAGCTAGTAGACCTTGAGCTGGCCATAAACCCCCCTCTCTCCCCCTCCTCCCCACCCACACACCCCAGGGGAGTTTTGTACCCTATAATTTTCTAAAATTACATTATATCAGAAACAAAATGACACATGTTAGTCCTCTGTACGTTGGGGTATTAATGTTAACTTCGACGTCAAGTACGTCTTATCAAATTAATATTTTCACGTTATAATAGAAAATACGCATTGTTACACACATGTAAGTATTCGCCCTAAATAATGTTGGGTTTTGTATGCTGGTACATAAATCGCTGTTTCAAAGTACTTGACATGTCAAAATTACGTTGAAAAATCCGTATAACGTAGCTAACATTGTATTTGACGTTTTTTTTTCCTTTTATTTCTATATACATGTAATATTAGGAGAAAATTGAAAGAATTGAAGTGTACAGAAAGTTAAGATCACAAATATGTCTATTTTAATATTGTAATACATAAAAAAAACTAAAATCTTACAACACTAGTCAGCCGTCACAATATATATGTAACGTATATAACCATAACAAAAATACGAAAAAAATATAAAAAACAAATTGAGACTAAATCGCTGAATTGGTGGACTGAAATTTATACATGCTCCATCACTCTTATTCAAATCATGCCCAGCCGAGATAAGTTAGGTGGTACTTAGCAGTGGAAATATAAAATGAGGACAGAATATATTTTTTTAACGAATATAACGTACAAAATTACGAGAAAATCTAAGAAACCTAACATCAGTTGCTGTAGTCTTTCAATGTTATCTGCATTACGGAATGTCTTAAGTTGACACTGCTGTACATGTTAATATGAAGAAACACCAATGTAATGTGTTTTCAAACTTAAAAAAAAATATCGGATCGTGGATATTTGAAAGACAGTCTTAAAGTAATATTACGTTACATGTTTGTAATATGTCTGAGGATAAGATTTTTGAGTAACCTGTTACCACAATATCAGTTCCCGGGCGGCATAAAGCATTCATTGTTGTAGTGTAACCTTACCACTGGTATTCAGATCGTAAATTTAGCTCTTTGAAATACACAAGGGTTCAGCAGTACGCACATAGATCGTTACAGCTGAAGCAGTTCGACCTCAGTCTCACGTAAAAGTGACTTCATAAAAATGAATTATTTTTTAATTTTAGGCATCAAATGAAATAAGTATACATGTAAGTTGATATATGATGTAACTTTCACTATTTAGGTTTAGAGTAATAATAGGGATAAAATCAATTTTGCTACCTGTGCTGTACCTGTATGCCCTACATACAAATATGTGACTGTGACTGCCAGGTGAAGCAATCAAAAGCAGTATCATCTCGGTTGACCGGCATTTACACCATTATTGCTATGCTGTCAGTCGCTTCTTCAGCCAACAGCCTCTTTGCACAGTAACCGCTTTGCATAGGTTAGAAAACGTGTGGCTCCTGTGATCATAACATGCATGTTAAATTGTTATCTACGTGATCTGTTTACACAGCCCCCATCGAATACATTGCAACATATAAACAATATGAAAATTTAAGGATTATAGAAATGGAAATTGTTTATAACGCAAACAGCATTCTGTCATCATCCTGTTGGAGTTCTAGTTGTCATTCTGTTGATACAAATATTTAATTGTAACTATCAATGACTAAAGCTGTTACGAAAGACAAATTTCAGTCAGACGATTTTCAGTGTGTTAGCTTCTTTAATTGTTGTTTGGATATTGCCAAAATGCTGTATTATCTAACAGTATTTAAAATATTTGGACAAGAATAATTTGAATAGCAGTATGATATCATGAATAAGAAGTATACAACGATATTTATTGCTAAACAATGGTTATACAAAGTCATGGAGATGAAATGCAGTAAATGTTTTAGGTTAGCCCTTCCTTTGCATGTATAGGTATGCACTTCCTCTATTGTTTGATTATTGCTGTTCAGAAATATTGTATTACTGGTCAAGGGTATTGAAAATAAAGACTTTGTAAATTCTCAATGAATAATTGTATACGTTACTTGTGCCGTCTTTCTTTTCTTGTTTTTTTTTTCTTACTATTATGCTGCAAAGTATAAACTTCAGTGTAGATGAGTAAATTCTGAAGGAGAACAATTAAGATTCGCTTATAATATCTGAACAGCAATGAACAACATTAATATATTCTGTTATTTTCATTTGCCATTTCATTATGAGGTAAGAGCTCACTGTAACACTGTCCCTGGAAAAAAACATTTTTGTTCAACTAAACGTACCTATATGTTATTTGATGAATCGATTCATTAAACGATGATTTAATACAGCGAGACTTAAAAATGCAAGAAACAAAAGCATAGAAATATAGATTATCTTAAACTTAGCAGTTATGCATTGCTATAATATCAAGAGTAAACTGCCCGTTCTCTTTTTCCGTATTAAATGTTTCTGATACTATACTCCCAAACTCCTGGTTGACAAATTATTATTGGGAACTACATGTTTAATAAACTTAATAAAGCAACATATTAACACTACCATTTAACATTTTCAAACGTAGGTTTGTTTTTGACTGTAACTGAGCAATGTTGTTTCCCTTGGTAACGTAAAATATACGATAGTTTTACTCAACTAAGTATACACTACCAGCAAGTATTCACATTAGTTTCGAAGCATAAGTTACTGTTTTTGGCTGAAGTCTTCAAACTACAGATTTACCATTCTGCTTTTCTAAGCAATGTTGTTTCCCTTGGTAATGTAAAATATACAATAGTTTTACAAAAGTAAGTATATGCTGCTAGCAGATATTCACGTTAGTTTTGATGCATAACTGTTTTTGGCTGAAGTCTTCAAACTTCAGGTTTACTATGCTGCTTTAGAGTTTTTCTGTGTTCACGTATTTTTTTTCAAATCCTGTCAATAAACAAGTTGTACCACATTTCGTATTGTTGATTACTGATTATTTTATAGTTTTATACAAAACAGGACGAAACTGCTCAAGTTCCGCTCAAGTTTAACGTTATCAAACTTATTGTATATCATTTTATTCGAAGCCTATATGCAAAATCAATGCTGGCTTTTAAAAGCAGTGGCTTTACCTTCTCTGAAGTTCTATTTTTTTTCGCCTTTCTGTTTTCTGTTTTTTTTCTTCTCTTTTTTGCATTTTGCAGCTTATATAACAAAATTTCATGTATGTTACCATCTTTCAAACTCAACTGTAAAAATTCTAGAAGAATGATGCTGAGAAATGCCATTATGAAATACTTGGATTTTTGGTATAATAGCCAAGTAAATAGCAAAACCAGGTTTTGCATGTTCAGAATATGTCACGCTCTAAACATTACAATTTGAATTATATAAAGTATACTGTGTTTAATCACATATAAAACACTCCTCATGAATCCCTAAAACTAATCACGGATGAAAGTGTTGATAGGCCCATGTACACAAAATATCACAAGAACTGCCAGACTTATATTTTTATTGTTTTCTATGTAAAAATGAAAAAAAAATGATTAGAGGTATTATAATGAACTATCTTATACATTAATGCAATTTAAATCACTAATAGTAATAGCTTTAATGATAAAGAATAAACCAGAAAGTATTTGTTTCTAGTATTATGAGATTCTTTTATGAAGAAACTGCTACCAAAGAAAACAAAATGATTTTATCTAAAAATTATATGATTTTAACGAATATAGTCATAGGTAACGTATATTATCGACTGAGCCACTGTTCCTTGCTGTTTTAATAGGCTGACATATTCAATATTACACTTTGCTGTTGTTTTCAACTCCAACAGTGAAATTCAAGCACTTGAATTATACTGCAAGTGATAACTGTAATATGGAACATTTGTAAGATGTTACTGTGTTCAACATCCTATTTCTCATAAAATATATAAGATAGGATAATAGTTTTTGCATATCAGAAAAGATGAATAAATTGCCTTTAATACAGTAATAAATATATGGTCCAATATGGAAGGAATAATTTACAAAAAGAAAATATTTTGGATGGAAATAGCAATTTTGATGGATTGTAAAGACAAATATTGTTCTACTAGAATCTACTATAATTTTAAACATAGGAAAGTGACTAGTTTTATTATTATTTTCAATCATTTATATGCTCTGTTTATTGATGTAATGGGTAACGTTTATAACAGGCGGTTACAGCGTAACACCCCATTCGCCAGAGGGCTAACATGCTGCAAAATATTTCTAAGATACAGGGCTTTTAGAAAATTATGGTCTACAAAACTCCCCCTTGGGGGGAGGTAAACTAAATCTGGCTCACGGCCTATATATTCCAGAAGTAAAATAAAAATTGTGTGTGTTTTGAGTTGAAATTTCCCTTCTTTCTCCTTTGGGGCCCCTCTTAGAGGCTAATACATGTATTAGTTTTTTCACAGCATCTTTTGTTTCCTCCTGTATTCTCATATGCAAAGTTTAAGATTTTGTCAATCAGTCCATCGGTTACATATGATTGGATTATAATATCGTAGAGATATTTCACATTTTCGATAACCCCCCCCCCCCCCCCCCAATCCCGTTTTTGAGCCCTTTCTGAGCCCCTTTTTCTGTAAAACAAATGGCACCAGAGCATATACAGTGTTATAATACAATGCATGATATATTTAGAATAGCTTTAAGCATGTTTTTGTGTTGTTAGTGCTGGTTTTCTAGAAATGAAACGTGATATTTATGAGTTTTTTATTGAAAATGTCACTTTTCGCCCCTTTTGGTGCCCCTTAATTGCATAAAATTAAGATTTTCACAGTATCTGTTGATTGTTTACACAAGAGTGATATTGAAATAACAATTCTGACTGTATGAAATTGTTCTTATCACACCACATAGAAATAAATGAATTCTTTTTTAACAATATTGTGTTTTTATAGTTTTTCAATAGGGGAAGTTTTGTTGCCATGGTTACGACCATATGATGGTAACTTCCCATACATGTTTTTTCGTTTTATGATTATTTAAATCCCACTGCAGACTTTATTAGCAAGCCTATATGCCAGAGTGCCCGCGTAACTTTGGTGTACCCATTCAAATATGCCTTAAAATGACATTTTCCAGGACCTGCTTACCCCACCCACATTCCCTGGTATGTGAGACTACAACAGCAATTCAGTAAGGGAGATATTAAAACTTATTATTATTTATAAAGGTCTGCATTTTTACAAACAAGACATATTTAGGCCAAATAATGGCAATTTTAACAATACTAAATGGACTAAATTGTTCAATTTTACGAAATTTTTGGTTCGTTTTTGGTCAAAATCTTTGGAAGCCGTTACCATGGCAACGGAAGTGTGGATGAATGAAACAGCGGTCATTCATTTGTTTTAGTGATACATCTCACACTGTCAGCAAGTTTGAACAAAATCTGAGACCATGCGTGAGCCACCCCTATTATAAAATTCTTGATGATTACAGAGAATTGATATTAACATGTCGTCTACAGATTATGGTAATTTGGTGTGTGAAAAAATAAAACTGATTATGTTTTGGCCACACTTTTAAAAAGTGTCAAAAATTGTACTTTAATTACAGTGGTCTTAGCCTTTATCGTTGTGTATCCAAACAGCTGCAGGGTTTCAAAACTCCAGTGTGTAGGTGTTTTCATTGTACATTACTGCTTCGGATAGGATCCATAACCACACATTTTTATACTTATAAGAAGTCCCCTTTATCAGTTATTTCTGCTGCTAACTTCACAAATAATTATGCTATACTTTTGGCGAGGAGTATATTATGTCATCAACACTCCAACTTCACATTGCGTAAAAACATATCAAAACTAACGATGTATTTTTCGGAGACTTTTTATGCCCCCAACTTCAAAGAAGTTGAGGGGGCATATTGGTTTGGGCCTGACCGTACGTACGTAACGCCTCATTTTCTCAAGAACCGTAACTGCTGGGACATTGATTTTTCATAGGTGGATAGACTATCAAAAACTAGAGGACACATATCTTTTCTTGTCTATCAGCCTTGTACTTACAGAGTTATGCCCCTTTTTAAAAAAAATATATGAAAGTTTGTTCCCAAAATCCTGGAAATACCATTTGAGCTAGGATGCTCATATTTGGCACACTGCTAGGGGCTAACGTGTAAATCACTTGTCTGTTTTTTTGAGTATGAGAATATACTCAAGTTTGATAATCTCCAGGCCTGACTATGAGGCGTCTCATCTGGATCCATGCTGTCGGATTTATAGCATATTGCTTGATTTAAGTTAGTACAGAAATACCTTGGAGTCTTTTCAGTCTTTTATGTTTTTGTATAATTTGCTTCGGTCAGTGGGGATCCAGATGAGATGTCTCACTCTAAGGAGTCTCATCTAGAGCCATGCAGCCAGCTTGCAATAGCAAATGTTTGCTATTGGCAACCAGCTGTCAGTAGCAGTCACTACATAAAAGTTTCAGACTTTCGTTGGCCATATCGTGGCTTCAATCCTGTTTATTTACAATTAAATGCAAGGGTGTTAATGTTGTTCTTCTATTTAAGACCTTTATTGTTTGTACAGAAATTCCTACTAACACAGTTGTAAAGTTGTTTACCATGACAGTGTGTGAGTTTATTGGCATTTTAAGAGAAGCTGATTGTAAGCATCGAGCATTGAATGGAAACTCAAAATTTTATTTTTTGCCAAATATTTCATGGTTTAAAGCTCTTGACGATGAAGATTGGTGAAAAAATTAGTGAAATATGTCAAGCAGTTCCCGAGATATCTAAGCATATTACTGTTGCTATGGCCAGTCAAATTTTACCTATTTTCATGAACTTCAAAGGGAAAACATGTCTGTCTTGAAGACAGTATCAAATACTTGACTGGTATGGTGCTTAGGACTAAATGAAATTGTCAACCTTCAGAGCTTCGGCCACTTCACGTTGTTGAAACCATGGCAACTGGAAGTACATATAGTGGGAGAAAAGATGAAACTCATGAAAATAGCTCTTTTATATCATATATAAAATATAAGATACCTTATTTAGTTAATTAGATATCTTATATTGGATATAAGTTATCTTATATAAGATATGAGATACCTTATATAGAATATAAGATATCTTATTTAATTTTACATATAATTTATCAGATATGTTATAAAGTATATGCAATATATAATATGCCAATTAAGATATCTAATATGTGAATTAAGATATCTAATATAACATATAAGATATCTTATATGAAAAATTAAATAAGATATCTTGTATCCTATATAAGATATCTTATATCCTATACAAGATATCTTGTAGGACGTAAGATATATAGGATATAAGATATCTTATATGTTATATAAGATATCTTAATTGGCATATTAGATATCTTAAATTGCATATTAGATATCTAATATACTATATAAGATATCTACTTTGCATAATAAATAGTAAAATGGCTTGACATACACCCACTGTATATGCAATTTAGTGATATCACCATTTTGTGGAGATGAAATGTGTAGAAATGTGAAAAATACGTGATTCAGAACTACATGATTAAGAAATATTTTTTTCTAACCAGTGATTTATCGCTGATGTATGCATGGTGTTGAAGAGCAAATTGTGAAAATATTAATTCTTGATGGTGATTCAGAGTGAGATAAGAAAAGCTATAACTGTAAGAATCGAGCCGAAAAATCACACGCTCAACCAATAATAATTTCATCACAAAATGACAAAATGGACATAAACATTTTTATGGCAGACTAGAAAACGAAGAGAGTTAATGGCAGGTTTGTAGTTTTATAGCCCTTTCAACAGTACTTAGGTCATGCAACAAGGCATGGGTGATTTTTAAAGACATTATGTAATGGCACCCTGTTTACGATTGAAAATAATTCTGCCTTCCGAATTTGAGATTCAAACAAGGACTGCCAGCTTAGCACATCAGCGCTTCACTTGCTAAGCTTCAGAAAAGTGTATGAAAGTATGAAATTAGGGAAGTTGATGGGATAAATAAAACACTCATGAGTACCCGTATACATATGATGGCCCCACTATCAGGATTACCTAAATTGCAAGACTTTTTATTGGCTATTCTAGAAGCCCTGGTAGCACAGTAGGTTTTAGTTCTGGACTGTCGATCAAGTGGTTCAGAGTTCTAGATCTGCTGGTTGCATTAATCTTTCCAACCACAAATTTTTCTTCCCTTTCCCTGCCTTCACCCCCTTCACAGGAGCAGTTCATCAAAAAAAACATTAGTAAATTTATTTATTTCAACACACAATAGAGTTAAGGCAAACATACTGCTGCAAATAGAATGTTTTCACTCTGTTTTTCTATTATGTGATTTCTGCAGATGTTTTGCTCAAGACAACTCTTGTAACGAATATATCTGCAACTGCAGTCTTGGTAAATGGACCTCATAATTTCATAGATCGGAAAAAGCTGATTGTGAGCATTGTTGACAGTAATCTAATTTTCAAAGATACTACCTTTTATCATGGATACTACCTGTAGTGTTCACAGATTTGTAATCATCAAGGGAGGTAAGATGATGCCTTTTTGACTTATCTCCTCTACTACTATTTTACAATATTGACACATTTCAAAGATGGATAAGATTTAAAGTTTTGCGAGTTTCCACCTAATTTTTTGGCTTTCTTAAACATCGAACCTTGCTCTATCATGTTTATATTGGCTTATTTTTGAATGTATAGGCCGTTTGCTGTGTATAAAACAGGGCATTTTGCTAAATATCTCTAAAACTACCACAGCGATCATTGTGAAGTAAAGCGCATCTTTAATGTTTATCTTATACATAACTAATCTATAATTTTCCTCAAAATTATATTTTGAAACTAAAAAGTTTCTTTTGAAAACTGCCCATTTTTAGAGGATATTTTAACTGTATTTTACAAGGGAGTAAGTTTATTTATGTAACAGCCTTTGAATGGTCAATATTAACCTATGTCAGCTGTTAGTTAATTGTACAGAGTTACTCAATGGCACCTGTATACCTGTTAATCTTTTCATCTGAGTAAAAAAAAGTTCACTTATTTATTGGTTGGGAAGAACATTGATTGGGGATGAATAGGATTAACTTATCTATAGAGACATTTCTTGTTTGTGATGCATATATGGGCATTGAAAGTCAGTTTCCAGTTATGTATTAGTTTGAAAATACCAATGGAGGTAAAAAATCAATTTTATCACCAGTAGTATAAAAGAAAATCTGCAAAATGACCTGTTTTATAGACAGCAAATGGCCTATAACTGCCATTTTTAGTTATTAGGCGAATAAAACACCAAGTTTTCAATCAAAATTGGGTCAATTTTTTTCAAGTAAAAGCTCTCCCATTTATGATAAAGGATAGACAACATTCCTATTATGTTATCTTATTACACAGCTATGTATTGTCAAACTATACAAGCAAATAGGAATGCGATAATAATTGTTGTTCAATTTTTAGCGAGGAAATATTGCATACATGTCTCAATATTGATATTTTCAAAACGTAAGTCTGGTTACCATGGAAACCGCCAAACGTTTACCTCTCAAAACTGAGAAACACAAACAAGCATAGTTATATATCAATTTTCCAAAATTTGAGCCATATCTGTAATTTACGACTTTCCACGTTAGTATGGTCCTATGCTCGTTGCTAACAGTCAGCCGCTCTTAAATATTAATATAGTGAAGGGTCTAGTCTGCATTGGCTGTGGCACAGCTTGTGCTTGCCAGCCTTTGGGGCAGTCATTTTTGCAATGCATGGCAGCCCAGTGACTGGATTGGCATGGAATGTATAGGTAGATATGCATTAGGCAGGATGGCACTGTTCCTGTTATGTAACTCGTGTTGTTAAGAAATGTATATTTGAATGTTTATCATAAAACTTCTAAAATTGGGAAACCTAATAAATAACACATAATTAACATACAAAATTTGAACAGTTTGATTTGTCAATGCAGTAATGCATCTGAAAAGAACTTCAGAATTACAATTGCAATGTAGTGGCTTATCAAACTTAGCAATCTGGTGTGTGTCAGCACTGTTTGCTCAGACCTATTTGTCCCAGTATTTAGAAATTTTATGGTAGGACGAATACAGGATGAATAAAGCAAATGCCATGTACATTATAACATGCATGTTTGTATACTGTTGTCATACTGGATTAATCCTATTTAAAATCCCAAAAGGGCATTGCATTTTATGAAAGAGGGGTGTTAGTCAAAGCCTTAATGTAATAAATCAACCACTTCCTGACACACTTTTAAATGACAATCAAGGGTGGTATTAATTATATAAAAATAAAGCTGTATACATACTGACAATTAATACAAATTGAGCTGTCAATTAAAAGACACTTCATTTCCCATAAAGAGGTGAATAGATTACAATACTTTAAGGAAGTAAATATAGATTCTTGAGACTTTGAGAAGTCACTATTCCATTATTTTAGGAAGAAGAGAAAGGCTGGGGGATGGGTGCAAGCGGGAGGAGAGGTTAAGTAGAACAGGGGCATTAAATAGGATTGATATGGTATATTATCTAATTTGTGGTCTGAGAATTTAAATTCATTTTGAATAAAGTTATGTTCTATTCTAATCAAATCCTTTGTCCATAACCTGTGAAAGTGCAAGTCAAGTGAGACATAGAGTTTTTACGAAATTCTTGTGTTTTTTACGCACCTGAGGTCCTGTCTGTAGAAAGTCCATGGTTTCAGTGGACTCTCTGGACTAGTCCATGGACTCAGTGGACATTTACCATGGACTCGGAGGACAGTCTGGACAGTGCCTATGGGCACTCTGGACAAAGTCTAGTGAGTCCTTGGACCAAGTCCAGTAAGACCAACTAGTCTGGACAATGTCCTCGGATTCAGTGGACATTATCCATGGACTCAGCGGACAGTCTGGACATTGTCCCCGGACTCCCTGGACTTGTCTCTTAACGAGTACATGAAGATTTGTGAGTACAAGAGGTGAAGATCATTCTTTGACTTAGGACTCTCATACTTCCACAGTTAAAATATCTCTTCAAAAATAACTGGCCACCAATGCATCAGCTGGATAGATGCATAGAAGCAAACACCGTTGATAAGGGGGGTGGTACATATACCACTTCGACCAAATTTGTAGAAAATGAAAATTTAAACTCTGAACAAAAAATATCAGGAATGGTACATGTACCACTCTTTCTCATTTATATCCCCTGACCAAAAGGTTGGGGGGATACAGTGATGAGTCTAGCATCTGTCCGTCTGTCCATTTATAAAGATTTTCTTGTCTACTCTATATCTTGATTTGAATACCCTTTGGAATATTTTCATGAAACTTCACAGTTATGTAGAACAGGTCATGACAATGTATTGTGTACAAGAGTGATAGCTCTTGCTATGGTAATTTTTGAGTTATCTCCCCAAAGTTCAGATGCATTTTAGCAGACAACTTTGACTTGAGGTGGTACATGTACCACTAGTGCACATTTCGGAGTTTGTCTATCAGATGAATTGTAGCAGACACCTTTGATTTGAGGGATGGTACATGCACCAAGTTTGCTCATTTCCGAGTTTGCCCATTCCGATGCCTTGTAGCAAATACCACTGACTTGAAGGGCAGTTCATGTACCACTATTACACATTTCCGAGTTTGTCTTTCAGATGTGTTGTTGCAGACATCTTTGGTTTCAGGGGTGGTACATGTACCACTCTTGCCCATTTCCGAGTTTGTCTTTCAGATGTGTTGTAGCAGAGTAGCAGACACCTTTGATTTGAGGGGTGGTACATGTACCATGTTTGCTCATTTTCGAGTTTGTCTTTCAGATGCGTTGTAGCAGACATCCTTTGTTTTGAGGGGTGGTATATGTACCACTCTTGCACATTTCCGAGTTTGTCTTTCAGATGCGTTGTAGCAGACACCCTTGATTTGAGGGGTGGTACATGTACCACTCTTGCACATTTCCAGTTTATCTTTCAGATGCCTTGTAGCAGACACCCTTGATTTGAGGGGTGGTACATGTACCACTTTTGCTCATTTTTGAGGTTGTCTTTCAGATGCGATGTTGCAGACACCTTTATTTTCAGGGGTGGTACATATGCCACTTTTGCCCATTTCCGAGTTTGTGTTTCAGATGCGTTGTAGCAGACACCTTTGATTTGAGGGGTGGTACATGTACCACTTTTGCTCATTTTCGAGTTTGTCTTTCAGATGCCTTGTTTCAGAAACATTTGATTTGAGGGATGGTACATGTACCACTCTCGCACATTTCCGAGTTTCTCTTTCAGATGCCTTGTAGCAGACACCTTTGATTTTAGGGGTGGTACATGTACCACTTTTGCACATTTCTGAGTTTTTCTTTCAGATGCCTTGTTGCAGACACCTTTGATTTCAGGGGTGGTACATGTACCACTCTTGCCCATTTCTGAATTTGTCTTTCAAATGCCTTGTTGCAGACACCTTTGATTTCAGGGGTGGTACATGTACCACTTTTGCAAATATCCGAGTTTGTCTTTCAGATGCGTTGTTGCAGACATCTTTGATTTCAGGGATGATACATGTACCACTCTTGCCCTTTCCGAGTTTGTCGTTCAGATGCGTTGTTGCAGACATCTTTGGTTTCAGGGGTGGTACATGTACCACTCTTGCCCATTTCCGAGTTTGTCGTTCCGATGCGTTACAGCAAACATTTTGATTTGAGGGTGGTACATGTACCACTCTTGCACGTTTCCGAGTTGTCTTTCAGCTGCCT
This sequence comes from Ctena decussata, assembly GCA_963989385.1. NCBI lineage: Eukaryota > Metazoa > Mollusca > Bivalvia > Lucinida > Lucinidae > Ctena > Ctena decussata. The sequence goes on from OZ022513.1 coordinate 35,706,107, forward strand.
TGCAGCAGACATCTGTGATTTGACGGGCGGTACATGTACCACTATTGCACATTTCCGAGTTTATTTTTCAGATGCGTTGTTGCAGACACCATTGATTTGCTGGGTGGTACAGGTCCATTTTTGCTCAATTACGAGTTTGTCTTTCAGAGGGGTGGTACATGTACCACTCTTGCTCATTTCCGACGTTGTTTTTCAGATGCCTTATAGCAAACCTTTTGATTTGAGGGGTGGTACATGTACCACTCTTGCACATTTCCGAGTTTATCTTTCAGATGCATTAAAGCAGACACTTTTGGTTTACGGGATGGCACATGTAGCACTCTAGCTCATTTTCCGAGTTTGTCTTTCAGATGCGTTGTAGCAAACACTTTGATTTCAGGGGTGGTACATGTACCATTCTTGCTCATTTTCCGAGTTCGTCTTTCAGATACGTTGTAGCAAATAACTTTGTTTTGAGGGGTGGTACATGTACCATTCTTGCACATTTCCGAGTTTCTCTCCAGATGCGCTGTAGCAGACACCTTTGATTTGAGGGGTGGTACATGTACCATTCTTGCATATTTCCGAGTTTGTCTTTCAGTTGCATTGTCGCAAACACTTTGATTTGAGGGGTGGTACATGTACCACTCTTGCACATTTCAGAAATTCTCTTTCAGACGCGCTGTAGCAAACACCTTTGATTTCAGGGGTGGTACATGTACCATTCTTACATATTTTCGAGTTTGTCTTTCAGTTGCATTGTAGCAAACACTTTGATTTAAGGGGTGGTACATGTACCACTCTTGCATATTTCCTAGTTTATCTTTTAGATGCATTGTAGCAGACACTTTTGGTTTGCGGGGTGGTACATGTACCACTCTTGCTCATTTCCAATTAACTGTTTAGATGCGTTGTAGCATAGGGGTGGTACATGTACCACTTTGACCAAAATTGTAGAAAATTTAAACGGGCCTGTTTGTAGGAGTGGACCATTCTGATGACAGACGCAGTCTATGAGAAGTATTAAGTATTATGAAAAAGAGTTACATGTTCCAGCCCTCGCTCCAGCCCTAATGGCTGACTCGGCGGCGTTACTTTTCTGAAGAATATGAAGATGATCGAGGTGTGGTACATGTACCACTATGCTCATGAATGGAGAATTTTAGCCCTCAACAGGTTAAAAAATTGACAAAAGTGGTACATGTACCACTCTTGGAAAAGTCATTTTTCAGGGTAATTTGCCTCGGAGTTTTTATTAGTTAAAAAAGAACACCGTTTTTATAGCGTTTTTACCCCCTAAAAATAGCCAAAAATGACCCGAAAAGAGGATTTAATTGTAAAATCCCTTTTTAAATTATCATTCGTTTTGATAAACTTTTGAGCGAATTCCGTCTAAGAATGACTGAATTATGCCCTTCGTTGAATTTGGCATTTTTCCAACTTTTGAACCGTTTGACCCTAGAACCCTAATTTTTTGTATACTACTAGAATTTGATGTGCTGATCATTCTAATGTTGTTTGGCTAATGATGCTACCACTATTTTCAGAGTAATTTCTCTTTTCTCATCTGTATAAAGCAAAATAATGGGTGGTCTGTTTCTCAAGAGCAACAACTGCTGGGGCCTTTATATTTAGAAGGTGGATAGAGCATGAAAATAAGCAGACCCGTATTTTTTTTTCTTTTTCGTCTGCCATGTACTTACAGAATTATGCCCCTTTTTCGAAAAATTACATGAAAGTTTGCACCCAAAATCCTGGAAATACCGTTTGAGCTAGGATACTCATACTTGGCATACTGCTAGAAGCTAAGGTGTAAAACACCTGGTTAACTTTTGGGCAAATTCCGTGAAAGAATGACTGAATTATGCCCCTTTGTTAAATTTGGCATTTTTCCAACTTTCGAACCGTTTGACCCTAGAACCCTAATTTTTGTATACTACTAGAATTTGATGTGCTTATCATTCTGATGGTGGTTGCGTAATGATGTATTCATTATTGACAGAGTTATTTCCCTTTTCTCAGCTGTATAAAGCAAAATAATGGGTGGTCTGTTTCTCAAGAGAAACAAAACTGCTGGGGCCTTTATACTTAGAAGGTTGTTAGAGCATGAAAAATAAGCAAACCCGTATTTTTTTTCTTTTTCGTCTGCCATGTACTTACAGAATTATGCCCCTTTTTCGAAAAATTACATGAAAGTTTGTTCCCAAAATCCTGGGAATACCGTTTGAGCTAGGATGCTTATATTTGGCATACTGCTAAGGGCTTAGATGTTAATCACCTGATTAACTTTTGGGCGAATTCCGTGAAAGAATGACTGAATTATGCCCCTTTGTTGAATTTGGCATTTTTCCAACTTTTGAGCCGTTTGGCCTAGAAAGCTAATTTTTGGTACACTTTTAGTATTTGATGTGCTTATCATTCTGATGTGGTTGCGTAATGATGCATTCCTTTTTGACAGAGTTATTTCCTTTTTCTCATCTGTATAAAACAAAATAATGGGTGGTCTCAAGAACAATAACTGCTGAGGCCTTGATATTTACATGTAGAAGGTGGATAGAGCATGAAAAATAATCAGACCCATATTTGTTTTCCTTTTCTGTCTGCCGTGTACTTACAGAATTATGCCCCTTTGACGAAACATTACATGAAAGTTTGTTCCCAAAATCCTGGGAATACTGTTTTAGCTAGGATGGTCAAATATGGCATACTGCTAAGGGCTAAAGTGTAGATCACCTGATTGCTTATTGGTCGAATTTTGTCAAAGAATGACTGAATTATGCCCCTTTGTTGAATTTGGCATTTTTCCAACTTTTGAGCCGTTTGGACTAGATAGCTAATTTTTGGTATACTATTAGTATTTGATGTGCTTATCATTCTGATGGTGGTTTTGTTATGATGCATTCATTATTGACAGAGTTATTTCCCTTTTCTCATCTGTATAAAACATGTCTGTCATGTTCTTACAGAATTATGCCCCTTTTGTTGAAAAATTACATGAAATTTATTCCCAAAATCCTGGGAATACCGTTTGATCTAGGGTGCTCATATTTGGCATACTGCTAGGGGCTAACGTGTAGATTACCTGATTAACTTTTGGGCGAATGCCGTCAAAAAATGACTACATTATGCTCCTTTGTTGAAATTGGCATTTTTCCAACTTTTGAACCGTTTGACCTAGAACTCTAATTTTTGGTATGCTATTGATATTTTATGTGCTGATCATTCTGATGTTGGTTGCGTTATGTTGCATTCATTATTGACAGTTATTTCCCTTTCCTCATCTGTATAAAACCAAATAATGGATGGTCTGTTTGTCATGAACAATAACTGCTGGGGCCTTGGTATCTAATAGGTGGATAGAGCATGAAAAATAAGAAGACCCGTAATCTTTTATGCATATTGGTTTGGGCCTGACTGTCTGTCCGTCTGTATGTAACATTTAGGGGTGGTCTATTATTCAAGAACTGTAAATCTTGGGCCCTAAATATATAATGGGTGGGTAGACCATAAAAAATTAGCAGACCCGTATTTTTTTCTTGTCCCTCGGCCTTGTACCTACAGAGTTATGCCCCTTTTTCAAATAAAATAAATGAAAGTTTGTTTCCAAAATACCTTTAAAGCTAGGTTACTCATTTGGCATACGGGTAGGGGCTAAGGTGTAGATTACCTGATTAACTTTTGGGCTGATTTCGTGAATATTTGACTGAATTATGCCCCTTTGTTAACTTTTGCATTTTTCCAACTTTTGAACCATTTGACCTAGAGACTTGATTTTTGGTATACAGATAGTATTTGATGTGTCGTTTATTATGATGATAGTAACATTATGTTTTATGCATTATTGACAGAGTTATGCCCATTTTCTTATTTGTACAAAACAATGTAGAGATGGTCTATTTCTCAAGAACCATAACTGCTAGAGTATAGATAACTTATAAGTGAATAGACCATTGAAAATAAGCAGACCCGTATTTTATTTTCTTTTCCGTCGGCCTTGTACTTACAGAATTATGCCCCGTGTTCGAAAAATTAAATGAAAGTTTGTTCCCAAATTCCTGGAAGAACCATTGGAGCTAGGATGCTCATGCTTGTCGTACAGGTAGGGGCTAAGGTGTAGATCACCTGATTACCTTTTGCACTGATTTCGTAAATATCTGACTGATTTATGCTCCTTTGTTAGCTTTTGCATTTTTCCAACTTTTGAACCATTTGACCTAGAGACGTGATTTTTGGTATACAGATACTATTTGATGTCTCAATCATTTTGATGGTGGTTACGTTATGTTGTATGCATTAATGACAGAGTTATGCCCCATTGGAGCTAGGATACTCAGATCTGGCATACTTCTAGGGGGGATCACCTGATTAACTTTTGGTGTAGATCAGCTGATTAACTTTTGGGCTGATTTCGTAAATATCTGACTGAATTATGGTGCTTTGTTAACTTCGGCATTTTTCCAGCTTTTGAACCGTTTGACCTAGATACCTCATCTGTAGTGTTCTTAAAGTATTTGATGTGTCGATCATTCTGATGAGGGTAAAGTTATGCTGCTTTTATTATGCCCCTTTTCTTGTTTGTTTAAAACATTGAAGGGGTGATCTTTTACGGAAGAACATTTACTGCTGAGGCCTTGATAATTCATAGGTGACTAGACCATAAAAAAATTAGCAGATCTCTCTCTCTATATATATATATATTTTTCTTTTTCAGTTGACCTTGTTAGGGTCAGGCATATAATATATTGTTTTACAAACACATTTTTAGTTTTTTCTATTTCAATTTTTACGTGAAAAAAGCAAATTTCAACAGCTAACGAAAATCAATGCTTCCATCAATTAACTCCTAATGCGTAGAGATTGGGCAAAAAGTACATCACAGCTTTATGGACCTCTTGATTGCCCTAATATTGGCATGAAATTTATTTAAATACCTCAACGTACTAAAGAGCAATATCGATTATTGCGGATATCTGAGAGCTATAAATTTTGCGTAAAAAACATGAAACCGTAACATATTCACGACGTCATTGAAATAGGAATTGTTTGTTACAGGCTCAAAAGAAAGGCATTTAGTGAGTCACAAATGACTGAAGTTTTTAATGATATATTGTTTGACTAGAAAAAATGAAAATGTTGGTTTTGTCCTATTCCATTTTAAACGTTTGACCTTTAAACGTTTACCGTTTTTGTTCGAGCCTCGCTCGGCGCACACGTGAGAAGCCGCGTCCTGCTTGCGGAAGGCCAGGTGGTTTTTCCCTGGCAGCTCCGGTTTTCGCCCACTTCTGCCTAATGATCGGCTCGACATAAGTGAAATATTCTTGATGGGGCCTTAAACACATATGAAAATGAAACGGTATCCAAAAGATGGCGCCGGGCTGGGTAGCGCAATCGGTAGGGCACCTGACTCGTAAGTCAGAGGTCCTGGGTTCGAATCCCGGTCTGGCCACATACTTTCGTTTCTCCTTCCGCTGATTCAAGAAGGGTAGTTGTCAGTTACTGGCGAAAGTATGTGCACTTAGTACTGGTTAACCGCTTAGGAGGTCTAAGCCTGCCCAGGAATAGTGTGGTTAGGTTAACTGACCGTCCCGACATGACCTTAGTTGTTTACCGTGGACGTTAAGCATCAAACCAACAACAACAACAACCGAAAGATGGCCAGAACAGTACATGTACATGTATACAGTAAGTACATATAGCAGACACACTTCAATAGAGCATATTGTTACATGCATCTGTATGCTGCTGCTGACGTAAGGTCAAGGTCATAGGCTTTAAAATTTGTACATGTATGGCAATGGCGTGCAAATTTTGTGCTAAGTCTGTTTTCATTAGAGGAATGAATTTTATTTTTCTAACGTTTATCGAGTATAAATTACATTGGGTCGCGTGTAAAGTAAGTGAACCCCACTACATTGGGTCGCGTGCAAAGTAAGTGAACCCCGAAAGGGTTCATGTAAACTTTGCTAGCGGCCCAATGTAGTTTATACTTCGATAAACACCAGAAAAAATAAGTTCATTGCTTATTTTTACATCTTTTCTGTCTAATATTTGACCACAAATTTGCGTTAGGGGCTACAGTTGAAGCAGAAAACATTTATACGCAGTTTTTGTGCTAAAAGCGGAACAGCGTCAAGGACGTAACAACGCCGTCATAACGTCACCTACGTCCAATCAGATTTTGACGTCTTTTAACGTCATGTGACGCTGTTTGAACCCGATGAAGTTATCGAAGTATAAACTACATTACGGTCTAATGGTTTTCCATAGGGCTTTTCAATAAATGCACGAATAACATAGATATTAGGCGATGACACTGATAGAAGGTATACATGAGCACTTGCTCTAGATTTTATTTTTTTATTTTATTTTTTTCTTATTTTTTACAGTTTTTGTTTGTGCGCATTGCATTTCATTTCAACATTGCAGGCTATCAAGGATTTTGGCCCTGAGAAGGATTTTCATCTAGCTGGCTACTCATTTGGCGCATGTGTGGCACAGGAAATGGCACTCCAGATGCAAGAAGGGGGTCATTCAAAACGTCTTTTATCCCTGACTCTCCTTGATGGTTCTCATAAATTGGTACCTAAATTTCTGGAACAAATGCACATAGACGGTTACCGTGAGATGGAAATTTTGCGCTTGTTCGTCGGCAAACCTGGAGAGAAGGTAGAGTTTGCGAATTAGGGTCTATTTGTAGTACTGTATTGATTCTAATAAACGACCCTGTTTATGTAAACGCCCCGAACTCCCCCCCCCCCCCACCAATCCCCTCCCCACCCCAACTCCCACTCCCCTTTTCCCTATTTTCTCTCTTTCGATGAGCATAATTGCACACTGACATATAAAATCGCATACTTCCTGAATGTTTACCTCATAATACGAGGTGTTTTATGATATTGTCAAGTAATATAAAGACATTGTATAATGACGATGTTTATATTCTTACAATTCTTACATTCTTATTTAACGCATATATTTGTAACTATCCCTTCACCCGCCACGTTTTAGCTTGCCTGAAGGGCTATTGTTGTCACCCTGGTGTCGGCGTCGACGTCCGGATCGGATGTGTTGGTTAAGGTTTCTTTTAAGGATCATATCCTTAACCCGTGATGAATTCTTTTGATACGTGCACGGTACATGTAATTAGATATTGGTCGAAAGTTTCATTTACCTTGAGGTCAAGGTCATGAACTTAGAAATTTTGCGGGTTTTCGTCAACGTTGGGTGGTTTGGTTAAAGTTTTTAAAGACCTATATCTCCTTACCCCATGAATGGGTTATTTTGATATTTGCTCTGAAGTTAGATATTGGTCCATAGTTTTAGTGAGTACCACTCTCACTCTGTTTAGTGACCTTGAAGTCAAGATTATGGACTTAGAATATTTTTTTTCGTCTGCATGGGATATTATGGTTAGTTTTTTAAAGACTCATATCTCCTTAACTCATGAATGGATCTTTTTGACTGCTTGCACTTTACTGACGGGGCTTTATTAGCCAAAACTACGTAGTCTGGTTCCTTCTTCTGAATGTAGTCTCTGCTCTTGCAGGAACTATTTAAGATTTTAATTTTACCTCGCTGCAGCTGGTGTTGTGCCGTGTGGCGGCCGTAAAACGTCTCTCCGTACATTATCCATGGTGCAGATTATATTTTATATTTGTCCTTTGAGATCAGAGGATATATTCTGAGAAATTTAAAATTTGAGATTGATGTAGACTATTATTCTAGATCATCGTCTTTTATATTATTTGGATCCTTTTTTATACTAATCAGTCTTTGAATCGACTGCCCAATTAAAATTAAGAAATCAACTGATTGTAATGTGCACAACCCGTGGTGAATGTAGAATAATCAGTTTCTGGTGCCAGAAGGAATGTATGGAAATGAAATTGGTAATTTCTTGTAGAATGGTGCATATCTTTATCAAACTACACCATGTGGTTAAGAGTTATGAGAAATTTCACTCACTGACTACAGCGGAAGGACAAACAGACTGATGGACTTGCACAGCGATTAAAGTGCACACCTGTGGGTCGTGCAATACTGTTTAGACGTTCGTCACCGTTTTGAATGCCGGTGGCTGGACAATGTTAAAATACATAAGTATACAAAATTTTAACCATATATACCACGGGGTTCAAGAGTTATGAGCATTTTCAGTAGTTGTCCTTAAATTTTCAACTTGTGCTCAGCAAAGTCTCGTCCATCAAATAGGGTTGTTATGCATGCGAGTCTTTAGACAATGTTGACATGTATAAGTATGCAAAATTTTGTCAGAATATCCCATGCGGTTCAAGAGTTATAAGCGTTTTCGCTAACTGATAACGGACGGACGGACGGACTCACACAGTGATTATAGTGCAAACCTGCGGGTTGTGCAATTACAGTATGCTTTTCTCTGATTTCGTCACCAGGTATTGTCAGGGTCACTGACGGGGCTTTATTAACCAAAACTACGTAGTCTGGCTCATGTTCCTTCTTCTGAATGTAGACTCTGCTCTTGCAAGAACTATTTAAGATTTTAATTGCACTTTAGTTAGAAATTGGTCCAAAGTTTTACAGAGATCTATCCCCACTCAGTTCATTGACCTTGTGGTAAAGGTCATGGGCTTAGAGATTCTTTTTTTCAACATAGGATGTTTTTTAAAGACCCACATCTTCTTAATTCATGAATGGATTCTTTTGATACTAGCACTGTATTTAGATGTTGGTCTTAAAGGGTACTACTACCCCTACCCCTATCAACCTCCTTGAGGTCAAGGCTATTCTTCGAAAATGCTTGGTCCTTTTGTTGCGGTTGCATTTGTTTTATGTTCGGTGCTGTTTAACTTATTGTGTTTTCATTTTAACCCTTCTGTTTGTCTAAATTGTTTAGTTCTGTAAAGATAGCTGAGTTGCCACCTATTTGGGAAAGGGCTGCTGACTCGGCTTATCACTTGTAATTTATTGTTTGATGGGATGTCTTTGTCAATCTTTCCCTTTGATGTTGGGTATAGGGTTTGGGATCTGATTCTGTCAGTTCCTGAAGTGTACTTACTTTTTAAATTTGAACTGATGTGGGTGGTCCTAAATTTGAACTGATGTGGGTGGTCCAAAGTCAAGTTCATTGATATAGAATTTAATCTTTTAAATTAAAGCTTTTGTGTATGAGTATGTTTACAAAGCATGACCATGCTTGCATGAGGTTTTATGTAGTGCAAGTGACCTTCAAGGCAAGGTCACATTATAATAATATTCAAGGCAAGGTCACATTATAGAAAGCCGGGCCGCGTAGCGCAATCGGTAGGGCACCTGACTCACAAGTCAGAGGTTCTGGGTTCGAAACCCGGTCTGGCCACATACTTTCGTTTCTCCTTCCGCTGATTCAAGAAGGGCAGTTGTCAGTTACTGGCGAAAGTATGTGCACTTAGCACTGGTTAACCGCTTAGGAGGTCTAAGCCTGCCCAGGAATAGTATGGTTAGGTTAACTGACCGTCCCGACATGACCATAGCTGTTTACCGTGGACGTTAAGCAATAAATAAATCAATCAATCACATTATAGAAATGCCTGTGTGATGAGCCATTATGTGGTGGGCAAGCACCAGTTCAGGCGAGCTAGGGTGTCAGGCGACATCTCTTGTTTTTAGCTCACCTGAGCCGAAGGCTCACAAGGTGAGCTTAAAGTATAGGCTTGGTCCGTCGTCCGTCGTCCGGCGTCCGTCGTCCGTCGTCCGTCCGTCGTTCGTCGTACGTCGTACGTCCACACTTTTAAACATTAATATCTGCTAAAGCAGCGGGCCAATCTTGATCAAATTTATGTGTAGCATTGCTGGGGTGGGGGATTCATTGCATATAATTTTGGGACAGATTGGTTTAAAACTCTGGTTACCATGGCAACAAAAAGGTCCCATAGACTTATAATGGAGAAAATGTTGTCCGGGCCCCAGCCTCTTCATTTTTGATCGCAACTTCTTGTAACTTGCAGGTGTCTAGGACAGCCGAAACATCTCGGACCAGTTCGAATTTGGGCCAGGTTGGATCAATCTTTTTAGAGTTACTTGCCCTTGAGCGATGAAATATTTTCCTATAGACTTATAATGGGGAAATGTTGTCCGGGCCCTAGCTTCTTCATTTTTGATTGCAGCTTCTTGTAACTTGGAGGTATCTAGGATAGCCAAAACATTTCGGACCAGTTTGAATTGGGGCCAGGTTGGATCATATTTTTTCAGAGTTAGTTGCCCTTGAGCGATAAAATATTTTCCCATAGACTTATAATGGGGCCCTAGCTTCATCAATGTTAATTGCAACTTTTTGTAACTTGCAGGTATCCAGGACAGCCAAAACATCTCGGACCAGTTCGAATTTGGGCTAGGTTGGATCATTTTCTCAGAGTTACTTGCCCTTGAGCGATGAAATATTTTCCTATAAACTTGTAATGGGGAAATGCCGTCCGGGCCCTAGCTTCTTCATTGTTGATTGCAGCTTCTTGTAACTTGCAGGTATCGAGGACAGCCAAAACATCTCGGATCAGTTCGAATTTGGGCCAGGTTGGATCATTTTTTTTCAGAGTTACTTGCCCTTGAGCGATAAAATATTTTCTCATAGACTTATAATGGGGAAATGTTGTCCGGGCCCTAGCTTCTTCATTGTTGATCGCAACTTATTGTAACATGCAGGTATCCAGGACAGTCAAAACAGCTTGGACCAGTTTGAATTTGGGCTAGGTTGGATCATTCTTACTTGCCCATGAACGATAAAATATTTTTTCATAAACCTGAAATGGGGAAAATGTTGTCCGGTCTTTAGCTCCTTCATTTTTGGTCGCAGCTCTGTGAAACTTGCAGGAATCCAGGATGGCCAGAACATCTCGGACCTTTTCGAATGTGGGCCAGGTTGGATTATCCCCTCGCACAATGAAGTTATGGAGGGGATATAGGCTCTTTCCCGTACGTAGGTATATATGTATGTACGTATGTTTACCTTTTGTCATCGTTCTAGCTACCTCATTTATTAACCGATTTTGATGTACGTTCACACAAGTATTGGGTATGACATGACCTCGAACGAGTTTGCATTTCAGCATGATGGAGTCAAGGTCAAGGTCAAGGTGGCTATTTTTAGAAAAACTTTGTCATCACTGAAGCGCCCTCATTTGTGGACTGAATTCGATTTAACTTCACACAAGTGATAAGTATGGCAATATCTTTTGTGGACTGAATTTGATTTAACTTCACACAAGTTATAAATATGGCAATATCTTAGACAAGTTCGCGTTTCAGCATTATGGCATCAAGGTCAAGGTCACAGTGGCTAATTTTAGAAAAACTTTGTCATCGCTCTAGCGCCTTGAGTTGTGGACCAAATTCAGTTTAATTTCACACAAGTGATTGGTATGACAATATCTTGGACAAGTTTGCGTTTCAGCGTTCTGAAGTCAAGGTCACAGTGGCTATTTTTAGAAAAACTTTGTCATCGCTCTAGCGCCTTCATTTATGGACTGATTTTGATTAATACTTCACACAAATGTTTAGTATGACCATATCTTGAATAAGTTCGCATTTCAGCACCCTAAGATCAATGTCAAGAACACAATGGCTATTTTTAGAAACACTTTGTCATCATTCTAGTGCCTTCATTACACGCCTGGTAAACTATCACAGGTACCTCCGGCGGAGGTACCGATAAAAAGTTGTGACAGGCACCTGGAGCTGCCTGTGACTGTCCGAAAAATGACAACAAATGGTAGGTATTCCTCTTTTCTGACAAAATATAAAATAACCAGGGAGTTTATTAAAAATCAAAAAGTGCTATTCGACCCTTATAAACATGAAGTTTTGTCACACATTATATCCCCTTGAACTTTCCATATTAACCAAAGATACGACTTTTAAAGTGGCTTTGATGTCATCCTACAGTACTCAAAACATAAAGAATTCGGCCGTTTTTGGTCTTAAATGCAGCGATCTTGCATACGAATCTGTTTTTCTCGGCACACTGGTGTTAAGGTAACCTCCTTGCTCAAATATAAATGTCGATTGACTACAAATAAGGCTTGATTTTTCAAAACAACAGCTGGAGGTGCCTGCAATGGTGTGGAGGTGCCTGTGATATAAGCAAATATAGTGAAAATCTGAATAGTTATTGCAGCTGGAAATATTGACATTTTCTCTAACCCACTGCCTGGAAAGAATCAATGTCCCATTAAGCTATCATAATGCGTATATCCCATGATGAAATTCCATGTTATAATTTCTAAAACACCATCTCAGAGTTATTGCCCAATTTGTTTCCGATTCTGTTAGTCAAACATTGACGAATTTCACATAGTTGCTGAAAATTAACTGCCTAATTCAGTGTTAGAATCGTTATGAAATGTGCGCTTAAATAAGGGTCAACATTTTGTGACTGGTGATGACTGTGATCGAGAGGTGCTGGCTGTGAGTCATATCAAGTTGTCAGAAATTGTCGAGGTCACACGTCATGCCAGCTACACGTGTGTGTGTCAAAATGTCAAAATTGCCGATACCCGTCAACAGGCATACCGTACAGTGTTGATCCTTTTGGTACCTCAGATGTTTCGCTCGCATGTGTCGTATGACGCTTGCTGTATGTGTTAACTTTGTGGTAAATGGAGTGATAGGTGCTACAAGTGATTCAGTCTGGGTAGTTTTGAATTGTTGGCACTAGAATCCAAATACATCTGTAAGGCCTACAGATTACATCATCGCCAGGTGACATCTTCTCAATATTACACCGTTTAGTATATTGAAGTGATCGGAATCGTACTGTAAATAACGTGTAATTCAAAGTCTCCGAATAGACACTGCATCAAATTTGGTAACAAAAGAGTACTTTTACAATGTACTACATAAAAGTCATCCTCTGAAACGTTGTTTTTGCAAACATTTCGAGTAGCTAGCATGGCATATGACCTCGACAAGTTCTAACGATTTGGAATGACTAACAGGCAGTCATCACCATTCATAAAAACGCTGCCTCTTATTTAAGCGCATTTCATAACTATTCTAACACTGAGTTAGGCAGTAAATTTTCAACAGCTACATACAACTCGTCAATGTTTGACTAACAAATATGGAAACAAAACGGGCAATAACTCTTTGAGATAATCTGCTTTGGATTTTGGATTTCTGTTGTGAAGCATCAATGTTACGTGTTCTTATGCCCGCTTGTCTGTAGTCTTCTGGCAGTAAGGTCACCTATACAGCTGCCCACTTTGCTTTCTGGTTTGTTTTGTAATTTAAAATATAAAATTGGTAAAACAGAAGTTAGCGTTGTTTTCATTTGGGGTAGGTGAATTTCCACCTGTCTGAGAAAGAGCTCTTTATTCGGTTTACCATGTGTGTCTTTTATGAACTTTTGTCAACGTATACTTACTTCCATCTAGGTTTTGAGAGCAGGATGTAGAATCTGATTGTATAAGTTCATGATCATTGTCTGTCGTTTTAACAAACCTATGCTTGATACTCGCATTATGATAGATTAATTTGCGACGTTGAATGAACGATTCTTTCAAGGCAGTGGTCTAGATATGAAGAATACCAATATTTGCAACCGCAATAAATCGTCAGATTTTCGCTATATTTTCTTACATCACAGGCACCTCCATTCCGTCACAGGCACCTCCAGTTGTTTTTTTTACCGATCTGGCCTTATTTGGAGTTTACCGGCATTTATATTTGGGCAAGGAGGTTTACTTTACGTCAGTGTATCCAGATCAACAGATTCTTATGCAAGAAAAGTGCATTTAGGACCTAAAACAACCGATTTGTTCTTGTTTTGAGTACTTTCGACTGACCTTAAAGCCACTTCAAAAGTCATATCTTCTGTATATATGTAAAGTTCCCGGGGATATACTGTGTGACAAAACTTAATGTATATAAGGGTCGAATAGCATTCTTTGATTTTCAATAAACTCCCTGGTTATAATGTAGTTTATCAAAAAAGACAAATACCTACCGTTTTTTGTTTATTTTTGGTCCGTCACAGGTAACTCCGGATGCCTGTCACAACATTTTATCGGTACCTCCGCGGAGGTACCTGTGATAGTTTACCAGGCGTGTCATTAGTTTAAACATATTTATTGTATCATAAACTATACATGATTACAATATAAACATGATACAAACAATTGGATCAGAACGAAAGCATAAATGCTTATTTAGTTCTTCTCCAGGAATGGAATGATTTTGATTGTTCTTCACACAAGTGATAAGTATGACAAAATCTTGGACAAGAAATTCAATATGTTTCAGCATTCTGAGGTCAAGGTCAAGGACACAGTGGCTATTTTTAGAAAAACTTTGTCATTGCTCTAGCGCCTTCAATTTGTGGATCGAATTCAATTTGATATCACACAAGTGATAAGTATGACAGTATATTGGACAAGTTCGCATTTCAGCATTCTTGGGTCAAGATCAAGGTCACATTGGCTATTTTTTGAAAAACTTTTTCATTCCTCTAGCGCCTTCATTAATGGACCGATTATGATTTAAACTTCACACAAATGTTTTGCATGTCAATATCTTGACCAAGCTTGCGTTTCAGAATCCTAAGGTCAAAGTCAAGGTCACAGTGGCTGTTTATAGAAAAACTTTGTTATTGCTCTAGCACTTTCATTTATGGACCAATTTCTATTTAACTTCACACAAGTGATAAGTATGGCAATATCTTTGACAAGTTTCCGTTTCATCATCTGGGGTCAAGGTCAAGGTCACAGTGGCTATTTTTAGAAAAACTTTGTCATCGCTTAAGCGCCTTCATTTATGGACCGATTTTCATTTAACTTCACACAAATGTTTAGTATGACAATACCTTGAACAAGTTTGCATTTCAGTATTCTAAGGTCAAGGTCACAGTTGCTATTTTTAGCTCACCGGAGTCAAAGGCTTAGAAGGTGAGCCTTTAGTATAGGCTTGGTCTGTCGTCCGTCGTATGTCGTATGTCCACACTTTTAAGCATTAATATTTGCTTAAATAGCTGGCCATTCTTGATCAAATTTTAAATGTAGTATTGTTGGGGTGGGGGGTTAATTTCATATAGGTTTGGGACAGATATGTTTAAAACTGTGGTAACCATGGCAACAAAAAGGTCCCATAGACTTATAATGGGGAAAAGGTTGTCCGGGCCATAGCACCTTTAGTTTTGACCGCAAGTTCTTTAAACTTGCATGTATCTAGGACAGCCATAAAATATCGGACCAGTTCGAATTTGGGCCAGGTTGGATGGTTCTTGTCTTTTTCATTTTCCACCCTGAGGGTCAAATGTATGATACCACCACCTATGTGTTCAAATTGCCTTAGAGTAACTTACCCTAGAGAACTGAGGCTGAATGGACTCAGGTGAGCTACAGGACCAATGGTCCTCTTGTTATAACATGCAATGCCCAGGGCCTTTATATATATACCGTATACAGAAATCTTTTGTTACTCTCAGTATCTGCAGGATCTACACAAAATTCCACCCGATGTGCGTCATTTGGACACAATGTGTCCAATTGAAGCACATAGGGTGGCATGTTGTGTAGATCCTGCAAATCTGTTTCCTTTTCAGGACAATTGAAGTATTTACTTTAGCTGTCATTTTTTTATAATTTTATGATGATGAAGACCCATAAATGGCCTTCCGCTGGGTACAAGAAAATAAAGTGATATTTTACTAATTCGACAAAAAACCCATGATCGCTGTGGTATGATGGTAACTCATTTCGAGCTTTAAGGTATAAGGGTTCCTCTTTACATTTTTCTGACATTTTTACAAGGAAATAACTTTTGAGAGGCTTCGTTTTTGCTGTTTTGAACTACGAAAGCCTTCCAACACTGGGTCTAATCTTTAAAGTGTTTTTTTTTTCTTATGAGAAAGGGAAGCAAAAATTAAAATCATTATGGCAGTTGACTCCCCTGAAAGTCTATCCATTCATAAAACTTTGCCGAGTTAATACAAAACTTGGGGCCGTATTCATAAAACGACTTAAGCCGTTGCTATGATATTGCTAAGGCTGAATTTCTATAAAGGAGATTCCCTACAACTATGAAATTTGCTCTGGAGGAACAGTCTTTGTAAGACTGTTCCTCCAGAGCAAATTTCATCGTTGTAGGGAATCTCCAACATATAAATTTACCCTTAGCAACAGCATAGCATAAATTTACCCTTAGCAACAGCATAGCAACGACTTAAGTCGTTTTATGAATACGGCCCCAGGACCCGAGGTTATAAAACTGTTTTCATGCTCAACTCAGCTCAGTGCCAACTTTAGAGAAAACTCCATGCTCAGCTGAGTTGAGCACGAAAAAAAGTTTCATAACCTCGGGGCCAGAGCTTCGGATAAACCTGTAGTTTTACAGAACGTTCTTGGCAAATTTTTCTTTACCCATGAAAAATATATGGTGACTACTAATTAGAACCGTTAGTAAGTCTTAGAGCTGTTTTGCATGAGGCAGTTTTGCTGACATGCCACAGCGTAAAAGTGTAGAATGATCATTATCACTGGAATACTCCGTGTCATTAAACACACTGCAAAAAATCAGTTCGCGGAATGTTATTTTTATCTGATCCGACCGGTTAGCATGTCAGACTGATACTGAGACGCACCAGTGAGAAACAGTTTGTTTATGTAATATTTAGAGAACTGAACTGTACGAGTAAATCATATAACCTTCGAGGAGGCAGAGCCTCCGAGATGGTTATATCAACTACAAGTACAGTCAATTTTCTAAATGTTTTTCTATCATGGTCCAATCAGAAACCAGATTTTTCTTCCGTGTCTGTCCCTTTCAGAATATTTATTGCTGCAGGTGACATTGTTTAAATTAGCTCCTATAATCAAATCTGGCATATTTATGCTTTTGTGGCCCACTTTTTAACTTGACTGATAAGCTAATTACCTCAGTCAAAAATTGCAGGAAATTTTGAACTTCAAATATAATGGTTTGGCGCATTAGTCTACTTTGTTTGCAAATTTGTATTAAATGATGAATTCTAAGTCACTGTGCATAAACACTGTACAGAATAATGTCTGACTGTGCATTGTTTAAATGGTAAATAAAACTCTTTTTACCCATCTAAGTTTCTTTTAACAACAGGTGTCTGGAAATTAATTCACTTTTGACAGCTTTTTTTTCTTTAGTAGAACGAACTGTAAGAACTGTGCGGTATTTTAAATACCCACTATAGTTATAGCACTGCTTTGAATTAATCTCAGTGTAACTGAATGGGAATCTAAAGCTCCGCCTACTTGATAAGATGCTGGTGTCTGGTGGTTATTCAAATATTGCACACAAAACATCAAAGGAAAAAATATAGGCCATGATACAAATATTATATCTAGCGCTCCAGATCAAAATGGTTAACAGTGATAATTAAGGGATACGTTTCCATATTTCTGCACAAAAATACGCTGTGACACCTAATCAGAACCGTCTCGCCGAGACGATTCTAATAAGGCTTCGCAACGTATGTTTTACTCAAAAATAAGAAAAATGATCTAAGTGTTATCTTCAAAACCCAACATTATCTGAAGCTCTGTTATATTATAACGGGTTAATTTTAATTTTAGGATGAAGAAGAAATGCTGGAAGAAGCCGCAAATAAACTTTTGTTGTTTCGTCCAGATATGACTATAAGTGAAGCTAGGACTGTATGTCTATCGTCTTTAATGTGCTACAAGCTGGGTTCCAACTATCAGCCGCAGGGGAATTATCAAGGGGATGTAACTCTTGTGCTGTCTGAGCGGAGTACTTCGATCCCAGGTATTGAGCCCGACCTTGGGCTCGCTGAGGTAATGTTGCTATTATATACATGTGCACCAATATTAGAATATTCTAGAATAGGCCGTTTATATATGTATGTAGGCAGCTCCACAGTATCCGAACGCACTGTACCATCTTTTCCGGTTTTCATAGTGTTGAATTGAGAGTACAAAATTCGCTTATAACCAGTAGTCGGAAATCATTATGTTTTTGGATTTTATCCGGAATCTGCTACGTCATTTATTTATAGTTATTTAGCTTTGAAAATTTAAAGAGGTAAGTTTAATATAATTTGCTCTTCGGTCTTCTACTTTATTACCCTGTACAATGAAAACCCCATGGTCGTCGCAGAAATTTTATTCCGAGCAGCCTAATTTAACACCAGTTTGTGTCGTGCAAAACCTAGCTATCGTCCTATTATCAAAACTAAAAAACTTTAGATTGATAACGCCTTCCATTTATTTTAAAGATATTTATAAAACATGTAAGAAAAGGCGCAAAATGGTTTTAGAATCATGCCAAGGGTGATTTGAATACTGTACTCATTACTACTCACCCATACACGACATTGTACAGGGCAATAAAGTAAAAGACCGAAGAGCAAATTATATTAAACTTACCTCTTTACATTTTCGAATCTGAATAACTATAAATGACGCAGCAGTTTCCGAATAAAATCTCAAAACATAATGATTTCCGACTTCTGGTTATAAGCGAATGTTTGTACTCTCGATTCGACGCTCTGAAAACCGGAAGAGGTAGTCCAGTGCCTTCGGATCCTTTGAGCTCCGATTGTCTGTATCACACTTTCCCTCTCTAACTCACTTTTGTATGGTATACCTTTCAACATATTTTATATAAGTTTGTGAAAAAGTCAAAAGGAGGCGAAGAAATGATACTGTCTTTAAACAAGAGGGCCATGAGGCCCTGAATCGCTCAACTGAGTGGTGGCTATGTAGGTCATCTGACCTAGACCGCTTAAATGAATTTTCGTTCCCTCAGCCCTTGGAGGCTGTGTATGAAATTTGGTTGCAATTAGCCCAGTGCCATTTGAGCAGAAGTTTTAAATTGTCAAAATATGAGAGACATGGGTCAAAAGTCAAAGTATGACCTTGACCTAAGGTACCTGCAAATCTTCCATGTACTAACCAAGACGACAAAATTGTAGGCCAAAATCTTCTAAACCTGTCATGAAATCTTATGTTCTAGCATTTTCCCTTACTTGACCGTGCCTTAAGAAAGGTCAAGGTCAGCCCAATATCATCTTTGAACAATCTTATAGTACTCAAGTACCTGATGCTATATACCAAGTTTCAAGGCCATCGATTATTTTGTTCTTGAGAAGATTTGTAAAGGTTTTTCCCATATATGGACATGGCGGCCATGGTGGTCATGTGACCCAGACTGTTTGAACAAATTTTAATTCCCTCAGCCCCTAGAGGCTCTATATGAAATTTGGTTACATTTGGCACAGTGGCCTTTTAGAAGATGTGTGAAATTGTTACAATATGAGAGACAAGGGTCAAAGAATGACCTTGACCTCTTGTACATATTAATTTACATACACTCATTAAGATGACTGTATATACCAATTTTCAGGTCAAAATCTTCAACAATTTCCATGAAATCTTATGTTCTAGCATTTTCCTATATAAAAGCACCAGAATCAAATTTGACCTTGTTGTACAAAAGGTCAAGGTCAACATAAGGTCATAATTTGAACAATCTTGGTAGTACTCGCGTACCCGATGCTAGTTACCAAGTTTCAATGCCATCAGCCTAATGGTTCTGGAGAAAAGATTTTTTAAAGGTTTTTATCATATATGGGCATGGCGGCCAAGTTGGACATTCGACTAGGACCGTTTGAACAAATTTAGGTTCCCTTGGCCCCCTAGAGCCTCGACATGAAAATTGGTTACAACTTGCCAAGTGGCTTTTGAGGAGAGGTAATATGAGAGACCAGGGTCAAAGGTCAAAGAATGACCTTGACCTCTTGTAAGTGAAAATTTTTATGAACTTATTAAGATGACTGTATATACCAATTTTCAGGTCAAAATCTTCATCAGTTTCCATGAAATCATTATCTACTAGTATTTTCCCATACAAAAAGCACCAGAAAGTAAACTGACCTTGCCGTGCAAAAGGTCAAGGTTAACCCAAGGTCATAATTTGAACAATCTTGGTAGTACTTGCGTACCCAATGCTACATACATGTACCATGTTTCAAGGCCATTGGCCCACTGGTTCTAGAGAGGAAGATTTTTTTAAGGTTTTTACCATATATGGGCACGATAGCCGTGTTGGTCATGTGACTAGGACCGTTTGAACAAAGGAGGGGTGTCTATAAGGCTGTTTTCATGGCCACAACCGATTTTCTCTAAACTTTGTAGCCTTAAAGTAATATGTGTTGGCTGTAATGTCATGTAATATTAAAGCAATTGGTGAAGGTTTCTTTGGTGTGTACAAGATGAAAGTGGGTGGGGTAATTCTGACCCAAAGAGGGTTCTGTTAAGAAAATGCTAATATTCTTATTGCTGCTTAGAACTGGACATCTACCATTTCATGACTTCTTATGCAATGCTAGATATAACAAATGATTATAATACTTTTGTGAAATTTCTACATGCAGTGCGTTTATACTTACTTGTATGACATACCAAAATTTCAGCCTTTTTTATTCTCCAACTTTACGCAAAACCACAACATCTTTTTACGCTCAAAGGTATTCCTATGATATTTAGAAGTTATACAGTATATTAGATGGTTGTTCAAAAATTATGCCGGTATTTTTCTACAATGAATATATTCTGAGTTATCTCCCCTTAAAACTGTTTTTTTATTTTATTTTAATTATTACTCAGTTTTTACATGCCGCCACACATAAGTGGCAGGATGTGATGTTTCCAAGCTGGTTGTCTATGTGTCTGTCCATCTGACCGTCTGTCTCTCTGACTAGCTGCCTGTCCGTCCATCTGTCTCTCTGTTCTTACATCCATGAGCACTTCATTTCTTTTCGATAACTTGAGTATTTTGATGGGGTTTTTTTTTAAAAAAAAACTTGGCATGTGCATTGGTCTTGGGAATAGCTCGCTTTGGATTGGGCGAATTTCGACATCTCCTGACAGAATTATTGCCCTTGTCAATGTCTAAAACGTGGATTATGGTCTGTAATTTCTTAACACTTTGAAATATTTTGTTGAAATTTCACGGAAATGATTGAAGTAGTATACCCTTTCTGTAACAAGCAAAATTTTGTCTACCAGGTTAATCTGCCCCTGCCTTGGGGATATATACGTGTATAAAATCATGAAAATGTTTACAAAATCAGGTGTATGTGTGATTTTCCTGAAACTTGCAACAACTTATCTAAACAGTACTCGCTTCCTGTCAAGATCAAAATTTTGTCCCCAGCGGTTATTTGCCCTTCTCATAGGGCCATTTACATGCATAAAATCATGCAAAAACTAAATAAAATTAGATGTTTTGTATATCTTTATGAAATTTCACAGAAATGATAAAATTAACATTAGATTTCTTTGACAACCAGAATTTAGTTAAACAGTGTTATCTGCCCCTGCCTCTGGGATGTACACAGCGTTAAAAGAGACTTTTCTGAATCTTGCAGCTAATTATCGAAGTAATATAAGCCTCCTTTTAGGATCAAAATGTTTTCTCGAGGAATTATCTACCCCTGACACAGTGCTATATTCAATGTATTTGTATCAAATCATTAAAAAAATCTATATAAAATCAGAATCGAAAAATATTATTATAAAAACTGTCAAAACAATAATAGCTTTTAGGGATGGTTATCTTTTTAGCGCAAGGTGATTAACTGCCCAGATCCCGGAGTTATATATATGTATGAAATCATGAAAAACATCTATTAAAGGGCTGCAGTGGCGGGGTTTACGCAGTCATTTACAATACATGTAATTATTATATACATGCCAAGTTTGAAGAACTTCATTAAAATACTCAAGTTGTCGAAAGGAAACGAAGTATCGCGGGTAGACGGACTGACATACGGTCAAACAGACAGGCAGATAAATGAACGTACAACAGCTGAACAGAAGGACAAGCAGCACAAAACAATCTAGAGCAAGTGAGCAGGGGCTCACGTATACCCCGACCAGTGCCACCGCTTAATGAAATCAAACTTTTAACACAAAAGTTAAATGCAAATGTTAAACGAACAAATTCAAAGTCCGTGACCTTGACCTTAGATCAGCAGCAGCATCCATGTAAAGTAAACTAGTATAAGATAAGATTAGTCATGCATCACTAGACTCCATTCAAATATATCAGAACAAGCAAAAAATACAACAAATGGCTGAGTCCTAGCTATTGACCTCTGGCCCCACTCATGAGCCTGACCCTGAAGTCCCTATCAAAAGCAGTGCTATAGAGATATCATGAACGAAATATGGAAGAAATTAGCAATGCATTTACAGAGATATGTGCAACCCAAAACTTTGACATAATGAAAAGGCCTATGTCCTAATTATTGACCCTAGGCCTCACCCTGGGGCCTGATCCAGGGGCAAAGACTCTTCACATCAAAGGTAATGCTCAAGACATATCATGAGGCAAATATGAAAAGAATCTGACATGTGGTTACAGAAATATGAACAATTAAAAAGGTGTAACACCAAACTTTGACATAATGAAAATGCCTAAGTCATAATTATTGACCCCTGACCTCCCCCCAAGGGGCCTGACCCAGCTGCCTTGATATTTCAGATCAAAGGTAAAGCTATAGACATATAATAGTCTAAATATGAAAAGAATCTGATATATGGTTGCAGAAATATGAGCAATCACAAAAGGTTTAATGCAAAACTTTGACGTAAAGTTGACGAACGGACGGACGACCAGACAGACGAACCGACGATCGGACAAACAGACGAAATGACCAAAACTATATACCCTCTGACATTCTTCATATGTCGCGGCTATAAATATCCTGCCACTAGCATGTGGCGGGGTATAAAATCTGAGTAATAATTTTGAAATTAAAACGGTTTTAAGGGGAGATAACTTAGAAAATATTCGTTGTAGAAAATTATCGGCATAATTTTTGAGCAACCATTTAATATACTGTATAACTGCAAAATACCATTGGAATAGCTTTGAGTG
The DNA here is from genome assembly GCA_963989385.1 of Ctena decussata. Classification (NCBI taxonomy): domain Eukaryota; kingdom Metazoa; phylum Mollusca; class Bivalvia; order Lucinida; family Lucinidae; genus Ctena; species Ctena decussata. The sequence goes on from OZ022513.1 coordinate 35,728,967, forward strand.
TGAAAAGATGTTGTGGTTTTGCGTAAAGTTGGAGAATAAAAAAAAGGCTAAAATTTAGGTATGTCATACAAGTGAGTATAAACGCACTGCATGTAAATTTCACAAAAGTATTATCATCATTTGTTATATCTGGCATTGCATAAGAAGTCATGAAATGGTAGATTTCCAGTTCTAAGCGGCAATAAAAATATTGGCATTTTCTTAACAGAGCCCTCTCCGGGTCAGAATTACCCCACCCACTTTCATCTTGTACACACCAAAGAAACCTTCACCAATTGATTTAATATTGCATGACATTACAGCCAACACATATTACTTTTAGTCTACAAAGTTTAAAGAAAATCGGTAGTGGCCATGAAAACAGCCTTATAGACACCCCTCCTTTTCGTTCCATTGCCCCCTAGAGCCCCTACATGAAATTTGGTCACAATTGGCCCAGTGGCTTTTGAGAAGATGCGCAATATGAGAGACCAGGATCAAAGGTCAAAGAATGATCTTGACCTCTTGTACGCAGAAATTTTCATGTACTCATTAAGATGACTGTATATATCAATTTTCTGGTCAAAATCTTCAAGTTTCCAAGAAATCTTATGTTCTAGCATTTTCCCATATAAAAACACCAGAAAGCAATTTGACCTTGCTGTGCAAAAGGACAAGGTCAACTCAAGGTCATAATTTGAACAATTTTGGTAGTACTCGTGTACCCGATGCTACATAATAAGTTTCAAGCAATCGGCCTATTTGTTCTGGAGGAGAAGATTTTTAAAGGTTTTTACCATATATGGGCATGGCGGCCATGTTGGTCATGTGAATATGACCGTTTGAACTTATTTTCGTTCCATTGCCCCCTAGAGCCCCTACATGAAATTTGGTCACATTTTTACCATATATGGGCGTGGCGGCCATGTTGGTCACGTAACCAGGACCGTTTGAACAAATTTTCGTTTCTAAGTCCCCTAGAGGCTACATATAAAATTTGGTTACAATTGGCCCAGCGGTTTCAGAGAAGTCGTTTGAAATTGTGGACGGACGGACGACGGACGGCGGAGCCTTACCATCCTATAAGCTACCCCGGAGCTGCTGGCTCAGGTGAGCTAAAAAACTACATGTACAACACAATGTTCTATAAAATGGAAGCTTGCAGCCTATTGTATTTCACGCTATCAGAAGACCTCCGGAGGTGTTTTCTTGAAATTTCGAAAAATATAACATATCTGAGCCGCGACACGAGAATACCAACAAAGTGGTATGTGCGCAACGCAAAGACTCAGTTCAGCCTGAGCATCCGCCCAGTCTGATCAGAATCTTCAGTGTGCGCTTAAAAGGTAGCTTAGCGTCAAAGCTACCTCCATGCGCATATCGGAGACTCTGCTCGGACTGGGCGGATGCCCAGGCTGATCTGAATTTTTGCTTGGCGCACATGCCACTTTGATGGTTTTGTCGTGTCGTGGCTCATTTGATAAAGCTTTCTGGGACCATTATTGAAGCCGACCTGTAAGCTGGTCTGAGTATGCGCGCCCTGGTACCAACCGCCTTGTTGGCTTATCTGAATATACGACTCCTCATTGTATCTACCTTGTACAAGATTGTCACGATCAGGGAAGAAAAACATCTGGAAAATGCAGTTCCTTCAAGAGCAGTGAATACATTCAGAAGAACAGACGTTGGCCACACTTCGAAATTTCGGCTATTCAAGTCTCATCCGTGATCCTTACATATTCTGTTAACGAATGTCAGAGAAAACGTACTGGGATTTCTTAATTTCAACAAAGCAGTGGATTGAAAGACTGATTGATATTAAAAAGGGGGCCAACTGAAAACAAATTGATGATCTACACTATTAGCCTAAACCTATTCAATATTTCTGAAAGTTTGTTTGAATGATTAACGTGACATGACCAGGATGTCCGTGATGCCCATATATGATAGAAACAATTAAAAATCTTCGCCTCCAAAGGCCCATGACTTCTAAAGTCGGTATGCAGCATTCAGGATTCATGTACTTCCCGGTTTGATTAATGATAACCTAAGGTATTTCTTCAAACATTTTATACAGGTGAGCGATTCAGGGCCTCATGACTATCTTGTTATTTGTTTTATTGTCTTGTTTTGCAGGTCTGTAGTGGTAAAGTGACAGTAAAAGTAATTCCCGGGTCCCTTGTGTCTTTCCTCATAAAGGAATCTGGAGTTGAGGTCGCCAGTATCCTCAACAGAGTTTGTTTCCCGGAAAACGAGTCCTGAGAAGTCTGCTTTCTTAACAATGGACACCGTGTTCGCCGTAAAGTGCACAGGCAGCTTAAGATTGTCATATCTTTGTGTACAATGACTGCGTTAAATAATCCTTCCATCATTTAAGTCTACATGCAAGAGTTGCAAAAATTAAGGTATACAAGGTTGAAAAATATCAGTCTAATTTATTAGTTATACCCCAAAACTTTCCTCAAATTGTGTTAATTAAACAATTACTGCGTTTAATAGGAAACGAACTTTCCATAAAACGGTTACTGACAACTTGATGTTTTTTTCTGTTGTTGTTCTTTTTTTGTCTACTTAGGATATTCTGTAACAGTATTTGAAGACACTACACACGTCCGAGAGAAAAAGGCATACCTTTAGTGAAAACTGAAGGTTCGAAAAACAACCCAAACCTAATGTGGAATTATTAGAGCATGACTTTTTGTGCACTTTAAACGGCGAATACAGACAATTTAGATTGTCGGCTGTTCTGATACTCGAGAAGACTTATTTCTCAGCAAAAGGGGTTTTAGAAACAAATAATCTGCATTCTCAACTACGCTGGTTTAATCTTAACAGTCTTAATCTGATGAACAGTTGGCGGACATTTATTTACGGAATATGAATAGAATCCATTCAGCGATGTCTTTACTACCATATTCATAGGAAGTATCCGGACTAGGTCCTGTGAATTTAGGCTAGTCCAATATGTTTTAGATTTAATGCTAACCAATTTCTTCAGTTAAAAGATAGTTGGTTTTCCCTTCCAAACCAATCCCAATCTTGTAAGACGGATCTAGATTTTTGGGATTGTTTTTGAAGGGAAAACCCAACCTCATTGCAAACTTTTATAAGACAGATTAAGATATTTTGTGTCATTTTAGAGAAGGAAAAACGCCATTTTATATGATTTTATTCTTAATAGTTTTAGTAATTAAAATGTTTCATGCCTCTGCCAGGCCCGTCCGGGGCATACAGTGTTGAGGTATGGCGTTACCGTGCGTATGTACATGAGAATTCGAAGAGAAGTATTTTAAAAGGTCTCCGGTAAAGGTTCTCTCGCATATTGCTGTGATCTAATCTTTAATGTTACACTGTTGATCCCTATACCAGCAATACCTGTATTGTGTTGTTTGTATATTTTTTGTTTATAGCTTGCGTTACTGAAGTAGAGAAGAGCTGTCGTTGTCACCCGGGCGTCCGTTTCAGCGCCAACATTTGGAACTTTTCTTAAAGTGTGAGAATCCAGTCTCACATTTTCCCACCAGTTTAGAAAGGAAGATAACTATTATAACATCCTGTTTGCTTCCCCGGACGATAATGCCCTCTCGATAACATGTCGACAGAGACGGCCCAGAGCTCTAGATAAGAGGGGTATTTGATGATAATTGAGGGATAATTTTTCTTATTTCTCATTGAAACCATATGTTGCGACCCCTCATCTGAACCATCTCGTCGAGACGGTTCAGATGAGGGGTCACAACATACGTTTTTATGCAGCAATAATAAAAAGTATCCTTAATTATCACCAAATACTCTCTCTTATCTAGAGCCCTTGACTCTAATGAGATGGATAGCAATAATAATAGAAGAACTGCTTCCGCTATATGTGTGCCTATCATCCAAAGTGTTTTTCGATACGAGACAATCGGTTAACACAGAGGAACCATATACCTATTAAACGCTCCCAGGGGGCATTGCATTTTATGAGAAGGGGGTGGGGCTGACGTTATTTAGAGCCAAATTCTGGTAAATCAGCCACTGCCAAATGCTTCTAATAAGCAGTTTGAACGGAAACGGGTATACTTACAGAGGGACAAACTGTACTTTTTTGCCTCCATAAGTGTAAAAGGAAAAAATTGCTAGGTTTAAATTACTTCCTGTAAAAGTAGACTCCATATAACAGACTACCTCATCCAAAGAAGCAAATAGGGATTGGTGCAAGTTGATTTAATTCTACTTTCGTAAAAGCGGCAAGGGGTGGGGGGCGTATGTAAACAGGGGCATTTATTTTGATTTATACAGAAGGCATCATTTCTGCAGCACCAAATGCCATATACAATACGTAGACACTTGAAACATCGGTTCTCTTTCATTTTTTAACCACAAACAAAATAACAAGCAAAGTGGCCATTATACAGATGATTACAGTGCTTGAAATGCACGAAAACAGGTCCACATTTCCACAGAAAAGGGTTTCTGCTCTGGAAAGGATAAGAACATTAAACTGCTTGAATGACTACTGCATCATACTTAGGATAGCGGGCCACTCCGACAATGCTGTGAATTTAATATCATTCTATACGTCACTAGTTACAAACAAGTTTTTGTAGGGACGATATATGACCTCAAGTGTTTCTCAGTCTTACTAAGTCAAAACTCTGTTTAACCCAGTATTGGGCTAAAAACAAACAAACCAGATCTACATCAAGTATAGCCAGCATGCCTTGTTTGTTACTCTTGCGTTTCGTTTCGGCAAGCGTAACATAATTAGTTTGCGTCGCGTCATATGGTACCTTCAAGCATATACAAATATCATGAAGAGAATCCGTGTAAGGATAAGAAACATTATATACTCTGAACAGTCACTCTTTATTAATAAAGACTGACTGTTCAGAGCATATACAAATAGTTAAGACACAGGTCAGACTCCGCATCCTCATGGAGGTAGCTGAGGCCCTTAACTACTCTTTTAGCGCACAGCAAAGACTCTGATCAGACAGGGTGGATGTCCAGGCAGAACTGAGTCCTTGCGTGGCGCACATGCCACTTTGTTGTTGTTTTTTATGTCGTGGCTCAATTTAAATACACAAGGCCTGCGCACGTATAGGATGACTCACTCCTCTGGTAGACAGAATTTTCATGTAAGAGTAGACCCCTTTTTGGAAGGATTGTTTCGGTCAGGAAGGCACACAGAGGGTAACAATTTTTATCATATGACGTCGCATCTGAGAGTGTAATAAAGCCATGCATGAAAAACGATAATCCACTAGTGGATTAAACATGCAAATTACGTCGTAATGTTATGTGTTGACGTACATAAAAACGTCGCGTTTTCTAATGGCGAAATCGTGACGTTTTAATGCAAAATTTGCCAATAAAATGTGATTTTATTGTCATACGATAAATAGAATCTTGCATTTGTGCTCCTGTATTATTGAATTTATTAAACTCGTTGGGGAAACCGATAAGATGCTCGGCATAGCCTCGCATCTTATCTTTTCCCCCTACTCGTTTAAATTCAATAATACATGAGCACTCATGTAAGCTCCTTTATATAATGACTACCTTTGACGAAAAGGTTAAAGCTTATCAAAGAATCAGAACGATGGACACTGAAACTCACACCGGGTGATAACAATAGCTCTTCTGTTCTTTATACAAGCAAGCAATTACGAAATACACATACAATATAGACAACAAACGAGGACAGAAGAAAACAGAACACAGCATTATACTTGAGACAATCGTTCATTCGATGACAAACTATTTCTAGGTCACTGTCACCTGTAGTGCGTAGCTCACTGATTTTGCCCTGTATCTATATCGCTATTTAACGGGTTCGCGTCATACTAATGATAGTAAAGTTTATGGTTTATGATCAATTTTATTTTCAAGTGCGTAGCTCTAGATATGAGGAAGAATTTGGTGATGTTGTGAGCCCTCATCTGAACCGTCCCGACAAGACGGCTCAGATGATGGTACACAACACACAGTTTCAATAAGAAATGAGAACATATATCCCCCAGTTTTCATCAAATGCTCTTTCTTATCTACAGCTCTGAAGTGATTTTTACATACGGAAACAATGTTGCAGGAAACTTACATACCACCACAGAATAATTTTAGATAAAAAACAACTAAAAACGAGTTTCTTTTGGAAACGATGGATTTTATAGATAAATATATATATGAGCCGCGACACGACAAAACCAACAGTGTGGTTGTACGCCCAACGCAGACTCCGATCAGCCTGGGCATCCGCCAAGTTTAATCAGACTCTTCGTTAAGTGCTCAAAGGGTAGCTAAGGGTCTAAGCTACCTCTATGCGGACAGCGACTCTGGTGACTTCAGAGCGTGTAAATGTATTTTTATCTCTTTTTATCGTAGTTCATTTAGATATGCAAGCTGAAATGACATTTTTAATCATAGTTGATACAGTCTTGTAAAGTTGGTACAGTCTTGTAAAGTTGATACAGTCTTGTAAAGTTGTATCAGCATACCCTATTTGAGCCGCGACTCGACAAAACCAACAATGTGGTTGTGCGCCCAGCGCAGACTCAGATCAGCCTGGGCATCCACCCAGTCTGATTAGAGTCTTCGCTGTCCGCATGGAGGTAGCTTAGACCCTTAGCTACCTATTAAGTCCACAGAAAAGACTTTGAGCTGACTGAGTGAATACCCAGGCTGATCTGAGTCTGCGCTGGGCGCACAACGACATTGTTGGTTTTGTCGTGTCGCGGCTCATTTATTCAGTTATAAGACGAAGGTTTGCTTCTCAAAGCGTCTTTAAAGAAGTCAGTAAAACTGATGTACATAAAAGGGGAAACTCCCGTCTAATAACAGAATAAATAGGTGCCTTTTGCGTTGTTTCAGCCTTCTGTTGTATGCTTTTATCATGTTTATTTGATTTAATGTTCGTATACATTTTTGTCTTACTGCTTTATTTTTATAGTAGCCCTGCTATACGAATGATTTTGAAATAAATAGTTTTATAACTTTAGGGTCCGTCTATTTGTCTGTCTCCATCCACTGATCTGTCTGTCCGTCCCGTTAACATTTTGCATTTTAGATTTACTTTGAGATTGTATTCGTTTGCTTATTCGATATCCGGTCTGGCCACATACTTTGGTTTCTCCTTCAGCTGATTCAAGAAGGGCAGTTGTCAGTTACTGGCAAAAGTATGTGCACTTAGTACTGGTTAACCGCTTAGTAAGTTTAAGTTCCCCAGGAATAGTGTGGTTAGGTTAACTGACCGTCTCGACATGACCATAGCTGTTTACCGTGGACGTAAAGCATCAAATCAATTAATCAATCAATCAACCAATCAATCAATCAGTCGTTTGCTTAAATATATCCAGGATGCATGTTCATTAGTTGTAAAGTTTACTTATAGATGCTAAAAGAAATTAATTTACATCAACGAGACCTAGTGACCTCAGCTTAGGTCAGTGTGACAAACTGATATAGCAATTGGTTATAATTTTGAGCTAAGTTTCTTTACTTTTGCATGTTTATCGAAGCCTTTCGATTGGTAAATTAGCTTAATTTATGTGGACAGAGGTAGGTTGACTTCGTTTGTATGCTGCTGTCTTCAGCAAATGATGCCTAGCGTCCCATAAAAAGGATATAAGCAAACATTGCCCATAAGGGGTACAGGGCGTAATATCTGTTCAGAGTCTACACTTTCTTATACGCCCGTCGTAGGTCGTATGTTTTGGCATTCTATCCGTCTGTCAACTTTTCGTGTCGCTTCATATCCCCTTTTAACCTCCTACTGTCATCTAAACATTATATCAGAGTAAAAAACCACAGACGAACCCTGATTTTCTTCAATCAAAATCCTTACAAATAAAATCTAGTTTTTCGAACCATACCACAATCTATACGGATGGTTCAAAACAAGAAAACAAAAGTTGCACGTTCGGTTGTAAGCTCCCTATTCAGATACCATACGATTACCAAATGGCAGCTCAATTTTTACAGCTGAAGCTAAAGCCATAGATTTGGCCCGCAATCAAATTTCAGTTCAAGAAAGCAATCAGTTTATTATATTTTCAGACTCACTTTCTGTTCTATCATCACTTAAAACGTCAATCACCCCAATCTTTCAATTCAATAAATATTTCATAAATATTTTCAGTTATCATCAAAGGAAATAATTTTTGTTGCATTCCAAGTCATTTCAATATTCGTGGAAATGATTTTGGCCGATAAAGAGGCAAAAATGGCTTGAAATTTACCAGAAAGTGTTTTAAGAATACCCCATTGGGATTTCAAATATCAAATTCATAAATATATATGTCAAAATGTCAGACAAATTAGGATAGTCTAATTCATTACAAACTTCATCAAATTAAACCAGATTTTCATAGTAAAGACGATGCTTTATTAAATAGGAAAGAACAAACAGAAATTATCAGATGCCGAATAGGGCATACCAGAATTTCACATTCGTTTATTTTAAATGTGATAATGTTCCACCCTTCTGTATACCATGCAATGAAACAATTACAGTTAAACATCTTCTTGTATCATGTATCGATTTTAATCACATCCTTATAAAATATTATAATATTAAAACTATGAACGAGCGTTTTAACAAAGTATCATCTTTTCAAATTATAAATTTCTTAAAGGAAGCTGGACTTTTTAACAAGATATAGTCGTGTATTGTACATATATTAATATTTGGACGTATTTGAACCTGTTTTGTATATAGAAATGTTTTAAATTCTTGACATTTAGACGCTATACGAGGGGCGTTCAGAAAGTTTTGCAAATGGCGTAATTTGTTGGTAACCTCCTAAAAGACAGAACTACTGATAGCAAAAACACATAACACTATGTTGTGCACACAGAAGTTTGCAAACGCGGTGTATTTTTCTTAAAGGACTCGTTTTAACTTCTTAGTAAGAGGTATACCCTAACGTCTTTGCAGAATTTTACTTTAGCAGGCCGTAATTTATGTATGAGCAGTCTTTGACTTTTTTAAATCTTTGATACTTAAAGACAATGCCCAGACAATATCGGGCTGTAAATATCGCGGAAATTATATCTAAGCTAGGTTTCATACTTTCCCGTAATAATATGTATTATCCGTATTTCATGTACATGTAATAGCACATGCTTCGTTTCTACTAAAGTTATTATGATTTTGCAATGAAAACAAATATTCCGGTAAGTATTCGAAATCTTGTCAGCAAGAGCCTTTGCATGAATCAACTAAAATCTGTCAATAAATTCAAATCAATGTAAAATATGAAACCGCAACAATCTTGCAAAAAGGACGTTGATGTCGATTTTAATAGCGTCATAAAACTGCACATTGCTTTGAAAGGAATGAATCGATAACAGTTGCCACCGTTTTGTATGGATAATGTAGGCGATGATGGACATGCAGTTGAGAAAGAAATGGTTTGTATTTACAACGATATTTGACTTTGAATGCATAACACTGAAAATATTTTACAATGTTAGCCCAGTGATAGGACTGAGGCCTAATAAAATGCATTGTAAGCCAGTAAGAAAAAATGCCTTTGTATAGTGTTCGGATCACTTAAAAGACCAAAGGTTGTGCTTTCAGTCATTCATAGCATTTGTACCCAGCATGGCCGGGCCGCGTAGCGCAATCGGTAGGGCGTCTGACTTATAAGCCAGAGGTCCTAGGTTCGATACCCGGTCCGGCCACTTACTTTCATTTCTCCTTCCCTGCTTCAAGAAGGGCAGTTGTCAGTTACTTGTGAAAGTAAGTGCACTTAATACTGGTTAACCGCTTAGGAGGTCTAGGCCTGCCCAGGAATTGTGTGGTTAGGTTAACTGACCGCCCCGACATGACCATAGCTGTTAACCGTGGACGGTTACCAAGAGCGCAATAACAAAAGATACCAAGCATGTCCCTTAACAAAGTTATGAGGCCATTTGCAAAACTTATCTAACGCCCCTCGTATGCCATTATCAGGGTTATGCGTCTTTAAAATTTTAACATTCATTCAATTACTCCATATCCCTTTTACCCTGAAAGATTTTTGAAACTTAGATAAAATGACTAGCCTACCGAGACGATATGCAGAATTAACATTTCAACAATATTCGACAAAGATCAAGGTTCCACTTAGAGGTCGAATTTTAAAAGGTAACATTTCGTTTCCTCTACATATCTTACAAACCGTTTAAAGTTTCTTCAATTATCAGACCATCTAGCTCTGGCGGCCATCTTGTTCAGCAGAGACGAACTATTTGAGCAATTCTGGAATAGGATTACCAACGGAAAGTTTCTATGAAATAATTTCAAAATCCATTTCAATCTTTAAAAAGAAGTCATTTAACGTTTTTGTTTTATTTTAAGCTCTGGCGGCCATCTCATGAAGCCTAGCTGAAACTTTAGAGCAATTCTGGCATTTCCCAAGGAACATTTTCGTGAAATTGTTTAAAACTCCTTACACCAGTTTAAGAGGAGTTGTCGTTTAAAGGTATTTTCTATTTTTAACTATGTCAGCCATCTTGTTCAGCGGAGCAGAACCGTTTTTTAGCAATTTTGGTGGAAAGTCCCCCAAGGAACAATCCTGTGAAACAATTTTAAAATCTCTATACCAGTTTAGGAGTAGAAGTCATTGAAAGGTTCTTAGCTCACCTGAGCCGAAGGCTCCGGGGGAGCTTTGAGTATGGTCAGGCTCCGTCGTCGTCCGTCGTCCGTCGTCGTCCGTCCACAATTTAAAACAACTTCTCCTCTGAAACCACTGGGCCAGTTGTAATCAAATTTCATATGTAGCCTCCAGGGAATGTGTGAATGAAAAGCTGTTCAAATGGTCTGGGTCACATGACCAACATGGCCGCCACGCTCATATATGTTCAAATCCTTAAAAAATCATCTCCAGAACCAATAGGCCGATGCCCTTGAAACATGGTATGTAGCATCGGGTATGCAAGTACTACCTAGATTGTTAAAATTATGACCTTGGGTTGACCTTGACCTTTTTTACGGTAAGGTGAAATTTGGTCTCTTGTGCTTTAATATGGCAAAATGCTAGAACACAAGATATCTTGGAAACTGTTGAAGATTTTGATCTAAAAATTGGTATGTACCGTCATCTAAATAAGGTCATGAAGATTTTTTGAGTACGAGAGGTCAAGGTCATTCCTTGACCTTTGACCCAGAACTCATATATTTTGACAATTTCAGACAATCTACTCAAAAGCCACTGGGCCAATTGAAATCGAATTTCATATAGAGCCTACAGGGGTTGAGGGAACAAAAATTTATTCGTACGGTCCAGGTCACATAATTAACATGGCCGCCATGCCCATATATGGCAAAAACCTTTAAAAATCTTTTTCTCCAGAACCAATTGACCAATAGCCTTTAAACTTGTTAGGTGGTATTTGGGTACTCGAGTACTATCAAGATTGTTCAAATTATGACCTTGGGTTGACCTTGACCTTTTTAAGGCAAGGTCAAATGTGGGAAAATGCTAGAACTTAAGATTTCTTGGAAAGTGTTGAGGGTTAAGGCCTAAAACTTGATATATGCACTCATCGTAATAAGTACATGAAGATTTTTGAGTACAAGAGGTCAAGGTCATTATTTGACCTTTGACCCAGAACTCTCATATTTTGACAATTTCAAACAATCTCCTCAAAAACTACTGGGCCAATCGAAATCAAATTTCATATAGTGCCTACAGGTGTTGAGGGAACAAAAATTTATTCGTAATGTCCAGGTAAAATGACCAACGTGGCCGGCACGGGCCATATATGGCAAAAACCTATAAAAATTCTTCTCTAGAACCGATTGACCGATGGCCTTGAAACTTGGTTTGTAGCATTGGGACTCGAGTACTATCAAAATTGTTCAAAATAATGACCTTGGGTTGACCTTGACCATTTTACGGCAAGGTCAAATATGGGAAAATGCTAGAACATTAGATTCCATTGTAAGTTGTGAAGATTTAGGCCTAAAAATTGGTAAATACAGTCATCTTAATAAGTACATGAAGATTCACGAGTACAAGAGGTCAAGGTCGTTCTTTGACATTTGACCCTGAATTCTTATAGCTTGACAATTTCGAACTTCTTTTTAAAAGCCACTTAGCAAATTATTATCAAACTTCATATAAAGCCTTCAGGGGTTGAGGGAACGAAAATTTCTTCAATTGGTCTGGGTCACATGATCAACCATGCCCATATACGGAAAAAAACCTTTAAAAGTCTTCTACTCCACAACCAATTGACCGATGGCCTTGAAACTTGGTTTGTAGCATTAGGTACCCAAGTACTATCAAAATTGTTCAAATTAAGACCTTGGGTTGACATTGACCTTGTTTTTATGGCAAGGTCAAACATGGGAAAAGACTAGAACATACGATTTCATGGGAAGGTTTGAAGATTTTGGCCCTAAAGTTGGTGTATACAGTTGTCTAAATGAGGTTAAGAAGAATTATGAGTAAAAGAGGTCAGGTCATTCTTTGACTCTTGACCCAGGTCTCTCATATTTTGACATTTTCAAACATTTCCTCAAAAGCCAAAGGGCCAATTGTAAACACATTTCATTCAGAGCCTCAAGGGGCTGATTGAACAAAAAATTGTTAAAACGGTCCAGCTCACATGACCAGCATGGCCATCATAGCCATTTATGGTATAAACCCATTAATATTTTCCTTCTCCAGAACCAATACACCAATGGCCTTAAAACTTGTTAAGAAGCATGGAGTACAAGAGTACTACCAAGACTGTTCAAATGATGACCTTGGGTTTACCTTGACCTTTTTTTGCGGCATGGTCAAATATGGGAAAATGCTAGAACATAAGATTTCATGGAAACTTTTGAAGATTTTGGCCTAATATATGGCATATATGGTTGACTTAATGAGTGCATGAAGATTTATGGGTACAAGAAGTCATGGTCAATCTTTGACTTTTGACCAAAGACTCATATTTTGGCAATTTCAGACATAAGAAAAAGACACTTTGCCAATTGTTCAGGTGAGCGATTCAGGGCCTCATGGCCCTCTTGTTCTATTTTTAGCTCTGACGGCCATATTGTTCGGCAGAGCGGAACCATTTAAACAATTTTGATAGAGGGTCTCCCAAGGCACATTTCTGTGAAATTATTTTAAAATCTATCCAGCAGTTTTGGAAGAGAAGTCGTTTAAAGGCTTTTTAGCTCACATGAGCACGAAGTGCTCAAGGTGAGGTATTGTGATCGGTCTTGGTCCGTCGTCCGTCGTCAGCTTTTGCTTTAAACGTTTTAGCTCTGGCAGCCATCTAGAAAGTACCCCAATGAACATTTCTGTGAAATAATTTCAAAATCTGTCCAGCATTTTTGGAGGAGAAGTCGTTTAAAGGTTTTTCCACTTTTAGCTCTGGCGGCCATATTGTTCAGCGGAACGGAACCGTTCGGGCAATTTTGGTGGAGAGTCTCAGTGAAATTATTTCAAAATCCAGCGGTTTTGGAGGAGAAGTCGTTTAAAGCAAAAGGTGACGACGGACGCACGACCGGACGACGGACGACGGATGACGAACAAAAGCCGATCACAGTACCTCACCTTGAGCACTTCGTGCTCAGATAAGCTAACAAAAGCCGGGCCGCGTAGCGCAATCGGTAGTGCGTCTGACCAAAGAACCAGAGGTCCCGGGTTCGATACCCGGTCTGGCCACATACTTTCGTTTCTCCTTCCGCTGATTCCAGAAGGGCACTTGTCAGTAACTAGCGAAAGTATGTGCACTGAGTACTGGTTAACCGCTTAGGAAGTCTAAACCTGTCCAGGAATAGCGTGGTTAGGTTTAACTGACCGTCCCGACATGACCAAAGTTGTTTACCGTGAAAGTAAAACAATAACACAACAACAACAATAATTAGTACCAAAAAGCAGGTAAAGTAAATAACCACCGAGAATAATATACGTTTAGCATGTTTATTGATTAGGCATTCAAACGCAAGAGCACCCACAACATACAGCCAGTAATTTAATAAGTAAATTTATATGCAATTTGCGATATTTAATGCAATTTGTAATATACTCAGCGTCAATGAAAAGGTACCAGTTTAGAATTTAAACCATATTCGGTTCATTTAATATTTGGTGTATTCAACAGACAATTCAATAAAACTTTATATTCTGGCACTGAGATAAGATGAAGACAAACTTAATTTTTTCACCAGTAGGTGCTGTCAAGCGTAACATCAACAGTGACCCTCTTGAAAACTGTCGACATCAAACCACACATTTAAAACGTAATTAACTAATAATCCGCGATCTTACAGAAAATTGATTGCCAGTATATCGTTCTTTGAAAATGCCTGTTGACACACAACCAGTTATACGCTATTTAATAATGAGGAAATTAGGCAGATAAGAGTGGAGTTATACATGTAATGTCATACTCAGGTTGGTTAATGGTTGATGTTTGTCTCGCAAAATGTCTGAAATTCATTTTCAACAACCAGTCTAACATTTTCGGTTTTCTGCAATACAAAATAATTTTTATTTTGCCCTAAACCCACTGACAATTTAACAGCAAGTCTTTGAACTTCAATCAATTACAGTTCAAATCAAAATTATTAGCTGTTGCTAAAATTATTCCTCTTTCTAACCATATAAAATTTAATATCGTCAGATAAGCAGTTTTGCTGCAGTAAAATTCCCCGTACACTTGAAAATGCATTGCAGTCTATGGAAAATCTGTTTTTTGGGAAAGACTTTTGACACTCGGCTGTACATGTACATGCAGCTTTCCGGATTTCTTTTCTATGGCGATTTGTAAGCCTGCCTATTCTCTAGCAAATGCCATTAACAAAGAATTTCCTCGATACAAAATTCAAACTGGTTTGCCAGGTTTCTTGATTTCAGAGCTTACGTAACGTCACACGCTCAGAGCGCATGTCTAAACTTGGCTAAATTTTATCATTGGCGCAATAACGTAGCTCAAAATAATAAAGATATGATGTACATGTAGATATAGTATTGTCATTAATATGAAGAATGTATATGGCATTATAAGATTGACGCTAAGTCTTATATAAATCGTACCTTAAATATCAAAATAAAATCCCACAGACAGCACTGTTCACTGCCGAAAACCAGTTCGTATTTATAATAAAGCCGCTACACGAAAAAAATATGCGCCCATCGAAGACTCAGATCAGCCTGGGCATCCACCCAGTCTGATTAGACTCTTTGCTGTACACTTAATCTAATCTGTGCGGATGCACAGTCTGATCTGAGTCTTTGCTGGGTGCACATGCCACTTTGTTGGTTTTGTCGTGTCGCGGCTCAACTATGCTTTTAGTGGCTCGTAACTAGAAAATACCTGAGATAGCTGCTGAGGTACCCGGTATAACCCGTTAAATTATGTGGTTCGAAATAGACTGCCCTACTGGGCAATGGCGCATGTTGATTGATAGTTATAAATATATTATGTAAGCTTACCTCACATATGTACAAGGTTATCATGCGCAAAATAAAACGAGAAGCATTCTACTACTACATGTCCTTATAAGGCTACACAAAATAAAGCGTTATAAAAAAAAAAAAAAAAAAAAAAAAAAAAAAAAACCCGAAGAAGCATACTACTGCTAGATTACACAATCATAGAACACTCAGACCCATTTGTTCAAAACTAACGACGCCGTTAGTGAACGAGACGTTAAATTTTCAAACGTATTATACACAAATTTAAATCAAAACACTGCCATTTTTGTTGAAAAAAAAATGTGAGTAACCTTTGCACTGCGAAAGTTCTTCACATTTTTTTCAGCAAAAATATGTGAGTGAGTGAGCGAGTGATCTCGGGTTTAACGTCCCACCAACAACGAGGTCATATGGAGACGGGACCTCGGTTTAAAGTCTCATCCGAAAGACCGGAGAAGCGGGGGGTCGATCTTGCGACCCCTAAATTGGTAGTCTGGAGTGTTAAGCAAAAATATGAGCACACTTGATTTTAAGGGTACTAGAATACTACAAATGATTGACTAACGACTGCGTTAAGCTATAACGATGCTTTGACAATTGGGTCCAGTTTAATGTAAAATTTATTGTAGCAGGGGACATATTAAGACATGAAGGACCAATGATTTGAAAGGATCATTAAAGTGGCATCTTATAATGATGGTCAGTATACCAAATTAATAAAAAATACATTCTGAAACTTATTCATTTTAACACATTAGTTCATCAAATACCACGGTCACTGGACTAAATAAAAGGAGAGAAAAATAACTAAGTACACTGTGTAATGACTAAAGACCATATGTTAACGCTAAATGAAATGTAGACAAAAACATATGAGCCTTGACACGAGAAAACCATCAAAGTGGCTGTGCGCCCAGCGCAGACTCAGATCAGCCTGGGCATCCGCCCAGTCTGATCAGAGTCTTCACTGTCCGCATGAAGCTAGCTTAGACCCTTAGCTACCCTTTAAGCGCAAAGCAAAGACTCTGATCAGACTGGGCGGATGTCCAGGCTGATCTGAGTCTGCGCTGGGTGCACAAACACTTTATTGGTTTTCTCGTGTCGCTGCTCATATGCTTTAATTTAAGATAACAATATCGAACAAGTAGTAGGAAGGCAGCTGCATTATTGGAGTGCCCCATTCGCCTTAGTATGATGCAGAATGCATAGAAGACATTTATGCTATAGTCCTTTTCCAGGCGGATCTTGTTTGCTGTATGTCAAGCATTCTGTGGTCTTCTGTTTACATGAAGCTCCCCACTTTAATTCTCTTTTCAACGGAAAAATAGTGTGTAGATCGATAGTATAACAAAACCAAATGTCATATCCGAGGTTTCAAGAAAATCGCTGACCCTATATTTTGACTTAGCAATTGAAAGTGCAAACGATAGGGAAGATAATTATTTTCTCAACACATGACACTAATTTACTCGTGACGTCACAGGTCATCGCGCACGAGTCATCCTACCAAGAAGTGTGTGCGTGGACTTGTTTTTATTTTTTTTTTTTTTTTTTTTTTTTACCGATATGTTTTCTTTTTTCTCCTTTTACCTTTCACTCTCTTTTTATTTCTCTTATTTTTGTTTCGACCCTGCTTGCTTTGTACATGTAAACTCAGTACGGCATTTGAAAGAAGGCAAGTTCAAAGGCGATTTTCAGGACTTGATTTTTCAATTTATTTTTCAGCATTTGAAAGCTTCTTGTGTCCTCTCGGTATTTGTTTTGGACTTGATATAAGGAGCATGGCAGGCCATGGTACTGGCATATACAGAGAAATCAACATTAGAATAATGCTTGAATATATGAGGCCATGAGGGTCGTTCAAAAATCACCCAGCAATTACGCAAAAATAAGCTACGGCTGTGAAAAAGATATAAAATGCATCAACACATGAAACACATCTGTTTTTAATTTCCTATGTTTGCATATATTCCACTTATATTTATTATTAGCTATTCTCTTAGAACGGTTACGGATCTCTCGAGTTACGGTATGTACAGGTAATTAGATATACCCGCCTTGGTTACGTGGGCAACGGGAAGAAAACTCTCCAGAATTTCCTTTTACGGCCATCCAATTTACATTCTGATTGAAAGAAATCTTATTGAAGGAGAAGAACTAAATAAGCTTGTAGCTTCCGTTCTTATCCTATTAAATATTGTATTTTGTAAAATATTGTATGTCTATATTTTGTTGAAATAAACTAATTTAAATCTTTTTCATCTTTTATTTTTTGTGGTCTGTATCTCGTTTTGTTTGAGCATCTTTCCCTCGAAGAACAGTTTATTCTCTTATTTAGTTTCTTATTTACGGATTAACTTACGTTAGTTTATTTCGATCTTTTGTCTATTGCAATCTCTTCTTCTTTGCTATGCCACAGGTACTGGCAGTTGTGGCCATCGTAAACTTTCTTATGATTATCATATTTTTTTGTATTTCTTATTCTCTGTGTTCCAGGTTTAACACTTGCGAAGTTTATAGTTCCTGGAACGACGATACTTGGCGTTTGCGGAAAACAAACGATCATACTAGAAGAAAGACTTCGAAATCTTCGAAAGTTTGTTGGTTGGTTGTTTGAGGTTTAACGACCCTTTGAGACAGTATTTCAGTCTATATCGAGTCGTCTCCCTGAGAGAGGGAAAAAGAGAAACGATGGACGAGGGAAAGAAGAGAAACGAGAGGAAAATGTCCAAACAGGAGTCACCACCCGTACCTATTGCAAGCAAAATGAATAAGCCATTAGACAGATCACAAACGAGCTGAAGAGAGAAAACAGAAAGTAATTAAATTGTTTTTTTATATACGAGTCATTAATGTTGCAGAATAAGGCATTTGAGAGATAAGTGGTTGAGATACTGAGAGTCTACTGAAGTTAAAATAAATTGTAAACGTTTTAAACGATTTATTCTATGTTATGATTTCTGTTGTCCGTAGCTGCTACATGTAGTCTAGTCTAAATGTATAATTAACATACCCTTGCTTTAGACAACACCCTGCCCAGTCGAGTCGCAGTAACAAATCTTCGTGCATGCGAGACACTTCGAATACACTGCAGCTCCATTAATACATTAAATTTACAGGCTAAAGGGGTTATAAAAGCACTTAAATTCGACTGCTGTGAAGAAAAGTGGTTGGTTCTGGAGATTATTTTGAGACTGCAACGAGCCCGACAGTTTTACCAGTACCTTCTTGTGGGTCCCGGCATTATCCTAGCTCTCCTGGTACCGCTACAGTTCTTGATGCCTCCTAGCTCCACACAAAGCTCATTGTTTGGTAAGTTGATATTCTGAGCGGTCGCTGGATTGGCACTTGAAGCGCTAAAAACGAAATAGTTGAATTTGCAAACAGCGTAGATCTAGATGAGGCGGCTCATAAATTGCGTGTGTGTTTAGAATTGCAGACTAGTTTCAAGCAAATAAAGAAAAGAATCCAGCAGTTTTGGAAGAGAAGTCGCTTAAAGGCTTTTTAGCTCACATGAGCACGAAGTGCTCAAGGTGAGGTATTGTGATCGGTCTTAGTCCGTCGTCCGTCGTCAGCTTTTGCTTTAAACGTTTTAGCTCTGGCAGCCATCTAGAAAGTACCCCAATGAACATTTCTGTGAAATAATTTCAAAATCTGTCCAGCATTTTTGGAGGAGAAGTCGTTTAAAGGTTTTTCCACTTTTAGCTCTGGCGGCCATATTGTTCAGCGGAACGGAACCGTTCGGGCAATTTTGGTGGAGAGTCTCAGAGAAATTATTTCAAAATCCAGCGGTTTTGGAGGAGAAGTCGTTTAAAGCAAAAGGTGACGACGGACGCACGACCGGACGACGGACGACGGATGACGAACAAAAGCCGATCACAGTACCTCACCTTGAGCACTTCGTGCTCAGGTAAGCTAACAAAAGCCGGGCCGCGTAGCGCAATCGGTAGTGCGACTGACCAAAGAACCAGAGGTCCCGGGTTCGATACCCGGTCTGGCCACATACTTTCGTTTCTCCTTCCGCTGATTCCAGAAGGGCACTTGTCAGTAACTAGCGAAAGTATGTGCACTGAGTACTGGTTAACCGCTTAGGAAGTCTAAACCTGTCCAGGAATAGCGTGGTTAGGTTTAACTGACCGTCCCGACATGACCAAAGTTGTTTACCGTGGAAGTAAAACAATAACACAAAAACAACAATAATTAGTACCAAAAAGCAGGTAAAGTAAATAACCACCGAGAATAATATACGTTTAGCATGTTTATTGATTAGGCATTCAAACGCAAGAGCACCCACAACATACAGCCAGTAATTTAATAAGTAAATTTATATGCAATTTGCGATATTTAATGCAATTTGTAATATACTCAGCGTCAATGAAAAGGTACCAGTTTAGAATTTAAACCATATTCGGTTCATTTAATATTTGGTGTATTCAACAGACAATTCAATAAAACTTTATATTCTGGCACTGAGATAAGATGAAGACAAACTTAATTTTTTCACCAGTAGGTGCTGTCAAGCGTAACATCAACAGTGACCCTCTTGAAAACTGTCGACATCAAACCACACATTTAAAACGTAATTAACTAATAATCCGCGATCTTACAGAAAATTGATTGCCAGTATATCGTTCTTTGAAAATGCCTGTTGACACACAACCAGTTATACGCTATTTAATAATGAGGAAATTAGGCAGATAAGAGTGGAGTTATACATGTAATGTCATACTCAGGTTGGTTAATGGTTGATGTTTGTCTCGCAAAATGTCTGAAATTCATTTTCAACAACCAGTCTAACATTTTCGGTTGCAAAACGTAACGTTTTTACCTTCAGTTTCTTTCGTATGTCCGTTGTTAAATGAACGTAACAATTAAGTGACGTTCGACTCTTATACAGTTTATTACAAGTGTCAAAAGTCTTTCCCCAAAATATTTTTTCCATTGACTTAAGTGCAGTTGCAAGTGTGCAAGGAATTTTACTATGAGTCTTGTGTTCAACTATTCTTAATAATTTTTGCATGCTTAAAAACCTAAAAGATTTCTGCAATACAAAATAATTTTTATTTTGCCCTAAACCCACTGACAATTTAACAGCAAGTCTTTGAACTTCAATCAATTACAGTTCAAATCAAAATTATTAGCTGTTGCTAAAATTATTCCTCTTTCTAACCATATAAAATTTAATATCGTCAGATAAGCAGTTTTGCTGCAGTAAAATTCCCCGTACACTTGAAAATGCATTGCAGTCTATGGAAAATCTGTTTTTTGGGAAAGACTTTTGACACTCGGCTGTACATGTACATGCAGCTTTCCGGATTTCTTTTCTATGGCGATTTGTAAGCCTGCCTATTCTCTAGCAAATGCCATTAACAAAGAATTTCCACGATACAAAATTCAAACTGGTTTGCCAGGTTTCTTGATTTCAAAGCTTACGTAACGTCACACGCTCAGAGCGCATGTCTAAACTTGGCTAAATTTTATCATTGGCGCAATAACGTAGCTCAAAATAATAAAGATATGATGTACATGTAGATATAGTATTGTCATTAATATGAAGAATGTATATGGCATTATAAGATTGACGCTAAGTCTTATATAAATCGTACCTTAAATATCAAAATAAAATCCCACAGACAGCACTGTTCACTGCCGAAAACCAGTTCGTATTTATAATAAAGCCGCTACACGAAAAAAAATATGCGCTCATCGAAGACTCAGATCAGCCTGGGCATCCACCCAGTCTGATTAGACTCTTCGCTGTACACTTAATCTAATCTGTGCGGATGCACAGTCTGATCTGAGTCTTTGCTGGGTGCACATGCCACTTTGTTGGTTTTGTCGTGTCGCGGCTCAACTATGCTTTTAGTGGCTCGTAACTAGAAAATACCTGAGATAGCTGCTGAGGTACCCGGTATAACCCGTTAAATTATGTGGTTCGAAATAGACTGCCCTACTGGGCAATGGCGCATGTTGATTGATAGTTATAAATATATTATGTAAGCTTACCTCACATATGTACAAGGTTATCATGCGCAAAATAAAACGAGAAGCATTCTACTACTACATGTCCTTATAAGGCTACACAAAATAAAGCGTTATAAAAAAAAAAAAAAAAAAAAAAAAAAAACCGAAGAAGCATACTACTGCTAGATTACACAATCATAGAACACTCAGACCCATTTGTTCAAAACTAACGACGCCGTTAGTGAACGAGACGTTAAATTTTCAAACGTATTATACACAAATTTAAATCAAAACACTGCCATTTTTGTTGAAAAAAAAATGTGAGTAACCTTTGCACTGCGAAAGTTCTTCACATTTTTTTCAGCAAAAATATGTGAGTGAGTGAGTGAGTGATCTAGGGTTTAACGTCCCACCAACAACGAGGTCATATGGAGACGGGACCTCGGTTTAAAGTCTCATCCGAAAGACCGGAGAAGCGGGGGGTCGATCTTGCGACCCCTGAATTGGTAGTCTGGAGTGTTAAGCAAAAATATGAGCACACTTGATTTTAAGGGTACTAGAATACTACAAATGATTGACTAACGACTGCGTTAAGCTATAACGATGCTTTGACAATTGGGTCCAGTTTAATGTAAAATTTATTGTAGCAGGGGACATATTAAGACATGAAGGACCAATGATTTGAAAGGATCATTAAAGTGGCATCTTATAATGATGGTCAGTATACCAAATTAATAAAAAATACATTCTGAAACTTATTCATTTTAACACATTAGTTCATCAAATACCACGGTCACTGGACTAAATAAAAGGAGAGAAAAATAACTAAGTACACTGTGTAATGACTAAAGACCATATGTTAACGCTAAATGAAATGTAGACAAAAACATATGAGCCTTTACACGAGAAAACCATCAAAGTGGCTGTGCGCCCAGCGCAGACTCAGATCAGCCTGGGCATCCGCCCAGTCTGATCAGAGTCTTCACTGTCCGCATGAAGCTAGCTTAGACCCTTAGCTACCCTTTAAGCGCAAAGCAAAGACTCTGATCAGACTGGGCGGATGTCCAGGCTGATCTGAGTCTGCGCTGGGTGCACAAACACTTTATTGGTTTTCTCGTGTCGCTGCTCATATGCTTTAATTTAAGATAACAATATCGAACAAGTAGTAGGAAGGCAGCTGCATTATTGGAGTGCCCCATTCGCCTTAGTATGATGCAGAATGCATAGAAGACATTTATGCTATAGTCCTTTTCCAGGCGGATCTTGTTTGCTGTATGTCAAGCATTCTGTGGTCTTCTGTTTACATGAAGCTCCCCACTTTAATTCTCTTTTCAACGGAAAAATAGTGTGTAGATCGATAGTATAACAAAACCAAATGTCATATCCGAGGTTTCAAGAAAATCGCTGACCCTATATTTTGACTTAGCAATTGAAAGTGCAAACGATAGGGAAGATAATTATTTTCTCAACACATGACACTAATTTACTCGTGACGTCACAGGTCATCGCGCACGAGTCATCCTACCAAGAAGTGTGTGCGTGGACTTTTTATTTTATTTTTTTTTTATTTTTTATTTTATTTTTTTACCGATATGTTTTCTTTTTTCTCCTTTTACCTTTCACTCTCTTTTTATTTCTCTTATTTTTGTTTCGACCCTGCTTGCTTTGTACATGTAAACTCAGTACGGCATTTGAAAGAAGGCAAGTTCAAAGGCGATTTTCAGGACTTGATTTTTCAATTTATTTTTCAGCATTTGAAAGCTTCTTGTGTCCTCTCGGTATTTGTTTTGGACTTGATATAAGGAGCATGGCAGGCCATGGTACTGGCATATACAGAGAAATCAACATTAGAATAATGCTTGAATATATGAGGCCATGAGGGTCGTTCAAAAATCACCCAGCAATTACGCAAAAATAAGCTACGGCTGTGAAAAAGATATAAAATGCATCAACACATGAAACACATCTGTTTTTAATTTCCTATGTTTGCATATATTCCACTTATATTTATTATTAGCTATTCTCTTAGAACGGTTACGGATCTCTCGAGTTACGGTATGTACAGGTAATTAGATATACCCGCCTTGGTTACGTGGGCAACGGGAAGAAAACTCTCCAGAATTTCCTTTTACGGCCATCCAATTTACATTCTGATTGAAAGAAATCTTATTGAAGGAGAAGAACTAAATAAGCTTGTAGCTTCCGTTCTTATCCTATTAAATATTGTATTTTGTAAAATATTGTATGTCTATATTTTATTGAAATAAACTAAATCTTTTTCATCTTTTATTTTTTGTGGTCTGTATCTCGTTTTGTTTGAGCATCTTTCCCTCGAAGAACAGTTTATTCTCTTATTTAGTTTCTTATTTACGGATTAACTTACGTTAGTTTATTTCGATCTTTTGTCTATTGCAATCTCTTCTTCTTTGCTATGCCACAGGTACTGGCAGTTGTGGCCATCGTAAACTTTCTTATGATTATCATATTTTTTGTATTTCTTATTCTCTGTGTTCCAGGTTTAACACTTGCGAAGTTTATAGTTCCTGGAACGACGATACTTGGCGTTTGCGGAAAACAAACGATCATACTAGAAGAAAGACTTCGAAATCTTCGAAAGTTTGTTGGTTGGTTGTTTGAGGTTTAACGACCCTTTGAGACAGTATTTCAGTCTATATCGAGTCGTCTCCCTGAGAGAGGGAAAAAGAGAAACGATGGACGAGGGAAAGAAGAGAAACGAGAAGAAAATGTCCAAACAGGAGTCACCACCCGTACCTATTGCAAGCAAAATGAATAAGCCATTAGACAGATCACAAACGAGCTGAAGAGAGAAAACAGAAAGTAATTAAATTGTTTTTTTATATACGAGTCATTAGATGTTAAGATTTTAGTTGTTCATAGCCGCCACCTGTGGTCCAAGTTTAAATCTAATGTTGCAGAATAAGGCATTTGAGAGATAAGTGGTTGAGATACTGAGAGTCTACTGAAGTTAAAATAAATTGTAAACGTTTTAAACGATTTATTCTATGTTATGATTTCTGTTGTCCGTAGCTGCTACATGTAGTCTAGTCTAAATGTATAATTAACATACCCTTGCTTTAGACAACACCCTGCCCAGTCGAGTCGCAGTAACAAATCTTCGTGCATGCGAGACACTTCGAATACACTGCAGCTCCATTAATACATTAAATTTACAGGCTAAAGGGGTTATAAAAGCACTTAAATTCGACTGCTGTGAAGAAAAGTGGTTGGTTCTGGAGATTATTTTGAGACTGCAACGAGCCCGACAGTTTTACCAGTACCTTCTTGTGGGTCCCGGCATTATCCTAGCTCTCCTGGTACCGCTACAGTTCTTGATGCCTCCTAGCTCCACACAAAGCTCATTGTTTGGTAAGTTGATATTCTGAGCGGTCGCTGGATTGGCACTTGAAGCGCTAAAAACGAAATAGTTGAATTTGCAAACAGCGTAGATCTAGATGAGGCGGCTCATAAATTGCGTGTGTGTTTAGAATTGCAGACTAGTTTCAAGCAAATAAAGAAAAGAATCCAGCAGTTTTGGAAGAGAAGTCGCTTAAAGGCTTTTTAGCTCACATGAGCACGAAGTGCTCAAGGTGAGGTATTGTGATCGGTCTTAGTCCGTCGTCCGTCGTCAGCTTTTGCTTTAAACGTTTTAGCTCTGGCAGCCATCTAGAAAGTACCCCAATGAACATTTCTGTGAAATAATTTCAAAATCTGTCCAGCATTTTTGGAGGAGAAGTCGTTTAAAGGTTTTTCCACTTTTAGCTCTGGCGGCCATATTGTTCAGCGGAACGGAACCGTTCGGGCAATTTCGGTGGAGAGTCTCTGTGAAATTATTTCAAAATCCAGCGGTTTTGGAGGAGAAGTCGTTTAAAGCAAAAGGTGACGACGGACGCACGACCGGACGACGGATGACGAACAAAAGCCGATCACAGTACCTCACCTTGAGCACTTCGTGCTCAGGTAAGCTAACAAAAGCCGGGCCGCGTAGCGCAATCGGTAGTGCGACTGACCAAAGAACCAGAGGTCCCGGGTTCGATACCCGGTCTGGCCACATACTTTCGTTTCTCCTTCCGCTGATTCCAGAAGGGCACTTGTCAGTAACTAGCGAAAGTATGTGCACTGAGTACTGGTTAACCGCTTAGGAAGTCTAAACCTGTCCAGGAATAGCGTGGTTAGGTTTAACTGACCGTCCCGACATGACCAAAGTTGTTTACCGTGGAAGTAAAACAATAACACAAAAACAACAATAATTAGTACCAAAAAGCAGGTAAAGTAAATAACCACCGAGAATAATATACGTTTAGCATGTTTATTGATTAGGCATTCAAACGCAAGAGCACCCACAACATACAGCCAGTAATTTAATAAGTAAATTTATATGCAATTTGCGATATTTAATGCAATTTGTAATATACTCAGCGTCAATGAAAAGGTACCAGTTTAGAATTTAAACCATATTCGGTTCATTTAATATTTGGTGTATTCAACAGACAATTCAATAAAACTTTATATTCTGGCACTGAGATAAGATGAAGACAAACTTAATTTTTTCACCAGTAGGTGCTGTCAAGCGTAACATCAACAGTGACCCTCTTGAAAACTGTCGACATCAAACCACACATTTAAAACGTAATTAACTAATAATCCGCGATCTTACAGAAAATTGATTGCCAGTATATCGTTCTTTGAAAATGCCTGTTGACACACAACCAGTTATACGCTATTTAATAATGAGGAAATTAGGCAGATAAGAGTGGAGTTATACATGTAATGTCATACTCAGGTTGGTTAATGGTTGATGTTTGTCTCGCAAAATGTCTGAAATTCATTTTCAACAACCAGTCTAACATTTTCGGTTGCAAAACGTAACGTTTTTACCTTCAGTTTCTTTCGTATGTCCGTTGTTAAATGAACGTAACAATTAAGTGACGTTCGACTCTTATACAGTTTATTACAAGTGTCAAAAGTCTTTCCCCAAAATATTTTTTCCATTGACTTAAGTGCATTTGCAAGTGTGCAAGGAATTTTACTATGAGTCTTGTGTTCAACTATTCTTAATAATTTTTGCATGCTTAAAAACCTAAAAGATTTCTGCAATACAAAATAATTTTTATTTTGCCCTAAACCCACTGACAATTTAACAGCAAGTCTTTGAACTTCAATCAATTACAGTTCAAATCAAAATTATTAGCTGTTGCTAAAATTATTCCTCTTTCTAACCATATAAAATTTAATATCGTCAGATAAGCAGTTTTGCTGCAGTAAAATTCCCCGTACACTTGAAAATGCATTGCAGTCTATGGAAAATCTGTTTTTTGGGAAAGACTTTTGACACTCGGCTGTACATGTACATGCAGCTTTCCGGATTTCTTTTCTATGGCGATTTGTAAGCCTGCCTATTCTCTAGCAAATGCCATTAACAAAGAATTTCCACGATACAAAATTCAAACTGGTGTGCCAGGTTTCTTGATTTCAAAGCTTACGTAACGTCACACGCTCAGAGCGCATGTCTAAACTTGGCTAAATTTTATCATTGGCGCAATAACGTAGCTCAAAATAATAAAGATATGATGTACATGTAGATATAGTATTGTCATTAATATGAAGAATGTATATGGCATTATAAGATTGACGCTAAGTCTTATATAAATCGTACCTTAAATATCAAAATAAAATCCCACAGACAGCACTGTTCACTGCCGAAAACCAGTTCGTATTTATAATAAAGCCGCTACACGAAAAAAAATATGCGCCCATCGAAGACTCAGATCAGCCTGGGCATCCACCCAGTCTGATTAGACTCTTCGCTGTACACTTAATCTAATCTGTGCGGATGCACAGTCTGATCTGAGTCTTTGCTGGGTGCACATGCCACTTTGTTGGTTTTGTCGTGTCGCGGCTCAACTATGCTTTTAGTGGCTCGTAACTAGAAAATACCTGAGATAGCTGCTGAGGTACCCGGTATAACCCGTTAAATTATGTGGTTCGAAATAGACTGCCCTACTGGGCAATGGCGCATGTTGATTGATAGTTATAAATATATTATGTAAGCTTACCTCACATATGTACAAGGTTATCATGCGCAAAATAAAACGAGAAGCATTCTACTACTACATGTCCTTATAAGGCTACACAAAATAAAGCGTTATAAAAAAAAAAAAAAAAAAAAAAAACCCGAAGAAGCATACTACTGCTAGATTACACAATCATAGAACACTCAGACCCATTTGTTCAAAACTAACGACGCCGTTAGTGAACGAGACGTTAAATTTTCAAACGTATTATACACAAATTTAAATCAAAACACTGCCATTTTTGTTGAAAAAAAAATGTGAGTAACCTTTGCACTGCGAAAGTTCTTCACATTTTTTTCAGCAAAAATATGTGAGTGAGTGAGTGAGTGATCTCGGGTTTAACGTCCCACCAACAACGAGGTCATATGGAGACGGGACCTCGGTTTAAAGTCTCATCCGAAAGACCGGAGAAGCGGGGGGTCGATCTTGCGACCCCTGAATTGGTAGTCTGGAGTGTTAAGCAAAAATATGAGCACACTTGATTTTAAGGGTACTAGAATACTACAAATGATTGACTAACGACTGCGTTAAGCTATAACGATGCTTTGACAATTGGGTCCAGTTTAATGTAAAATTTATTGTAGCAGGGGACATATTAAGACATGAAGGACCAATGATTTGAAAGGATCATTAAAGTGGCATCTTATAATGATGGTCAGTATACCAAATTAATAAAAAATACATTCTGAAACTTATTCATTTTAACACATTAGTTCATCAAATACCACGGTCACTGGACTAAATAAAAGGAGAGAAAAATAACTAAGTACACTGTGTAATGACTAAAGACCATATGTTAACGCTAAATGAAATGTAGACAAAAACATATGAGCCTTGACACGAGAAAACCATCAAAGTGGCTGTGCGCCCAGCGCAGACTCAGATCAGCCTGGGCATCCGCCCAGTCTGATCAGAGTCTTCACTGTCCGCATGAAGCTAGCTTAGACCCTTAGCTACCCTTTAAGCGCAAAGCAAAGACTCTGATCAGACTGGGCGGATGTCCAGGCTGATCTGAGTCTGCGCTGGGTGCACAAACACTTTATTGGTTTTCTCGTGTCGCTGCTCATATGCTTTAATTTAAGATAACAATATCGAACAAGTAGTAGGAAGGCAGCTGCATTATTGGAGTGCCCCATTCGCCTTAGTATGATGCAGAATGCATAGAAGACATTTATGCTATAGTCCTTTTCCAGGCGGATCTTGTTTGCGTATGTCAAGCATTCTGTGGTCTTCTGTTTACATGAAGCTCCCCACTTTAATTTTCTTTTCAACGGAAAAATAGTGTGTAGATCGATAGTATAACAAAACCAAATGTCATATCCGAGGTTTCAAGAAAATCGCTGACCCTATATTTTGACTTAGCAATTGAAAATGCAAACGATAGGGAAGATAATTATTTTCTCAACACATGACACTAATTTACTCGTGACGTCACAGGTCATCGCGCACGAGTCATCCTACCAAGAAGTGTGTGCGTGGACTTGTTTTTATTTTATTTTTTTTTATTTTTTTTTTTTTTTTTTTTTACCGATATGTTTTCTTTTTCTCCTTTTACCTTTCACTCTCTTTTTATTTCTCTTATTTTTGTTTCGACCCTGCTTGCTTTGTACATGTAAACTCAGTACGGCATTTGAAAGAAGGCAAGTTCAAAGGCGATTTTCAGGACTTGATTTTTCAATTTATTTTTCAGCATTTGAAAGCTTCTTGTGTCCTCTCGGTATTTGTTTTGGACTTGATATAAGGAGCATGGCAGGCCATGGTACTGGCATATACAGAGAAATCAACATTAGAATAATGCTTGAATATATGAGGCCATGAGGGTCGTTCAAAAATCACCCAGCAATTACGCAAAAATAAGCTACGGCTGTGAAAAAGATATAAAATGCATCAACACATGAAACACATCTGTTTTTAATTTCCTATGTTTGCATATATTCCACTTATATTTATTATTAGCTATTCTCTTAGAACGGTTACGGATCTCTCGAGTTACGGTATGTACAGGTAATTAGATATACCCGCCTTGGTTACGTGGGCAACGGGAAGAAAACTCTCCAGAATTTCCTTTTACGGCCATCCAATTTACATTCTGATTGAAAGAAATCTTATTGAAGGAGAAGAACTAAATAAGCTTGTAGCTTCCGTTCTTATCCTATTAAATATTGTATTTTGTAAAATATTGTATGTCTATATTTTGTTGAAATAAACTAAATCTTTTTCATCTTTTATTTTTTGTGGTCTGTATCTCGTTTTGTTTGAGCATCTTTCCCTCGAAGAACAGTTTATTCTCTTATTTAGTTTCTTATTTACGGATTAACTTACGTTAGTTTATTTCGATCTTTTGTCTATTGCAATCTCTTCTTCTTTGCTATGCCACAGGTACTGGCAGTTGTGGCCATCGTAAACTTTCTTATGATTATCATACTTTTTGTATTTCTTATTCTCTGTGTTCCAGGTTTAACACTTGCGAAGTTTATAGTTCCTGGAACGACGATACTTGGCGTTTGCGGAAAACAAACGATCATACTAGAAGAAAGACTTCGAAATCTTCGGAAGTTTGTTGGTTGGTTGTTTGAGGTTTAACGACCCTTTGAGACAGTATTTCAGTCTATATCGAGTCGTCTCCCTGAGAGAGGGAAAAAGAGAAACGATGGACGAGGGAAAGAAGAGAAACGAGAGGAAAATGTCCAAACAGGAGTCACCACCCGTACCTATTGCAAGCAAAATGAATAAGCCATTAGACAGATCACAAACGAGCTGAAGAGAGAAAACAGAAAGTAATTAAATTGTTTTTTTTATATACGAGTCATTAGATGTTAAGATTTTAGTTGTTCATAGCCGCCACCTGTGGTCCAAGTTGAAATCTAATGTTGCAGAATAAGGCATTTGAGAGATAAGTGGTTGAGATACTGAGAGTCTACTGAAGTTAAAATAAATTGTAAACGTTTTAAACGATTTATTCTATGTTATGATTTCTGTTGTCCGTAGCTGCTACATGTAGTCTAGTCTAAATGTATAATTAACATACCCTTGCTTTAGACAACACCCTGCCCAGTCGAGTCGCAGTAACACATCTTCGTGCATGCGAGACACTTCGAATACACTGCAGCTCCTTTAATACATTAAATTTACAGGCTAAAGGGGTTATAAAAGCACATAAATTCGACTGCTGTGAAGAAAAGTGGTTGGTTCTGGAGATTATTTTGAGACTGCAACGAGCCCGACAGTTTTACCAGTACCTTCTTGTGGGTCCCGGCATTATCCTAGCTCTCCTGGTACCGCTACAGTTCTTGATGCCTCCTAGCTCCACACAAAGCTCATTGTTTGGTAAGTTGATATTCTGAGCGGTCGCTGGATTGGCACTTGAAGCGCTAAAAACGAAATAATTGAATTTGCAAACAGCGTAGATCTAGATGAGGCGGCTCATAAATTGCGTGTGTGTTTGGAATTGCAGACTAGTTTCAAGCAAATAAAGAAAAGAATCCAGCAGTTTTGGAAGAGAAGTCGCTTAAAGGCTTTTTAGCTCACATGAGCACGAAGTGCTCAATGTGAGGTATTGTGATCGGTCTTAGTCCGTCGTCCGTCGTCAGCTTTTGCTTTAAACGTTTTAGCTCTGGCAGCCATCTAGAAAGTACCCCAATGAACATTTCTGTGAAATAATTTCAAAATCTGTCCAGCATTTTTGGAGAAGAAGTCGTTTAAAGGTTTTTCCACTTTTACCTCTGGCGGCCATATTGTTCAGCGGAACGGAACCGTTCGGGCAATTTTGGTGGAGAGTCTCTGTGAAATTATTTCAAAATCCAGCGGTTTTGGAGGAGAAGTCGTTTAAAGCAAAAGGTGACGACGGACGCACGACCGGACGACGGATGACGAACAAAAGCCGATCACAGTACCTCACCTTGAGCACTTCGTGCTCAGGTAAGCTAACAAAAGCCGGGCCGCGTAGCGCAATCGGTAGTGCGACTGACCAAAGAACCAGAGGTCCCGGGTTCGATACCCGGTCTGGCCACATACTTTCGTTTCTCCTTCCGCTGATTCCAGAAGGGCACTTGTCAGTAACTAGCGAAAGTATGTGCACTGAGTACTGGTTAACCGCTTAGGAAGTCTAAACCTGTCCAGGAATAGCGTGGTTAGGTTTAACTGACCGTCCCGACATGACCAAAGTTGTTTACCGTGGAAGTAAAACAATAACACAAAAACAACAATAATTAGTACCAAAAAGCAGGTAAAGTAAATAACCACCGAGAATAATATACGTTTAGCATGTTTATTGATTAGGCATTCAAACGCAAGAGCACCCACAACATACAGCCAGTAATTTAATAAGTAAATTTATATGCAATTTGCGATATTTAATGCAATTTGTAATATACTCAGCGTCAATGAAAAGGTACCAGTTTAGAATTTAAACCATATTCGGTTCATTTAATATTTGGTGTATTCAACAGACAATTCAATAAAACTTTATATTCTGGCACTGAGATAAGATGAAGACAAACTTAATTTTTTCACCAGTAGGTGCTGTCAAGCGTAACATCAACAGTGACCCTCTTGAAAACTGTCGACATCAAACCACACATTTAAAACGTAATTAACTAATAATCCGCGATCTTACAGAAAATTGATTGCCAGTATATCGTTCTTTGAAAATGCCTGTTGACACACAACCAGTTATACGCTATTTAATAATGAGGAAATTAGGCAGATAAGAGTGGAGTTATACATGTAATGTCATACTCAGGTTGGTTAATGGTTGATGTTTGTCTCGCAAAATGTCTGAAATTCATTTTCAACAACCAGTCTAACATTTTCGGTTGCAAAACGTAACGTTTTTACCTTCAGTTTCTTTCGTATGTCCGTTGTTAAATGAACGTAACAATTAAGTGACGTTCGACTCTTATACAGTTTATTACAAGTGTCAAAAGTCTTTCCCCAAAATATTTTTTCCATTGACTTAAGTGCATTTGCAAGTGTGCAAGGAATTTTACTATGAGTCTTGTGTTCAACTATTCTTAATAATTTTTGCATGCTTAAAAACCTAAAAGATTTCTGCAATACAAAATAATTTTTATTTTGCCCTAAACCCACTGACAATTTAACAGCAAGTCTTTGAACTTCAATCAATTACAGTTCAAATCAAAATTATTAGCTGTTGCTAAAATTATTCCTCTTTCTAACCATATAAAATTTAATATCGTCAGATAAGCAGTTTTGCTGCAGTAAAATTCCCCGTACACTTGAAAATGCATTGCAGTCTATGGAAAATCTGTTTTTTGGGAAAGACTTTTGACACTCGGCTGTACATGTACATGCAGCTTTCCGGATTTCTTTTCTATGGCGATTTGTAAGCCTGCCTATTCTCTAGCAAATGCCATTAACAAAGAATTTCCACGATACAAAATTCAAACTGGTTTGCCAGGTTTCTTGATTTCAAAGCTTACGTAACGTCACACGCTCAGAGCGCATGTCTAAACTTGGCTAAATTTTATCATTGGCGCAATAACGTAGCTCAAAATAATAAAGATATGATGTACATGTAGATATAGTATTGTCATTAATATGAAGAATGTATATGGCATTATAAGATTGACGCTAAGTCTTATATAAATCGTACCTTAAATATCAAAATAAAATCCCACAGACAGCACTGTTCACTGCCGAAAACCAGTTCGTATTTATAATAAAGCCGCTACACGAAAAAAAAATATGCGCCCATCGAAGACTCAGATCAGCCTGGGCATCCACCCAGTCTGATTAGACTCTTCGCTGTACACTTAATCTAATCTGTGCGGATGCACAGTCTGATCTGAGTCTTTGCTGGGTGCACATGCCACTTTGTTGGTTTTGTCGTGTCGCGGCTCAACTATGCTTTTAGTGGCTCGTAACTAGAAAATACCTGAGATAGCTGCTGAGGTACCCGGTATAACCCGTTAAATTATGTGGTTCGAAATAGACTGCCCTACTGGGCAATGGCGCATGTTGATTGATAGTTATAAATATATTATGTAAGCTTACCTCACATATGTACAAGGTTATCATGCGCAAAATAAAACGAGAAGCATTCTACTACTACATGTCCTTATAAGGCTACACAAAATAAAGCGTTATAAAAAAAAAAAAAAAAAAAAAAAACCGAAGAAGCATACTACTGCTAGATTACACAATCATAGAACACTCAGACCCATTTGTTCAAAACTAACGACGCCGTTAGTGAACGAGACGTTAAATTTTCAAACGTATTATACACAAATTTAAATCAAAACACTGCCATTTTTGTTGAAAAAAAATGTGAGTAACCTTTGCACTGCGAAAGTTCTTCACATTTTTTTCAGCAAAAATATGTGAGTGAGTGAGTGATCTCGGGTTTAACGTCCCACCAACAACGAGGTCATATGGAGACGGGACCTCGGTTTAAAGTCTCATCCGAAAGACCGGAGAATCGGGGGGTCGATCTTGCGACCCCTGAATTGGTAGTCTGGAGTGTTAAGCAAAAATATGAGCACACTTGATTTTAAGGGTACTAGAATACTACAAATGATTGACTAACGACTGCGTTAAGCTATAACGATGCTTTGACAATTGGGTCCAGTTTAATGTAAAATTTATTGTAGCAGGGGACATATTAAGACATGAAGGACCAATGATTTGAAAGGATCATTAAAGTGGCATCTTATAATGATGGTCAGTATACCAAATTAATAAAAAATACATTCTGAAACTTATTCATTTTAACACATTAGTTCATCAAATACCACGGTCACTGGACTAAATAAAAGGAGAGAAAAATAACTAAG
Source organism: Ctena decussata (assembly GCA_963989385.1). Classification (NCBI taxonomy): domain Eukaryota; kingdom Metazoa; phylum Mollusca; class Bivalvia; order Lucinida; family Lucinidae; genus Ctena; species Ctena decussata. Next base: position 35,763,182 of record OZ022513.1, read on the forward strand.
TACACTGTGTAATGACTAAAGACCATATGTTAACGCTAAATGAAATGTAGACAAAAACATATGAGCCTTGACACGAGAAAACCATCAAAGTGGCTGTGCGCCCAGCGCAGACTCAGATCAGCCTGGGCATCCGCCCAGTCTGATCAGAGTCTTCACTGTCCGCATGAAGCTAGCTTAGACCCTTAGCTACTTTTTAAGCGCAAGCAAAGACTCTGATCAGACTGGGCGGATGTCCAGGCTGATCTGAGTCTGCGCTGGGTGCACAAACACTTTATTGGTTTTCTCGTGTCGCTGCTCATATGCTTTAATTTAAGATAACAATACCGAACAAGTAGTAGGAAGGCAGCTGCATTATTGGAGTGCCCCATTCGCCTTAGTATGGTGCAGAATGCATAGAAGACATTTATGCTATAGTCCTTTTCCAGGCGGATCTTGTTTGCTGTATGTCAAGCATTCTGTGGTCTTCTGTTTACATGAAGCTCCCCACTTTAATTCTCTTTTCAACGGAAAAATAGTGTGTAGATCGATAGTATAACAAAACCAAATGTCATATCCGAGGTTTCAAGAAAATCGCTGACCCTATATTTTGACTTAGCAATTGAAAGTGCAAACGATAGGGAAGATAATTATTTTCTCAACACATGACACTAATTTTACTCGTGACGTCACAGGTCATCGCGCACGAGTCATCCTACCAAGAAGTGTGTGCGTGGACTTGTTTTTATTTTATTTTATTTTTTTTTTTATTCTTTTTTTTTACTGATATGTTTTCTTTTTTCTCCTTTTACCTTTCACTCTCTTTTTATTTCTCTTATTTTTGTTTCGACCCTGCTTGCTTTGTACATGTAAACTCAGTACGGCATTTGAAAGAAGGCAAGTTCAAAGGCGATTTTCAGGACTTGATTTTTCAATTTATTTTTCAGCATTTGAAAGCTTCTTGTGTCCTCTCGGTATTTGTTTTGGACTTGATATAAGGAGCATGGCAGGCCATGGTACTGGCATATACAGAGAAATCAACATTAGAATAATGCTTGAATATATGAGGCCATGAGGGTCGTTCAAAAATCACCCAGCAATTACGCAAAAATAAGCTACGGCTGTGAAAAAGATATAAAATGCATCAACACATGAAACACATCTGTTTTTAATTTCCTATGTTTGCATATATTCCACTTATATTTATTATTAGCTATTCTCTTAGAACGGTTACGGATCTCTCGAGTTACGGTATGTACAGGTAATTAGATATACCCGCCTTGGTTACGTGGGCAACGGGAAGAAAACTCTCCAGAATTTCCTTTTACGGCCATCCAATTTACATTCTGATTGAAAGAAATCTTATTGAAGGAGAAGAACTAAATAAGCTTGTAGCTTCCGTTCTTATCCTATTAAATATTGTATTTTGTAAAATATTGTATGTCTATATTTTGTTGAAATAAACTAAATCTTTTTCATCTATTATTTTTTGTGGTCTGTATCTCGTTTTGTTTGAGCATCTTTCCCTCGAAGAACAGTTTATTCTCTTATTTAGTTTCTTATTTACGGATTAACTTACGTTAGTTTATTTCGATCTTTTGTCTATTGCAATCTCTTCTTCTTTGCTATGCCACAGGTACTGGCAGTTGTGGCCATCGTAAACTTTCTTATGATTATCATATTTTTTGTATTTCTTATTCTCTGTGTTCCAGGTTTAACACTTGCGAAGTTTATAGTTCCTGGAACGACGATACTTGGCGTTTGCGGAAAACAAACGATCATACTAGAAGAAAGACTTCGAAATCTTCGAAAGTTTGTTGGTTGGTTGTTTGAGGTTTAACGACCCTTTGAGACAGTATTTCAGTCTATATCGAGTCGTCTCCCTGAGAGAGGGAAAAAGAGAAACGATGGACGAGGGAAAGAAGACAAAAGAGAGGAAAATGTCCAAACAGGAGTCACCACCCGTACCTATTGCAAGCAAAATGAATTGATGTAAAATGTTCGCATAGCTAGTCATCTGACAGGAATTTCTGGATAAAGATCTATACCATACGATTACCAAATGGCAGCTCAATTTTCACAGCAGAAGCTAAAGCCGTAGATCTTGCCCTCAATCAAATTTCAGTTCAAGAAAACAATCAGTTTATTATATTTTCAGACTCACCGTCTTTTTCATTTTCATTTAAAAAAGTCGGTCTCCCCAGTCCTTTAATGCAACAAATATTTCGTAAATATTTTCAGTTACCGTCAAAGGAACTAAATTTTGTTGGATTCCCAATCATGTCAATATTCGTGGAAATGTTGGCCGATAAAGAGGAATAAAAATGGCTTTAAATTTACCAGAAAGTGTTTTTCGAATTCCTCATTCAGATTTTAAATCTCAAATTAATAAATATATCAAATCAAAATGTCAAACAAATTGGGATAAACAAATTCATAACACACTTCGTCAAATTAAACCGGATTTTCATAGTAAAGACAATGTTATTAAATAGAAAAGAACAAACCGTAATTACCAGATGTTGAATAGGAAATACCAAAATTTCACATTCGTTTTTATTAAATAATGATGTTCCACCCTTTCTCATACCATGCAATGAAGCGATTACAATCTAGCATCTTCTTGTGTCATGTATTGGCTTCAATGACATCCGTTCAAAACTTATAACATTTAAACAATAACCGAGCCTTTAAACAAAGTATCCTCTTTACATATGAGTCTGAGCATCCACCCAATTGGCTTTGACTCTTTGCTTGTCGCTCAGAGGGTAGCAAAGGGTCTAAGCTACCTCCACGCGGACAGCGAAGACTCTGATCAGACTGGGCGGAAGCCCAGGCTGATCTGAGTCTGCGCTGGGCGCACAACCACATTGTTGGTTTTCTCGTGTCGCGGCTCATATTATAAAGGAAGCTGGACTTAACAAGCTATAGTCGTTTTCGTATATAATATTTTTATCATTTGAACATATACATTATAATATTTTTAACATTTGGTCGTTTTTTTAAACCTGTTTTATATATAGAAATGTTTTAAATTCTTGACGTTTAGACGCTGTATGCCCTTACCAGGGTTGAGCGTCTTTAAATAATCTAACATTCATTCATTCATTTCATATTGTGAGAATGGCGGACTTCTCAGGACTCGTTTTCCGGGCAAAAAACATTGTTGAGGATACTTGCGACCTGAGCTCCAGATTCCTTTATGAGGAAAGATATGTGGCTCCCCGGAACCACTTTAACTGTCACTTTACCACTACAGACCTGCAAAACAAGAAAACACAGCAAATAACAAGAAGGTCATGCGGCCCTGAATCGCTCACGTGAGTAAAAATGGTCAAAGATCAACCGGAGGTCATACCGGATATGTATCCCAAATGTTGAATACCGATGTTCGAAATCATGGGCTATTTGGTTCTAAAGAGGAAGATTATTAAAGGTCTTTACTATATATGAGCATGACGGTTTTAATTTCCCCGCCCGATAGAGACTCCATATGAGCCGCGACGCGAGAAAACCAACAATGTGGTTGTGCGCCCAGCGCAGACTCAGATCAGCCTGGGCATCCGCCCAGTCTGATCAGAGTCTTCGCTGTCCGCATGGAGGTAGCTTAGACCCTTAGCTACCCTTTAAGCGCTTAGGGAATACTCTGATCGGACTGGGCGGATGTCCAGTCTGATCTGAGTCTGCGCTGGGCGCACATCCACTTTCAAATTGTTGGTTTTCTCGCGTCGCGGCTCATATGAAAGGTTGCTTCAATGGGCTAAATGGCTTTGGAGGAGATGTCGGAAACTGTTGAAATATTAGCTACTTTAATAAAATTTGAAAAGACTGACTTTACTTCCGGTACTTAAACATCTTATGTACTCATTTAGTTGACTGTATAACTTTTATACCGATGTTTTCAACAATTTCGTAGAAATCTAAACCTGTGTCACTCTCTCATGTAAAATAAAAGGATGCAAATGTGACCTTGTCGTAAAATGGTCAAGGTCAACCCGGGGTCATTATTTCAATAAATTGAGATGTTCTTAAGTATCCGATGCTATGCACCAGATTTCAAGGCCTTTTGGTTTTGGTAAAGTAGATTTTTAAAGCTTTTACCAAATATGACCGTGGCGATCATGTTACTTATTTGATCATAGCTGTTTAAACAATCGTTCATTTCCCCTAAGGCTCCGTATGAAATTTAGTACCAATCGGCACAGTGGGTTTGGAGAAAAAAATGTTTGAAACTTAAATATGAATGACTGAGTCAAAGGTCAAAGAATGACCCTAACTTACACTACTCAAAAATCTCCATGTACACATTTTGTCGACTGTATATGCTAATTGTTATACCAGAGTCTTCAACAGTTTCCAAGAAGTTTTATGCCATAACATGTTTCTACATGAACGTACATGGAATTCAAAGTGACTTTCTTCGCTGTGATAAAAAGTCAAAGCCAACCCAAAGTCACTGTTCCAACTAACTGAATTGTACTTGTACAAGGCCATATGGAGTTTTGTTCTGGAGAAGATATTTCAAGGTTTTTACCCTATATAGGCATGGCAGTTACGTTGGTCATGTGACCATGACTGTTTAAACAAACTTTCATTTTGCTGATCGCAGGAGTCCCAATATGTAATTTGATTTCAATCTATCCAATGGCTTTGGAGAATAAACTTTTTTTTCATCTTAATTGCTGACTACGAGTACTCGCATTTGATCAATCATAGGTCAAAGAATAACACTGACATCTGATACTCAAAAATCTTTATGTACTCATAGTTGTTTGTATAAACTAGATGTGACAGTAAGCATGCCTTACTAAATGCCCCTCCCCCCCCCCCCTCCAGGCAAGATGGAGATTTGGGTTTAAAAATTTTGGCCAAGTTCAAAGTTATATTTTACTAATTTAGTAGACGTTTATTTGTCATTCAACAAACCAGAGGACCAATGGTCCTGTAGCTCACCTGCCACTTGGTCCTGGTATATATTTTAATGCTTTTATACATGTATATAGCACCAGGGCAGGGGCAGATAACCCCCTCCCTTGGGGATAAATGTTGAGTCCCAATTCTATATACCAAGCCACAAGGTCACTGGGCCTTTGGTTCTGGACAAAGATTTCTGAAGGGTTTTTATCATACATGGGCGTGGCGGCCACCATGTTCATGTGACCATGACCATCTGAACAAACTTTGATTCCTTTGACCCAGTATTAAAGCTCCATATGAAATACAATAATCATTTGTATAAACTATGATATATACATACCGGTACCAAGTTTCAAGGTTATAGGCCTTTCGGTTCTCGAGAAAAAGACGTTTGAAGAGTTTTTACCATATATGGGCATGGTGGCCATCTTGGTCAAGTGACCAAGACCATCTGAACAAACTATGGTTCCTTTAAGCCAGTGAAGCTCCATATGAAATATGGCTTCAATTGACTCTAGTGGCCTCTGAGAAGATGTTTGAAAATGTTGACGGGTGACAGAATCTCAATGACCTTGTACAAAAGTCAAAGAATAACCTTGACCATATCTTCATCTGATCATTTAATCAACCATATACACCTAATATTGCACCTAAGACTTAAATAGTTTCTGTAAAATCCACTGTTTAAGCATTTTCCCATATAAAAGCCTACATAATGTACCAAAGTTGATAGTGTCATAAATTAGGTCAAGGTCAACGCACGATCATTTGTATAAACTATGATGGGCTTGAGTGCCCAAAGCTACATACCAAGTTTCAAGGTCATACGCCTTTTGGTTCTGGAGAAGAAGATTTTGAAAGGTTTTTACCATATACGGGCATGGCGGCCATCGTGGACAAGACCCCAAGAACAAACTTTTATTCCCCGATCACACTTAAGACTCCATATGAAATTTAGCTTCAATCAGACCAGTGGTTTCAGAGGAGAAGATGTTTTGAAAATCATGATGACGGACAGACCGACAAAATGACCTTGACCTTCAGTGACATAATATCTTCATCTGGTCATTTAGTTGACCATATATACCACGTATTGTACTTTAGACTTAAATAGTTTCTGAGAAATCCACTGTAAAAGCGTTTTCCCATATAAACGCCTAATGTACCAAAGTTGACCATGTCTTAAATTAGGTCAAGGTCAACACAAGGTCATCATTTGTATAAACTATGATGGGCCCGCATGCCCGATGCTACATACCAAGTTTCAAGGTCATAGGCCTTTTGGTTCTGGAGAAGAAGATTTTCAAAGGGTTTTTACCATATACGGGCATGGCGGCCTTCTTGGTCATGTGACCCAGACCCCGGGTATAAACTTTAGTTCCCCTATCCCACTGAGACACTATATGAAATTTGGCTTCAATCTCCCCAGTGGTTTCAGAGAAGATGTTTGGAAATCTTGATGACGGACAGACCAACAAAATGACCTTGACCTTCAGTGACATAATATCTTAATCTGGTCATTTAGTTGACCATATATACCACATATTGTACCTTACACTTAAATAGTTCCTGAGAAATCCACTGTATAAGTATTTTCCCATATAAAAGCCTAACATACCAAAAGTGACCATGTTGTAAATTAGTTCAAGGTCAAAGTAAGGTCATCATTTGTATAACCTATGATGGGCCCACATGCCCAAAGCTACATACCAAGTTTCAAGGTCATAGGCCTTTTGGTTCTGGAGAAGAAGATTTTTGAAAGTTTTTTACCATAATATATGGGCATGGCAGCCATCTTGGTCATGTGACCCAGATCCTGGGTACAAACTTTCGTTCCCTCATCCCACTGAGACTCCATATGAAATTTGGCTTCAATCTCCCCAGTGGTTTCAGATGAGAAGATGTTTGAAAATCTTGACCATGTATACAACATATTGTACCTTAGACTTAAATAGATTCTGAGAAATCCACTGTTTAAGCGTTTTTCCATATAAAAACCTAACGTAACAAAGTTGACCATGCCGTAAATTAGATCAAGGTCAACGTAAGGTCATGATTTGTATAAACTATGATAAGCCAGCCTGCCCGATGCTACATACCAAGTTTCAAGGTCATAGGCCTTTTGGTTCTGTAGAAGAAGATTTTGAAGGGTTTTTACCATATATGGGCATGGCGGCCATCTTGGTCATGTGACCCAGACCCCGGGTACAAACTTTCGTTCCCCCATCCTACTGAGACTCCATATGAAATTTGGCTTCAATCGACCCAGTGGTTTCAGAGGAGATGTTTGAAAAACTTGACGACGGATGGTCCGACGGAATGACCTTGACCTTTAGTGACATAATATCTTCATCTGGTCATTTAGTCGACCATGTATACCAAGTATTGTACCTTAGACTTAAATAGTCTCTGAAAAATCCACTGTTTAAGCGTTTTCCCATATAAAAGCCTGACGTAACAAAGTTGACCATGCCGTAATTAGGTCAAGGTCAACGCAAGGTCATGATTTGTACAAACTATGATGGGCCTGCATGCCCAATGCTACATACCAAGTTTCAAGGTCATAGGCCTTTTGGTTCTGGAGAAGAAGATTTTTTGAAGGGTTTTTACCATATATGGGCATGGCAGCCATCTTGGTCATGTGACCCAGACCCCGGGTAAAAACTATCGTTCTCCCATCCCACTGAGACTCCATATGAAATTTGGCTTCAATCGGCCCAGTGGTTTCAGAGGAGAAGATGTTTAAAAATCTTGACGACATATACTCCGACGGAATGACCTTGACCTTTACTGACATAATATCTTCATCTGGTCATTTAGTCGACCATGTATACAAAGTATTGTACCTTAGACTTAAATAGTCTCTGAAAAATCCACTGTTTAAGCGTTCTCCCATATAAAAGCCAAATGTTACAAAGTTGACCAAGCTGTAAATTAGGTCAATGTCAACGCAAGGTCATGATATGTACAACTATGATGGGCCCGCATGCCCAATAATACATACCAAGTTTCAAGGTCATAGGCCTTTTGGTTCTGGAGAAGAAGATTTTTGAGGGTTTTTACCATATATGGGCATGGCGGCCATTTTGGCCATGTGACCCAGACCCCGGGTTAAAACTTTCGTTCTCCCATCCCACTGAGACTCCATATGAAATTTGGCTTCAATCGGCCCAGTGGTTTCAGAGGAGAAGATGTTTAAAAATCTTGACAACGGATGGTCCGACGGAATGACCTTGACCTTTAGTGACATAATATCTTCATCTGGTCATTTAGTCGACCATGTATACCAAGTATTGTACCTTAGACTTAAATAGTTTCTGAGAAATCCACTGTTTAAGCGTTTTCCCATATAAAGCCTAACGTGCCAAAGTTGACCATGCCGTAAATTAGGTCAAGGTCAACGCAAGGTCATGATTTGTACAAACTATTATGGGCCCGTATGCCCAATGCTACATACCAAGTTTCAAGGTCATAGGCCTTTTGGTTCTGGAGAAGCTGATTTTTGAAGGGTTTTTACCATATATGGGCATGGCGGCCATCTGGGTCATGTGACCCAGACCCCGGGTAAAAATCTTTCGTTCCCCTATCCCACTGAGACTCCATATGAAATTTGGCTTCAATCGGCCCAGTGGTTTCAGAGGAGAAGATGTTTAAAAATCTTGACGACGGATGGTCCGACGGAATGACCTTGACCTTTAGTGACATAATATCTTCATCTGGTCATTTAGTCGACCATGTACACAAAGTATTGTACCTTAGACTTAAATAGTTTCTGAGAAATCCACTGTTTAAGCGTTTTCCCATATAAAAGCCTAACGTAACAAAGTTGACCATGCCGTAAATTAGGTCAAGGTGAACGCAAGGTCACGATTTGTACAAACTATGATGGGCCCGTATGCCCAATGCTACATACCAAGTTTCAAGGTCATAGGCCTTTTGGTTCTGGAGAAGAAGATTTTTGAAGGGTTTTTACCATATATGGGCATGGCGGCCATCTTGGTCATGTGACCCAGACCCCGGGTAAAAACTTTCGATCCCCTATCCCACTGAGACTCCATATGAAATTTGGCTTCAATCTCCCCAGTGGTTTCAGAGGAGAAAATGTTTAAAAATCTTGACGACGGATGGTCCGACGGAATGACCTTGACCTTTAGTGAAATAATATCTTCATCTGGTCATTTAGTCGACCAAGTATAACAAGTATTGTACCTTAGACTTAAATAGTTTCTGTGAAATCCACTGTTTAAGCGTTTTCCCATATAAAAGCCTAACGTGCCAAAGTTGACCATGCCGTAAATTAGGTCGAGGTCAACGCAAGGTCATGATTTGTACAAACTATGATGGGCCCGCATGCCCGATGCTGCATACCAAGTTTCAAGGTCATAGACCTTTTGGTTCTGGAGAAGAAGATTTTTGAAGGGTTTTTACCATATATGGGCGTGGCGGCCATCTTGGTCATGTGACCCAGATACCCGGAACAAACTTTTGTTCCCCCGACCTAGGTAAGCTCCATATGAAATATGGCTTCAATCGGCCCAGTGGTTTCGGAGGAGAAGATGTTTGAAAATGTTGACGACGGACGACGGACGACGGACGGACGGACGGACGGACGGACGAACGACGGATGCCTGGCTATACTTTAAGCTCACCTATGAGCCTAAAGGCTCAGGTGAGCTAAAAACTAGAAAATTGTGTCTGTAAGACACAAATGATGCCCCCGTGCAGCGCCTGTCACGGGACAGTGTACCTCCTTAAAGCACCTTTTAAGCACAAACACTACCTACAAGGAATCAATTGACAGTTACACTATCTCTACATTCTTAAATGCAGACAACTTCCCCAAATAACTAAGTTTAAAAGGCTGTAATTCTGTCAGAATTAATTTCATGTTTATCAAAAAGCCACATGCACATCTTCATTATGTCCACAAGTATGCAAGGTTTGAGAAAGGTCCAATCAAAACTTGGATAAATTGATTACACAAACTCGATACACTATAATGTAAAAAGATACCCCAAAATGTCTAAGTTTAAAATGCTGTAACTCTGTCAAAATTTATTTCATTTTCATCAAAACTTCACATGCATATCTTCATTATGTTCACAACATGTATACAAGGATGAAAAACAATCCATTGAAAACTGTGGGAGAAGTTGATTACACAAACTCCATATCCTACAATGCAAAAAATTGCCTAAAATGACTAAGTTCAAAAGACCGTAATTCTGTCAATATAAATTCTGGCTCCATTCAAAATCCCACATGCACATTTTCAGTATGTCAACAATATGTATGCAAAGTTTGAAAACGATCCATCAAAAACTGTGGAAGGAGCTGATTACACTAACTCTATACATAAAGTGTGACAAAAGGACAGACGGTCAGACAGAGGGGCGGGCAGACAGGAGCAAATCTTAATGCCCCCCCCCCCCCCCGACTGTTGTCACGGGGGCATAAAGATAAATATTCAAAAATATGCATATTTTATGATTATTATTCTTGATACGCATCAAAATTTAAAGCAGCCATATATTAAGCCATCAAGTCATTTTTACATGTAGAAATACCTGAAAATAAAGTTCCGTATGCTCAGGCAGTCTACAATCTGGTTCCGCATGCTAAAACTCGCTTGCAAGGCAAGTTACAGTAAAGGTCCATATAGTTATACCAGGCGGCAAGCCGGTCAAAATGAGGGTCCGCATGCTCAGAAAGCATGCAATGCGGTTGCAGTGTTGGCATACTCAGAACGGGTTTTAAGGTGGAAGTAAAGATGATCTGCATGATCAGCAAAAACAGCGGGTTTGTTGCAATGAATGTCTGAATGTCCACCAGCCCTCGGGTTGGCTGCAGAGCCTGCAGTGACGTTCTTATAAAGCTTTAAGAAATACTCTCTGAAATCTCAAGTAAACAAAATTTGTTTTCTGCCGCGACACGAGAAAATCAACAAATTGGTTTTGCGCCCAGCGCATACTCAAATCAGCCTGGGCTTTCGCCCAGCCTGATCAGACTCTTCGCTAAACGCTTAAAGGATAGCTCTAAACTACCTCGATGCCCAGGCTGATCTGAGTCTTAGCTGGGCGCACATGCCACTTTGTTGTTTTTCTCGTGTCGCGGCTCAAATGTTCCGTTACTCCTGTGATAGCATGAAGCACAATAAGCAGCATATACTTCAATGTACAAACAGTGTCATTCCTTCGACTCGCTTGCTACACGTTGAACGGTTACTTAGTTTCAAAAGTGAGGTTCTATGGAAAATATTAATTCAGACATGCAAAACTTGTCTACATACATATCTAAACGTATAAGAATCTTTACCTCAGCGAGTCCACAGTCGGACTCAATACCAGGGAGGGAACAACTCGACTCAGACAGAACAAGAGTAATGTCCCCTTGATAGTTTCCCGGTGGCTGATAGTTTCCACCCAACTTGTAACACTTTAAAGAGCCTTGACAAACAGTCCTAGCTTCACTTATAGTCATATCGGGACGAAACAATAACAGTTTGTGTCCCGCTTCCTCCAGCAGATCTTCTTCCTACAAATCAAAATTCTTCTGTGTTACTATATAATTGTGCCGTGACACGACAAAAGCAACAAAGTGGCATGTGTGCCCAGTTAAGTCTCAGATCAGTTTGGGCACCTGCCCAGTGTGATAAAGGTCTTTGCTGTCTGTATAGTGCTAGCTTAGACCATCAGCTACCGTTTTGAACGCAAGTACTCCGATCAGACTTGACGGTTGCCGAGGCTGAGCTGAGTCTGCGCTGGGCGCACAACCACATTGTTGGTTTTTTCGTGTCTCGGCTCCACTTACTTTTGGAGGAAATGTTTTATCTACACAAAAGATGTTGCCGAACAGCATAACTAACTTGAAATGGCACTTTCCGCAATCAAGACTATTTTCTGAGTAGGGTAGAGGTGGGTAACTTCGGAAAGCCGGTAAAATCGGACAGTGACATTGTTCCTTTATATGTCAGTTGTTTGGAATTGAAACAAAATTATAGCTGGGCAAACAGTGTAAATCCTGATGAGACGGTTCATGGTGAGTCGTCTCATCTGGATTTTCACTGTTTGCAATGGTATGTCCGAATTTACCCACTGTCCAAAAGTTACCCGGACCCTCTATGACAAGAAGAAGAAGATTGATTTACTACATGTATAATATATGTGAATACTGAAAACGTTTTATTTAATATTATCAAATGTCTAATTCCATGACACTGACATGCAGCGCCTAAATTATAGGGTCTTGTACTATTAGAATTTTAAACCAGTAGGCCTATCTAATATCAGATCAACTATAAACTATGACATCTACTCTGATATTATAAAACTCGAAGCATTTAAAAAAATTCATTCAGGAATTCCAACATGTAATTCCAAGCCTGTGGCCTTGAATCTGAAGTAAACAAGGGGCTACAGATGGCAGTGACCGCAACTTTGAACCAGTATATTCTGCCATTCCAGGATTCACATATGAGCCGCGACACGACAGAACCAACAATGTGGTTGTGCGCCCAGCGCCCAGCTTCCACCCAGTTTGATCAAGCTCTTAGTTAAGTACTCAAATGGTAGCGAAGGATCTAAGCACAGGAAACTGACGCTGTATCAGTAAAAAAAAACAACCAAAGACCCTTAACAACCTATTATATAGTAATGTTTACTAAGCCTCAGAAACTTTTGTATTGATTCCATGGATGCAACTTTAATGTCCTGTGATCTAAGGTACCTCAATGCGGACAGCGAAGACTCTGATCAGACTGAGCGGATGCCCAGGCTGATCTGAATCTGCGCTAGGCGCACAACCACTTTGTTGGTTTTCTTGCGTCGCGGCTCAATTATAATATAGTAAATCAATCCACTTCTTCTTGTTTATTAATAAACTTTTCAACAGTATCTCAGTCATATCGGGACGATGGTAGGGTGATAACGAAAGGCCTTGTGCAATGGAACCTCGTTTACAGTCCGAAAGATTTCGACTTCAGTAGGGCTCGTACCCGGGACTGCTAGATCAGTAGACCAGCGCTTAACCCATTGAGCTACCGGGGTTCCTCGATTTACTAGGATATCTCCTCGCTATTTACAAAGACTGTAGGGCATTGCATTGAGCATAACGAATGGAGCGCGAAAAGGGCTAATACAAATCAGTTCTCGCCAAAGTATTTCTAATATTAACTTTATTTAGAGATCTTTCGCAATGTAAAACCAGAGGACCAATGGTCCTGTAGCTCACCTGACACCTTCTATCAACTGGCACAATTTATCATTTTGCTCATTTGCTACAAATTTGAAACCAGTGGCTTATAAGGAATGCATAATCATTTCAATTTTAAAATCTCAGTGACCTTCAGCAAAGTTAAAAAAAATGATGTTGATCTTTGATGACCTTATGTCTTCATGTATTCATATAGACTTAAAAAGTTTCCACGAAATCAACTGTTTCAGCATTTTCCCATATAAGAGCATAACATTAACAAACTTGACCCTGCCATAAATTAGGTTAAGGTCAATAAACAGTCATGATTTGTAAAAAAAAATATGCCTGAGTCCCAAGTGCTACGTACCATGCCACGATGCCATTGGGCCTTTGGTTTCGGAGAAGATTTTTGAAGAGATATGGGCATGGCGGCCGTCTTGGTCATGTGATCATGACCATCTGTACAAACTTTGGTTCCTATGGCCCAGTGAAGCTCCATTTGAAATATGGCTTCATACATCCCAGTGGCTTCAGAGAAGAAGATGTTTGAAAATGTTGACAGGTGCCAGTATCTCAGTGACCTTGAACAAAGGTCAAAGAATAACCTTGACCATTATCAACATAAAATCTTCATCTGCTCTAACCCTATATGCCAAATATTATATCTAAGACTCAAATAGTGTCTGAGAAATCCATAGTTAAAGCATTTACCCAATAAAAGCATAATGCATCAAACTTGACCTTGCTATAAATAAGGTCAAAGTCAATGCACAAGTTATGATTTGTATAAATAATTGTGATCGACCCGAATCCTCAATACAAAAAAAAAAACAAGCCACAAGGCCAGTCAGCCTTTGCTCCTGAAGCATTTACCCTAGAAAAGCATAGCAGAAGATTTTGAAGGGTTTTTAACATATATGGGAATGGCGGCCGTCTTGGTCATGTGACCCAGATACCCCGAACAAACTTTCGTTCCCCACACCAAGGTAGGCTCCATATGAAATATGACCTCGATCAGCCCAATGGCTTCAAAGGAGATATTTGAAAATGTTGACAGGAGACAGAATCTCAGTGTCCTTGAACAAATTTCAAAGAATGACCTTGCCCTTAAGTAACATAATGTCTTCATCTGGACACACAGTTAACCATATACACCAAATATTTTACCTCAGAATTGAATAGTTTCTTAGAAATACACTGTTTAAGCATTTTCCCATACAAAGCATAACATACCAAAGTTGACCATGTCGTAAATTAGGTCAACGTGAACCTAAGGTCATCATTTGTATAAACTATGATGGGCTCGAATGCCCAATGCTACATATCAGGTTTAAAGGTCATAGCCCTTTCGGTTCTCGAGAGGAAGCTTTTTGAAGGGTTTTTAACATAATTTTATATGGTAATGGCGGCCATCTTGGTCATGTGACTCAGATACCCCGAACAAACTTTCGTTCCCCAGACCAAGGTAGGCCAAAAATAAAATATGACTTCAATGGGCCCAGTAGCTTCAGAGGAGAAGATGTTTGAAAATGTTGACAGAAGACAGAATCTCAATGTCTTTGAACAAAGGTCAAAGAATGACCTTGGCCTAAAGCAACGTATTTTTTCATATGCTCATTTAGTTAACCATGTATACACCAAATATTATACCTCAGACTTAAATAGTTTTTCAGAAACCCACTGTTTAAGCATTTTCCATACACAAGCATTACATACCAAAGCTGGCTCCGGGCCGGGTAGCGCAATCGGTAGGGCACCTGACTCGTAAGTCAGAGGTCCTGGGTTTGAATCCCGGTCTGGCCACATACTTTCGTTTCTCCTTCCGCTGATTCAAGAAGGGCAGTTGTCAGTTACTGGCGAAAGTATGTGCACTTAGTACTGGTTAACCGCTTAGGAGGTCTAAGCCTGCCCAGGAATAGTGTGGTTAGGTTAACTGACCGTCCCGACATGACCTTAGCTGTTTACCGTGGACGTTAAGCATCAAATCAACCAACCAACCAAAGCTGGCCGTGTCGTAAATTAGGTCATGGCCAACCTATGGTTATCATTTGTATAAACTATGATGGATTCGAATGCCCGATGCTATATACCAGGTTTCAAGGTCAAAGGCCTTTCGGTTCTGGAGAAGAAGATTTTTGAAGGGTTTTTTACCATATATGGGCGTGGCAGCCATCTTGGTCATTTGACCAAGATACCCCGATCCCCAGACTAAGGGAGACTCCATAAAAATACTTCAATCGGCCCAGCGGCTTCAGAGGAGAAGATGTTTGAAAATATTGACAGGAGACAGAATCTCAAGGTCCTTGAACAAAGGTCAAAGAATGACCCTGACCTTCAGCAACACAATTGCTTCATCTGGACATTCAATTAAGCACATATACCAAATATTATACCTCAGACTTAAATCGTTTTTGAGAACCCCGCTGTTTAAGCATTCCCATTAAAAAGCATAACGTACCAAAGTTGACCATGTCGTAAATTAGGTCAAGGTCAACCTACAGTCATCATTTGTACAAACTATGATGAACTTGAATGTCCGATGCTACAAACCAGGTTTTAAGGTCATAGGCCTTTCGGCTCTGGAGGAGAAGGTTTTGGAAGGGTTTTACCATATATGAGTGTGGCGGCCATGTTGGTCATGGGACCCAGATTCTCCGAACAAACTTTCGTTCCAAAGACCAAGGTAGGCTCCATATAAGATATGACCTCAATCGGCCCAGTGGCTTCTAAGGAGAAGATGTTTGAAAATGTTGACAGGAGACAGAATCTAAATGTCCATGAAAAAAGGTCAAAGAATGGCTTTGACCTTAAGCAACATAATTTCTTCATATGGTCATTTAGTTTACCATATATGCCAAATATCATACCTTAGACTGAAATAGCTTTTGAGAAACCCACTGTTTAAGTATTTTCCTATACAAAAGCATAAAGTACCAAAGCTGACCTTGTCGTTAATTAGGTCACGCTCAACCTACGGTCATCATTTGTATAAACCATGATGGGCTTGAATGCCCGATGCTTTATACCAGGTTTCAAGGTCATAGGCCTTTCGGTTCTGGAGAAGAAGATTTTTGAAGGGTTTTTACCATATTTCGGCATGGCGGCCATCTTGGTCATGTGATTCAGATACCCCGAACAATTTTCAATGGGCCCAGTGGTTTCAGAGGAGAAGCTGTTTGAAAATGTTGACGACGGACGGACGGACGACGGATGCCTGGCTATACTATAAGCTCACCTATGAGCCTCAAGGCTCAGGTGAGCTAAAAATAGAAGCTGAACTTTGTCATGTCTTGACAATGTCATGAACTACTTCGTAACCCGAGATAAACGTATACCCATGTATAAACTACTGCATCTGAACATTCTGTGCCTGGAATAGGCACTTTTGATATGTCATTGTGCAGTCGTTTACGGCGAAACAGGGAGGGAGCATTTAGAGTCGAGTCGGGTAACTTCGCACAATGGGTAAATTCGGACATACCATGGCAAACAGTGAAAATCCTGATGAGACGGCTCTGAGCCGTCTCATAAGGGTTTTCACTGTTTGCCCTGTTATTTTTGTTTTAATTCCAATCAACTGACATATAAAGGAAGCAATGTTACTGTCCGAATTTACCTGCTGTCCAAATTTACCCGACTTGTACCTATTAGAGCAGGATTGTCTGTTAGAATAAATACAGGAATAAAAGGATTGTATATCCGACGGTAAAATTCGCAAACTCTACCTTCTCTCCAGGTTTGGCGATGAACAAGCGCAAAATGTCCAGTTCACCATAACCGTCTATTTGCATTTGTTCCAGAAATTTAGACACCAATCTATGATTACCATCAAGGAAAGTCAGGGACAAAAGACTTTTTGAATAACCCTCTTCTTGTATCTGTAGAGCCATTTCCTGTGCCACGCATGCGCCAAATGAGTAGCCAGATAGATGGAAATCCTTCCCAGGGTAGAAATCCTTGATAGCCTAAAATGTTAAAAACAAAATTAATAGAAAGCACACGCACTGCCAAACCTAAATAACAGGAATTATTCCATGCCATGGAAAACTGGGATATCTTTTTTTTTTCATTCCTCCTAGAAAACATACGTTGTGGATTCAAATTCGAACCGCCTTGTTGACGCAGCTCAGATGTAGCTCGGCGACCGATTTGGACCAATTTTAGTAACTTATATTTACTTTAAAGAATTAACGCATCATAACATCAGCGCAAGAAGCTAAAATTATTATAATTTGCGCCCCCACCCCCTCCCCTCCCGAAATTTGCATTGTAATCCTTCTCTGGGCAGCATATCTCCCATAAATTACTTTAATCCATCAAAGCAAGAAATCCGCACCCAGTGTGTCCTGAGCTGATAAAGTGAGCCGTGACACGAGAAAACCAACGAAGTGGTTGTGCGCAAAGGGCAGAATCAGATCAGCCTGGGCATCCACCAAGTGTGATCAGAGTCTTCGCTGTCCGCATGAAGGAAGTTTAGACCCTTAGCTACTATTTAAGTGCTGTGAAAAGAACTCTGATAAGACCGGGCGGATGCCCAGGCTGCTCTGAGTCAGCGCTGGGCGCACAACCACTCAAACAGGCTTCAGGATGACGGCTGGTGATTGCAATGTTACTGAACATCTGTGGTGGTGTCCCTCTTGTCAACTTGGTAAAACTGTACGTAAGCATGCAAAACACAACACATACTGGGATAAAATGGTGTCGTTCACAGGGACTATTGCCTCACTAAACAAACACGATTGGGCAAAACAATGCATTTTAATTTCTCCAACATCGGCACTTTCTGCATATTTTCGCGGGGAGTCTTATCACCTGGCCTCATTATTCAGCAACAGAATCATATATAATAACATTCAATCATTTTTTTGACCGTTATTAATTACTTATTGTAATAAATATGATGTTTAATGCTGTTATTATTTTCGTTCACCATGATTTTGAAGTTTTAGATGTTTATAGGTTTAAAATAGACAAGTGTCTACATTGCAATTTAGAACTTTCTGAACAAGTCGTCCACTCGGCAACGATCGCTCACATGAGCGATGCCCAAGACAAGGTCAAATGGGTTATTTAGATACTCAATGGCAACCCGCACAAGATGGTCAAATTTCGGTCTGAGGAGTAATTCCTGTCCTGGTTATTGACAAGTATGATGAAGTTTTCTATGATAATAAATGACGATTTGTTTGATTTAGCTATATAGCTCTATATCAGATAATGACCCCCGGGGTGTGGCCAGATTGGACCTTAGGGGCATCGTTGGCAGGTGTTATGTAGGAGACCGGTAAACGTTGCTAAATGCCAAATACCTTAGCTCTCGGTCTCATGGTTTCAGAGAAGAAGATTTTTGAAGGTGTTTTAGCTATATAGCTCGAAATAAACAAACGGCTCCCATTAAGTCTGGGGCAGATTAGAGAACACTGGCTTTAAAATGGGTACGCTTAACATGTTGGGTACAAGCAATTTGTTATTTTCTGTCAAAACTACTAATATGAAGAAGTGTGAAAACAAGCGTTGCCACACTGAATAACACATTTAAGTGTTTACCGAAATTGTTTAAATACCCACTTAATATCGTACCATTAAACCTTAACAGATGTTAATTCTTTTTGAAGACATTTTAAATACGACAAAATATGTTTTATCCACTCGAACAGCCCCATTTAAATACAAAAACATGAAAATAGTTTCTTAAATATGGTTATAAGGGTTGACAAACTAAATATCGTTAGAAAAGAGGTATTTAGGCTGTATTTACCCCATCCACTAAAGCAAATTTGTGATTTCTGCATAACATTATTTTGGGGCTTTCATTGCAGCTTGTCACCACCGAAATATAGTTGTGGAAAGGTTATAAGTTATTTACCGACATTCAGAGGGTTTTAATTGGTTACATTTTATTAAAGCAAAGTATGAGAATATATAATGCAGAATGTCTACATTGATCAATTTTCAGATATAAATGCAGCAGTCAGACTGAAGGCAGACTCTTTTTTATTTTTTTTTTATAATCACTTTCCCACTTAATTATTTCCAAATATTAGAATAAATATTATCTGGTCGTTATTGATTGTCAGTTACTTTTGGTAGTAACGTAAATAACATGGTACTATTATACATTTCACTATAATAGAATCCGAGTCTTATACCTATGAAAGAATGTGCTGTTTTAAGTGAATAGATATAAACTGAAATATCTAAAGAAACTGAAATATATATTTATGCAAACGTGAACAATTGCTTGCAGAGTACTCAAGCCATACTTGCGAACGCCTATAGGAATACTTTGCATCAACTAGAAAAATGGCTCATTTAAAACTATTGTTATTCTAGGAACAGCTGCATTATTCCATTACGCTATATTTAATTCTTAGTATAATACTTTATCTGGTCACTTTACGTAGTTTCTAACAATAAAATCTTAAGCAGGACCACTGGAGTACTATATCAAACATACTAAATGGAAAGAAAAGAGAAATGAGGAGTCACGTCATAATCTGTTGAAGCAAAGTCCAAGTCTGTTAGAAGAGTAAATTGTTTGATGATCATCTTTGCTTCGATTTGTTGTTTCTATCTCTTTTCGATCTGAACATTGCCTATTAAACAGTTTCCCATAGAGTCCCTTTAAACCGGAAACAAGGAGGACCTTTTAATTGGAAAAGTATCTTGTTTTGCGAATAACAGAGTTCCACAGACTTAAATCTCACTTAATGAAATGGAGAATAGAAACTGACGAATTATATTTATTTAATTTAATGTATAACAATGCTGTATGGAGAATCTTTTGGAATTCATTAAAATTGTTAATAATAGAACCATGTAGTAAGGCAAAGAGAGCAAAACGAAAACAATAACGTAAACAGTAATCCATTATGCAAACCGTTTTTGTGATATCTTTTTCGTGCTAATAAAACATTTCTGAATAAACTTTAGGGTTGTTGATGGGTAATGTCTCTTTAGACTAAATTGATAACCTTACAGCTAATAAAACAATACTGCAACAGGTTTATGATGGAATGCACTGTGTCGAAAATCTCACAAAATTAATATTTTCTTGGGTTACATCTTTATAATAACATTTTTTTGTAGTACAGGTCAATAGAACAAGATAGACGGGTAACGTTGATAACACTTCAGCAGAATACAATAGCACTAAACCTACTATTTATCAATAAAATCAAGGGATATATATTATTAATTGTTGTATATGATTTAAAAAAAAATCGTATTGTGCTGTTGCTTTAAAGAAAGGTTTATACGGGGTAAGATTTCGACAGACCCCGCACTTAAGACAATCCTGCTTCACGACTGACATCTCAGTATACTAGTAAACTCTTTTACAACAGGTGAGAAAATTGATACTAAGGTACAAAGACTGAATCCAGACAGGAAGTGATTCGTTGAAACAGCTTATTCAAAATCTTATTCAATGACATAAAATGAGTGCATATACAATATTTACAAACTACAATTTACAGACTTATTAAGTATTTACAAACTGCAATTAATATGGGTACGTTTATACATGTATCACAACATAGCGTTACTGCTTTTGATCTTTTAAATGCAAGATAAAATTCATGCTATTACAATTTAAAGGCCTATAACAAATATATTTCTTTAGATGTAACACAAATTACGAATTACGTAGTATAATAGCTACTATTTCTACTACTTTTTCTCTTAATCTATAAGTCTTTGTCATATTTGTTTTAATTCCTGAGAAAAAAGTTCCATTCTCTCTTCAGCTGATAACACCACAACTACATAAACTAATTAAAAACTATCAAGCAGGCTTCCTAACTGACTTGAAAATAAATGACAGCGTATTTCAGTAAGGTCACATGATTAAGTTTGCCACTGTTATATTTGTATTCTGATTATTTATTCCTTTTAATGTTTCGGTTGTGTAAGGTTCTATTACGACTGTTGACTGGCATTTTTAAAACTTCAATTTGCTACTTGCATATTAAATGATTTGCGATTTAGTAAGCATATTAACTGTTTTGTACGAGTAGGGTAATGTTATAAAATAAAGAAAAAAAAACATGAAAATTATGCGATTGCCACCACATGAAGCATCATATTCAAGCGAGGGTACAAAATTTGTTTGCTATTTACAAGGGTGTTCCTGATCATTTAGAAGAAACTCATGATCTTATATATATGATTAGGTCTGCATATTTGTTGCATTAGCATCATGTCATTATATGGTTGTTTACGTTACAATTGCTGAATTAAGATGTTTTTATCGACAGTTGAAAATAGTGTTTTGATGTCTCTCAATGTTTGTTAGTCTTCTAATGCCAACATTTATTTGCCATTATGTTTCTTACACTTAACAGGTTTTTATTTCAGCGTTACGAACCAAAGCTTATATGCTTAAAATGCATAGTTACTATTCTACAATTGATTCTTGATGAAGGAAATCTACGTTTTACAGCGGTGATAAGTGATCAATTATAAAGAAATGAAATGAACATTTTCAGACTCATGTGGCATGTTTTCCGTATAAAAAGATTTTAGACCTGTTTTATACTTAAGTGACTATGTAATCCATAGAGGGTGGGGTAAATATAGGCTAAATAATGATAAAACTGTATTTTTGCATTTCATTATTTCAAAAAATTCATTAGCTTAATATTTGTCACGCCTACAGTCATTTATTTAATCAAAGTGAATACATGTAACACTGCACGGCTATTTTGGCCATGGTGCTCTCTCATAATATCTAAAATGTTAGGTTACGGATTCCAAAATGATACAAAGCAGGACCTATTTTCTTTGATCTCGCACACCATTTTAATCTATTTTTTCGAGCTTGCAACCCCCTAGGTCTTGTTAGAGATTCAATTTTCTTTAAATTGAGACCGGTTGCCAGCTTGTACTCAAAACGTTTAGCGTAAGTTTTCTTTCTCGATTCTGCCCCCAGTCTACATGGGGTGAGGCCAGTTTTGACAATATGGACATGATTTGCAGGATTTATGTACGTGACTACTAAAGATTGCTTCATACGATTGATATAATCTCTGGGCCTCCTAGTTTTTGAGAAGAAGATTCTTGAAAGTTTTTTAGCTATTCTATTCTATTCTATTCTATCCCATAACCTTTCTAGGTCGTTGGGGCACCACAGATGACTTCAAAACAATCCCTTTCCACCTTGTCCTGTCTTCAGCTGCCCTAGTTGAGCTGGCAAAATCCATTCCTGTCCACTCTTTGATATTGTCTTCCCACCTTTTCTTCTGTCTACCTCTTCTTCTTTTTCCTTTCACTGTGCCCTAGAGAATTGTCTTTGCTAAACCAGAAGACCTTGAGACGTGGCCAAACCACCTTAGTTTCCGTTTCTTGACCAGCGTCAGGAGTTCATCATATTCTCCAATGGCTGCCTGGATCTTCCTGCGAACCTCCTCATTGGTTATATGGTCCTTGTACGAAATGTTCAGTAACCTTAGGTAGCATCTCATCTCAAAGGCCTGCGTTCTTTTCTCTAACTCTGCTGTCAAGGTCCACGATTCACCGGCATACAGAAATATGGAAATGACAAGGGAGCGCATAAGTTTCACCTTTGATCCAAGAGATATGTTGTTATCTCTCCAAATTGGTTTCAACTTGGTAAGAGCTGAAGTGGCTTGTGCTATCCTTGAGAGAACCTCCTGTTTTGAGCCATCATCTTAGACAACTACTCCAAGGTATTTGAAGCTGCTTACAGTACCTAGCTTCTGCCCCTTTACCTTGATCTCCCTCTTGATGCCATCTGTACTGTTTGTCATCAGTTTGGTCTTCTCAGCACTTATCTCCATCTTATACCTTATGCAGGTTTGGTCGAGACTTTCAACTAGAGCTTCTAGTTCCTGCTCTTCCTCAGCTAGAGCGTCTATGTCATCGGCAAACCGCAGGTTGGTGATATTTCTGCCGCCTATGCTAACCTTTCCGTCATGTTCTTCCAGAGCATCCAACATGATCCGTTCGAGAAAAATGTTGAAGAGGGTGGGTGACAGAAGACATCCTTGTCTTACTCCAACTGTTGTTCTGAACCATTCTTCTGTGCTGCCATTTATCAGGACTGCACTTGTAGCCTTGTCGTATAGCTGCTCAATGGTGCGGACTAGGTTTGCATTGATATTGTACTTCCTCATGGTGGCCTATAAGGCTGCATGCCATACCCTGTCAAAGGCTTTTATGAAATCAATGAAGACATGGTACAGATTCTGCTGATGTTAGAGATACTTTTCACATAGGATTCTAAGGTTGAAGATTTGTTCTGTGGTGCTCCTTCCTGCTCGGAACCCAGCCTGTTCCTCAGCGATTATCTCTTCGGCTTGTGGCTTAAGCCTGTTCAAGATGACTTTCAGCATGACTTTGCTTGAATGACTGATGAGGCTGATGGTTCTGTAGTTCTGGCAGAGCTGTAGGTTGCCCTTTTTTTGGGAGCGTAATAATCAGCAACTGAGTCCATGGGGTAGGCCATTCTCCTGTTCTCCAGCTCCTGTTACAGATATCTGTTAAAACATTAATCATGGTCTCCCCTCCAGCTTGAACAAGTTCTGCTGGTATATTATCAGCTCCGGCAGATTTTCCCTTCTTTAAAGTTTTAGCTATACAGTTCTATATAAACAAATGACACCCCGCCCCACACCCAAACAACCCAGGTGCGACAGTTTGGACCAAATAGGAATTTTTGGCAGGATTTATGTAGGGGCCACTAAACCTTGCTACATACATGTACTGCATTAAGCTCTGGGTGTTTCAGGGAAGAAGATGTTTGAAGGTTTTATTTAGTTATATAGCTCAATATAAACAACAACCCTTACCCCTTTCCCCATCGGCGTGGCCAGTTTGGACCCAATGGACATGATTGGCAAGATTTATGTAGGGGACCACTAAACACTGCTACGTACTAAATTTAAAAGCTTTCGGCCTCGTGTTTCAATACAGAAGATTTTTGAAGTTTTTTTAACTTTATAGCTTTCTGAACAAACGGGGTGTGACCAGTTTGGACCCAAGGGGCATGATTGGCAGGATTTATGTAGAGGACCACTAAATATTGCTACAAATTAAATATAATATAAACGTTCGGCCTCATGGTTTCAATGAAGAAGAGTTTTGACGGTTCTTTAGCTATATAGCTCCATATAAACAAGGGACCCCCTTTTGTGTAGCCAGTTGTGGCCCCAGGGGCATGATTGGCAGTTTGTTTTGTGGAGGACCACTAAACATTACTAGAAATTAAATATATACGCTCTCGGCCTCATGGTTTCACAGTAGACGATTTTTGAAGGTTCTTTAGGTATACGAACAGTGACCCCCTGGGGTGAAGCCAGTTTGGACCCCAGGGCATGATTAGCAGGATTTATGCAGAAGACCACTAAGCAATGCTACATACTAATTATATAAGCTCTCGGTCTCATGGTCTCAGAGAAGATTTTTGAAGACTCTTTAGCTTTATAGCTCTATACAAACAAGTAGCCCAAGAGGGCAACAATCGCTCACCTGTCAGTACCAATGTGAGACCCCCATCCCCCCTCCCAATGCCCACGCCCACCGCATGTGCGTGGAATGTTTGGACCCCAGGGGAACGGTTGGTTGGCAGGATTTATGTAGGGGACCACAAAGCATTGCTACATACTAAATATTTATGCTCAGAGCCTTTTAATTCCAGATTAGAAGAAGTTTTATGTTTTAAGCTCTAAATCTCAATATTAATAAATGACACCCAGGGCATGGCTAGTTTGAACCCCAGGGGCATGGTTGGCAGGATTTATGTAGAGTATAAATATATATAAACATTAAACATTACTAAATACTAAATATCTATGCTCTGGGTTTCCTAATTTCAGAGAAGAAGATTGTTGAAGGTATTTAGCTAAATACATGTAGCTCTATATAAACAAATGACCCCCTAGGGTGAGGCCAGTTTGGACCCAAGAGGCTTGATTGGCATGATTTACATATGGGACTACTAAATATTGCTACATACTGAATGTATAAGCTCTTGGCCTCACAGCTTCAGAGAAGAAGATTTTTGAAGGTTCTTAAGTTATATAGCTCTACACAAAAAAATGACCACCTGGGGTGTGGCCAGTTTGGAACCCAGGGGCTTGATTGGCAGGATTTATGTAGGGGACTTCTAAACATTGCTACATACTACATATATAAGCTCTGGGCCTCATGGTTTCAGAGAAGGAGATATTTTTCAGTTTTTCCCATTATAAGTCTATGGGAGCTGATGACCCCCAGGGTGTGGCCAATATGGACCGCAGGGACATGGTTGGCAGAATTTATGTAGGAGACTTCTATACATTGCTAAATGTTAAATATATAAGCTCTGGGCCTCATGGTTTCAAAGAAGAAGATTTTTTAAGATTCACATTATAAGTCTATGGGAGCTAATGACCCCCAGTGTGTGGCCAGTTTGAAGCCCAGGGGCATGGTTGGCAGGATTTATGTAGGGGACCACTAGATATTGCTACATATATATAAGCTTTGGGCCTCATGGTTCCAGAGAGGAAGATTTTTTAAGATTTTCACATTATAAGTCTATGGGAGCTAATGATCCCCAGGGTGTGGCCAATTTGGATCCCAGGGACATGGTTGGCAGGATTAATGAAGGGGACCACTAGACATTTCTACATGCTACATATATAAGCTCTAAGCTGCATGGTTTCAGAGAAGAAGATTTTTTAAGTTTTTCCCATTATAACTCTAAGGGAGCTAATGACCCCCAGGGCATGACCAATTTGATCCCAGGAGTGCATGGTTGGCAGGATATATGTAGGGGACCACTAGACATTTCTACATACTACATATATAAGCTCTGGGCCCCATGGTTCCAGAGAAGAAGATTTTTGAAGATTTTCACATTATAAGTCTATGGGAGCTAATGAACCCTGGGGCATGGCCAATTTGGGCTCCAGGGACATGGTTGGCAGGATTTATGTAGGGAAGCACTAGATATCAATACCTGCTACATATATAAGCTCTGGGCCTCATGGTTCCAGAGAAGAAGATTTTTGAAGATTTTTTCATTATAAGTCTATGGGAGCTAATGACCCCCGGGGCATGGCCAATTTGGACCCTAGGGACATGGTTGGCAGGATTTATGTAGAGGAGCACTATATATCAATACATGCTATATATATGCTCTGGGCCTCATGGTTTCAGAGAAGAAGATTTTTGAAGATTTTCCCATTATAAGTCTATGAAGGGTAATGACCCCCGGGGCATGGACAATTTGGGCCCCAGGGGCATGGTTGGCAGGATTTACGTAGGGGAGCACTAGATATCAATACATGCTATATATGTAAGCTCTGGGCCTCATGGTTTCAGAGAAGAAGATTTTTGAAGATTTTCCCATTATAAGTCTATGGCAGCTAATGACCCCCGGGGCGTGGCCAATTTGGGCCCCTGGGGCATGGTTGGCAGGATTTATGTAGAGGACCATTAGACATTGGTACATACTTAATATGTAAGCTCTGGGCCTCATGGTTTCAGAGAAGAAGATTTTTAAAGTTTTTCCCATTATAAGTCTAAGGGAGCTATATGTTGCCACGGCAAGAAGAGTTACTATCTAATCTGCCCTACAACCTTATGCAGTCAATCACGCACCCCAACAATGCTACACATAAAATTTGATCAAGATTGGCCAGCAGGTGTAGGAGATATTGGTGTTTAAAAGTGTGTACGCCGACGACGACGCCGACGCCGACGACGACGGACGACACACCAAGGCTATACTATAAGCTCACCTTCACAGGTGAGCTAACAATAGACCCCCTCGGGTGTGGCCAGTTTGAACCTAAGGGACATGATTGGCATGATTAATGTAGAATACCACTAAATAATGTTACATACAAAATATATAAGCTCTAGGTCCCACGGTTTCAGAGATGATGATTTTTGAAGGTTTTTTCCATTATAAGTATTTGGGAGATATATGCTGCAATGGCAACCAGAGTTCCAGTCTGACTTTGTGTAAACATTTTTTTATTTCAATTTTATACAAGTTATGTATAAGTTACAAAGAGTATACAATTGCAAAATGATCTGAAGGGAAGCCGAGGGCTTATTTAGTTCATCTCCAGTCGGATTTGCCCTCAAAACTTACGCTATCAATTCCCCACTCCAAAAGAGCTACACAAAATTTTATCAAGATCAACCAACTGGTGTAGGAGATATTGTGTTTAAAGGTGGACGCCGACGCCGACGGACGACGCACCAAAGCTTTACTATAAGCTCACCTTGACAGGTGAGCTCAAAATTGGCGAAACTTTGGAAAACTTCAAATTTCCCATCTAGATTTTTTAAGAAATAGAAAGAATTATCTGGAAGGTTCCAAAAAAAAGGACAAAAGAAAGTTGTGGTTGGTTCCGGAAACTTGAAGGAATTTCAGATATTTCAAGATATTTCTAGCATAACGTATTATAGTACCAAAGAAAATTGAAGAACTTTCTATTGTAAACATCTAGATTCTTCCAGTCTAAAATTATGTCAGAATGACTATTGTAAACATCTAGATTCTTCAAGTCTAAAATTACGTCAGAATGAGAAATCGGTAGTAAAGTCGTCAGCCTCTAGAGAATTCATGAATATTCCTATACAACATATAAAGAGCGGAATTTTTCAAATGGCTTTCACCAAACCATAGTTAAAAATTTTAAATCTAGATTTTAAATACCGGTATATTAGACTACTTTGTGACTTTCAGTCTTAGATTTGGAACTTTGTGCTCATAAAATGACTTTAATCTTAGGTCAGAAACTGTGAAAGGACTTGTGTTTGACATATTCTGAGGACATTTAGGATTAAACAAGGTATTGCAACTTACAATTTCTTTGATTATTGACAGTTATATTTTGATGTACATGTAAATGATTTTTTTGAATTTAACACAGCCCTATTGCTGGTTCACTCCTATCATTCTTGTTACCACTTCTATGTCGTTATGTTTTCTGTTTTCATTGCGAATATTATGAAAGGAGGAAAATTATAGATATCAAAGCCTTGTGACATGGGCAGATAATCCCATTAAACATAATTCGGACTGTAACAAAACGCTTTCCTTACTTCAGTAATTTCTGAAGTTTCATCAAGATATTTCAGGTAGAATAGAAACTACATAATAAATACTATATTCTGGACATAGCTAAGAAAATTTTTTACGTCAGATACCGTCAAACTCAGCCCCCTCCCCCCCCCCCTACACACAAAAAAGAGGTAATTTCCAGATCAGTACACATACCAAGTTTGAAGAACGTCGGTCGATATTTTTTTCAGTTATTAGCTCACCTGAGCCGAAGGCTCAAACGTGAGCTTATAGTAAAGGCAGGCCTCCATTATCCGTCGTCCGTCGTCATTGTCTTTCGTCGACACTCTTTAAAATTCTTCCCAGAAACCACTGGGCTGATTGAAACCAAAGTTATATGGAGCCATCACAGGACGCAGGGAGCGAATGTTTGGTCCAAATCACATGACCAAGCTGGCCGTCATGCCAACATAAGGTAAAAAACTTAAAAAATCTTCTTTTCCAGGACCATCTAGCCAACTGACTTAAAACTTGGTATGTACGATCAACGGCTCTAGTACTATAAAGTTATATAACTGATGACCCTGGGTTGAACTTGACGTATTTTACGTTAAGGTAAAATTTGGTCCCTAGGACTTTTGTATGGGAAACGCTGATAAACTGCACTTTTCTGTTGCTATTGCGCTCTATGAACTAAACAGGCAGTCAAGTTAAATTTTATGAATTCTAGAGGTCGAGGTCATTAAGTGACCTAGACCAAAGGTCACTAGTCTGTTGTCTGTCAACAGTTTCTAAGGACTTCGCCTCTGAAAAAACATGGCCAATTTAAATAAAATTCCATATGCAGTCTTCAGGCAAAAGGGGGAGGAACGTTTACACATTTGTTCCAGGTCACACGACCAAGATGGCTGCCATGCCCATATATATGATAACTAGAAATGTGTCCATAGGACATGGATGCCCCTGCCTAGTGCCTTGAGTAATATGGCACCTGTGTTAAGGTACTAGCACTTTTAGGATCACGGAACTGTTAATTTGGGTCAAACTGACCTACATTTATTTTGCAGTCAAACCCTAGACATGAATATGACACAAACATGTTTCCATTATAGCCTATTCACATAGCTTAAGGACGCACTATGAACTTGACCTTTAAGCTAATGGCATGGTCATTCAGCGCAATAAATCGTCTTGCCAAATAACTTTGAAAACCCATTATGCAGGACAAAGCTATTGAAATCCCTACATGCAGAACAATGTTATGGTTATCGCTGTAACCTATGCACTGATTTTAACTGCAGACTGTGGCCCTGAACTTTACGCTAGCGACAAGGCTCTTGCATACAACACATTGTCTTGTCAAGATGACCGTTTATGCCAAATAATTATCAAACCCCACCATGCAGCCGGACACAAAACTGTTTCACTGAAGCCTATGCACAAAGTTTAAGTGCCAAATCTGACATTGACCTTTAAGCTAGTGACATGATTCTTGCACGTGACACATCCTCTTTTCATGATAATTATTTATGCCAATTAATTTTGAAATCCCACGATGGAGGACAAAGTAATGGACCGGACACAAACATGTTACACTATGGCCTATGCGGAAAGTTTACACGTGCAGTGTGACCTTGACCTTCAAGCTAACAACATGGATCTTGCACGCGACACATCGACTTGTTATGATAAGTATTTATGCCATATTGTTTTGAAATCCCACTATGCTGGACAAATTATGGGCCGGACACAAACATGTTTCACTATGGCCTATGAACAAAGTTTCAGTATGGTTCTTGCATGCGACACATTGTCTTGTCATGATAATTATTTGTGCAAAACAATTTTGAAATCTCACCATGCAAGACAAAGTTATGACCCGACACGATTCTTGTAACACACGCAAACACTCAAATGCACACACGGACAGGGGTAGCTCTATATGCCCTTCCACCATATCATGGCGGGGCCATAAAATCCTTCAGAAACTTTCCTCTCTAGAATTACCGGGCGAGTGCCTAAGACTTTGTATGTAGGATCTGGGGCTCTAGTACTACAAGGTACATATGATGGCATGGGGTTTACCTTGACATATTTTTTGGCAAAGTAAAATTTGGTGCCTTAAGCTTTTGAATTGAAAGAGCAGAGTATACAAGCAAATTCATTGAATTTATATCCCCCGCCGAAATGGCTAATTTGTTTATTGCTTATTTTCAGTTTGATAAAATTTCGTTCACTGGTTAGCTCACCTGTCATAGTATAGCCTTGGTCCGTCGTCCGTCGTCGTCGGCGTCGTCGTCGTCGGCGTCGGCGTTCACATCTTCAAACATCTTCTCCTCAGAAACCACTGGGCCGATTGAAGCCAAATTTCATATGGAGCCTTATTAGAACGGAGGAACGAAAGTTTATATATTTGGTCCAGGTCACATGACCAAGATGGCCGCCATGCCCATATATGGTAAAAAAAACCTTGAAAAAACTTCTTCTCTAGAACCAATAGGCCGATTGCCTTGAAACTTGGTATGTAGCATCTTGGACTCTAGTATTACAAAGTTTATATAAATGATGACCATGGATTGACCTTGACTTATTTTATGGCAAGGTCAGATTTGGTCCCATAGGCTTTTGAATGGCAAAAACTGAAAAAGTGCATTTTTCTGTGGCTATTATGCTCTGTGATATGGAAATGCAGTCAACTTCAACCTCCATGAATACTAGAGGTCAAGGTCATTTAGTGACCTTGACCAAAGATCATTTGTCCATTGCTGCGTGTCAAAATTTTCAAACATCTTCTCCTCAGAAACCATTGGGCTGATTGAAGCCAAATTCCATATGGAGCCTTAACAGGATTGGGGAACAAAAGTATACATATTTGGTCCAGGTCAGATGACCAAGATGGCCGCCATGCCCATATATGGTAAAAACCTTCTTCTCTAGAACCAATAGGCAAATTGCCTTGAAACTTGGTATGTAGCATCTTGGACTCTAGTACCAAAAAGTTTATATAAATGATGACCATGGGTTGACCTTGACCTATTTTATGGCAAGGTCAGATTTGGTCCCATAGGCTTTTGAATGGCAAAGACTGAAAAAGTGCATTTTTTCTGTGGCTATTATGCTCTGTGGCATGGAAATGCAGTCAACTTCAACCCCTATGAATACTAGAGGTCAAGGTCATTTAGTGACCTTGACCAAAGATCATTTGTCTATTGCTGCGTGTCAACATTTTCAAACATCTTCTCAGAAACCATTGGGTCGATTGAAGCCAAATTTCACATGGAGCCTTATTAGGACGGGGGAACGAAAGTTTATATATTTGGTCCAGGTCACATGTCCAAGATGGCCGCCATGCCGATAAATGGTTAAAAACCTTAAAAAAAACTTCTTCTCTAGAACCGATTGGCCGATTGCCTTTCAATTTTGTATGTAGCATCTTGGACTCCAGTACAACAAAGTTTATATAAATGATGACCATGGGTTGACCTTGACCTATTTTATGGCAAGGTCAGATTTGGTCCCATAGGCTCATGAATGGCAAAAACTGAAAAAGTGCATTTTTCTGTGGCTATTATGCTCTGTGATATGGAAATGCAGTCAACTTCAACCCCTATGAATACTAGAGGTCAAGGTCATTTAGTGACCTTGACCAAAGATCATTTGTCCATTGCTGCATGTCAACATTTTCAAACATCTTCTCCTCAGAAACCATTGGGCTGATTGAAGCCAAATTTCATATAGAGTCTTCAAAGGATAGGGGAACGAAAATTTATATATTTGGCCCTGGTCTCATGACCAAGGTGGCTGCCATGCACATAAATGGTAAAAACTTTAAGGAACCTTCTTCTCCAGAACCAATAGGCAAATTGCCTTTCAATTTGGTATGTAGCATCTTGGAATCCAGTACTACAAAGTTTATATAAATGATGACATTACATTGACCCTGACCTATTGTACCGCAAAGTCAAATTTGGTCCCTTAGGCTTTTAGATGGGAAGAGCTGAAAAAGTGCATTTTTCTGTTGCTGTTGTGCTCTTTGATATGGAAATGCAGTCAATTTCATCCCCTATGGATACTAGAGGTCAAGGTCATTTAGTGACTTTGGCCAAAGGTCATTTGTCTGTTATGTGTCAACATTTTTAAAGGACTTCTCCTCTGAAACTACTAAGCCAATTTTAATTAAATTTCATATGCAGCCCTCAGGCAAAGCAGGAAAGGAACTTTATATATTTGGTCCAGGTCACGTGACCAAGATGGCCACCATGCCCAAATATGGAAAAAACCTTAAAAATCTTCTTCTCCAGAACCACTAGGCCAATTGCCTTGAAACTTGGTATGTAGCATCTGGGACTCTAGTACTACCTATTTTATATAAACTGAGCATAAACTGACAGGTGAGCGATCGTTGCCCTCGGGCTACTTGTTATTTTGTTACGACTGAAGCTGTGAACTTTAAATCAATGGGACAATAACCCATGTATAAGTAAAGGCATTCTAAACAACTTGCTTCAGTATCACCGCGCTGTGATGATACATATTTATGTAAAGTTTCAAGGAATTTTGTTCATTGGCAACTTAGTTATGGCTAATTTGTGTATTGTAAATCAAATCAAGGGCAATAACACATGCATTACTGATGCCATCATGACAAACTTTATGTGCACTGCTACGTTATGATGATATAGAATTGTTTTAAGTTTCATGAAATTCCGTGCATTGGTAAAAAGTTTCATGAAATTCCGTGCATTGGTAAATACCCAATGCACGGAATTTCAGGAAACTTAAAACAATTAATTATGACTCATTTTTTTTATTTTAAAGCAAATTCAATGGCATTTATTCATGCATTACTTAAGCAAGTCCAACAAAACTTTACAACCCTGTTATAATAATACATATGTAGTATAAGTGTCATAGAGTTCCTTTCATTGATTATTTAGTTATGGCTAAGTTTGCTGATTTAAATTGATTCAAGGACAATAACTCATGCACTATATATGTCATTTTGACAGAACGTTATATGCACAACTGTTTTATGGTAATACACATTTGTTTTAAGTTTCATAAAATTTTGATAATTGGTTACTTAGTTATGGTTCATTTTATTGTTTTGAAATCAATTCAAGGGCGATAACTCATGCATTACGAAAGCCAGTCTGACGAAACTTCACGTGCATCAGCGCCTCATGGTGATATACATTATTGTAAGTTTCATGAAATTTGGTCCAGAGGTTACTTAGTTATGGTTCTGGACGGACAGATGGACAGACGGACGGACAGACGGAACGACGGACGGACATGGACAAAACTATATCACTGCGCCTTCGGCGGAGGGTAAAAAGTGCATTTTTCGGTTTCTACTATGCTCTGTGATTAAAAATGCAGTCGACTTTAACCCCTATGCATTTTAGAGGTCAAGATGATATTGTGACCTTGGTCAAAGATCGCTCATCCTTCTTCTGTCAAGATTTCAAAGGACTTCCTCTCTGAAACTGCTCGGCTTATTTCAATGAATTTCATATGCAGCATTCCGGCTCAGAAAGAAAAAGTTTATATATTTGGTCCAGGTCACATTACCAAATTGGCCGCCAAGCCTGTATCCTTTTGACGGCCGTAGCGTATTTATGCGTAATTGCTGACAATGACTTTTTGAACGACCCTCACAAGCTCATTTATTCAAGCATCTTAATAATCTTGATTTTTCTGTATATACCAGTACCATGGCCTTGCACGTTCTCAGTATCAGCTCTGAAATGCATACTGGGAGGACACTAAACGCTTTCAAATGCCGAAAAAAAAACTTGAAAAATTCACTTCTGAAATTCGGCTTTTACCTAGACTTTTTGTAACCGCCCTACTGATCTTACCAAATAAGCAGGACCAAAACTAAAATAGGAATAAACGTGCAATAAAAAGGAAAATAAGAAGGGAGATAAAAAGGGAAATAAAGAAGGAAAAATCTGTTGCAAAATCGAAAAAAAAAAGTCCGTGCGCAACTTTCTTGGCAGGGTGATCCCTGCGCCGTGACCTCTGACGTCATGAGACAAATAGGTGTCATTTATTGTAAAACTAAATATGTCTCCTATCGGTTGTACTTTCGATTTTACTTATCAAGTAAGCAAGTCAAAATATAGGGTCAAATATTCTACCCCACCCCCTTTTCCAGCGTTTTTCTTGAAACCTCTGGTCGTCGAAAGGATATATGGAAAAAAAATAAAAAAATAAAAATCTGCCCTCCAGAACCACATTTCCTTGAAACTTTGTATTTAGCATTTGGGACTCATCTACTGCAAATTTCAATTATATTATAAATATATATATTGAACTTGGGTTGACCTTGACGTATTTTATGCCAATGTCTAATTTGGTTGCTTAGGCTTTTGAATGGGAAGAGCTTAAAATGTGAATTTTTCTGTTGCTATTGTGCTATGTGATATGGCAATGCCGTCGACTTTAACTCTTTTGAATTGTAGAGGTCATTTATCATTTAGTGACCTTGGGCAAAGGTCTCTTTTGGAGAAAATTGGTTTATATATTTCGTCCAGGTTACATGACCAGATGACCAACAGGCCCATATGAACCGCGACACGAGATAACAAACAAAGTGGTTGTGCACCCAGCGCAGACTCAGATCAGCCTGGGCATCCGCCCAGTTTGATTGGAGTCTTGGCGATCCGCATGGAGGTAGCTTAGATCCTTAGCTACTTTTTTAGCGCTTAGGAAAGAGCCTGGCTTTACTGTGCGGATGCCCAGGATTACCTGAGTCTGTGCTGGGCGCACAATCACTTTGTTTGCTTTCTCGTGACGCGGCTCTATATGAGTTAAAGATTCCAAAAATCTTCTTTTGCAGAACCACTGAGCTGATTGCCTAGATGACTCTAATATTGGTAATAAAATTGAGACACCAACATAGATATTTGAAACTTCGTAAAGCGTTTTAAAATTCTATCGATGGCATTCTGACTTAATCTACAAATGTTATGTCGGATTGAAAACACTTTCTCTACAAGACCTTTTGGAGGCTAAATTTTATGGCGACTTGGTGTATAATTCAGAAAAATAACTGGTAAAAATGATTTTCTTATCATTTTAAGATAATAATTCGATATAAAAAGATTGGTTATAATATAGATATTTTGCGACAAACTGCATGCTTGATGCCCAATCAAGGTTAACAGCTCTGTTTACCTCT
The DNA here is from genome assembly GCA_963989385.1 of Ctena decussata. NCBI lineage: Eukaryota > Metazoa > Mollusca > Bivalvia > Lucinida > Lucinidae > Ctena > Ctena decussata. The sequence continues at coordinate 35,798,479 of OZ022513.1, forward strand.
TCGATTGCACGATGGTGCGTCGGGCCTCGGACTTTATGAAGGCGCAACCTAAACCTAGCATAATGGTAGCACAGACGGTTGGCGCCTAGGACGTCTTGGGTCGGCCCGCCGTTGTTTAACTGGTAGGTTTCTTCTGATTCGGAATGTCAGTGAGGCTATTTCTGTGAGTCCTCATGTTTTTTTTGTTTTTTTATCTCAGTTTTAATTTTGATTTCTATGTTTCTGAGATACTGCACATATGAGCTAGGAATCTTCCACGTAAACCGAACAACTAAGTGGCTGATGAACCAAAGAAGAAACAAGGGCGAGGGTTGGTCGACCGCAAACCGGTTAAGCTCCCCAGTAATTTCTTTACTGGCCGTCCCAAGGCGGCACTTCTGTTTTGGTTCTTTTTGGATGTTTTATGTGTCGTTTTTGCTATGTCTGTTATTGATATATTGATTGTGATGTTAAGCCTAGCCCGATGGACACCTACATGGGAAATGGCTGTTCACATGAAGTCTTAGGTGGTGACTAATTTATGTTGTCTTTTTTCCACCTGGTGCCTCGGGTGGGACCTGGGATTGAATTGTGTCAATTTCTGAGAACAGCCCTATCAACCGCGCAACAACACTGCAGCGCAGTAACAACGTTGCAGTGCAAAATAGACAGGTCGGAAGAAGACCAGGTGTGATAAACGTTTTATAGATAATGTATGACTTAAACTTCTTTGTTTTTTCTTCAACACAGTGCTGCTGAATATTACGAGAAACAATTATAGCTAATCTTAAGTAAATCTATTCTTTTGTTGTTGTTTTTCGTACGAGATAATAAACTGAGTAGTTTCGGTTATTTTGCTTGCTTTAAGGATGCCTTTTCCCAGATTTCTGTTACATATTACATCAGCAAGTACAGAAATAAAAGTTTTAGCACGCTGCATGTTTGCTTTTAGCAATTAGCTTTATGTAATTGCTATAAAGGTACCCAAAATCGAAGAAAAACATGATTTTTGAAAGGGGTGTCTAAGTCAAGCAAGTAACAACATTGCTATGCATTTTAGTAAGCCAAGTTGCAGAGCCAGAAATTGGTTGAGTAACGGGATTGTAGCGCACTTTAAATCCGTCCGTCTGTCCGACTACAATTGCAAAAGACTTCTCCTCTGAAACCACTAAGCAACTTGTAACCAAATTTCATGAAACAGCTGTAGAGCCTTCATGGTTGTATATAACATTGTTCAAATGGTCTGGGTAACATGACCCATATGGCCGCTACGCCTATACTTAGAAAAAAGATAAATATCATTTTCTCCAGAACTTACAGACCGATGAGCTTGAAACTGGTACAGGTATGTAATATTGGGTACATGCGTACTACGATGACTATTCAAATGATGACCTTGCCGCCATGCCTATAAATGGTAAAATCCATTTAAAATCTTTTTCCCCAGAAACCATATAGCGATGACCTTGAAACTTGGTATGTATAGTCAAATACACGAGTACTAGCAAGATTGTTCAAATGATGACCTTTGGTTGAGCTTTACCTATTTTACGGCAAGGTCAAATTTGTTGTCTTATGCAATTATATGAGAAATTCAGAACGTTAGAATTTATGAGACTTTGAGGAAATGTTGTTCAAACATTATCAAGAAAGGAAAAATAAAATGTTGTCAATTGGCTCAGGTCAAATGACCAGCATGGCCATCATACACATATATGGTAAAAACCAATTAAACTCTTCTTCAGAGCAAATAGGCCGATGAAGTTGAAACTCGGTATGCAGCATCAGAAACTCAAGTACTACCAAGATTTTTTAAATGATGCCCTTGGGATGACCTTGACCTTTATTACGGCAAGGTTCAATTTCGCTTCTATTGCATTTAAACGGGAATGTGCCAGAACAATAGAGTTCACAAAACTTGAATAAAATTTGTTGCAAAAGTTGGTAAAATAAGTTAAAACGAAATATTGTTCAAATGGCCCAGGTTAATATATATGTTAGAAAAACTTTAAAAATCTTCTTCTCCAGAACCAACCTTGAAACTTGTAGCATTCAGTACTGGAGTAGTACCAAGATTATTTAAATGCTGATCATGGGTTGACTTTGACCTTTCTACAGCAAGGTCAAATTGGGTTTCTTGTGTTTTTAAGGAAAATGTTAGAACATTAAATTTCATAGAAATTGTTAAAAAATTTGGCATAAAAGTCGGTATATAAAGTCATCTTAAAATACCTGCAAAGTCTAGTACAAGAGGTCAAGGCCATTCCTTGACCTTTGGCAAATATCTCTCATATTCGACATTTCTACATATCACCTCAAAAGTCACTGGGCCAGTTGTAACCGAATTTCATATATAGCCTCCAGGGGCTGCAGTAACTAAAGTTGATTCAAACGGTCCAGGTGACATCACTGTCATTGCTGCTTTATAAATATTGGGTAAAACTCGTTCAATCGACGACCTTGGGCTGACCTTGACATTTTAACATCAAGGTCAAATTTGGTTTCTGGAGCTTTTATATGAGAAAATGCTATAACATATATTTGAAGACGAAGGTATATCCAGTCAATGAAATAAGATCTTGAATGTTTTAAAAATCTTTTTATTCTATGTGACTGATGGCACTGAAACTGGTATGCAACATTTCGGATTCATATACTATCAGGTTTGTTCAAATGCTGACCTTAGTTTGACTTTTTACTCAGGTTAGCGATTCAGGACCTCGTGGGTAACTCATTTCTTTTACGTCGTTTACACGAAAAATGCACATTCAGTTGTTTTTTGTACACTTTTAATTCAGTATTGAAAAGATTTGAAGTAAAATTCATCCCAAACAAGACGTGTTTTCCTTCTGAATTTTCTACATTTTCATACGTCTTTGAAACTGATCCTAAACCATTCATTATGATTGGAAAGGTAAGAGAATACAGGTAATACAACATTTTGTTTAACATTTAGTAAGTGGAACTGTCATGGTTTGGATGTGCAACTCACCCGCTCCGCTACCCTCTCCTTCCTAATAAATGACAATCACGACAAGCATCAAGACAAGACTACTGAATCGTACCTTAGCAGCAAGGCAATTTTTTGACTAAAGGAGACGTGTAAAATATGAGTCACGAACCAGCTCGTTAAGGCATTAAAGCGAGGCGTCCAATAAAAGGGGAATTTGGCAACCAGTACAGACCCAGACAAAAAGACGTATGAGGAGTCTAACTTAGACTGTCGCTGTCTGTGTGAAGACACACCCCGTATATAATATAAAATACGAGATCATAGGTTCCACGTTTACTTTTTGCCTCTGTTTTATCAGTCATTCGAAGGCCGTCTTTCAATGCAATATAACTGATGCTAAGAGTAAATGAGCCGCGACACGAGAAAACCAACTAAGTGGTTGTGCGCCCAGCGCAGACTCAGAGCAGCATGGGCATCTGTCAAGTCTGATCAGAATCTTTGCTAAGCGCTTAAAGGGTAGCTGAGGGTCTAAGCGACCTCCATGCGAACAGCTAAGACGCTGATAAGACTGGGCGGATGCCCAGGCTGATCTGAGTCTGCGCTGGGCGTACAACCACTTTGTTGGCTTTCTCACGTCGCGGCTCAAATTTAGTAATGTTTATTTGGGTGATGGTGAAACGCTGAAGAAGCAGTTCATTTCACAGCTTCACTAAAGCATTAATTTACGCAAATCTATAATTAAATTGAAGTTGGCTGAATGGTTAACGATTTGGACTTGTAAGTCAGATATGGCGGGTTCGAGCCCGATCCGGGTCGTGATTCTTCTCTAGAACCTGTATTACTCTCGCCTATCAGTCAAACCTTGATATTCCAATGGCTACTCCATATCACATTCAGCTCACAGCAGAGGCAGAAGAAACAGTATTAAGTTTACTGATATATACAAGCCACCATATATCTAAACTGACAGAAAATCAAAGCAAAACAGGCCTACAACCTACTTTTGCACCTGTTGTTACTCTACAATTCAGTCGTGTTACTATTTTAAATTTATGCGCTGCAATAATGTTACTTTACGAATTCTCTGTTTGGGAAATGGTGTTTTTCCTGATATTTTATAAATTTGCTCATATGCAGATCTTTTAGTTTTGGAGGAAAATGACCATATGATTTACCGACAAATGGAATAACCTCTCTTCATGGGTTAAATACATAACTTTAAGACAAAAGGAAAACATATCAGTCAAATCCCAGGAGTCTGACTAAATTTAAGCCTCTTACGTTGCTACTGAACAGTAGAATTGCCTTTTCTTATCTGATGATGTGAGCCGATACCTGCTCTGACAGTACATATAAGAAACTTGCAGAATGCACAGAACTTTGAAGGTTTATAAGACGTTTTCACTAACCTGGTCTTCTTCTGATCTGTAAATGTTGCACTGCAGCGTTGTTACTGCAATGAAGTGTTGTTACGCGGGTGATTGGGATGGAGATTTTTTCTATTTACTTTTTAAGTATAAAGTGTCAGGGACTCTATGTATATAAATAGCGACCTATGGTTGACTTGACCTATTTAAAAGTAATGTCAAATCTGGTCCCTTAGGCTTTTGAATGTGTAAAAAGTTGTTAAGAGCTTATTGTGCTCCGTGTTGTGGAAATGCAGTCGACTTCAACACTTTGGTCTAAGGTCACTTTTCCGTTGCCCGTCAACGTTTCCAGAGGACTTCTCCTCTGAAACTACTTGACAAATTTCAATTAGATTTTATATGCACCATTCAGGCAAAGTGAGAAATAAACTTTATATATTTGGTCCAGATCACATGACCAAGATGGTCGCCATGTCCCTATTTAATAAAAACGTTAAAAATCATCTCGAAAACATTCTGGGGCTGATTTTCTTGGTCAGGGTCCTTAAGCGTGTCAATGGGAAAAGGTGGAAAAGTGCATTCTTCTGATGCCATTGTGCTCTGTGATACTGCAATGCAGTCGATTTTAACATCTATGAATTCTAGAGGTCAGAACCATTTAGTAACTTTGGACAAAGGTCACTCGTCCGTTGTCTGTCAGCATTATCATAGATTTCTCCTCTGCAATTATTAAGCCAATTTCAGTTAAATTTCGTATGTACCCTTCAGGCAAAAAGAGAAATAAATTCTATATAACTGGTCAAGGTCACATGACCAAAATTTCTACAAATTAATAGAATGTCAGTTTGTAAATAGCACAGCTGTATATATGACCAGCTAATTTTATTATTACAAATTTAAGACAACTCCCTCATTGACGTCGTTATTAATCGACGGTAGTCCGGAAAGTCAGCGGACCAACTCTAAGAAGAACAGAACAGGTGGCCGTCATGTCCTTATAAAATAAAAATAATAATAAAAAAAAAAAACGTTCAAAAATCTTCTGCCCCACGCTATTATAGCTTAAGGCTTCCATCGCCAGAGGGCTAGCATGCAAAATACTTTCATAGATATGCTCAGGCCAAGCAAAATTATACTGAAAACCTAGAAAGGGAGATAGCTTTGTAATTATTTGTGATAAGTTTATGGTTCTTGAAATCTGCACTTCTCCTTATTGCCCTCCATGAATATGTGAAGTTAAGTTTTATTTAGTTCCCTTCAATTCTTTCAGAGTTATACTCGGGAAAAGCAAAACACTGTCAAGAAATGAAAAATAAAAAAAATAATTTTGAAATCACTTGTGGGAGATTTATGGTTCTTGCGCTCGGCACTTTCTTCCATTGTCCTCTTTCAGTGTGTGAAGTTTTATTTAGTTCCCTCTAAAACCTTCAGAGATATGCTCTTGACAAGCAAACTGGTGAAAAAATAAGAAGGGATATTATTTTGCGGTGGAGTCATGGTTCTTATGCTTTGCATTTTCTCTCATTGCCCTCTTTCAGTGTGTGGCGTTTCAATGAGTTCCCTCTAATACTTTCAGAGATATAATCCGGACAAGCAAAAAACTGTAAAAAATTAAGAAGGGGGATAATTTGTAATTACTTGCAGTAGAGTTATGGTTCGTGTACTTTGTAATTTTCCCTATCACCCTCTTTTAGTGTGTGAAGTTTCATTGAGTTCTGGCAATGACTTTCAGAGATATGCTCCGGACAAACAAACTACTGTTAAAAACTAAGAAGGGAGATAATTTTGTAATGACTTGCGGTGGAGTTATGGTTCTTCTGCTCTGCACTTTCCCCCAATACCCTCTTTCATTGTGTGAAGCTTCAATGAGTTCCCTTTGATACTTTCAGAGATATGCTCCGGACAAAGTGTGACGGACGGACGGACGGACAAACCGGCGACTATATGTATTTTTCTTCTTACATATCGTAGTATTTGATCATGTTTTGAACCATTTGAAGAAATTCTCGTTCCCTCAACCCCTGAAGGCTCTATATGATTTTTGGTTACTATCTGCTCAGTGGCTTTTAAGAAGATGTTTGAAATTGTCAAACTATGAGAATTCAGGGTAAAAGGACGAAGAACGACATCTTCATGTACTCATTAAGATGACTGTATTTAACAACTTTTAGGCCTAAATCTTCAAAACTTTCCATGAAATCTTATGTTCTAGCATTTCCCTATATTTTACCTTGCCGTACAATTGTCAAGGTCAACCCAAGATCATCATTTTGAAGAGTCTTGGTAGTAGTGGAGTACCAAATGCTACATACCAAGTTTCAAGGCCATCGGTCAATTGTCAAAATATGAGAGTTCTGGGTCAAAGGTCAAAGAATGGCCTTTACCTCTTGCACTCACAAATTTTCATGTACTCAATAAGATGACTGTATATGCCAATTTTAGGCCTTAATCTTCAAAACTTCCCAAGAAATCTTATGTTCTAGCATTTTCCAATATTTAAAATTGCCGTAAAAAGGTCACGGTCAACCCAATGTCAAAATTTGAACGATCTTAATAGTTCTCAAGTACTCAATGCTACATACCAAGTTTCAAGGCTATCAGGCAGTTTGTTCTGGAGAAGAAAATTTTAAAAGGTTTTCGCCATATATGGGCGTGGCGGCCAAATTGATCATGAGACTAGGGCCTTTTGAACAAATTTTCGTTCTCTCGCCCCCCCCCCCCCCCCCCCCTCCTCCCCCTACAGGCTCTTCATGAAATTTGGTTACAGTTGGCCCATGGCTTTTGAGGAGATGTTCGAAACTGTCGAAATATGTGAGACCTGGGTCAAAGTTAAAAGAATGTCCTTGACCTCTCATACTCATAAATCTTCATGTACTCATTGAGATGACTGCATATACCAATTTTAGCCCAAAATCTTCAACAGATTCTAAGATATCTTATGTTCTGGCATTTGGCCATATTAAAGCACAAGGAAGCAAATTTGACCTAACCGTAAAACAGGCCAATGTCAACCCAAGGTCATCATTTGAACAATCCCGGTAGTACTTGCATATCTAGTGTTACAAACCAAGTTTCAAGGCCTATCGGTTCTGGATAAAAATATTTTTGTACGTTTTTACATCATATGACCAGGACCGTTTGAACAACTTTTCGTTCCTAAGATCCCTTGAGGCTACATATGAAATTTGGTTACAACTGGCTCAGCGGTTTCAGAGGAAAAGTCAATTGAAATTGTGGATAGACGGACGAAGACGGACGCCGGAGCCTTACCATTCTATAAGGTCCCCAGGAGCCGCTGGCTAAGGTGAACTAAAAAGCCAGGTTTTATGCGGAGGAACAAGTGGTGTTGTGTAATCCTATAAACACATAGTTTTATTCGGCCCGAAGTTAACGATGCAACCATACCTTTAGATAGAAATCTGCCATTGCACGCATTGAATCATGTGGAACATCAGCTGTCCTTTGTAACCCAAATACTGGAACTTTGAGTTGTGACACCATCTGCCGTGAGCCATTCAGTGTGCCTGAAAGTGAAAGTTTATGTAACTGGTTACATTGTCAGAGCGAGCAAATCGGCCTTTTCAATTTGCCTTAATTTTCAACTTTTTTGTTCACTAGCAGTAGTGTCGCCCCTTACAGGAAAAAACAACTACCTACGAATTATTTCTTCGAAGAGAAAGGCACTTCTCGAGTGGCGCCTTTTCCTCAAAGGATGACAATTCTAAAAGATTAACCGATACCTCAGTGGATTTTTAATTATCACCCTTCAACGGCTTGATACGACTAAAGTTCTGTTGAAAAAGTCGTAAAAATTCACAAGTCATCCACCATTCAGCAATACTAAATCTCGAAAAGTAGGCGGTCGATCTACTAATCTTGAGTGCAGCACAACACAGAAACATAAAAATCTACAAGAGTTCCTGCAAGCATTGAGGACACATTCAAATGAAGAAATATGGGACATACTTTGAAGTTTCGGCTTTTCAAGCCTTATCCATGACCCTGACATGATCTGGTTTTGACAGCCGGAGAAATACATACTGCAATATTTCTAAATCTTAACTCTTTCGGTGCCAAAGTCGCAAAAATGCGACTTTACAAACAGCGTATATCCAGATCAGCTGGCTCTTAAAAGAGCCGTCTGATCAGGATCTACACTGTTTGCCATTCAAATATGAACTTAAAAAGCCTGATTTTATGAAAAATGTCTTTAGATTGTTTAAATTTCCAATTACAAATCTGTCGTCTGATGATTTAAGCAGACGAAAATTTGTCGTCTGAAAAATTTGGCGCCGAAAGAGTTAATTTTAATAAGGCAGTCGATTCACATAAAAAGCAAAGATCTGGACACAGGCATTTGACGTTTTTGGGGTCTCAGGAATACACAGTAACCTCGAATATGGCCAGAAATCGCATCTCTGTAATGAGATACGAAGTATCGAAAAGGATGGAAACAACCCACCCGCTTTTGTAGATACCCCCTCACATATTTCGGGTTCGCAAAGTATTCTAAATGCAAGTATCAGAGGGAAAAAAGATAATCAACACCTTTTGAACAGTCCTTCCTGTGTATCCGTCTCAGTTACTGTTTCAAAGACTATTTCAGTATTTAATAATAGCACAATTTTCATTCCTTTTTCTGCTTCCAGCAGCTACTTTCGGTTCTGTCTCATCACCAAGCAGTGACGTCACATGTGCACATTCCACAGAGCGCAGTTTGGTCAGTTTGAATCTGACCTCTAGTCGCTTCTATTTTTGTTAGCTTTGGCAGATGTGTACGGACTAATGTCTGAAATTTCATGACTCTGATTTCTAGTCGTAACCTAGTCTAATAAATTGACGTAACTTCGATTTTTTTTGACTGGTCTCCGTTACGTCTTATTGCCACTGATTCATTCCTATAGTGAAAATTTTCAATGAAAACCCAACTTACATACTCAGTCGAATTCCGTTTACTGAACGGATATCACAGAAGTATGGATAAACATTGATCAAACTGTACATGCAACTATTTCGCTTGAATAATGTTGAAGAACTGTAATGTAGCGTTTTAAAATGTTGACATTTTTTTTACATTTTTTACATAGTCGACGGCAGATCAGGCTCCGCAACCACTGTTGACGCATCTGAAAAGGTGTTCTCAATTCTAATCCTCTGGCCCGGGGTGTAACACCAAGGATTAAATTTATATGGGTGCCCGTACCATAAACTATTTAGCCGACTCTTGAAACTGTTCATAGAGGGTGTCATTATTACATATTCTGGAAGGTCGTTCCAAGTTTGGACAATCCTATTGCTGAGGAAGTTACTTCTCAATTTTAATCTTGATCTTTTTTAAGTATTTTCAGAGAATGGCCTCTAGTTGCAGTATAGGTGGACATTGTAAATAATTTCTGCTTGTCAACTACATCTATATCATTTAGTATTTTGTATACCTGCACCTTGTCCGCTCTATTTCTTCTGTACTCCAAAGTAGGCAGACCTAATGCTTTGAGTTTTTCAGAATAATTTAGATCTCTTAGTACCGTTACCAGCTTGGTTGCTCTCACAGCTCTCCGTGGAAAACATTTTCAATTGATATTGCATCCTTTTTGTAGAGAGGAGACCATATGCAAGTGGCATATTCTAATTGTGGACGGACTAAGGATTTGTACAAGTTCAGGAGCATCTCTTTCTCCATAAACGTGAATGTTTTAAAAATGAGTCCTAACAGTTGGTTGGCTTTAGGGACTTTGCTGAATATGTGATCTGTGAAGTTCAGATACTTGTCGATGATGACTCCCAGGTCATTTTCCTTGTCAACTTTCTCAATGGTAATTGTACCCTCGGCTGTTTTCATATTATAATTTTGGTTGATTATTTTTTCCCGATATGTAAATGGTGGCATTTCGTAAGACAAAGAAACTTTTTCAACTTTTTGGCCCAAGCCACAGCATTATCTAAACTACTCTGTAGACGACTGACACGTTCAATATTAGGGTAAAACCATCAAAGTTCTGACGGACATGTAATTACGGACGATTTCCGATATGCTCTTAAGTAATAAAATGGTTTAATTTCTCTTTCTTTTTTCTAGCCCCTAATGTAAAAGTGCTAAATGAACTGGAAACCAGCTTATTGGGTAAACAGCGGCAATGGTAGTAAAACAGAGCTTAACCAATGAGATATTAGGAGAGATCTCTTTCACTGAGTCCTTGAAAAAATGATATCGTCAAAAGCAGTGAGCTCGAATGTCCACTGACACAAATAAGGCTGACTCCTACTTCAAATTTCTTTATTAATACACCCCTTTCTGAAAATTATATTTACAACGCATATTTGTCTTTAAAACACAGTTTTCTAAAGAATTTTTGCCTATTTAGGCGCAAGATGGGAAAAAAGATGTGTCCGAATTTCCCTGAAAACAAATTTAATTTCGGACAGCACTCTTTACTTGTTCTCTGTTGATCAAAACATCCTGCACAGGAGGACTGTACTAGTCTGCTGATACTGATTCATTGCACACAGTAGTTACTTTGTGTAAACTGGAATCTTTGAGTGTCTTCAAAAACTTATAGATACTTTGGAAGTATTTCTTTTAAAATGACAGATTCTCAAGTTGCACTGTAGCAAGAAGGACAAGCTACCGTTTTCTCTCACCCCCTTTTAAACCAAACGGCCCTTGTATATAAATCATTTCAAACATATATAATGAATTAAATATTAAGAGGTACATGTAGCTAATGCACAATGTTCATTAGCTACCTAATGAAATAAACAATGTTCATTAGCTACCTGATGTTAGCCTATCCTAGATTATTGTCTCCCCTCTTATCTACTGTATGTGTAAAATTAAAGTGTATACATCTTCAAACTTAGGCAGACAGGTGACATCATTCGTTGCTTCCTCTTCTTTTACCCCTTGGTCTCACCTCTCACCTTTGGTCTCCAGTCCTTATAACCCCCACCCTGCCATCTAGATTGTCCAGTCGCTGTATCAAGGGACCTGACATATACGTTAAGGTGATACGATATAAAACTGATACATTTTATTAGCCACTACATGTTTAAATCGTAGTTTTATGTTTATTTTCTATTAATATTAGTGTATAGTGGAGTTTGGGAGGTGTAAGGCCTGCCGTTTTAACAAAATTATTCACTGTCCGAATTTCCCGTCCTCTGTCTGTACTTCCCTGTCTTCACCCTGAGTCATTAAAGAATTTCCTCTTAATACAACAGTACGTTTTAACCTATCAAAAGCACGTTTATTACATCACTGGGACATCTCTACAGTGCTCGTCATTGGGTCTTTCGCATGACGGTGAGGTAATGCATGGATAAAAGTCGTCTTCGGCTGAGGTCCTTCAAAAGCGTCCGAACTTCGATGGTTTTACCCTAGCAACTCTACTGAATATTATTGAGTCATTCGCAAACAGTTTGATGCTCGCTTGAACTACCTCTGGCAGATCATTGAAAAAAAATGACTAAAAGAAGAGGTCCCAAAAAACTACCCTGAGGTATTCCCGAAAACACCGGTTTAAAACCTGAGGAGTTTCCACCAACCACAACTCTCTGGATTCTACTGTTCATTTTCATATCTGAAAGTCCGCCATGTTGTTGTTTTTGTTTCACAGAGTCCCGCCGTTAACTTTTCGGCACACCCGGATTAACCAATAAAAGTTGTCTTATGATGTTTATGGAGCCTCCACGCATGCACCAGCTGCTTTCCTCATTTTGCCACTGTGCAATAGGCGAGGATAGCTGATTTTGTCTATCTTCCAAAGAATACATTCATATTTTCTTTATAGTTATTCTTGATTCTAAATAAGTTCTGGAAACTTAGATGATAAGTTTAGCCAGGTATAAGGTCCGTCCATGAATGTAACTAATAGTTTCTGTAAGGTGGAGACTGACGTACAAAAAAACGCTTTATCTTGACCCAGTTTTCATCAATTAAGACGATAAAGTTAAACTTTGTTTAACTAGGGTACATGTAATTGTAACTACAGTGCTCAGCTCTCCGCTATTCAATAATGGTCATGTCCATTTTTATACAACTTAAACAGGTTAAAGAATCCAAGTTTTTAACAAGATACTAGTAGGGCGGTCCTACACATTCCGTAATGTCTACAAAGATCGTTCATACTAGTTAAAAAGGTCAACATTTTATTATTTCTATCATGAAATAGAAAACCAAAAAAAGTATTTTAATCAATAGTTATTTATGGCCATCAGAACGGAATGAGAACATTACAGCACTTCTGATCATCTGGATTAGCCTGATTTAATTGAAAGTGGTCAAAGTACCCAAATCATAAGTCTGAACTCGTAAGTCCTTTAAACAGTGACAATTCCGGAATATTTGGGATACAGATATGAACCCCGAAATTGAGGTGTGATCAGGTGCTCGCGAGTAGTAATCATCAGCTGCCTATTATAATAAACCCGCCATATCTATGAATCAGTAGGAAAAGTCAGTGAAAAAGAAAGTCCGGTATTTGAAAGCTTAACTAAGCTCCGGCTGAGGCCATCAAATCTTAATCTTTTGCAATAACATTTGAACTGAACAACTTGTCAAGATAGTTAGGGATATTAAGTTGGCAAGACTTTGAAAGATTTGCTCATTTTTTCTCCCGAATTTTGAGGAAAACGCAGTTTAATAAAGATCTCGTTGAGAATGGAGAATTTGTCAAAACTTTTGACTAAATCAGATGTTTCTCTCATAAAATTCATAGCTAGAATTAACCCTGAATAAAACTGTAAAATCATTGACATGCATTTAAGGCTTTGTTCCTGATTTATAGCCAAGATTAAAAATGTGTTCTCGGTATCCTGACCAACCATAATATTTTTGCCAACTCTGTTTTATCGGTGAGCGGAATAACTGCCATTTTCGGCTTTGCCACCCAAATCCCGCCAAAAGCAATTTGAAAATTTCCTGCAAATTCTTTAGTTTTCCACTTAAAATACCACTGTTTTCTATTCCCGTTCAAAGTTTCCCTCTTATTCTGTCCTTGAATTCTTGCTATTTTTATTTGCCCAAATTTCCGTTTTTTCTGCTCCCACCAAATATTTCCTGTCGTTTCATCTATTAATTCAGTCAATCCTCACTGTTACTTTCTGTCTCGACCCGGATTCGAAATCATCTGAAATTTCCCACCATTTCTTCATTCGTCGCCATTCAACAGTGGCTATTACTAAAACCTTGTACCGCACCGCACTGGGGTAAAAATAGAGTGCCGCACCAACCGAAAATTTCCGAACACAACCGAATTTCACGGAATCTACCTCAGGGTATGTTACTTAGTATATTCTGATTCTGTATATAAGTTTTTTATTAGACCTTATAATGTATTGGAAGTATATACATGTTTTATTATGCTGAAATCGTAATTGCCCAACCTCAAAAAGGATTTTAGTATCGGTTTTATCCATTTAAATAAATTTTCAGGATAACCATTACTTGGTCGTCCCTGGCGTTTAGATTTGATTGATTTTAATGATAAATAAAAACTGAGATATACCTTCAATACATATTTATACATATTTTTGTTTTAAAATAACTTTATCCGAATAAGGTACTAGATTTAAACAAATCGCATCTACATATACCAAACAAAAAACGAAACGCACACAGTAATATTTTGGTATTTTCTTAGAAATAACAAAAATAAAAACAAATAAGTCATACAGTGTTACAGGTAGACAATCAGAAAGTTCAATCCGAAAATTTCATTTGTGTCTATTTAGTACTTTGTGACGCGTCTCTGAACAAGGCAGGGGTCAGTTTTCAATGTCACAGTTTTCAATAAGAGGCCAGAGTCAGCGATTCCATTAATGCGTATTTTTCATGCATATGGAAGGTACAAATACTCACCTACGCCATGATGAACTCTTAGCAAGATTTGATTAGAAATACGGATTTTTAGACATTTTCTAATCATGCTATAAAAGGTAAATTAAACGGGAAATTCTTACTGTGTGTTTATTTTTTTTGTTTGGTATATATCTATGTATCTGCAAAAGTTTCGTACAGGGATTGGAAGTATGTCTGTGTTGCAATCACCAGGGAAATACATGTATACGCACTTTGGAGAGAAAACCTTGACGGTATAATGTAAATTTGCGATATTATTATGCATGCTTAGAAGATACACAGGGTATCTAAAGTGAGCGTTTGCTTGCAGAAAATAGAAAAGTGATCATATGAATATATGCTGAGATGGAGAAGTATTTCGTTGACATAAATACGACATTTAGTTAATATTTATTAATAGATTCATTATTTACTCTCACAAAGAAAGAAAGGAACAAATCTGTATATAGAGATACATGTAGCATATAACGTAAGTGCGGTAAAGTTCGCAATTTACTCGACACTGTACGGAAATTTCCATAAGTGCGGTACAAGATTTTAGCCGGTGCAGTACGGCGCGGTGCGGTACAAGGTTTTAGTAACAGCCTCAACAGTAATGCAGTCATATCAAGACGATTATTAACGTGACAGTGACTTATAGTCATATTGTCATATCGAGACGATTATTAACGTGACAGTGACTTATAGTCATATTGTCACATACGATCTGTAGTCATATTCTTCTAAACTCTGTCATTCTTCAGAGGATTGTTTTGCGGAGTTTTAAACCCGAATAATCTCAAAACAGAACGGACCAGATGTCACGTTCAAACTGACCAAACTTTGCTCCGCGAGCGTATGTGTGACGTCGCTACTTGGTAATCAGACAGAACCGAAAGTAGCTGCTGGAAGCAGAAAACGGAATGAAAATTGTGTTATTAACAAACACTGCAACAGTCTTTGAAAAGTAACTGAGACGGATACACAGGTAAGACTGTCCAAAAGGTGGCGGTTATCTTTTTCCCTCTTATACTTGTATTTAGACTACTTTGCCAACCCGAAATATGTGAGGGAGTATCTACAAAAAGCGGGTGGGGTGTTTCCATCCTTTTCGATACTTCGTATCTCACTATAGAATATGCGATTTCTGGCCATATTCGAGGCTACTGTGTATTTCTGAGGCCCAAAAACGTCAAATGCCTGTGTTTAAACCGCAGTGGCCAGGCAAAGTAAATTGAATGACAGCAAGAGTTTTAACTCCTAACAACGGTCAAAAACTATGAAGGCAGAAGAATTTTGATACAACACATACTTCTGTTATGCTTGTCACTGAGAATACATTCTCTGGTCCGATTTTGCTGTTTAGTGCACACATCGAAGTATATTGATTCGTATAGCATTTAATTTCGGACATTTATGTAAGAAGCAGAGAAAGCTATACCAGATACTTGTCAGCAAGATATATTTTGTTAGTTCTCAGTTTCCCACAGACGTGCAACCACAGGCATTTGACGTTTTTGGGGCCTCAGAAATACACAGTAGCCTCGAATATGGCCAGAAATCGCATATTCTATAGTGAGATACGAAGTATCGAAAAGGATGGAAACACCTCACCCGCTTTTTGTAGAAATAATAAAATGTTGACCTTTTAACTAGTATGAACGACCTTTGTAGACATTAAGGAATGTGTAGGACCGCCCTACTAGTATCTTGCTAAAAACTTGGATTCTTTAACCTATTTAAGTTGTTTAAAAATGGACATGACCATTATTGAATGGCGGAGAGCTGAGCACTGTAGTTACAATTACATGTACCCTAGTTAAACAAGGTTTAACTTTATCGCCCTAATTGATGAAAACTGGGTCAAGATAAAGCGTTTTTTGTACGTCAGTCTCCACTTTACAGAAACTATTAGTTACATTCATGGACGGACCTTATACCTGGCTAAACTTATCATTTAAGTTTCCAGAACTTATTTAGAACCAAGAATAACTATAAAGAAAATATGAATGTATTCTTTGGAAGACAGACAAAATCAGCTATCCTCGCCTATTGCACAGTGACAATACGAGGAAAGCAGCTGGTGCATGCGTGGAGGCTCCATAAACATCATAAGACAACTTTTAATGGTTAATCCGGGTGTGCCGAAAAGTTAACGGCGGGACCCTGTGAAACAAAAACAACAACATGGCGGACTTTCAGATATGAAAATGAACAGTAGAATCCAGAGAGTTGTGGATGATGGAAACTCCTCAGGTTTTAAACCAGTGTTTTCGGGACAACCTCAGGGTAGTCTTTTGGGACCTCTTCTTTTTGTCATTTTTGTCAATGATCTGCTAGAGGTAGTTCAAGCGAGCATCAAACTGTTTGCGAATGACTCAATAATATTCAGTAGAGTTGCTAGGGTAAAACCATCGAAGTTCGGACGCTTTTGAAGGACCTCAGCCGAACACGACTTTTAACCACGCATTCCCTCACCGTCATGCGAAAGACTCAATGACGGTCACTGTAGAGATGTCCCAGTGATGTAATAAACGTGCTTTTGATTGGTTAAAACGTACGCTTGCATTAAGAGGAAACTCTTTAATGGCTCAGGGTGAAGACAGGAAGGGACAGACAGAGGACGGGAAATTCGGACAGTGAATTATTTTTTTAAAAACGGCAGGCCTTACACCTTCCAAACTCCACTATACACTAATAACACTAGAAAATAAACATAAAACTACGATTTAAACATGCAGTGGCTAATGAAATATATCAGTTTTATATCGTATCACCTTGGTACAGCGACTGGGCAATCTAGATGGCAGGGTTGGAGTTATAAGGACTGGAGACCAAGGTGAGAGGCGAGACCAAGGGGTAAAAGAAGAGGAAGAAACGAATGATAAAGTAGAGAGAGAAAAAAACTGGGGAGGGGGGGGGGGGGTAGGGGAAAATATGAAGTGGAAGTGTGGAAGAGAAGATGGGGTAAAATTGGTTAGAGTGATGCCAAAGCCTATAGTCACCCTGTCTATCTTTGTTTGAAGATGTATACACTTTAATTTTACAAATACTGTAACAGTAGATAAGAGGGGAGACAATAATCTAGGATAGGATAACATCAGGTAGCTAATGAACATTGTTTATTTCATCAGGTAGCTAATGAACATTGGGCATTAGCTACCTCTTAATATTTAATTCATTATATATGTTTGAAATGATTTATATACAAGGGCCGGTTGGTTTAAAAGGGGGTGAGAGAAAACGGTAGCTTATCCTTCTTGCTACAGTGCAACTTGAGAATCTGTCATTTTAAAAGAAATACTTCCAAACTATCTATAAGTGTTTCAAGACACTCAAAGATTCCAGTTTACACAAAGTAACTACTGTGTGCAATGAATCAGTGTCAGCAGACTAGTACAGTCCTCCTGTGCAGGATGTTTTGATCAACAGAGAACAAGTAAAGAGTGCTGTCCGAAATTAAATTTGTTTTCAGGGAAATTCGGACACATCTTTTTACCCATCTTGCGCCTAAATAGGCAAAATATCTTTAGAAACTGTGTTTTAAAGACAAATATGCGTTGTAAATATCATTTTTAGAAAGAGGTATATAAATAAAGAAGTTTGAAGTAGGAGTCAGCCTTATTTGTGTCAGTGGACCTTCGAGCTCACTGCTTTTGTCGATATCATTTTTTCAAGGACTCAGTGAAAGAGATCTCTCCTAATATCTAATTGGTTAAGCTCTGTTTTACTACCATAGCCGCTGTTTACTTATTATTTTAAGTCATCATTTTCATATATCAAACAGTCTTCAAGTCAGAAGATGGACCCTGAAATATAGATCAATATGATCTACTTTTATTTTGCGATCAAACATCGGGCCGTTCTGACTTACTACTTCAAGCTATCATGTTCGTAACATCAAAAAGTGTCCATGATATAAAACAAAATCACTGGACCGCGAAATACAGCTGATTATGCGCACTCGCAAGAACGCGCATGCGTGCGACAGGAGATCGCACACGCACACGGACGCACAAAAAAGGGTGATGTATTAAAACACCAGGAGTGTTGAAAAAGTGTAGTATACAACGAACATTATTTGAATAATAAAATATAACATTTACCAGTGTATGCATGAGTTTTTAATCAAAGTTTTTCAGCATATCTCCCCCCTATCTTTTTTTTTTAAAGTTCTATCTGAATTACAGTTCGACGAAATAGCATAAAGAGTTTAAGGAAAGCAGATACCAACTTGAAACGAACAACCAGTTCCAACCATATATAATATTTTTAATGAACTATAAAACACTATTCATCAAATAGGTCTACATACCAAACATATGATGAACGATAAACAGAGGAGTTCCTTCTTCCACGTTGTTTACTTTTACTATTACTTCTGTCGCTAACACCTGAAATTCTTTTCGCAAGAGAGGAAATTCATGCCCATCTATAAAGTATCCCCTCTGGGTCTCGTCATTCTGTCTTTGTCCTTTATCTTCCGCGAACGCTTTTAGTTTTTTAACAGTCAGTTCTCTGGTTTCTTTTGGACTCAAAACAATGTCGTATTTTTTCTCTAGTGTAAGTTTGACTTCTACACCTAGCAGAGAATCTAAACCAAGATCACCGAAGGATCGATTTTCATCTACTGAGTCTGGCTCCATTATACCTGAAATATGCACGATTTATCAACTGTGACAATAACTTGCTGACCGAGAAATCACGATTTGGCGGTTGGTTGTAACGTACATATCACAAGTGCAGAACACCAGTGATATATTCAGTAACTTCTAACCGACAAACCGTGATTTGTTGTCCGGCAAATCACAGTTCAGCTGAACTAGTTCAGTTCTAGCATGAAATTGCAGAACATAACGTAATTTTTTTCTTCAGATTCCGTTTATTACAATGTAGCTGCGATTTACATCGTCTGAAATGATGACTATATCGCATGCCTATGCTTTATTATATATATTCTCAAAGAGAAAGGTTCATATAAGATACTAATATGAAGTTAAAGAGAGAAGCCAACATTATGATTCTGACGTCATAGCCTCCTAATTATATATGCATAAACCGAATAATTTACGTATGCTGAAAGTATCAAACGCTCTCTTTCTGCATACGTTTTTTTTCTATGAATGCACTTATTTCCCCTGGGATGAGAATGAACTAGGTTTTATTTCAGTCGCGCAATACGAAAAGATGCCTTGTGCTAGTGAGATATTCAAAAAGTGGATGGCGTTCACTAAAGTAAAACTGATTATATAAACATGAAAATACCGAAAGAAAGTTAGATTATATGTAAATATATATACTACGCATAATTTCTTACCGACTTCTTCAATTTTCTTATGGGCGTATTTGTGTTTCATTTAGATCTAGTACACTTATTCATTTTTATAAACAATCAACAAGATTTTGAGTTATACAATAGTCATGTAAGTATTGTATCGAAATTTTACTATGCTCCCCTGTTTTCAAGCATCACGAAGATTTGCGCTTTGGTGGTGGCATTTGTTTAATACTGTAACTGAAATTTACGATTTTTTTTCAATGGATTATTGTTTTACATTGCACTCACAAATTAATTAAGCAGCTTTTACAAGTTAGACATCTAAAAACAGATGTGTAAGAATCATGCTTAAACTCTAAAACTGTTGCCAACTTAGAAACTAGAGGTACCGAGAGCTTTCTGTTACTTTATAGCACACTAGTAAGGTTTTTGCTAAAGTGTTTTCTGAACAATTTCACTTTTAGTATTGTCTATTACAACAAGTCAATACATGTCACATCATACATTTTCTTTGCGGAATACCAGATAATTTAAGTGGTCGGTCAGAAGTTTTCTCTAGTATGCAAATACCTAAGATATTGCAGATCGCCTGCACAAGCCCTTCCCGTGATACTTTGGAACTAAACCCAGGTCCATCAGCCTTAGTGTAGCTACAGACAACTGGTTCAGACTGGTTGAGCAATAGGTCGAGAGAGTGAAGACAAGACAGGATTCTCTGTGGTACACAGCCTCCACTTTGAGCCATGATCGCCATGTCGTTGTCGCCAACTAAGTCTTTATATAGTCCAACATCTCCGATAGGACCCCATTGTATTGCCAAGCCTGAAGTAAAGATTTACAAACGTCTGATAAAAGCAAAATTCTATTCCATCTAAGAATTAAAGATACAAGCTTTTGCTGATAATCAGCATAATATATAAATAGTATAATGTAATTCATCAAGGAATGTCATACTTGCCCACTTACGGGTCCTCGGTCTGCTGTTCTGGCTCTCGGCCGAGGCCGAGGACCCGTAAGTGGAAATTACTTGAATGATGACAATTTTATTAACTTGTAGAAAAAAAAAAGATTTTATTAATTTACCAAAATTTCAGTAAATTTTAACAATATCAACTTGAAATTAATTTTTGGTCAGACAAATCCGGGTAAACAATGTGGTTCTAGATAAGACTGCTCTAGAAGGAGCAGTCTGCTCATGGTCTTCATTGTTTGCCATTCCGATATCTTTTGCAAGCATTATTTTGTTGATGTTCTGGCGGGGATGCTCCATTCAGCAAACTCTTGATTTTCGAAAGGTCAAAAGGTTAATCTATTTTCACATTTGCGTCATGCACGCAACTTAACTTGTGAAAGTAATGTTTAATTTTGTATTTGTTAGCGGATCAACATAAACGAGAGGCCCATTTGGGCCTGATATCGCTCACCTGGCTTTTGTGCAACGGGACAATTCTGATACAAAATTGGTCCAGTTCCATTGAGATTTTCTCATTTTCACATTTTGCTACTTTTAGTAACAGAGGCCAACTTGTCTGGTCTTTATATATTTACTTTTGAAACAGCTCAATGCAAGGATCATTTTGCCACAAATTTCACCAGAATCCATTCAGGGGACACTGAGATATTGTCAATTTCATGTTTTAAGCCATTTTTAGTAACGGCAGATTGCGGCCATCTTGGAATGCCAAAATGCAAAAGATCGAAAAGCTTTCATGCAAGGACCATTTTGACACACTATTTGTCCAGTTCCATTGTAATTTTCTAATTTTCATATTTTGCTATTTTAAGTAACAGAGGCGAATTTGATGGGTCTAGATTTGTTAAGTTTTTAAACGACTCAAAGCAAGAATCATTTTGCCACAAATTTCTAAATCGATTCAGCGGTTAATGAAATATTGTCATTTTCATATTTTGTGCTATTTTTAATAACGGCAGATGGCGGCCATCTTGGACTGCCAAAATGCAAAAAAAAAAAAAAAAAAAAAATCGAAAAGGCTTAATGAAAAGACCATTCTGATAGAAAATTAGTCCCATTCCATTGAGATTTTCTAATTTTCACATTTTTCTATTTTTAGTAACAGTGGCCAACATGACTGGTCTACAGTTAGTCATTTGTGAAACATCTCAATGCAAGAATTATTTTGACACAAATTTCGTCAAAATCCATTCAGCGATTACCGATGAATAGTCGTTTTCATGTTTTGTGCTATATTTAGTAACGGCAGATGGCGGCCATCTTGGAATGCCAAATTGCAATTAATCGAAATGGCTTCATGCTAGGAACATTCTGACACAAAATTGATCCAATTCCATTCAAGGGTAACTGAGGAATTGTCATTTTATGTTTGTGCTATTTTTAGTAACGGCAGATGAATGCCATCTTGGAATGCCAAATTGCAATTAATCGAAACGGCTTCATGTAAGGAACATTCTGACACAAAATTGGTCCAATTCCATTCAAGGGTTCTTGAGTAATTGTCACTTTTATGTTTGTGCTACTTTTAGTAACGGCCCCCATGGTGGCCATCTTGGATAGTCAGCTGGCATAAAATTGAAAAAATCCATTCTAGGACCATTTCTGACCAAATCTGACCAGAATCGATTGAGTTTTCTTGAGATAATGATATTTGAGCATAATCGGTCTTGTAAGCGCAAAGGAGGTCACTGTGACCTAATTTTGCTATAGATTATTTTCATTTAAATTTATAATTTTTAATCCCAAGGTCCTATCTATGTTCCATGCAAACTTTCAACCAAATATACGAAATGGTCCTGGAGTAAAAGTTGATTTTGTTGTTTTAGCTATTTTCAGAAACGGCGGCCATCTTGGATTCTTGACTTGACCCAATTTTATAATTTCAAAACCCTGCAGTCTGGTCATGCTCCAGGTACAATTTGAGACCTATGGGTTCAGTGGTTTTACAGAAGTTGTTTGAAGTTGTTTGAATAAGTCGTTTTCTGGCATTGGCATTTAAGCAAAATTACACTCGTAAACAGAAAGTAGGTCACTGTGACAAAACTCCGCTACAGATTTTTTTTATTTTTACAATTTTGAATACCAAGGTTTCACTGATGTTCCACTTCAAAAGTCAGACAAATATACCCAGTTGTACTGGAGAAGAAGTTAATTTTGTTGTTTTTGCTATTTTTAGAAACAGTGGCCATCTTGGATTTTCAACCTAAACCAATTTTACAATTCTGAGACCCTGGTGCCAGGTTATGCTCCATGTCAAATTTGTGAACCATGGGACCAGCAGTTTTACAGAAGATGATGTTTGAAATTTTAATTTTAGGTGCTGACGGACGACGCACGGGACGACGCACAACGCATGACGGACGCATTGGTATAACAATAGCTCACTATGGCCCTTCGGGCCAGGTGAGCTAAAAAAAGGGCCAAGAGGGCCTGAATCGCCCACCTGAGCAAAAAGGTCAAAGGTCAAACTAGGGTCATAATTTGAACAAATCTGAAAGTTTGCAACACCAAATGGTTCTGAAGATGAAGATTTTTAATCTTTTTCTATGTATTGCTATGGTTCCAACCCTGGACCCATTGGGCTAGGCTATTTACAACCCTGGGGCCATCATTTGAATAATCTTGGTAAAGGACCACTAGGCGATGCAAAAAGCTAAATTTCAAGCATCTGAACCAAGTGGTTCTGAAGAAGAAAATTTTCGAATATTTTTCTATGTATTTGTATGGTTCAAACCCAGGACCCCCTGGGGCGGGGCAATTTTTGACCCTGGCGCCATCATTTGAACAAACGTGGTAAGGGACCACTAGGCAATGCAACATTCCAAATTTCAAGCATCTGCACTAAGGGGTTCTGGAGAAGAAGGTTTTTAAGTACATGTACATTTTAATTTCGAACCCAAGATGCCCCGCCCCAGGGCCATTTTGTATCCCAGGGCCACCATTTACACAAACTTTGTAGGGGTCCACCAGGCAATGCATCACACCAAATTTAAAGCATGTGAGCCAAGTGGTTCTGAAGAAGAAGATTTTTGAATAGTTTTCTATGTATTTCTATGGCTCAAACTCAGGAATCCCTGCCGCAGGGCCATTTTGGACCCTGGGGCCATCATTTGAGCAAACATGACAAAGGACTACAAGGCAATGCATCATACCAATTTTCAAGCATCTGAGAAATGGTTCTGAAGAAGAGGACTTTTGAATATTTGTCTATGTATTTCTATGGTTCAAACCCAGGACCCCCTGGGGAGGGGCCATTTCAGACCCTAGGGTCATCATTTGAACAAACTTGGTAAAATACTACTAGGCAAAGAGACATACCAAATTTCAAGCATCTGAGCCAAGTGGTTCTGAAGGAGAAGATTTTTGTATACTTTTCTATGTATTTCTATGGTTCAAACCTAGGACTCCCTGCCGCGGCGCCAACATTAGAACAAACTTGGTAGAGGACCACTAGGCAATGCATCATACCAGATTTCAAGCATCTAAGCCTTATGGTTCTGAAGTAGAAGATTTTTGTTGATATTTATTTGCATTTCTATGGTTCAAACCTTGGACTCCATGCCAAGGGGCCATTTTGGACCCTACGGCCACCATTTGAACAGACTTGGTGAAAGACAATGAGGCATTGCTACAGACCAAATTTAAAGCATCTGAGCCTTGCGGTTCTGAAGAAGAAGAGTTTTGAATGTTTTTCTAAGTATTTCTATGGTTCAAACCTGGACTCCCTGCCCTGAGGCCATTTTGGACCCTGGGGCTACCATTTGAACAAACTTGGTAGAGGACCACTAGGCAATGTTACATACCAAATTTCAAGCATCTGAGCCAAGCAATTCTGGAGATGAAGATTTTTAAGTATTTTTAGTTTCGAACCCAAGACCCCCTGCCCCAGGGCCATTTTGGACCCTGGGGCCACCATTTGAACAAACTTGGTAGAGGACCATTAGACAATGATACATACCGAATTTCAAGCATCTGAGCAAAGCAGTTCTGGAGAAGAAGATTTTGAAGTATTTTTTAGTTTCGAACCCAAGACCCCCTGCCCCAGGGCCATTTTGGACCCTGGGGCCACCATTTGAACAAACTTGGTAGAGGTCTACCAGACAATAATTCAGACCAAATATCAAAGCCCTAGGCCTAGCGGTTTCAGAGAAGATGTCATTTATAGCAAATTGTTGACGACGGACGACGCACGACGCACGACGGACGACGCACGACGCACGACGGACGACGGACACTTGGTTATCACAATAGCCCTTCCTGAGCCTAAAGGCTCAGGTGAGCTAAAACAAATGAAAATAAGTTTTCTCTCTGTTCAGTGACAAAACATGTCCGCAATGATCGTTTGGGCCTGATACAACGTGCCTTTGACGTCATCGTCGTATTGACCGAGTTTTTCTGTATTGGCCGCGTTTTTCCCGTACTAGCTGACTTTCTCAATGTTGGCCGAATTCGTCTTCAGTATGATGTGGACTGCTTTTGTCATATAAGTAAGTATGTTAGTTAATAAATAATATTCGTGTCACATTTGAATTCGAAGAATTGGTGAAATTGGGACATCAACACCCGATTGTGGCAAAGCCATACGGTCTGTAGGGCAACTTCAGGAGTTATGTCAGAATTCGGTGACCAGTTTATCTTTTAAATAACTGAATTGGAGTCCCGGTAGCTCAGGTTATGTGCTGCTCTACTAATCTAGCGTTTTCTGTTTCAAGCTCCGCTGGAGGTGGAAACCTTACAAACCGTAATGCACACAGACTTTTATTATCACCCTCCCATCGTCCTGATGTAACTGAAAAACTGTTGAAAAGGACGTAAAATCGCAAGTCATCCATCATCCAATAACTGAAGATTTTGTATTAAACAATTTTACATATAAACCGCGACACGAGAAAACCAATCAAGTAGTTTTGCACCCAGCGCAGACTCAATCAGCATGGGCATCCACCCAGTCAGATCAGACTCTTTGCTAAGCACTTAATGGGTAGCTAAGGGCCTAGGCTACCTCCATGCGGACAGCGAAGACTCTGACACGACTGGGCGGATGCCAAGGTTGATCTGAGTCTTCGCGGGGTGCATATTCCACTTTGTTGGTTTTCTCTTGACGCCGCTCATATATTTTGGCTATCAATTCGCAAAAGCTTCAAAGGATTTTTATTTCCCATCTGAGGACAATAACAGAAAGTTAAGATACTACTACATCTTTGCTTGGTTGCTAGACCAACACTTTTAGTGTTACACAGCAGTGTTTGTTTGAATCTTGCCGAGGACTGAACATAAAAAATTCGCTGCTGAAACAGGTTAAAACTTTTGTCAACTTTTGATGTTTCGCCGACAATTATAATAGAGAACAATCACTAACCAGAAATTTCTTGTAACGTCAGATGTTCTTCTTTATACAATTCGCATCTTGTTGAAAGATTTTGTAGGTCAAGGAGCCCCGGTAGCTCAATGGGTTAAGCGCTGGCCTACTGATCTAGCAGACCGGGTTTGAGCCCCGCTTGTGGCGAGAATCTTTCCTGCCGTAAACGGAGTCCCATTGCACACAGCCTTTCATTATCATCGCCACATCGTCCTGATATAACTGAAATACTGTTGAAAAGGACGTAATTGCGCAAGTCATCCATCCATCCATTTGTTAGTCAATGATCGGGCTCATAATTAATTTTTAAACCACTAAATTCTGAAGATAACCATCCTAAAGGAATAAACTGCATTTACTATCCAGAATGCGTTCAATGGATGTTTGTCAGCAAGAAATTATAGTGCATCTTCAGGGCGAACTGTTCCAAATTAGGTTTAGTTTTATTTAGTTAGATGCAGTATCATCTGCGCATTTTTTTTTCAAGAATTCATGCCTCACAATTACAGTAAAGTGTTTCAGTTGAACTACCGTTTCCTGGTCATGGCACCACTTTGCCAGAGCTTACTTTTTTGCCGGATACATATCTATATCACATAGAAAAATAACCAAAAAGCAATCAACTCTCGATACTCAGAGTCAAAGCTCTTTCCAAAATTACTGATATCTCAAAGTAAATTTTCTATTCCCAGAAAAACTACTTTGAGATATCGGTAGTTTGATATAACCGGGGTTGAAATTTAAATAAAAATATGGAATACATGTATGTGCTAACAACATTCCTTGATGTCAGAGGTACTTGGAGGTATCAGTGCTCGAGATACAACTTTAGTACATTCAATCAATAAAATGATTCTTCTTGATGAATACATGTACGGACAGATATAAGACAGAAACTGACTGGTTTTAGCAGTCAGCCAGCAAGCAGTTTGCCATTTAGGCTTTCATAAATTAGTGGCACTTTCTCAGTTCTGATACTGGCTGAAAGGGGCAGCAAAACTTTGATATGCTCAAGTAATATAATTTACAGAAAGTTATTTTATGATTATAAGTCTTATCTTTTGTTAAAGCTCATTCTATAAGAAAATATAACTGCATGAATCAATCAAACGAAGGACAATCTAACTTTTGTAGCATAAATATTGGCTTAACGTTCATAACCTTTTATACCTCAATGCGCCCAAATACGTAATGTATTTCATATATTTCCGTAATATCAGTTTCATACAGTGAATAACACAGCTATTATTCACAACAATATGTGCCGTTTTAATTGGGTCGTTTTGGGGCCTTAATAGATGCAATCTGTTCAATTTTCAGGTGGAGATGCGATTTTGCGTTTATCTCGCATGTTTATAGTGGACACTCCATAAAGAGTTGCCGCCTCTAACAGGGTGAACAAGGTGCGCCACGATGACAAGATTAAAAATTTAAATGAGCTGTTCTTTGGTAGCTGGACACATACTTCGGTAGGGACCACTCTGATGTTCATACAAAACAAATGTGAAGTTGATGTCATTAAAATGCTGGAATTTCTTATCGACAATATTTACGTGGACTTTAGCGAACAGAATTTTCAACAAACAGTTGGAATTTAGATTGGCACTAACTGCGCCCCCTTACTTGCCGACTTATTCCTTTTCGGGTATGAGGCGGAGTTTATATAAGACCTCCTAAAAGCGGGTAATGAACACCTTGCACAGAAATTTAACTAGAAATGTTTTTCAGAGAAAAACTGATGTCCCCCCACCAGCCATTTCCCATCCCCTCTAATGAATAAAAAGCCTGTACAAATAAAATATCTATGCAAGTTTGGACAAAATCCATCCGCTGGTTCTAAAGGTATCCTACATAGAAGACTATGTCCTTCAAAAATGGGTCAAGGTCACCAACTACTAAACATGTCTTAAACCTGTCACAATGATACATTCATGCAAGTCTGATGAATATCCATCCACTGGTTCAAGATATCTCATTTTTAAGAGAGAAAAATACACATTTGTAAGATAGCTTTTGACCTTGAAAATGGGGTCAAGGTCATCAAAACACACTTCACTCTTGAGACTGTCCCATAGGTATATATATGAAAGTAAAGTGGAAATCAAGCCAAAGCTTAAAGAGATACATCAATTTTAGTGAAATTTTCACATATCTAAATCCTCCTGTGACCTTGAAAATGATGTCAAGGTCACCAAAATTTTGTTCAGCTCTTAAACTTGTCCAAATCATGTATCCACGAAAGGTTGGCAAAATTCCATCTATTGGTTCAGGAGATATTGTGGGTACAAGAAATTGCCATGTTAGTCCTCCAGTGACCTAGAAAATAAGGTCAAGGTCACCGAAATCTAAACAGCTCATAAACTTGTCCCAATCATGTATCCAGGAAAGTTTGGTGAAATTCCATCTATTGGTTCAGGAGATATAGTGGGTACAAGAAATTGTCATCCAAGTCCTCCAGTGACCTTGAAAATGAGGTCAAGTTCACCAAAATCTAATCAGCTCAAAAACTTGTCCCAATAATGTATCCATGCAAGTTTTGTGAAATTCCATCCATTGGTTCAGGAGATGTAGTGGGTACAAAAATTGTCATCTAAGTCCTCCTGTGACCTTGAAAATGAGGTCAAGGTCACCAAAATCCGATCAGCTCTTACATTTGTCCAAATGATATACCCTTGGAAGTTTGGTGAAATTCCATCCATTGGTTCAAGAGATATCGCACATACAAGAAATTGGGTACAAGAAACTGTCATCTAAGTCATCCTGTGACCTTGAAAATAAGGTCAACGTCACCAAAATCTAATCAGCTCTTACACTTGTCCCAATGATGTATCCATGCAAGTTTGGTGAAATTCCATTCATTGGTTCAAGAGATATCGCGCATACAAAAAATCGTCATCTAAGTCCTCCTGTGACCTTGAAAATAAGGTCAAGGTTACCAAAATCTTATCAGCTCATAAGCTTTTCCCAATAATATATCCATGCAAGTTTGGTGAAATTCCATCCATTGGTTCAAGAGATATCGCGCATACAATAATCTGTCACGCCGACGCGGACGCCGACGCCGACGGGATCCGCACTGAAAACAATATGTCCCCCTCACCTTTGGTGAGGGGACATAATTTCACCTACAGGTATATTGATAATATCTTATCTCTTATTATTCAACGATTTTGGAGGTTATTGACATTATCTTTCCATGTGAAATTTAAATCAAAGATAAGACACAGTCCATTAATCTGCCTCATTCTGAGATTGTTATCTCTATATTGACAATGGAATGCTTGTTACTAGGCTTTCATTCCTGGACATGAACAGACTCAATTAAACCGAGTCTGCTATTTTCTGTTCTTTGGTGTATTCCTTGCTTCTAAAGAATCTTACTATTCCGAACATTAATTTTCCAATAGTTAACTTTCCATTTTTGAGCAGCAATATTCGTTCGGCACCTGCATAGGGAGTTTATGTCTCTCAGCTAGTCCGCTATGCTGGAGCCTGTTTCAAATATCAAGACTTTGCTACTCATACGTAAATTGTTGACACAAGGGTATCTCAGAGTGAAGCTTGTGCCTACAGATAAAAGTTCTATGAGAGAAACCATGACCTCATTAAAGCATCAAACATTATTATGTCTGTGACACATTTGCAAAGTATTGAAAAGCTCCAATGATAGCTCTGGCAGGAGTTGATTTCATAAACTATGCACTATCAAAATTTATTAAATATGTGTAGTAGTAAGAAAATTTTTAAATTCAAAAATCAGTCAGTTTGTCAAAAATATTTTTTTCAGCATCACACCTCTTCATGCACATCTTTGATATGTCTGTAATATATACACACAAACTACTGAAAAAAGTCCAATGAAAGCTCTTAGAGTGGTTGATATCAACCATTATCTAAAACATGAAGTGGTCGGAAAATGACAAAGTTCTAAACCGTTGTCAATTTGTCATAAAATGTTTTGGATTTAAACTTCTTAATACACAAGGAGCCACAAGAGGAGTTGATTTCACAAAGTATGTTCAATCAACTTTCATTCAAAATGTGCAGAGGTCGAAAATGACTGTGTTCAAAACCCTGTAAATTTGTCAAATACTATTTTTTCAGCATTAAAACTTCTTAATGCACATCTTCAAAATCTCTGTAAAATACAAGTATCTGTAAATTACTGAAAAGGTCCAATGAAAGCCGTATGAAGAGATGGTTTCACAAAGAATTCTCTAGCAATCATTACTATTTATGCGTCGAGGTCGGAAAATGGCTAAGTTTAAAACCTTATAACTACATACCCTTTGTTGTTACTCCGATGAAGCTATTTCGGAGAAACAGTGTTCATACTTGCATGAACAACGTGACGCAGCGTACGCAGCGTCAGATGTAAACAAGGACGTCATCGGCCATTCTAACCTTCTATTTGACATCACTCATGGTGACGTCCGTTTTACGTAAGCGGTTTACCTGTTGGATAGTGACAGCTTTTTGTCGTATATTTTACAAATGTTGCTCTTAAAAATTGAAAATGATGCTCAAAACAATTTCAAAATTAAATAAATTATAAGAGACAGATTTCATTTTTTCCGATGTTCATGGAAGTAGGAACACAAAGGGTCAAGTGCAAAGTTAGCGCTGCCCTAAATGACTAAGTTTAAAAAGCCGTCATTCTGTCACAATTATTTTTCCTCAATGAAAAAGTCACATGCATATTTTCATTGTCCATAATATGAATACAAACAGTTGGAACGCAGACTCATCACATCTGAGTAATTCTATTTTCTGAGCGGTCGTCTACGCACAAAGAAATAATCCCTTTTTTCGCCGGAAAAAAATGGCGGGAAATTTTTAACAGAAACTGTCCCAAAATAATGCTCGTTTGATAAGATATGCAGTCATAGTTTTCAAACGGACCAGATCAGAAAGAAATTTGATGTTTTGTTATTGAAATCAGACGCATATCGGTACCTCAATGCAGTTTGCACACCCAAAACAACGATCACAGTTTGACAACCGTTTTTCAGAAAAGTAAAACCCTACTACAGTACCCCAAAGTTATTTTGCAAAGAAAATTGTCCCAAAAACCAAATTAGATGCCATTATAACTAAACCGTAGTTCATACATTCGACCGTCTTTTAGCCAGGTATATCTTCGGGAGAAAGTCTATTTTCGTTGAAAATCGATAATGAAGTTGATCGTTTTTACGTATACATGGCACGTGCGTTTGTCAACACACAGACATTTTTCAGCTGGATCGACTTGAGGAGACCAACTGTTTCTTCATTTATGGTAAAATAAAGCTTGTAATCATTTAGCATACTGTGAATTTATTAAGATTTTGCGTTAGTCTGTCTGCCTGCGATTTTTTGGGCTTCTGGATTTAGGCTACACGCCGAGAACGAGAGAAAGCAAAACAAACGCACTTATCAACCACAAAGTTTGACAAACGAAAAAGCCACAAGACATGTCGCCCCACCTTCAGGTGACAACAACTCCCAGATTCTGAGAAACTCCCCCAGACAACTTCCCCCAAGATAACGCGCCCCACATACTGAGACCACTCGCCCTTCTAAAGAATTCTGTCCCGGACGCCGCCACCCCCCCCCCCCCCCCTCAACACACGTACATTTCAGAAGTCATCCAACAAAAACAAAAAGTACAAGAGACAGCTTGCCCTTCCTCATAAATCTGCCAAAACCCTGTCCCGCTAGGCGCTAAGGGACCGACCATTTGATATTCGTGTGTGTGTGTTGTGGTGGGGGGGGGGGGGGGGGAGGCGGGGGGAGGCTGGTATATTTTTCGAAACAAATCCCTATCTTTGGAAGAAAAAATATGCAAGTGAAAAATAAATTACATGTAGCTCATAAGGGGATTTCAAAAAATAATCTGGCCTCAAAAATCAGTGAAAAAAAATAACCTGGCTCCACCCAAAATTTCCAAAAAAGAGACTGGACCCTGCACTTTTGGTGGGAAGATAGCAACTGCCAACCTACCCACCAAAATTCACCTTACCCCTGAGTCTGGACCCTGCACTTTTGGTGGGTAGATAGCCACTGCTTACCTACACACCAAAATTCATCTTACCCCTCATTCACCCCCCCCCCCCAAAAAAAAAAAAAAGATGGCCACTTGGGACACCCTAGATCTGTTGTTTTTTTTCTATTTAACGGCACATTTACCGTGATTAACCTGCATAGTAAGACAAACAGGTCTGAGCAAGCAGTGTAGACCAGGAGCAGTCTGATCTGGGTCAGCAATTTTTCCTTAATACCTGCACATTTTGGGTACACCATTTGTGGGTGATATAGATATGTTCAAAATGTAGGATGCTGTTATCTTAGTATTATGGGTAATTACTGTAACTGTGTGTGACATTTTATGTAGAACTATTATTTGTTTTTGTTGTTTTCATAGTTTGCAGGGATTAAAAAGAAAGCCTACCTACCTAAGTACTCTCCAAAACAACCCTAGTTAATAGGCAACTGCAAACAAAATACTTTTTATGCTTGGCCTGAGGCTGAGATGGGAGGAGGGGAAAGGGGCATGAAGAAATATATATTCTATAGAATTAAATGCCAAAAGTTATGTTTTAGCTTAAATATCATAAAGAAAATTAAATGGCTCATATTGAAGTTATATCAATAGAAATGATACCATAAACTGAAAAATAAAAAAAACATTTTTATATTTCCTGATTAATTTAATCCAACTTAAATGTTTGCAGCTTCTGACCAAAGCAAAGAAACTTGTAATAACTAATCAGTTATTAAGCTACTAGAGAGAAGAGCTTGATGACAGACATTAAATGATGAGTCATGACTGTAAAGGGATGCAGTTTAGTGCAGCTGAATGAGAGGTAGCCCCTTCCTGTCTATCCCCACCCCCCAAACACACACACACACCAGGCTATTAAAAAGCATTTTCACAGAGGATTTTATTGGCCAAATATTTAGGACTTTATTATGCTAGCAAGCTTTTTTATATCATTATAAGTGCACAAAATAATGAATGGGGCATACCCTGCTAACTGCTGGACCCTGCACTTTATGTGGAATATTGCATAATGCTGTTTGTCCTTCTACAAGTCAAGACTATGTTAGAATGAAAACAAGTAGCCCAAAGGGCAACAATTGCTCACCTGAGAGACATTGTAAACCTATAGGGATATTTAAGATGCTCACGGGCTAACTCCACAGTCAGTGGTCCAATCAGGCTGAAAATTAAACTCATCCAAAACATTATGTATGCCCTCATTTAATATATGCAAGTGTAAAAAGTATCCGATCAAGAGCACAATAGACAGAGCTGTCATGGGCAGCTAACTTCATAGTGGTTGGCCTGATCTGGCCAAAATTTGAACTTGTTTAAGATATTATGCATTTTCTCATTACCTGCAAGTTTGAAAAGGATCGGATCAGTAGAAACCAAGAAAAAGTGGCGACATTGGTTTTTTGGATGCTCAGGGCAGGTACTCCATAGTCAGTGGTGGGATCTAGCCGAAATGCTAAATAATCCAAGCTTTTATGCATATCCTCATTACCTGCAAGTATGAAGAGGATCTGATGAAAAATGAAAATGTGATGACGTTGTTTTCTGCATTATAAGACTATGGGATTTTTTTCAAATGCTCAAGGGCAACTAACTCCGTAGTCTGTGCTCAAATCTGGCCAAATTTCGAACTCATCCAAGTTCTTATGTATGTCATCATTACCTGCAAGTATGATAAGGATCTTATCAAAAGCCTTGATTGCAGCACCCTGAAAGTCAAACTTGCTCGAGATATTGTCATGCCCTACATTTGTGTGAATTTATTTTAAAATCCTTTGAGAAATGCAGGTGCTAGAGCGATGACAAAGTTTTTCTAAAAATAGCCACAGTGACCTTGACCTTGGGCACAGCATCCTGAAAGTCGAACTTGCTCGAGATATTGTCATACCCTACATTTGTGTGAAGTCATTTCAAAATCCATGGAGAAATGAAGGTGCTAGGGTGATGACAAAGTTTTTCTAAAAATAGCCACAGTGACCTTGACCTTGGGTACAGCACCCTGAAAGTCGAACTTGCTCGAGATATTGTCATGCCCTACATTTGTGTGAAGTTATTTTAAAATCCATTGAGAAATGTAGGTGCTAGAGCGCTGACAAAGTTTTTCTAAAAATAGCCACAATGACCTTGACCTTGGGCGCAGCACCCTGAAAGTCAAACTTGTTTGAGATATTGTCATGCCCTACATTTGTGTGAAGTTGATTTAAAATCCGTTGAGAAATGTAGGCGCTAGAGCGATGACCAAGTTTTTCTAAAAATAGCCACAGTGACCTTGACCTTGGGTGCAGCACCCTGAAAGTCAAACTTGCTCGAGATATTGTCATGCCCTACATTTGTGTGAAGTTATTTTAAAATCTGCTGACAAATGTAGGTGCTAGAGCGATGACAAAGTTTTTCTAAAAGTAGCCACAGTGACCTTGACCTTGGGCGCAGCATCATGAAAGTCGAACTTGCTTGAGATATTGTCATGGCCTACATTTGTGTGAAGTTATTTTAAAATCTGCTGAGAAATGTAGGTGCTAGAGCGCTGACAAAGTTTTTCTAAAAATAGCCACAGTGACCTGGACCTTGGGCGCAGCATCCTGAAATTCGACTTTGCTCGAGATATTGTCATGCCCTACATTTGTGTGAAGTTATTTTAAAATCTGCTGAGAAATGTAGGTGCTAGAGCGCTGACAATTTTTTTCTAAAAATATCCACAGTGACCTTGACCTTGGGTGCAGCATCCTGAAAGTCGAACTTGCTCGAGATATTGTCATGCCCTACATTTGTGTGAAGTTATTTTAAAATCCGTTGAGAAATGTAGGCAATAGAGCAATGACCAAGTTTTTCTAAAAATATGTGATGACGTTGTTTTCTCCATTATAACACTATGGGATTTTTTTTCAAACGCTCAGGGGCAGCTAACTCCGTAGTCTGTGCTCGAATCCGGCCAAATTTCGAACTCATCCAAGCTCTTATGTATGTCATCATTACCTGCAAGTATGATAAGGATCTAAGCAAAAACAGTTGAGAAAACGTGATGACGCCATTTTCCCCATTATAACCCTATGGGATTTTTTTCAAACGCTCAAGGGCAGCTAACTCCGTAGTCTGTGCTCGAATCCGGCCAAATTTCGAACTCATCCAAGCTCTTGTGTATGTCACCATTACCTGCAAGTATGATAAGGATCTTATCAAAAACAGTCGAGAAAATGTGATGACGCCGTTTTCCCCATTATAACCCTATGGGGGCTATCTGTTGCCATGGAAACCAGAGTTCTGAGCTGATCTGCACCAAAACCTAATGCAGCCTTTCCCCCACCCCAATGATGCTTCAGATAAAATTTGATTGCAGTCAGCCCACTGGTTTCTGAGATATTAATGTTTGACAGTGTTGACGCACCCACGCACCCACGCACGCACGCACGCACGGACGGACGACGGCTCGACTCCCATCCTATAAGCTCACCTCTGAGCCTTCGGCTCAGGTGAGCTAATAATTACACAGTTCCACCATAAATGTTGCACCAGCATCAATGGACTTCATATTAACACCTGTTGTGCCCTCTCATTAGAAGCACTTCAGCAAGAGCATAGATGATTCTATTAATGGATCACAACAAATGTTTTTATGGCTGAATAAGACAGAATTCCCAGAATTGCTATCATGCTCCAGCTGAGTCTTTGTATAATCATTATCATAAAACCATCACTTGTGGAAATGTCTCCAGGATTTTTTTTCTTATTATGTACATATAATTTATTTTGGATATTTATTTATTTATACTTATAGGGAAAACACTGAAGGGCAATGTCAGACTGCATGTGAATATAATAATTTGATCAGAGCTTTAACCATTTAGAATACCTATATAGTACTAATTTGTTCATTTGAAATTTGTGTTAAATTTTAATTTTTGATCAAAAGCAACTGTGATGAGACACCACAACATACTAATGTACATTTTACTTGAAGAGAAATGATAAAGAATAATTCCACTTTGGCTCACTAGATATTGCCCTATTATTTTTCTTGTTTATTCATGTTTATATCTTACCATTATTCAACTTAGAGAATAGATTACCAAGTCCTGAGCCTTAAATTGCCACATATTTAATCAAGTTTTCTGGTTTGCTGGACAACTGTGCTTTTTATTTGTTGTTTTTTGTGAGTGTGACTCAGAATCATATTAGAGAACACATCTCATTGAACTAAAATTTTGAGAAATTCTCCATTCTCAATGAAAAGTTAAGGTACCATTCATTATAGATTATATAATTTTTGCATGAGATTTGCCCCTACTGATAGATTTCCATGAGATTTTTGGCAACAGATAGAGAAAATCCCTCAAAAGATCACTGAGTATATAAACACACTGTGGCATTCTAATTTTTGAACCAAGGGCATTGCAGAGCTGACAGCCCCCACCCCCACCTGATGAGCTAGTATTTTACAAACCTGGCATTTCATAATAAATATGTATTTTATTAAATCTCTGGTTTCTTCTTAGGAAGAATCAATAAATGCTTGTTAGTTGTTTACACTCTTAAAAAGGGGGTAAACAACTGTATGTTGTACCCCTCATTAGAACTCCTCATTAAGGTAGTTCCACAGAGGGCCAAAACCTATGTTATAAAAATGCATACTGCAATTTAATGCTCAAAAGCTCATTCAACAGTACATATGCTGCTTCTCAGTGTTGGCTGAAATTATATGGAGTGTAAAGGAGTGTATTAGAATGTATGGCCAAGTCATTTTCTAAGCTTAAAGTTTAAACAAAATCTTCATTACTGCAATTGTCCTACCACTTTCATCATCTGACAGTTTGTCGAAATTGCTGGGAAAATCAAATAGTACTCACCCTGATTAGACTGCTGTTTTGATGGTACTTAGTCTAGCGCAGGTCTACACTGCACTTTTTAATCAAGGATTTTAGTCATTGAATTTTGCAAGTATTTGTTATGGCTAAACATCTATTATATTTTGCTTAGTTTTTCATGTAAAAGAAAGGTTAAAAGTTGTGTGCGTGTGTGTGTGTAGGGGTGCGGGTTGGGGATGGAGGAAGGGTGGAGGAAGAAGGGGGAGGGGGGTAGAGGGGCCTTAAGTTGGGTAGGGTGATCGTGTGAGTTGCAGGAGAGGCTTTGAAATATTGGCACGTGCAGGATTAATTGGATGGCAAAATTATTTTTTCTAGCAGTCCCACTGATTTTGACCACAATATACCGGTCTTAATAACTTATAAGCAAGTAAATGCGAAGGCTGAAACAGTTGACGCAGTTCTGTAATTGCGTCACAGCTATCATAATCGAACGATTTGTTTACAGTATGGTGTAGGCTACTGATCAGAATTCTTTTCCCAATCATTGTGAAGAAAGTACAGAAAAAAATATTGTTGTATGTTGAATTACAAGATGCGTTCGTCTTCGTGTGTCGGATTTCAGGATTCAAGAACATTTCGGTAATGTTTAAATTCATTACAGATTATTTTGCTGTCTATCGATCCGGTAAAAAATCCGCCATTAATTTGAGAAAATGAAACAGGGTACCTAAACATTATTTTGCAAAGGAAATTGTCCCAATCACCGAATTACTTAATTTTTATACTGGAGAAAGGGCAGACACCATGGTTTTTCATGGCATATGTCCGCCGACGGGAGAAAGTCGATTTATTTTGAAAAATGCTGTTGAAGTTGGCGGATAAGAGTCGTCTTTACATGATCACGTAAAACGTTCGATTCCAGAACATCTCGGTATTTAGCTCTGCTCTTAAAGACATAGAGAATTAAATTAAGATGTAAGGAATAAAAATATATCTTATTTTCGACTTTGTGTAGTTTGATTCGCCGACAAAGCATCACTGAAATTGCGACACGTTCACCGATTGGATCTGAGTCTCAGAAATTTAGAATGTTTTTTTCGTTGCTATCTGTATAAAAATATCACTCCGCCATGGATACGCGTTCCCACTGAAAGTTTGAAAACAATCCACGGAAGATTGTGGGATAAGTTGATCTTGCAATCTCTATACCTAGAGGTGTGACTAACGGACAGAAAGACAGACGGACCGACAGACATAAACAAATCTTAGTGCCCCCTGACTGTCGTCACGGGGGCATAACAATACTCTTCTTAGCAAATGGAAATGAACAAAACGACCAAGGATAGTATCGGCAGTTTCTCATAGAAACGTTCCGCTACATAACTGCACCTCGATGGAGTGTTCTTTAGGACTGGTGCGTTGACGTAACTGGAATGCCCCAAAACGAGTATGTGTTTAAATGAATACTAATTCTAACACAGTGCGCCTAAAGAAGCAATGGAACGATGCCGTGTTTTATTCTGCAACAATTCTGCTTCGCGCTCGTGATATGATCTACTTTACAACTGACCTCCGAATAGTGAATTATTACCCAACAATTCACTGCTAGAGCTGATCTATTTCTTAAATAACTGACGTCAGAGATGCCTATCGTGTTTATTGAGATGTTCGTGTTTCAATCCTTGGATTGAGTCAAATGCATATCAGTGATAAATAAAATCAAGCAAAGAAACCATGTGTTTCTGAAAGTTGCATTGTTTCAATAGGGTCGATTTCTATTTCACATTTTCGCATGTTCCATTTAGCGAGCTGAAGCCACAGTTTCTGTCTTGTTGAAGCATCCAATGTTCAAAATACTGACATTTCCAATAAAATTAGTTTAGCTCTATATTCTCACGAGGACAAGGCAAAATCACATAAACTCTTAAAAATGGCTAACTATATTTTTCAAACTATATTGCCTGTTACTTTTACGTCTGAATTTGCAGATGTAAATATCTTTATGAATGCACTGTGATACAGCTGGGTTTTATACATGTTTGTCAAAAAACATACAGAGCTTATATTGTTTATAGTTATAATCAACAAAAAAGATAAATCTTCTAATGTCGTTGTCTGTTCCTTGAAAACAACAACAAATGTAGTGTTTTTTCGGTTCTTTGCATTTAGCTCAATGGTCAGGCTGTACAGTGAAGGAAAAGCTAGTCAAAGTACTTGCCCTGTTGCCACCTGTCAGTCACAATAGGCACTTACCAGTCAAATAAGTAAACATCGGACAAACAAATGCACGCGTTTTTTTGTTTGTTTTTTTTGTGAGAATAATCTTTTTTTGTGAAATATACACAGACAAATCTGTGAGGCGGAGCATTAAGAGCATATGCGTTAGATAACAGATCACAAATGCCGATTTTTCTTATACGTCTTTGGTGAAACTAACCGATCAGTTAAGGTGGAGCGGAGAGAGACGAGCAAACACTCTCAGTTCACAGTTTCTCCTTTGAAGATGTACCTATATTCTAAGACCTTTATTAATTTGTTTAGAAATGAACTAGGCAATTTCCTGTAGTAATTGCCTAACATAAAGAATTTAACTTGTGGCTATGATGAAGCAACACACCGATCAATGACGTTTATCCTCATATAAGTACACACTTGTCTGAAAAATAAATGTCGCATTTGAAATAAATACAAAACTTTCCTTTCATATTTTATCATGTGATTATGACGCTTGGTACTGCTTCTATTTCAAACCAAGTGATTGAAGTCGTTAAATCTCAGGTCTTACGTTGCGGAAGTGCAGTTATATGTTCCCAGTCCTCATGTACCTTGTTGGAAGCAAATGTGCTCGTATTGTGAACTGATGTCAATTACTAGGACATTTCGAAAGAAGGATTCTTCCAGTCAGCGAATAAGATATCTTGCTAATTGGCTCCATTTCATAAAGTGGCGGCATTTGTTACAATTGACAAAAGACATTAGTATGCGGTAAACAGACCTAACCACATAAATAACGGCTTTGTAAAGCCCGAGTTGCATTTGTTTTTCTTATCCGGTTTAAAATCATGTTCTCTCTAAACGTGAGACATGTATTTGTTATACTTTATCATGATTTACCCTGGCCACCCTGTTCCACTGGGCACACAACGTAACGGTTGCAGACCCGTCGTTATAACGTCATGAGTTTGTGTCAATGTTTATAGTACTACGTTATTTGACATTGCATCGACGTTGTTTTTGCAGTGTGTCACTGTGAATCGTCCAATAAAAGTAAGATTCCTGTGTACAACGCCATGATCTGTCCGTTTATTAACTAAGGGGAACAACACTAAGTCTTGTGCTTTCGTGCTTGCTACCCTGGGCGAGGAAACCTTCAAAGTGGAACTTCTTATAAAGAAAACACTTGACCTCAATAGAAGCATTTTTCCTTTAAAGTCTCCATAGTCCTATCATCGGTAAAACCGCCTAAACCCAAATCATTGTAAAAAGCGGTTCAACCTTCACGTTTGGTAATTAAATGTGGGTTGGTGTGCATATTTTGAGTCATATAACTGGCAAAAAGTAGAGAAAACAAGATTTTGAAAAATAACAAACCGTTCCACAAAATACAATTTCCTGTTCTGGTTTCCCGTCTAGCAATGCCATATAAACATAGGCGGGATAGTGATTGGGACTCCACGCCTGTACATTGCATTTTCACCATTTTATGAAATCGAAAGTAGGTCATTTTAGTTGCCAACTTAAATGACCCAAATAAGTTTTCAAACACTTTTAATGTGAAACTCAAGGCTGTTTTATTTGTTTAAAGCTGGCTAATTACGGTCATTTACAATGACGAAACTATAGCGAGAAACTTGCAGTGATACCTCATGACGAAATTTTTCATGCTGATAGAGCTATGGGGCCTTTAAGTGTTGACCCTCATTGAGAATGGAGAAAATATTCAATTGACAGATTCCTTGCCTCCGAATGAGTATCAGTGAAACTTAAAATAACTTAAATGTGGAACTTCTTTTACATTTATTTACATATCGATGTACCTGTATATCCATCTCTTCTTCTATGTTCTATGATCCGCTCCATGCTTGAGTTACCATAGCCATAGTTCGTTTGTCCAGTATTACCATAGCCGCTGCTGACTGACGAAAAAGCAACGAACCAATCAAGGTTGTCCTTACAGACTTCCCTTGTCACGTGATCTAGATTCATGGTTCCAGTCACCTTTGCATCACAGACGGTCTTAAATGTTTCCAGTGTCTGGTTTTCAAGCAAACCGTCTTTTAACACCTATTCAAAGAGTAAGTGTAAAGTCAAAACGAACAAAAACAGTTCAGACAGGCACTTCTGTCTGATGATTATGTGTATGTGAGCATCAAGATGGATGGATGATTTAAACAGTATTTCAGTCATATAAGGACCAAGGAGAATGAAAATGGACACCTGTGTACAATGGAACCCCGTTTGCAGTTAAAAACCATATCCGCCTCCAGCGGGATTTAAATCTAGACGACTGCCTTAGTATGCTAGCACTATAAGGAGTACTGTCACAGTTAGGGTGTATGCATAAATGTTCAAGGGAGAAGACTCTGGCATTGATGTATCGGTCTATTTTCTCATGATTAAAGAGCAAATACAAACAGAAACTACATGTACACAGGCCCATCTAAGCGCCATTTTGGAATGAGGGATCACAAATTAGAATCTAAAAGAGTTCCTTCACTGACAGAGAGCACATTCAAAAGAAGGAACATGAGCCATACTTCGAAGTTTCGGCAACTGAAGCCTCATCAGTGACCCTGGCATGATCTCGTGACGAAAACTAAGAAAAAAATACCGTAATTTCTTAATTTTGATAAGGCAGTCGATTCAAAGAATGATTAGTATCAAAAAGCATCCAAACGTTTAAACAGGGATGATTTAGAATAAAAATGTAAACTTATAATAAAACATTTTTGCTTTCTAAGAATACGTTCTCTGATCACAAAGAACAACAAATAAAATATAATTTGCACTATCAATGACGAACAAGAAGACGTTTTACAGCCGTCACACGACACAACACCAGCTGCAATGGATTTAATTAAAACTTTTACAGAACTCCTTCAAGAGCAGAGAACACATTCAGAAGAAGGAACATGGGCCATACTTCGAAGTTTCGCCTACTCAAGCCTCATTATTGACCCTGACATGATCTGATGACGCACCCTAGATATTATTATGTTTCATAGAGAACTAACAAAATTCCTCACATTTATCGTCGATCTCGACTGTTAATATTATGAA
Source organism: Ctena decussata (assembly GCA_963989385.1). NCBI lineage: Eukaryota > Metazoa > Mollusca > Bivalvia > Lucinida > Lucinidae > Ctena > Ctena decussata. The sequence goes on from OZ022513.1 coordinate 35,840,339, forward strand.
ACCTACCGCAGCAAGATGGAACACACCGCCCACAGCTCTATCATTGATGTCCTTGAATAGCTGTCTCACTTCCTTAATGTCACAAATATTCCTGGTAGAAACAATAACATCGGCACCACGGTACTTAAGATACTCCATCATATACATCTGGTACTCGCTGCTTAATCCTGATCTTGAAGTAAGAACCAAATGTCTTGCGCCTCTATCAACCAACCACTTGGCAAGCTCTAAGCCAAAGCCACCAAGTCCGCCAGTAATAATGTAAACTTTTTCCGGATGACACGAGCTCCTTGGGAAGGCAGGAATCAGAGCCGGAAGGTCTTCACATCGTACCTAGTTATGCCAAATAATAGGATTATGGTAGTGATAATCACTGAATTGGGACAAAGACAAAATTCTGCATAAAATGCTGAAAATACAACAGATCTTCCCAAAACTTAGCAGATGTCTTCTTCATGTTGTTTCTCATAATTCAGAATCCAAAAACACAGGATTTTTTTCTGTGCAGAAAAATACCCTTTGGTCTTTCCTTATAAAAACATTTCGTAAGCAGCATGTACCTCTGTTTTTTATTCTTAACTGTAGAGAACAACAAAAATAAGAGATCTGCTAACTTTCAGGAAGATACGTCATTTTTTTCTGGTTTTATGCATGTTTTGCATTTACCATAAATCACCTTAATAGAATCTATGATGGGTTGATACCGAGGAAGTCTCAGACTATATTTTCATTTTTTTTCTTGCCAACACCATTTTACCGTTTAATCTAATTCAGGGGCGTAGGCAGCCCTTATACTTTGTTGGCGCAAGCTTTCTTTGAGAAGAATTTCACTCTAATATTGAATATTCCAGTGGGAACGCGTATCTATGGCGGAGTGATATTTTTAAACAGATAGCAACGAAAAAACGTTCTCAATTTCTGCGATTCAGATTCAATCGACGAACGTGTCGCAGTTTCAGTGCTGCTTTGTCGGCGAATCAAACTACACACAACCGAAAATGATATTTGGTTTTATTCCTTACATCTTTATTTAATTCTTTATGGCTTTGGGAGCAGAACTAAGCACCGAGATATTCGGCAACCGAACGTTTTACGTGATCACGTAAAGACGTCTCTTGTCCGTTAACTTTAATAGCAGTTTTTTTATGTGTGTTTTTAAATAAATCGACTTTCTCCCCCCGGCGGTTGTATACCATGAAAAGCCATGGTGTCTGCCCTTTATCCATGTAAAAAATCAAGTAATTCGGTGTGGGACAATTTCCTTTGCAAAATAATGTTTAGGCACCCTATGCATTTTCTCAACAAAAATGGCGGATAATTTACCTGATCACAAGCCGCGATGGAAGTTAGACAGTTTTGTCAGTAATAAATTCAACTCCTACGGAGGTTTTCTTTGAATCCTGATAACCGACACACATAGAGGAACGAAACTTTTAATTCAATATACAACAAATTATTTTTTCTCGTCTTCATTCAGAAAGATCGGATTAAGAAAACTGATCAGTAGCCTACACCATAAAGAATGTAAACATGGTAAACAAATTGACTTTTGACAGTACAGTTGATGTGTGACGCAACAACTAAACTACATCGACTGTTTCGGCTTTCGTACTTACCTGCTTAAAAGTTTTAACACCTATAAGTTGCGGTCAGAATTATGGGGGCTGCTAGAGAAAGTAATTTTGCCATCCAATTAAAACTGCACGGGCCAATATTTCAAAGCCATTCCTACAACCAACTCAATCATCCTACCAAACTGACACCCCGACCTTCTCCCATCGCCTGCCATCCCCCCCCCCCTCCCCCCCACACACACACATGTTTCTGCAGTTATTTATTTTTTTGTTTATATGTAACTTTTCTTTTTCACGAAAAATTAAGAAATATATGAATTATGTTTAACCATCCTCAAATACTTGCAAAGCTGCAATGTAAATCCTTGAATTAAAAGTGCAGTGTAGACCTGGATCAAAAATACTTATCATTTTAGGACAATTATTGCAGTAATGGAGATTTGGTTTCCACTTCAAGACTTAGGAAATGATAAAAGCTATACGTACACACCTTGAAACTCATAATTTCAGCCAAAATTGAAATGCAGCATATCTACTGTAAAATGAACTTTTAGGCATTAAAATTGCAGTTTGCATCTTTTATGACATATGTTTTGGCCCTCTTTAGAACTTCCTAAATGGGGAATTCTAATGAAGGGACACAACATACATATTATTATGTAATATGAAATGACACGCTCGTCAAATACTAGCTCAATGGGGGTGGGGGTGGGGCGGCCTGGAGGGATGGTTGTCAGTTCTGCAATGCCCTTGGTTCATAAAGATCCCAGTGTGTTTATATAGTACTAATCAGTGATCATTTTTAGGAGAGAGTTTGAGAGATTTGCTCTAACTGTTGCCAAAACTCTCATGGAAATCTGTCAAACAGGGACAAACCTCATGCAAAAATTGCATTATCTATGAATGGTACCTAAACTTCTCACTAAGGCCCGATTTCACGTCGAACTTAGTACATGGATTTAGCATTCGGAACACAAAATTTTACATTGCGCCTTATGATAAAATAGAAGTAAAAAGTATGCAAAGACCAGGAACTGAAACAATCAAAATCCAAATCCAGCCCTCAAACCATAGTTGGAAACAACTAAGATTACAAATAATCAAGATACAGAGAACATATGGCCAACCGAGTGAGCAGCTTGTTCCCAAAAGGTGGCCACTCAGCAACCCAAACCGAACCAAAAGTAATAAGAACATACATAAGGTAAAACATCACAGACCATGGACTAGTTAATATGAGTACTGACTGTGATGTGAGATCGCGCCTAAGAATGGAGAAAATCTCACAGATTTTGGATAATGAGAAATATTTCTCTTAAATGATTCTGATCATACTAACAACAAGAGAACCATTAGTCCTGTAGCTCACCTGCGTCCATTCAGCCTCAGTACTCTAAGGTTAGTTACTCTAAGGCCATCGGACAATTGGTTCTGGTGAATAAAAGATTTTTAAAGGTTTTAACCATATATGGGCATGGAGGACATGTTGGTCATGTGACCTGGACGTTTGAAAAAAATTTCATTCCCTTAACCTCCTGGAGGTTCTATATGAAATTTGGTTTCAAAATTGGCCCAGGGGCTTTTGAGGAGATGGTTTGATATTGTCAAAATGATAGAGTTCTGGGTCAAAAGTAAAAGAATGACCTTGACCTCTTGTACTCATGAATCTTCATGTACTCATTAAGATGACTGTAGATACCAATTTTTAGGCATAAATCTTCAAAACTTTCCACGAAACCTTATGTTCTAGCATTTGCCACATTTGACCTTGCAGTACAATAGTCAAGGTCAACCCAAGGTCATTATTTTGAGCAATCTTGATAGTACTCGAGTTCCCAATGCTACATACCAAGCTTCAAGGCCATTGGTCAATTGGTTCTGGAGAAGAAGATTTTTAAAGGTTTTTACCATATATGGTCCTGACGGCAATGTTGGTCATGTGACCTGGACAGTTTGAACAAATTTTCAGTCCCTCAGTCCCTGGAGGCTCTGTATGAAATATGGTTACCATTGGCCCAGTATTTTAGGGGACTGTTTGATACTGTCAAAATATGAGAGTTCTGGGTCAAAGGTCAAAGAATGACCTTGACCTCTTGTACTCACAAATCCGCATGTACTCATTAAGATAACTGTATATACCAATTCTTAGGCATATCTCTTCAAAACTTTCCATGAAATCTTATGTTCTAGCACTTTCCCATATTTGACTTTGCCGTAAAAAAGATCAAGGTCAACCCATGGTCATAATTTTAACAATCTTGATAGTAGTAGAGTACCCAAAGCTACATACCAAGTTCCACATTTGACCTTGCAGTAAAATAGTCAATGTCAACCCAAGGTCATTATTTTGAGCAATCTTGATAGTACTCGAGTTTCCAATGCTACATACCAAGTTTCAAGGCCATCGATCAATTGGTTCTTGAGAAGAAGATTTTTAAAGTTTTTTACCATATGTGGGCATGGCGGCCATGTTGGTCATGTGACCCTGACCGTATGAATAAGTTTTTGTTCCCTCAACTCCTGGAGGCCCTATATGAAATTTGGTTTCAATTGGCCCAAGGGCTTTTGAGGAGATTGTTTGGAATTGTCAAAATATAAGAGTACTAGGTCAAAGGTCAAAGACTGACCTTGACCTCTTGTACGCATAAATCTTCATGTGCTCATTAAGATGACTGTAGACACCAATTTTTAGCCCAAAATCTTCAACGGTTTCCAAGATATCTTATGTTCTAGCATTTTGCCAAATAAAAGCACAAGGAAGCAAATTTGACCTTACCGTAAAAAGGGTCAAGGTCAACCCAAGGTCATAATTTGAACAATCTCGGTAGTACTTGCGTACCCAATGCGACATATCAAGTTTCAAGGCCATCAGCCTACTGGTTCTGGAAAAGAAGATGTTTTTAAGTTTTTACCATATATGGGCATGGCGGCCATGTTGGTCATGCGACTAGGACCGTTTGAACATTTTTGTTGCTAAAGTCCCAGGAGACTCTATATGAAATTTGGTTACAATCGGCCCAGGGGTTTCAGAGGAGAAGTCGTTTGAAAATGTGGACGGACGGACGGACGACGGACGGACGACGACGGACGACGGAGCCTGGCCATATTATAAGCTCTCCTGGAGCCTCTGGCTCAGGTGAGCTAAAACGAAAAAAAAATATTGTCCAGCAAACTTAATTAAATATGTAGCAATATCTCAGGACTCACAACCCGTTATCCATTTTCTAAGTTATAAAGATACGATAAAATCATAATTAAACAAAATATTATAAACAAAAACAACAAAAAAATAAAATAAAATAAATAGAAATAGGCCAAATTATTTGGTGAACAAAAAAGGAGCTACTCTTCAAGTAAAACGTACATTGTATGTTGTGGTGTCTCATCACAGTTGCTTTTGGTAGAAAAGAATGACTTTTAATAAAATAAAAGATTTCATAAATTTCAAGAGAAAATATTTTCTACAATACAGGTATTGTAAATGTATAAAGCTCTAACTAGATAATGTACATTCAGTCTGACCCTGCCCTTCAGTGTTTTCCCTAAAAATGTAAATAAATAAAAAAATAATTATAAGAAACGGGTATTATAAGAAAAAAAAAGTTTCTGGGAACATTTCCACAAGGGATCGTTTTATGATATGATTTTACAGAAGCTCAGCTGGGGCGAATGTGTACTGTATATGATAGCAATTCTGGGAATTCTATCTTATTCAGCCATAAAGATATTTGTTGTGATCCATTATAAGAACCATCTTGCTGAAGTGATTCTAATGAGGAATCACAACAGGTGTTTATGAAGCCCCCTGAGGCTGGTGCAATATTTATAATTGGACTGAGTTTTTAATTTTTCATTCTAATATAGTTTGCAAAACTGATACAAAGAAAAACAAAGATTCAACTTTCCATATAAAGTGCAGGGTCTAGCATTAAGCAGGGTATGACTCATTCATTTTTCTGTTTCTGGACACTATGGTATATTATAAAGACCTTTCTGACATAACGAAGTCTATTTCATTTTTATTTTTTGTGGGGGGGGATGGGAAGGGGGCAGGGGGACGGGGGACATCCCCTCACTCAACTGCACTCCTTTACAGTCATGATCCATCAGTCAATGTCTGTCATCAAGTTTTTCTCTCTATTAACTATATCTTGATAGGAAAAAATTCAATTAACAGGTATGTCATGTAACTGTGATCGAATTTCTTTGCTTTGTCCAGAAGCTGCAAACAACAATTTGGCTAAATGGAATAAAAAAAAATCAGTCGATGGTACTAATTCTGTTGGTATATAAATTTAAAGAGTAACTACACTTCAGGAACTGACTGAATCAGATCCCAAACCCTATACCCAACATCAACCTTTTAATTTCTTAGGAGCGGCTGTAGCGTAGTGGATAACACTCCAGACTACCAATCCAGGGGTCGAAAGTTCGATCCCCCGCTTCTCCGGTCTTTCGGATGAGACTTTAAACCGAGGCCCCGTCTCCATATGACCTCGTTGTTGGTGGGACGTTAAACCCGAGTTCACTCACTCACTCACTTTAATTTCTTATTGGATTCAACCTAAAAAGCTAAAATATAATTTTTGGGATAAATTATTCTGAGTATATTTTCTTCATGCCCCCCCCCCCCCCTCCCCAATCCCATCCTCCCTTAAAGGGCCCGGTCCATGTTAAAAAGGATTATTTTAGTTTGTTTCTTGTTAAAAATAGCTTTAAAACCAGTTCAAATGAGACTGAAGAAGTGGCTATCACTTTTATTTATGTTTTTTATTATCATTGTTTTTCTGTTGCCATGTTATTTGGCATATAAACATGATAATCCCAAAATGTAGATCTATTTATTGGTGCATAAACTAATCACGGCATATAAGGGTCTTTTTTTTTGGTATAGGATTATTATGAATTTTGTTAAGAAAAACAAAATAAAAACAATTTTAATGGATTTTTTTTTATTCCATGGCATATGAGTGCTCAGTTAGGCCTGAATATGTTATGTACCGATTCTCATTAAAACTTCAGATTTCACAGCATGCCGTCTGGGGCAATTGCACGTATACAGTTGTAGCTCATCTGGTTGCATGAGGTTTGATCGTCTCATCTGTGTGTGTGAGTGTGTGTCGGTGGTGGTGGAGGTGGAATGGAGATGCGCTGGAGTGTGTGCCTTGTGTGTGTGTGGGGGGGGGTGAGTTGAGAGGGGAGCTGAAGGCCGGGGGGAGGGGAGTTGAATGCGCGGTTGTCAGCTCTTAGAGACAAGTAGACACTTACATTTACACTGTAATTCATTCTATCCTTCCTTCTTTTAATTTTTATTTGTTCGAGAAAGTAAAAATTATTGTTTGTTACACCAGAGGTCATCATACAAAACATCCAACACTAGATCTAGCACGCGGAATTTCCAGCTTCCAATATTGATCGATTTCTACGTCATCAGAGCTTCTCCCGTTATATTAGCTCGCAAGAAGGACGACAAGCATCCCGGCTATGAAATTTTTACAATATCCCCGAAATCGGTTTGAGGGACAATTTTCTTTGCAAAATAATCTATCGTAGGGTTTGGGTATCTTCGGTTTATACGAACTGAGTGCATGAGACTGTGTCCATTATTTTCTATTTTAGGAAGTTCACTGGGGTCTTGAAATGATTTCAAGCTCACAATAATAGCCAAATGATTTCCCTTATTCGTTTTCCTAGTAGTGTCAGTCATCGTAGTGACAATAACAAGTGGCATAATAAGACGCAGTTTTTACTGAATTTTCGCCGCCATTTTGTTGGGGATTATTTTTTGTGCGTAGACGACAGCTCAGAAAATGAATTGCTCAAATGTAATGAGTCTGCGTTCCAACTGTTCTGTCCCCTTCCGCAAAGAGAAACAACTTTTGTGACTTTCTCTTTGCTACCGATGATCATAGGGAAGGGAAGAAAACAGAATTTTATTCTAAAATATGGTCTACTCTTAAAGGAAAGAATTTGCTCCTATAGGTGCATATTGTTTTCTTAAAGAACTGACCCTCCTTATGCAAGGAGGCAAACATGCAAAATTGCTTCTTTTAAGAATGCACCCGTTCAACTTAAGCAACGATGCAAATATGTTGACGCCCATACCTCCACTGTTATTTCGGCACTATTTGTTCAGCTCCGAACGCGTCTCTTAATATATCGAACTTATCACAATTTATACTGCTCAGCGTGCGTATCATTAACTTTTATTTGGAATTTATTTAGTATAGGGATCAGTCATTTATTATCAGGTGGGGGCCTGGTACATTTGTGGGGAGGGACGGGGTCGGAATGGTTTTTGGTGATGTACTGGGATATATACCTCAAAGCAGGTAGGGGTCCATATATTTTAATAGCCACAGTGGGGGGAGGGGGGGGTCTGAATTCTTCAATCAGTCTTCATTTTTAAAAATGTCTCAGCTTCTGGTGGGGGAAGGGGAAGCCCCCCCCCCCCAGACCCCCATTACTCCTAAAATTTCTGACTTTTCTTTCAACCTCAAAACTTAAAGTCGTTAATAGAAATTGGCACATGAAACTTGATCAACTTCATATCGAAATACAGATCTTTTCATTGATTTGCTAGAAGAACCGTATGAAAGTGTCTATTAAATCATGTCGGGTAGATGAGTTTGCTCTCATTTAAATGTAATGCCTGCGTCTGTGATATCAGCTCTCCATGTGCCGTTACATCAGCAAAACTACGGTGGTTTAGAGCTAAAGACTAGTTTAACATTGTTTAGTTATGTGACAATCATGGATTAATATGCAAACAGAAACTGTTTTTATAATTCTGTAATCATTACTTGTCATTAAGCGTAAAACGATGTTTTTAGAATTAGCACTTGAAACACAATTGGTGCATTTAATCCTGTCATGCAATGTAATCCTAAGAGTATCATTTATTTAGATTCACAGCAAAAATGCATTTCATTTTCATTAGTTTAACAAGTCTCACTCAACCTTTCCCCAGCTTTTTCCCCATAAACCCTACCACGTTCAATTCTGAGTCTGTGAGCACTTATTCTGAAAGCAGTTAAGCTTTGCCTATATTTTTATCATATAATGTTTCAAGATAAGATTCAAGCTTAGAGCACCGTTTTAATAACTTATAAGTTTGGAGTTGTTGTTTTTTCATCCCGTCTGCAGATGCCGTATGTTTGTTCCAAAATCAAATGTATCTTTCTTTAAGTTTAGATCTTATTGAGCTAAGAAGAGCTATAATGATTATTCCAAACAAGTCAAACAAGACATTTTTAATGAACTGGGCCCACGGACTTTTATCATTTAAACCGTTGTTCATCTGTTCCAAATATGCTTTGATATCAAAGAATTACTATTCGACTGAGTAATATGTAGCCAAAAATTATCAATGGAAATCGACCAAGCTCACTAAATACAGCCAAATTACATGCCTTAGAATGAACTTCAAGAAGATGTTTGCAGAATCTAATATCCACTTTATCAAATTAAATGTGACATTTTAAAGACATTTCAAGCATCTCATCTACTGTCTTATAACTTAAAATATAACCCTGGTATACCCCTTGGGCTATACTATTAGCTTCTGACAACATATTCTTACGTTTGATTCCAGAGAGATACTCTTTGTGAATCAGATATTTAAGGGAGATAGACTCTTGATACATCAGATGTTTAAGGTGAGGTGGGCGTGGGGGCGGGGGTGTAATTCAGCGCGCCTTGGGGCAGTTTCTCATTCCCTCAGCCTTTGGGAGCTCTATATAAAATTTGGTTACGATTGGCTTAGTAACTTTGATGGATATGTTTGTAATTGTCCACATATGAGAGCCCAGTGTCGAAGGTCAAATAATGACCTTGACCTCTTGTACAAAAAGATTTTCAATGACTTTATTCAGATAATTGTATATACCATTTTTTAAGCCAAACTCTTCAAAAGTTTCCAAGAAATCTTAAGTTCTAGCATTTTCCCATACAAAAGCATTAGAAAGCAAATTTGACCTTACCATAAAACAAGACCTGTCAGTTGGACAGGATAGCTCGCCTGACAGCGCCTTGCCCATCACCTAAAAAACTTTAACGTAAAACTTTAGCATTTTGCTAACTCCGACGCCGCCGCTAACGCTGACGCCGACGCCGGGGGTAGTACAATAGCTCCTCCTGAACTTCGATCAGGCGAGCAAACCAGAGGACCAATGGTCCTGTAGCTCACCTGACACTTGGTCCTGGTATATATTTTAATGCTTTTATACATGTATAAAGGGCAGGGGCAGATACCCCCCCCCCCCTTGGGGATTAATGTTGTGTCCCAATTCTATATACCAAGCCACAAGGTCACTGGGCCTTTGTTTCTGGACAAAGATTTCTGAAGGGTTTTTATCATATATGGGCGTGGTGGCCACCATGTTCATGTGACCATGACCATCTGAACAAATTTTGATTCCTTTGACCCAGTATAAAACTCCATATGAAATACAGTAATCATTTGTATAAACTATGATGGGCCTGAGTGCCCATTGCTACATACCGGTACCAAGTTTCAAGGTTATAGACCTTTCGGTTCTCGAGAAAAAGACGTTTGAAGAGTTTTTACCATATATGGGCATGGTGGCCATCTTGGTCAAGTGACCAAGACCATCTGAACAAACTATGGTTCCTTTAAGCCGGTGAAGCTCCATGTGAAATATGTCTTCAATTCACCCCAGTGGCCTCTGAGAAGATGTTTGAAAATGTTGACGGGTGACAGAATCTCAATGACCTTGTACAAAAGTCAAAGAATGAACTTGACCTTTAACAACAAAATATCTTCATCTGGTCATTTAGTCAACCATATATACCAAATATTGTACCTTAGACTTAAACAGTTTCTGAAAAATCCACTGTTTAAGCATTTTCCCATATAAAAGCCTACATAATGAACCAACGTTGACACTGTCATAAATTAGGTCAAGGTCAACGCACGATCATTTGTATAAACTATGATAGGCTTGAGAGCCCAAAGCTACATACCAAGTTTCAAGGTCATACGCCTTTTGGTTCTGGAGCAGAAGATTTTGAAGGGTTTTTACCGTATACGGGCATGGCGGCCATCTTGGTCAAGATCCCGAGAACAAACTTTTATTCCCCGATCACACTTAGACTCCATATAAAAGTTTGCTTCAATCAGACCAGTGGTTTCAGAGGAGAAGATGTTTTGAAAATCTTGATGACGGACAGACAGACAAACTGACCTTGACCTTCAGTGACATAATAGCTTCATCTGGTCATTTAGTTGACCATATATACACCATGTATTGTACCTTAGACTTACATAGTTTCTGAGAAATCCACTGTATAAGCGTTTTCCCGTATAAAAGTCTAACGTACCAAAGCTGACCATGTCCTAAATTAGGTAAAGGCCAATGCAAGGTCATTATTTGTATAAACTATGATGGGCTTGCATGCTCAATGCTACATACCAATGTTCAAGATCATAAGCCTTTTGGTTCTGGAGAAGAAGCTTTTCAAATGGTTTTTACCATATATGGGCATGGCTGCCATCTTGGTCATGTGAACCAAACCCCGGGTATAAACTTTAGTTCCCCTATCCCACTGAGACACCATATGAAAGGACTACGTGCATTAAGGCCCAAAAATGGCCCCCAACCAAAGTGACTCATATTGATATGAATAATAGCTGTGTTATTCCCCTAAATGAAACTGATAAAGAAATTGGTGACAGATATTATATATGGGGACAAAATGGGGTCAAAGGTTATGACCCTTATGTCATTCTCTGTACAAGGAAAATAACATTGTTGTGAATATGTTTGTAGCATGTAATTATACTTTTCGTTTTGAATGAGACAAATTAAACAACTGGCATACAAACTGTTTGCAGGATAAAGTTTGTCTTTTCATCCGTTTGGCCATTTGTTAGTATATTTGTCCATCCATCTGTTTCTCTGTCAATTTTTCCTTCAAAGTTTTGTGTTAAACTTTTTTTGGTTGCTCTTATCTCGTATATTGCATGCCAGCTTCTTTTCATATTTGGTTCATGACATCTCTGAAGGAGTTGTTTTGACAAGGGATACAAATGCCCCAGGGTAGGGCCCCTGGGTGGGGCCAGTGATCAATAATTAGGACTTAGGAATTGGTTGTAAATTATTGCTTTTTTATAGTGTCAGTATACAAGAACAGAGCCTCTTCATTATGTAAAGCAAAATTGAAATTGACTAGTTGACATAATTTTTACTGCTGCCCTAAGGTCAAGGTCACAGACATCAAAACTTATATTGGATTAGCATTAAAGTTTTCTGTTAATAAGTTTGTTTTGATTAGGCAGAGGCAATGGCGGGGGTATACGTAATCCCCTGCTCACTTGTTCTCTGATCCACCTTTAGTCTTTTGAATGTTTCTTTTGCTCTTGAGGGATCGTATTTATAATTTTTATTAGATAATAGATTACTATCATAAATATAGTGTCACATGATAATAAAAATGTTTTGCTGTCCATTTCAGCCTATATCTGTGCTGAAATATGTCACTCAGTTTTGAGAGCATAAATGGCAACATTTCAAACTATTGGCCGCTGACTTCAAAACCAGTCAATTGCTGCTTGACATCTGTCAGTATGTACCAAAACAAATCATTTTATTGATTTTATATGCAGAATCTTAGGTTTATTCAGGTTAATTAATAAAATAGATAGCTTCTACTTTATAAACATGTAGGTATATTCAACAAAATGTTAAAACTTCGAACAACAAGCTCTGGAATAGTGGCGCCATGATCAGTATAGGCAAGGTACCGTAATTTTCCTTAATATTGAGATAGAAATTCCTTAGGAGTAAGTACAAACCCTGATAAGATTGCTTCTTATTAGGAATAGTTCGTTCAGAGGCTAGACTTTTTTTTTTTTTTTTTTTTTTTTACAAAAAATACTGCTTTTGGATAGCTGCTGATCTGTTAAAGGTCCAATTTTATGATAATTCAATCAATGCAACATTTTTAGGATATTTACTATAATTTGTTGAAAGGTGGTAGCTTTTCATGGTAATTCATTTTGTAAAGCTTTATACAGCTTAGTTCTAATGCCTTTGAATGGACACTTACAGCCAGGTATACATTTCACCATGTTTATTATAGGCAAACTTAAGGTAAACGGCTGTCCGCAGAATTCAGTTTTTTTTAAGAATTAAATATGAGCACAACCATTAACCAACAAAATCTTTAAATATGATGTGACTTACAGCAATATACATTAAATGTGAAAAGGATTTTTTGGTTAAAGGTTGTGCTCTATTCTAATTTATGAACTGAATGACTAGAAATTGAGCAAACATGACAAATTTCATGGTTTGAGCCTGTTTCAGCAGCCATTTTTCCATACTTAACGCACAGCAGTATTCAAACTAAAATAGAAATGAAACACTATAAGTATTGGTCTAATGAAATCATGCAATGAAATACTTTTATCTCGACTTTCATATTTTGACCTCAGATGGGGGCCAAAAAGTGGCCTTAACGCACGTAGTCCTTTGGCTTCAATCTCCACAGTAATTTCAAAGGAGATGATGTTTGAAAATCTGGCTCAAGTTAAATATAGGGGACACATGGCAAATTCACGCTACGAACTAAGACGTCAAGAGTGAGGGGCGGGGCCACAAGAGGGGGAGGCGGGACTAATAATAACAGAACGGACGACAGTAAGACATGACTCCACGCCAGATGAGGGTTGTTTAAGTGCACACATTATGATTTACGGTGACGTCAAGAACGAAGGGAGGAGCCACAAGAGGGGGGGACGAGACAAAGAATCAACGAATTGACGACATGAGGTAGACAGGACTGGGAGCTAATGTGAGAAAAGTAGGTTGACAGGTCGACGGAAGTTGAATAGGCGCAATGTATTATGGTAGGTAGTAATAGCAGATCGCTCCAACGGGCGAGTTGAACAGATCTGCAGGATATGAAGGACACACCATTCTTCTGAAGGTAGGTTGACGGGACGGCAGGGCGCCGGAAGTCGTAAACCGCAAGGTATGATGGTGTGGTGCAACAGACGGTCACGACAGCTGGCGATATTAATGTTCACGCGGCAACCCTTGTAAAGGCAGTTCATTCCTATGAAGACAGGGAGACAGGTCGACAGGACGACGGAAGTTGCCAAGACGCAATGAATTAAGGCACCTAATAACAGGAAGTGAAGTGATGGTAGGTGGTGTTGAAAGGTCGCACCTACAGACGACCAGAACAGATCTGGAGTCTACGAAAGACAGACCATACTCCTGGAGATTCGTAGACAGGTCGACGGAAGTTGAATAAGCGCAATGTACCATGGTTGGTAGTAATGACTGACCGCACCAACAGACGATATGAACAGATCTGCAGGATATGAAGGAGTAACCATACCTCTGCGGGTAGGTAGACAGGTCGACAGGTCGACGGAAGTTGATAAACCGCAAGGTATCATGGTGTGGAGCAACACATAGTCTCAACAGCTGACGATGCAAGCAGACGTGCAGAGTATGAAAGAAAGGCCTGTTGCTGGAGATTGGTAGACAGGTCGACAGGTCGACGGAAGTTGAATAGGCGTAATGTATTATGGTAGGTAGTAATGACAGGTACCTAATAACAGGAAGTGAAGTGATGGTAGGTGGTGTTGAAAGGTCGCACCTACAGACGACCAGAACAGATCTGGAGTCTACGAAAGACAGACCATACTCCTGGAGATTCGTAGACAGGTCGACGGAAGTTGAATAAGCGCAATATACCATGGTTGGTAGTAATGACTGACCGCACCAACAGACGATATGAACAGATCTGCAGGATATGAAGGAGTAACCATACCTCTGCGGGTAGGTAGACAGGTCGACAGGTCGACGGAAGTTGATAAACCGCAAGGTATCATGGTGTGGAGCAACACATAGTCTCAACAGCTGACGATGCAAGCAGACGTGCAGAGTATGAAAGAAAGGCCTGTTGCTGGAGATTGGTAGACAGGTCGACAGGTCGACGGAAGTTGAATAGGCGTAATGTATTATGGTAGGTAGTAATGACAGATCGCTCCAACAGGCGAGTTGAATAGATCTGCAGGATATGGAGGACACACCATTCTTCTGAAGGTAGTTGACGGGACGGCAGGGCGACGGAAGTCGTAAACCGCAAGGTATGATGGTGTGGTGCAACAGACGGTCACGACAGCTGGCGATATTAATGTTCACGCGGCAACTCTTGTAAAGGCAGGTCATTCCTATGAAGACAGGGAGACAGGTCGACAGGACGACGGAAGTTGCCAAGACGCAATGCATTATGGTACCTAATAACAGGAAGTAAGTGATGGTAGGTAGTGTTGAAAGGTCGCACCTACAGACGACCAGAACAGATCTGGAGTCTACGAAAGACAGACCATACTCCTGGAGATTCGTAGACAGGTCGACGGAAGTTGAATAGGCGCAATGTACCATGGTTGGTAGTAATGACTGACCGCACCAACAGACGATATGAACAGCTCGGCAGGATATGAAGGACATACCATACCTCTGAGGGTAGGTGGACAGGTCGACAGGTCGACGGAAGGTGATTAACCGCATGGTTATAATGATGTGGAGTAACACAGAGTCTCAACAGCTGACGATGCAAGCAGACGTGCAGTGTATGAAAGAAAGGCCATATTGCTGGAGATTGGTCGACAGGTCGACGGAAGTTGAATAGGCGTAATGTATTATGGTAGGTAGTAATGACAGATCGCTCCAACAGGCGTGTTGAACAGATCTATCAAGAGAGGCAATGGAGTGTTTAGTGGTAGCAAAGAATGTTAACACCCAAAATGCATTGCAACGCTATAACTTCCGTCAACCCGTCAACCTGTCCACCTCCGTTTTCTAGATTCTCGTTCAATGTCCTGGAGTGGGCTCCATACGCAGGTCAACAAACTATTCAAGGAGTTGGTCCATTAAACCGGAAAACAGAGATGGACAGGTTGACGGAAGTTACAGCGTTGCAAGGCATTTTGGGTGTTTACATCCTTTGCTACTACCCACAATCCCTTCAGAGTCCCTTTATCACCCACAAAGAATCGCAACGAATTAACCTCCGTCGATCTGTCGAAGTGTTCGCTCTGTCGTCGGATGGCGACAGTGAGCAGCGAACTACGGCCTTGCGGTGACTTTCTGCTCAATAGCCGAGCCACTCTTACCACTCGACTACCCCGTCTGTATTAGTGACCACCAAAGGCGAGGAAATCGACTGAATAACACAATGCAAGTGACGTTCAGTATACGAAAAAACATTCCGATGTGCAGCTCGCGTTCTGCTGCTGAGGAATGGGGTATAACGGACAAACACTACCAGATACGCGTACGCAAAGGGAAGGCAAAACAAGAACTAATCCTAATGTCTGTCGAAATGGAGCCCTAAACCTAATGTCTTTATACATGACAACCTAAGGCGAAGACATCGGCTGGACATCAGAATGCAAGTGGCGTTCTGACTACGAAAAGACATGCCGATGTGCACTACATCTCCTGCTGCTAAGCAATGGGGTATAACGGAAAAACACAACCAGATACGCATAATTACGCCTCTTTTGAACTGCCGTCGCCCTGTCAACACAAATGTCCACCGGTTGACAGGTCGACGGAAGTTGAAGAGCTGCAATGTGTTGTGGGTGTTAATATTCTTTGCAACCACCCACAATCCATTGCCTCACCTGAACTACCGTCGTCCTGTCAACCTGCCTAGGCGCAATGTATTTTGGTAGGTAGTAATGACAGATCGCTCAAACAGACGATTTGAACAGATCTGTCAAGAGAGGCAATGGATTGTGGGTGGTAGCAAAGAATGTTAACACCCAAAATGCATTGCAACGCTAAAACTTCCGTCAACCTGTCAACCTGTCCACCTCCGTTTTCTAGATTCTCGTTCCACGTCCTGGAGTGGGCTCCATACGCAGGTCAACCAACTACTCAAGGACTTGGTCCAATAAACCGGAAAACAGAGATGGACAGGTTGACAGGGCGACGGCAGTCCAGGAGAGGCAATGGATTGCGGGTGGTGGCAAAGAATGTTAACACCCACAGCACATTGCAGCTCTTCAACTGCCGTCGACCTGGCAAATTTTGTGGCCATATGTCGTCGTGAGTTAAGCTCCTAATCACGGAGTGGACTGCATATGTAGTTAAATAATGTGCTCCAGGACTGGAACCAATAAACCAGAAAACAGAGATGAACTGGTGTACAGTGCGACGATAGTTCAAGAGAGGCATTGGATTGTGGGTGGTAGCAAAGGTTGTTAACACCCACAATGCATTGCTACGCTTGAACTTTCGTCGACCTGTCAACCTGTTGACCTATGTCTTCTGGGGTAAAGCTCCAAGTCATGGTGTGGGCTCCATATGAAATTCAACGACTTACTCTTGGGCGTGGACTAATAATCCAGAGAACAGAGGTGGACAGGTTGATTGGTTGACGGAAGTTGAAGAGTTGTAATGTGTTGTGGGTGCTAACAATCTTTGCTTACACCGAAAATGCAGTGCAACGATTTACAAGAATCTAGAAGACGGAGGGGGAGAGGTTGACAGGTTGGCGGAAGTGACAGCGTTGCAATGCGTTTTGGGTGTTTACATTTTTTGCTACCACCCACAAGCCCTTGATTCTCTGGTACGTGTAACAGGAATCTTGAAGACAGAGGTGAACACATTGACAGGTTGACGGAAGGTGAATCGTTGCGATTCTCTGTGGGTGATAAAGGGATTGTCAAGGAAATGTGGGTGGTAGCAAAGAATGTAAACACACAAAATGCATTGCAACGCTGTAACTTCCGTCAACCCCCGCTTTGTAGATTCTACGCTACCACCCACAATCCATTGCAACGCTCTAGCTACCGTCAATCTGTCCACCTCTGTTTTCCAGATTCGTGTTCCACGACCTGGGTTAGGCACGTAAGTGTGCAGGTTGCCACAGAGATCGAACGGGTGACAGGCTGCCTATGAAGAGTGAGGGCTGTAAGATGGGCGTGACGATGGCCTGTAAGTACAGGCCCATAAGACATGAGAGCAGGACATACTGTATGAAATAGAGTTGTGGGCAACCGAGTTGCCAAGCCTATATTTTATTTGGGTTTGTTGAGTTTGCGGTGATCCTTTGACCCGCCTCCTTCCTTTTGCTGCCCAACCGTAAATCATAATGTGTAGCCTTAAGGACCCTCCCTCTGGCGAGGAACCATTGGTCATTGTCGTCCGTTCTGTGATTGTTGGCCCCGCCCCTCCGTCTTTTGGTCCCGCCCTTCTTGACGATCCCGCAAATGATAATGTGTGACCTTAAACACCGTCCCTCTGGGAAAGAGACATGGCCTTTTGTTGACCGTTCTGTAATTGTTGGCTCCGCCCATCCCTCATGTGGCCCCGCCCTTCATTCTTGACGTAACCGTAAATCATAATGTGTCACCTTAAAAACCCACGCGCTGACGAGGAAACATGGCTTATAGTCGGTCGTTCTGTGACTGTTGACCCCGCCCCTTCCTCTTGTGGCCCGCCTATCACTCGTTACGATCCGTGAAATTACTGTGTGTCCCCTATATTTTACTTGAACCGAAAATCTTGATGACGGACAGACCGACAAAATGACCTTGACCTTCAGTGACATAAAATCTTCATCTGGTCATTCAGTTGACCATATATACCACATATTCTACCTTAGACTTGAATAGTTTCTGAGAAATCCACTATATAAGCGTTTTCCCGTATAAAAGCCTAAAATACCAATGTTGACCATGCCGTTAATTAGGTCAAGGTCAACGCAAGGTCATCATTTGTACAAACTATGATGAGCTCGCATGCCCAAAACTACATACCAAGTTTCAAGGTCATAGGCCTTTTGGTTCTGGAGAAGAATATTTTTGAAAGTTTTTTACCATATATGGGCATGGCGGCCATCTTGGTCGTGTGACCCAGACCCCGGGAATAAACTTTCGTTCCCCCATCCCACTGAGACTCCATATTAAATTTTGCTTCAATCAGAGCAGTTCTTTCAGGGGATAAGATGTTTGGAAATCTTGATGACGGATGGTCCGACGGAATGACCTTGACCTTTAGTGACATGATATCTTCATCTGGTCATTCAGTCGACCATGTATACAACATATTGTACCTTAACCTTAAATGGATTCTGAGAAATCCACTGTTTAAACATTTGCCCATATAAAAGCCTAACGTACCAAAGTTGATCATACCGTAAATTAGGTCAAGGTCAACGCAAGGGAATCATTTGTATAAACTATGTTGGGCCCACATGCCCGATGCTACATATAAAGTTTCAAGGTCATAGGCCTTTTGGTTCTGTAGAAGAAGATTTTTGAAGGGTTTTTTCCATATATGGGCGTGGCGGCCATCTTGGTCATGTGACCCAGATACCGCGAACAAACTTTCGTTCCCCCAACCCATGGAGGCTGCATATGAAAGGGGGGAGGTATCAATAAGGTGGGTTTTCTGCATCCTACCAAAGTTTTATTTTTTTGACTGATGGTATACTCCAGTGTGTCTAGTTTATTGAACTATTTGTGACTTTGGTCGGAAAGCCCTAGTTATTGAGCAACGGGTCCACAGAAGTGGGTGGGGTAATTCAACATGGTTTTAGCTGGTCTTTTAAAAATGGTCTCATTTGTTAGAAGAGTAAAACAGACAGACAGTGTTTGACCAAATGATTAACAGAACATCTAAAAAGTATTTCCATATCATTTTAATTGGCTTAATTTGAATATATGTGGTCAAAAAAGACTTCCTTTGGCATTCAGCATTTTTTTTATATTTTTGTCCTCTATTTTCAATATTTCTAGGCATCCTTGCTAAATAAACCGACCAGTAATCATCAAACTCATGTCAATGAAGCACCTTGACCAGTACTATTAGATGATGTGACCAGAATTTTGCAATGACCTAGTTTTCATGGTTGACTGAACACATAAATTTGCTTAGAAGATGGTTATATTCAATTTTATGACTTAGAATTACGAAACTTTGGTCAAATTAATATCTTAACTGCTATATTATGCCCCACACCCCTGCCACTAAAGGTGAGAGAACACATACTGGCTTCAGGTCACATGATCAACATGGCCACAATGCCCAAATATGGTAAAAACCTTTAAAAATCTTCTTCTTAAAAACCAGTTGACCAATGGCCATGAGACTTGGTAAGTAGCATCAGGTACTCAAGTTCTTCCAGATTGTTGAAATGATGTCCTTGGATAGACCTTGACCTTTTTTTTCGGCAAGGTCAAATAGAGAACGCTAAAACGTAAGATTTCATGGGAGGTTTTGAGGATTTTGGCTTAAAAATTGGTATATACAGTTGACATAATGACATGGCCACAACATGGCCACAATGCCCATATATGGTGAAAACCTTTAAAAATCTTCTTCTTAAGAACCATGAAATTATATGTTCTAGCATTTTCCCATATTTGATCATGTCGTAAAAAAGGTCAAGGTAAACCCAAGGTCATCATCATATGGACAGTCTTGGTAGTACTCTAGCACTCAATCCTACTTACCAAGTTTCAAGGCCATAGGTATAGTGGTTCTGGAGTAGAAAAATATTAAAAGTTTATACCATTAATGGGTATTGCGGCAACGTTGGTCATGACCTGGACCGCCGGTTGAACGAATTTTAGTTCAATCAACCCCTGGAGGCTCTATATGAAATGTGTTTACAATGATTATTGGCCCTTTGGCTTTCGAGGAAATGTCTGGAAATGTCAAAATATGAGAGACATGGGTCAAAGGTCAAAGAATGACCTTGACCTCTGGTACTCATAATTCTTCATGACCTCATTAAGACAACTGTATATACCAATTTTTAAGCTAAAATCTTCAAACTTCCCATGAAATCTTATGTTCTAGCATTTTCCAATATTTGACCTTGCCGTAAAAAAGGTCAAGGTCAATTCAAGGTCATCACTTGAACAATCTTGGAAGAACTTGAGTACCTGATGCTACTTACGAAGTCTCAATGCCATTGGTCAACTGGGTCTTATGAAGAAGATTTTAAAAGGCTTTTATTATATAAGAGCATTGTGGCTATGTCATTAAGTCAACTGTATAAACCGATTTTTAAGCCAAAATCTTCAAAACTTCCCATAAAATCTTATGTTCTAGCATTTTCAAATATTTGACCTTGCCGTAAAAAAGGTCAAGGTCAATCCAAGGTCATCATTTGAACAATTTTGGAAGAACTTGAGTATCTGATGCTACTTACCAAGCCTCAAGGCCATTGGTCAACTGTTTATTTTAGGAAGAGGATTTTTAAAGGTTTTTACCATATATGGGCATTTTGGCAATGTTCATCATGTGACCTGAAGCCAGTATGTATTCTCTCACCTTTAGTGGCATGAGTGTGGGGCATAATATAGCAGTTAAGATATTAATTTGACCAAAGTTTCGTAATTCTAGGTCATAAAATTGAATATAACCATCTTCTAAGCAAGTTTATGTGTTCAGTCAACCATGAAAACTAGGTCATTGTAAAATTCTGGTCACATCATCCAATAGTACTGGTCAAGGTGCTTCCTTGACATGAGTTTGATGATTACTGGTCAGTTTATTTAGCAAGGATGTCAAGAAATATTGAAAATAGAGGACAAAAATATAAAAAAAAAATGCTGAATGCCGAAGGAAGTCTTTTTTGACCACATATATTCAAATTAAACCAATTGAAATGATATGGAAATACATTTTAGATGTTCTGATAATCATCTGATCAAACACTGTCTGTCTGTTGTACTCTTCTACCAAATGAGACCATTTTTAAAAGACCAGCTAAAACCATGTTGAATTACCCCACCCACTTCTGTGGACCCATAGCTCAGTAACTAGGGCTTTCCGACCAAAGTCGCATATGGTTCAATAAACTAGACACACTGGATAATACCATCAGTTAAAAAAATAAAACTTTGGTAGGATGCTAAAAACCCAGCTTATTGATACCCCCCCCCCCCCCTCCCTTTGCCTTCAATCGGCCCAGTGGTTTCAGAGGAGAAGATGTTTCAAAATCTTGACAAAGGATTGTCCGACGGATTGACCTTGACCTTTCGTGACATAATATCTTCATTTGGTCATTTAGTCGACCATGTATACCAAGTATTAAACCTTAGAATTAAATAGTTTCTGAGAAATCCACTGTTTAAGCGTTTTCCCATATAAAAGCCGAATGTACCAAACTTGACCATACCGTAAATTAGGTCAAGGTCAACGCAAGGTCATTATTTATACAAACTATGATGGGCCCGCATGCTCACTGCTACATACCAAGTTTCAAGGTCATAGGCCTTTTGGTTCTGGAGAAGAAGATTTTTGAAGGGTTTTTTCCATATATGGGCGTGGCTGTCATGTGACCCAGATACCGCGAACAAACTTTCTTGCCCTCAACCCATGGAGGCTGCATATGAAATTTGGCTTCAGTCAGCCCAGTGGTTTCAGAGGAGAATATGTTTGAAAATCTTGACGACGGATGGTCCCATGAAATGACCTTGACCTTTCGTGACATAAAATCTTCATCTGGTCATTTAGTGGACCATGTATACCAAGTATTAACCTTAGAATTACATGTACCTAGTTTCTGAGAAATCCACTGTTTAAGCGTTTTCCCATATAAAAGCCTAACGTAACAAACTTGACCATACCGTATATTAGGTCAAGGTCAAAGCAAGGTCATGATTTGTACAAACTATGATGGGGCCGCATGCCCGATGCTACATACCAAGTATCAAGGTCATAGGCCTTTTGGTTCTGTAGAAGAAGATTTTTGAAGAGTTTTTACCATATATGGGCGTGGCGGCCATCTTGGTCATGTGACCCAAATATCGCGAACAAACTTTCGTTTCCCCAACCCATGGAGGCTGCATATGAAATTTGGCTTCAATCGGCCCAGTGGTTTCAGAGGAGAAGATGTTTGAAAATGTTGACGACGGATGGACCGACGGAATGACCTTGACCTTTCGTGACATAATTTCTTCATTTGGTCATTTAGTCGACCATGTATATCAAGTATTAAACCTTAGAATTAAATAGTTTCTGAGAAATCCACTGTTTAAGCGTTTTCCCATATAAAAGCCTAATGTACCAAACTTGACCATACCGTAAATTAGGTCAAGGTCACCGCAAGGTCATGATTTGTATAAACTATGATGGGCTTGCATGCCCAATGCTACATACTAAGTTTCAAGGTCATAGGCCTTTTGGTTCTGGAGAAGAAAATTTTTGAAGGGTTTTTACCATATATGGGCGTGGCGGCCATCTTGGTCATGTGACCCAGATGTCCGGAACACACTTTTGTTCCCCCGACCTAGGTAGGCTCCATATGAAATATGGCTTCAATCGGCCCAGTGGTTTCAGAGGAGAAGATGTTTGAAAATGTTGACGACGGACGGACGGACGGACGACGGACGGACAGACCACGGATGCCTGGCTATACTATAAGCTCACCTATGAGCCTAAAGGCTCAGGTGAGCTAAAAAGGTCAAGGTCAGCTCAAGGTCATACTCTGAACAATCTTGGTAGTACTCATGTACCTGGTGCTAAACACCAAGTTTCAAGGCCATCGGCCTATTGGTTCTGAAGTGGAAGATTTTTAAATGTTTTTACCATATATGGGCGTGGCGGCCATGTTGGTCATGTGACCAGGACCGTTTGAACAAATTTTCAGTCTTATGACCCCTGGAGGCTACATATGAAATTGGTTAAAATTGACCGAGAGGTTTCAGAAGAGAAGTCGTTTGAAACTGTGGACGTACGGACGGACGACGACAACGGACGTTGGAGCTTGCCTATCCTTTACGCTTCCTCGGAGACTTCGGCTTGGGTGATCTTATAAAAAAATCTCCAAATGGAACAAGTCCAATTTAGTGCCGAGTTAGCGGTTGCCATTGCGTTGATTTACAAACAGAAATGCATGAAACTCTGACAAGAATCATTATATAGCAGAAAGATCAGTGTTTGTACTTTGCTCGCCAAAATTTCTGTCGGATGACTAAGGGTTTTCACGATTGCTTCATTCTCATTATTTTTTTCAGCGGAGAAGGAAAGAGAAGGAATGTATTCCAGTGGTTTTAGATCTCATTCATTTATACAAACGCGCAGGATGTGTGCGTGTGCGTGTGTGTGTGTGTGTGTGTGTGTGGTGGGGTGGGTGGATGTATGTGCGTGTGGGGGGGGAGGCTGGGTTGTGCGTGGAGAGAGAGAGAGAGATGCGCAACTCAGTCCTGTGGTTATCAAGAACGTCAGAGTATTGTGTGGGTTTCGATCTCAGGGCAGAGCAGACCAGTTTGGGTTAGACTACTGCAGCCTTTGTGTACCTACTAAACTAATTCAATTTATAATTAAGCCGCGACACGAGAAAACCAGCAAATTCGTTGTGCGCCCAGCGCAGACTCAGGTCAGCCTGGGCATCCGCCCAGTCTGATCAGAGTCTTTGCTGCCCGCATGGAGGTAGCTTATACCCTTAGCTACCCTTAAAGCGCTTAGCGACGAGTCTGATCAGTCTTGGTGGATGTCCAGGCTGGTCTGAGTATGCGCTGGGCGTTAGACCACTTTGTTGGTTTTCTCGTGTCGCGGCTCAATTATGATGACTAAACTTGGTGTGCCATGACTGGAAATTTGGCCTGTTTATTTATTTGTTGCCCGACTAGAACTCCACCAATCACATGTAGTTTACACTTGGCCAAATCAGTTCTGAGGTTTAATAGTTAATGTATAAAATTTGTACAATAATATCAGCTAAGTTCACTAGGGGAGCAAAGCTCGTCTCCTAAAAGTTGGCAGTCATTTATAAAGGGGTGAAAGTGTGTCTCTTAATCTTAATCTGCTAAAATCGGATTTGTACAAAGGGGACATGTCACATACCTTGATCAGAATTTTGCCTATATGTTTGCCCTTCGACATGTATCTGAAAGCCCCTTCAACATCATCCGCACCAAAGACTGTGGAGTTTAAAGGTTTAACTGTTCCAGACTGTATTCCTTGTGTCAAACACCGAGCTACCACCGCAAGGTCTTCACTCTCGGCATCAAACAGAGAGTCCAGCAATATACCATGAAAGGTTATGTTCTTCAAAAACGCTGACATTCCTGAATAAATATGGAAAATAAAAAGAATTGTATTGATTTGTTGTTTTGAGTTTACATTCTCTTTTAGAAAGCATTTCAGTCTACATCGAGCCGTCTGCCAAATAGAGGGAAGAAGAAAAAGAATATACATGTACATGTAGAGCAGACAAGGGTAAGTAATCCAGACAACCACTACCCCGCACCTACTGCAAGCACAGCCGATTCGTGCCCTACTAGCATCAAAAATAGTAGGACGCATAGGCACTGCGTCCCCCATCGACCATCTCTCAAATATTATGAAATACACATGTACTGAGCTGCCGATATTCTTGAATAAATGTTGAAATGTGTCATGGCAGGTTAAGGTTACCTAATCGCTGATATTCAATAGTCATGACAGATTATGTTCAAATTACACACCTGATCAGATTCACCACCACCATGGAAGGTTTTAAGTTAGGAAAAATAATTGACATTTCTTGGCAAATTACAAAATGAATGGTAATGTCCTTAGTATCGCTGATGAGTTTTATGAGCATATAAATATCATTGAAACATATTAAGCTATATGAATAATAGTATGAAATATACCTTGAAAGATTACGGTCTTTGAAAAGATGATATCCGAAAATCTTGATGGCAACAGAAAATATAACCAGTATGTCCTTCGCAGACATTCTTGAACAAGAAAAAAGAAAAAAAAAACATAAAAAAGTATTTGCTTCATAAAGTTAACGTCCTTGGAACTAGATTGACCTCGGGTATCAAAAGTGACATTACACATGGTGTTGAGGGTATGTTTTGTATCGGCGGATGGGGATCGGGGGGGGGGGGGGAGGAGGATGAATGATCCAGATAATTGATACTGCTACATGTGGTAAAGCACTTTGTATAATCTTTATAGTGCTGAAAAAAACGTACCTAGAGCGGAGTTCTTGGACAAATCAAATTTTCCAATTTCCAGAAATTTCCCGTGCATCGCCAGGGTGCGCACGCTTGCTTGAAGCTTTTCTTCGGCTAGCGAGTTTAACACTATGTCAACACCTGTGAAAGAAATGCATGCATGAATAAATAATACCTTTAACTAGATAGATAGCTCTTTTAAGGACGATCAGTCTGATCTTAAATAAGTTACTGCCCTTCCCAGAGGAATTACCTTTTACGAAAAAAAAAATTTTGTTTGCAAAGGACAAAAAAAAAATATCTCAGTTAAGAATTATCCCCTCCGCAAGAAATTCTAATAACAAAGTACAACAAACTATCTTCCAGCGTGGAAGATCACTGAAGTAAAGACAGAAACTGTTAGATTCCTCATGTGAGTCCCGACACGGCAAAACAAACAAAGTGGGATTTGCGCCAAGCCAATACTCAAATCAATCTGGACATCCGCCCAGTCTGATCAGAGTCTGTTCTGTTCGTATGAAGTTAGCTTAGACCCTTAGCTACATATTTTGCGCTTAGGAAAGACTCTGATCAGTCTGGGGGATGTCCAAGATGATCGGAGTCTGCGCTGGGCGCACAACCACTTAGTTGGTTTTCTCGTGTCGCTCATGTATCCTTTCACCTCAATCCATTTGTGACGAGTGGATTCTTCTACCTGGCTGTTTTGACAGGTCAATTTACAATTTAAGGGATATCTGGCTTATTTTATAATTATTATGCCCCCAACTGGTGGGGCATAATGCTTTTGGCTTGTTCGTCCGTCTTTGCATGCGTCACACTTTTTCATACCTGCTTTAACTTTGGAACCCTTCCAGCTAGAGTCTTGAAATTTCATATATAGATTCTTCATGGAAAATTAGCTGACACATATTTTATTTCTTTTCCGAATTATGTCCCTTTTTTTGAAGTTATCCCCCTTTAAAGCAAATGAGATGACTATCTTGTTAGCAAGATATCTCAAAAAGAATTTAAGCAGCGGCCTTGATATTTGGTATGCTGTTCTGGTATTAGAAGTAAATTACCTGATTAACTTTCGGGAGAATTCCGTAAAATTTTGATGGAGTTATGGCCCTTGTTTGAATTTGGCATTTTTCAACCTTCGAACCGCTTGAACTCGGAAGCTGATTTTTGGTACAGTAGTAGTCCTTGATGAGTTAAATACATACCTTAATACAGGTTAGATAACTCTGCATTCATTAATTACGGAGTTATATTCCCTGATGTTCAATACTTATGCAGTTACTGGGTTCAATAACCACTAGACTTAGGGTTTTGAAATTTCATAAATGGATTCCTCATGAAAAAATAGCTGACACGAATATTTTTTCTTTTCCGAGTTATATCCCTTTTGTTTAGAGAACATGAAATGAATATCTTGTTAGTAACGATCTCATATAGTATTGAAGCTATGGCCTTGATATTTGGCATACTGATCTGGTATGATCAACTTGTTAGAGAATTCTATAAAATTTTGATAGATGAATTGCATGAATTTTGCATTTTTCCAACATTTTAGTCGCTTGACCTAGGAAACTGATTTTTGGTATAGTTGTAGTCCTTGGCAAATTAAATACTTCAGTAAAGTTTGATAACTCTGCATTCTTCAATTACCTAGCTATTTTCAGTGAGTTTCAATATTCGTGCAGCTGTTGGGCTCAGGAACCACTACGCGTTGGGTTTTGAGATTTCATAAATGGATTCCTCATGGAAAAATAGCTTTCACATATGTTTTCTTTTCCAAGCTATGCCCCTTTGTACAGTTTATCTCAGAGAGTTGGGAATACACTCTATGACTACTTATCAAACTCAAATTGCTCATGACATTGCATAAAATGTGATTCCGTGAACTATTCATTGGGTTCAGTCTCCGATCTCAGTGCACTCGCATCTGTAAATAGTTTTAATGTTTTACATTCACCTGAAAAGGGCTTTCAGCCTGCTTCATCATCAACACCCATAAAAAGTCAACTTCCAAAGACTGCACCTCCCTTGAAAATAGTCCATATAAACTTTCAGTCCCTTAAGGAGAAAAAGTTGCAGCTCTATAGTTTTGTGGAATTGAATAAAACAGATATTATTGTTGGCACTGAAACTTGGCTTACCAAAGAAATGTTTGACAGTGAGTACTTTCCGCCAAAGCTTGGATTCACCGTCTATCGGAGAGACCGCACTGGTCAGAGAGGCGGTGGGGTAATAATCCTGGTAAGATCTGATCTCTCCTCAGAAGGGAAGTCTGAATTCAACACAGACTGTGAAAACTTTTGGGTCCAACTGAATCTTGTTGGATCCAAGTCAGTTTTGATAGGTGCTTACTACAAACCCCATGAATTTGACCAACATAGCCTGGATGAAATGAGCAAATCTTTGGATATGGTGAAACAAACATCATCATCTATTTGGCTAATGGGTGATCTTAACCTACCAAAAGTGGACTGGGAAAGTTTATCTCCCACCCCTGACTGTAGTTTTCCCACTTTTTACTGAGAGTGTCTGGAAATCCTTAATGACTGTCTCCTTGAGCAGATGGTTACCTCCCCTACACGAGGTAAACACATTTTACACCTATTCTTCACCTCCAACCCCACCCTTATTGATAAGGTATCAATTCTTCCTGGTCTCAGTGACCATGATATACTCCAGGTACTTGTAAATACTATACCGAGCCAGACTAAGCAGGTTCCCCGCATTATTCCCCTCTATAAAAAAGCAGATTGGGACCAGCTTAAACTAACTATGAGTGATTTTCAGTCTGAGCTCCTTACTGACCTTGCTACTGCAGATGTTCAAGAACTGTGGGATAAGTTTGTACGCAGACTTGAGCAAGGCATCAATGAATTTATCCCTACAAGGAAAGCTGGCACACGTGATGGCTTTCCATGGATCAATCAGGAAATCCGTAGGTTAATGAGGAAAAGGGATAAATTTTACAAGCGAATGAAACGGTCAGGTAGACCAAACGACACAAAGAAATTCCATGACCTGAAGCACCTTGTATGCAGGGTCACAGATAGGGCATACGAGCGTTACCTAGGTGATATCCTAATAATAAACACCACCACTGATCAAGAGGAAAATGGCCCCCTAAGATAAATACTAAAAAGCTGTATTCACTCCTGAAACATTCAAAACAAGATGCCAGTGGTGTAGCCCCATTGAAGTCGGATGGAAGGACTCTCTCTGATGACCGTGAGAAATCAAATGCCTTAAACAGACAATTCCAGTCTGTTTTCAGCCCCAAATCCATTGAACGCTTGAGTTCCTTGGCTCAGCGAAAACTTCAGGAGCTAAATGATCAGGGATGCAACTTACCCTTTCAACCAAGCCCCCACAGTCAAAAGCCTGATATACATATTTCTGTAAAGAGCATTGAAAAGCTGCTTCAATCTCTGAGCCCCCACAAAGCAGCTGGTCCTGACCAACTTAAGCCCATAGTTCTACAGACTCTCCATGAAGAACTTGCCCCTATATTACAAGCGATATTTCAGAAGTCACTTGACTCTGGAAAGCTTCCTCATAGCTGGAAGAAAGCCAATGTGTCTCCTATTTTCAAAAAGGGAGACAAGTCAGACCCTGCAAATTACCGGCCTATTTCTCTCACATGTGTTCTGTGCAAAGTGCTCGAACACATAGTCACACCCAACTTGAATAAGCATTTGGCTAATTCCAACATACTGTTTGAGCTGCAACATGGGTTCAGGGAGAAAAGGTCCTGCGAGACTCAGTTAGTAATGCTAGTTGATGAAATTGCTGAAAATATGCAGATGGGGAAGCAAACTGATTTGATACTTTTAGATTTCAGTAAGGCTTTTGACAAAGTTGCACACGAGAAACTAATTTCCAAGTTGCACTTCTACGGAATTCGATTGCACTTCTACGGAATTCGGGGCAAAACTTTAAATTGGGTTAAAGACTTCTTAGATTCTCGTTCTCAAGCCGTTGTTTTAAAGGGAGTAAAATCAGACAAAATAGCAGTATCATCTGGTGTCCCGCAGGGCTCAGTCCTTGGACCCATTCTCTTTCTAGCCTATATAAATGACCTACCTGACTAGGTCAAGTCCAGAGTTAGGCTTTTTGAAGACGATACGGCCATATACCTAGCCATTAGCTCAGAAAGTGAGTCGATTACGCAGCAAATGACCTTCACCAACTAGAAATATGGGAAAAACGGTGGGACATGAGCTTGAACCCCTCTAAATGGCAGGTCCTACATATCACAAGAGCTAAATGTCCCATCCAGACCAAATACCGACTCCATGAAACTGTCCTAGACTCAGTACCTGCTGCAAAATATCTGAGGGTTACAATCTCAGATGACCTTTCTTGGAGCCCCCACATTGATTCTATCTCCAAGAAAGCAAACCAAACACTAGGGTTTTTAAAAAGAAATATCAAGGTCCATAATAAGGACCTAAAATCCACAGCATATACAAAACTTGTTCGACCACAATTGGAGTATGCTTCAACAGTGTGGTCTCCTCATACAGCATCAAACATAACGAAACTTGAAGCAGTACAGCGCAGGGCAGCCCGCTGGGCCACCCGAGATTACCAGCGCACCTCTAGTGTAACGCAAATGATAAAGGACCTAAAATGGCGCACTCTAGAACAGCGGCGTATTGACAGCCGACTTATCCTCATGTACAAGATCCCATATGATCCTGTTGCTATACCTGCAGCAGACTACCTAATTTTAAACACAAGGCAGTCAAGATACAATCACCAACTAGCTTACAGGCAAATTCCTACTCTCAAAGATTAATACAAGTACACATACTTTCCACGCACAATAGTCCATTGGAACGCCCTCCCATCCTATATCCCTGTTTTACCTACTGTGGCACTATTCAGTCATGCTGTGTGCCAAGTAGTCCATGTCTCACCGTAAATATCAGATGTGCTTTTATCTTTTATCTACTAATCTCTCTATTTCACTTGTATACTTTTTCTTAACTGTTCACCTCTTTTATCTCAACTAACCCCCTTTTGCACTTGTATACCAAACCCCATCTGATGTCCTCCTCGGAGGTTAAGACGTAATGGAACAAAGAAAGAAAAGTTATGCACCTTTGGAAAAAAGGACGGAAGCATCTTGTCAGCAAGATATCTTAAAGTTATTTGAGCTATGCCCTTGATATTTGGTACTTTAATTGGATATGAGAAGTAGATTGCCTATTTAACTTTTTGATGAAGTTATGGTCCTTGCTATAATTTTGCATTTTTTCAACCCTTGAATTGCTTGATCTAGGAAGCTGATTTTTGTAAAATAGTAGTTCTTGCTGAGTTCAATATTTTAGTAAAGATTAAGTAGCCTCTTTTCAGATTTAACACATTCTAAAGTTTGAAGCCTTTAGTGGCAAGCATATTGTTGGAAGCATAGTGTTTCTAGTTTTGCTAATTTATCTTAAAAAGTCCAGTAGTTAAGACAAACATTCTAGGTCCAGATCAAAAGCCTCAGACATGGCGTCTGATTTTGATCTGTACTGTTTACTAATGCCTCTTTTACGGGTGAAGGTTGCCAAATGGCTAAGGTCGTGAACAATCGTCCATTATCGACTTATATCATAGTCTGTCATTGCCAATTTGTTTAACACCGGCTTGCAACGGAAAACACGATAATTCTCGATGCCATGCACACATCTGGTTAACTAAGTTTTCAAGGATGTACGAAACGACAAAGAGCTGTTACGAAATGAAAAACAGTCATGGTTACAAAACGACCTAGTCATCAGGTCGTTTGTTAACTATTACTCTTTTTTCTTTCGTAACAGCTCTTTTTCAGGTCGTTTTGTAACTATGACTGTTTTTCGTTTCCTAACAGTTCTTTAAAAGAAAGTCCTAACCACAATTTTGTACACCATTCCTACTTTGGTGCGCTGTTTAGGCCGTGCGATACTGTTCGAGGTTTTACCAAGGCAACATTTCCTACGGCTCTGGTCGGACGTTTCGTTCCTTCTACCAGGGAATATAATATTAATGCAAATAGTTTATAGTTTTTAATGCGTTCTTCTGCGTAAATATTTAACAAAAACCAGATTGTTGTAGCTCGAAATATGCTATATGTTTTCTACATCAAATGATTGTAAAAAAGTTAACTTGTCCTGTATACATGTAATTTGATAGTCGGCCATCTTGGCCGATCGTTTTTCACGCAACCAAGCTAGCATAACCTCCCGATCTGTCTCATCGTATTTTGGAGAAAACATGACGGCTTCCATCGAACCAATTTGCAAAAAAAACAACTTTTTCTTGGCATATATATATATACATAACGTAATAATTACGTTGTGAACGGACGAAAAACATCAAAATTTATGATTTTTCGGACCTGTTTTTATTTCCATGAAAATACCTTAAGCATTAAGATAAAACAGAAGGCCTATGAATTCGGACAAAATCCAGTCATAAATATGACAATTGTTGCCATGACAACGCTTATTCCAAGGTAACCCCAAAGCCTTGAAAACAGATGGTATACCTTCACAAGACCTATTATTTGAGAAAGAAGGTTTAATCGTGCAAATTGTCATGTGTGTGCTATGAAATACACATTGAAAATGAGCAAACATACTTTTTGTCCAAGTTATTTTGTGTAACAAGCACAGAAAGCGCGTTTAACAAACGTAATGCCGTTGACGTCAAACCATTCTAGCATGACGTTAATAACGTCATATAAAGAAACTGCACTACCTGTGTGCTTTTAAAGTCTATATCTCAGTAATAAATAATGGTAACCATATCAACTTTTCAGGAAATGTTTAGAAAAGCTAATACTTTTCATTGATGCAGTTAATGAATTTTTTATTTGTATGTCATTAAGCCCGGTTTTCACAGAGACTGGCTCATATATATATATATATATATATATATATATATATATATATATATATATATATATATATATATATATATATATATATATACGGCCACCTAACAAAATTATCAGGATCTTAATTCCCATATGAATAATTTGACAAACTCGAAAAATTTTCGTAGTGACAAATACAAGCTGTCGCAAATGCAGAATCTGGTAATGTACTTTTCTATGGAAAGTCAAATGCAAACATAAGTCTTCAAACGCAAAACATAGGATTGAGTCATAAGTTTCCTTTTTTTAGCCTTATTTTTCAAGTTTCAGTTCCGGGTTTTAAGCATACCACAAATTAAAAAAATATTTTAAAAACTTTTGTTTTTCATTCTTTTCTTTATCTTTCAGGGGCCGTATTCATAAAGCCACTTAAGTCGTTGCTATGCGGTTGCTAAGGGAAAATATCTATAAAGGAGATTCCCTACAACTATGAAATTTGGTCTGGAGGAACAGTCTTTGTAAGACTGTTCCTCCAGAGCAAATTTCATAGTTGTAGGAAAACTCCTTCAAAGAAATTTAGCCTTAGCAACAGCATAGCAACCACCTAAGTCGTTTTATGAATACGGCCCCAGATCTAAATTTAAAATACCCACACCTTCCAAGTCTCATACAACGGCTTCAAATTGTCAAACACTGATTACTGAAAATATTCATAGTTTAACATTGTCAAGGGTAGTTGTATTGAAACGTAGCTATAAAAACTTTCAATTCATAGCGCTCGGTAATGATTTGAGTTTACACTTGGTTTTGAAGCTTTTTACCAATGCCTAAAAAATTGCAACACACGACTGAAGACCTAGATATAAATTTGAAGCTGAAGCTAAAGCGACAAACCTAGAGTTGAAGACCTATCATGCACTTTGCATATCATACCTTTCCCTTTCGTAGCCTTGAGAATACCTAGCTCAAAACCAGTGTCTCTCGAGCTGAAGAAATTACTGTCATTTAACTCAGGAAACTTCTTTTTCAGAAATACCCTCTTCTCTATAGAACCGACGGTTGTGAAAACCTTACATCCGTACTGCAATGCAATACTAATGGCTGCTTGTCCAACGCCTCCACTTCCGGAATGTACGAGTACGGAGTTTCCGGGACGGATATTACCCCTGACGACGAGAGCGTAGAAGGCTGTGGTATAAACTACAGGAACAGTCGCCGCTTCCTCGAGGGACCATCCGTCAGGAACATCCCACAAGAATTTCCTCTGTGTCTCAACTGTAGTTGCAAGACCCTTTTAATGACCAAACATAAGCATGAATGACAAAACAGATGTCATTATCGGAGGGATTCTAAAGATAATTATACTTATTCCTCGCTCATAAAACACAATATATTATGACTGTCATTAGAACCGATTCGTCGAGGCGGTCCAAAACTGGAATAATGTTATGATCCTCAATATAATCACCTTGGTGAGGCAGTTTCAATTAAAGCCATTACAATAAACAAGTTTATGTTTGAGATCAGAAATGCCGTACAGATTCTAAATATTGCGACACTTAATTCATTATACACGTGTATCTTAGTGAGATTTTCACTCGTGGCTATGCTACTCGTTAAAATGCTGCTTTTGGGGCGCATCTGGTAAAATGAAGTTCGATCTATGTCGTCTATGTTCGTCTATGTACAGCTGTTTTTTGTTTACAATTTTGTGAGATACACAATTTCAGTACCGATCTAGATGACGACCATAGGGACTAAGAAATTCCGTGTAAGTTAGTTAGTTAACTTTGTAATAGAAGTCTAAATATCGTAAAATTTGCGGTATCAAAATTTCGCAGTATAATGAAAATGATATATTAGCGCAGAGTATTTTTGGCGCTCAAGATATACCAAGGCTCCAGGTAATAAAAAAGAAATGATGTTAATTTATGGCATTTATTTATTCACCTAAATTTGTAGCATAATTATTTTTGAAGTAAGCAGCAGAAAAAATACTGGTAAGGGGGACTTCCTGTAAGTTCGTTCTTTCGAAAATAAGTAAAAATGCGTGGTTACTGGTCATATCCGCAGCAGTAATGTATAATTAAAACACCGAAACCCTGCTGCTGTTTGAAAAAACAAAGACAAAAGTTAAGACCACTGAAATTGAAGAAAAAAATACACTTTTTAAAACAGTATCCAAAACATCATCAATTTCAGTTTTTGCACAAACCTAAGTATCATAGTCTGTAGAGGACATGTTAAATTGTTTGCTACATTGATTATGGCCCAGTCCTTTCCAAAGCAGATATAAAATAAGCTCTTGAGAACCTGATATTTGAGATATTGTCTATACCGGTCCATGAAAATATACATGAAGGCTACCATAGTACTTTTGATGACACTTCCCTCCAAATGATCAGACCGAAGAATTTTGGCAGGTTGACTTTTGTCGTGTAAAATAAGCATTCATTTTCTTTCGTTGTGTTCGGTCTGCGTACTCCCAGTGCGAGTCCACAGACACGACCCATCAGCATGCCAGTGTGCTAATTTTAAAGATAATTTGTGCGTGGCCTTGATTGTTGTGCTGCATACTACGACTTGTATGTGATTGCCCTTCTTCTAGTATTACTGTAGGTTATATTTATACGAATGACATTTCCTAAATGATATGTTCATAACTTTAGTCTTATTATTCTGCTATTGGTCTTAACTTGTACATATGTATTTAACTTAGATGCAACTCAGTTACCCCTGCTGAGGTTGCCCCCATTGTAAAGGGGTATATCTTAATCAATTATTATTATTATTATAAGCTCTTGTCAATAATTTCCTATGAATTCTTATCATTTTTGTCCTACTGGAAAATGTCGGTCTTTGATACCGGCACTTAAAATTTTATGTTTAACTTACTAGCCCGTGTTCTCCTGTCTCCTGTCTGATGCTCGGAGACATTTGTTGCCTAGCACAACATTTTAATATGAAGAAAATAAATGATAAAAACAAACTATTATTTTACACGACAAAAGTCATCCTGCCAAAATTTTTCAGTCTGATAATTTGGGGTGAAAGTGTCATCAAAAGTACCATGGTAGCCTTCATATAATATTTTCATGGACCGGTATAGAAAATACCTCAAATATCAGGTTCTCTTTGTTATCTGTACCGCTGTTAAACTATATGCAAACTGGTTTAAAAATCAAATATCGGCGGACTTAAGATTGGCGCTCTAGTCATGACTGCCAATATCGCCAAAAAAAGGTACCGTCAAATACGTGCTCACAGTAACATGTCTCAACCTCCTACATGTTCTAGTATCCTTTCGTAAACCAAAATCGATACATTGATATTGAAACGGTAAAATGAATTGTATACAGCCAAAAATTGGCTCAGTTAAGGTGCATGGGTATATTTCTACATTTGTTTTCCATTTTTACAAAGGCAGCAGGTTTTGGGTCCTTTTCATTGCTTCCTTGAAACACAGAGCAAAATGGGGCTAAACTCTTAAACGAAAGAATCCACTTCTAGGTGTAAAATTTCTTCTTTAACAGATTACCCCCATTGAAAAGGGAGAAAAAATGACATAGTTGTATCACAAAAAGAAAATATCAGATTTAGAAATATAAATTTTAACGTTAAAATTCACTATCAATTTCGCATTTAACATATTTTTTCTGAAAAAAAAAAAAAAAACAATGTCCGCTGTTTAGAACAGTGACTTGTCTGTCCACTTCATTACTCATTGTTTATTTTCTAGACAATACATAGAAATACCTTGTTTGGGACAAGTCCCATGACTCTGTGACCAAGATGATCCGTTCCAGAAAACTCCATTCCCAAAAGGCAGTCAATGATATCTTCTATGCCAGGAATAGCTTCAGTTGGGAGTTTTCCGCTAGCCAACATGACGTCACGAAAGTTAAGAGAAGCGTAATGGACGTTGCACATTTCCGTAGCAGCTGTTGATGACGTCTCACGATGCTTGAGTGGCGACTGCAGCCACGCCAGACTTGACAGATCTCCTCGTGTTAGAGTATTAACGTAGGCATGGGCGGACGGTATTAAGGGCACTAGACAAGAGACAGAAAAATCAGTAAAACTTTAGAATGAAGACCAATGGTGGTAAATATAGACCAAGCA
Organism: Ctena decussata; assembly: GCA_963989385.1. NCBI lineage: Eukaryota > Metazoa > Mollusca > Bivalvia > Lucinida > Lucinidae > Ctena > Ctena decussata. Next base: position 35,876,838 of record OZ022513.1, read on the forward strand.
GAACTTGTTAATACGGTTATATTTACATTATCCGTGCATTTAATGAAAAGCCCTGTGGTAAACTATTAGAACGAAATGTAACTTAAACTTCAATAACTACATCGATTCACGCGACGTTACATGCCGTTGTGTGAAGTCAAAATAAACCATGGTTCTCCAATCTGATTGGACGTAGGTGACGTTATGACGTCGTTGTTACGTTGTTGACGCTGTACCGCTTTTAGCAGAAAACTGCGTATAAATGTTTTTTTCTGCTTCAACTGTAGCCCCTAAGGCAAATTTGTGGTCAAATGATAAATAGAAAAGAATGTAAAAATAAGCAATGAACATATTTTTTTTCTGGCGTTTATCGAAGTATAAACTATATTGGGTCGCTAGCAAATTTAACATAAACCCCTTCCGTGTTCACTTACTTTGCACGCGACCTAATGTATTTTATACTTCGATAAACATCAGAAAAAATGAGATTCATTCCTTAAATAAGACGAGAGTTTATATTAAACAAGAGGGCCAAGAGGCCCTATATCGCTCACCCGAGCAAAAAGGTCAAAGGTCAAACTAGGGTCATAATTTGAACAAACCTGATAATTTGCAACCATTTTCAAATGGTTCTGATGAAGAAGATTTTTTAATATTTTTCTATGTATTGCTATGGTTCCAACCCTGGACCCCCTGGGGCCATTTTGGACCCTGGGGCCATCATTTGAATAATCTTGATAGAGGACCACTAGGCAATGTTAAAAGCTAAATTTCAAGCCTCTGAGCCAAGTGGTTCAGAATAAGATTTTGAATATGCTTCTATGTATTTGTATGGTTCAAACCCAGAACCCCCTGGGACGGGGCCATTTTTACCCTGGCACCATCATTTGAACAAACTTGGCAAGGGACCACTAGGCTGTGCATCATTCCAAATTTCAATCATCTGCACTAAGGGGTTCTGGAAATGAAGATTTTTAAGTACATTTTAATTTCGAACCCCGCCCCAGAGCCATTTTGGATCCCAGGGCCACCATTTACACGAACTTTGTAGGGGTCTACTAGGCAATAAATCATACCAAATTTCAAGCTTCTGAGCCAAGTGGTTCTGAAGATTGAAGAAGATTTTTTAATAGTTTTCTATGTATTTCTATGGCTCAAACTCAGGACTCCCTGCCGCAGGGCCATTTTGGACCCTGGGGCCATCATTTGAACAAACTTGAGAAAGGACTACAAGGCAATGCATCATAGCAATTTTCAAGCATCTGAGCCATGTGGTTCTGAAGAAGAAGATTTTTAAATATTTTTATGTATTCTATGGGTCAAACCCAGGACCCCCTGGGGAGGGGCCATTTAAGACCCTGGGGTCATCATTTGAACAAACGTGTTAAAAGACTACTAGGTGAAGCAACATACCAAATTTCAAGCATTTGAGCCAAGTGGTTTTGAAGAAGAAGATTTTTTAAATACTTTTCTATGTATTTCTATGGTTCAAACCTAGGGGTCCCTGCTGCAGGACCATTTTGGACCCTGGGGCCACCATTTGAACAAACTTTGTAAAGGACAACTAGGCAATATATCATACCGAATTTCAAGCATCGAACCTTATGTTTCTCAAGAAGAAGACTTTTGAATATTTTTATTTGCATTTCTATGGTTCAAACCTTGGACTCCATGCCAAGGGACCATTTTGGACCCTGGGGCCACCATTTGAACAAACTTGGTAAAATACTATTAGACACTAATACATACCAAATTTCAAACATCTGAGCCTTGCGGTTCTGAAGTAGAAGAGTTTTGAACGTTTTACTATGTATTTCTATGGTTCAAACCTGCGGTTCCCTGCCCCGGGGCCGTTTTGGACCCTGGGACCACCATTTGAACAAACTTGGTATAGAACCACTGGGCAATGTCACATACCAAATTTCAGGCATCTGAGCCAAGCAGTTCTGGAGAAGATTTTTAAGTATTGTTTTAGTTTTGAACCCAAGACCCCTGCCCTGGGGCCATTTTGGACCCTGGGACCACCGTTTGAACAAACTTGGTAGAGGACCATTAAACAATGATACATACCAAATTTCAAGCATCTGAGCCAAGCAGTTCTAGAGAAGAAGATTTTTAAGTATTTTTTAGTTTCGAACCCCTAAACCCCTGCCCCAGGGCCATTTTGGACCCTGGGGCCACCATTTGAACAAATTTAGTAGAGGTCTACTAGACAATGCTTCACACCAAATATCAAAGCCCTAGGCCTAGCGGTTTCAGAAAAGATGCCATTTATAGCAAATTGTTGACGACGGACGACGCACGACGCATGACGGACACTTGGCGATCACAATAGCCCACTCTGAGCCTAAAGGCTAAGTTGAGCTAAGAATAACACAAATTTGCGAATCAGTCGTCTAATGCAACTATAAATTGAGCTTTTCTCTTCCAAAACAATTCCAAAGATCTAGCATCTTTGAGATTGCTTGGAAAGGGAAAATCTCGTCGTAAAACTGTATATAAAGGTAAATATCGCGAAGCACTGTCGAAAATTGAATGCCACCTTAGTCAATTGCGCCTAACACCGGTTCGTCCGCAGAATATAATATCTGACTACATGTATGATAGGCAGATACTGATTTGCCTATATATATGTTTGCCAAGGACCCAAAGCCAAGAACAGTTCATAAATAGTACAGTATAGTCTGTTTGCTCTCAAATGCAAACGCGGTTTGTCTTATTTTCTCAAAAAGACAAAACTGCAATTAAATGTCCTAATGTCTTAATGATTCTGATAAATAAAACATAACATATTATGAAATATACGAATATCGGCTGCTGTTGTGTTAACAGTAATGCAAAGAACTAGAAATACTTTTCAGAGAAAGGCAAATGCCCCCCACAGCTCCTTCCCATCCCTCTAATCCCCCACCAGAAAATATGCACCTTGTAGCACCTTATCATTATCCTAAAAATTCAATATGTTGATATATATCTGTTAAGTTTAGTCTAAAGATGACACTATGTTCAAGAGTATGTAAAGTCCTTTACTGGCACTAAAGTCAATGTCACCAAACAAAACCTTTCACTTTCACTTTTCATAATTATACATCCACAGACGTCTGATAAAATTCCACCCAAAGGTTCAACGAATATACTCTTCGCAAAAACTGCTAAGAGCTTCTAGTTTCTGTGAAATATGACCAAGATCATGAGAATCTAATTAGCTCTTAAGCTTGTTTTTATAATACATGTACATCTATGCATAAGTAAGTAGAATATTCTCAGGAACTGGCACAGTGCAATCCAAGATCCTACTCAAGATACATGTGGCAAAAGACAACACAAAATTAGGCACCACCAAAATCATCACCAACAGCAGCCATGTGAACAGCCATTTCCCATGTGTAGGTGGTCGCTGGGCAAGCCTTTACATCAACAACAATATATCAATAACACACATAGCAACAAAAACACATTAAACAACCAAAATGAATCATAACATAAATGCCGCCTTGGAACGGCCGAGGCAAGTTCGGAAAACATCCATCCACATGTTCAAAACATATCCTACCTACTACGAAATTGAAGAAAAAGAGGTCAAGATCACCCAAAAGTAAACATGTCTTTAACTTGTCACAATAATATATCCTTGAAAGTCTATTTCATACCAATCAATTGGTTCAAGAAATCGCATTTTTAGGGAAACTTTAATATTTGTAAGTTGGTTTTTGACTGCAATAGTTGGTTCAAGATTGCCAAAACATGATAAACTCTTGGACTTGTCCCTAAAAGTTTGGTGGGAAGCAAGTCTCAAGAGATTCTTCATGTTTAGTGAGGCTCTCATAAATAAAGTCCTGCTATGGACCTTGAAAATGAGGTCTTGGGCACCAAAATCTTATCAGCTCTTAAGCTTTTCTCAAAAATATATCTTTGCATGTTTGGAGAAAATCCATCCCTGATTCAAAAACATATCCTACATAAAAACTTTTTGACCTTGAAAATGAGGTCAAGTTACCCCAAAACTGAAGATGACTTTAACCTGTCACACTGACATGTGCATGCTAGTCTGATCAATACACATCCATTGGGTCAAACATATCTCATTATTTAGTATAACGTTTGGTTTTGACCTTATAAAGGTCACAAAAACAGAATTAACTTTTGAAATTTTCCTAAAGGTTCTCTATGTAAGTTTGGTGGGAATCAAGCCAATGGCTCAAGAGATATTTCATTTTTTGAGACAATAAAATCCTTCTGAGATAGAAAATAAGATCACAATCACTAAATCTAATTAGCTCTTAACATTGTCCAAATGATCTACTCAGTCATGTAAGTTTGGTGAAATTCCACTCAAGAGATATCATGGTTACAACACATTGTCACTATCATGCCAAAAGTAGAAGGTAATTCGTTCATGATTTTTCTAAAACACAGTAAGTTTTAGGCACTATTTGGAAGACTGTCAGGGTAGATAAATCTTACCCACAAATTATTTATTTCCCCTTTCTTTCGGACTTTCAGAGTTGCTCCTAATCGGTAGACATTACAAGACTTCTACGACAGATAAGCTTACATGCTCATTCGTTCCATCTCCTCTCTGAGTTTAACCCAATAAAGCCCAACGTCCCATAAAAGGGATGTTTCCAATTACTGCAGACCCACACCAGACGCCGTAAAATATGACGTCAGATCAGGGTCCATACTATTCGCATATAATAATCCGGTGTTTTTTTTTTTGTTTTTTTTTTTTCAAAAAAAGGAATAAATATGATACAATTTTAAAAATTAACTAAACCAGAGGCCCCTCAATCGATAAATGGACTCATCCGAGATTGATAAGGATAGAATAGTTCATTAAGCATAAATTGGTTAAAAATAAGCTTTTGCAAATAATTAGCCAACATGAACCAATGAAACATGACTAGTGTTAATGTCAGGCTTATGTGTGTAAATAAGTTGCGTTAAAATAAAAGAACTGATTGAGTTCTCAGCAAACTCTTGAAAGTGGTTTTCGAGAGTTTTGCGAAAATTTCATGAGTGTACTTCGCAGACATCTATACAATTTGAGCCGCAACACGATAAAACCAACAAAGTGGTTGTGCGCCCAGCGCAGACTCAGATCAGCCTGGGCATCCGCCCAGTCTGAACAGAGTAATTGCTGAGCGCTTGAGGGGTAGCTAAGGGTCTAAGATACCTCCATGCGGACAGCAAGGACTCTGATCAGACTGGGCAGATGCCCAGGCTGATCTGAGTCTGCGCTGGGCACACAATCACTTTGTTGGTTTTGTCATGTCGCGGCTCATTTACTTTTCAGGTGTTACTGAAATTGCATGTTTACCTGGCATGTAAGCGTAGATCTATCTATACCGAAGAACAGACTTCATCAGTTTGTAAACGATACATGATATACCTACCATTATCTATTGGGATATGTCTATAGCTGCCCCACTGCCCATTTTTGTACACATTCACAACAAGGTCTCTTCTGACAAGAGATTCCATGACCGTTCCATCTAGAAGTGTATCATCCCCATCCATGTTGAGAATGCACCTAAAATGCCAAAGAAAATGCAAACATACACGTGTAAAGATGATTCTGCAAAACTGTTCTTTAATGGTCACCGACTTTGCTTTAACTGAGTAAAAATAATCATGCTAAATAAAAGAAAAATTAAAAGTCAGAAGTCTTAAAGATACGCAGGCTAAACTTTTTTGTAGACTAAATAAATGAAAGTACCATGGGTTTGAGTATTAACAGAAAGAATTGCAAATACGATAAGTAAAAAGTGCAGTAACTATTCGAAACTTTCGTTTCTTGTCTGAAATTAGTGTTGCAGCTGACACTCTCGAAGATTTTAAGTAACGATTGTCATAATGGTGGTTTGGACTGGCTGTTATCACTAGAATAAAAAAAACGGATAGTTTTCTTTTGCCGGAATTTCTTTAGTGCCAAGACTTGCGAAAATATATGAACCACAATGTAACTATGATCTGTATCAGAGGCAAAGCACCAAATTAGCTGCGACACGAAAAATCAAAACCAAAGTGGCATGTGCGCCCAGCGAAGACTAAGATCACGCTGGGCATCTGCCCAGTCCGAACAGATTTTACTGAGTCTAAGCTGTTCACACGGAGGTAGCTTTGACCCTTAGCTACCCTGTAAGTGCAAACCACAGACTGACAAGACTGGGCAGATGTCTAGGCTGATCTGAGTCTTAGCTGTGTGCATGGAGGTAGCTTAGACCCGTAGCTACCCTGTAAGCGCACAGCGAAGACTCTAATGAAACGGGGTGAATGTCCAGGCTGAATAGTCTTCGCTTGCGCATGGAGGTAACTTAAACCCTTCGCTACCCAGTAACTGAACGGCGCAGACTCTAATGAAACAGGGCGGATGTCCAAGCTGATAAGAGTCTTCACTGTGCGAAAAGAGGTAGCTTAGAGCCTTAACTACCCTAGCCTGTAAGTGCACAGCGAAGACTCTGGTGAGACAGGGTGGATGTCCAGGCTGATATGAGTCTTCGCTGGGTGCACATGCGACTTTGTTTGTTTTGTCGTGTCGCGGCTCAATGAAGGTACAGCATGCTTGCAGCGGCATCGCCAGTATCACCTTACAGGGTAAAGGTACATCTTCATGTCTTCCGCGTTTATATACAGAACTTTTATAAGTCCCTGTTTTCACACCTAGAGTATACAACCCTTCCAAAAATACTTCTACTCTTAAAGGAAAGTATTTACTCCTAAAGAAGCCCATTGAATAATCGATAGTATTTGGAAGAGTGGCAAAACTTGAATGTTATCGACCTGCTAATCCTCCTAAAGTTTACCTTATATTCTCTTGTTCTTTTCGGAGACAAGAAACCAGTCCCAGAACGCCACTAATGTTGTTATCTGCTTTCAGCCACAGATTCACTCCCTTTAAATCTTCTCCTCTTTCTGCTATTTTCGTCTTCAGTTCTTCTACCCAGGTACATGTAAGATCTGATATGTCTAACACAGTTTGTTTCGCCACTTGATTTGTCGAGTTTTTCCTCAGCAAGAATAATGAAGATAAAAGGTTGTCAGAAACTTCCTGGATTACCTCAAGTCCCTCTTCACTAAAGATCTGTCTCCATTTTGTTGCATCACAATAAATGCTGCACGTTCTCTCCTTTAGATCATTATATTCTAGATCTGTAACATTCCATAGTTCGTCCAGTAGCGCCATCGTGTGAAAATTAGTGGTTATTTCGTGGACCAGCATAAACCCGTCATCTTCTAGGACTCCCTGCATGCTTGTGAGAGCTTCTCTGATATTGCCACTTTTCCTGATGATATTATTTGCAACTATGAGATTATACGTGGCCATATTATCAGGAACTTTGGACCCTGGTTCCCAGTTAATGACCTCTTTGACACCCTTTACAGACAGATGTTCACGTAAATCTTGGTCTATTGTGGCGACACTGTAACCGGTAGTTAGCTGATTCAGAGAAAAGAACTCATAAAGACTGTCGGACCAATTTCTTTTAGCGATCTCCATTACTTTGATGCTCTTGGAAGAGGTATTTTCTCTAACAATATCTATACAAGGCCTTAAAATACTAGCCTGCAGAAGGTTGCCTAACAACATATCACTTTGGATGTCCTCTGATTTAGACTTAAGAATGTCTCTAATTTTTTCTGCTTTTCCGTCTTCATTAGAGATACCAGCCATTACTCTTAATACCTCTAAAAGGGCTTGATCTTTAGGATCTGCGAAATTTTTCTGCCACTCTTGAAAGTCAGTGTTTATATTTAAACTATCTACTTTTGTCTTCTCGCTTTGGCTAATGGTTTCTCCCAATAAGTTTCTTAGGCCATTTTTCTGGCCCAGTAGAACAGTACTACATTCTTCAGCGTAGTTATGCAATGTTTCATTCTCGGGGCTCTTGACAAGTGAATGAGTATATGGAATGAACTTGAATGCTTCATGAGTGGCAGATTTCTGTTCTGAGCGTCGGGCTAGGGTAGTATGCAAACCATGAATATGAACCCCACCTGCCCTTCTTATAAAATTTTCTCTACCTATGAATACATCAGCACCTATTTAACGAAAGAAAAGAAAGTAAATCAACAAAATATTTTGGTATAAAACTGATAAGGTTGCTATAAACCAGAGGACCAATGGTCCTGTAGCTCACCTGACACCTTCTGTCAACAGACACAATTTGTCATTTCGCTCATTTTTACAAATTTGAAACCAGTGGTTTATAAGGAGTGAGTATTTACTTTTAAGATCTCAGTGACCCTGAGTTAAAAAAATGGCCTTGACCTTTCATGACATTATGTCTTAATGTACTCATTTAGTTAGCCATATTTTCCAATTATTATATCTAGGCTTAAAAAGGATTATGAAATCAACTGTTTAAGCATTTTCCCATATAAAAGCATAACATACCAAAGTTGTCCTTGCCATAAATTAGGGTAAGGTTGATGCAACGTCCTGATTTGTACAAATTTTCATGGACCCGCGTCCCAAATGCTACATGTTGTGCCCCAAGCTCATTGGGCCTTTGATTCTGGAGAAGAAGATTTTTTAAAGGTTTTTACCATATATGAGCATGGCTGCCATCCTGGTCACGTGACCATGACCATCTGGACAAACTTTGGTTCCTTTGACCAAGTGAAGATCCATATGAAATATGGTTTCAAACAGCCCAGTGGCTTCAAAGAAAAAGACGTTTGAAAATGTTGACAGGCAACAGAATCTCAGTGACCTCGAACAAAAGTCAAAGAAAGACCTTGAACTTTAGCAACACGATATCTTCATTTGCTCATTTAGTTGACCATATATACCAAATATCAAACCTCTGAGAAATCCACTGTTTAAGCATTTTCCCATATAAAGGCATTACATACCAAAGTTAACTGTGTTGTAAATTAAGTCAATGTCAACTTACGGTCATCATTTGTATAAATTATGATGGATTCGAATGCCCAATGCTACATACTATGTTTCAAGGTCATAGGCCTTTCGATTCTGGAGAAGAAGATTTTTGAAGGGATTTTACTATATATGGGCGTCGAGGCCATCCTGGTCATATGATCCAGATACCCCGAACAATTTTTTGTTCTCCCGACCTAGGTAGGCTCCATATGCAATATGGCTTCAATTGGCGCAGTTGCTTCAGAGGAGAAGATGTATGAAAATGTTTCCAGGCAACAGAATCTCAGTGTCCTTCGACAAAGGTCAAAGAATGACTTGGACCTTAAGCGACATAATGTCTTCATCTGGTCATTCAGGTAACCATTTATACCAAATATTATACCTAAGACTTAAATAGTTCTCAGAAACCCACTGTTTAAGCATTTTCCCCATACAAAAGCAAGACATACCAAAGTTGACCGTGTCGGAAACTAGGTCATGGTCAACCTACAGTCATCATTTGTATAAATTATAATGGGCTTGAATGCCCAATGCTACATATTAGGTTTCAATGTCATAGGCTTTTCGGTTCTGGAGAAGAAGATTTTTGAAGGGATTTTACCATATATGGGCGTGGCGGTCATCTTGGTCATCGGACCAAGATACCCTGAACAAACTTTTGTTCCCCGAACCTAGGTAGGCTCCATATGAAATATGGTTTCAATCCGCACAGCGGCTTCAGAGGAGAAGGTGTATGAAAATGATTGTCAGGCAACAGAATCTCAGTGTCCTTGAACAAAGGTCAAAGAATGACCTTGACCTTAAGCGACATAATGTCTTCATCTGGTCATTCAGTTAACCATATATACACCAAGTATTATACCTTAGACTTAAATAGTTTCTGAGAAATCCACTGTTTAAGCATTTTCCAATATACGAGGGGTGATTGATAAGTACTGAGCCTAAGGTACTTCTAGTGAATCTGCGCATGCGTGCTTAACATGAATGCAATTAGCTGTTATTCACTAGCTTTCAGTAGAAGTTTCGAAATATTTGGCGAAAGTTTTCTTTTTGAAGCGCCTGAAATATAAGAGGGATGGCATATTCTTAAAATAACATTTAAAATCTATTTGCCTTGCATTACTTTGAAAATTCATTCTTCGCATTCTTCAAGATCTAAATGGTTCTTGTTTTAGTACATGCAAATATGATAATTTGTCAATGGTTTGATGGGGAAAAAAACAAAATATTTTGCCATCTGGTGGCTTGACCGTAAACTCTTAAATATTGCAACCCTGAAATTTAATGACCTATATACTACTTTCGTGTTTACTAGGAAGATTGTGAGCAAAACCAAACAATGTTTACATACAAATAAACATTGACATCTTACATGATTTTCGTCACAAAGAGTTAAAAAATATTCACTCGTGTGCTCGCAGAGCATGCGATTCCAACATGCACTATCTGTAGCAACTCTCAAAATAGACACTTTCTGGAAATTAAAGTTTAGCTTTTTATTCTGAAATGGAATAAATTTATGTTTGCGCATATCATCATTTACCGGAATGCTGTATGACATATATTTGCAAAAAACAAGTATTCCAAAATGTTTATCTCTGCTGAAGTTATGGTCGGTCAAAGAGTTATACAGTGCACCCATGGGAGTAACTGTAAAAGGTCAAGTGTCCTCCAATTGATATTTAAGATAAATACCGGAAATTTGGTGATTGTTGCTCTGTAGAATGGCTGTTTAAGATCAATAACTCCAATCCACTCTAAAGTTTTCAAAACATGGTGAGGCTCAGTACTTATCAATCACCCCTCGTAAAAGCATAACGTACCAAAGTTGACAATGTCGTAAACTAGGTCAAGGTCAACCTACAATCATCATTTGTATTAACTATGATGGGATTGAATGCCCAATGCTATATACCAGGTTTCAAGGTCATAGGCCTTTCGTATCTGGAGAAGAAGATTTTTGAAGGGTTTTTACCATATATGGGCGTGGCGGCCATCTTGGTCATGTGACCCAGATACTCCGAACAAATTTTCGTTCCCACAACCTAAGTAGGCTTTATATGAAATATGGCTTCAATCGGATAGTGGTTTCAGAGAAGAAGATGTTTGAAAATGTTGACGGACGGACGACGGACGGACGACGGATGCCTGGCTATACTATAAGCTCACCTGTGAGCCTAAAGGCTCAGGTGAGCTAAAAAGCTGCATAAACTGCTCAATTCTTGCTTTGATTTTGCTACAGGTAATACCTTACATATTATGACCACGACTCATTATTTAGTCCCCTCGCAATAACAGTTTGCTCTCCTGCAGTAGCATTTCGTACATGTATCTGTAATAATAATGTCCTGTCGCGGCTCATATGTCTTGGCCACAAATTATTATTTCATTCCCTGGCATATATATTTCGTTTTGTCCATGAATAATTATTTCATTCCCTTGCAATAGTATTTCGCTCACTCGCGATAGGCTCACTTTCAGAGGAATTTCGTTGCCATGCAACAACAATTCGTTCCTTTGTCAAATTATTTCGTAGCCACGAACTGATAGTTAATCGAGATAATTTTTCTTCTCATGAAGTACTATAATTTTACTTAATGCCTGAATATTTTGTTCTCCAATTGATATTTCGCAGCCCATACAAACGGATACCTCTACCCATAACACTTTCCTGTTAGTCGCTGCCGTCTTTATGTTTTTGCACCTAGTCTTCATAAGAAATCTGTCACAAGCATAATGCAGATCAGCCTATGCACGAGCGCAAATTGCTAAAACATGCAATTTGTAACTCTAGAATGTCAAAATTATTATATGGAATGACTAAACTGTGACTACCCTGACCAAACCGGGCATACTCGATGCATGTCTTACAAAAGTTATCTCACATTGTTGATCATGTGACGGGTCTCAAGGGGATATCCTTCCGAAAGCTTAGACCTGTACATATTCGGACTTTTCATAAATTCTCTTGAATATCCATATTTATCTTCTTTGTGCTAGTCTATAGGCATGTTGATGATTGGCTATATTTCAGACAAATCTACTAGAGAAAAAAAAATGTTTCTCGACTAGCCAAACAACTAACATAAATAAGACAGAAGTGAAATATCAAGTATCATAAAAAAATTATGTGACAAACAAATTCAAGGAAAATATTGAACCACAAAGATTCTCACTGAGCACATTAAATGACTGTCAAAGAAAATACTCAATATAATACAGCTGATCAGAGAAGAGTTCAGCTCTTATCAGCTAAGTTATCAGTTCGTGTTTAAATCCCTCTGGATGCGAATTATTTTCACCGTAAACTTTGCGAGGTTCCATAGCACAGTTTGAGTGATTCCGGCGGCAGGCATCTACATATCGATAAAATCCACAAAAATAAAATTCATTCCTATTACAAAATATACCATAAAACCTCTACTTATTGGGACAAATAGTCTAGCGAAAGTGCACATCAAGATCCTGAATGCGCAGTCTTGACAGAGTCTACACTGTTTGGCATTTCATCTGCATCTTTTGGACGTGTTACTTCATTTTAAAGTCAAACTGAGCCACGACACGACAAAACCAACAAATTGGCATGTGCGGCAAGTGAAGACCCAGATCAGCCTGGGCATCCGCCAAGTCTGATCAGAGTCTTCTTTGTTCGTTTGGAGCTAGCTTGACCCTTAGCTACCTTTAAGCGCATAGCGAGGGCTCTGTTCAGACGGGGCGGATGCCCAGGCTAATTAGAGTCTTTGCTGGGTGCATATGCCACTTTTTTCGTGTCGCGTCGCGGCTCAACGGCTCTTTAAGGACAGTTACGGTAATTATTTACGGTGTTTAGATTTTTAGAATGTTTACGTTATTTTTACCTTGTGTCCCGTCCTCTAATGTCTGCAGTCGTTTTTTGTGCTCGATAGGATCAATGACGACTTTAGTCATACTAGTAGGCAGGAACATGCCTGGCAGATCTAGAATGGGAAGCTGCATAATCACATCAATAAATGTTATCCAATCATCTTTCCACTGAATTCTGCCGTGGTCCCCTGGTAAGATATATAATAATTATAACACTGTGTATCGGGTAATATTTGCGAAACGTTTATTTTCAAGAAACTTCGTGAATAAGTGAAAATAAAGGTACCGTCAAAATCCATATGACCTTTATTAATATGAAAAAGAAACATTAAGAAAACCGCATTTAAACCAAAGTTAACATTTTTTTCTTCCTTATTTTCCTTTTGCACACATAGCTTTCGTGAAAATTACGCATTCACTGTAATTCTGATTGTAAAGTATTTGCTTTATATGTGGCAAATGATTATATTATATAAAATATTCAAGTGAATTCGATAAATGTGTGTCCTTCGCCTTTGTAGAAAGAAGAAGGGCGGTGCACAATCGCAAAATGTATTATACATTATTTACATTGATGTTTTGTAAAAATAAAGTTCTTTATCACATGAAAAGAACAGGAGGCCGTTTTGCATTTATTGTTTAATGTAATATTTCTGTATGCCTGTGAATCTTGGACCTTGACGGCAGAGTTAAGGAAAAGAACGCAGGCCTTTGAGATGAGATGCTACCAAAGGTTACTGAACATTTCGTACAAGGACCATATCACCAATGAGGAGGTTCGCAGGAAGATCCAAGCAGCCATTGGAGAATATGATGAACTCCTGACGATGGTCAAGAAACGGAAACTAAGGTGGTTTGGCCACGTCTCAAGGTCTACTGGTTTAGCAAAGACAATTCTACAGGGCACAGTGAAAGGAAAAAGAAGAAGAGGTAGACAGAAAAAGAGGTGGGAAGACAATATCAAGGAGTGGACAGGAATGGATTTTGCTAGCTCAACTAGGCAGCTGAAGACAGGACAAGGTGGAAAGGGATTGTTTTGAAGTCATCTGTGGTGCCCCAATGACCTAGTAAGGTTATGGGATAGAATAGAATAGAATAGTTTAATGTTCTGCTTTCTGTTGTGATGAACTGCTTTTTAGGTATTACATTCAGTCAACTGTACTGCTTTTCGTGAAATGATGCATCACAGCGTAGGATTTTAGACCACTGTATCGGCTTGAGAATTTTAAGAAATTTAAAGTCAAAGTAACTGCAATTGCCTCAACTTGAGCCTTCAAGTATGGTTAAAGTTCCATGAACATAAGCACTTAAATACGGATCATTGTATGTCATGCTGTATTATTACACTTAGATCAATACTTGGTACTGTAATCTGTACATTTCAGGTATTTTGCAATGAACACTGTTTAATTTAAATTACTTTTGCCAACCTGGAGTCACATTGACATAGCCCTATAAAGTTCAGTTGGATTTGATTTATGCTTAGAAAATAGTTCATTTCAACCGACGGAAAATGCCATTTTTGTCATAGAATATTAAGCTAGTCAAGTACAACTGTATATGATTTGGAAAATGCACTTTTTTCGCACCACACACAAATTTTTCTCGGTCTTTTTCGTCGTATTTCTGGGGGAAAAATAATTAGTTTCGTATTACAATCGTGGTATCAGGCTAATTCAAACACGTTTAATTGTCTTATTGTCATTTCTTTTCCATTCATTCAAAATGACACCTATGCTGTAATACTGACATATATGATGTATTTATTGATGCAAAAACTGTCAACTTTCTGGCTGCAGTAGAGAAGGAATTCTTCAAAATACTCACATGGTGCAAACGCCCTTCTCCTGAAATCGTCTCTGAACAAAGCAGTTTCGCGTTACCAAGAAAGCAACTGTCGCTGTACAGTTGGGTCACGTGATTACATAGTGTGGTAATATACAAATGAAAAGGGCGTGCATCCATCAAGCATCCGCCCATCCTTGTAATTCAGTTGTTTATTCTAAAATAAACCGTATATATAAACATGCGCGAGCTGTTGCGGTTTTCAGTCTCCCTTTTCGGGATGATCTGTTATCTGTTAAAAATACATACCATATTTCCTCGCTTATAAGACGGGATTGTTTCTTTTCTTTCATAACTCTCAAAACTCTAGATACTTCTTATAAGATTTTTGGGATTGTTATATATAGAAGGGAAAATTCCATCTCATAGCGGAAATTCATAATACTGATTTAGATCCTATTAGGGATCATATTTTAGATGACGAACGTTTTATATCCGAATACATACGGTAATGGCTCTCTCACCTTCTTTGTTGGCTCCTAACAACAGACGAAAAGCGGGTCCGTATTCAAACCCTTTCATTCGGAAACACTTGTACAAAGTTTCGGGGTCCATATCAATGTTTAACTCTTTCCTTTCCTCTTCTTCCCAGTCCTTGTTGAAATACGGCAGCACAGCTTTACCGTCAGGAGCCCATACTTGTCCACTAACTACCACTTCATTACTCTCTACAACTTGGAACTCATTTGTTCCTGGTGTAAAGTTCACGTCTATTCGTATATCCGCTGTAAATAAAATGTGAATTGAGTCACGGCACGAGAAAACCAACAGAGTGGTTGTGCGCCCAGCGCAGACTCAGATCAGCCTGGGCATCCGCCCAGTCTGATTAGAGTCTTTGCTATCGACGTGGAGCTAGCTTAGGCCCTTGGCCGCCCTTTGAGCGCAAAGCGCAGACTCTGATCAGACTGATCAGACTCTGCTGCTTCTTCTGCAAGTCCATTCACCGTATGAGAAACAAAATTACTAAGAATGAATAGCTTGTTTGAGAAAAACTTATCTTTGAATAATGTATATTTGACTTGCTAATGCACCATGAATTCCAGTATGCAATGACAGCGAAAGAATGTTACAATATACAGCTCATGACAGAGCTATTCTATTTTCAAAATAAAATAAACCTTATCATGCAACTCAAACCAGACATGAATGAATTAGTGCAATCTAGCCTGAGTCTTCGCTTAAACTAAGTTTTAGTAGGCACATCTGAGACTGGATCAGGGGTCTCAAGTTTCCCCGAACAATCAGCTTACGAAAAACAAGAAATATCTTTAGCAGCGGTCTACCGTAATACTGCGACAGGCTTAGAAACTCAACCATATTCAGAAATGACTTACTATCAGGTGTCAGCAGTGTAGCTCGGTGTATCTTTACGCTCTCGAACATGACTGGCATCTGATCGTATTGTTTACCCTCTCGATTTGCAAGCGCTTTCCAGACTAGGACCAAAAAGCCTGCGCCGGGAAACAGCAGTCGGCCATCTATCTTGTGTTCAAGACAGAAGCGATATTCGGAATCCTCGGACAGATCAATATCAAAGCTGGAACCTTCCTCATCAGCTCCTTCAACTCTAGCTACTGCCCATGTTACCGAATGGTCCCAGCGAACAGCTGGAGATATCATTGGTGTACCACGTGGCACCGGAAACTCCACAGATTGTAGTAATTTTAGCGGATCCAGGTTTACGCCATTCTGGTAACACCTTAAAAGGTATAAAGCATGCCTGTATCAGACTTTTTGAAAACTGAGATTTTAGGGACAATCTGTGCCCTGCACTAATATAAAGTTGGTTTCAGTGGAACTGCTTTTCTGTTTATACAGTTCAGAATTGTGGTGATTTGACACACTTTCAAGGGAATCAAGACAATTATTTTTCTTCAATTTTTACATTCCTGTTCAATTTGGTAAGCACTTAAAAAATAGTAGACTCATTTTTAGGAGGGGCTTTATCCTTCAGGGAACCAAAGGAGTCCCAATGTTTGTTTCCCAAGTTGAAAATGGCAGCCAGATATAGAGGTTTACCCATACATCTTACCAGAAACACTGGGCAAACAAAGTTAGGGATCGGAATTATGAGATTATACAGTCAGCTCTCAATAGCTCGAAGAGTGATATCACAACTTACCCTCTTATATAAAACATATTGTTTTGACTAATTTTCCATTTTTATTTACATTTCAATTCATGTAATTTCAAACTACTGACATTTCAAAGTAAATTTTCTGGTCCCAGAAAATTTACTTTGAGATATCAGTAGTTTGGGATGAGCTTTGACTTTGAGGTATAGAGAGTTCACTGTATTTCTGGGTCCCTTTAGAATGTAAAGAATTGGTATTGGCATGGTCAATAAGCATTTTTGTCCTGCCTCATTTTTGTTCTGCTTTCACCAAACTTAAAGTCGTGAGTTTGCTGACTGATTCACACTTGTCTTTCGACTTAATGGACATATAATTTATTATTTTGACAATCACCGGACAGAAAAAATCTTTTTCCTGACAAAGGTCACGTCCGCATAAATGACAGCACTATCATTTTCCTATGGGCATTTCATACCATTTTAATTTTGAGCCTTGTCTTGAGCCTGCTTGTTCAACATTTAAACACAGAAACGAAGGAAAATAATATCCTTAAAGATAGAAAGGTTTAATTTCGATACTATTTACCAGTATTTCAGAAATCGCACATTAGAATTTTGATCCTTAACTGTTCTTTTTTTGTCCAGTATATAATAACCTAATTTTGAGATCGTACTTCATAATTACAGTAAAAATGGCAGTTTCTGTGTTCATCGCTATCCAATAAGATCGGTCCGAATTGTTGGAATGCTTTTTTTCCATCCCTCTTTGAACAACCATCAATTTTCTATGACCGTTTCTAGGCTGTACTTAAATTCATAATAATTTTGTTTTCTGAAATTTCTCACGACCTGAAAATTCTCGCGCTTGCTGCCATGAGCCCAGCCACTTTCGGATTTTGACCGGAACCTAAACTATCTCATTGTCTGACAACACGCACGTGACACCAAAACAGGCATAATGCATTGATTTTCTAATTTAACACCTGTACATGCATCAGGTACTTACTTGCCGAGGGATGTCAGACAGAAATCAACGTTGTCCGAATGGTTTCTTTTCATCATTCCAACAATGCAACTTTCTGACCCAAATGACGTTTTCAATATTGATTGTAGAAGCCCGTGTGGAGCGATTTCTATAACAACAGCGTTGCTAGGTGCGTGACTAAGGGCTTCATGAAATAATACCGGGCTCACTAAGTTGTGAACATGATAATTTGGGGATGACATTTTTGCTTCATCTGTAGCCCATTCTGTCTCCTTGAAGGATGAGCTGATCCATCGTTCTGATCTTGGTTTGGGGGTAATTACCTGTGAAAATGTCATATGAGAAAAGTAGTTTAAGGCGTCAAATCTGATCTTATCAGACCCTGAGACTGGCTGTCACTCTGGCTCAGAGTTTCCGGTTCAAATGAGGCCAAAGTGACGCCTTAATAATGCCTAATACTACTTGTGATTATAACTTGGTCTTTCTCAACCTTTCTATCATGGCCTACTTTATTTTCCTTTGACCGTTCATTAACTTTATTAATTTGCACTGTGAGAAAGTTCTGAGGTAAGCGAAGCTAAACTCTGCATTCATTTTACATTGTAGTGTGCCGGGATTAATAGAATCTATGATGGGGTTGAGGCCAAGACTAGGAAATCTCAGGCTAGTTTTCAGATTATTTAGTCTTATGCGAGGCTTGTCGCGCATAAGACTTAAATAATCTGAAAACGAGCCTGAGATTTCCTTGTCGAGGCCTCCACCCCATCATTGATTATTTTTCTCACCCAGTTTATTTTATAGAACAGAATATCCATTGAATACCTTAATTACCTTCACTTCTTGTTGAAGCCATTCCTATAAATTTCAAACTAATTTCTATTAATAGTTCTGACATGTGTGTTAATTTCACCTTGTACATGCATATTTCATGACTGACAGCTAATCAGAAATCTACAGTGACACCTTATGCACATCACTGGCTGTCAATTTCATTTTGCATGCAATTTACCTGCAAGTGGATTTGTTGAATTTAAGTATGTAATTGATTGGGCTGTACTATTTACCAATGATTGGTATTTTGAGACAGCTTTCAGAGCCTAAGCTGAGATAGCAGGCCGAGATAGAAAAATCTCAGACACCTCTAGAAAGGGATATTCCTGTCCAATGGGTGAGAAAACTGTGCGTATATTAGATATACTGCACGGGCAACTTATAGCACGATTTTGTCAAGTTTGATTTACATTGACCATCCTAGCAGCACCATGACGATAAGGGTCCTTGAGCATTTAAACAGAAAAAAATATATTTTGATCATCCCGCACATCCGCTCAGTCTGATCAGTGTTATGTCAACAAGGTATGGAACCTGAGAGATCTGTATTGCCAAAATCAAAGTCTCTGATCAGACTGCAAACTTATCCAAGCTTTCACAGTTTACACATGGCTGAAGACCTATTTTATTGAGCACAGCTCCATTTAATTTTCATTCAAAGAAGGACCAAGGACATATCTAAGATTACAGAGACAATTTATCTTGAAGCACCAAGCTCTACCATATGACCTCTAAGTATTGTGTCAAACAGTATAGACCCAGATTAGGCAGTTGAAAAAGTAAATGGCCTTTAAGACTGCTCCATTTGTCATTCTCAAGATATTATTTGTAAAATCAGTGTGTTGAAACTCATCATTTGTGTCAAGTAATATAAATTCAAGAGAATATGCAGACATAATTTTATGTTATTTTCAGTTGATACTGTACTAGAGTACACAGTTCCGAGCCACACCCAAAATGTCACTTAAAATCACCTGATAGCGTATACCTGGCCAATGCAACGACACCTTAGCACGTGACATAGTCTCACAAACAAATCGCACGTGGCCAATATCCAACATATCTCCGTGATTTTACCTTACAGCTACTGGAGGGATGTATACCTGTTTAAAAAAAACAAACTAACGCCACTTTTAATAAACTTTCCCTGCTTTGCAGGAACAGAACGCATCGGAAATGCATGATGCGCCAACTGCCATGTGTAGGTCATGAGAAGGCTGATTCCTTGCCGTAGATCACCAACATTTAGCAGACACTTGCCTTTGTCATTTGTTTTTCCGCCATCTTTTTGTAAGCTTGTGAGACGTAGTAACAGTAACTAAGCAGGCGGAGCTTAGCGGCTATTCTCGGAACTGTGTATTATAATTGCAGGTGATTTATTTGACCTTCAGGTCAAGAACAATACATCGGTAGCAGATATAATTACAGTAGATATGCCACTCTTCATACAAACTGGATAAAGGCTGTTTTTAATTCAAAATAGACAAAGATGATTGGCTGTCATGATACAAAATATATATAGAATGATGTCACTCATATTTAGGATACCCTTCTCGGGGGCTACGCCTTCTCGAAGGGTATCCTAAATACTCGTGACATCATTCTATATGTATAAGATATACAGGACAAGGGGAAGTAATATTTCTTAAAAGAACACAATGAAGCATTCATTTGTAATAGAAATAACTTCTCTGACCTTTGTCGACTACCTCTGTTTGCACAATGGTTAATTTCTTACCTGTAACAGTGTTGTCCATTTCTTCTGTCAGAATCTACAGCCGGGCCGGGTAGCGCAATCGGTAGGGCACCCGACTCGTAAGTCGGAGGTCCTGGGTTTGAATCCCGGTCTGGCCACATACTTTCGTTTCTCCTTCCGCTGATTCAAGAAGGGCAGTTGTCAGTTACTGGCGAAAGTATTGTGCACTTAGTACTGGTTAACCGCTTAGGAGGTCTAAGCCTGCCCAGGAATAGTGTGGTTAGGTTAACTGACCGTCCCGACATGACCTTAGTTGTTTACCGTGGACGTTAAGCATAAAATCAACAACAACAACAACGTCAGAATCTACATTGTTTTATTTTTCCCTGTTGATGTCAGTTTAGGTATAAAGGTACACCTCCATATTTTTTTATCAGTTTTATAAAGGGCACAACATGTTTATTTCCTTGAACGACGAATGGATTCTGCTGTTATAGGAAAGAATTTGCTCCCTCGGGGAGCAAATTCTTACCATGTAGGTTTGCACAAATTAAAATGAAACTGGTCGAGTGCTTCCCCATTAAAGAGTACACATTCACATGCTGATATACATGATATAAACAGTCCAGTAATGACATCATCTGCAGTTTTTGAGGTAGGTAAATGTCTGCATGACACTTTCTTTAATAGCTGACCTTATTGAGAATGAAGTTAAAAGAAAAAATGGCAGGGTTGCTTTCCCTGAAACTGTATTTATTCGCCTTAAATTTTCATACCTTATCAAGAGCTGATTTAAGAGCAGGAGCAACATCTTGCATGAAGTAGGAATGAAATGCTACGCCAGAACTTTGTACTAGTCTTGCAAATATTCCCTTTTCTTGAAGTAGTTCAACAAAATCTTTTACATCGTCTATTGGTCCAGACACCGTGACAGAATTTTCTGAGTTGTGACATGCGGGGACAACTCCTGGTGGGCATTGCTCTAAAGCTTCCTGCCATGTCAACCCTGTCAAAAAAGGAGTTTGAACAGTTATCCCAGCTGTGTTCAAGACCTTTCTAGTATAGATAAATAGATCCATGATGGAGTTGTGACCGACTCAAGGGTTTTAGATTATTTAGTCTCACGCGAAACTTGCCGAGCATGAGACAAATATTCTGACACCGCGCGAAACAGCCCTTGTCAAGGTCTCGTCACTCTCACTGAGTATTTTTACACCAATCATATTCAATAAAACCGAATATTCACGATGTATGGAAGTTGTTAGATTGTTGGCAAGATTTACTTGGTTATTTTTATATGTTTCTAACGTACAAAGTGCAAAACGTTATTACTCCAAGTTTAAAAACTCCAGAATGTCGTTACTATGTCGCCTAAACAGGCAATTTTTATACATTATGGACATAAAATATGAGTGGTGCGCTGAGGCATGATAGTAGGATAACAACTTAAAAAGCATCTATGCTTCTGACCCTATACTGAAGAAGAACTTCAACTTTATCAAATCTCTGGTCATCCATTTGACATACATGACGATGTATTCTGGAATGAATTTTATGTTTTCTACTGTTTTCAATAGCAAACAAGCAAATTCGATGAATTTATGTCCCCCGCTTTTGGAGAAAAGAAAGGGTGCTCAATCACAAAATGTACACTGTACAAAACTGTATGAGGAGTTGCCCTCACAAAGTACCCGCTGTCTAAGCACTTTGATAGTATTTGAGCTTGACAAATGACTAAGTCCAATATGCAAACCAAAATTCATCTACAGAGTCTACAAAAAACATATTCAAATTCACAGACTAAGTCAAAAACACCTGCAAAGTTTCAAAATGATTGGTACACTGCATCTATGAGAAAATGCGCTTACAGATTGCTCATTGTCTATACACTTTATTAATTTTTGAAAAATTACTAGATTCAAATTGCGAAAACTAACTAATATCCCAACTCGAGATTCTACAAAAAAACACATGCAAATCCTCAGACACCTGCATAGTTTCAAAATTATTGGTACAAAACCCTATGAGGAGATGCGCACACAAGGTATCTACTGTCTATACATCTTGCTAGTTATTTGGGTCTGAAAATTACTAAGTTCAAAGCGTGAAAAAGTGACAAAACATTATCAGATTTCAATCCCAATGTCACATGCACATTTTAAGACCATCTTTTAGTAGCCTGCAGAGTTTCAAAAGGATTTATGAAAATTTGTAGGAGGAGTTGTGCACACAATGTACCTGCCCAATAGGTCTTCTGGTGTGGAAAAATGACTAAGTTTGCAAAGTGAAAAAAGTAGTAAAAATTATTCGACCATAACTCCTAAATCACATGCATATCTACAGAGCATTGAAAAGAAGCCTGCAAAATTTCAGAAAGATACATATAAAACTGTAGGAAGAGTTGCGAACACAAGGTACATGTACGTACTTAATAGGTCTTCTGATGCTGAAAAATGACTAAGTTCGCAAAGCGAAAAAAGTTGTAAAAAATATTTGACCATTACCCCTAAGGCACATGCACATTTAATAGCCATAGAAAATAAGCCTGCAAAGTTTCAGAATAATTCGTTCAAAATTTGCGCACACAAGCAACGGAACCACAGAAAGCCCAATACTATGTCGAAAATAATGACAGGAAGTGATTATTCTATGGGGGTCACATTTTTCTTTGTCATATAGCTTTCTCATTCTGTCAGAAGTAACTGCTTCATAAAGTCTTATAATATGAGCCGCGACACGAGCAAACAAATGGGCATGTGTGCCAAGCGATGACTAAGATCAGCCTGGGAATCCAATCAGTCTGATCTGAATTTTTTCTATGCGCTTAAACGGTAGCTAAGGGCCTAAGTTAGCTCCAACCTCACAGCGAAGACTCTGATCAGACTGGGCGGATGCCCAGGCTGATCTGAGTCTGCATGGGCGCACATGCCACTTTGTTGTTGTTGTTTTTTTTCATGTCGCGGCTGATATTAATTTGTAACTTCCTGATAAGCATACAAACATGAACTTTTCCGTCAGTGTTCTTCATGAAATGTCAGTGTAAATATCTATTTGCTGTCAGCCATCTAAACTGCAGACACAAGATGACTTAAACTCGGTTCTTGATGTTTTGTCTCGTGATCTGCAGGCCATGCATAAGACTGGGTATTAATCTGGAAAACAAGTCTGATGTTTCCTGCCTCGTTCTCAATCCCAACTTAGATCTAGTTACTCTACCTACCTACTGCCGCCATACCCCCTTGTGGAAGGTTTGCGGTCTGGACACAGAATCCTCTCCAGTAAGCTGCCAGCACGGCCTCCTCTGCTGTGAGAGAGCCATCAGCATAAGCACAGGCAAGTTCACCTACAGAATGGCCCACAATACCGTCTGGTTTAATCCCCATGCAAGTTAGCATGTCTACCAGTGCAACCTTAACAGGAACAGATAAACACAATGTAATGGAAATCAAAGACAGACAGACCGACTAACAGACTGACAAATAGAAAGAGACAGACAGACATAGAGGGACAGACTGACTGACTGACTGACTGACTGAGAGGAAGTGCAAAATGTATGTATAAAAGGGACTTAAATATTTAAGAATGAATTACAGGCTTGGTAAACTCACACTTTTCCAATGTGTGAATTTCGGGCAGCATCTCATTTCGACCGAAGCATGGCATACATGTACACTATTTGCCCTAGCAGATATCAGTTACGTCATAATTATATAACTCTGTTACCAAAGCGACTGTGGATTTACTAGCCGTTGTGCTTAGCATCCTTTCAAGAGCATCACTCTGACTTCAATATGAACTACTTTCTATGGCAATAAACTCTTTAAAATATCCATGTTTTCAAAGGCATACGCGCGGCCAATTTGTCAATAGCATTACTCCATCTCTGGTTAACCTAACTCGTGGCTATGTCGTTGGAACTGGATATTAAGTCACGGACCACTGCGGCAGGAGCTGATCAACACGTCAGATTTTCCCAAACTAATAATTATTCTCAAGTCATTTAATTGTGAGTTTTATGTATGTCTACTGTATAAGTACAAAGCAGACCCAGAGCTTCGGTCCTAGAAAAGCAGTCTTATAAGGAAATGAAAGGCTAGCCACTCATTAAAAGGGGATTAACTTCTTCATCATTCATTCGATCTGCCTCAGTAATGAACTCGCTCGAGATCTTATGAACATTATTCACAAGTGCGATTTCATGGAAACCTAATGAAAAAGTTTACATGCTTTTCCATTTGAAATACTGTAAATTACTTGTATTTAGCGGTTACTGAAATTGGGTGATATTGGCGGTTAAAGTCAAGTATAAGTAAATGGCACATACAGAGAACTATTTAAAGTTTGCACAGGACTACATTTTCATGTTTACAAACGGACGGACGGAAGGACGAACGGAGGTACAGACGGAATGACAAAAACTATATACCCCCTGACATACATCGTATGTCGGGGGTATAAAAGGAGACATGAAAGTAATTGGCCGACCAGGGTGTCGAACCCAAAACCTCTAACTCTTGAGACAAAGGCGCTACAGACTGCGCTATGCGGCCCGGCTTGCAATATCAGAGGCAATGTTTCATATGACTTACTATGACAGTGTTTCTTATTATGATCTAATGCAAACGAATTGTCATTGATGTACTGTTATGCTGCCAATCTGACATAATGTAGTATACTCAGAAAGGACAGAATAAGGGTATAGGGTAGTAAAAGTGTCGTGAACACCGAAGATATTATGCCTATAAGTGAGCTAGGATTCTTTGGAGGATTTTATACCGTTTTTACTGCAAAACAAAACCCTTACCTGTATAGAAGTGATGCCAACAAAGGACTTTATAACATTTACTGACAAATCTTCTCCTTTCAGTATCATGTCTTGCAGGTGAACGCCATGTTGTTTCAAGATGGCGTCTGATCTGAGAATGGAGTTTCGGAATACCTCTACTTCCATCATTTTCTTGCCCATACCGGACCACTGTGATCCCATACCAGAAAACACAAACCACACAGGTTTCTTTTCACTGCTCGCTTTCTGCAACAAAGTGCAAGTACGAGGGTCATCCAAAAAGTTCTGTCACTGGCTTATATCTCGAAAACGAAAAGTGCTACTCACCTAAAATAAAAGCCATTCAAAAACCCTATTTTTTATCACATAGCTGTAAAAACTGATTCTTGTATCAATGGCATAACAGTTACAATCTGCTTCAAAAGAAGGGTACCCTCACCCTACTGGCAAATTAGTAGATGCAACTCCGGCAATAATCAATGAAGGGATGTCTATTATCGCTGCCCGGTGCCTACGATATCTCAGGTGCTAATAAACATGACGAAAAAATCTCCAAGTGATTCTGTCCATTTTAAAGAGTTTACAGCATTTCGTAACCGCAACTTCATGCAAGCAACGCCATAGGAAAATCGACTAGGTCATGTTCTAAGTTCAAAAGCTTCATAAACGTATGATATTTCAAATTCTGAAGCATATCTTTACTGCAGTAGATCATGACAATGTGTTCTCAATCAAAATTTCAGGAAATATCCCTAACATGAAGGCACAGTGGGTCCTTGAAATTCACGTGACTGTGTATTTCACCATATTTCATATATCAATATTTTACATCGCATATAATCAACAGAAGTCGCTGATTTTTATGTAGTGTCCCACAAATTGCAACAGACAGCACCCCGGAAAATTTCAGAATCCTGCGATATGTAATTGACGAGATATGCAGCATGAAGCAAGCCAGCAGGAAAACAAAAATCGTGAAAATAGGCCAGTGTCAAATATAAGGTCTTTATCTGAGCTTATAACTAAACCAGATGGCATGTTTTCACCATTTACCTGATATCAGTATAAAGATGAAAGATTGTTCTTTTGATTGTTGCAAACCGTGGTAAGCTATCACGTTTGTGAGCAAAGTTATGAGTCCAGTGACAGAACTTTTCGGACGATCCTCGTAAACTTTAAGGCGAATTCGTACATTTTCAGGGGAAGTATTCTGTCATTTTCATTTTTGCCTCTCTTCTCAATAGGGGTCAACTCTTAAAGGAATTTCTCTCTCAGGAGCAAATTCTTTCCGTTAAATGTAGACCACTTTTGGAAGAATTTTGTTGCACAGGGAAGAAAACAGGAAGTTACAGAAGTTGCTCCCCTCCCCTTTTATATGGCAAAAGAGAAATTATGGTGTAATCATACACCTTAAACAACTTAAAATCTGCCAAATTATCAATAGTTACATAGATCTGTAGTATTACATGTATAAAAGATAGGCAATGATCAGAGAAATAACCAATTATGTATTACATGTATAAAAGATAGGCAACGATCAGAGAAATAACCAATTAAGTATTACATGTATAAAAGATAGGCTGTGATCAGAGAAATAACCAATTAAGTATTACATGTATAAAAGATAGGAAATAATCAAAGAAATAAAAAAATAGTTACTACTTGTATAAACGGTAGGAAATGATCAGAGAAATAACCAATTAAGTATTACATGTATGAAAAAAGGCAATGATAAGAGAAATAACCAACTAAGTATAACATATATAAAAGATAGGCAATGATCAGAGAAATATCCAATTAAGTGTTACATGTATAAAAGATAGGCAATGATCAGAGAAATAACCAATTAATTATTACATATAGAAAAGATAGGCAATGATCAGAGAAACAACCAATTAAGTATTACATGTATGAAAAAAGGCAATCATTAGAGAAATAACCAATAAAGGTAGACGAATAGTGAATAAAAATATTGGTGGGGCATTCATTTCATTATACCAGCTGAATAACCCAAAGGGCTATAAAACATTTGGATAAGAAAAGAAAATTTTTCACTGTTTTGTTTTCCTAAAAAACAAACTTTAGTATTTATACATACTTTTTTTTACACATTTTCCATTAAAATTCTTGTCTCTAGCACATGGATGCGCTTTCATTTCTGCAAATCATATAATCTTTAATATAGAGTATTTGAAACAAACTGGTAAGAAAAATTGCAATTATCTTGATAATAAGTATATTTTTACATGTTTTAAAAAAATGCAAGGACTCTGAGGCCAGCTGGGAAGCTTGAAGAGCTGACTCATGCAATGGACAGGTATCACTGGAACATACTGGGGCTCTGTGAGATGCGCTGGAAAACTTTTGGTGAGATGTCAACAGATGACAGACACAAGGTTTATTTCAGTGGAGAAGAGGACAAACATGAGTATGGGGTTGGATTTCTTGTGCATAAGGACATGGTGAGTGGTGTCTTGGGATGCCGACCAGTCTCCAGCAGACTGATTTCAATTCGCCTGAGAGCAGCTCCTTTCAGCATCACCATCATACAGATGTATGCACCAACATCTGGACATGACGACAATGAGGTAGAACACTTCTACCAGCAACTCCAGGATATCATAGACCAAACACCCAAGAAGGACATTCTGGTTGTACAAGGGGATTGGAATGCTAAGGTTGGAAAGGATGCACAGGCAGACTGGAAAAACGTTTGTGGACCCTACTGCAATGACGAGACAAATGAGAGAGGTCTCAGACTTCTAGAGTTTGCAACCTGTAACAGCCTAGTACTGACAAACACCCTTGGCCTCAAAAACCATCAAGCAGATGGACATGGCACAGCCCAGATGGGAAACACCACAATCAGACTGATTACATCTTGGTGAGGAAGCGCTTCCGATCAGGAGTCAACTTCCATAGGACAAGGAGTTTTCCTGGAGCAGACATAGGAAGTGACCATGACCTGGTCATGATGACCTTCCGATTTCGTCTGAAGAAAGCTAGAAAGCCAACCCAGCCAAGATTGAAGTTTGATCTTGAGAAGCTAAGGGACCCAGAGGTGGCATGCACTTTTCAAGCAACAATAGGTGGAAAATTTGCACCACTCATTGGTCTGAGGGATAATGACATGGACATAGATACCATGATTACCACCTACAATACAGTAGCGACTGATGCAGCCAGTGAGTTGCTTGGGAAGGAACGTCGCAGGAAAAAGCCATGGGTTACTAGAGATGTTCTTGGAGGAGAAATTTGATGAAGAAGAGGTATGAAGCAGGAGGAGCAGAAGAATACAGGGAAGCAAACAAGAGGATTCAGAAGGCAGTGAAGAAAGCGAAGGAGGACTGGATAGCTAGTCAGTGCGAGGAGATCGAAACTTGCCTGAACAAAAACAACAGCAAGAAAGCATACCAGCTGGTGAAGGATCTAACTTCAGAGAAACAGGGTAGATCCACAACTATTCAGGACAAGTCTGGGAAATGCCTTACAGAAGAACAAGAGATTCTCAGCAGATGGACAGAATATTGCTCAGAATTATACAACCATGAGACTGATGGTGACAATACGGTTCTGGACTGCAGTCAGCCCCCAGAAGAAGATCAACAACCTATCCTTCGTGAGGTAGTTGAGATTGCAGTAGCAGCACTGAGGAAGGGAAAATCTACCGGAGTTGATAATATACCAGCAGAACTTGTTCAAGCTGGAGGGGAGACCATGATTGATGTTTTAACAGATATCTGTAACAGGATCTGGAGAACAGGAGAATGGCCTACCCCATGGATTCAGTCGCTGATTACAACCCTCCCTAAAAAGGGCAACCTACAGCTCTGCCAGAACTACAGAACCATCAGCCTCATCAGTCATTCAAGCAAAGTCATGCTGAAAGTTATCTTGAACAGGCTTAAGCCACAAGCCGAAGAGATAATTGCTGAGGAACAGGCTGGGTTCCGAACAGGAAGGAGCACCACAGAACAGATCTTCAACCGTAGAATCCTGTGTGAAAAGTATCTCCAACATCAGCAGAATCTGTACCATGTCTTCATTGATTTCAAAAAAGCCTTTGACAGGGTATGGCATGCAGCCTTATGGGCCACCATGAGGAAGTACAATATCAATGCAAACCTAGTTCGCACCATTGAGCAGCTATACGACAAGGCTAGAAGTGCAGTCCTGATAAATGGCAGCACAGGAGAATGGTTCAGAACAACAGTTGGAGTAAGACAAGGATGTCTTCTGTCACCCACCCTTTTCAATATTTTTCTCGAACGGATCATGTCTGATGTTCTGGAAGAACATGACGGAAAGATTAGCATAGGTGGCAGAAATATTACCAACTTGCGGTTTGCCGATGACATAGACGCTCTTGCTGAGGAAGAGCAGGAACTAGAAGCTCTAGTTGAAAGTCTCGACCAGACCAGGAATAAGATGGAGATCAGTGCTGAGAAGACCAAACTGATGACAAACAGTGCAGATGGCATCCAGAATGAGATCAAGGTAAAGGGGCAGAAGCTGGGTACTGTAAGCAGCTTCAAATACCTTGGAGCAGTTGTCTCAGATGATGGCTCAAAACAGGAGGTTCTCTCAAGGATAGCGCAAGCCACTTCAGCTCTATCCAAGCTGAAACCAATTTGGAGAGATAACAACATATCTTTTGGATCAAAGGTGACACTTATGAGCTCCCTTGTCATTTCCATATTTCTGTATGCCTGTGAATCATGGACCTTGACAGCAGAGTTAGAGAAAAGAACGCAGGCCTTTTAGATGGGATGCTACCGAAGGTTACTGAACATTTCGTACAAGGACCATATAACCAATGAGGAGGTTCGCAGGAAGATCCAAGCAGCCATTGGAGAATATGATGAACTCCTGACGCTGGTCAAGAAACGGAAACTAAGGTGGTTTGGCCACGTCTCAAGGTCTTCTGGTTTAGCAAAGACAATTCTTCAGGGCACAGTGAAAGGAAAAAGAAGAAGAGGTAGACAGAAGAAGAGGTGGGAAGACAATATCAAGGAGT
This sequence comes from Ctena decussata, assembly GCA_963989385.1. Taxonomy (NCBI): domain Eukaryota; kingdom Metazoa; phylum Mollusca; class Bivalvia; order Lucinida; family Lucinidae; genus Ctena; species Ctena decussata. Next base: position 35,906,781 of record OZ022513.1, read on the forward strand.
GGACCGGAATGGATTTTGCCAGCTCAACTAGGGCAGCTGAAGACAGGACAAGGTGGAAAGGGATTGTTTTGAAGTCAGCTGTGGTGCCCCAACGACCTAGTAAGGTTATGGGATAGAATAGAATAGAATAGAATAGAATAAAAAAAATGAAAGAAAATTGAATTTCATGAAAAACGTCCTGAAAAATATATTCAGTCGATGGGGCATGCTTATGCGTATTGTTTTAGTAAAACTTACAATGTATGATACAGAATAAAACAAAAAAACAAACATTTCACCGTTTTGTTTCCTAAGTAAACAATGGTTAAGTTAAAAAATATCCCCCCAAAAAACTGCCCAAATACTGCACCTGCTGCAAGCACAGCCGGTCCTTGCCCTGTTATTTATTTTCCTGTTGTTCCGGGTCTACCACAGAGTCATGCCTCAAAAATGTGCAGATGGAATTGTACAGACCTTGATCATTCTGGTTCCTAAGGAACAGTCTAATCACGGTTTCCACTGTTTGTACAGACGTATCTGCCCAAAAACTGAGTATGTTTATGGTAGACATTGTAAGTGTGTATATATTCCATAGTTGATTGATTTCACCATGAACAATAACTCTGTTATGTGTTTTAACAAGTCATTACAGAGTTATTGTGTATCTAAATACCTTAAGTATTACATATATAAAAGATAGGCAATGATCAGAGAAATATCCAATTAAGTATTACATGTATAAAAGATAGGCAATGATCAGAGAAATAACCAATTAATTATTACATATATAAAAGATAGGTTGTGATCAGAGAAACAACCAATTAAGTATTACATGTATAAAAGATAGGCACTGATCAGAGAAATAACCAATTAAGTATTACATATATAAAAGATAGGCAATGATCAGAGAAATAACCAATTAAGTATTACATATATAAAAGATAGGCAATGATCAGAGAAATAACCAATCAGATCACAGAAAACCAAAAGGGACAGACGTATAAACATAAATTGGCAAGCCTGTTCCTGTAAAGTGCGCTTTACCTTTTATCGATTGTTTAGACTTTTGCTCGGGGACAGAGCTTCTGCATAAACTTAAGCTGTGCTCGTTTTGTTTCAGCTGATATCGGCTGAAAGAAACATTGTCAGTTCTTATAATTACAATTTAATTTAAAACATATTATTTTGTTTCATATTTCTAGCTTTTTAAAGGAAAATAATATGCAAAATTAATGGTAGGGAAAATACATTTTATATTTCCTTGTTCAACTTGTGGCTCCAAAGGTTCAAAGTCACAGCAAAACTACTACATACTGGGAACATAATTCCAAAAGAAGCAATGATAGTTTGGTACCGTATTCATTCAATCAATGGTTTTATAAAGAGGAACAACATGAGGCCAACTTCGAGTGGGAAGTTATTCATAAAAGTGTAAGGTACAGATTAAGAGTATCTTCTACATAAATCGCAGAAACCCAGATAAGAGGGGATTAGGGGGATAATTCTGAGATAATTTTTGACATTATCCTCGATGAAAACATATGTTGCACCGAGACGGTTCTAATGAGTCATGTCAGCATATATTTCAGTAAGAAACATGGACATTTAGCCTTGCCCTTCTTATTTGGAGCACTGCGAACTGATGTGAGAATGTCTCCACAAAGTTGTCTCAACAAAGTGTCAGAATGTTTTGCCCGAGCCGAGGTGTGCTGAGCTTCTTAGCCCGGTGAACTCTTTAGTCCTCATAAATTAGACGAGTCCATTTGTCACTAAAGGGTTGTCTGGTTTAGTTTATTTCATCATTGTTTTCTTCTTATTTTTGGGAGAAATGCCCATTTGTCAGTGCAAAAAGTGATCAGACGCCGCGTTTTGCGTTGTTTGCATGTCCCTTTTGCGGGACGCTAGGCATAAATGGGGTAGAATCATAAATGCTGTTCTTACATTTTCAAGAATAGAAGAACGTAAATCTTATTACTGTATTCCCAGTAAGCACACAACTTTGAAAACAACATCGATACGACATTGGGCCAGCTTTGGGTGCCGGCTGAGTTTCAGCTGCATTAGGCGCAAATCTAATCAGCTAGGAACCGGGCTTAATACTTGAAATGGCGTGAACGTTTTATACCAGTTAGTAAACAAAAATTTGGTGTCAGGGTGTCAGTCACGTGGCTTAAAGACAGTTAACGAGGATTAACTTCCACAGTGTCGTTATGGACAGACACTCGGCGCTAGGTGTGTGCAACTATGAAGAACCACTTGGGTCTAAAGCTTCTATGGTAGTTGTTGCAATAACTGACAACTCCCCTCCCCCTCGTCCCCCCCCCCCCAAAAAAAAAAGTATAAAGATCTGACCAATCGGATTCAAGTGTGGTTGTCGGCCATTTTGCGCTTCGATGAGCAGCCGGAAACCATCTAGGGCTACAGTAACCGCGGTCCGAGGCATGGTAACTTTAGCACGGTTCCGTGATATTACTTTAGTCCGTAAGGCTGGTGTTCATTTGCAAATGTACGAACTATAGGACGAGCAATAGTACGAAGAGAAGTCGGCGTATGAAATGTACCGCTGAGCCACTTGGGGACCTTTGTTACGGGAACCGAAAGTACAGAACAGAACACAGTCATTCTGTCTCTTAAAGAAAAACACTCACTAAACTGCATGTTGGACTCAAATTAAAGATTCTAATAAAATATGAAATTTGCCGAAAATTTCATAAAAATCGGACTATAAATAAGAATGATGTGACAGTTTACATATATTAAAATATTGAGCTGGGAACCAGCAAATCTGTGAGTTAATGACGTCATAATTTACAGTCAAAAATGAAAATCCTAAATTACGTTAGTTTGAAACAAATTATTGATAAAAAATGCATAAATCTATATTTTACGTCATAAAGAAACAATTGAAACTAAATAATACTGTAAGCAATTTATGCTCTTATTCTAGATTGAAATATGTATCGTTCCAAAACGGCGGCCTCCGAGACCACCATTTTGTTCTTTTAAATTCTTCATATCTTTCTTATTTTAAGTCCGATTTTCATGAAATTTTTACCAAATTTAATTGCTAATCAAGATCTAACAATTGAAGTCAGATCATATTTAAGTGAGTGTTTCCCTTTAAGCATATAGTGTCAACACCTCAAACCAGCCAATAAAATAATAACAAATGTAATTCTGGTCCACTCATTGGTTGAATATTTTTTACACCTTTTAACTTATGCTGTTGCTGGGAACCAGACCCCTAGCAGAGAAGCCCTGTCTTTAGGCTGAACAGAAGACAAAAGAGTGGCATGCATTTCGGAAAGAATGACACCCAAGTCCAAACAAAAGTGATATTTTGTATCAGATCTTGAAGTAGATTTCGGAATTAACATCAAAATATTTTGGCCAGACAAATATGTCAAATCACTTGACCTCTTCGAAGTCTCCACTGGATACATGTATCTGGAAGACTCAGAAGACCATCAGTGTATACCGAAGAGGAGCACTGACTTCCGATTTTCAGAATAAAACAGAGTGAAGATCATGCTCTATTCCATTTTGAAAACACATTTACCCACAGTTTCACCTAAATAGCACCCACCAAAGGTAAAACTTACCAATACTTACCTGGATGTTTATATTATTCTTCCCGTTGTTCAGCACCGTGAAACCCCTGTATGGATGGGTGTCTATTGACATAAACGCCGTTTCGTTCAATAATTTGTGTAGGTGGATATCATGAGGATGTTTCATGACCTTTTTCAGCATACTCTCGGCTCCATCTTGCGTCCTTGACCCATATATAAAAAGGCGGGGCTCAGTAAATTCTTTGATTCCGTGATTTTCTTGGCTGTTAGATCTCAAGATAGCGTGGGCATTTGCACCGCCAAACCCAAAAGAGTTCAAAGCAACAATCCCGCCATTCCACGGTTTATTTTCAGCGACGACCTTCAGTTTTCCGTTCAAAAGATAAGGTATGTTTTCGTTGGGTTCACTGAAGTGAAGATTTGCAGGAATAATGTTTTCTTCCATGGCAATAATAACCTTCGCCAGCGACGCCATCCCTGTAATAGAATAGAAGATTCAGTAACAAATCTAAAAATTAGGACATCTATAGTAATTATATGTAGCCAAATCAGCGTAACTGCTTTTAAAATGGAACAGTTTGATTTTATAATACATTATTAAATGTGTCCAGAAGATGCAGATGAATTGGAAAACGATGATGGCCCTGATCAGACTGCTTCTCCGGTCTGCCTGTGCACTGTTTGGTCAGACTTATCTTTCCGAATACATTCAGTTTAATTTAGTAGATGAAAACTTTGTCGTCTACTTTTTTGGCGCTTTAAAGGTTAATAATGCGTTTTTTGCCATACCGATTCCATAAGCTTTCAAGGTTAACAATGCGTTTTTTGCCATACCGATTCCATAAGCTTTTAAAAGACAGAGAACATGACAGCTGGAGGTGTTACTGGTAGAGTCGAGTCGGGTAACTTCGGACAGAGGATAAATTCGGACATACCATTGCAAATAGTGAATGTCCAGATGAGACGGCTCATCATGAGCCGTCTCATCTGGATTTTCACCGTTTGCCCATTTAACTTTGTTTTAATTCCAAACAAGAGACATATAAAGGAAACAATGTCACTGTCCGATTTTACCCGCTGTCCAAAGATCACCGACTTCACAATCAACTTCTGTTCACTGAGCTGTAAGTATCTGATTTTTTATACCCCGCCACACGTTAGTGGCGGGGTATTATGTTTTCCTGCTGGCTGTCCGTGTGTCCGTCCGTCTGTCCGTCGTACGTACGTCCGTCCGTCCGTCCGTCGTCCGTCCGTCCGTTTCCGTTCGATAACTTGAGTATTTATTAATGGATTTTCTTCAGACTTGACATGTGCATTGGTCTTAGGAAGATCTCGCTTGGGATTGTTAATGGGCAAATTTCGATGTCTTCTGATGGAGTTATTGCCCTTGGCATGGTTTTAAAAATAGTTTTTGGTCTGTAGTTCCTTTACACTTTGGTATATCTTGATGAAATTTCACAGAAATGATTGAAGTAACATCAGCTTTCTGTTACAAGCAGAATTTGTCTGCCTGGATTATCCGCCCCTGTCCTGGGGCTATATACATGTATGAAATAATGAAAAAAAATGTATAAAATTAAGAGTTGAAAGGGATTTTTCTGAAACTTGTAACAAATTATCATATTAACATAAGCTTTATGACTTGATAAAAATTTTGCCCCCCCCCCCCCCCCCCCCCCAGTGGTTATCTGCCCCTGGCACGAGCGGTATACATGTATGAAATCATGCAAAAAAATCTATATAAAATCAGATTTTTGGTATACCTGGATGAAATTTCATAGAAAGGATTTAAATAACATAAGCTTTCTGTTAAAAGTAGTATTAAGTCTACATAGGTTACCTGCCCCTGCCCCGGAGCTATATACATGTACAACATTATGAAAAAAGTCTGTATAAAAACAAAGATGTACAGGATTTTTCTGAAATTTGCAACACATTGTCTAGGTAATATAAGCTTCATGTCATGATAAAAAAATGTATAAAAGATAAAAGAAAGGGTATTGGTTTGCAGTGGCGGGGTAATACGCAGTCGTTTACGATGCTTTTATTAAAGTATAAAAAGCAGTAATTTTGTAATTGTTTTTTTTTCTTTTCTTTTCTTTCAAAACATTATATGCATGTATCATCAACATATCTGTATTGGCTTAAATACATGTATAACTGGGCATAGTCTCAAACAAATTTCATTTACTTGAAAATTGTTGGCGGACAGTGTTAGGGTGTAAACTGCGATAGGCGTTGATGATACATGTAAAGACTTTGTGTCCGCATTATCAAAAGAGACTGTAAACTAATTTTAAAACTGCAGTAATTTATCAGAAGTTAGTTTTTTATCTCCAGAATTCTACATGCATATTTTCCATATCATTAAAATATGTACACACACTTCCATACTGATTACTTTAACACTATGGTATAACTTTATTGCGGTACAATAAATTCCCTGCATTACTGAATAACCTGCAATGATTTCGAAGTTTGAAAATGACGATATTTTGTCCAAAAAATAAAAAACCTAGACAATTACTAAAGTTTATGAATGCCCACCCCCCCCATATACCTCACTAGATGAGTAATATGTTAAAACATATTTGTGTGAAGTTACACCAAAATCTGTCAATAAATAAAGGTGCTAAAGGGATGACAATTTTTTTCTCTCTAAAAATAGCAACTGTAACCTTGACTTTTGTTCAAGATATTGTTATACGTAATATATAATGTATTTGTGTGAAGTTATATATATCAAAATCAGTTAACAAATAAAGGCGCTAGAACCATGACAAAGATTTACATGTACATAAAATAGCATATGTGACCTTGACCTTGGACCTACAATGCTGAAACGTGAATTTATCCCAGATATTGTCATGCTAAATATTTGTGTCAAGTTTTGTCAAATTCATTCCAGACGGATGACAACGTATTTTCTAAAAATAGTAAATGTGACCTTGACCTTGACTCTAAAATTCTTGATCGCGAACTTGTCCAAGATATTGTCACACTAAAGCTACACCAAAATTGTCAATGAATTTAGGGACTAGAGGGATGATAAAGTTTTTTTTTCTAAAAATAGCAACTGTGAATTTGACCTTGGATCTCGGAGCTTAAACGGTAATTTATTCAAGATACTGTTATACTTAGCATTTATGTGAAGTTATATCAAAATCAATCCATAAATAAAAGCGCTAGAGCGATGCCAAAGGTTTTCTGATAATAGCAACTGTGACCTTGACCTTGATCATACCAACTTGAAATGCAGACATGTTTGAGGTACTGTCATACCCAATATAGCTGTGATGTAATACCAAATCGGTTGATAAATGAGGCCACTAGAGCGATGACAAAAGGTGAGCTTGCACGAGGGATGATCAAAACGTTCCCGGAAAAGTGCTGTATTCTCTGTACTACTTTACTTTCTTCAATAAAATTCCATCCTAGGCAACGTTAATGTAATTGTGATTCATACATGTATCATACAGAATTATTAACTTATGTCTATCCACTTTATTGCACGCGCCACCAACGTAACGACCGGTAACGTGACCCGGCCCAGCTAACGTTACGTTGTATTTTTATCGTTTCTAATAGCAAAATTTGGACGTTGCTTAGTCACAAATTATTTGCATAAACATGAATTACTTTATATAAACTTAAAAATATGTATCTTATCGTGATGTTCATTACAAAATTTATTAGATGTTTTGATTTCTTCCTATGAAATGATGGCTAAGTTTAAAGTGGCCTTCTATCAGTAAACATGTGGGGATGGGGTAATTCAAGGACAGATAACTTATTCTACCTTATCAAATGGAAGTGTTCTGATAAGGTTCCATAAACTAGAGATAATGGCGATTTGTTGCATACATGATTTATGCCTTTCAGTCCAACCATTCCAGCAAAATAGACTACACAACCTAAAGTCGTCAGCATGATAAGCTCCCAGCAATTGTTCAACTCACCTAGTAGCAATGATGTATCGGTCATCTTTGTCATAATTAAGATCATATTCAGGTAATACTACATGTAGCATTTAGAAGAGTGTGGTACATGAAATTACTTATACAAAAGGACTCATCAAAGCACTATAGCTGAATTTTGACAGAGCTTGCCGATATGCCCTTGCTGCTTGTTGATTTAAGACTTTTGATAGACAGCTAATGCTGGTGCAGGTATCAGGATGTGTTATCGTATTACTGGAATAGTTCGGTTGAAAGCGTACATCACATATCTAACAAATCGCCATTATCTAAAGTTTATGAATCTTGATAACACCATTTCCATTTTATAAAGAAAAACAAATTATCTGCCCTTGAATTACCCCAGCCCCACACATTTAATTAATAATGGGCACGTTGGACGTAGACATCATTTCGCAGAAAAGATCAAAACAGCTTATAAAATTTTAATGAGCATCATGATATGAATCCCAAATACATTAAAGTCGGACAGTGTGAAATTTCATCGAAGAAAGAAAACTAGTAAAGAGACTACAGCACTTTTCCGGGAACTTTTTGATCATCCCTTGTATATTAGTCATGGAAATAAGGTCAAAATATGTATGTCATTCAAAGGGACATAATGCTGCAATATAGATCTGACTTAAAGTTTTGTTTCCTTTATGCACATGTTCAATGCGTGTCTGAACTGTGTTGCAAGTTCCAAATACCAACACCAAATACTATTGGAGGAGTTGCAGAGACAAGAACAGTACTACAAAGTGTGCAGTACAGTCAAAACATGTATGTCATTCAAGGGATATAATTCTGCCATAACGATCTAGATCAAATTTCTGTTTCCTTTATGCAAATGTTTGATGCATGTCTGAACTGTGTTGCAAGTTTCATCTCCCTGCATTAAATACTGTAGGAGGAGTTGTGGAGACACAAACAGTACTACAAATGAGAAATATGGTCAAAATATGTATGTTTTTCAAGGGGACACAATTCTGCAATAAATACCTAAATCAAAATTGTGTTTCCTATATGCACATGTTTAATGCATGTCTGAACTGTGCTGCAAGTTTCAACTCCCTGCATCAAATACTGTAGGAGGAGTTGCGGAGACAAGAACAGTACTACAAATGTGAAATATGGTCAAAATATGTATGTTTTTCAAGGGGACACAATTCTGCAATAAATACATGCATAAAAGTTCTGTTTCCTTTATGCGCATGTTTAATGCACGTCTGAACTGTGCTGCAAGTTGCAACTCCCTGCTTCAAATACTGTAGGACGAGTTGCGGACAAGGGCAAAACTATATGCCCCTTCCCACTTCGTGGCAGGGGCAAAAAAATCACATGCACGTTTTATTACACCTGTAACACCAATGCAAATTTTTAAATGTATTGTTTAAAAGTTGATTAAATTTGTGAGCTGCGACACGAGTAAACCAAAAAAGTGGCATGTGCGCCCAGCAAGATTCAGATCAGCCTTTTCATACGCCAAGTCTGATCAGATTCTTTCCTGTGCGCCTAAAGGCTAGTTAAGGGTCTGAGCTAGGTTCACGCGCACAGCGAAGACTCACTTCAGACTGGGTGAATGTCTAGGCTGATCTGAGTCTTTGCTTGGCGCACATGTCACTGTGTTATGTTTCTCGTGTCGCGGCTCAGATTATACAATCTTCAGTGGTGCCCTGCGTTGCTGAATGACCTGTGAAGTCAGTCTGTAATTTTGTCGGAAATAAACATTTTTATCTCCAAAATAGCTTCGGAACATTTTTGATATAAACTTTACACAATGTTTCATATCTGGCACTGATTCTCCAGAAAGTGGAACAAATAGTGTCATGGTTTTAACCGCATAATGAATTATGGTTTCAGGTTTTCAGTTGTCGATTAAATCCAACAAATCAACGTTCTAAAAAATAATTTAATGTTTTAAATAGTGACAGAAGAGACTTCTGTCACTATTTAAAACATTAAATTTTTTTTTATTATCTTGATTAAAACACCAGGAAAGACTCAGTTGCTCGTACCTAATTCTGAAGGACTACCCCCCGCCCTTCCCCCCTCCCCCCCCCCCCCACAAAAAAAAATCGCACTCCCCAGCCCCCTAGTTTTTTGTATGCCATAATTGAAGATGACAAAATTTACTTTCATTTTTTGTGGACTTTCGGCGTAAAACAAATAGACTTGACTAGGAAATGTTGCTTATTTCAAGTCCTTTCGAACAGTGAGTAATGGGTTTATGTTGGAACACAATGCTTTTCTAAAATTAATGACCTGCCTGTCACTGAATTTTATGTATTCTACGAGAGTAGTTAAGTGCATCCAAGCATTAATAAAGCATTCCAATTTTGGCTGCGGCTAACGAGTTTTGATTTATCACCAAGTAAGTCATAATCAGTCACCCTGGCAGATTATAGATGATTTATCTATTCAATTCAAATTTAATTTTGACGCGTCCTTGGTACTCCGAGAACTAAATGTTTCACGTGTACTTTACGAGTCAACCAAGTCTATAAACAGGAAAGAAACTCACTGCCTGTCTTTGAATGGAGACAACCCCACTGGTCAACTGACAACTATCGTAATTCTTGGCGTGGAAAATATATTACAAATGTTATGGAATTGTGCTACAGAACGTATTATACGGGGCAGTAATTTTGAGTAACATATGCAGGGAACAAGCAAGAAGCTGACATAGTCTTAAAATTCATTTAATTAAACATGAACGGCTGTTTGGAAGCTGCCAAAGATTGAAAACGCCGGAGAAATTTTCGTTTTTTGTCGATCCCGCTTGCGGTCAGCGAAACATAGTCACTCGTTTGGTGTTGGTGCGTCCGTACGTCCGTCTATCTGTCCGTTTTCAGTAATATCTAGAGTTTGATAGACCCTAGGACCTTAAAACTAGTTATTAATATGCCCCACAAAATTTGTAATTGCCTCCCACAAAACTGTCACTGTGACCTACTTTCACGAAAAAGTACAACATATTTAGTTTTCGTCTGCAGTACTATCTCCCTTTTAATAGGCCCCAGAACATTGATACGTCATCTCTGCATGCATTTTACCACTTCAGGTCGCCTAGAACAAACCTAAGTCATTGTGACCTACTTTCAAGAAAAAGTACCACTCCAGGTCACCTTTAACAACACTAGGCCATTGTGACCAACTTTCACGAAAAAGTACAACAAATTTAGTTTTCGAGATCAGCCCCATATCTTTCTTTCCATTGGCCCCAGAACATTGAAACTTCATCAGTGCATCACCTTACCACTACAGGTCAGCTACAACAAAACTAGGTCACTGTGACCTACTTTCACGAAAAAGTACCACATATTTAGTTTTCGAGGTCAGCCCCATATCTCCCTTTTCATAGGCACCAGACCATTGAAATTTCATCTGTGAATGCCTCTTACTATTGCAGGTCACCCCAACAAAACTCGGTCACTATGACCTACTTTCACGAAAAAGTACCACATATTTATTTGTCGTGGTTAGTCCTATATCTCTCTCTCCATAGGTTCCAGAACATTGAAACTCCATCAGGGCATGCATCTTTCCACTTCAGGTCACCTACGGCAAAACTAGGTCACTGTGAGCTACTTTTACGAAAAAGCCCACATATTTATTTTTCGAGGATCAATAAATCAACCCCATATTTCCCTTTTCATTAGCCCCAGCAACCATTCAATCTTCATCAGCGCATGGATCTTACCACTCCAGGTTACCACCAACAAAACTAGGCCACTGTGATCTACTTTCACGAAAAAAAGTACCACATATTTAGTTTTCGAGATCAGTCCCATGTTTCTCTTTTCATAGGCCCCAGATCTTTGAAACTCCATCTGTGTGTGCACTTTACCACTACAGGCCACCCCAAACAAAACTAGGTCACTATTTCTTACTTTTACATAGAAGTGCCTTTTTACTTTTCATTTATCCCAGATGTTAGAAACTCCATCAATTCATGCAACTTACCTCTCCAGGTCCCCTCTCATAATACTGTCATTGTTTTTTTTTTTTAATTTTTTGAGTGCTTATATCTCTGTTACCACATGACAGATTCTAATTGTGAATGTGTGATAAGTAATTATGAGAAAAGGGTGTAACCATGTCCTCCCAGCAGAGACTTCAGGAGCTGTTGCCATCTTATGGCTAGCATTTTCACTTCTGTAAACGGGCTAGACATGCTGACCGCGGTCATCCACTGTTTAATTTTTCATGCTATGATTTCGTGATTAAACAAACTATTTGTTTAGGATTTACCTATTTTAAACTGAATTTGATATGCGCATAAATGCGGTAAAGAGACGTTCTCAGTTAAGCTGGGCCATTCGCTATTAATTTTGTCCTTCGTATTACCTTTCTTTAAATTACAAAATAACGGTTCTGTTTACCCTCTGACAAGTAGCCCTTTGTCTAAAGAAGTAGATAAAAGTACCAAGACATGCATGCGTTTTGTTAGACATTTTTAACACTGGTTCGAATAATGATACCCTGGTTTAATAGGCGACGTTTTTAAATGTCGCAATATTGCCGTTGCATAGTTATGAATGCCGCACGGCTACAAAAGATAAATCACTGCTTAAAATCGAGTTCCATTATTAAATTCAGGTGATTTGTTACATATTTCCCCGCTTAAACAATATCTAAAGGGTAGTTTTTGCTACGAAATGAGACTGGGAACTAATGTCGCAAATTTTATGTAACCTACGTCACAGCGGTAAATTCATGATACATGTATTAACTAAAATGGCCCGGCGTCATAAAACTTACAAGATCACACGAAGAAATATGTGTTCCTCAACATTTTAAATCATTTGTGCAAATTTGCTCCATTTTGTATATTTCACTCGACTTCAAAATACATTACCCCAGCATTTTTCTGTAAGAATATAATCTTACGTCACGGGCTTTTTTTAAAACCGAGCAAAGCAATCGCTCTAAAACTCATGTGCTAAATCCTGCCTAGTAACAGCTACAAGATGGTGTGCTTAGATTTCATGCACTGAAACATTAAATGGTATAAAAACGTTAAAAATTGTGTACTGTAACCTACGTCACAGGTAACCTACGTCACAACGTCACTAAGACCACGTTTTGAAAGCGTTGACGTCATTTGATTAAGCAGCGCTTCATAGAAAACCCCTATCTTCCAAAAAAGCAAGAAAAACATTTTAAATTGAAACCAGCCAAAATAATCAAATGTCAGTAGATTAGTAAATGTACAATGCTACGCATGTCAAAAAAATCGTATGCGACATCGTCCTTCAACATATATAAATAACGTCATGAAATACGCCATTTCTAATTGTTAGGGTTTGTCTCTAAACATGGTTGGTATTCCATAATCTAAAACTATTATCTGAAAATATATTAAAACTTTGAAGCAGATATAATGATCATTATGGTCGTGATTTTTATTTGAATTCTGACATGGTTGTATATATGGCCATTTTGGTCCGCGAATGGCCCAGCTTAACTGAGAACGTCTCTAAAATGCAATATTAATGTCCCGTTAAATACAATTTTAAAACTAGTTTCACGGACTTAATATGATGACTTTATGGTAGTTTTATGTGGTGTAACGGATCACGTAATATACACACTACCTACAATGTATCATTTCAGGATTCTGCATGCTACTGTTAACGTTACGATTTTCTACGGCTTTTGATGAAGATTTCTAATGTTAACGGCCGTTTAGCAGACGATTTTAACATATTAAATATTTATTTTCATATTTTAATGCGAATCTAGCCTTTTATGCTGTGCCGAAGAATTCCAACCAATACTATTATCCCTTTGCACGTAAATTTTTCCTTTTTTTGCAGTTTTATCGAAACAAGCTTAGCAGGAACCCCAGTCATCACAAGTAGGTTTTATACTGGCTCTATCTACTCCTGTATTTGTCGATGCAGAGGAATATTGTACTAAATTGTAATTAAACGCCAATATTTACTGTAGCATGCACGAATGTTTGAAAAAATGTGAATTTTAGAAAAAAGGTTTAATAGTTTTCTACGGCTAATCCAAAGCCTATGTGTTGGGTTTCGAATGTTATGCTAACGTATTCTACGGTGGACGTTTATGTTTCCTACGGTGGATATTGTGACATGAAAAGCAAAACAGTAAAATAGAGATGGTAAACCTATGTGTGCAAGGTGATCTTAGCAAATGTTTATGAACCACCTGTCCTGGTCGAAATAAGAACCCAAGATCTCCGAGAATATCATAAGACCCTTAGTGATCATCACAACTTCAATATAAGTTTGATGACTGTAAAGCATCATAGAAAGACTGGCTGACCTGAGACTTTTTCGGTGCATGTGTATAAATTATTAACTTGTTCTTTAATACTGATGCCCCTATTTGCAAACTAAACTCCAACTCAACGATTGTCTCAAGGTAAGGCCAAGTCGTATTCACAAACGTAACTGCAGCTAAAGTAAACTCCAATAAGTAAGGTTTGGTCGAGGAACGGTGAAGCTCCCTCGACGGCGGCTCGAGTTACATGTAAGTTTGATCAATATTTCAGCGATTTCTTGTCTATGATATGACAAAGCGAAGAAGCACGGCTGCCAAATGCTTTTGTTATAGGCCAAATAGCTTCTATGTTTTTTTTTTTATTTTCTTTGTGTGTGTATGTGTGTGACAAATTCATATTTTAATGGTGCTGCGTTTTTCCGACAGAGTTTTGGCTAACGTCATGTGATTTGTATTTCCTTACAACTATAATTTGTTTAAAAAATATTAAGTCTATATTCAGACGTCTTCAAGAGAAAGAGAGAGAGAAGAGGAGCAAGAGAGAGCCCTCCCCACACATACTCATTCACACGTGGTCGGATAGGGCTACGTTTGGTGTAGGCGGGTCTTACTAGTATAAGCTAGAGCATGGCTCGTCCTCCTGTACGAAGACATAATCCACCAGCTTTAGCGAGTGTATTATCGACCGTACAGGCGGACAAACTGCGTTCTTTCTCACTTATAGCATGACACCTATTGCAGGCCTTGCACGTTATGGGGCATCTTATGCTAAAGATTTGGATATATGAGGATCGTACTATAAATCTGGATAATAACTGCCGTGCTGGCAGCAGGTGCGGAATGGGGTTCGGATTTCATTTTACACTCGTCTGTTCTATCGTTCGTTCTTCCTCTCTCTGGGAGACCGCTCGATAAAGACTGAAACACTGTCTCAAATAGCCGTTAAACCCCAAACAAACAAACAACAACCCCAAACCTGTCAAAAAATCAGTCGAACTTCGATCTTGACTGAAAGCTTAACAATGTTGAGCTACAATACAACTTTTAAAACAGGAAACTCTGAAACTATTTACACATTTTTAGCGGAAACTAGATCTAAACAGAAGCGTTATTCCTTCAAAACCTCTTCGGATCCCTATTTTTAGGCTGACTTATCTCCAGTCATCATAAATGTATGTTCAAAATGTCATTGAGATCCGACAAATGCGGTTTAAGTAAAAAACATAAAATGCGGACAACAGACAGATTGAAAATAATATACCCCAACCCCAAACTCCTTTTGCAATATAGGTGGTAGTGGTGTGATTAGGGGAAGGGATGGGATATGCATGTTTAGACGAATAAAATCTTTGAAAGTACTAAGCTTCAACATACACATTGTGTTTTTTTTTTTTCATTTTTATACTATATTAAAAGAGGGTGCTCAACATAAAATTTTCTACATTGACCTTAGCTACATAACCCTAGCTGATCTTGAATCAAGTACTGCTACATATCATTAGTTGCAAACTCAAGCAAGAAATTAATAAATAAATAATAATAATAATAACAATAATAAACATTTTAATACAAAATATTACTGCCTTTAAATGGATATTTTAATCTCCAGTCCTCTCAGTATCAAAGTCAATTGTATGCAAGTTTGGTACACCTAACATAAGAAAAAAAAATGTGGTTACTGAAATTTACGAAATTTAAAACGAACGAAACCAAAGACTTGTGGACAGTCGAACAGACAGACGAATGAACGAACAAACGGACGGACCCCAATGACATACATCGTCTATTGGGGGTGGCTGGGGGTGGAGGGGCTACAATGATATAGAAACACGCCCATAACAGTGAGTTCTAGTATCATCGAAGCTGTTCATTGCATGCAACAACGTCGTCCCCCGTGTCACTATAATTGTATATGCCTAGTTTGGATAAAATCCGTGGTATAAAAGCTGTTCACAAAACAAGTAAAGAAAGCACATACGACGTGTGAAGGCGGGAAAGGGTCGGGTTTTTTTTTTTTTTTTTTTTTTTGGAGGGGGGAGGGTTTGGCTCGCAGAAACTACCAGGAGGTAGGGTTAAACAACAATATATACAGTGATAGGACAATGACTTTTTTCTCTATATAAGTGGTGCACATAAAAGGCACCAGTCGCAATTCAAAATAGTATCTTTTTTTCCAACAGCAAGTTGAAAAATTCCCAATTGCGGGAAGAATTTTTCTAGGGATCATTCTACACGCACAAAGGACGAGTTGCACTTTACTATTGCAATGTGCCCACTGAAAAGGCCGATTTTCGAAGGTAGGCAGATAACCACAAAAGCATATAGAAATGTTAGCTATATGTTTCTAGTTCATTCTGTACGATTTCATTTTCCCGTATTTTAATGTCTTTTAGGTTAATTTAGCGGCTGAATGCATGTGCTGTCTGCAACATTTAACATTGAGCCTATGGGAATTTGAACTACCAACATCCACTATACATCCAAATTTCACTTCATCCTACCCTCGTAACCACTACAATTTTTTATACATAATTATTCCTCATATACATATTCACCATAATCGGGTTATATTACAGTGGTTACGAGGGTAGGAGTAAGCGAAAAATAAACTTTTTGGGTAAATTTTCATGTATCCAACACTAGGACTATAGGATTTATATCAAAATCGTATTAGTATATTTTGTAATTGATAGAAAAAGAGGCATTATTCGACACAACACGTCTTTTTCAAAGTGTTCATCTATGTAGTATATGTTCCTAATGCCCCCATCAAGGATTCCGTGTGTGTGTTTGGGGTGGGCGGGGGGGGGGGGGGGGGGGGGTCGCAGCGCTTGGTATGCGTATAGGTATGGCGTTGTGTAAGGCGTTCGACTGAATGTCCTCCATCATCATGCTGTGATATAACCTCTGATGTTATAATGTTGCGACGTGGTTAGATGATGTAATTCTGCATCAAGCTGATGCATTGTAAAATTCTGTGACCTCGAACTTTGGTCCAATAACTTTATACGAAAAGTTACTTGGATGAGATTTCTCCTTACCTCTTTTGATATCTTTGGTGTAGGAGTGCTGATATTTGATCAGATCATATCTTTAAAATGTATGAACTGCAAAGCATCCATGCACACTGAGTCCTTGAACCTTATGCATGGACCAGGATTTCACTTATATCTCAACACGGTTTTTTGAATTCGCAACATAATTACAAATAGTTGGTCAGTAAAACAATGCAAAAAAAAAATAGAATGCTCATACTATTTATAGGTTACTGTGACATATATTTAAAAGTTCACTGTTCTTTTCCTTATATATTCAACTTAATATAGGCATCGTACCAAAGACAACGGTTCAGTCAGACTTTGCAAATGACGTCATACTATTTGTAGGTCATTGTGACTTGCATTTCATGATCCATTGAATTAATAATTTATTTCGAAGTAATATTTAATTGAATCTTCATCGGACTTGGAATAGTAAGTCTTTACAGCGCTGCGTCTCATATGGTACTAAATGTAGGTCCCTGTGACCTATATTTTTGGTTCACTGACTTTGTCTAATATTTTAAACATCTGTACCTATGTAACATCCATAAATGCGTAATATTTCATACGTAATTAATATTTGATTTGATGAAGCTTTCTTTATACGTATAAATAGTGAATAATGCTTCAGAAAAGAAGAAGGGTGATGAACTTTTCATGCACTTGCATGAACACAAGCGTGCAAAAGCGTTTCGCCAAGAATACGTTGTCTTAACAATATTGGTCGGTTATAATCGACATACTTGTCATTTGTTTCATTATTTTCACAAAAGCAAACGTTTTATATGCTTATTATTGTGTTAATAAACACTTGTAAAATCTACTTTTCTGAGGTTTCGTACAAAAATTAAATAAAATTTCTCCTTACTAGATGGTTTGAGCGAAAATATCCCTTTTAGACTGTGGATAAGAACCAAAAGTATCATATCTGTCAGTTTGGAGGGCTGATATGCCAGCGGAATTGCTGATTATATCGAAAAACCGCAGGTACTTAGTGTACCCCGTTCAGCACCCCATATGCAATAAACCGGAGGTCACGTGATTATTTATGAAACCGCAAACTTAAAAATGTGCTTATATAAACTGCCAAATGCCAAGCTTTTATAAAAATAAATTTTATCAGGATCGGTCGTGGGCACAAAAACGGCCAAAGTGTAACACGTCCTTTACTTGCTTGCTTAGAGAAGTGGAAGATATATAGCTATAACTGAATATAAATATTATATATTCAGTTTCATGGCCCCTATCCCACCACTTGAGCCAATATAGTTGTTCTGAAATTTCAAATTTAAGGAGAATACAAAGAGATTTTTCCTAATTCAGTGGGCACCGGCACCATTCCCCCCAAAAAGTGAAAAAAATCACAGTTCAAGAATAGGAAAATCGATTAAATTCAGCCAAGATGGTATGGAATCCATGATCGATATTTAACAGGCTACACCATCAACGCTTCTGCAGACACAGCAAGGTAAACCGGTCAGACGCTCAGACGTCAAGTAGAAAAGCGTAGCTCCCATGGTACACTGGCGCTCACGTATTTGTACACCAAAACGCGTTCGTACCGCGTTGCATGCGCGTGCTGCGTGCGTATCACCTGGAACCGCGCATCAGACGCGTCTAGACGCGCCCTGACGCGTCTCGACGCGGGAGACGCAAACAAAAATAAAATGAATATTCATGACTTGTTCAGTACGCGTACAACCGCAGATTGTACGTTGGCCTAATTAAAATAGTTTTAAGATAGATCTAGCTTAAAACAATAAAACTCTTCACTGATAAGTTACTAAGTTAATAATGTCTCTAGGAAGCCCTCTAGCGGGAATCTGACCGAATCGATGCGCAGAAGACGGGAACCATAAAGTAGTCCCACATTATCTGGGTCACTTTTTACATAACAACTCGAAACGTCTCGATATCTGAATTCAATGGGACTCATTAACTACTATTTAGACTGACTCTTTAATAGAACTAGGCTTAGAAACTATACATGACTTCTATTTTTCTTAACTTCTAAGCCAAGAAAACAAACAAACGAAAACAAAACAAAAGAAGTCACAACTTATCTGGGCCAGAACGGATTTACACAACTTATCTGGGCCAGTACGGACAAATCCGGGCACACGGTAACCCTCGCTAAGAATTTAACTGACCAGTGAAATTTGGACCCAGACTATTATATATAGTTGAATGTTCAAACAGAACAATATACCACAGGGTATAATCGATTCCGCTAATTTTCGCTTCCTGCAGAGACTGTACATCATATTTGGCTTCCGCCGAGACTGTCCGCGAGTTCTTGCTTCCTGCAGAGACTTCTTTACATGATAAATGGCTTCCTGCAGAGACTGTCCGCGTGATTCTGCTTCCTTCCGAGGCTCTCGGCAGGAAACAGAGTCACGCAGACAGTCTCGACAGGAAGCCAATTTTCGAGGACAGAAGTCTCTGCAGGAAGCAAGAGATCGCGGACAGTCTCGGCGGACTTCACATCATATTTGGCTTCCACTGAGACTGTCCATGATCTCTTGCTTCTTGCAGAGACTTCTGTCCTTGAAAATTGGCTTCCTGCTGAGACTGTCCACGTGGCTCTGCTTCCTGCCAAGAGCCTCGGCAGGAAGCAGAATCACGCAGACAGTGTCTGCAGGAAGCCATTTATCATGTACAGGAGTCTTGGCAGGAAGCAAGAAGTTGCGGCAGGAAGCAAGAACTTGCGGACAGGCTCAGCAGAAGCCAAATATGATGTACAGTCTCTGCAGGAAGCGAAAATTAGCGGAATCGACTATACCCTGTGAATACTGGCATATTTGTATAAGATATAAGAGTTTCACAGCCAATTCAAGACTATTTCAAGGGGTCTCCATAGCTCAGTGGTCAGCGCACTCGCTTCTCACCTCTGAAGTCACAGGTTCGATCTCTGGCAGCAGCATATAGAACGACAGTGAAAAGGCCTATGACCTTGAAACTTGGTATGTAGCATCGGGCATGCGGGCCCATCATAGTTTATACAAATGACCAGAGGTTGGTGGTATTCTTCAGGTACTCCAGTTTTCTCCACAACCAAGGCCACAAATAAGCAATTATCCTTGCCTTTGAGACAATGTGAAAACATTCGCATGCCTCAATTTTCTATACCTTCAATAATCCTGTTTAGACTAGAGTTTTAATCCGAATCGAATCAGAATTCGCTTTGAATTAACTGTTTAAACTAGCAAATCTTATTCGAAAAAAAAAGAAGCTAATTCGGAGTAAACTAATCCTACAGAGTACCTTGGATCGAATCCGAATTAACTTTTACTTCGGATTAAAAGTCCTGTCTAAACAGCAAACCGAAGCAAATCCGCATTAAAATTTATTTTTGAACTGACCTCGGGCATGTTTAGGTCATGTTAACATTTGAGCAGGCTGCATTTACTTTACTGCGAAGTAACTTGCACCCAATCGGAAACATTATTTTACTACAAAGTAACTTGCATTGAATTGGAAATGGTATAGTCTGAACAGACAAGTGGGTTCTCTTCGGATTACCTTATTGCAGAGCAATCGGCGCCGAATCGAAACAGATATACTCTACACATAGTAAAAGTAAAAAAAATAAAGTTTAAGAATATTTCATTTGTAGCTGTCAGAGAGTGGTTTTTCCCCCTTTCCCCCCGGAAAAATGGCTATAAGAAGGACGACTATATAGTGGATTGTCCGGACCTCATAGAGCCACTTTTCCCCCATAGTCCTTTTTCCCCCACCGGGAAATTGGTTATTAGTGAATTTTGTATGGCTATTGGTATTTTGCGGAACGGAACGAAACGGAACGGAATGGAGCAGAGACATTTCACGGAATTAATCGCATTAGAAATGTATCAGTTTTTCAACGGAGGTAATAAACGTGATTAATTCCAAAAAATCAATATGCAAATTTAGCAACCTTATTTTTATAATAATCAATAATTACTTATTTAAGAAACGCGAGGTGTGATTTCTTTCCATCGCAGATATTCATATACGTACACACACGTAGCAAGCTTATACAAAGATGAACGAACAGGTGTTTTGTCCAGTCATGTTTGATTTAGCAGGCAGTTTATTACACTGAAAATAATAATCGGACGAGTGTCCCGATGGGAGTGGAGCCCACGACTCCTGCATGAAAGGCGAACAGTAGTCCAGGCACTCCGCTGTGCGCACGCACAGATGAACGCTTGTACATACACAAAATTATACAAATTTATGCCCACAACCACGTACACTCATAGCCATTTTAGGCTAACACGGAAAAGCAAAATGCCTGCCAGTTTTCCCAAAATCAAAAGTAAGACAGACTGAGGGACACATGCATGCGGTTCTAGCATCTGTTATCCATTGACATGTTACGAACAGATTCTCGTATTTCTGTTTCTGTTATGAACCTCATTATTATGATTGGAGAAGGAGCAAATTCCACTATGTAGCGTGTTTTTCTGCAATCATATTACCAGGGGGAAAATCCACTATAGAGGGGGAAAACGGCTATGCAAAAACACCTATAGTAGATTTTCCCCGGGGAAAATTGGCTATATAGTCATATTTCCGGGGGGAAATTCTACTATATAGCCATTTTTCCGGTGGGAAATTCTACTATGGAAAAATCATAGTCATTTTTCCGGGGAGAAAAACTACTAGGGGGGAAAAGCTACTCTCTGACAGTAGCATGTAGTTTTGGCTGAAGGCAGAATACGTACATTCCAAGATAAACCTTGATTTTCAGAAAGCTTCCCCGAACTGCAGGCCTCCATCAGACTTCACTTTGCTAGTTCTGCCGGAACAAGCCCCCTGTCCTGGCTGGACCCAGTGCAGGTCTAGGGGGGAAATGGGGAGCAAATTCTTAGGTGGGGAGCAAATTCCCTTATTCACTAATGCAATGGGCAGTGGGGAATTAGAGATTGAGGGTGATCTGGAATGCAGTTGTCTTATGTTTTTGTGGCCCTCATGAGTAATTGAGACTGTCTGGGTTACATCAATGAATTGCGCCCCTTGGTCTCAGAGAGGACCATAGCTTAATTCTGTTGGGAGGAAGGTAGGTGGGGTAAAAATTCCTTTTGGGACCTAGGACTGTAGCATTTGTTCTAAACCTTATCTTGGTTTAGTTGGTTCCAAAATATATTCCATTTTTAAAGTTTTAGGGGCCTGTATTTTCATGGGAGTTTTTTTAGTGTTCTAATATTTTGGGAAATGGAGAATATTATTAGTCAACAACAGGACTGTAGCTAATTTCTTATTGTGGATTGTTGGGAGGGGAGAGTAGTTTCTTTTTGCTGTTTCTAGGGAGCAAATGTGATGAACCTTATACTGGTTCAGTTGGTTTCCAGGTAACTTAGCCTGGGTGTGAGATTAAGGAGGTTGGATACACATTATTTTTTGGAGGGGAAATGGAGAATATTATTAATAGACAAGGGGACAGTAGCTTATTTCTTATTGCGGGTTGCTCGAAAAGGACAGCGGTTTCTTTTGGCTGTTTCTAGGGAGCAAATGAGTTGAACCTTATAATGGTTTATTTAGTTTCCAGGTAACTAAGCCTGGGTGTGAGATTAAGGAGGTTGGATACACATTAATTTCGGGGTGGGGAAGAAATGGAGAGAGTATTATTAATGGACCAGAGGACTATAGCTTATTTCTTATTGTGGATTGTTGGGAAAAGAGGGCAGTTTCTTTTGGCTGTTTCTGGGGAGCAAATATGCTGAACCTTATAATGGTTCATTTAGTTTCCAGGTAACTTAGCCTGGGTGTGAGGTTAAGGAGGTTGGATACACATTAATTTTAGCCTTTATTGTCAATAGACAAAAGTTATTTATACGACCTTAGGGAAAGTCAGATTGTAGTCATACAGATGGGCTCTGGGGCTTTTACTGGGTAATGGGAGTTTTTGTCACGAGCATTGCACTTAGTAGGGAATTTAATGTGGATCCAGGGATTTGGGGAAATGGGTTTGGTTGGTGGTTAGCAACAGGGGCTCGTATTAGAGAAAATTTTAGGGGGATTTTTTTCCCTATTGTATTGGAATCTATCTATATCCTGGCAATGATATTGGTTTTGTCCAGGTATTCAAAGACTGCCTTCTGTATTGTATTTGCATGTTTCTTTGGGGGAGACAGGAGCAGTCTCAGGTCTATTGTGTGATAGCCTAACTTGAATATGGTTGATTCTATGGTCTCGCCTTTAATTGTTATGGGGCCACACAGTCAAAGAAGATATGGTTGAGATCTTCTGCATCATTGCAATGGGGGCATAGGGCGAACTGTATACCATAGTGAAGGCAGCCCTGCCCGCAGTGTCCTAGCCTTAGTCCGGAATAGGCTATGTTGAAACGTCTATTGAGACTATATATGTCACATTGAAGTTTAACCTTTGGTTTGACGAAATGGAAGGTGTGGCCCTTGTTGCTATTGGTCCATTGGGATTGCCAGTTTACTGCTTCATTTTCGGTTACTGCTTCATTTATTAGGGGGATAAACGTCCAGTTTTGAGGTTTTGGTATGGTTGTAAGTGCCGGTGGTCGATAATTGACAACTGCCTTTCTTGAATCAGCGGAAGGAGAAACCAAGTATGTGGCCAGACCGGGTTTCGAACCCAAGACCTCTGACATGAGTCAGGTGCCCTATCGATTGGGCTATACCGGGGCACCTTCAGCTGTAGGAGTTTAAATCCACATTCAACTTTTAAAGCATTAATAGGGGTGGAGTGGTATGCCCTCATAGCAAGACGGAGAGCTAAGTTGTTTTGGATGTTTTGGCTGGGCCCAGGGCAGGTCTAGCAGGGAAATGGGGAGCAAATTCTTAGGTGGGGAGCAAATTCCCTTATTGCCTAATGCAATGGGCAGTGGGGGATAAGAGATTGAGGGTGATCTGGAATGCAGTTGTCTCATCTTTTTGTGGCCCTCATGAGTAATTGAGACTGGCTGGGTTACATCATGAATTGCGCCTGGGAGGACCATAGCTTAATTCTGTTGGGAGGGAGGTAGATAGGGTAAAAATTCCTTTTGGGACCTAGGACTTTAGCATTTGTTCTAAACCTTATCTTGATTAAGTTGGTTCCAAAATATATTCCATTTTTAAAGTTTTAGGGGCCTGTATTTTCATGGGAGTATTTTTAGCGTTCTAATATTTTGGGAAATGGAGAATATTATTAGTCAACAACAGGACTGTAGCTAATTTCTTATTGTGGATTGTTGGGAGGGGAGGGCAGTTTCTTTTTGCTGCTTCTAGGGAGCAAATGTGATGAACCTTATAATGGTTTAGTTGGCTTCCAGGAAACTAAGCCTGGGTGTGAGATTAAGGAAGTTGGATACACATTATTTTTTGGAGGGGAAATTGAGAATATTATTTATAGACAAGGGGAAGGTAGCTTATTTCTTATTGCGGGTTGTTCGAAAAGGACGGCGGTTTCTTTTGGTTGTTTCTAGGGAGCAAATGAGTTGAACCTTATAATGGTTTATTTAGTTTCCTGGTAACTAAGCCTGGGTGTGAGATTAAGGAGGCCGGATACACATTAATTTGGGGATGGGGAAGAAATGGAGAATATTATTAATGGCCATAGGACTATAGCTTATTTCTTATTGCGGATTGTTGGGAAAAGAGGGCAGTTTCTTTTTGCTGTTTCTGGGGAGCAAATGTACTGAACCTTATAATGGTTCATTTAGTTTCCAGGTAACTTAGCCTGGGTGTGATGTTAAGGAGGTTAGATACACATTAATTTTAGCCTTTATTGTCAATAGACAAAAGTTGTTTATACGATTGTAGGGTAAGTCAGATTGTAGTTGTACAGATGGGTTCTGGAGCTTTTACTGGGTAATGGGAGTTTTTTTTCACGAGCGTTGCACTTAGTAGGGGAGAATGTGGATCCAGGGATTTTGGGAAATGGGTTTGGTAGGTGGTTAGCAACAGGGGCTCGAATTAGAGAAAATTAGGGGGATTTTTTTCCCTATTGTATTGGAATCTATCTATATCCTGGCAATGATATTGATTTTGTCCAGGTAATCAAAGACTACCTTCTGTATTGTATTTGCATGTTTCTTTGGGAGAGACAGGAGCAGTCTCAGATCTATTGTGTGATAGCCTAACTTGAATATGGTTGATTCTATGGTCTCGCCTTTGATTGTTATGGGGCCACACAGTCAAAGAAGATATGGTTGAGATCTTCTGCATCAATGCAGTGGGGCCATAGGGCAGACTGGTTACCGTAGTAAAGGCAGCCCTGCACGCAGTGTCCTAGCCTTAGTCCGGATTAGGCTATGTCGAAACGTCTATTGAGACTATATACGTCACATTGAAGTTTAACCTTTGGTTTGACAAAATGAAAGGTGTGGCCCTTGTTGCTACTGGTCCATTGGGATTGACATTTTTCGGTTACTGCTTCATTTCAGTTTTGAGGGTTTGGTATGGTTGTAAGTGCCAGTTGTCAATAATTGACAACTGCCTTTCTTGAATCAGCGGAAGGAGAAACCAAGTATGTGGCCAGACTGGGTTTCGAACCTAAGACCTCTGACATGAGTCAGGTGCCCTATCGATTGGGCTATGAGGCAGGGCGCCTTCAGCTGTAGGAGTTTAATTCCACATTCAACTTCTAAAGCATGGATAGGGGTGGAGTGGTATGCCCTCATAGCAAGACAGAGTGCTAAGTTGTTTTGGATAAGGTCTTGAGCTTTGAGAGTAGATGTTTGGGTGTCAAGTTATAAGCTTGCGCACCATAATCGATTTTACTGAGGATTAGGGCCTTATATAATGTCAATAGGATTTTTTATCTGCTTCATAGGAGGTGCCTGAAACCATCCTCATGAGGTTTAGGTCTTTATTACATTTTTCAATCAGATTTTTAATATGCTGACCCCATGTTAGTTTGCTATCTAGGATCATACCCAGGAAGGCGATATGGTCACTAAATTCTATTTCTGTCCCAAAAAGGGAGAGTTTTTGAAGTGATTCAATATTAAGTCTTTTTTTAGTGACAATTATAGCCTTTGTCTTAATAGTGGGGATTTTGAAGTCCCAGAGCTTGGACCATATCTCAATTGTCTGGAGGGCTGTTTGGAGTTTTATGAGAGCATGTTTGGGAGAGGAGTGCTAGGTCCAGATGGCACTGTCATCTGCAAACTGAGAAAGAGACAGGTTTGGGTCCTGACCCCCCCCCCCTCCCCCAGGCCATCATCAAGGGTATTTATTATTACATTAAATAGGATAGGGCTGAGGACACTGCCCTGGAGACAGCCAATTCCAAGTCGTGTTGATCAGAGGTTTTTTACCCCCCACCTTGACTTGAATTCTTTTGCCGTTTAAGAAGTTATGAATGCAGGGGAACATCTTTCCATTGATGCCGAATTCGTTTAGCTTGATGAGGGTCCCTTAAGTCCATATAAGGTCAAATGCCTTTTTAAGATTCAAAGTGACTGCCGCCTGGCACTTATTTTCCATAAAGGCCATATTAATTTCAGATTCCACTATTTTAATTTCTGATACGAAAGGAATTTATGGCTGAAGAGTGCGATTTACTTCCACTTTAATGGCGAAGTATCATGGGACTGTCCCAGTCGCATTTAGTTTTGAGTTGCCCGTCGAGTTTCTAGGCTTCTTTTTTTTTTCTTTCTTTCCCGTTAAAGTTCAAGTAAGACCAAATGAGCATTCGACATCAAGCTTGATGTAGACTAATGGCTCTTTCTCTCACATGATTTCACTAAAATGCGCATTCAATACGCGATTTTGATTGGTTCCCGTACTCTCGCGTTGAGACGCAAAGGACTACGTCACTACCCGTATCATGTGCGCAATTTTGATTGGGTCGATAAAATTTGCATAAAATGCGCGTTGCACGCGTCGCTTCGCGGTATACGCAAAATTGAGAACGAATTTTCATTGGCTACTAAAATATTCGCGTCCATAATTACCGCGTATCCCGCGCGCATCAACTGCGTCCCCGACGCGTTTTGAATGTGTACAAATACGCGAGCGCCAGTGTATATTTATAATTTTACGAATTTACAGTTAGTATGATTTAGTTCTACACTGTTCAGTCAACCTTGTCTCAAAATTTAGAGTCATAACAGTTCATGTGTTTTAGGAGGTCCGGTCTGGGTCCAAACTGTCCTTTATATGATGTGAGTCTAACTGGGGTGTAGCTAGAGTCTCCTCCACGAAGACAAAGTTAATACCAAAACTGTATACTTGAGCTTCACGCACTCAAGGCTTACTAAAGCGTCACTTCAACCGACCTTACTGGAATATGAGTCGAGTATGAGTTTGAGTTGTGTTTGTGAGTGTAGGCCTGAGTGGTTTATTGCTGTGCTTAAATGATTACAGCTTCATGATTTATGACATGTTCAAAGGTTGATTTGTTTTTGAAACAGTGAAGGCAATGAAATATTCATCAGAAAATATGGAGAAGCATATTTTAACACTGAAAGGGATGAATTAAATGTATTTAGTCATGACTATTACAATTAAGATAGGAAGGGGGAGTCATACCCATAAATCCCCCATCTTAGGCCAGCAAAGAAATTTGTATACATTTTCCTTCATTTATATTGACATTTCTTGAAATCTGACTCACAAAATTCATAATGGTTCCAAGAAGGTGAGAATGAATACCACCGCCAAAAACCGTAGAATACTGTATTATAGTTAACAATTTAACCGTAGATTGATATAGCTTAGCCGAAAGAAACCATAACACCTAC
Source organism: Ctena decussata (assembly GCA_963989385.1). Classification (NCBI taxonomy): domain Eukaryota; kingdom Metazoa; phylum Mollusca; class Bivalvia; order Lucinida; family Lucinidae; genus Ctena; species Ctena decussata. The sequence goes on from OZ022513.1 coordinate 35,934,274, forward strand.
CGGCAAATACTATAACAAGAAATGATGAAAAAAAGCAAATTACGGCACAAAAGTGACTTTACGGAAAGAGATTTAAGGTTGGCGGACAACATTATAATGTTTAAGCACCTGACTATGGATTATATTCGACAAATATTTGAAATATATGATGAAAAGTCTACTTTCACTTTTTTTCTCTATAAAAGCCGATTTAAGGAAGAAAAAAGCACTCATCGGCCCGGGATATATGCATTGTTATGATAAAACTCTTTACAGGCAAATTTTCATATGAATAAAGGCATATATACCTTACTTATCAAATTTCACTCCAGTTTTATAATTTGTTTACACGGTTTCTAATGACGATTTCCCACAATTATTTGTAAAACCGGCAAAAACCATAACGTTAACATTAGCATGCAGAACACCGCAATAACACATTGTAAGTAGTGATACAGGACGCAATAGGTTTGTGCGGCTGTTTCGAAATTTTCATTTGCGCGACCCATGCGAATGCGCACCTTTTAGGCATACGAAAGCGCGACTTATTTTCCCTACGAATGCGCGACTTTTTTTTCTATGAATGCGCGTCTAGTTTACTCATTAAACTTCAGATATATCTAAGAAGATAAATCTTATCTGTTGTCTCCTGTTCACCGCCAAGAGGTGGAAGTGGGGTTTGAACATGTCATTATCATCGTTTTAAAGTAAAGTCAGTTGAAATTTGTTTAAAGCCACGTTCTCGTTCAGTTAAAAAATGGTACGCTTGCCAGAGGCTAGGCTTTGAATGACATTTTTAACATACCCCTGCCTGGCTGTTTCACCGTTTATATACTTTTGTGTCCTTCGCCTTTCTGAATTTAATATTATCAATTAAAAGTCTAGGTTTGCTGTTAGTTAAATTTTTTTCAAAGTTTAAATTTAAAGCTGCCATTTCAAAAAAGGTTATTGAATACTACAATGAATTGAGTAAGTTTGAGTAAAGTATTGGCGGATCTAGACGAAATTTCGACTCATCAAACCTACCCGCGGATCTAAATGAATTTCGACTTATCAAGCTTACCAAGGTATGAGTCGCGCAAACGTAGGCATAGTTTCGGGGAACAAAGTCGCGCAAATGTATGCTACAAAAATTGGCGCAAACGTAGGCATTTTTCAGGTATAGTCGCGCAAACGTGCTGCTCCCAACATACACAGGTCAAAGCTGGTTTGGTATTTAGATATCTTGAAATATTTGTCACAGGGTATAGTCTAGGTATATCATACACTTGTACTGCCTTGGAGTACAAGCCGGCTTTTATAGCGCCGTTGTAGAGTGCTCGACTTTTGATCGATCGAAGGGTCCCCGGTTCGATCCTTAGCCGGGGCGTCAGTCCGTGGCAAATGGCGCCAACCGTAAATAACCCACATGTGCATTAGAACTCCTTAACTCTTATTCCAGTCTGAGAATTCGAGGACGAATTCAATATGGAAGGGGAGATGTTATAGAGAAGTTTAGGTTGTACTGCCTTGCGGTACAAGCTGGCCTTGATAGCGACGTGGTAGGGTGCTCGACTTTAGATCGAAGGATCCTCCGCCGGGGCGTGAGATTTCTTAAGAGTCCGTGACATATTCTTCTCGGAAGTTTTTCATCTTAAAATTGTGAGATTTCAAGTGGGTTTATTTTCTATTTCAAAACTAAGAGAACTTGTAATGTAGAGCAGTGCCGCTGATATGGTTTGCAAATTGTAACGCAAACACTTCTCTGCAGTTATACACAGAACTTTTTTTCTTTCTTTTTTTTGAGGGGGGGGGGGGGTTGTCGGGTGATGGTGCTGGTTGTCACTTTCAGTGCCGGGCCGTCCTACTTATTTGGATAAAAGCAGGGCCTACTGTGCTTCCAGTGGGCGTGGGCTGGGGTTGTTTGGATTTTTCTCTCATCTATCATTTCTCTTATCTTTCTCCCTCTCTCTGGGAGACGGTCCGATATAGACTGGAATGCTGTTTCTAAGGACCGTTAAACCAAAAACAACCAGCCAACCAAATACACAGAACTTGTTCATGCACCAGCAGCGCATTTAGTTATTTATGTAAAAACACAACATTCATTGTCACACCTTTTACGGAACATTGCAGACGACAGGAAGTAGAGTAAGCGTTCTATATGCTATATTAAACAGATACGTGTTATACAGACGTGCAGATGTTTGAAAGTTTGAAACAGAAGTTTTCCTTGAGTTTTTCAAATCTATAACTTTATGCGTTTTGCAGGAATAGTTTTCTTTATGTTGTTACGTACAATGAGATCGCGTTACTTCTTTTGGTAGACGAAGAGCCTTTTGCTTTTCAAGAAATGATAGAATGCAGATTTCTATAGCTTAACTTCGACCTAAACAAAATCACTTGCCTCTACGGTGGATTATACCCTTATTTTTCTTGCAGTTGCTTCATACGACTTCATACTGAAAAGGTGTTAGTCCTTTCACGTCGTCCCTCGTTATCTGAATATACCTAATATTTACAGTGCAAAAACATGTTTGCATGAACCGCATGTTGGATCTGCGCATTTTGTAACTCTGAATTCACCTATTTGCTGGCTCGTAAATTTTGCTTTTGTCAATAAACGTTTGAGATTTGGTTGTTGGCGTTTGCTTTTCAAGAAAATTTTGTCTTTAAAGATTTTTTGCAGTTCAGATATATACTGAGCAAAAGTGAAAACGCTGCATTAATGATCACAGTTTTTAACAAACACAATGATACTTTTTTTGCCTGGATATATACATTTTAGGTGTGCAAGATATTCAGCAAGAGATTCTTTGTAAAATTTTGAACCTAGTACTCTACATAACACAGTTATCTTACCTCATTCAATTTTAGCACAGTTTGTACTATACAAACTATGCGCAAGCGCAGATTCACATTTCTTTTCTGATCTGATCCATATTGATAGAAAAAAGCAAGAAATAACTCAAACTTGTTATTTAGAAGACCTAAAAATTGAAGCTTTACTTTTAAAATGACAAATTATCTCCTTTTGCATTAAAATATAGCAAAATTTAATTTTTTATTGTCCTTTGGGTTATCAAATTTCTGAGTAACTGTTTTATCGTTCTTGTAGAGCAATAAATTATGCACTTTACCCATCGTGAATTTCAAGCAAAACTGTGACAATATGTGAGGAAACCACAAATTAAGTTCTTAAGGGGATTTCTCTTATTCTCTATTTCTTACTGTGATTTCGAAGAAACATGGGTACTTCAACACTAATTTTCGAAGACATGAAAACACATATTGATGTGTGCTTTCTCTTGCGATACTTCTGTTACACTGGTTATTTAGCTAAGGCCAAATAAGGATAATTGTAGCATGAACTCATTTTTTTTAAATCAAGTTTAAAATGCCTGATCGACTATTTTGTATTTGTACAGCAGAAAAATATGGACCCCTGTTCAATTTGAAATGTGTTCGTTTGATCTCAAACGGCCTTTACAGCTATCAACTCAGATCATGGCCTTACATATGCATTTAACTTTTAAGTGCATTTTCAATTATGACCTTTTCTGGTTCCATAAAACAGTAAATTTGAAGACAAATCACTTGTAGCGTTTTCACTTTTGTTCAGTATATAAAGCAAATAACAGAGAGCAAGAGTCATATTAAGAAAAGGTATAACTAATCTGATCTGGTTAAGCCTGGTTTAATTATTATCTACTTTCCCTTACTGGCTAGTTTCGTTAAGCTTATCAAAAGGTTTATAACTCGATAGCGACTTTATCTGTTTATTGTACGCGACGTTTATAACGTTTCGCAGTGAACGCATGACGTCACCTTTCTTAAAGCATTGTGATATAAATCTGAGAGTATATTTAAATGCATAAATACCACAAGGTAATACAAAGTAACAAGTACATGCAAAGGCTGCAATTTACTATACAGCGATTATATATTATTTAGAGTCGGCTTGAACATATTCTGAAATTTTTTTTTTTTCTTTCAGCCGTCTTTGTCTCAAACCATCAGACTTCGTTTTATAAAAACGGAATATCTTAAATTGAGGTGTCATGTTTTTAGCACACGTTGCAATATGACCACTCAACTGAGTTGACTTTATAAAGTTGACTCCGACGAGAGATAGGAACTACAATCACAGCGCTGTGTCTACTGAGGGTGCACCCATCTACCTTAAATAACAAAAAATTACCAGAGGCAGACTCGCAATGTCCCATATTAGACTTCACAGACCCCATCAGCAGTGGACTCTCTCTTTCCCGACAAAACACCTCTGAGATTGCTCTTCCCTCCTCCGGGTCTCCGACAGGCGTGCCTGTACCATGGGCCTCAACATAAGCAACGTCTAACGGGTCCACACCAGCCTCTTTATATGTCGCCTCTAACAGACACCTCTGAATGTTGCCTGATGGGAAGGTTATCCCTGAAAAAAGATTTAAAAAACATGTTTATAATACTTATAAGTAAAAAGTGAGTGAGTGAGTGAGTGAGTGAGTGAACTTGTTTGACGTCCCACCAACAATGAGGTCGTATGGAGACGGGACCTCGGTTTAAGGTCTCATCCGAAAGACCGGAGAAGTATAAGTAAAAAGAAATAAATAAAATGTAAAGGTTACCTGTAGCTCAGTTTTCCTAAATTGTAATTATAACTATTGTTATAAATACTCTCAGCGACAGTCCGATTAATGGGCTGGCAAGAATTACTTTTAAAATGAAACTGTGCTAACCGTAACATGGCTGGTGACACTCGAACTTAGTTACACTCGAAAGAAGCGGTTCCTTTTTTAAGTACAATAATAATATATCAAATTGTAGCATGCTTAAGTCGAGTTTTAGTTAACCCGCTGGTCGGACATCAGGGAATAAAGGATAGGCATTAACAATAATAATAATAATACTAATAATAATATTAATAATAACAATAAAACATCAAATAGGAAACGCTCATCTACATCTAATCTATAGCCGGACTACTTAATTTGCCGCTGATTCTTCTATATGAAGTTACTCTATGATGCATTATTAACTAGAGCAAGTGACAGGGGGCTCACGTATACTCCAAACAGTAGCATCGCTAAATCAACTTCTAATTATTGAACCCTGACCCTTCCCAGGGACATGACTCAGATAGTAAAATATACCAAACAAAAAAAGAAATGCACACTGTAAGATTTTCCCGTATGATCTACCTTTTATAGCATGATTAGAAAATGTCTAAAAATGCGTATTTCTGATCAAATCTTGCTCAAACTTTATCATGGCGTTGACGAGTATCTGTACCTTCCATATGCATGAAAAATACGCATTAATGTAATTGTTGACAATGGTCTCTTATTGAAAACTGTGACATTGAAAACTGACCCCTGTCTTGTTCTGAGATGCGTCACAAAGTACTGAATTGACGCAATCGAATGAAATTTTCGGGTTGAACTGTCCGATTGTCTACCTCTAACACTGTATGAGTTATTTCTTTTGAATTGTTTGTTTTTAAGAAAATACCAAAATGTTACCTTGTGCGTTTCTTTTTTTGTTTGGTATATATCATATCAAAGGCAATTTTATCGAGATATCATGTACCACAATGAAGAAAATCTGACGTTACTGTAGTTGCAGCGATTTAAGCAATAAAAAAGATCTAATGCAAATCTTTAATGTAAATTTATCCATATCAGTGACCTTGATCTGATCTATACTTAGGTGTTTCCTATCAAATGAGATGCTACAGAATCATCATGAACAAATTTGAAAAGAATCTGACATGCGGTTACATAAATATGAGCAAACAAAAAGCTAAAATAAAACATTGACGTAAATTAGTCGGGCCCAATTAGTAATTCCTGGTCGTACGCAGGGGCCTAATCCAGGGGCTTATATATTTCAAGGTTAAACCAAAACTTTGACGTAAAATGAGACTAACGAACAGACGGATGGTCAAGCAAGCTGACTGAAAACGAATGGCCTTTACAATGTCATGTCTGGATGCAGTTGGTACGAAAAAATAGACTTGTCTAGTTAACAAAAGCGCAGGTGCGTGTCAAAATTCGACAATAGGAGTTTTTTTTATTTATTTTTTTTTTCACCGGGCACACTTAGTGAAGTTTTTACCGTGTTCTTTGTTCCCGTCGGCGTTAACATTGGTGTGCACTACAGTACAATAGATTCGTTTAGCAACAGCCTGTTTCTGGAGGTACATCACTGATATTCCTTCACTTCGACAATATCCTGTCCCTAAAACACAATTTAAATTTCGAATTAATCTAAAGCATTTGAATATACCTGACTCACCAGTTATGATATGATACGGTCCACAACAGGTCCGTTTGAAGAGGAATAACAGTCAATGCATAAATGATGTATTTGAAAACGGACTGTGATGAATCGCAATATGAAGGCACTGATTAAATGTCAGGGTAAGTTGATGACATATTTGATCCACCTCATGTAATTCTAATCTACACTCGAGAGAAACAGAAACGCTACACTTTTTCAATGGAAAATACATGGGATACTGTTTGAAGTGTTAGATAGCGACGACGGGTCTTTTAGTTTACAAAAAAATGCTTACGAATCAAATCAGCCTTTGTTTGGAATGATACTCAACTGATAAGAAGAACATGTCTTTACGGATAACGTCACTATCAACCTGCGTTAACGTCACTTATTTTTGACGTTTACGACATTTCTAAACGTAATAATCAATTCTAATTTTCGTTTTCTGACAAAACAAAAATCAGCGATAAGACTGATTACATCACATTTTAACTAAACGGAATGTCTTTTGGCAAAATAAGGATTTTGTGTTTCATCATTATCAAACATCAAAAAGGTGGCGAGGCAAATCTAAAAAAAAAACTTTGGTCAATAAATTACCAAAGCTGGATTCAAAATGTCTAGTCTTTTGGAATGAAACTCGTCCGGCGTATTGAATTTCGTAGGATTTTTAGCCCCGGAAAAGTGTGCACTAGCAGTCAAAGCCCTCTCATTATGAAAATGACGCCAAATGTGACGCCACAAACCAGACGTACAACATCCCTATAAACAAAAATTAAATGGAAGTAATGTAATATATGTATCATCATATACAATAACTAGCATCCTGGTTTTATTATAACAGCTCTAAATTTCAAAATTTCGGTGTAGCGTTTTTATTTCTCTTGAGTGTGTATTGGATACTTAAATATGAATGCAATTTCGGACACAAGCCTGCATAGTTTCAAAAATGCACAATTTCAAACTGATCACTGATAGTCACATACAAAAGAATTTGGCTGTGCTCCAGATAAGAAGGGGTAGCATGGATGATAAAGGCATAATTTTCGTTCACACGAGAAAGTTTGGCAAATATTTTTTTCTTTCAGACAAAGCAAACCTTTTGCCAAAACAAAGTAAAAAGAATCGAGGTTGAATAAACTTTGGCAATAAAATATTTCAAAATCAAAGTAATATGATTTTGAGCGTCTCCATAGCCCCTCTCTGATATTTTATGTTAAAGTTTCTGCTCACATGGGCAAAATATTCTTTGTCAAATAAACTTTACCATGTAATTTTTTTTTCAACAAAAAAAAAAAAAAAAAAAAAAAAAAAAAAAAAAAAAAAAACTGGCATATATTTTCATTCACACGAGTACATTTTTTTTCTTTCACAAGCCTGTAGTCAACTTTGTCCAAGAAATTTTGCTCGGGTCAACGAAGCTTCAAATTTCACTTTCTCCAGTTGTGCTTCCTGGGCTGAGTACAGAAAACAAACGTAAGCGCACACCCGACGTAGTCCGTCGTAAAACTTTCGCAGAAATTTAATTGGTATGCACTACCTTGACGTGTCGTAAACTTAGTCGCAAATCGTTTCAACACTTTCGTTTGCTACATGTAGATAGGAGATAGAGACGTTTTGTGCTCCTCTTGCGTTATTCCGTTAGTGTTACATTTAGATATGGTCCGAATGTTACACTGGATGGATGATTTGCAAGATAGAGGGGTTTTAGAAAGGGACAGGATAATTAAAGTTTGGTGTAAGTTTAGGTTTAGCGTCCTTGTGTCATTTATCCCCTCAACAACGGATAGCACACCATCTGAATTGCCCTCCAGCACTGGCAATGACTATCTTATGTCCAAATTATTATAATGTCCTTCTGGTGGATTTGGACCGCCACCAGTATGTGGTAATTTCCTGTTGGCATAGGACTTTTTGCTCGGGAAAGCTGCTCTCACTTCCTGCAGTGTCCCCTGTTGCTTTTCTATCGCATTTACAGTGGACTGTTTTGCCCTACTTTTTTGTTCTTTCTTTTTGAAATTGCACAGTTTAAAATCTAAAATTGACATTGTACATAGCCAATAATTTCAACGTTTCAACGAAAAATGTCATTTTGCCAAAAAATTGTAAGGAGCTTTTGCTGTGTAAAAGTTTCTCTCATTTTACAGCAAAATACGAACACGCTTGATTTTATGAATACTTGAAGGCCTAAGCTAACGATGATTTGAACAATCGGGTCTTGTTTTTTTTTTTTTTCAGTTTTAATTAAAGTACAATGTGGTAAAGTTGACTGTACATTTATACAACGAAAGGGTAAAACAATTTTGTCCATGTTTATAATCGACCCGTAACATGCAAAATATGTGCTTTCGCGTATGCGAACAACAAAGGCTCAGACAAGCCCGTGCATCCGCGCAGTCTGAAAACAATAATCATGCCCCGTAGGAATCTGCAGGTACAACGTGAAGGATCTACCTTCATTCATGGTGTCACAGACTGGTTCCGGTATTGGCTGTTCGAAGACACCTTTAGCAACCTTTATGCCTGTTGCGGGCGGCTCTTTTATATAAGAAAATCAGTCATAAAACACAGGTGCTAGTTTTATTTGAGAGCATTCTGCTACTGGTAATCCTGCCGCAACAACATGTTTGCTTGACGTACGTACATAATATAGTATGTACAAATAAAAAAAGTCAACGATTAATGTAAAATTGTGATCAACTAATAATTTACTTAGGCCCACTTCGAATCGAACTATAGTAGCTACTATATTTACTAAAGTTCCTTTCAAAGTGCGATGGTAGCTACTAAAATGACGTCATGAACTTACTAAAGATCAACCGAGGTTTGGACCGCCGTAACTCTAGTAGCAAGATGGCGGCCGTTGAAGGCGCTTGCGATTTGTGGGTGTACAAACAAGTATTTATTTGTTCATGCAATTATTTTAGGTAATATATAATCATTTAATCTATAAACTATCGTTTTTAAAGACTACATGCACGGAAAGGCAATGAAATGCACAGTATTTATTTCCGTTTCCATGACAATCTACTAACTTTGGCGTTCGATTGGTAATGCGAGTGCGCATGCCCAAAAATACTACTATGGTAGGTACTCTAGTTCGATTCGAAGTGGGCCTTATTCGCTGCAAACGAGTAACAACACTGGTTATCGATCGATATTACGACAGGTAAATCGATAGCATGACAGCTTAAATGGGCAGCAACATTTTAAAATTATACCATTCTTGTCGAACGATTTGCATTTTCCATCTTTGGACAGCATCCCTAATTGAAAAAATCTCCATGCAACGTCTGGGGAGAGGCACAACGTGGCTCCTCCAACGACTGCAGCATCGCAGTCTCCACATCTGATACTTTTCAATGCTTGGTTCAGGGCAAACATTGACGATGAACATGCCGTGTCTGTAATATTACTTGGCCCTGAAAAAGAGTTTCACAATAATTCGCCGTTTGGAGATCATCATATAACGACCGAGGAGAATCTAAAGAAAAAGCTTTCATCGCGTCTTTGTGTATTACAATGGAAACAGATCGGCAGTAACTGTGAATTTTTACTTAACAATTCATTGCTATAGCAGTTATTTTCCCGAAAACGCTGTGTAAGTTTTCTATCTCTATAAATCCTCCATACGTTTCCTTCTGAGCCTGAAGGCTCAGGTGAACCGTACAAACTTTGGCCATGAAACTTCACAGTATGAAACGCTGGATATTTAGTCTTGAAATTTAACACACAGGTACTTCTTTACGAGATGATGTGTTACGAACAAAAACAAAAACAACTCTCGCTGCCTCGCTGCTTTAGGTGTTTAATTGTCTGTCCTTGCCAAACCTACGAGACCGGGCCATAACTCCAGAAGCATGAAGTTTAGTCATAAAACGCTACTCATCATTTATCCTACCAAGATGATTTTTAACAGCGGACAAAGAAAACAAATATCCCTACTTCATTTTTTTCAGTTATCTGCTCTTACTAAAATCCGCGAACCGTCTATTACGCAGATAGTTTAATCTTACCGCGATAATTAGTCGCGGATAAGAGAAACGTCCGTACCATAACTCTTAAGCCACATTTTATTTCTTTGACTTCGCAGCTTTTTTTTTCTTATTCAGACGATGTGTCGCCAGCAAGATAGACATCTGTATCTGTTTACAATCCAGCCATTCCATGAAATGGAATTCGAGTTGCCCATACCCGTTTGAAAAATATGAGATGGCGCCTACTTTTTATTATCGTATTACCGTCTATAGGAACATCACCAAAACGTCATCCAAACCGTCAGAATTGTCTATGACGTTAATAGTTTGACCTATACCTCCAAAAGAGTGACCTTGGCCGCAACACGAAATAACCTACAAAGTAGCATGTGCGCCCAGCAAAGACTCAGATCTGCCTGGGCAGCTGTAAACTAAAAGGCTTGCTTTAAGGTCTTAGCTAGCCCCATGCAGGCAACGAAGATTCCCAGACTGGTCGATTGTCCAGGCTTACCTGAGTCTTTGCTGGGCGAACATGCCACTTTGTTAGTTTTGTCGTGTCGCGGCCAGTTTTACTGCTGAATAAAGCTGACCATTTTCCACATTTTAGTCAATATAAATTACTGTGTTAGAACATGAAACAGAGTACTTATCGTAAATCAGCCTCTCATTTGAATAAAAGCATAAACTGACAATGAAATCCTTCAATACCGCTCTGCTGATAAAAAAAAATGGTTGCTTCAGTGTCATCTTGATCAATCAAGGCTAAAATCTGAGGCCTCTTTCACAATCGTACGATAGAAATTCATCGTAAAATGATCGTACGATAAGCTTATGACCAAAACTCGCTTCACGAAAACAATCTCTGTTTCACTATTGTCCTCGTATATCTTCATTTGCGCTAAAATCTACGATACCTAAAGAGCGTCGTAAATTTCACTTTTTTCCTCTTTCACCGCACAGTATAGTAATACTTAACTTTTGAATAGATAACATTTATCTACTGTCTTTTTGAAAAGCACTTACAAAATTGGAGGAAATCAGCCGATTAACAAAATTACAAAACCATGATAAATCACTTAAGGGTCATTTTGAGTGTAGTACGATTCTTGAACGACGATTAAACTGTGTATAGGAGACTATTCTCAAAATCATTGCGGCATCATTCGTTCTAATTAGACAAATTGCAAGCGAACGGGGTCATGTGGGTTTTAAGAACCGTTTGAACCCTTTCGATCTATTAAGTGATCTGGATACAGACAGAGTATAGACTGCTTGTCTGGGTTCACGCAAGAATGCCCAACGGTATGGCAAGCCAAATGCACAATAAATCTTCAAATCTAGGTTTAAAAAAATGACTGAAAGTTTGAGCTTCAAACTAAGTTTCGGTTCAATGAGTCTAGGTTTCAGATCGTCAAAAACCGAATTTGTGAAAAAGAATTTAGGAAAATGCAATCTCAAAACTTAGCTGTGGAGTTATTACTAAGGATTAAAGCTTACATGTACAACCTAAATTGAGAAACTGAAAGCTAGAATTAAAAGATTCAAACGTAGATTTGAAGCACAAATATTTGGACGAAGTTTTCAAACCTAGATTTACCCTAGGTTTAAAATTTATTGTGCAATCGGCTTGCTGTACAAGCGAGATATTGCGCTGACCACAATACGGATCTGCATGCAGTGCAATTCTAAGCGAATTGATACAATCAAAGACAGCAAGTATTTGACAATATAACTAGACCCGAGTTTACTTCCCCCGAACTCCATACTCTATTTTCGAAAAATGAGCAAGAGTGTGGCAAGCCAATGCACAATTAATCTTAAAACCTTTTAGGAACAATAAATTTAGGTCTGAGCTTTAAACCTTGTTTCAGATTTTCAATCCTAGGTTTCGGGTATTCAAAAGTAATAAGGAAAAATTTCAGAAACTGACACAATTCAATCCCAGATTCCACCCAAGACATCATGTGGGAAAAAGACAACACAAAATTAGTCACCACCAAAGACGTCATCAGCGGCAGCCCGAAGTGAACAGACATTTCTCATGTAAGTGGTCACCGGACTAGCTTAACATCACAAACAATATATCAATAACTGACATAGCAACAAACAACACACAAAACAACCAAGAATTAACCAAAACAGAACTGCCGCCTTGGGACGGCCAGTGATTAAATTACTGAGGGGCTTAACCGGTTTGTGGTCGACCAACCCTCGCCTTTGGTTCTGCCTCGGTTTCTCAGACACTTAGTTGTTCAACCCAACTAAAATGATTACCACCCACATAATATACCAACGAAAGCATTTATTTTAACCTTAAGAACAATTTATACGAAAAACCATTTAACAACTATTTTCTACCTATTTCCTATTTGTTTTATTAACAGACATAGCAACAAACAACACACAAAACAAACAAGAAGAACCAAAACAGAAGTGCCGCCTTGGGGCGGTGGTGGTGGGGGTGAGGAGTTGGGGCGGGGCGGGGCAGATGGAGCTTAACCGGTCAGCGGTCGAGCCCTTGGTTCTGCTCTGGTTCATCAGACACTTAGTTGTTCGGTTTGCGAGGAAGATTCCTAGCCACTTTTGTTTAATAAATTTAGGAAATTAAATTGTTCAAATCTTGGTTTTGAAGATTGCAGCTTAAGATTTAAAAAATAAATAAAACCTTGGATTATAAACGTTTCTTTGTGTCCCGAGTTAGGAGTCCTCAAAGTTTACCTAGGAGTCCGGTAATTCAGTGGGTTAAGCGCTGGTCTGCTAATCTAGCGGTCCCGAGATAAATTACCGGAGGCAGATTTTTTTTTTCAATCGTAAACGGGTTAAATTGCACACAGCCTTTCATCATCACCATTCCATCGTCCTGATATGACTGAAATACTGTTGAAAATGACGTAAAATCGCAAGCCATCTTTCCATCCATCGTCCTTACGTCAGTTAGAAGGGCTTCAACCTCATCTGAGGTCCAGTTCACTCTTTTCTACATTGTATGACATAATTGCGCTGTATTACAAATCGCTACATAAATGTGTTTCTAAAACCCATACACATCTGCCAAAGCCAATACACATCACGTCTGCGATTCATTGTACAACTAAGATCCTACGAGAATCGTACTATCTGTGAAACGATCATGCGAGAATCGCACGATTCTCGAACAGGTATTTTTTGTAAATAAAGGCCCCTGAACACTATTTTCAAACTTGGAACCTTTTAGATACATGTAATCATGTCTTTCCACTTTTCTAGAAATTAGTTTGGCTTTGTTTAAGGGCGTGAGGGTGTACGAATTTCAAAGGAAATGAACGACTGGTGACCCAGCAGGCACATGATGTCAAAATGACGCTGTAATGCCATCTATATGACGTAATGGCGACGTTTTGAAGTCATGTCGACGTCAGTACCACGTCATCACGACGTCATGTGTCGACTAGGTAGATGCTAATTCAGAATGAGTATTTCTATGAATATTGGATAATTTCTATTAAACCACGATCACAAAATACCCTTATCCTGTAATTATCATCAACCACCTCTCTGATCTAGATCTCTCAAATTGTTTAACTGACCTTTAAAATCAAAGGAGAATGAGATTCTGTTGGCAAACATCGACATTGCATTTCCCGGCAAGACATAGCCACCAGCGGATCTGGGCCAGGCGTTCGAACTCTCTGACTGCTGGGCCCCTATAAATACCCCTGTTCTTGATCCCCGTATAGTCTCTGGATCCACGCCTGAATATATAAAAGCCTGAGATTAATGGATAAATCTCCATATGTGTTATTTGTTTTTGTTTTGCTATTTTTTTACAAAGGTAAACAACACTTGTTGCCCACTGACTGCATCATTGACAGACAAAGCGCTTCCAGAACGCATAGGATTCTTAAAGAGAAAACCTCGCTCCTCGGTCCAAGGTTATACAACTTTTTTGTGCTCAACTCTGCTGAGCATGAAATTTTCTCTGCTGATAAATATGAAAATGCCAACTAATGTTGGCATATTCATTCATAAGCAGAGAATATTTCATACTCAGCTATACTGAGTAAGAAAACAACTGTACTTATCAGTAATTTGATATTTATTAGCAGATAAAATTTCATGTTCAGCTGAGTTGAGCATGAAAAACGTTTTATAACCTCGGGACCTGAAGCGAGCAATTTCGGGTACGTTCGACATAATAACTTTGGTACGCTCGAGCAATTCCTGTGTATCCATTTTGGCAAGAGATACAACTTTAGCGGAGTCTGTGAAATCATCTTCAAGTAGGCTTTTGTGAAAAGAATCTGCTTTCTGCAGACTGCATTTTTTCCCTTTAACAGTAGCTGCACTATATCTCGCGTCGGTAGGGAGACAATAACTTACATGATACAGTCATTTCTCTTTAGAGGTGCGTCCATTTACATAGAGGATCTTACATGAGTGCTAAGGTATTATTGAATTTATTAAACGAGTTGGGGAAAAAGATAAGATGCGAGGCTTTGCCGAGCATCTTATCGGTTTTGCCCAACGCGTTTAGTAAATTCAATATAACGGAACCACGAATGCAAGATTCTATTTATCGTATGACACTAAAATCTCATTTTACTATCAAAGTTGGCACTAAAACGTCACGATTTCGCCATTAGAAAACGCGACGTTTTATGGGCGTCAACGCATAACGTTACGACGTACTTTGCATATTTAATCCACTAGTGGATTATCGTTTTTAATGCATGGCTTTATTACACTCTCAGATGCGACGTCATATGATAAATTGAATTATTAAATAAGATCTGTTTTTTATTTTTATTTATTTTTATTTACACAATATTTTAAGAGGGTGACACATTTAACTAAAAATAGTCATTCTACCAAGTGGCCCTCTACAAACATGATACATACATATAGAATAAAACACAAACATATTTACAGAATAAAACAGCGCAAATATTCTCAAACCCATATATACATAAACATCAGACATACATTCGAAAAATGCATTTGTTAGTTAAAATTAAGAGATCAAGCAAATGATATGACTGCATTAATAAACTAAGAGCATTGGCATTTGAATAAGGATTTCTAAAAGCAGATCAATACCATTTGCAGTGAAGATTAAAATGTACACTTACAGTCGCACTTAATAATAAACTAATATTTGACATGATTTAGGGTGCATAAAACTCTAACATCTAGCAGTGCTAAAAAATTAAGTCACTGTTAACAAAAATCATGTTTATGTTAAATAGTTAAAAATATATTTACTCAGACAGAGGTTAAAATTGGGACGGTCTTGGCTTTAAGGACGGATACGACTTAGATACTAGTTAAAATACTCTTTAATACACTTTTTAAAAGAACTCAGGGACGGAGCTGATTTAATGGTATATGGTAAAGCGTTCCATAATTTTGGAGCTGAACATGTGAAAGAACTGTCATAGAGAGCAGTTCTCGACCTGGGTACAACCAGTGAGCCGTTTTCAGAAGATCTTAGCCGACGTGTACACGTTTCAGAGACAGGCTTGAGTAAGTCTGATATATATGGTGGTGTTAGTTTGAAATCTGTCTCACAGACACCCGGCTTAGTATCCTGACAACATGCTCACATGTAGTCGTACAGTAGAACTGGAGAAGCGACGGTGAACGGTTATGTTTGCAAATTTATTTTTAGATTTTTTCAAGTTCCGAGCCACATCCAGACTGTCACTCAAAAGTCACCGGATAGCGTATACGAAGGACGATTGAAAAATTATGAGCCCGAGATACTCCTAGTGAATCTGCACATACGTGCTTGACATGAATGTAATAACTTGTCAGTCACTAGCTTCCTGTGGAAATTTAAGAGAAAAAAAAAGTGAAAAAAGATTTCTTTTATCCAGTGCCTCAAACACAAGACGGGTGGCATACTTTTAAATTAACAATTTGAATCCATTTAATCTGCATTACTTTGAAACATCATTCTTCACATTCAATAAGATTTAAATGGTTCCTGTTGTAATACATGCAAATATGATGATGTTTCAGTGGTTTGATGGAAATAAAAAATAAGTTGACATCTTGCAACTCTACCGTACACCCTTACATGCATCCCTGAAATTCAGAGACCCATGACTTATTTTTGTGTTGGCTGCGAACATTGTGGGCAAAACCAAACAATGTTTACCAACAACCATGCAACAACATCTTATATTAGGTTCGTCAAAAAGATTTTAAAAGATAATAACTCCTGTGCACGAACAGAATGCGACTTCAACTGTGCACTGTCTGCAAAACTCTCAAATAAACTATCTTGTGATCGCACATGTGCATACACTGAGGACTCGAACCAACCTCCACATCCGTGCGATCAAGCCACAGCCTTCTTCATTCGTCGCTACAATCTGTAGATTCCTAGGAATCAGTGTAGATCCACCATGAAACACAAAGACCAATCACTAGAAACGGTCAGACATCGTCAAATATCGCCAAAATCTGAATTGTGGCCACTGTCGGAGGTTCGTTTAGCACCACTGAGTCAGTGGACTGGTCTGCTCCAGCTTGACCCGTGAAGCACACATCCGGTCAGCAACCCATTTCATGACTTCCATTTACTGCGACACCCTTTGAGAAACACGTGTCGACCATGACAGGAGAACTCAAGTAAGACGATTAATGATGCATGCGCAAAACGTTGCTGGGACGCCATGATCAATGGGCTCCTATCTCGTAGGAAAGGGTGTGACAGGTTTGGCATGCTTGTAATAAAAAGCATAGAAGGTTTGCCAATATTGATAACTTACCGTTCCGAAGCCACGCTTACTTTATTCAAGTATGCATCATACAAGCACGGACATCTTGTTTGCCATTCACCATATGTGGCCTTACTTGTCGGACTATGTAAGGTAAATTCACGGACATCGTGTGTGACATTCACCATGTGCGATCTTATTTGTGCGACTATGTCAAATGTTAAGTTATCTTTTGTTATTTGTCAATAATACACTATCAGGAATCATTCTAGGTGGTTGTGTGTAGCTCTGGAATACCAATGGTGGGGAGGTGGTCTAGAAAACTTAAGACATTATGTAGTGTTGACCCTGACGTGACGTTGTTTCAACGTTGTATACCTACCGAAATATACAATGTAAGAACATGTGCATACCTGCATCCACTATTGCTTCATGAGTGAGTTCCAACATATTCCGTATCTGTGGATCCATCAACGTTGCCTGTTTCGGATGCACACCGAAATAGGAGGCGTCAAATTTGGAAATGTCTTTTAGCTTGCCATTTCTTCTAGGAAGACCGAATAAGCCTGAAAAGGAATGCAACCAAGATAATACGCTATGAGAGACAAGTATTCCGCGAATGGCATTGTTTCACCTGTCTACGCACTGTCACAAAAGGAGAGCTAAAACTCGCCGCAAAGTTGCCAACGACGACGGCACCGGAAAAGCAATACCTACGTCTTGCCGCAGTTCTGCTTGTAGCAGGAAAGTCAACAGAAAAACTTTAAAGTCGGAGAAGTACTTATACTAAGTTTAAAAGTGATGTTAAAGTCCTCCTTTTTTAATGTAAAAGCGGTCAAAGACCAAAATCATATTGAATCCAAACTCATAGCCCATTGAAGCAAAACTGAGCCGCGACACGAGAAAACAACAAGTGGTTGTGCGCCCAGTGCAGACTCAGATCAGCTATGCATCCGCCTCACTAATCAGTTTTCGCTATGCGCTTAAAAGGTAGCTGAGGGTATTATAAATATATCCGTAATGTCTATTGAGTCTATTCTAGTCAGTGAAAATGAAAGTCCTGTAACTGAAAGCCATACGTCTCGGCCGAGGCCATCAAGTCGGAAATAAGTTAAGAAACGGCCACATTATGGGGATCAACGAGGTCTTGTACACACGACACATGCTGTCTACCACAGAACTTCTGCAGAGTGAAACAAGCTTTGTTCTGTGATATCCCAGTAGCTCTGGCATAGCGGACTAACTGAGGGACATAAACCGCCGGGTGAAAAATCGTGCCCGACCGTGACTCGAACACGAGGCCTCTCGCTTACCGTGCGAACACTTTGCCAACAGAGCTACAAGTACCGAGCCACTTGGTTGCCCTTTGACATCTTCTTCTTGCTTAATAAGAATCTGCTTGGAGCCACGGAAGTACCAAAGAGACATGCACTTTTAGATGCTCGCGGCCCTTGCCGTGAACCCACGCTGAACCATCAAATGTCCCACTCCCAGCGCAGGAAAAAAAGTTGCCCGACCGGGACCGAACCCATCACCTCTCGCTTTCCGAACATATACTTATACTTTATTACACTCAAGTCTGTCCAGACATATGAGGTTATGACAAACATATGTACAATATGAACATGGTAGTTATGAATACAATAACACATATACAATTGCTGACAAGAAAGTATACAAAGGGAAGTTTTGGTTTTATGGTATTACATATTTGTTGAGTAAGTCACGGTCGAGAGTGCGTGGGGGTGAGGTAATGGACACAAAAATAGTACATGTCGTGTATGAAGGATGACGAGGTGAGGCGGATTGGGATGCAGATACTCGAAAAAAAGGAAGAAAAGGCAATATAAGACAGTACGTGATCCATGTATATGTGAGATATGATAATAATGGATGGATAGATAATACATATGTACAGAGTATGATGAGACAGTACAAACTTCTAAGGAAATGGCAAAGAAAAAAAAGGAATAATCACACATACCGTGCGAGCACTCTGCCACCTGAGTTACTGAGCCATTCGGTCGACTTTTAACATTCGTATCAAATTTAAGTTATAAATTATAATCATTTTAAATACAGTAAAACTTCAATGGCTCGAACTCTGATGGCTCGTTAACCCTGCCTAGCTTCAACACTTTCCTGGGTCCCTAGAGATCACTTCATATAGAAACTAACCCTGGATGGCTAGAACTTTCCTTAGCTGGAACTAATTTTTATGATCCTAAGCCTGTTCGAGCCAATGAAGTTGTTCTGTATGTTTGAAATTACCATTATGTCTGTCTTTTTTGAGTATGAAATATTATCCACCACCTGGTTGCCCAGGTTGTAAAAATGGTTTGGTCATTATTGACAACTATCTCGATTATGTACAGCTAAATTACTTGAGGAGAAGCGAAAAGAAGTACCGACTGTGAATAAAGTGCCATGTCGGTAAGTTACATCATCAATATGAATCAAAACTAACAGCGGACCCAAAACTGACTCTTGCAAAAATAGGTGTCTCAGATGAATGTACATGTACCCCGTTTATGAATACTCTTTGAGGCTGTACAATAAATACATCTTTAAACTTTGATAATCAAAGGTTGGCGATAATATCATTCTTTTTCTCCTTTTAAAATCTAACCTTTATGACATGTTACAAAATACAGTGCTCTGTTTGCATGTGTCCCAAAAACTGGTTTCCAGTTTAAAAAGGTTTGATAAAAAAATACATACATGCATGTTAATTACTGACTTATTGAGATCGGCGAGAAAAACTGAGTAAAAGATAAAAGAAAAAGAGCCGCCTACCTGGTCTCCAACGTCTGTCATCCTCCGTGACCATGTCGACACCGTTCATCAGGTTATCCCGGAATTCCTGCATATTGTCTGACTCTGGAAACTTGCAGGATATTCCACTAATCACCACTTCGCCATTATAAGAGTTTGCTCCTATACCAATGTTTACGCCGCCATCTTCTTGACTTGAGTCGACTGAACACCCCTTCCTTCCTCCCGAGTCCATTCTGGGTCTCGTGTTTCCTTGTTAAGGGCAGTCTGTTTGTAAATCCTTGTATTATTCTTGATGTGTTTTGTCTCAGTGTAGCTATAGACAAGAACAGCACTTTATTAAGGAAGAGGGGTACACTTTCAGGGGAAGTAACTCTGCCATTTTATTCCTCCATATCGAATTGATTGAGTCAACTCAGTCTGACAGGAAAGTATTTTCCCCTCTAGGAGAAAAATCTGTCCTTCAGAGAGTGGATCCCATTTAGCATCAAGGAAAATACATTTTATCGATGGGACATGCTTATAGTCCAGGGGCATATGTCGTAAAAAAGGGGTCCCGTGAACATGAATGATAATTTTATGCCCTTATCATAGTCACTTAAGACAGTCTTATAGAAGG
Source organism: Ctena decussata (assembly GCA_963989385.1). Classification (NCBI taxonomy): domain Eukaryota; kingdom Metazoa; phylum Mollusca; class Bivalvia; order Lucinida; family Lucinidae; genus Ctena; species Ctena decussata. The sequence continues at coordinate 35,954,586 of OZ022513.1, forward strand.
TGAAAGATGGTTGTTGCCATTTTTTCTTTCACCATTTTACCTAGAAAATGGCCAAAGTAGTGGGTGGGGTAAAACTGACCCAATACAACACCCAGTTGTAACAAATGAGTTGTAGAAAATGTTTTATGTCATAAGTATGCCTTTTTGATCATTCTAATACACAAAATGCAAAATGTAGTCCTAAAATATTGCTCAACTGTCATGATATATTTGTAACGTATATAACTGTAACCGAAAATTCGAATGACCTATGAGAATTATACCAAATCCATTGGAATGAAGTCTATTCATGTGGTCCTTAATGAGCATAAGATATCACTTGTCTTTGAATCATGCTCATCTTATCTTTGAAATAATTTCTTAATATATATTTTGAATCAGTTAGGTTGCAGTTAGCGGTAGCAATATCAGTTAGCAGTGGCAATATCAACTGAAGACAGAATGTAACTTATTTTTTTAGTTTTGAAGAAGAGCTAATGACGATTGAAGTCTGTATCATGTCTTAAAATGAAAAAGGTACGTGTAAGCATGAAAAGCGCTATTCTTACAGTCACTCTCCTATAATAACATTGGTGTTTATCACAAAGGCACCCAGTCAGTAACATTACGTTACATAACTGTAATTTACCCAAGGGATAACAAACCAGGGTCATGTGCAATACAAGTGGGATCCTGTAGGCATTGCTTCTAAGTCTATGCCTTTATCATAGTCATCAAGGGCGGGCTCTTTGAAGCTCAAAAGGTGTATACTTCTGTGTTTTATCAAGAAACTGATCAACGTAGTGGGTGGGTAACATTAGCCTTTACAGCAGCCAGCTATTACATATGAAATGTAGAGAACAATTAAATTTATAAATATGGCTTTTTTTTAAATATCTTGATATATAAAAACAAACTGACATTATTTTCAAAAAGATAAGTTAGCTGTCACGCAAGACCTGTAACGTATATCACTATAACTAAAAATAAATAAAATTAATAATAAATAATAAAATAAACAACCACGATCGGAATAATTCGCATGAATGAATTTAGAATGTGTTGTTTTTAATACAGACACTCTGTCTCTTCGGATTAAATCATGCCCATCTTTTAAAAAAAACTTCTTGTATATTTTGAATAAGCTACATAGCATTAAGCAATGGCATCGCCTGCTGAAGAAATGCAAATTTTTTTCTATTAGGAATTTCTCCTAAATTGACGATAATTGCTAACTGTAGATGATGTAGCCCTTCAGCGTAATATTTAACGCCTCGTGTTAACAGATATACATCAAATTGTGAAGAAACACCAATGTTATATGTCTTTAAACTATGATTAAATGGAGTTGTACTGTACTTGAAAGGCAATGTAACAGTAACATTACGTTACATGTTTGTAACCTATCAGGGATATGTTTTTCATTGAGAAAACTGCTTTCAAAAGCTCAATTTTCAGATGCCAGAGAACATTTAACTTATCACTAGTACTAAAATGGCAAAGCTTGCTGTTTAATACACATAAGAACTCAACAAGACGCATATAGATCTTTACATCTGAAGCATGTAGAACTTTTTCAACATTTACTTTGACTTATAGCAACATCATAAAATTCGTCAATTAAAATTACATGCGACAAGGAAAATATGTGATAGTAGGCATATGTGATTCAAGTCTAGATTTAGAGCTGTCACAGAGGTGATAGCTATTTGCCTATCCGTGCTGTTGACCGTGCCAATCAGACAACCTACACGCAAAAGAGCCTGTCAGCTGAGGCAGTTGACAGAAGTATTGGATCAGTCGAACATTATTAACACCCTTGTTGCTATGATGTCGATTGTATTCTCATTCAACACAGCCCTTTGAACAGTACTGCCCCATAAGCAAGTTTGTGTTAATCTTATTATTGTAACTTACATACTGAATTGTAATCAACGTTACCCTGTGTTGCTCCCATCGGTTACACTGCAACATATTATTGTCACTATGACATTGTAACAATGAAAAAAAAAAAGATTTTATGAGAAGCAGAGTGTCTTATTATCGGTCTGTTACTGACATGTATCGCTCATAATGTAATATTACCAAGATTTATTTGGTCAGGTAGTTCTGTACACCCCCTGTCTGTGTTCTGATACATTATCACAAGCAGCTTCATGTAACGAAAGACAAAATTTAATTCGATCATTCAACTTTAAATATATATATACATATATCTGCAGTTGTGGTGTTGATATTACCAGACTCATAAAGCTGCATTTACTTACTGCATTTAAAATATTTGGACAAGGATCATTCAGAATAGCAGTCAGATTTAATAAATAAGAAGTTTGATTTCGTGATTATTGCTGAGCAATATAGTAATATAGTCATTCAATGAAATCATTTGAAAACAGTATTGAGGTTAGTATGCATTACTAGAATTATTTACTTATTTTCTATTCAGAACTAATATATTACTGTGTGAGCATATAAGATAGGAGAAATTTATAAACTACTCAGTAACTGGTTGTATTCGTTACTCGTTCCGTTTTCCTTCTCTTTGTTTTGGTTATCGCGCTGCCAAGTAAAATTATGATTCAATGAATTATTAAGAACAACTGGGATTCGCTAAGATATAACTGAGCAGCAATATCCTACACCAAAATACTCTGTTATCTTTTCTTGCCATTTCGTTAGGTGCTTAGAACTCTGTTGATCTCTGTCCCGCAAAAAAGAAAATAAAAAGAATAAATAAATAAACAAAAATAAAAATAAAAAAAATAAAATAAATTTATTGTTAAATCAAAGGTAAGCATAGGTTTCATGCTGAACCAATTCTTTTAAGAGACTGTTGTATATAATCAGTAGGAAAACGGAAAAAAAATAGCATGGAAATAAAAATAATCTTTGAAAAATGTTTGTGTATATATGTATTTCTATACTGCTGTGATAGCCAGTGACACGAATTCCTTACTTTCTTTTCCTTCTACTTATAATAAAATTGGATGTGAGGCTGTATTCTTAAGGTCCCAGTTGGTACATTACGTAATAAACTATATACGTAGACCAGATATAGCTATCTAATAAGCTAGTGTGCGACGTTTTGATCCGTGGATTGTTTCTCGACTTGGACAATAATGTTTCCCTTGGTCACGTAAACTACGTGATAGGCTTATGAATGTATGTATCCTCTGTCAGCAAATGTTTGCGTTAGCTTTTTTTTAGATAATAGTTATAGTATGGTTTCACTCTTCAAAGATCGGCTTATATTTCTTTGTTAGAGTCTTTCAATTTGTTCAATTTGTACATTCAATGTACCAGATCTTTTCAATAATATTTTGAATTTCTGATTACTGGTGATGTTTAACGTACCCGGTAAATCGCCAATCATGTTTCACCTTTATTAAACAGACTCTATCACTTTATATGGCGCCGTTATACAAATCAAATGCTGGTTTATGATTGCAGAATTTTTTTTAAACAATAAATCTTTTTAGCAGTTTTTTAGCATTTTTTCTATACATACAAAGATGTCACGTATGTTACTGTCTCAAGAATCGTAAAATTTAGTAGCTGGACAATAATATCAATACAATTTTTGGTTTATGCTATAACTATATGAGCACAGCAAAACCTTGTGAGCGTGTTCAGAATTTGTCTAGTCTTTATTTATTACAATTTGAAATATTCTTAGTTTCGTCACGTATAAAACACACGTCATGAAGCCCTTTTACCACTTCGTGATAAGGCTGATAACTCCAAGTAAACAGTTTTCCTAAATAACTACCAGGATATTATATCAATAATTGTTCTGTGAGAGACAATAAATTAAATCTGGAAATTGTATTATAATGGACTATGTTATTAAATTAAAAGTTATTTACGTTACTACTCGTGGTAGGTAGCGATGAAAAAACAAATTTAGGCGTATTTTCTAATACATGCAGATGATTCTATAAAAAAACTAAGAATAAAACTAAAACATAAGGAGCCTTGCATGGCGTTACATGATTTTTAACAAAAACACACATAGGTAACGTATATAATCGATCGTTACGGCCAAAGAGTCACTAGAAAAAAATGGCAACATGTGTTTTTCCATTGTGTACTCACCACTGACGAAGTTGATATATGTTGCCAAAAATTAACACGAATGTTCACGGGAACTACATATGCCCCCGGACTATTATGCATATTACATGTATTTCAGGAAAACCCTATATTGTATGTTACAGAATAAGACAAAAAACACATTTTCGTTTTCTGACAAAATAATGTTAAAATATGTTTTAAAAAGGTTAAAAAATATCCCAAAATCTGAGACTGTTAGATATAGTTTACCCCCCTGAATGTCTGGTTGATTAGTTGCTTTGGATTTAACGGCTATTTCAGAATTTTAGTCATCACCCAAACATAGGGAGAAAGAAAAAGATAGAGGATAGAGGGGACAACACACACACACACACACACACACACACACACACACACACACACACACACACACACACACACAGAGAGAGAGAGAGAGAAAACACCCATTCGGCACCTGCTGCAAGCCCTACTATTTATCCCCTTGCTATTCCGGTTTTACCACAAATTAATGCCTACAAAATGCTCAGATGGAATGGCAACTGTGAGGACCCTTATCAGACCGGTTCCTCAGGAGCAGTCTGATCTCGGTTTCCACTGTTTGTACAGACCAATCTGCCCGGAGGATTAACTTCCAGAGCCTCATTCGGACACTCGGTGCCAGATGTGTGCAACTATGGTACATGTAACGTACTGCTGAGCCACTTTGGGAACGTGGTTAGGAGAATTGAAACAGAACAGAACCCAGTGCCATGCTGTCGCTTGATTACATTGTGACAATACCTCCAATTTAATGAGCTGCAATGGGTAGCATCTAGCATGGTAACCCTGAACTAGACGACAGCCGGAGCTGAAATATGCTGGAGGTTTAGAAATTCCAGCATTCAAACTGTTCGAATCACGAACGTCATTCGGGAGTCCGTTCTATTCTCAAGTAACTTATGCAAGGAACGAATAGTAAGTTATATTTCAAATGTACATCTGAAGCATTTTGTATGTGGTATGGTGAAGGGCTTCCAACAGTTGGTGCAACATATGAGGACAGGTAACCGCATCTTGTAAATAGCTGGAGATTATGTTTTATCCTACGTAAAGCTTGAGGTTCCCACCCAGTTTCTAAAATCAGCGAGTTAGTTGATACCAGTTTTGAGGCTCCCCGGCGTTACAATTCGAGCTGCCTCATTTTGTATTTTCAAGTACGGACACCACATACTATGTACAGTTGTCTCAAACAATATCTGCGTACTTCAGTAGAGGTAAAATGAAAGAACAGAACATTGTTTGTATTTGTTTGAATAGACATTCTATCAAAAGGAAATTTTAACTTTCGCATTATGTTACTACGAACTAACATGTATACTCGACACGAAAACTAAAACATTTTGTCTAGTTTCTTGGAGCTCCTCGGGAAATGGAAAATGAATTTCAATCACGTTTTGCACTGCCTGTAAAGACTTTCCATTCAAGCTGCATCTCCGCAGCTCCTCCCCCCCCCCCCCCCGACCCTCCACCCGGATGCAACACCGCAATGCAAAGCCAAACTGTACCATTTTCAAGACGTTTTCGGTTTCGTCCGACTCTCATAACCGATATTCCCAAGTAGGGGAACAAATCGTTGCGCTTCTAGACCCGACAATACTTGAGGTAATAGATAAGTCCAAAGATGTTAATAAGGTACCAGGATTAAGGTTTGTGGGTACAAAGCCATGAATTTCCGCCTATTTTTCAAAGGAAAACATTTTTTAGACTTCCTGCTCGCTTCTCCGGTCGCGAAAACCTTTCGGTGCACTACCACCGCGCCCCTGCGCTCCAAGAAGGTATTACGAAAACAATATTGAGCCGCGATACGACAAAACCAACAAAGTGGTTGTGCGCCCAGCGCAGACTCAGACCAGCCTGGGCATTCGACTAGTTTGATCAGACTCTTTGCTGTCCGCATGAAGGAAGCTTAGACCCTTACCTACCCTTTAAGCGCTTAGTGAAGAGTCTGATTAGACTGGGCGAATGTCCAGGCTGATCTGAGTCTGCGCTTGACTCACAGCCATATTGTTGGTTGTCTCGCGTCGCAGTACAAAACACCGATTTTAGAACAACGCCATCGCTTGTTGCGTTTCAGATGTGTTCTTTTGCAACCTCCTTTGCTGGTGTTATTTAACCCATTAATCTCTAGCGTTCCATTAACACGGCAAAACTAGGAAGAACTGCATTTTCGGCATCTGATCAGGGTCTACACTAATTGCATTCTCTAAAAATGATATAAAATAAACTAAACCAGACCCCCCTTAAGTGACAAATGGACTCACTCATTTGATAATAGACAAATCCATTTGGTATAGATGTTCTGCGCAAAGTGGAAATCGGTACAATTCCGGATTGTCATGCGCAAAGTAGGAAATCTCACTTTGTTACGCAAAGTGGTAATCCTTACCTTGCGCAAGACAATTCCGGAATTGCACTAAGTGAGAAACGGGACAAAGTGGGAATAATGAGATGTAAATGTGTTTGACAAATTATTGTTTGCATTTATTTGTTTAATAATAGTCGTTTTTAATGGTAATCTTGACAAGAAGCCCTTGCTGATGCTCTTATTATTCTTTGAGGTCCTTTTCTTATGCCCCATTCACATGCGCAGATTTGCTCACGTAAGTATTTTTGCATATATGCAAATTTTACTCGCGTAAGTAAATCCGTCATGTGAACGCAAATACATACGTAAGCAAATTTGCTTACATAAGTAGGTTATTCAAACCCAGAGCATTATCCAGGTAATTTTACTCACGTGAGCAAATTTACTTATATGCAAATATACTTACGAAAGTAAATCTGCGCACGTGAATGGGGCATAACTGACAAATAATCTGACAATGTGTTTAATTTTGATAGGTATATGAAGTTTGTTTTTGCATATATCGATAATTGGGCCGCGACACTAGAAAACCAATAAAGTGGTGGTGCGCCCAGCCAAGACTCAGACCAGCCTGGGCATCAGCTCAGTCTGGTCAAAATCTTCGCTTTGCACTTAAAGGGTATCTTAGAGTCTAAGCTACCTCCAAGCGGACAGCGGATGCCCAGGCTGATCTGAGTCTCCGCTGGGTACACGGCCACTTTGTTCGTTTTCTCGTGTCGAGGCGTATATATATATATATATATATATATATATATATATATATATATATATATATATATATATATATATATATATATATATATATATATGTTAGCAGTCCGTCCCCATTTCATACATCAATAATAGTTTTTTTTATTATTATTTAAAGTAAAAGAAGGGGTTTTCGGCACCTTAAGGGCATCTGTTACTACTCCAATATTAACTCAATCAAAGAAATCTTTCCACTCACTGATTAACAGCTCAAGGTTTGACGTCACTCGCCAAAGAGAAAATAAGCCGGACAGAGACAAGGAAGACACACAGTAATGGAGAATGCGGCTCCCTGTTGTAGTTTCCCTTCTCTATTTTTCCTAATTAACATTACAAAACAAGCTGATTTAGTGAAGAAAAAAAAGTTTTATACTAGTTAATTCCGTTTTTTTATTCTCACAACCACTACAGACATGTGCATATTTTCAGAGTGTCTTAACATCTCTGTAGATTTGCAAATTTTTGCTTTAAAAAACTACAAACTTGCCTTCCTTTATTAGCCAGAGCCTTTTTAAAAATGTTTCAAATTTTGAAACAGCCGTATACTAATTCTGTGGAAAACAAAAAAGTTCTTTAGAGAAGTGCATTCCACTTTAATATAAGTACGTCTTTGACATCGGTTTAAAGTTTCAAATCCACTGCTTAAAAACTGTTGAAGGAGTTCATTATACAAACTTGTCATTTTGTACTTGCCATGGCGCAGAAATATCTAATTTCGGAAAGGCAGTACTTTTGTCAGAAGCATTTATTTTCTTTTCTAAAAGTCGCATGCAAATCTTTATTAAAAGCCACGACACGAGAAAACCAACAATGTGGTCGTGCGCCCAGCGCAGACTCAGATCAGCCTGGGCATCCACCCAGTCTGATCAGAGTCTTCGCTGTCCGCATGGAGGTAGCTCAGTCCCTTAGCTACTCTTTAAGCACTTAGCGAAGAGTCTGACCAGACTGGGCGAATGCCCAGGCTGATCTGAGTCTGTACAGGGCGCACAGCCACATTGTTGGTTTTCTCGTGTCGCGGCTAAAATTGTTTGTTTGCAACATCTTGGAAAAGTTTGCTTAAACACTGTTGGAGGAGTTGGTTATACAAACTTTTTAGGGGGACGGACGGATGGTCAGACGGACGGCTAAGGGTAAATAATAATGCTCCCGTACTGTCGTCACGGGTAGATAAAAACGGATCAACCCCCTTTACTCCAAAGTCAATTCTCCGTTACCCGTATCAAATGAATATTCGATTCTCACTTTGTCCAAAAGATTCCCACTTTGCGTAGAGACACCCATTGGATAGGCCATCAAATCCCTTGTGCAATTCTAGAATTGTAACACAAAGTAAGAAATCCTACTTTGCGGAGGACGATTCCGGAATTGTACCGATTCTCAGTTTGCGCCAAACATATATATATGATTCAAACACAACTGTATAATCTAAAAAAAGATGATAATTTTCGACTCTTTTTACACTGTCACATCTAAAAGAATTATGAGCGATCATCAATCAGCAATAAGAATCAATAAATAAATGAATAAATAAATGAATAAATAAATAAGGACGATGACATAAAGGAACAAAACTTACCTTCGCCTTGTTTAGTCTGAATCCAACAGAATCCTTAGTCTGTCTGGGGTCTTTCACTTTTGTGCCCTTAATTACCCTAAATGGTCGGTCATCTTTATCTATTACCGTAATTGTCCTCAAACTTTACAAGGAAAGCACCTTATCAACAGAATCGTTGAAAGAAGGGCAACCAGTCAATAACCTAATCGAATTGCGCTAGGAAACCGTGCTTACTCAATCTCTGATACATGTGGACCCAGGAGCCTAGGTCCCGTGTATCGATGTTTGAGTTGGCATGTTTGTCCTTTAAGATTGATACGGTAATCGGTTCATACCTGATGGTCGTGATGTTGTAATAGGTTTGTTTATATATTGCTCTTGTTTTCGTTGTAAGCCCGGGAGAAATATTATTTTTACAGACAAGCATTTGTTTGCAGTTTGAGTTTCGCATATAATATATATTAGCCGCGACACCAGAAAACCAATAAAGTGCTTGTGCGCCCAGCGCAAACTCAGATCAGCCTGAGCATCCGCCCAGTCTGATCAGAGTCTTCGCTGTCCGCATGGAGATATCTTAGACCCTTAGCTACCCTTTAAGCACTTAGCGAAGAGTCTGATCATACTGGGCCGATGTCCAAGCTGATCTTAGTTTGCGCTGGGCGCACAACCACATTGTAGGTTTTGTCGTGTCGCGGCTCATATGTTTTTTTATGCCTTACATAATTCTTTATGAGGCCTTCTCAGTACGGCCAGTGTGACAATGATAGCAGTGTCTGTTTACTTCAATGGATAATGCCTGTCGGTCAAAATAACCATTGTTATGTTTAACGATATATACCTTTCTTTAACCTCCTAAATCAAACATAAACTGTTCCCTAAGATAAAATAAATAATAGATAATATAATAATAATATTTTTGGCGTAGCAAACAGGACAACGCAAGTTCGAATATTGGTATCTATTTTTTAAGGTTCTTTTTTAGAAGCGTTTAGACACTAAAGTATGAGTTCACACAAGTCTTCGGCGATAGTCTTTGGTTTGTATTTTATTGCGCTGATGGTCATAAATGTTTAAAAGGAATGATGAGATGGTCCTGAATGAGAAAAGGTAGACCCCTCCTCTGAAACATGGCTGTTTATTCTTGTAACGTAGAAAGCTGGAAATTGATTTAACAGTGGTTGCAAAGAGGACTTAGTAGGCCACTCGCTGATGGGTTCAGTTTTGCAAATGATAAAATGCTGCCTATTGGCGAAGTTATAGAAAAATGCAAAAAACTGACCAGAGTCTTCGCTGTCGCAAAGGAGCTAAGTTAGACCCTTAGTTACCCTTTAAGCGCAAAGCAAAGACTCTGATCAGACTGGGCGAATGCCTAGGCTGATCTGGGTCTGCGCTGGGCACACATGCCATCTTGTTTGTTTTTTGCTAGCACAGCTCATATAATCATTCACCAATCATGCGCATGTTTCTTCGAGAACATTGTTGCGTCGAAAATTTGATTTGTGATACAAATTTATGTGTGATATTAACATAATCTGAAAATTTATTTGTAATATGAAAAATATATTTTGGGGTAACAGAAAATCAGGGTGATTATTTTATGATATCAGAAAAATGGTGGTAATTATTTTTATATATCCAAACTATTTTGTGATGTCACGATTCTTATACAAATTGCCAAAAAAAGAAAAAAAGGTTTAGAAACTAGTAAATAAGATGACATGACCAACAAAACACATTCTCAGTAAACTTCAGCTTACTCAATATTTCTGAGAAGAACATATTTTAAGTGTGACGCTCAGTGACTTTGTCCACAGGTCAAAGGATCGTTTTAAGATCTTGAAAATTTACAAACTTTGAAAAAAAATAATCATGGAAACAATTTCATAAATTTGAAAGTTTCTAAATCTATTGCTCAAGCATATTATATAAGTTTAAGGAAGCAAACTTGACCTCGCTCTAAAATAAGTCAAGAGCAACTAAGGCACATTATATAAACCCAGTAGTACTTGAGAATCCAATACTGCATATTAAAACTCAAGCCCAATGGCCTGTTAGTTCTGAAGAAGAAGATGTTTCAACGGTCATCTTGGTCATGTGACCTGGACCATAAATGCCAAATATATGGTCCCCCATGAGTAGCCAAGTACTTTTAAGGAAATGCTTTGAAGTTTGAACCCCAGTGACACTAGACACATCGACCTTCAATATTCATATATGCTATAGTCACTTAGTCAAGTTTAGCATGACTGAGCCGAGAAAACCAACAATGTGGTTATGCGCCCAGCGCAGACTCAGATCAGCCTGGGCTTAGACCTTATTCTAAGATAAGCCAATGTCAGCACTTGAGCCAACATATGGGCAAATTTGGGAGTACATATATACATTGTACTCGGTATAGCATACCAAGTTTCAAGCTCATCTGCCTTTTGTTTCTCGTGGGGGGGGGGATTTTTAAAGCTTTAAACCATATTTAAGCACGGCATCCATCTTGGTCCCGTTACCTAGACAATATTTGCAAGCTTACAAGGTAAGACAAATACTTTATATTAAGCGAAAAGACTTGCGTCAAACAGAAAACATGAACAATGTTTTCATAAATAAAGAATTAACAAAGATACATGTACGTTCAAAGTTTTGGTAAGATGCAAGATGTCTGGTACATGTACGTGTGAAGAAACTGAAACCAGTCTTGTGCAGTCTTAACTTAAAATTGTGTCAGTTCCTGAAAATTTTCCTACATACTTTTGCATCTGCGAGAGACGAACTTGAACACGCCATCTGATTAAGTGACACTGATGGAGACCTGAGGGAGACAATAAAGTATTTTACAAGTCTACAGCTTTGCCTATTCATATTCTTGCCACCATAACCAATAAATGAGTCAGCGCTAGTGTTGCTCTGTAGAGGTACCTAATCTGTAGCAGCGACTTCAGAGAACATAGTAGATCCACATCTATCCAGGGCAAGTTTGGGAAATGCCTAACGGCAGAACAAGAGATTCTCAGCAGATGGACAAATTATTGTTCAGAGCTATGCAATCACGAGTAAAGGTGGCAACGAAAAGGTTTTACATAGGCAGTAGAATTGTTACCAATATGCGGCTTTCCGATGGCATTGACGCTCATGGGAGAATGGTTCTGAACAACAGTTGGAGTAAAGCAAGGATGATTCTGTCACACACCCTCTTCAACATTTTTCTCGCACGGATTATGTCTGATGCTTTGGAAGAACGTTGACGTAAAGTTACATGTAGCATAGGCGGCAGAAATATTACCCATCTGCGGTTTGCCGATGACAAAAACGCTCTTGCCGAGGAGTAATAGGAGCTAGAAGCCCTACTTTAAAGTCCTGACAAAACTTGCACAAGGTATAAGATGAATATCAGTGCTGAGAAGACCAAACTGGTGACAAACAGCACCAGTTGCATCTAGAGTGAGATCAAGGTCAGAGAGCAGACGCTGGGTGCCGTAACAAGCATTAAATACCTTGAAGCGGTTGTCTTAGATGGTGGCTCAAAACAGGAGGTTCTCTCAATAATCGTACAAGCCATGGCTGAAGCCAATTTGGAGAGATAACAACATATCTCTTGGATCAAAGATGAAACTTATGCGCTCCCTTGTCATTTCCTTATCTGTTTGCCTGTGAGTAGCGGACCTTGACAGCAGAGCAAGAGAAACGAACTCAGGCCTTGAGATGAGATGCTACCGAAAGTTACTGCACATTTCGTACTAGGATCATATAACCAATGAGGAGATTCGCAGACAGAGCCAAGTAGCTATTGGAGAATATGATGAACTCCTGATTCTGGTCAAGAAATTGAAACTAAGATGGTTTGGCACGTCTCAAGGTCTTCTGGTTTATGTAAACAGGCGCATACTTAATTTCTACATCACCGCTACAAAGAAAAGCTCTAGCCTGTCGTGTTAAATTGATTCCAATCGAACCGCGACTATATCTCTAGCAAAACAATCGTCCGCTCTTCTCCGAAATGTACCTGAATGCATCCGTCGTATCCGTCAGCATACTGCACGGTATAGTTTCTGAGAAATAATACCAACAATTACACTGTCCGCCGTGGTGTAGTGGGTAAAGCGATAACCTCCACATGCAAGTTGCATAATTTGCCATGAACATTCCATCGGGTCACTTTTTTTTGGTGGCGGTGGTGCGGGGAGGGATATTGTTTTTTTCTCCGACATAGCGTACCTGTACGATGTTTAACAATTTATGGGCCCAATGGCACAGAGCAAGATAATTTTTCGAGCTACTGCCGTTGTTGTATACTCAAAATAAACTATGCAGTTGTTCACATTTTTCTTGCTTTTTTTAATTCTGTTGTTCCATTTTACATCTGGGACTAATTTACCTGCTGTTTTGTCTGGCATACTTAATCCGGTTTAAGGTGTCCTCTAAGTAAGACGCCTAAGCTTGCATATTCAACAGAATTATAGGTCATGTACCGATATGCATCACTGCTTTTAGTAGATCTTCCCCAGATGTATCTATTGAGCAAGTTTGAAGACTCTGTCCCCTTTGGTTACTTACAAACTGCGCAAAACGCAGTCCCTGATCTGTGCCCTTTAGTCTTATACTCTGATCTAAATCTTTGGACTACTCTGTGATATATTGGAATGGTTGTAAATGGTAATATGTGCTCAGTAAAAACAGAAACTTGACGGTTGAGTCTTATCGTTGTTTTTGGATTGCCAAGATTTTTGGAAACCTCAGGTTCACACCAGTATTTCATGTTTTGAAACTGATCGAATATTCTTCCTTTTCAATTCTGGTAAGCATTGGGGCACGTGAATAATTGGAAACGCTAAAACTTGTTCTGGAAAGAACGTGGGGGTGGGGGGGGGGGGTCAATATTCAGAACAGGGCAAATTGGAAACGTAAACGAATTTTGATGAGAAAGAAATTGTACCGATAGTATCTAAAAAGCAGTGTAATAAATGAAACTTTAACACAATTTTTATTTCAATTATGACGCTGACGTCTGATTCTAACGCAGCGTTACATAAACGTACTGCAGGTCAAGGGTCTTTATTCTGTGTTTGGTTGTTTTCATGCAACGATGCAATATATCTGGTTGTCAGAGAAAGGTTTCTTAGGCTGATCAGAATCGAACGTCGAATGTGTTTGGCAAAATTAACGTCAGTGCACAGAATCGCAATGTCAGTTTTCCTCTATTTGCGGATAAGTATAGAGTAACATTATTATAGTAATGCAGAAAGAAATTTACTTTTGCTATCAGAGTAGAGTGTATACATAGCTATTTGGTAACTGCGCACGTGCAAAACATGCAAAAAACAACAACATATAAATGTAACGCACAAAGGAATTTGCTAGTTCATTCGAGTAGACAATAATACACATATTCAATATCATATACTGAGCAAAAAAGAAACTGTACACTAGTGCTTGCAACGTTACTACCCGGCCACTAGCATATCGGTACAACAAGATAAAGTTTTTAAAAACATTTACCATTTAAATAAGCCATCGACAGCAAATCTGTCTTTAGTGGATCTCAGAAAGATTTAGCTGCAAATGCAGTAAAGTAACGTTAGTGAATCAAAAATCACAATTTAACAATACATTTTACATGCTACGAATGATCGTGTTTGCTGCAGTATCTGAACTTCGAGTCGACAAAGGCAGGTATCCGAAATGCAGCAAAGAAGAGTTTTTAAGCATAATGTATTTGATCAAAACTTACATGTACGATTGAATCTAGGAATGTTATGTGTCATTGTAAAGACTTCTCCGGTTAACAAGGAATTTCCCATAGAAATTACAAGCGTAGTTTTCTTTCGCAGCTGTTGACTTCTGGTTCATATCTTTGTGTTTTAGAATTGAAAGAATACACTCTGACTCAAATTGACTAAAATTGCGAATGTGAGACCCGTTTTGTTGCATAGAAATAGTCTATTAATCAACGTTTTTTTAATTGCAAGTGAAGTTGTTTTGAAATAATGGAAGTTTGAAGGCGTATAACGTCTACACTATGCCTGTAGAGTAACATTTTTATGCTTTTTCAATTACTGGCGTTTACAACAATTGCTCTATGCATGATGGTAGTTTCAGACACATGTGATGCTTATCTTGAGCTCTACTTTCAATCATACATATTTAAGTCATTGAACTGTAGTTTCCTGACTGATGCAAAGTTTGATGCTGTAACCTTATTTAATAAAAACGTAAGCATCTGATTAATGGACATTAGCATGACCGTGCACACATTTGTATATGACGAATGAACTCCAATAGCGCGGCAAAAAGTTTAAAGTTTTTAGTTTTGTTCAGTATATTTATTATCTATAGCATATATCTGTTTTTTTCAAAACCCAAGAAATGTCCAAGAAAAAAATAAAATAAAACCTGTCATTTTTTTTCCGTTAAGTATATAAAGGTGTTGGAAATGATTCGGAAAAGGCCGACTGCTGTTCAGGTTTGGCCAAAAATCAAAAGTGCAGGCACGACATCAGCCCATTTACTGCCCCATGAGTTCATCAGCCTTAGGCCCCTGTTGCTAAAGCTGGTAAGTACAACTGCATGTCCCGATAGCCCGGTGGAACTGCGACGTCGTTGTATATTCAATTCCGATTTTGTGAGAGTTTCTCTAGGCTTGCGTCGATAGAATTCAGAAAAGCTGTCCCATTCAGCATCCGTTAATCGGAATCTTGCTAAAACCGGTCGCTTTGCTGAAACTGCCTTCAAAGCTCCAATAACATTCACTTCCTTGCACTGCAGTCGGTACCTCGGACATATCTCCTGTAATACCCTTACTGTATTTGCACCATGCTCCCCATATTTTGCTATCATTTCCCTCCGCAGTTGAAAGAAGTCTGGATAGCCTCCTTCGCGCCCTACAATACGTAACATGGATAGGTGGAGTACAGCGGCAGATGCATTTGCATAACACGTTCCGCCCCGTTGTTGTTTCGGAATAAAGCCTTGATTTGCTTGATTGATGTAAAGGTCAAGGGACACTGAAGATAAAACATCAGACAGCGCTTCTTGGCAGCATGGCAGCATACCACATCTGTGGCTAACTCGCAAACGTCTTCTATGATATCAGGATGGTTTATTTGAACAAACAAACGTGTTTCGTTGTCGTGTATATCAATTGTCCATCCACGCTTGAGGAATATTGTTCGAGGAATCGTCTGGGTGGTGATGTGTGAACTCATTTGGAACATTAATTTAGCAGCACTATCCCAAGATGCACATTCACTGCTGTACAGGCGTTTTGGTGTATCAATGGGGTCTTTAGTGATATAACAGCACACGGTTTTTACACCCAACCGCGACAACTCTTCTACTGGAGGGTTACTGCCGTCACCTGGTTGTCCGTCTGATAGAATAAACAAAAGCTTGTTGTAATCCTCGAATCGCCTCATGGAAAATAAATTCGTTGCAGCCCGGAGTGTCTTCATTAGAGGCGTTCCACCATAGATATAGGGCTCTACTAATTTCATTAATTCGTCAACCCGTTCTTCGGACAGTTCATTTTGCCCGATGCTTCCATGTAGGATATTTGATGCTTGATTTACATCCATGATAGCTTTTTCATCGATACTCACAAACTCAACTGGTATTTCCGACAGCAGTTCTTTCGCTTTGCGCACTACATCCCTAACGCTTTCTTCTGAGGCCAATTCCTGTCCCTGTGGAACCCATGATGCAAGCCAGAATGCCCCTTCTCTAGCGTATGACCCCACGCCATGCGTAAAATGCCGACATGATTCTGGCAAACAGTCATAAACGACTTTGTTTCTAAAGCTTCTGTCATGAGAGAGCCAATCGAGAAATAATTCAGAGTCAGAGTTTGAGATAACAGAACGTAAGACAGTCATTTTTGCCCATTTACGAACTCTTGGAGCACCACTTCTTTCTAAAATATCCAATATTTCATCAAGTTTTTCCCAATGCGATTTATATGCCGAAACGGAGGGCGGTTTGGCCTTCTGGATTGTGTTTAATATGTCAAACGCTACTGGCTCGTTCTCAGCTCCAAAGCCAAGTGCGAACACGTGGTTAG
This sequence comes from Ctena decussata, assembly GCA_963989385.1. Classification (NCBI taxonomy): domain Eukaryota; kingdom Metazoa; phylum Mollusca; class Bivalvia; order Lucinida; family Lucinidae; genus Ctena; species Ctena decussata. The sequence goes on from OZ022513.1 coordinate 35,971,392, forward strand.
AGGATGAGACATCATGTTTTACCAGGTTATCAACAACACTGAAAACAGACCGAGCCCACTTTCCTCTGTGATTCTGTCTTTCACCAACACTTTGTTGCATCGAACCGGAAACGTCTACTAGTGCACCGATTAGTGTCGCCATGTTGAGTCAATTTTGATTTCTGAAAAGAGACACACACATAATTTATAACTTTTTCACATAACTCGCAGTTCCTCTTTACTAGTATGTTGCAAATTTCAACCAATTTCTCATTTGAAACTGCCTTGTCGATTCACCTTTGATTCTACTCACAGGTCAAACTCAACATTTGTGTTAAGTTTAACTGAAAAAAAAAAAAAACACGGTCTAGAGCAATGCTTAAGTTTTCCTGTCAACAGTAGTAACAACCCTGACTTAAGTACCCTGAAACACAAACTTGTCCAAAGTATTGTGACAGTCCTACTTTAGTTATGAGGTAACATTAAATTCGATCCATAATAGAAGGCGCTAGAGCGTTAACAAAGTTTGACTTACATGTATTTTCCAAAAATAGAGGAGCGGCTGTAGTGTAGTGGATAACACTCCGGACTACTATTCCAGGGATCGCAAGATCGATCACCCGCTTCTCCGGTCTTTCGGGTGAGACTTTAAACCGAGGTCCCGCCTCCATATGACCTCGTGGTTGGTGGGCCGTTAAACCCGAGTTCACTTACTCACTCACTCCAAAAATTGAAGCTGTCATCTTGACCCTAGCACCTTGTGAGCTAACCTGTGCAAGACAGTGTCATTTTTAATTAGTGTGTAAATTGCACATTTGACCCGATATTACATTCGATTCACAAAAGACAGTGCTAGAGTTATGGAAATTTTATTTTTAAAGTAGCAAACGCGATCATGATACTGGCTCTATTGTTGCCGCAAATTGACCTGTCTCTCTGACTTTTATGCATGAACATGCAAAATAACGCAATCCATTGCTAAACAGAAGACATATGTTTTAGAAGAATCACACCTATGCGTATTTACAAGACTGAATGACTATCATATCCTGTAGACGGGTTTTCATGGCGATAGTTGAGGTGGCATTGAAACACTTTATCCGCGGTAGTTTTTTCCTGCATTTACAATATGCCTGCTTTGGCGCCGAAGTCGTCATAAAATACGCGCCATAGAAAATTGCTTAAGATAACTTGAGAGCGTGATGTTGAGTAAAGCTGGGATTTGTACATTTTCGGTGCATGTTTTGTAGGCATGCGTTCCTGCATGTAATGCCAATGCCATGGATTTTTCGTACGTATCCATGCTATATGGAAAGGTGTGTCTTTGTCAATCTCATTGTTAAGCCTGGATATTTATAGTTTTTGTGAAAACGATGCTTAGGTATTTTGGTGGTAAGAGAGAGAGAGAGAGAGAGAGAGAGAGAGCAAGCTCTAGTTCAGAAGCAGAAAAAAAATCTCACGACAGTGTTTACCATAACAAGGACCTAACGCCGCCCGTTTGAATTATATCCTGATATTCCGAGGAATGTAATACATTATGCTTGCTCATATGTATGGCTTACACCCTGACTTTTGGTGAGCTGGTGTAAAGACGTTCAATCCGCGGTAGCTCAGTGGCCTGCTGGTCTAGAGATGCTGGTTTCGACGCCTGCTGAAGGCATCAATTTTTCCGACTTTAAACAGGGTTCCACTCACAATTTTTATTCATCACTATCAAATTGTCCTCCTTTGACTGAAGACGTAAAAACGCAAGTCATTCATCCAACCGCTCCCACACCTTCCCACAGCCCACACCTTGCGCTTTGCCCCCTCTTGGTTTGGTATAATTTTCCAGTTTCTCCTGTTTGCAATTAAACCAAATTATCTATAATCTTACATGGCATCATACCTGCTCCGAGGAGACCTTGTAGCTCAGTGGGTTAAGCGCTGGTTGGTTGGTTGGTTGATTTGATGCTTAACGTCCACCGTAAACAACTAAGGTCATGTCGGGACGGTCAGTTAACCTAACCACACTATTCCTGGGCAGGCTTAGACCTCCTAAGCGGTTAACCAGTACTAAGTGCACATACTTTCGCCAGTAACTGACAACTGCCCTTCTTGAATCAGCGGAAGGAGAAACGAAAGTATTTGGCCAGACTGGGGTTAAGCGCTGGCCTACTAATCTAGAGGTCGCCGGTTCGAGCCCCGCTGGAGGCGGAGTTTTTTCCATCGTAAACGGGGTTCCATTGCACACACCCTTTCATTATCATCCGCCCATCGTCCTGATATGACTGAAATACTGTTGAAAAGGACGTAAAATCGCAAGTCATCATTCCATCCATCCATCCCTGCTCCGAAGCAAAGGTGCTGTTGAGTATTAATGAACTATGTACCTACCCGGTAAAGTGCTATCTTGTGCCCGTAGTCAACGTATGCGAAACTAAACGTCTATACATAGACAGACAGATGCAGTTATAACTGGTAAACTATTCACAAATGAATGAAGTTTTTTCATTTTCAGATGTAAATGCTCGTGAATCATTAGAGGACTGATTATGTATTGGGCCATAATTGATGAAATTCTATTTGATGTGTTCCTACCTACCTAAGAATGTTTGCCTTTTTTCTGTCAGATTTTGTTTTTCTATTTTTTTCTTTTTTTTTCATTTTAATATAAATCTTCGTCACATTTATGTTTCAACCTGGGTAACTGCTAAACAAAGAGCAAACAGTGTTGACCCTGACCAGGCTGCTTTTTTTGACTAGTGTGATCCTGAGCAGAATTATTTGCAAATAGCTTTTAAGCATACCAGTACTTTCCTTTCAGCCTACCAATTCAGCTCACATGGTCTGCGTTTGAGCATACAGAGGGATCCCGGTAGGTCAAGCGCTAGCCTGCTGATCGAGTGACCCCGGGTTAGACCTGCTGGAGGCGACAATCTTCCCAGCGGGCACATGACGTCAAAATGACGTCATACTGACGTCGATGCGACGTCGTTACGTCGCATCGACGTCAGTACGACGTCATTTCAACGTCATGTGCCTGCTGGGTTTCCACCGTAAAAGAGGCTCCACAGCAGTACCGCATTTCATTATCACCCTTCCATATTCCTGATATGACTGAAATACTGACAAAAAGGAAGTAAAATCGCAAGTCATCCATCTATTCGTCGAGTACAACAAACACATTTTTAAATGATGGCCTTAAAGCACCCCCCCCCCCCCCCCCCCCCCTCACACATAAGCGAATTCATTTAACGAACCCTTGCGAACAGGGAAAATTTGTGAATTCTAGGGAATTTTGACGGAAACTGTTTTAAAATTTGTTGCATCGTAACCAAAGTAAACATAGGGGAACTATTTGTTGCGAATGATTTACGTAGCTAAACGCTACAAGTGATTTATTGAATGTGACATATAGGTCATTGCCCAACACGCATTGCTGCGTTCAGTAAATCTATGGAGCAAGTTTTAAGACTCTAGCCCTTCAGGTTACACAATAGCTGTTTTTGTCCTATATTTAATCAACAGTGATATGAAAGTCACGGCTAGTGGTAAAGGCCCGATATGCGTCCCTGCTTTTAGTAGAGTTTGAAGACCCTAGACCTTACGGTTATTTAGAAAATGAGGTAAATGCAACAGTTTAATATTTTTTCTATATTCATACATGTATAACCGTGAAATATAGGCCATGGCCGAATATGCATGGCTGTTGTCAGTAGGGTATTCCCAGACGTACATTTGGAGCATATTTGGAGACTCTAGCCTTGTGGATACTTAAACTGGGATAAACACAACTAGTGAGCACGTGAGAAGAATATAGCCCTAGTGGTTACATGTAGTTCGAACTTCAGCTAAACGCCACTGGTGTATATTGTTTCATGTTCAATGAACCGTGATATAGGTCTTGGTCCGATATGCATTCCTGATGTCAGTTGATGTTCCCCAGACATACATGTATCTATGAAGCAAGTTGGAAGACTCTACCCATTGTGGTTACATGTACTTAGAAACTGAGCTAAACACAAGCGGTGAATATAAGACGCACGCGCACAATGACTTTTGCTTTAGAACGTCTCAAAGTCGCGCTAATAAAACGAAGGCGGAAGAGCCCTAAATAAAAAGAGATTATGACGCTAAAAATAGCAACAAAAAATTATCGAATTATTAATTTTCAAATTAAACTCGGTTTACCATGAGGTTTTTAGAGCAATTACAAAATGATCATTTATGTACGAGACAAATCTTCCCTCCACAACGTCGTTGTCCGAGGGATGAAAAATGTAAAAATATACTAGCTTACCAGTGATAAGCAGTCCCCAACAGTTGATAAACGTTTGCTGTATTGAATCATCACGTACTTATTATACATGTAACACATGGATATAGTCTGGTTGCCAAATGAAGATTTTAGGTGCAACCCAAAAAATAGTCCGCACAAAATGTTTTTGCACAAATGTGTTCACCAACATGTCCGTACACTGAAACTGAATGATGCCACCTTGGCATCATTGGGGAAATGATAATATTCATGATGGCATCCAAAATGGCCGCCAAGGGATAAAATCCTCAATATCTTCTAAAGTATGTGGGTTAGAAACATACTTTTGGTGGCTACATATAGGTTTTCGAGGTCGAGAAATCGATTAAGCATGTTCAAAATTATTTCAGACGAATCAGTTACAAAATGGCGGACAAGATGGCCGCCAAAACATGAAAATCTCCATATCTTCTTTAGTATACGGGCTACAAACATGATTTTGGTGTCTGCCTATAGGTTTTCGGGGCCAAGGAAGCCAATAAGCATGTTAGAATTTACTTCAAGGCACTTAGTTACACAAAATGGCAGACAAGATGGTGGACGATGCATCGATTACGGCACTGAATGTCGGAGAAATGCATTTTTGACAGCAGAATTCAGGTTTTAGAAGTATATTAACCCCGAAGTTTGAAATTATAAATTCTATGAAAAAAAAACAAAGTCATAAAGACCACATTTTGCATCTGATAGTGTTACTACCAAGGAGATCACGATGATTCATAAGAACCCAGTCCCGGTAGGCATGAACAGCCCCGTCTAGAAAATTTCAGTCACAACAGAAAGACATTGACAACTCGATCATTCATTATTATTTTGAGAATGTCGTTTCTAAGGGCTTTCTTTGCTCATAATTCCATGCTTGTACCTTTTGGCAAAGTAAAATGATACAAAAAAAAATCAAGAACTAATACAACCAGACCCAACATGACAAAAGTTCGCGAAAGACAAGCATGGTAAATCGAGTGAACAGCCCTTTCTTAGACATTCAGCCCCAACTGAAAACAACAGTAACTTTTTTTTGCCTATTTAATACTTTGAACAGGACAAAACAGAAAACAAATTAAGCAGCTATTAGATAATCATATTGCTAGAAAACCACAGACAAGCGGATATAAGAAAACGTAACATTGAGGAACCGCAACAGAAGTATCGCCTTGGAACAGTTAGTAATACATTACTGGAAAGAAGTTGACTAGTTTTACATAGTCCAAGTCTTCGCCTTCTGCTTCTGCAGTGGTTCAAAACATTTAGTCAACATTTGGTCTGCATAAAGGTTACCCAACCCATCCATGAAACATCACAGACAGCAAATAAATCACGGATAAGCTCTGTGATGAATTAAAGATGAGGACTCGACAGAAACAACGTATTTGCGACACCTGGAGAAGATCCCTCACATATCAAACAACAATCCTGAAGCAAAAGAAACCACCAGTTGAACCATTGAATGGCCAAGCAGTGGGGCAAAATTTTGATCTTGACACAAAGGGTTTATTACTTTGATTGCTTCGTTGATTTTAACTTTTGTAAGAAAAAAAACATTTTTCCCCTGACTTTACTTCTTTATCTGTACATTAGCCTTTAAGCAGGGGTAAATAACCCGGAAGGATAAAATTCCAATCGTAACAGTAAAAAAAAGCCTGTTTACTTGCATCTTTTGTCAGAAGTTTTATAAAATCGCTTTCAGCTCTTTGAGTTTGCGCTGAAATTATCTCAGTGTTACACTTAGAGCAAATGGGCTAGAAGCAGTTATAAAAAAAACCTTGGCGACATAAGTTTGACTCTGCCAGGAAACTTTATTACAGTTTTGGAAAATCCCTTTCAGAGCTGGTTCTAACTCTACTTGTACCTTTTCTTTTCCAAATGTAAAGTCGGTTATTCAGTTTGTCTATAAACTATGCGACCCGGGTTTGGGGGCATACGTGACCCAACGTTTATCTATGCGTATTTAAACCTTTTGAGGAATTTGAAATATAACATGAAAATACCAACCAATGTGTACTTCAGTGGTTCAGAAGAAGAGGACCTTTAAGACGAAACGGTGACATCTTTGACCGCAAGCATTCATACCGACTTTCATTCTCTCAAACGAATAGAGGTATAGCGTTACATCAAATTATCCCAGTAGCCTTTGTTCCGTTGGAGCAGTTGGTTGTTAGGTTCTCATTGTGTCTTTGGCATAGCGCTATTATGAAAGGTCGGGCTAAATTTTATCCTTGTGCCGTCTTTTGACTATCCTTGATTCTAGTCAGGTACACATTTTTCGCTGAGTCGGCAGATAGCCTTTTTCAGTTGTTGTCAGATACAGGATTCAAACCCCCGACTGCCAAATTCTCTAGACTAAAAAAGTGATTTTGATCAGCCCAGGGGCTTCGGAGAAGAATCTGTTTGAATGTACGGGTGGTCTAAGCTGACGGACTATGAAGTCAGTTTATGCTTTCAGCGTTCCCATAGCATTGCTCGGAAGAGTCAATCAGGTAAGAATACTTGTAGAAACTGGCATGACAAGTATGCACTTTTTAAGCTAAAACATTTTAAATGTGCAAATACAAATTTGCAGCCCATTGTCTATAATTATGGGAAGTACTGTCTCCTTTATACCTGAAAGAACTGGGAAAATACGAAAATTTAAAAAGAAATGTTTACAAAATTTGTTACTGCTTTGAAGAACGTATGACCTTTTCTGATATGTAAATTTAAATACATCCCAGATGCTAAAACATCTGGCTGTGGCATGGCACGAGCCTGCGACGCTCCCATCACTATTCACTAGTATTGACCAGGAGCTATAATTTTAAACGACGCAAGCAACCATCAAATATATGTTTCTTAACCAGAATTTTAATTGAAGAAAGTAAAATAGTTAAGAGAATAAAACTCATTTCTGATAGCCTGTAGGTCATTACTCGTAACAATAGCTTTCTGCATCGACTAAAGCTTAGTCAACGGGGTTATCTGCCTCTGCCTGCACTAGGTTCTTGTGACCCATTATGGTCCTCTTGTTAAAACACTGTCAGAATGGGGTTTTTATCACTTCCTTTTATATTTATAAATCTTCTACATACAAAATCTGGATTTCTAATACAAAAACCTGAATTCAGCTATCGGAAAGTGCATTTCTCCGACATTCAGTGCCGTAATCGATGCATCGTCCACCATCTTGTCCGCCATTTTGTGTAACTAAGTGCCTTGAAGTAAATTCTAACATGCTTATTGGATTCCTTGGCCCCGAAAACCTATATGCAGACACCAAAATTATGTTTCTAGCCCGTATACTAAAGAAGATATGGAGATTTTTATGTTTTGGCGGCCATCTTGTCCGCCATTTTGTAACTGATTCGTCTGAAATAATTTTTAACATGCTTAATCGATTCCTCGACCTCGAAAACCTATATATAGCCACCAAAGTATGTTTCTAACTCACATACTTAAGAAGATATTGAGGATTTTATCCTTTGGCGGCCATCTTGGACGCCATCTTGAATATTATCATTTCCCCAATGATGCCAAGGTGGCATCATTCAGTTTCAGTGTATGGACATGTTGATGAACGCATTTGTGCAAAAACATTTTGTGCGGACTATATTTTTGGGTTCTCGTCCCGGCACCCAGACTAATATCTAAATGTCAACATAATGCCCCAGTCACACACACATATACGGATTCTGCGGATGCTACTGATGGCCAGTCCGTATCTATTGGTACCTTTCCATTTAATCCGTAATGGATCCGTATCGCATCCGTAGAGTCCTTTACTGCCCGTATCATATCCACAGGGTCCGCAGGATCCGCGTCGAAATTTTGATAAGGTTCAAAATTCGGGCGCGGATGAGAAAACCGTAAAAGTCAGCAACTGAACGCATTCATCTGCATCTATCCGTATCTAATCCGTGTCTCATCCGTATCTATTCCGTGTCTTATCCGTAACTGAACCCATCATTCCGCAGTCCCAAGTTGAAGACTGATACGGTTTCATACGGATCTTTACCTTTAGTTACTGAAGTTATGGGTCATGACAGGGTCATTGATGAGGCTCTAGTAATCGTAACCTCGACGTATGGTCCATGCTCCTTCTCTCGAATGTGTTAAGTGTTCTGTGCTCATGAAGGATTAGATTTTTATTTAAATTTGTATACCTGGATCCAACTATAAATTGGGTAGAGGTAAAGGTTTCCTATAGCCTAATGACTGTAGAGGCGGTGGAAACGGGGAGGTGGAGGATGGGGGTAGGTGGTTAGGATCTATGTATCTTGGGCATAGCATATGAAAGGCGAAGCCCATCTCTCTCCTTTCGCTGCCTTGTCCTTCCCTGATTTGAAAAAAAGTACCCATTTACTGCTTGGTTGACATAGATATTCAGTCGGCAGTCAATAAAGTAGATACTATTCTAATCCTTCAAGAACACTGCACACATTCGAAGGAAGGTACATGGACCATACTTCGAGAATTCGGCTACTCAAACCGCATCAGTGACCCCGATATGATTTGGTTACGAAAACCAGAGAAATCATATGTAATTTCTAAACTTTGATAAGGCAGTAAATTCAAACACTGATTAGTACCATAAAAGATCTAAAAGGAAAAAAAAGCAATAATCTAGACTATAAATCTAAACCAATCAAAATTTTCTGATTTCTCAGAATATTTTCCTGACCTGGAAGGAAAAATTATATATAATCTACACTACAGATGACGTACGGGGAGACGTTTTACGGTCGCCGCACGGCACGACACCAGTGGCACTGAAGTAAAATAGAAATCTAAAAGAGTTCATTCAAGAGCACAAAATACATTCGAAAGAAGGAACACGGGCCATCTTCAAGTTTCGGCTACTCAAATTTAAAGAGTAACTACACTTCAGGAACTGACTGAATCAGATCCCGAACCCTATCCCCAACATCAAAAGGAAAGATTGACAAACAATAAATTACAAGTGATAAGCCGAGTCAGCAGCTCTTTCCAAAATAGGTGGCAACTCAGCTATCTTTATTGAACTAAATAATTTAGACCAATAGAAGGGTTACAACAGACTAAGCAAATTATACGAAAAACATTTAACAACTATTTTCACCCATTTTCTATTTTTATTATAGAAGGGTTAAAATGAGAACACAATAAATTGAACAGCACCGAACATAAAACAAATGCAACCGCAACGAAAGTACCGCCTTGGGACGGTCAGTAATAACTAGTGGGGGGTTTAAACCGGTTTTACTGGGCCCAAACCTTCACCCTCACCCTCCGCCGCGGTGCACACAATTAGTTGGTAGTTCGGTTCGTATAGAGCTCCCCTGACCAGAAGATATTTATTGCTTCATTTTACCATTAAACTTTGTCCTATATTGGACAACTAATTGGAATTTATAAAAGAATTACTTTGTCCTATATTGGACAACTAATTCGAATTGATAAAAGTCAAATAAGTTTATGAAATGATGGCCCTACTTTTGCCATTGGCAAGTTCATGAAAAGATGACCCCACTGTTACAAATAAGAAACATAACATCGCACCATAACTGCACCATGCGTCACTGCCATTGCACCGACCCGGCCTCTCTGTCATAGTAGTCCTTTGCCCCCCTACTGGTGTTGTTGCCGTACAGCCGCCTCTCCAAACCATCCTGTAGGTATCTGTCAGTATTGGAACGCAACATTTTTGTTTTGAAACGTGACTGTAGAAAACAGTCCGTTACAGTACGCCGAACGAGACCCGTAACTTCCGTAACTAAAGGTAACTATCCTCTTGAAACCGTATCGGTCCTCAACTTGGAGTGGGACTGCGGAATGATAGGTTCAATAACGGATAAGATACGGAATAGATACGGATGAGACACGGATTAGATACGGATAGATGCGGATATATGCGCTTAGTAACGCACCATTACGGTTTACTCATCCGCGCCCGAATTTTGAAACTTTTCAAAATTTCGACGCGGATCCTGCGGACTCTGCGGATGTGATACGGACAGTTACGGACTCTGCGGATCTGATACGGATCGATACGGATACAACGGATAGATACGGACGGGCCATCCGTAGTATCCGCACAATCCGTATGTGTGTGTGTGACTGGAACATACAAGGAGGAGACACAGATGTGGACGTCGCAGTTAATCTTCTCTATTCTTCTATCCGCTAGGCATGCACAACAGTCCGCATCTGAAGGTATTTATCCGCATCTAAAGGTTACAGAAGGTAACGGAAGGTTAGTAGTTCGTACCTATCCGTATCCATACGCATCTATTGGTAACTATATCCGTAAATTCATTAAATAAAAATAGGCCACGCCCACAAATTCTGCGGATAAACTGAGGATTTTATCCGCAACTATCCGCCCTTTCCGTAATGTGTGTGTGTGACTGGGGCTTAACAGAGCTCCAGATAAAGTGAGATTTTGAGGATAAGTCTGAGATAATTTTTTCTTATGTCTCAAAAAAAAAAAAAAAACACTTTTGTTGCGACCCCTCATTAGAACCGAACTATTATTCATGAATTATCCCATTTACACCCTTGCAGCGAGGAAGTTTTTCTTTATGCGCGCCCATGAGATTACTGATTTAGTAGTACGTCGGCAAGATTTTATATTTTCACCTTGTCTACTTCCTCTACAAGTTTAACAGAATTATAAGAAAATCCACTCAAGTTCAAATTATTGGGTGTATTCCCAGAATGCTTGTGATGTAAACTATTCCGAGAAGTTGAAAAGGTACACAGTGCCTTTTGTCAAATAAATATGAGTCGCGACAAGAGAAAACCAAAAAATCGGTTGTGCGCCCAGCGCAGACTCAGATCAGCCTGGGCATCCGCCCAGTGTGATCAGACCCTTTGTTAGGTGCTCAAAGGGTAGCTAAGAGTCTAAGCTACCTCCATGCGGACAGCGAAGACTCTGATCAGACTGGGCGGATGCCCAGGCTGATCCGAGTCTGCGTTGGGCGCACAACCACATTATTGGTTTTCTCGCGTCGCGGCTCAATTATCTATTAATTAAGGTAATATTTTGCAAAGGGAGATAATTTATGTCGCCCGATTATGCTTTCAAGGTAAGCAACTCTGACATATTTGATTTTATTTACTATTGAACGCGCTAGCTCCTCTGTTTCAAGTGATCTTTTCGTCCAAAAAGTTGCACTCCCCCCCCCCCCCAACCCCACCCCGTCCCAGACCCCCATCCTAGCCCCCTTGTTAAGTTGGGTGTGCCGCATTCTTCTAGTAAGACATTATTTAAACATTGAATGGAAAGGTGGAATGGAATGGGATGTGGTTGACTGGTATGGGTTTATATCCTCCGCTTCTTGCCATGACTTTGAGACGACAATGTTCAGGCAATAATTTGCTCCTTGTGGGGGAGAAAATTCTTTCCAGTACGCATACCATCCAAGTCTGAGGGAGCAACTTGTAGGAAATGGAGTTAAGATTATCCCAGCCATTACATTCCATTCCAATTCATTTCATTCCAGATTTTTAATTATGCCCTTTAATTATTTCTTTTTTTTTTAATCTCTATTCTTATCTTTAATCGATATGTTTCTTTTTCCATTCCTGAACATTTTCTTCATAAATAACAATGTATAAAAGATGATAAAATCGGTTTTCATATTTCTATCGGGCATGCAAGGTTGAATCAACATTGAATAAAAGTGATGCGAAGTCATGACATTGATTCAATTTTGATCCAATGTTGATTCAATATTGCAAGACTAGGGTATTATTTTTGTGCGTAGTCTTACTGGCCAGCATAGTGGATTTGGCCCTATCCAATTTCTGCCTAATCGAGGTTCCTTGTCTATTTAATAGAAAATAGAAAAAAAGAAAGTACTCTGTGTCGATATGTACTTAGATAAATATATTAAAGTTTCGTTATATTGACATTGTTTTATTTTTCGTGAAATACATACCGGATCAGACTGAGAACCAGGGTGATAAGTAAACTCATCGTGTATTTATTGTAACTTTAACCTTAGTTTCAAGGTCACAGAAAATCTTATGTATACTCACCAACGTCCCACATTTTCTTATAGGAAAGTGATTCTGCTGGAAATACGCTGGTGGAAGGACAAATATCTTTTTATTATTATTATAATTGATATTTATTTATTCTTTTTTTTTGTGTGTGTGTGTGTGTGTGTGTGTGTGTGTGTGTGTGTGTGTGTTTGCGTGTGTGCTTCTTTCCCTTTTGGCTTTCCATTTAGGCAGTTCAAATAATGTTGGAGAAAGGGTAAAACATGGGTGAACGGACATTAGTGCTATGCTGGAACGACGAAGATGCTACTTTGGAAATGACACATTATCGAAACTTCGTCTATAACGTCAACAACGTCATTGGCGTGCGGCGCGTGTCGTTACCATGCATTCTGTCTAGCTCGATATCTCAATTACTCTGCACTATATTTTAATGACATTTTCAGACCATAACGCAAATAGATAAAGCTACTAGTATATGACATTTTGTTGCTTTCTTTACATTCTACACGATTTTTTAACTGCAGCGACATTACTTCTGGATCAGCCCTCTTAGTTTTCAAATCCCAACATGCAGGACAAATTAATGGGCTACAGACCAACAGGTTATCACAGTAGCCTATGCACAAATTTTAAGTGCTGACTGTGACCTTGTCCTTTAAGCTAGCAACATGGTTTTTGCATGCGACACATTGTCTTGTCATGATAATTATTTATACCAAAAACCTTTAAAATCTCATCATGCAGAACATAGTTATGAGCTAGACATAAAAATATTTACTCTACAGCCTTATCCAATTTTTTGTGTGCAGTGTGACCTTGACCTCGGAGCTAGCGACACAATTCTTGCTCACAACACATCATCTTGTCAGGATGCTCATTTATGCACTTTAAAATCCTACCATGCAGGACAAAGTTATGGACCGGACACAAACATGTTTTACTGACCTATGCGCAAAGTTTAAGCGCGCAGTGTGACCTTGACCTTCAAGCTAGCAGCATGGCTCTTCCACATGCCACATTATTTTATCATGATAAACATTTATGCCGAATGATTTTGAAATCTCATATTGCAGGACAAAGTTATGGACCGGACACGAATATTTTTTCACTAAAGCCTAATGCATATCCCTTTCCATCTTGTTCTGTTTTCCGCTGCCCTTGCTGAGCTGGCAAAGTCCATTCCGGTCCACTCTTTGATATTGTCTTCCCACCATTTCTTCTGTCTACCTCTTCTTCTTTTTCCCTTTTACTATTCCCTGTAGAATCGTCTTTGTTAAACCAGAAGACCTTGAGACATGTCCAAACCACCTTGATTTCCATTTCCTGACCAGGGTCAGGAGTTGATCATACTCTCCAGTGGCTGCTTTCTGCAAACCTCCTCATTGGTTACATGTATATGGTCCTTGTACGAAATGTCCAGTAACCTTCGGTAGCATCTCACCTCAAAGGCCTGCGTTCTTTTCTCTAACTCTGCTGTCAAGGTTCACGATTCACAGGCATACAGAAATATGGAAATGACAAGGGAGCGCATAAGTAACGTAGTGAAGTTATTTATTTTATGATCAATTGCTAGCGAATTAACCCAAAGCTTTCACTGCCACCAAATGACATAATAGAGCTAATTTAATGACTGTTTGCTGTTTCATAGCCACTTAATGAAAGATGAGATAATATACAATAATGATAGAACAATCTTGAAAAATATGCATTCCCAAATGTATTTTTCCCCACTTGCAGTTGAAGAGTTATGTCCTTTTTCTATCCTACGACTATATAAAATTCATTTAACACAGCTATCAACTGAATGAACATCTGTCTGTCCTTCTATAGACAAAGCTTTATGCAGGCGGTAACCACCTTTAACTTTACAGTTGTTTTCATGATTTTTTCTCCTGCTTTACCATTGCATTACATAGCACAGCAGACCTTTGGTTTACTTTTACAGACGCTAACTTCTTCCGAAAACTACAGATTTGGAAGATGGTAAAAATTCCAACTATGATACTGCAAACACGCAAGGCTAAACAGTCAAAATTACTACAATTTTGAATAAGATCTGTTATTGAGGTCTGATGTCCGCAACAATTGCTTAATAATAAGTATGTTGTTCAGACATATATTTACTTTATTATAATTTCTTCATACACATAATGCTATAATCCTCTTTTTGTTTCCGAGGTGATACATGTACGTGAATTTTATTTTTAGTATGTGGCGTTATTATTTATTTCACCTCCTGACAGTTCATCCGGTGCACTAAGGCCCAAGTAACCGAGAATTAAGGCCGCTGGATGTTTATTTTCATAGATAATCTTCGGAATGTATTTCACGTGCAACAAAAAATATTTTTCATTGTGAATTAAAGTACGGATAATTTTTAGCTTTGAAAAACGAAAGATTAAGGACTGAAGAGCATTGATTCTTGCAAAAAAAAGGTAGACTATGATGATTTTGTTAACATAAATAATATTCATGATGCAGAATGAGCCGCGACATGACAAAACAAATGAACCCAGCGTAGACTCTAGTCATCCTGGGCAATCACCCAGTCTGATCAGAGTCATTGCTGTCCACAGTTCTTAGCTACCGTTTAAGCCCACAGCCGAAACTCTGATCAGACTGGCCGGATACCCAGGCTGATCTGAGTCTTCGCTTGGTGCACATACTACTTTTTGGCTGTGTAGTGTCACGGCTCATTAAGGACGTTGAAAGAGCCCGAGAAATCATTTTCAAAGACTTGATCTTTTGAATTTTACGATGGTACAGAATTTGTAGAACAGGTTTGCTTCACAAAGACAGAACTGCGAACGCTGGAGTGGCACAAAAGGCCTCGGGTGGAGGAACTACAACTTAACAGGGAAAATAACATCATGCCGATGGAACAATTTCTTACTATGATAAAGATACATTTAATTTTGACAGAACAACTGCCTTTTTTGAACTTAAGTCATTTTTTTCGGGGAGAGGGGGGGGGGGTGCATAATAAGATAGGATTTGAAATGGAATGTATGTAATCAACTGCTCCTACAGTTTTCAATGGATTTTTTTTTAGAATAGCGTTGGTGCTTAAAAGGTGGGAACGTCTCGGTAGGCAAGGACGAAACTTATTGATGCCTTCCGCGAGACACAGTAACTGCAGACATCAAGTAAGAGATGCCTACGTTTTAAATGAAACTAAACCTCTTCAACCAATGCGTTCCGAAGAAACACTTAGGCCCAATTTCACGTCGCCCATAAACCGAGAATTAAGGATGTTGGCTGCTTATTTACATAGATAATCTTCGGAATGAATTTCACGTTCAAAGATTATTTTTAATTGTGAATAAAACTACGGATAATTTTGAGCGTCGAAAAATGAAAGATTAAGGACTGACAAACATTGATTTTGTGCGAAAAAAGGATAACTATGATGATTTCCTCGACATAAGTGGTATTCGTGATGCACAATGAGCCGCGACATGACAAAACAAAGGTATGTGCACCCAGTGAAGACTCAGAGCAGCCTGGCCTTAAGCCCAAGACTCTGATCAGACTTTGTTGGTTTTGTCATGTCACGGCTCATTAATGTTTGAAAGAGCCCGAGAAATCATTTTCAAAGACTTGACCTTTTGGAAAATTACGATGGTGCAGAATTTGTAAAATTGTTTTGTTTCACAAGGATAGAACTGCGAAGGCTGGAATGGCTCATAAGCACCGGGTGAAGGACATACAACTTAACACAGTGGCGGATCCAGAGGGGGGTCGGGGTTCACATGAACCCCCCTCTTCAGCCTAAGTTATTTAATCTTCATGGAGAATTTCAGGAGAAATGGGTCAAAATGCATTATTCAAACCACCCTCATGCAGCTAATTTGAACCCCCTACCGCAATTCCTGGATCCAGCCCTGTACATGTAACAAGAGAAATAGCATCATGCCGATGGAACTCGGTAACCGGTTTTTTCTAAAGGGTCACTTCTGATTTTTGTGCTTAGTCTTACTTTTTTATGGCAAACTCCCCCCCCCCCCCAACCACCACACACACACACACACACACACACACACACACCATGCCCATAGTCAACGGGTGTGGGGCATTTAGCTTTTCCCCTGTCTATCTGTCCGTTCGTCCGTTTGTCACACTTCATGGTATAGAATTAACTTCTCCCACAGTTTTCAATGGATCTTTTGCAAACCTTGTATACTTGTTGTGAACGTAATGAATATTTTTCTACAAAATTACGGCTTTTCAACAAGTTTTTTTTTTATATTATAGGTTATTAAGTTTGTATAATCAACTCCTCCCACAGTTTTAAGTGCATCTTTTTCAAACCTTGCATACTTGTAATGGCGATAATGAAAATGTGCATGCAGATTTGTTAGAGTAAAAATCTATTTTGACAAAATTATGGCCGGATTAACTTATTCATTTTGGGCAGCTGTTTCGCACTATAGGATATGAAGTTGTAATTAAGTTCTCCTACTGTTTTCAGTGGATTCTTTTTTAAAAAATATATACACAGATTGGGGCATAATGATAATGTGCATGTGGCTTTTTCTTATATAAATGAATTTAATTTTGACAGAATTACGGCCTTTCGAACTTAGTCATTTTTGTTAGTTTTTCGCATTTTAGGATATTGAGTTTATATAATCAACGGTTCCTGTTTCCAATGGATTCCTTGTAAATAGTGTTTGTGTTTAAAAGGTGCTTTAGGCATGTACACGGCCCTGTGACTGGCGCTGTATAGGGCATCGTTCGTATCTTGCAGAGACAATTTTCTAGTTCCTACAACTTTCCAGTTTTTTCTTCTACTGCGCATGATTAAACCGGCTTCGCATTAAATTATTTTATAAATGCCTCCCATGTTTTTATCCCATTTTTTTTCTCACTTTCGGTGTCTGTTTTTATCCTTGTCAGCTTGTCCTCACTTAGCTTGTCAATAGAAATAACACGTTTTGCCATCCTCGGTCTAAGGAACTATGTTAAACAGAGTAGACTGTTCATTCGAATACGTGATGCTATGTATTTTGCATATTAATTACTAGCTAGCTAGGGGTTTCGTTTTTCATGAATCGAGATGGCGTTAGGCAAAGTGTACATACAATTATAGGGCACACTTCAGAACAAAGCTTGTAGGGCAACAGCAATCAGTGCTGCTTCAGGTGAATCTTGCATTACAGCAGAACTAAGTCTGTCTCCTTTTAGAAGCGCAGCAGAGGTAGCGTTTCTTCTTCTTCAAAAAAAAAACACCCTTCAGTAGCAGAGAGGAACAAGCGCTAGTTCAGAAGACACCACCCCTCACAAGGGTAGCGGAAGTAGCGCTACTTCTGGAGACATCACTCTTTAATAGAGTAGCGGAAATAGCGCTCCTTCAGATAAAATCCCCTTTATAGTTGCGCAGCGGGGCTAGTTCTACAGTATATCAGATGGCATCCTATTTAGCAGCAGCACTAGCGCTACTTCAGAAGACACCATCCTTCAGTAGTGCATTGGAAAAAGCGCTTCTTTAGAAGATGTTTGTATGAGGATATAAGATTGATGACATCTCAAGTCCAAGTACTAATTTCGATGCGCTTCTGAAGGGTTAGTGTCTTCTGAATCAGCGTTGGTTCAGATGTGCTACCGGAGTGAAGTTTTCTTAACTAGCCCTAGTTCAGCTGCGCTTCAAAAAGCGGATGTTATCTGGAGTGGCGCTTTTTCCGCTGCTCTTACTAATATAAACGTAACATTACTATATATGGGACTACAAGCACGCGTTTCTGTATTTGACTGTGTCGCTGAATCTAAAGCTTTTGATAGAAAAAATGAAGTGGGAACGTCTCAATAAGCAACGGCCGAACACTTACTGATACCTTCCGCGAAACACAGTAGCTGCAGAAATCAAGTAACAGATGTCTACGTATTAAATAGCGAGCGCAGGCGGCCCCTACTAAGGCTCTTTAACCAATGCGTCCCGAAGAAGGCGAGAGACATGAATACTAAAGAGCGGTGCCTTAATAATGGTGCTGGTTACCATGCGCTACCAAAAAATAATATTTTCGGAGGCAGCCCTTGTTCTGTTGCGATATCTTGCTGTGCTGTTAAGAAGGCGTGTCTTCTGAAGTTTCTCTAATTCCTTTGCGCATACAAGATCCTTTGTGAGTCAATTTCACATGATTTCTTACACGAAAGAGTAACCAGCTTGGCAGAACCATGGTTTAACTGAATCAGGTAAATTTTGGAAACGTGAAATCGATTTAAACCGTGGTTTTATAGGCAGTTGAGCGAAGTCGCCACAGCAGTTTAATTCACCATTAAATGATTCGCCGACGTGAAATTGGGCCTAAATAATGTTTCCATAATGGTGCTAGTTACCCTGCGCTACCTCTGAGGCAGCTCTAGTTCTGTGGCGATATCTTGCTCCGCTGTTAAAGAGTCGTGTCTTCTGAAGTTGCACTAATTCCGTTGCGCATACTAGATACTTGGTGAGTCAATATTACATGATTTCCTCTATAAAAGGATAACCGGCTTTGCAAAACCATGGTTTTGCTGAATCAAGCAGACTTTGCACACGTGAAACCGATTTAAACCGTGGTTTTACTGGCAGTTTAGAGAAGTCACAACCACAGTTTAAATCACCAATAAATAATTCGTCGACGAGAAATCGGGCCTTCAAGTAATCGTTAATCCTGTTTTACATAAATATGTCACATTTTCAAGTGTGTGGAGTCGGGCTTAAACTAGGTCAGTGTCTTCCGATAAAAAGTTAGCGTGGCACGAACACATAAGAATAATTATAATACTGAACTTGGATTACTATCGTTTGCGTTTTTTTGTTTTTGTTTTTACTTATTTAGAACGATTTTCCCCGAAGGGCTCAATGTAAAGAATTCATATCACACACCTGCCTGTGCGTGTAATTTCCGATTCCAAGTATTTTGGCATAATATACAAAAAAAATGGGCAGTTCACAAGTAACATATTTGGGGTAATAGGCATGAATCCACTTAAAGGAGACTTTGATCATGAATTGCTTGATATAAAATTTGATTTCTATGCTAAAATTTGCGTAGCCTGACCTGAATATATTGTGTTTGTACTTATAATTTATTCCTGAGGCACATTTTGCGTCGTCATGGCTCATTTTGAATAATAACGGAAATTTATCATCTGATAGTCTCGTAACTAAAAAGTTCAAGGTTGAACTATATTCGATTTCAACGTGAACTGGTTCTTTGAATGTACTGAAACTGAAAGTAGCCGCGTTGAAAATCTAGAAAAACTAATTTTCGAAAAATGATTTAGAATATATTGCACAACTATCATCGGAAGAAGCCCAACAGGCAAGCAACGTTGTGTGCCCCGTGGGAGTATTCCAAATCAAATTCTGATATGCCATAAAGCAAAGGAAATCATTAGCCTAGATAAAATTTACATGTATAACACGAACATTCTCAAAAGCTGCATGCTGCATACACATCTCTATGTTGACAACGATACATGTACAAAGTAAAAAAAAAAAAAAAAAAAAAAAAAACAATGAGGCGTTTTTCAAAACCTAGTACATCGCTCAGATACAACTGCCCCGGCCATGCATGTATATCCCAGCCGGCACTTGGCGTCATAATGACGTCGTATTGACGTCGTGGCAACGTTGTCATTTCGAAGAAATACAATGTACGTCCGCTTGAATTTAGTTCCGTTATCGTATCTCGAGTGTTCAATTAGTCACATTGACGGCCTCCACCGATGAATATAGAAAACCCAGCAATAACAGATGCAAACATGACTTTCTGTACCTAACTAACGACGCCATAAGCTAACGAAACATTAACCCAAAAGGAACATGACGTTAAAATGACGTCGTACTGCGAGTAATGTAAAACTTGAATATCCTCAACTAACGACGTCTTTAAGCTAAGTAAGCTTTGAACAACTGGGCCCTGACCATTTTGACGTTTTGAGCATAGTTACATGAAAATATGCAAAATGGCCACTCAAAATGTCATAGCGGCATGACATTGCGAAATAGAAGACAAAGCATTTGAGAAGAATCATACGCGTTTTGATGAGTATCATATCTAGATGGAGCGTATTGTAGGCACTTTGTTCGATGTACTTTTGCCATGATTTTTAAAATGAGACCTCAATTTTTTAACGGAAAACAATGCACACAGGGTATAATCGATTCCGCTAATTTTCGCTTCCTGCAGAGACTGTACATCATATTTGGCTTCCGCCGAGACTGTCCGCGAACTCTTGCTTCCTGCCGAGACTTCTGTACATGATAAATGGCTTCCTGCAGAGACTGTCCGCGTGATTCTGCTTCCTGCCGAGGCTCTCGGCAGGAAGCAGAATCACGCAGATAGTCTTGGCAGGAACCTATTTTTCGAGGACAGTAGTCTCTGCAGGAAGCGAAAATTGGCGGAATCGATTATACCCTGTGATGCAGGTGTATCTGGTAAAATGATCTAACAGTCAAGAACGAAGGGGATACAAGCAGAAAACACTGATATAGAGTCAAGTCAGCTAAATTCGGACAGCAGGTAATTTCGGACAGTGACATTGTTTCTATAATAATAATTTTTTATTACACTCTAGCCATACAAGATATGACATATGAGGAAAATAGAAATGATGTACAATTACATGCGTAGAGGTGAAGCATAAACAAAATTCACGTGAGTTAGCAAAGCACAGGAGGATCTCTAATATTTAGAAATGCTTCAAACATTTATAATACATATGTGTGTGCCATCTGTGTACCATACCAAATCATGAAGGACTGCCCAGGCTGGTGGCGCAGGAACACGTGGCGGAGCTGATGTCCAGACAGGCATGCTCCCCGCCACCAGCCGCGGCAGTATAATTACCTGCAGAGACACAAAGGGCACACACTCAGGCATTCAAACTACATTTCTACACAAAAATTGCAGTATATAACCACTGGTACAAGTCATGAAGAAAAGTTCTGACTTACTAGCTATCAATTCACAGTGTTAGTAAAACTTTCATATTTCTGTTATTATGCGATCATCTTATGTGGTGGTACACATCCGTGTTTCTGCCATTTAGAAAAGGGAATTAACTTTTGTGACCTTTTGCTTGCCTTCTTTCTGGGATGGTAATACCTTTCCGAAAACATTTTACATGAGGGTACTCGCCCCTAAGGGAGCAAAATCCTTCCTGTACGAGTTGACCTCTAAATTAAACAAAAACTGAGGCGTTGCTTCCCCTTAGGGTGTATCATAATTAATATTGGCGTCGCAAGAAGGAAGATGCCTCGTGGCATGTGTGAATGGGGAGGATAACAATCGGTCTGCGCATCCGCGAACCGATCGGTGTCCACCCCATTCGCACAGGCAACTTCAAGAATCCCGAGGGGTCCCTAGGACCCGATCAGTCTACGCTTGCGCGGCGGCTAACCAGGGAATTCTCAGCATACAAAAGGCTTATGGGCCCTTCCCATGCGCATCGACGCCCATATTCGTGCGAACAAGGTATACTAATCACGTGTTCCCGTAAACATTCCAATTATTGGCGCACCTGCAACAAAAACAGTTCCGATATATGTCAGTTGTTTGGAATTAAAACAAAAATAACTGGACAAACAGTGAAAATCCTGATGAGACGGCTCTTTATAAGCCGTCTCATCTGGATTTTCACTGTTTGCAATGGTATGTCCGAATTTACCTGACTTGACCCTATTACGACATGATCATTTTTTGTAGCTGTAGCAGGACCTGCAAATTATTAAAACACCTACAAACTCGATGGCAACGTTTCGGCATTACTTACAAAATGTTAGCTGGGATGTTAATCACGTAATCCCTTCAAGCGTTGACCCCCATTGAGAAGGGAGGAAAGAAGGGTACAGTTGCTTCCCCTGAAAGTCAGCATCACTGGAAAGACATCTTCACACTGGTCAGGCATTCAGCACAGGTAACGAAGACAACGTACATGAAACTTGCTTGTTCCGCTCATCGGGATCGGTTTGTTTCAGAAGAATAGTCTCACGGACCGTCCGACCCCCGACTCTTGAAGTGGGAATCAAAAGTTTTACTGAATTGATATGCATAGTCAAGAAATGCTTGAAAACAATTTTTGGGCTAAAACAACTAGGCAACGAATTGGTGTAGAAACTTATTCAAGCACTGTATTTATACTACACAGAATTTCTTCCAAAATCTGATCTGACTGAATGGTATAACAAACTGCCGGGTCCGTAAGATTGATAATTTGAAATAAATCTAAGAGGTCTGCGAAAACAATCGAGTTTTATAGGCGTTGCCTTCGTTGCCTATGTTGAATGCCAGACCAGTGTGATCTTTAAGTGCAGTTTAAGTGCAGTGAACTGATTATTTTGAAAATATGTAAATAGCCCATAATATAGTATCAAGGCCGAAACCCTGAAAATGAAAGTAGCCGTATTTTCAGAAAACTAAAAATACCAATATTCGGAAAACAAGGTGTGACGAATTATTTGCAAATCTGGGTCATAAGACGCATAAATATGTATAAGAGGGAAGTACTCATAACCCAATGCAGATAAGAAAAGGCGAAAGCCTCAACTTATATAGTGAGAAAACCCAGTACGCTCATTAATCAGCGCATACACCAGTTTCCCATGTCAATACAAATATGCATTGATCATGGGCGAATTCAAGTGTCATTTCAAATAGAATAGGGTAGAAAGATCATAAATAAAAAAATATTGCTGGGGCATTCAAATCATTATTCTACCTAAATTACTCATAGAGCTAAAATCATTTGAACCGCGACACGAGAAAACCAGCAAATTGAATGTGGTTGTGCGCCCAGCGCAGACTCAGATCAGCATCCGCCCAGTCTGATATAAGTCTTCGCTGTCCGCATGAAGGTAGCTTATCTGATCAGACTCTTCGCTAGGCGCTTAAAGGGTAGCTTAATCTGATCAGACTCTTCGCTAGGCGCTTAGACTCTTCGCTAGGCGCTTAAAGGGTAGCTTAAGACTCTTCGCTGGGCGCTTAAAGGGTAGCTTAATCTGATCAGACTCTTCGCTAGGCGCTTAAAGGGTAGTAAGCTACCCTTTAAGCGCCTAGCGAAGAGTCTCTTTAAGCGCCTAGCGAAGAGTCTAAGCGCCTAGCGAATAGTCTAGTAAGCTACCCTTTAAGCGCCTAGCGAAGAGTCTAAGCGCCTAGCGAAGAGTCTGATCAGATTAAGCTACCCTTTAAGCGCATAGCGAAGAGTCTAAGCGCCTAGCGAAGAGTCTGATCAGATTAAGCTACCCTTTAAGCGCCTAGCGAAGAGTCTGATCAGACCAGACAGTTGAGGACACGTCAATCTTAACTTCATAAAAAGAATCCGTATGCGTCAGGAACATGGGTAGAAGCATGTTTTCACAACTACATGTAGTACGAGGGTTGGTCCAAAATTAATGTCACTGCTGCTATAAAATTATATAAAACGAATATAAAACGAAAGGAAAGCAACAAAATTTCATTTCCAAGTACCTTCTTAATCTATTTGTTTTATGGTCTGAGAATGTCGTATAACATGTAAATGTAGTGCACAGTGATCGAGATATAGAGATAGGCGGAAGACATGGTAACGATTCGCACCTCACGTCAATGACATTATTGACGTTCCAGACGAAGTTTTGATATTGTTTCATTTCAAAAAAGCATCTTTTGTTCCATCATAGCACTAATGTCTGTTCACCTATGTTTATCTCATCTTTCAATATTATTTGAGCACCCCCGTAGCTCATATTCAGGTCTTTACACAATGTTCGAATTGCAGAACACCGACCTTCATGGTGTCTAAACAACAGGGGCGTTATTGTCATATATTGGACATGTACACAGGTCTTCAGATGATCCTACGGCGACTTATCTGCATCGCTTTTGGGCCGATTGCACCTTAAAAGTCTAATTATTGCTGTTATATCACCTTAAGTCTGATCAAACAGTTCATCTGTAACAAAACTGCATAAATATGCGCTGACGCGTTTGTCAAAAATCAAAGTTTTTCACTCGGCGGTAACAGGCATTAGCTCTAACTAGCGAACTACAAACTGCAATGACGTTACTAAAGTTTCAACAGCGGGTGGCGGAAATGCGTTTCGGCATCATATTAAAATTTCATCTAAGTTGGCGCGTTATTTTGATTTTAATTTGTTACTGCCTTTGAAAATTATGATCATGTAACAAACGTTATTCTTATGTGCATGCAACAGGCGTCGGTGGCATACTTTGAACGTCTGTACAACTGGAATGAAAAAATAATCCAACTGTACATTCATTCTGCGGCGCACGTCGGGTATACCGGGCGCAGTAAATGACATGAAAATGACTAAAAAAGGCGCGCTTCGCGCGCATAAGTGCGTGAAGCGCACCATACACGTCCGAAGGACGTCGCGTGCTTCGCACGCAAGACACTATATAGAGAGACACGCGACAGCGTGTCAATCTCGTTAAAAAGCGAATAAAAAGCAAAAACAACCCCAAAAATGAATTCCTCGAACGTTTTTATGTTAATACCTTCGGTATTTTAATACCGAAAGGTATTAATTAATTCTAAAATATGAGAGAAATACGTTCAGCGGTATTGATTTTAGAACGTCAGCTGTCTTCCATATGTCACATGACTTTGTTTAGGCATGTGACAGCATGTGACCACACCAAACGTTTTGATTGGTCATGACGTATGGAAGTTGTAGACGCGCCATGTTTGTCAACAAACAGCTGTCAAAATTAGATGTCAT
This sequence comes from Ctena decussata, assembly GCA_963989385.1. NCBI lineage: Eukaryota > Metazoa > Mollusca > Bivalvia > Lucinida > Lucinidae > Ctena > Ctena decussata. Next base: position 35,996,339 of record OZ022513.1, read on the forward strand.
TAGTTTATGATGATATTTACGAAATAACGAGGGATACTTTTAATTTAATTCAGTGGTTACAAGATAAAGGTGTGATAGGTAATTTTGGTGGTGATTGTGTACGTTGTTTGGAAGGCAGAATAACTTTGAAAAAAGACTCTAGCTACGGCAGAGACGGTTTCGTCTGGCGTTGTACGAAGAAGGAATGTGGGTATAAAATTTCGGTGAGAGCAGGCAGCTGGTTTGAACAGTCCCATCTAACATTACAGCAGGTTGTTAAACTTACATACTACTGGGTTTATAAGACACGACAAGATACGGTAAGAAGAGAATTAAAGATCAACTGTGAAGAAACTATTGTAGATTGGTACAACTTGTGTAGAGAAGTGTGTTCAGAGGTGTTAGAGAAAGACAATGCGAAGATAGGTGGACCAGGAAAGATCGTAGAGATAGACGAAAGTAAGTTCGGCAAGAGGAAATATCATAGAGGCAGAAGGAAGGACGGTGTATGGGTTTTCGGAGGAATTGAAAGGGACACAAAGAACTGTTTTCTTAGCAGTGTTGAGGATAGAAGTGCCGAAACGTTGATTCCCATCATAAAGCAACACGTACTTCCAGGAACAACAATTATTTCTGACTGCTGGAAAGCTTATTCAAGACTGGAGGAGGAGGGCTATGTACACCAGACAGTGAACCACAGCAAAGAATTCGTGAACAGAGAAACTGGGGCCCATACAAACACCATAGAAAGTACTTGGCGGGCAGTGAAAACCTCACTACCAAAGCATGGTACAGTCAAGAGCCTCTACGACACATACTTTGTAGAATACATATTCCGAAAGAGACACCTCAACAGTGCTAGAGATCCATTTCTTACCTTCTTAGACAGCATAAAAACAGTTTACACCCCAAGTAGTTCAAAAAGACTCAACCCCATTCCTAAACCCATCGTCAAGAAAAGAAAGCCGGAAGAGCCAGAAGCGGCCGTCAAAAGACCTGCTCTTATCTCACTGACAAACAGACTCAATATGTCAAGTGATGATGATTTTCAATAAGGTAAGACTTAAGCAGTATAAGTAGCTTTTTAATGGGGGCTGCGCCCCCACACCCCCGCTTTTTTTCTTCTTTATCTCGTCGTTTCTGCATACTTTTTCCGTTGGTCTTAATCTTGATAAGGTGGGGTCAAATAATGAGGTAAAACTCGTATAAAATCAATAGATTCATAATTTTATTTTCAAAATATTAAATTGCATTCTGTTGACGATTTATCTGTGATAAACATTACGATGTATTCAAAATTACACGGCTTAATATGCGACCGCATATGCATAGGTATGAAATGAAGCCCAGCGAAGTGAATTCAATATGGCGGCTGCTCAAGTTGTTTACGGTTGCTAAGCGGCGACTGCGCAAGCGCAAAATCAGTGAACGGAATAGAATAGAATGCGCCCGGTAAACCAGAGACTAGCCCATTCTGTTAATCGACTGCGTTACAGATTGTCCTAACCCTATTACACTCAGAACGGCCAAAACTGGCCGTTCTGAATGCAATAAGGTTAATAATGCTACGATGAATAAGCAAGCAAATTACACAGCGGCATTACTTTTGGATCACCACTTGTATATTATGTGTTTGTTTACAACCCATACCGCATCATTGGCGTCGATCAGCAATTGAATTCCCTAGAGCACAGTAGAGTGAGTGAACTCGGGTTCAACATCCCACTAGAGCGGAGTAGACAGCCAGTGATAATGAAGCGAAAACAAAATTTTTAAAGGCCCAATTGCTCTATCAGCATGAAAAATTGTATCATGATGTATCGCTGCAAACTTCTCACCATAGTTTCTTCATCGTAAACGATGTTGATTTCTCCAACTTAAAACAATTAAAACATCATTAAATTTCAAATAAAACTGTTTTGGAATAATTTGGGTGATTCAAACTGAACTGCCAACTAAACTGACCTACTTTCTATTCCATAAACAATGAATGATATGGTAAAAAACAATGTACAAACATGGGGTCCCATTCATTAACCCGCGTTTTGTTTATTTTTTTATAATTTATTCATAATATTGACACATTCACAACATATAGCATAATCAAAATATTCTTATATAAGTTAAGAATACAATAAATACTATTTCTATACAGTCAAGCGCAGTTCATTCTCTCACTGCAAAACTGGTAAAGCAGCATATCATATCCTATAAATAACATAGATAGGTGTTACGTTTTAAGATAGAGTCAATAAATGGATTGGTTAACCTTAAAATATTCTCAATAAGTGTACCAAGGAAGCAAAAATAAGAGAAAAAAAATCCAGTTTTGTTCCCAGATACAGCAGTATGTCTAAAAGATATAGACATGATGGCAGTCAGTGTAGGCCGTGACCACACTACTCTTCTACGAACAGTCCAATCCTGGTCCACACCACCTGCCACTACAAATGTTCCATACTGAAGCATCCAAAATACTTATCATAACTCTTTTATAGCATATTATAGCAATATATCTGACGGATCCAACAAAATAACAAACAGTGCAGCCCTGGTCAGTCACTCCTTAAGGAGCAGTCCGATCAGGATCTGCACTGCCTGTTTAACCCTGCAACGCTACAGAAGGTGTTTTCCAAGGAGATATAAATGCATTGCTATTCAGCATCACTATTCTCAAACATGACAAACCAATCTTCCCATTCTTGGACAAACTTAACATACTGGTTATTTTTTATTTTCTTAACTTCTTTTTTCCAAAGATTCCAATACAATTTCTTATTCTGAATTCTGCATTTATAGATATAAAATCTTGCTAACAAAAGAATGTAATTAATAGGTTTATTTAGGACTTTATTATATGAGACCCAAAAAATAGCACTATGTTTATGAATATTTACTATGTAGTCACTTTTTTCAGCAATCCATAACTCTATTTTATCCCAAAATTCTTGTATAATTTCACAGTGCCAAAATAAATGCCCTATTGTTTCTGGAAATGTTTTACAAAAAGTACACAAATTATCTTGTTTTATTTCATATTTACAAAGCAAATCATTTGTTGTCAAAATTCTGTGGAGAATTCTATATTGAAACCAGTGTAATTTAGTATTATTGCAGCACATTTCAGGGATATTGTAAATTAATTTCCATTTCAATTCTGTATATTCAAATTCTGTTTCCCATTTTTGTTGACTTTTTGCAACAATAGTTTGCTCATTTAATACTTTGTAAACATCTTTACAGCCTTTTTACTTTTAATTGTTTGTTTTATATTGAATGGGATATAACAGTTAGTGATTACTAAATCAGACAATATAGTCCGTGTGGTCCTAAATGCAAACGGCATTCCCAATATTTTCTCAAAATTGGTGAGAGGTAAAGGATTTTCGAATTGCACATTCTTAAGGTGGTGATAATCACTGATTTGAGACAAAGACAAAAATCTGCATAAAATACTCCAAATAACACTGATCTTTCCAAAACTTAGCAGATGCCTTCTTTATGTTGTTTCTCATAAGTTAGAATCCCAAAATGTAGCATTTGTTAATGTTAAAAAGTGTTTTTATAAGGAAAGATCAAAGGGTAATTTTCTGCAAATAAATCTGAAAAAATAATATCGTTATTGAAAATATACTTAGTGCTTAGAGTACCTTGTTGCATAATGGAGAGCGTCCTAGCAATTCTTTTTTGAAACTCTTTCACACATTATCAGGCTGAGCAGATGAAAAAGGATGCAGCCTGTGTCCAATGTTTTTGTCAAAACACACAGGTTAGACAGGTGATACTATTTTAGCAGGGTTGAACAATTTCATCTACACACCACTGATCATGTCAGTAATATATTATTTATACTGTAGGTGTTAACATAGGTATGCTTGCCTACTCTATATCTAATAAATGCGTCCAGTGTACATTTACTTTGTACATGGTTGAACATTTGAGAAAAAGCTACCGTTTTCATCTAGTCCACATTACAATTTGAGAAAGAGTTGGAATAAATAATTGCTAGGACGCTCTTCATTATGCAATAATGCACCTTCAGGACTACGTAAATTTTCAATAACAATATTATTTTTTCAGATTTTTTCGCAGAAAATTACCCTTTGATCTTTCCTTATAAAATCACTTTTTTTAAGCAGCATGTACGTCTATTTTGTATTCTAAACTGTAAAGAACAACAAAAATAAGAAGTCTGCTAACTTTCAGGGAGATACTTTACTTTTTTTATGGTTTTATGCAGATTTTTACATTTACCATAAATCACCACCTTAATATTTATCCTATACATAGCAAAATCATAATTTCCTAGAAATGTGTGGCTTTGCATAAAAAGGTTTCTTTACAAAAGAGGACCTGAAATATGTCATTTTAGCCTCATAATTACATGCGAGTAAAACTTGGCTGTTGGAATTCAGTAGTATTTCAATTCTCATATGGACGTTACCCCCGCACCTCAGCGGAACGAATCCATAGCCGCAGTAACGTTGGAATTACCGTTTACTCTTACGTATTATAGCATGTGACCAGTGATTGCTGTCCTTAGAACTAAATTTGCATAATTAATTGAAATTTTATTCTGACTCCATTTTTTCTACTATTTGTTTCACCCATATATTATCATGCTTTGAAAAATACACTTTTTGATCGGAAAAAATATATAATAGCTCAATGTTTATTTACAAGATAGTATCACCTGACTAGTAACATCATGCCTCACGCGTGCGGACAGGTGAATACGTTTTACTATTTCATTCATATACGCCCACAACTGTAGTAAGCAACGTGTTTACGTTTTTGGCTCTCAACAATATTTTGGCTGTTCCAGCAAGCATACGACACCCTGCAGTGAAACTGTTCAGTTTTTGCATTACTGTTAATAGAAAATATTTTACAAAAGCATCCCAAAATGTGGATATTTCGTCGTTTTCGAGAAAATAATCAAAACCCCGTTTGCACTTGGGAGCAAACGGACTATAGAATTTGGTTATTTCTAATAAAACTTTCAACAACTGACTTAACCCCAAAATACTCCATAAAGTTTATTTGCAAATTGTATTTATTAACAAAGGTATTGAAATTTAAGACTGAACCTTCTTCATCTAAAATATATTTTATGAAAAATATCTGTTTATCATACCATCTCTGATAAAAAAAAAAGTTTTTTTTTTGTCTATTTTCAGGAATTTGTTATTCCATATATTTGTATAAAGTATATCTGAATTTAACTGCGGCTTCATTTTCATTTGCAAAGTTATCCAAGAATTCAAAACGTCATTCCAAAAGGCATTATTTCTGTTTGTCTTTAAAGTTTCTATAAATTCCATGCCTCTAGTTATCATTGTGCTAATTTTAAGATATTGTGTTTCAAATATATGCTTGTATTTAGACTCGAACATAATCAACCTTCTCACCCATGTTGTCTTCAGTGCTGTTATATAGTTTTTTATGTTTACCATTTTTAGTCCACCAGAATCATAATCTTGCATTAATATATACCTTTTTACCCTATCAACATTAGATTGCCAAATAAACTGAAAAAAGTTTTTGTGTAATTTATTTATAGTCTCTTCTGATGGATTGGGAAGTGCTATGAACAGATGATTTAATTTAGATATTAGTAAAGTTTTTATAACAGTTATTCTTCCAAAAGGTGTTAGCATTCTTTTAGACCACTGTTTAAATTCTCTATTAATTTGCGTATTTTTTTTTTTCATAAAGTTTAATTGAGATTACATGAAAATTGAATTGCAAGAATCCAAGAATTGTAAAACTCCCTTGGTTCCAATCTTATTTATATCTATGGTTAAATGTTTCTCCACAGAATTTTCTAGCACCTATCCAAACTGCTTTTGTTTTTGAAAGATTTATTTTGAGGCCTGACATACGTGCAAAAAGGTCAAGTCTTGCCATGGCTGCTTTAAGTGACTCTTCTGACCTATCTAGGAAAAATGTTGTATCATCAGCAAACCGTGTAAGATTGAATTCTACACCAGCAACTTCTATGCCCTTAATATCATTGTTACTTTTTATCATTAATGCCAGTATTTCTGCGCAAAGTATGAATATGTAAGGTAACAATGGGTCTCCTTGTCTACACCCGCGCTGAATAGGAAAAATTTCAGACAGAAACCCACTTTGTACTACAGCTGAAGTAATATTTTTATAGAAAACAGAAATCCAGTTTGTAATAGACTCTCCAAAATTAAGATGTTTTAAAACTTTTTGTATGAAATTCCATGAGATAGAGTCAAAAGCTTTTTCAAAGTCAATTATCAGTAAAAGTCCAGGGATATTTTCTTCTTCCGTAAAATGCATTATATCATATATTAATCTTGCATTTTCTCCTATGTACCGCCCACTAATAAACCTTGTGTGATCTTCTGAAATCAATTTATGAAGTGTAGTTTTTATCCTTTCAGCAATACATCCTGAAGCAATTTTATAAATAACATTCAAAAGTGCAATTAGTCTCCAATTTTTAGATACTGTCTGGGTTTATCCCCCTTGGGTAAACATGTAATAAGTCCTTGCCTCTGTGTTACTGATAAGACACCTAAATCATACCCCTCATTAATTGCATTTTTGATACATATTTTGAGATCTTTAAAAAAGAATTTATAAAAATCTGCAGAAGAACCATCTGAACATGGACTCTTCTTGTTTTTCATTTTTTGTAATAGAAATGCTATCTCCTCGTCTGATATTTTGCCTTCTAAATTTATTTTTTCTTCTTCTGACAAAATAGGATGATCTTTTAAATTATCAAATGCATGTTCTATGTTTGAAGCCACCTCATGATCATAATTTTTGTACAGTGTTGAATAAAAGTCTTGAACTTCAAGTAGTATTTCTAGTTGTTTACTTACTATGTTACCATCTTCTTTAATTACCTTTGGAATAGTTTTGTTTGTGTAATTACGTGACTCCAAACTACAAAGTATTTAGTTGGCTTTTCCCCTTCTTCTGTCCATCTGACTCGTGATCTTATTAGTAAACCTTGTATTTTTTTCTTTTCTTAACATTCCAAGTTCCATTATTTTTCTTCAGTATGATTTAAGTCTAAATGTTCTTTCTCTTCTAGTAATTTTATTTCTTTTAGTAACTCCTCCTCTCAATTTTTTGTTTCCTTTTATATGCTGAATAGGAAATAGTTTTACCCCGGATTTCTGTTAATAAAACCTCTAAAAATAATTCGTCTGAAATTGTTAGTTTTTTGGTTATATTTTGATTATTTTGTACATATTCATAACTATAAACAGGAATCATATATTGTTCGTTTGTTTCCTGAAAGCATTTTTAACTATGTTAGCATATTCAATATCTTTTAATATACAACTATTAAATTTCCATAGTCCTTTGCCTTTCTGAAATCCATTAACTTGGAACGATAGAAATACAGGAGAGTGGTCTGATCTATAACTGGGTAGTATATCAATATGTTTCACACTAGGCATAAAACATTCTGAAACTAAAAAAAATCTAAATGTGCTTGTTTTAGGGGAATAGGTCATCTTTAAGATTTAAAACGCACTCTTTTGTTTGGGTTATTCACATGTAAATAGTTTTTTATGCCCCCGTGACGATAGTCAGGGGGCATTATGTTTTACCCCTGTCCGTCTGTCTGTCCGTCCGTCCGTCTGTCTGTCCGACCGTCGCACCTAAAAAGGTTTGTATAATCAACTTCTCCTACAGTTTTTAGGCAGTCAATCTGAAACTTTGCACAAATGTTGCAGGCATACTGAAGATGTGCACCTCCCTTTTTGAAGAGGAAAAAATCAATTTTGACAAAATTACGGCCTTTACGGACTTAGAAAATTTTACAGGTTCTGTCTAATACAGAATGCCAAGTTTGTATAATCAACTTCTCCCAAAGTTTTTAAGCTATCAATTTAAAACTTTGCACACTTGTTCCAGATGTATTGAAGATGTGACCTCCCTTTTTGAAGAGAAAAAAAAATCATTTTTGACAAAATTACAGCCTTTACGGACTTAGAAAATTTTACAGGTTCTGGCTAATACAGAATGGTAAGTTTGTATAATCAACTCCTCCAACAGTTTTTGGGCCATCAATTTAAAACTTTGCACAGTTGTTCCAGACATATTGAAGATGTGCACCTCTCTTTTTGAAGAGAAAAAAAATCATTTTTGACAAAATTAGGGTCTTTACGGACTTAAATTTTTTAACAGGTTCTGGCTATTACAGAATGGCAAGTTTGTATAGTCAACTTCTCATACAGTTTTTAAGCTATCAATTTAAAACTTTGCACATTTGTTTCAGACATATTGAAGATATGCATGTGCTTTTTTAGGAAAAAAAATAATTTTTGACAAAACTACAGCCTTTTATAAACTTGGAAATTATTTGGGTTTTGACTATTAACCGAATGACATCATCGTATAATCAACTCCTTCCACAGGTTATTTCTAATCGATTTGAAACTCCCCGTAAATTTTTAAAGACATATTGGAGATGTGCATATGCCTTTTTGAAGAGAAAACATTTATTTTTGACAAAATTACGAGTTTTTTAAACTTTGAAAATTTACAGGTTCTGGCTAATTCAGGATGGCAAGTTTGTATAATCAAACTGTCCCAAGGTTTATAAACTGTCAGTTTTAGATTTAGCACAGATGTTCCAGACATATTGAAGATATGCATGTATCTTTTTCAAGATGAAAAAAAAATGAAAAAAATCAAGGCCTTTTCAAACTTAGCAATTTTTCGGTTTTGGCTAATACAACATGACAACATCGCATAATCAACTCCTTCCACAGTTCTAAGGCAATACAGGATAAATTTTTTATATATTCAATAATGTCAGCAGCTTTAAAACAATCTTTGAGACCTTTCACAGATATTACCAACATATTAAACATATGCACTTGCCTTTTTGAAGTACAAAAGTGGGGGAGGGGGTAGTGTGAGAAAAGACGAAGTGGGGGACAGGCACAGCACGGGGGCTGTGTCTTACAGACACAATTTTCTAGTTGTATCTAAGTCTTGATCCTGTACTAAATTAAAATCTCAACAGATAATATTTGTCTCATTCCCAATTTCTTCGATACTGTCTGCAACTTTCACATAAAATTCTGGAGTGTCCTCATTTGGACCATAAACAGTGATTAAAGTAACTCTTTTTCCCCTCAATTTCAATATCTAACAACAAATAGTTTCCTCCCCCTTCAGCTTTAACATGTAATGTTTTGTATTCAAAATCATTACTAAATAAGATACATACCCCTCTTTGTTTTGTTGAGAATGAGCTAAATACTGCCTCCCCACCCCACACTGCACGAATATATGGTTCCAAACTTTCCGAAAAGTGTGTGTCTTGTTGACAACTAATTTGAAATTTCTTATTTCTTAAGTAACAAAATATATCTCTACGTTTTTGCACGTCATGTAGGCCTCTAACATTTAAACTTGAAATTTTAATCATATTATGTGATTCCATTTTGAGTTAAAGTATGTATATTATGGACAAGTTTTGTTTTACTAAGAATTTTGTATATCATTTTCTCATCATTCTTACTCGTTTTGTTTATTTTTGCATCGCTCAACGGGAAACCAGAAATGAAAAATAAAATTTTGTAGAGCGATTTGACGTTTTTCAAAAACACGTTTTTCATGCTTTTTGCTATTTGTATGACTCAATATTTGCACATCAACCCACATTTTATCACCAAACGTGAAGATTAGAGCGCTTTTCACACTGATTTGAGTTTAGACATGTTTACCACTGACAGGACTATGGAAACTTCAATAATGGCTAGATTAGATAATTATTGTAGGTTGATAGAACACTATTCCGCTAAAACAGAAACAGTCACAACAGGTCGCGTGACCTAAAGCAGTTCATAAATGACTAAAGGGTCTCGACCTCAATTTCGCATATTCGCAAAAAGAATCTTTTGAACACTACATTTCGGTGATTATCCATAAATCTATTCCTCATACTGTCCCGAACTGAGAACACCCACTTCAGTAAGCTTCATGGCGTCTCTTAAGGTCTAGAGCCAATGCAAATGTCATAATGAGAGAGGTAATTCACCGTGTAATGGTAACGTTTATGCCAGTCCTTTCTTTCATTGATACAGTAAAACAGTATGAAAACAGTATCTGTATCTTATTAACTGAATCATTAGTAGTACATTTGTATATCAGCATAAAATTTGCATGAAAATGATTAGTCGTTGCTGTGCTGGATTCGTGCGATATTTAGGCGTCGACCCTTTCACACCTGGTTAACTATGTTTTCAAGTATGTTACGAAACGAAAAAGAGCTGTAAGGAACTGAAAAAGAGTCATAGTTACCGAACGACCTGGTCATCAGGTCGTTTGGTAACCATGACTCTTTTTCGTTTTGTATCAGCTCTGTTTCGTTTAGTAATAGCCTTTGCATATACATAGTTAATCAAGGGTGCCTTTGTCTAATACAGTTTAACTCACGGTCATGTGACTTGCATACACGTATCAATATATTTATACTGAAGGTGTATACGAATATTTGTTTTACTATGTATGACAGTTTACGGCTCACGTGTTTATTGTTCTTAATGCTGCTTATCTAAATGTATTAATATCCCTTTCTTTTTACGAGCAGTGTATTTCAACTTGGAGAAGAAAACACATACCTGCTGTTTGTGCATTACCTACCATGAGGCTTTGTCACCCCGCAAAATGTTATCAAAACGCAAAATGTTATAAAATTAATTGCAACGCAAAATGTTATTACTTTATTACATTGTGTGTCGAATCTAAAATCTCATAAAAATTCAAAATGTTATAAATTTCTTCAACATGCAAAATGTTATAACAACGAAAATTGTTATAACAATTATAGGAACGCAAAATGTTATAACTTTGTAACATTTTGCGTTAAATCTCAAAACTAATAAAAATGCAAACTGTTATAATTTTCTTCATCCTGCAAAATGTTATAACAACCTAAAATGTCATAAAATTATAACATTTTGCGTTGCTATAAATTTAATAACATTTTGCGTTTTTATAACATTTTGCGTGGTGAGAAGAAATTTATAACATTTTGTGTTTTTTATGAGAGTTTAGATTCGACGCATAATGTTATAAAGTTATAACATTTTGCGTTGCAATAAATTCAAAAAAAAATGCGCTTTTATCACATTTTGCGGTAGGGGGGGGGGGGGGATGACAATGCTTGCAATCAGACATTATACGAGGGGCGTTCGAAAAGTAATGCAAATGGCCTCATGACATTGTTTAGGGGAATACTGGGTACAAATGCTATACATATGCTGAAAACACTACATTTTGTCTTTACAATGATACCGAAAGCTGTACAAAGACACCTTTCCATATTGACTTACAAATTTTATTAGGCCCCAATCATACCACTGGGTTAATTTCATATGTAAAATCTTTTCAGTGTTGGGCATTCAAGTCAAACATCGCTGCAAATACATAATTAATATTTGTTAGTTGCTTGTCCATTGTTGCCTATAATATCCATACAAAAGTTAGAAGGGTGGCAACTGTTATCGATTTGGGCGCACGACGTTGGAATCAACATTGAAGCGACGTTGATTCAACTTAAAATGATTCAACGTTGATGTAATGTTGATTTTTGCATAAAAGCAGTGCCGAGAGGTATTAACAGCCGTGCATCAACCGACGAAAAGCCGTGTTTCGACAAGCTTTTTCACGCGCTGCATGCACGATGACAGAACTTTCATTACGTTTGTGCCGGCCACTAAAAAAATCCGCCATGCAACTTTGTCTCTCCCGTCTCGGTCGAATTACAAAATTGGTGGTGCTCTACCTATGTATGCCTATGTGACGTCATCATGCCTTTGTAATCTGACGTGATCGTCGTGACTCAGGTTTAAAGCGATGTTGTTTACATTCTTACCATGCCGTGGAGAGTAAATTAGTGTTAAAAAAAATCATGCATTTCAAGCTTTCAGCAATCAAGAACTGCAGGATGGTATATGAATGGATCAGGCTTCTGCATGGAATTTATTGCTCAAGGTATCTGCTTTTAGTTGATTAATTTGCAATCTATTTTGCATCAACTACAACGACCATCTCGGGCACTTTTCCGAAATATTGAGGTTGAATAGGATGATGGCAGCCATTTTGAATAGCTGAATGCTCTCGGGCCCGGAAGACGAATATTAGTAAAGAGATGCACCAGCGCGTTGGCTGTCAAAATATAGTTCCAAGTTTTTTTCTCAAATTGTAACGAATAATTCGTCGAATTTATTCAATAACAGTGATCAAACATTTGTTTCCAATGCATTAACATTTGCCAGATCCCTCGGGAGATGTTGAAAAGCTCGGCCTTCGGCCTCGGTTTCCAACATCTCCCTCGGGACCTGGCAAACGTTAATGCATGAAAAAAAATGTTTGATCCTTATATTCAACGTTGATTAAATGTTTATTCAACCTTATGTGTCTGCTGATAAGGAATCACACACTCAAACATTGTCCCAGAACACGTAACCATCTAGCCCTTATTGTTATCGATATAAAACAGTACACGTGTAAACCTTTACCCGCACTGACCTTTTGCTCAACCTAACCCTAAAAACATAAAGCTGTCCCTCCTTGGTCGCTGAAAGCCAAAAAATTGTTAGAGATGATCAGGCAGGAATTCTTGGCCAAGTGATTAAGCGCTTAGGCTTCTTGTACCAATCAGGGGTCGCATGTTCGAACTCCTTCCAAAGGGTCTTTCTGTTCACTTCCAATTCGTGTTTTTGGAACATTAATAAAAAAAAACAGAGCTCATCAAACGGGCGCTAAAATTATATAAAATTTGATACAACATCTTGACGATTGGTAAACGTCAAAATTATGCTTTTTTGACGTGTGTGTCTCATCAGTTTTGTTTTTTTCATCAGGTACCGTATCATGTGTATACGAAACGGAAAGATCCTGATCAGACTGCAAGAATGTGCAGACTGATCCGTGTTTTCACTGTTTGCAAAGGATGTATTTTTTCGGCCTGACTTACTGTTTGTATGACGCGAATCATTTTATAGTACACCGTTGATATTGTGGGCACCGTCGTGTGACGATAAGATAAGGTCTAGTATCCTGTTGGTCACAGGGGTTATCTAAGTTTATACTTTATCTTGTTTACAACTTGGACGATAAAAGTGCACTCTGTGAAAAATATTGTTTGATATCAACACTTATAGCGCCAAAAAATCATACAGTTGAATATGCAAACAGCGTAGATGCAAAATGGCGGCTCATGATAAGCTGCCTCCTTTGGTTCAACACTGCTTGTCCTCTGGTGTTTAATGATGCTTGTACGGATAGCGTCAGTATCTAAATAACTTTTTACGTTTCTGGCGTTTCTAAACGTTTAATTAATCCTAATATATTTACTCCAATCTAGCTGAGTCAGTTATTTTCGGTTAGACTCGAACGAGCCCTGCTCAGCTTGATGAAACGGCTAGACTAAGGGACGGGTCATTTATTATCAGGTGGGGGGAGAGGGGGAGTACATTTTCATAGGGTTCACTAAAAATTTTCCGACCCCCCCCCCCCAGTCTCACTAGAATTATTGTTTTCGCCCCCCCCCCCCCCCCCCACCAGATAGGTGACAAAATTTTTTATGACCCCCCCCCCCTCCCGTCCCAGCTACCCTTCACACAGACCCACACACACACACCATATTACCTAGATAAGATAAGATAAAATTTTATGTCAGACTGACCTCAATCAAAACCTGTATGAAATACAACAAACATTTTCTTATTCTAACAGGTTAATCTGCATTTCTTACACTTTCCTCTGCTTATGGCCGTCTAGAAATCTGTTGTCGATTGCCTAATGGTTATAACTGTTAATAATATTAATTGGGCTTCTGGGTACGGGCGACTGAATCCCTAGTTCGTAGTTTTGCTGATGAAAATGCACCTGGAGAGCTGAGATCACAAACGCAGGCAATATATTTAATTGAGAACAAAACTAATTGACAGAATCATAAAATGATTTTATAGACACTTTCATACTGTTGTTCTAGAAAATCAGTGAAATTATCTGTTATTGGATATGAAGCTGCCCAAGTTTTGTGTGTCATTTCCATAAATGTTTTTAAGATTGGAGTTTGAAGGAAAAGAGTCAGAAATTTTAGGAGTAATGAGGGGTCTGGGACATTTTTAAAAATGAAGACTGATGGAAGAATTCTGACCCCCCCCCCTCCCAATATGCCAAATACAATACATGACCCTCCCTGCTCCAAGGCTTATTGATTTTCGACCCCCCCCCCCCCCCCCCAGTATATCATAAGAAAATATTCCGACCCACCCCCCTCCCGCACACCTGATAATAAATGACTCGTCCCTAAAGGGGGTTGGTCATCGATAGGTAGGGATATGGTCCAATCACACAGGCAGTGGGCAAGTCAGCGACTTGATGGGACGCTCCCACCTCCATGAGTGTGTCAACCCAACGGGTTAATACATGTATGGGGGATGTTAACACAATATCACTGCACTGTAAAAAAATACTGTAGAATTTACGGTAGAATAACTGGAAACCGGCTGCCAGTCCTTTTACCGTTATTTTTACTGGCGTTTGCCTGTAAGACATTGTTAGAAATCACGAAATGGAAGTTTTATGATAACTTGCCGCACTCGAAAATAACTTTGTATTGTTGAAGGGCTATCAGACCAAAACGACACATACTCTGTTCTGTCCCAATCTGCTTGATGATTCCTGCAATTTTTACGGGCGCCATTAAAAAATAACGGTAAAAGGACTGGCAGCTGGTTGCCAGTTATTTTACCGTAAAATCTATGGATTTTTTTTACAGTGTGGGCGGACGTCTTCCTAGAAGAAGTCAACGGCCAGGGCGGAAGAACTCTTTGAGTAAATGGCCATGTTTTCGTGACGTAGGCGATCCATACAGTTATCGTAGATTTCGGCTATGGTAACCAGATATGGCCCAGAGAGGGATGGGCTCAGTCAAGCTGAATGTTGCCCAAGATACATCATGATGGACAGGTCCAATGAAACCTCAATACCGGATCGGTCACAGCCCGGGTTAACAATGGCCGCGCCTACTGTTGGACACCGGGACATTGGTGACAAATATGCAACTGGTATAACAAAGATCAAGAAGAGCAGAGGTAGGGAGACCACCTAGGGTGGAACCTGGAACGTAAGACTGGGAAACTGAAGAGCTGACTCATGCAATGGACAGGTATCACTTGAATATACTAGGGCTCTGTGAGATGGGCTGGAAAAAATTTGGCGAGATGATCCCAGATGACAGACACAAGGTTTATTTCAGTGCAGAAGAGGACAGACATGAGTATGGTGTTGGATTTTTGGTGCTTAAGGACAAAGTGAGTGCTGTCTTGGGATGCCCACCAGTCTCCACCAGACTGGTCCCATTTTGTCTGAGAGAAGCTCCTTTCAATATCACCATCATACAGGTTTATGCACCAACATCTGCGCATGACGACAATATGGTGGACCACTTCTAACGGCAAATCCAGGAAATCATAGACCAAACACCAAAGGAGGACATTCTGGTTGTACAAGGAGATAGGAATGCATGCACAGGTAGACTGGGGAGACGTTTGAGGACCCTACTGCAATGACGAGACAAATGAGGGAGGTCTCAGACTTCCAGACTTTACAACCTTAGACAGCCTAGTACCGACAAAAACCGTTAACCCTCACAAACCACCAAGAAGATGGACGTGGTACAGCCCAGATGGGAAATACCGCAACCAGATTGACTACATCTAGGTGGGTTGGGGGGGGGGGGGGGGGCGCTCTGATCAGTAGTTTACATCCATAGGATAAGGAGCTTTCCTGGAGTAGACATAGGAAGTGACCATGACCTGGTGTTTATGACCTTCTGAGTTCGTCTAAAGAAGGCGAGAAAACCAACCAAACCAAGACTGAAGTTTGATCTTGAGGAGTTAGGGGACCCAGATGTGGCATGCACTTTTCAAGCAACAGTAGGTGGGAGATTTGCACCACTCATTGGTCTGAGGCATGAGAAAGTCTGAAGTTTCGGTTGAAAGAATTTCAGTTTGTAATGTCTTACACTGTATGCCCACCCTGATACCAATGGCGTCATAGATCTGTTACAGTATAATTACTGAGTTCACTTTGATGTCAGAGTGACGTCATCGAGACGTCATTCAGCCAAGAAACTAGGCACAACAGTTGGTAAAGCTAGTATCTCACTGGGATGCGACAACTGGCGACTAGTTTGAGACGAAGATTTGCAATAAATCCGCGACTTTGCGACATTTTTCATATTTAGGTCTCACTGAAATGGTGATCACGACATATTTGCGAGTGTCGCGCGAATGTCGCACGATTATCGCACACACATTGCCCAAATTCGCCTGGAGTTCGCACACACGTCGCGCGACAGTCGCGCGAGGTTCGTGAGACACTCGCGCGACGTTCGCACAATGAAATTGCGAATATTTCTCTCGTGCGACTGTGGCACGATACTCTCGCGAACGTCGCACAACTGTCGCGCGACGGTCGTGCAACAGTCGCACGATAATTTTGCGAGAAAATGAGAACCTATTAACATTCCAGCAATTTTTTAATCATCAGACGTCAGAAAGATGGAACTTGTGTTTTGTCATAAAATATGGGGTGGCTCAGCCAGAACTCAGCGAGTACAGAATAATTGGGTACCGTTTCTCCCTCTTAACGCCCGGTTTCTTTTTCTTCCTTGTTTCAGCCGTCCAAGAAACCGTGGAAGCTCCCGAGCTCTCTTCGTCAGAGGGAACAGGAGCTTGGACTGTTTGGGATTCCTCTATTGTGGTTTGAGGGCCGGGTGCAGTGGCAGCCTTATCCCTACCTCGCCCTTTTCTGACTTTTGCTGGCACGATGCTCGTGTTGGAAATGAATGAATGCAAACTGTTTGCGAGAAATATATATGTCCGAGTCACGTGGGACGAAAATACGAACCATTCACGACATTTTTGCGACATTGCGAGTAATTTAAGACACTCGCGCGATACTCGTAAGATATTCGTACGAATGTCTCAAAACGTTCGCGCGAAAGTTACTCGATTTTATTTGCTCTCAATTTAGTCGCGGAAGTATCTTATTTATGTCGCAATTTGTTCGCAATTTATTTCGCAAATTTGTCGTGTTCACGGTCATTGCGACTCGCGGAAACTGCGAAGGGTCCGCGACGTGTTCGCGACACCCGCGATGACTTTGCGACTATATTGCGAGAAATTTTGTCGCATAAAAAAGTTTTACATGTAAAACTTTTTTGTGCAACGATGCGAACCGTTTGCGCCAGTTTGCGACTCACGCGAGGATATTGCGAATCCCCGCGAACGTTTCAAGACAGTTTTGAGACTCATCCGCGAATGCAATTCGCAATCAGTCGCAAACTGTCGCATCCCAGTGAGATAGGGGCTTAATTCCATAGTTGCTATGGTAACAGATCTATGGCGTCATTTCACTTACAATTCGTGATAGCGTGGCATACAGTGTATGCCTGTAGATCATACAATGGAAGTCTGATTTTCCCAAACCAATAACTTTAATTCTCTTCTATCGATGTTTTTATGCCATTTTGACAAAGGGGTCAACGCTGGAGACTGCCTGTTTTCCTTCCCGACGAAGTTGCGGATCAACCCGTTTAACAAGAAGTATCATTGCCGAAAGTAACAAAGCCGTGGGTTCTAAATACGAAAGTGATATGAGAAATGGCTATTAAAAGAACAAGAGGCTGTTGTAGGTAATACTACACTCAATACTTGTGTGAAGTTAAATTGAAATCAGTCCATAAATGAGCCGCGACACAACAAAAGCAAGTGGTATTTGCACCCAGCCAAGACTCGGGTCAGTCTAGGCATCCGCCGAGTATGATCGGAGTCTTCACTTTCCGCATGGAGCTTGCTTAACATACGTTGTTTTTTTCAATTTTAGTCGAATCTTTTTTATTTATTTATTTATTTTTCAGACACAGGGTACAACTACAGTTTCATACTAAACACATATTTGAAGTATTTAGACTATTCAACGAGCAAGAAATATATATATCCCCCGATGCCATGGAAGCATGAACACGACGGGCCACGTGCGAAGTGACGCCCGAGGCGGCGTTCACGTTAGCTTTGCACATGACCCCTCGCTCCCATTGCCCCACGAACATCGGGAAAATGAAATCCATCTCTCAACCAAATGAAAGTAAGTTATATATAACTTTGCACTATGAACACTATTTCTCCAAAAAGGGTCTAAGTTATAAGGAACTTCAAAGAAAAATAATTATTTAGAAATGAATGTACTACAAATGGATTGCAACTCCTCGCGAGCAAGGATATAGAGGGTTGGTTGGTTGGTTGATTTGATGCTTAACGTCCACGGTAAACAACTAAGGTCATGTCGGGACGGTCAGTTAACCTAACCACACTATTCCTGGGCTGGCTTAGACCTCCTAAGCGGTTAACCAGTACTAAGTGCACATACTTTCGCCAGTAACTGACAACTGCCCTTCTTGAATCAGCGGAAGGAGAAACGAAAGTATGTGGCCAGGCCGGGATTCGAACCCAGGACCTCTGACTTACGAGTCAGGTGCCCTACCGATTGCGCTACCCGGCCCGGCAGGATATAGAGGGTATTTGACCCTTTCAGTGTGAGATCGATTTCTATTTCACCGAGTGAACACCAAAAGAAGTACATGTCTTTTCACGATTGGCGAAGCCACGACTAAAAATACCACTTTTGGTGTTCATGAGTGAAACAAAAATTCATCTTACACTGAAAAAGTCAAATTTTCTATTTCTTTTATGCTTGAAAATCGCAATAATTCTGTTTACTCAAGAGCGTCAGCTATCACAACAGAAACACAACTTTTTTTTTCTAGCCGTTTTGCGTCAAGTTTGATGTTTCCAGCGTGTTAATTGGGTTTGATATTGATTATAAAAAAAGGTTTGCAACTGATATGCAGCCTCATATATCATTTTGATAAACGGATCTCAAAAAAATTGCCAAAACAGAATGCCTACAGGAGACCCAGGCGGCCTGGCGTCGCGTGCAGTAACAAAGTTATGTTAACGGTTTAAGTGACGTCATTGACGTCATAATGACGCGCAAACATGCTTGACGTAATTTTTGTCAAGCCAGATAAGATCTACCAATTTATTCAAGAAAAAACTTGAGGCTATTTCACAAAAATCCTATTTCTGAAACAGTGAAATCAAAAGTGATAATTTCACTGTTTGAAACAGTGAGATTATCAGTTTCGATTTCACCGATAAATCTCTATAATTCATTGAAAAGTATAAAAGAAAGCTTAAACATACGCTGACATCAAACAAGCCCAAACCATAATTCACACTGTATTCACACTCATGCAGTCTATTCAGTCACCCCATTCATTCGAACAACAAAACCCACTAAATAAAATTAAATACCCCTGACAGCTCATATCTCAGTATCGACCATTCAAAAATTCTGTCCCGTGACATTACTTCTGTTTCCAGCCTATGACATTAAAATATAAAGTGCACTCTATATATTAACAGTTTCAAAGTGTAGGAGTGCACCCTGTGGTATGCTAAGATTTTCCAAGCTTGAAAGCACGTATGACACTCTCTCAGTGTATTATAAGCTTTACTCTCACTGACACAAAAATAAAACTGAAAAGGCATTTACACGAATTTAGAAATTTACCGCATTCACCGCGAGCACTCAGACAATAGAGTCTGAGACCAAAGTGCAAACTCAGATCAGACTGCTCCATGGATCCATATACATGTACCTCTTTGTAAAACACACCCTGAGAAGACAGATTACTGCTCCACACACCAGAGCACATACTCGATAAACTAGGCGTGAATTATCAAACACTGATCAGATCCATTGAGCCAATATCGTTGATCAGATTCACTAATAGTACATTTAGTCAAAAGAAAATGATTCTTTCTGAATTTTCAGGGTAAATACGGTAAAGTAAAATCTCAAGTGTACAAATTCACCAACCAATGGCTAAACAAATTATTTACTTTTGTTAGACCTGAAATGGACACTCCATCAACATTTACAAATACAATTTGTCACACCCTTTCAAGCTTTTAAAATCTTACTTTTTTACATACATTTCAAAGTTGAATTAAACAAACAAAAAGGAAAAAGATCGGCTGCTTTAACCGCAACCTGACAACCCCTACAACTAACCCATACTAAATAAATGAGTTGAAGCGAGTGGAAATGTTCCATTGCTGTGCGAAATGGGTTCGTCCGAGTAGGACATACTCTACTTTTAAACTATCTATCCATCCCCAAACCGGACCTAAAAAGTCTACACATCAACCCTATTACCTAGTACTCGTGCATGCAACGGAACCTCACCACCCTACTGCATCTCATATCAGAGAAAAATGTTGGAATCATATAACATTTTTTTTCAGTTTATACCCAATATCAGTCATATACATGTAAGAGCCGTGCCGCACAGAAATGCGCCCCATGCATCTGCGAACCGCAAAGACCCAAGCTGGTCGGCCAATTCACGCTTTCCAGCGAAAGCATTCATTGTCTGTCTGTAGATTCCTCAAGGTCTGTAAATAAATTTTAGTTGAATTTTTGCGGTATCATCCTGGTGTGATTTTGTAGCATACAATCTTCGAACTTTTTTGTAGTTGTTGTTGTTTTGTTTTGGCTCCTAATTGATTTCGATAAATAGTGACACCTACAAGTCAGCGATTAAAATCGTACAAAAGCATTTATCAGCCGTAAAAATTATTTTCACTGTTTCTTTTTTTGTAGACTTTTTATTCATTAATGAAAGATTTATCTGTAAAATAATTAAACTAGAAATAAATAAATCGAGGAAGTCAAAATCGAATTCGCTCTGATAGCATATCCTCTGAAAACTGTAAAGACAGATTTTCTTGTTCAAATTTGTTAACATTCTGTATAGTTTAATGTTTGCTTTCATAGTATTGAGACCCGGATGTGGGTCAAACTTACTCTTATAATGCATTTCGGCAAAATAGGGTCTATCCTAAAGTATGCCCATTAGGACCATTAAAGAGAAAGAAACAGTAATGGAAAGCGAAGAGTTGCTTCCCCTGAACGTGTATCCATTCACCTTAATAGCTCTACATATTGAGCCACCTGAATTCATGTGAGCAAAATTTAAAAAAAACAAAAAAAAAACAAGTTTTTTACAAGCTATATCATTTTGAGAACTCAAAGACTAGGGAGCAAATAGTCACGGTAGATCCAGATGAGGTGAGTCATTATGAGAACTCAAAGACTAGAGAGCAAATAGTGTATATTCAGATGAGGTGGCTCATTATGAGCCGCCTCATCTGGATCTACGGCACGCTGTTATCAAATCTTATTATTTTCATTTTTTGACTTTGAGTATTAAAATGGACATGTTTAAAACGTATTATGGCAGCTCGGAGGATAGGGTAAAGTGTATGTACTAAAGCCTGTGCAGAGCTCGTGCTTTGGGACCCTAGATCATAGCTCAACTGTGCAGTTCAGTCACAACAGCATCAGAAACTAACAGATCCTGTATCCGTCGATCCTGTTATTTATCAAATTGAATGTAAATATTATGAGCCAAACAATTAACCAAACCCATATGCTAAGCCGGATATTCCTTGTATATAAGAGCGGCGTCCAACCCATAACAAATTGATTATTTCTTTCGGAATAAGTCGAATTATTAACAAAATGTGTCTTCTTAAACCATTGTGTTTTGTTCTGATTATGTTCAGTGGCAGTTTCGCCTTGTACGAATCAGATATGGACAGTAAGTAATAGTTTTATATATATCTACTTAAAAATGCAAACCGAGCATTTAAAACAGAAAAGTACCCTGGTGACGTTTACAATAGCCTCAATATTGTTGTATATAAAAAATCTTGAACTTTGTGTGACTATGATAATAAAATGATATCCTTTTCTTAAATTATTTTTTTTTCATGTCTCACCTTTTCCCGACTACCGTAGGATGAAAAATAGCGACTGTCAAGTTTTTATTTTTGCTAAGTATATAATCTTTCAGTTTAGGCTGAAATGACAGCTATTTCAGGCCCGGATCCAGACCACCACATACTGGTGGGGCTGGGGTGTCGATATGTATTTGGGAAGGGAGGGTGGGGGGGAGAGGGGTTGAAAATGACGTATCAAAGGATAAATTTGATGAGATTTTTTGATAAAGTCTTTTTATGCCTTGAAATATATGTTGTGATATCACATAAGAATCGCCTCGTCGAGGCGATTCTAATGAGATGTCACAACATAAATTTTAATCTAACCATACCCAAGTGGCGGGGCTGAAGCCCCAAAGCCCACCCCTGGATCCGGGGCTGTATTTAGCTCAGCAGAGAAGAAATAACTCGTTATGAACTATGAGATCAGTTACTCGTTAGTCCGTCAGTAAGCCAGCACTTACCTTGTGGACACGACAGAAGCAACATTGTGAAACAATCATAACCGAATTTACGCAATATGTTTCTAGCCTTAAAATCTCAACCAAGTTTCTTAAAGATCTAAATCGGACCCTTCAGGTTAGGGTTATCGCCCCTTACATAGTGAAAAAATTATGTTTTATCTTGTGACCAAAACAGAGACTGCATTTTTAAACGGGCAAAGAATTTTATGGTTATATGAATTTGTTTTATGATGGGTCAAATTGGACCGTTAGCTCTAGAGTTATTGCCCTTTTCTGAGTGAAAACTTTGTATACCGTCTTGTTACATGTATCACAACAGACGTTTCCCTTTGTAGTCATAATCAAGCATACACAGTGCGTTTATGACTCTAAGATCTCGGCCAAGCGCAGTGCATGGTACCATTGATCTCCAAGAGTTATTGCCACTGGTGAACAAGGGCTTCGCAAGCGGCGCATAATACGCCCGTTTTAATGTCATAAAGCAGTTACAGAATGAACAAGACTGTTTACAAAAGGATACACCGGCAGACAAACACGGGAAACCACTCTATAATTAATGACGGCAATATTATTTAAATATTTAACACATCAAATACTATTAGTATACCAAAAATCAGCTTCCAAGGGGAAGTGGCTCCTAAGCTGAGTAGTGCCAAAGTCAAACAAAGGCGGTAATTCATAAACTAAATATACCAGCTATACCATTTTTGGTTCTAATACATTCCCTTGACAATATACACATCACCATAAAGTTGTGTTAGAATAGTCTAGACGGTTAATTTAAGGAAATTTATGCAAGGGCAGATAATTCAGTAAGTAAGCCGGAGTTGTGGTACTTGCTCAGGATACATTTACCCATTATTATACATATTCCTACAAAGTTTCATTCTAATATTTCAAGGGATTGAGGAGATATGGAGTGAATGGAAAATCCTAAGAATACTATTCAAAGGGAGGTTACTCCAAAATGAAGAAAGGGGAAACAACCATTCTTATATGTGACACATCATCTTGTAATCATGCACATTGCTTTAAAGTTTAATCATGATATTCCAAACAGTTACCGAGTTATGGGATGCACAAGATAAGTATACACAAAAATAGTCTAATAGGACTAATAAAAGGGATGTAACTCTGAAACGAAGAAAGGGATAGCAACTATGGTGTAGTGCGATATATCGGTGGGACTTCATACACATTGCTATGAAGTTTTATGAAGAAATCCTGAACAGTTATCTAGTTATGGCGCGTACAAGACCTGCGGGGTAAAAAAAACAATCAAAGGGGGATAATTTGAAAACTAAGGAAGGGGGAGCAACCATTCTTACACGCGACACGTTCCCCCTACCTAATACATATGCCTATATAAAAGTTCAATGGTTACTGAGTTATGGCGCGTACAAGAACGGACGGACAGCGACACGACATAATACGTCCGTTTTTTTTTTTCAAAACGGTCGTATAGAAATGATTTATATCACTTACAAAAAGCATCAAAGGCTTCAGTTTAGGAGCAGTCAAACCCTAAATTAATACAGTATGAATATGGTTACAACGTCTCAGTCAGACCCGATAATGAGTCACTAGAGTTATTGTCCCATACTTAGGGAAATACAGATATGTTAAACTCCGTTCATTAATTCTGAAACTGGGTTTTTCGCTGCTCATACTCTTATAATCTAATCAATTCAGGTAACACTGTGTGAAGTGATAAAACTCGACTTCCGCCGATTTCTCATCAAGGTCTCATGTATCTTAGCCTGGCATCTGATGCTGCAGTTACGTGCACGAAACCGCAAATTTCAAAAACCCGTCCGCAAACTAAGACCAATTGATGAAAACTGACATCCTAAAGTCATGCATATTCACATACGTTCCACGTGGATATCACGCTGGTCACTCGGGTAATAATTGTTGGTCCTCCAGCAAAGTCACAGGAATATGACGAAGGGCGGTTCCAGATAAATAAATAAAATCAAGTCACTGCATTTGCTTCATTTTTTTTTCAGTTTTGACAACGCTGGATTTTTAGGACTGAAAACCAGACCCAGTTTCTAAACTATATTTTTAACATTCATTCTGATTCTGAGTCAGTCTGAAAATAGAGTTCCGCTGAAGCCGGTGCTAGGCGTGGGCAGTGTTGCACCATTACATTAAAAATGGTAAAGGTAAAGGTTTTCCATAGCCTATAGCCGTAGGGGCAATGGGGGTTAGAGACCCACTGTTTCTGCTAATGAAAGGCGGAGTCCATCTCTCTCCTTTTGCTGCCTTATCCTTCCCTGATTCGAAAAAGCTACTCATTTACTGCTGGGTTGACAGAGAGAGTTTTCCAGTCATCGGATGGCGACGGTGAGCCGCGAACTCGCGACCTTCCGGTGACTTTCTGCACAATAACCGAGCCACTCTAACCACTCGACTACGGCGCCTTTCAAAATTTACATTTCTGCACATAAAAAGACTGAGTTAAACCGAGACTGCACATAAAAAGACTGAGTTAAACCGAGTCTGCCATATTCCTTTCTTGCAAATGAGCTTCATGTGTTGTAGACTGACTAAGAAGGTGTGTGTGTTTGGGACAGGGGTCATGTCGAGGGGTGGCAGTTTGAGTGGTAGATTGCTTGAGGGGAGGGGTTATTGGTAGCGTGGGGGATATTATATTATTTTAGAGGGGTGGGATGGGGCAGGTTGAAGACTGATTGAAAGCAGCTGTAATAAGTTTGATAATTACCATAATTGTCCTAAAATTGGAACAGTTTGGTTTTAGAGTGCAGTAATGGGCCCAAAAATGCAAATGAGAAGGACAATCGTGTAAACCCTTTTGCACTATTTGCTCAGACCTAACTGTCCCAATATATAGACTTTTTACGGAGTAAGCGCTAGGCAGATTCTGGGATTCACAATAATTATTGAGCCGCGACACGACATAACCAACAAAGTGGCATAGCGAAAACTTAGATCAGCCTGGGCATCTGCAATGTCTGATCAGAATCTTTGCTTTCCACATAGAGGTAGCTTAGACCCTTAGCTACCTTTCAATTGCCTTGGGAAGACTCTGATCAGACTGGGCGGATGCCCGGGCTGATTTGAGTCTTCGCTGGGCGCACATGCCACTTTGTTGGTTTTGTCGTGTCGCGGCTCATATTCGGTTTTGTGCCTTCGCTGGTTGTAAGATACTTTTTAGCCATCTATTTAAGTGAAGCGGCTCAAACGGATTTACTCTTGGATCTATATTTTGGAGCCATCATCAGTCTGCCCCACATCCACTGACTATCTATATGTGTACTCTAAACTAGCAACAAAATGGAACTCTGCCAAATCATAATGTCTACTATTTCAAACTTCTTCTTTAACAGATATCATCGAAAAACCCTTGGACAGATCAGCACGTGCAGTCAACATGGCTGCAATTCGCCCACAACTCGAGAGCATTGTTGGAACAAGCTTGATCCCAGACGAAATAGCGAATGTGGTAGGTGCGCTAGAATCTGCGCTGGACATTTTGAACTGCCTACCTTTACAGCGCAAGAGAAACTGTCACCGTCCCGGCGATTACTGTGAAATCAACACAAATGACATTACCTTTCAAGCGAGACTCACAATCTGTAAAAATCCTTGGAAACTAATACTTGATTTCAAACTGCCAAAGGATTTCAGGAAGAAGATTCCAGGAATTATTAGACCATTTGTTTACATTGATGTTGACCCAGTTGTGTTAACCCTCGATCACAGCAAAACAGATGGCATAACCAAACTGGTGTCAAACAGTAAAATAGCCAAGGCTGGCTTGTCGTTATTGGGGATTAGAATTGGTGCAGCAAAAGCATATTTCAACTTTGACCTTACGGTCAGATGGGATTGTACCCGGCCGACAAACAATTATCATAAAAGACTGCAATATAATCAGGCCTATGATGATGGAAGGCCAGGAAATGATATGAACAAATTGTATTACAAACTTAAGATAGGATATGAAATCAAAGTTAAGAAATTTCCATGTTTTTGTTACAAATGCAAGAAATGTGAGACTTTTATTGATAAACAAGGACATTTTGCGGAAGGACCAGAATCCTGCAAATCAGGTAGGCAATCTTATCTTTACTTTGCTGAATCGGAACACTATCACAGGAGACATATATGTCCTAACACTTGTCTCCTTTTCAATACTGAGCTTCTCCCAAAGAAAAGATTTCACCCACACCCACTACTCCTAGAGGAGCAAATTCTTTTCATTATTAATAGCTCCCATCTTGAAGGATTTGATCGTAAAGAACGTCTCGAAAGTCGTTTCAAATTGTGAAACTTGCAGAAAAATATGGGTATGTCCACTTAGATTGCATGGGCATTGTTCATAGAATATGGAGTAACTCAACTTAAATCACATGGCATTGTTGCTAGTTTTTTTGTTGTTTTTTGTTAAAGCTAAAGAAAGCTTTAAAATATTTAAAGTAAATGAATATACTTTCAGGAAGAATAGCTCTGCCATTTTTTATTTTTTTTTTTTTTTTTTCTTGTCTCCCTTTTCAACTGGGCTCACTCTTATGGGAAAGGATTTGCACCTCATGGAGCAAATTATTCATTTTAAAAGAAAAATCCTATTTGGACAGATAGATAGTACGGAGAAGCAAACAGGAAACCACAATAGTTGCTTTTCCCTTTGTATTATAACATAGAAATCCCCAACCTGCTTATTACTGCAGCCGACTTGGACGAGTTCGTTCATCATTTTAGGGAAGGAGTAAATAAAGGTGACAGGTATAAAATATACAAACTTTTATACTTCTTTGCCATAAATATCTCCATCCCCATCGAGTGTGACGAGAACATTGAAGTTTCATCGCGAGTGCGACACACCAGTAAAACTGTCAATGTTTTCATCACATGAAATAACGATGTTTGAACCGCGACACGACAAAACGAAAAAAAAGTACACATGTAGCATGTGCACCCGGCGAAGACTCAGATCAGCCTGGGCAGCCGCCAAGTCTGATCAGAGTCTTCGCTGTCCACGTAGCGCTAGCTTAGACCTTTAACTACTCTTTAGGCGCACAACGAAAACTCTGACAAAACTGGGCGGATGCCCAGGCTGATTTGAGTCTTCGTTAGGCGCACATGCCACTTTGTTTGTTTTGTCGTTTCGTGGCTCATTTATGTAATTTAAGAAAAGTATCTGTAATAGGATTTATATACTGAACATCAAAACAAACGCATACAATGTATACGCCCAATTTATTTGAAGGTATAGGAATATGCTCTTATTTAGACATTTAAAGTTATTTTGTTTATGATATTCCGACAGAATGAGCACCTTAACGCATCGATATTCCCCAAACTTTAGAGACCAGAACGCTTGCTTATGTGATGGGGTTAAGCTTAAAGTCACCATACTTTCAGAAGCTGCATTTTTAATTCCATAAAATGCTCAGCCAATTATTTTCTCCAGACACAATGCCCGCAGCAAGGGTAAGAAACAGCGAAAAAATTAAAGCAATCGAGCCTTGCGTTTTAGAGAAACAATCAGGCGAAAGTTTGGCTTGCCATTGGATTTACATAGACCTTTTAACACCCTGTATTTCTTGAAAAGAACAGAAACCATACATACGAAGAGGTTAAAGGAATAAACAAGAGTAAAATAAAATGATTTGCAGAGAAATTTTTCATAGCTTTGCAAAACTTTTGATGTTATTGGACTTCACAATTTGCTATTTGTTTAATTGCAAGGGAGATAATTTGACAAGTGTTCAGCTTCAAACTGCTGTCATGTTCCTAAGAAGAATACCATGGTAATAAAACCAGCGTTGTTTCATAACCACACATTAGAGTCGCGTTTTGGAAACAATTTGTTATACTGCCAAAGCAAAGACAACTCTTACAACAACTTTGAATGTTTCATGATAAATTGAGATAACACTTCAATCAAGGCTTAATTATGCAAAAAGCTAAGTTTATATTGTTGGCAGACGTCTGTAGTGTTTTCTGCTATATGTGATTTAAAAATCATAAATCAGCTGACAGAAGGAAACTGAACCTAAACTTGTAGGCGTTTCTTTTGATATTCAGTATAGGTTGAGAAGTACCGACAGAACAGTAAAAATAACAGCAGTAATCAGATACCTAATTTCGTAAGGACTACCAATTTTAAATGATTCTGATATGAAATAAAAATAAAGAAATAAATAAACATGATAAATGAAAAAGAGGAAGCCATACGGTTGTGTTAACGGACAATTAACCCCTGCCGGCGCAAAAATAGTTTATTTTAGATACATGTTAACATTTTGTAATATATGATAAACAATTTATTAATTCAATAAACTATGATGGCCCATGAGCGTATATACTTATAACATACAGAACAAATATGTTACAGGATAGCGGGAGGCAAACATGAGGTATTAATCACATGCAAAAAAATTAGAAAGGAATTAACAAGTAACTAAAAACCCTAAGGGAAAGGTGCAGTAATTTTAAAGGTAGATTGATACTTAACAGCTTAATAACTCTGTATTTTTATTTGTTACAACAATGATTGATTGATTGATTGATTGATTTGTGGCTTAACGTCCACGGTAAACAACTACGGTCATGTCGGGACGGTCAGTTAACCTAACCACACTATTCCTGGGCAGGCTTAGACCTCCTAAGCGGTTATCCAGTACTAAGTGTACATACTTTCGCCAGTAACTGACAACTGCCCTTCTTGAATCAGCGGAAGGAGAAACGAAAGTATGTGGCCAGACCGGGTTACAACAAAACAGAGTTATTGCTCATGATGAAATCGATCAGATTACAATATCTACCGTATAGATCCTAAGTTTTCGGGCAGATATTTAACAGTGGAAACCGAGATCAGACTGCTCTTTAAGAACCAGTCTGATCACGGTCTACACAGTTGCCATTCCATCTGCGCATTTTTGTAGGAGAGCCGGAATACAGGAGATTAAGTAGTAGGGCACGGACCGGTTGTGCTTGCAGCTGGTGTAGAATGGGGGTTGTCTGTTTTGGAGTTTTTAGCTCACCTGACCGAAGGCTCAAAGGTGAGCATTTAGTATGGCAATGCTCCGTAGTCCGTCCGTCGTCCGACGTCCGTCCATCATTTTCAAAGGTCATCTTCTCCTAAACCGCTGGGCCGATCAAAGCTAAATTTTATATGGAGCCTCCATGGGTTGGGGGAACGAAAGTTTGTTCGGGGTATCTGGGTCACATGACCAAGATGGCCGCCACGCCCATATATGGTAAAAACACTTCAAAAATCTTCTTCTCCAGAACCAAAAGGCCTATGACCTTGAAACTTGGTATGTAGCATTGGGCATGCAAGCCCATCATAGTTTGTACAAATCATGACCTTGCGTTGATCTTGACCTAATTTACGGCATGGTCAACTTCGGTACGTTAGGCTTTTATATGAGAAAACGCTTAAACAGTGGGTTTCTCAGAAACTATTTAAGTCTAAGGTACAATACTTGGTATACATGGTCGACTAAATGACCAGATGAAGATGTTATGTCACTAAAGGTCAAGGTCATTCCGTCGGACCATCCGTCGTCAAGCTTTTCAAACATCATCTCCTCTGAAACAAAGCCAAATTTCATATGTAGTCTCAGAGGGATGGGGGAACGAAAGTTTGTACCCAGGGTCTGGGTCACATGACCAAGATGGCCGCCATGCCCATATATGGTAAAAACCCTTCAAAAATTTTCTTCTCCAGAACCAAAAGGCCTATGACCTTGAAACTTGGTATGTACCTTTGGGCATGCAAGCCCATCATTGTTTATACAAATCATGACCTTGCGTTGACCTTGACCTAATTTACGACATGGTCAACTTTGGTACGTTAGGCTTTACATGGGAAAACGCTTAAACAGTGGATTTCTCAGAAACTATTTAAGTCTAAGGTACAATACTTGGTATACATGGTCAACTAAATGACCAGATGAAGATATTATGTCACTAAAGGTCAAGGTCATTCCGTCGGACTATCCGTCGTCAAGATTTTCATACAGCTTCTGCTCTGAAACCACTAGTTTGATTGAAGCCAATTTTTATATGGAGTCTCAGTGGGATGGGGGAACGAAAGTTTATGACCGGGGCCTGGGTCACATGACCAAGATGGCCGCCATGCCCATATATGGTAAAAACTCTTCAAAAATCTTCTTCTCCAGAACCAAAAGGCCTATGACCTTGAAACTTGGTATGTACCTTTGGGCATGCAGGCCCATCTTTGTTTATACATATCATGACCTTGCGTTGACCTTGACCTAATTTACGACATGGTCAACTTTGGTATGTGAGGCTTTTATATGGGAAAACGCTTATACAGTGGATTTCTCAGGAACTATTTAAGTCTAAGGTACAATGTGTGGTATACATGTATATGGTCAACTAAATGACCAGATGAAGATATTATGTCACTGAAGGTCAAGGTCATTTTGTCGGTCTGTCCGTCATCAAGATTTTCAAACATCTTCTCCTCTGAAACCACTGGGGAGATTGAAGCCAAATTTCATATTGTGTCTTAATGGGATGGGGGAACTAAAGTTTATACCCGGGGTCTGGGTCACATGACCAAGATGGCCGCCATGCCGATATATGGTAAAAACCCTTTGAAAATCTTCTTCTCTAGAACCAAAAGGCCTATGACCTTGAATTTTGGTATGGAGCATCGGGCATGCGGGCCCATCATAGTTTATACAAATCATGACCTTGCGTTGACCTTGACCTAATTTACGACATGGTCAACTTTGGTACGTTAGGCTTTTATATGGGAAAGCGCTTATACACTGGATTTCTCAGAAACTATTTAAGTCTAAGGTACAATACGTGGTATATATGGTCAACTAAATGACCAGATGAAGATATTATGTCACTGAAGGTCAAGGTCATTTTGTCGGTCTGTCCGTCATCAAGATTTTCAAAACATCTTCTCCTCGGAAACCACTGGTTTGATTGAAGCAAAATTTCATATGGAGTCTAAGTGTGATCGGGGAATAAAAGTTTGTTCTCGGGGTCTTGACCAAGCTGGCCGCCATGCCCATGTATGGTAAAAACCCTTCAAAATCTTCTTCTCCAGAACCAAAAGGCGTATGACCTTGAAACTTGGTATGTAGCTTTGGGCACTCAAGCCCATCATAGTTTATACGAATGATCGTGCGTTGACATTGACCTAATTTATGACACTGTCAACTTTGGTACATTAAGTGGATTTTTCAGAAACTATTTAAGTCTAAGGTGCAATATTTGGTATATATGGTTGACTAAATGACCAGATGAAAATATTTTGTTGTTAAAGGTCAAGGCCATTCTTTGACTTTTGTACACGGTCATTTAGATTCTGTCACCTGTCAACAT
Source organism: Ctena decussata (assembly GCA_963989385.1). Lineage (NCBI taxonomy): Eukaryota > Metazoa > Mollusca > Bivalvia > Lucinida > Lucinidae > Ctena > Ctena decussata. The sequence goes on from OZ022513.1 coordinate 36,028,071, forward strand.
TTTCAAACATCTTCTCAGAGGCCACTAGGGTCAATTGAAGCCATATTTCATATGGAGCTTCACCGGCTTAAAGGAACCATAGTTTGTTCAGATGGTCTTGGTCACTTAACCAAGATGGCCACCATGCCCATATACGGTAAAAACTCTTCAAACGTCTTTTTCTCGAGAACCGAAAGGCCTATAACCTTGAAACTTGGTACCGGTATGCAGCATTGGACACTCAGGCCCATCATAGTTTATACAAATGATTACTGTATTTCATATGGAGCTTTAATACCGGGTCAAAGGAATCAGAGTTTGTTCAGATGGTCATGGTCACATGGACATGTTGGCCGCCACACCCATATATGATAAAAACCCTTCAGAAATCTTTGTCCAGAAACAAAGGCCCAGCGACCTTGTGGCTTGGTATATAGAATTGGGACTCAACATTAATCCCCAAGGGAGCGTGGTTATCTGCCCCTGCCCTGGTGCTATATACATGTATAAAAGCATTAAAATATATATCAGGACCAAGTGTCAGGTGAGCTACAGGACCATTGGTCCTCTGGTTTTTGTATTCTCTATCATACATTTATAGACGAATTCAATTAATTAATTAAGGTAGACGAATAGTGAATAAAAATATTGGCGGGGCATTTATTTCATTATACCAGCTGAATAACCCAAAGGGCTATAAAACATTTGGATAAGAAAAGAAAAAAATTCACCGTTTTGTTTTCCTAAAAAACAGCCTTTTGTATTTATACATACTTTTTTTTTTACACATTTTCCATTAAAATTCATGTCTCTAGCACATGGATGCACTATCATTTCTGCAAATCATATAATCTTTAATTTAGGGTATTTGAAACAAACTGGTAAGAAAAATTGCAATTATCTTGATAATAAGTATAGTTTTACATTTTTTTAATATTTTTTTAAAAAATGCATGAAAATGAATTTCATGAAAAACGTCATGAAAAATATATTCAATCGATGGGGCATACTTATGCATATTGTTTTAATAAAACTTACATTGTATGATACAGAATAAAACAAAAAAAAAAAACAAATATTTCACCGTTTTGTTTCCTAGAAAAACAATGTTTAAGTTCAGAAATATCCCCAAAAAAGACTGCCCAAATACTGCACCTGCTGCAAGCACAGCCGGTCCTTGCCCTGTTATTTATTTTCCTGTTGTTCCGGGTCTACCATAAAGTAATGCCTCAAAAATACGCAGATGGAATTGAAATTGTAAAGACCTTGATCATTCTGGTTCCTAAGGAACAGTCTGATCACGGTTTCCACTGTTTGTACAGACGTATCTGCCCGAAAACTTAGGATCTTTATGGTAGACATTGTAAGTGTTTATATATTCCGTAGTTGATTGATTTCACTATGAACAATAACTCTGTGTTTTAACAAGTCAGTACAGAGTTATTGTGTATCTAAATACCTTAAATGACCTCTTTTTTCGTATAAAAGGTGACTAAGATCTTATTTCCAATTATTTAAAATCGGTAGCTATTTATTCACACTTTTATTTTTAAATATCTTTTACGCATTTTAGCTGTTGAATTTCAGAAACACTGTCCGCCGCTTATCTTTTTGCCAACCGACGCGATCCTCCGATGACGTCACTGCGGGGATTCCCGTTATCACTTGACATAATAATATAATAGAGGGAGAGCAAATACTAAAACTAGAAATAATAGAAAAAATGCAAAACCTCCAAATTTTTAATATCAAATTGTTTGTCTTGATCATAGAGTATCTATGCGCACACCCACGAATAAAACATCTACAGACCTTGGAAATTCTTTGAAATTTTTAGAGCTAATTGTGATTGATTGATTGATTGATTTGATGTTTAACGTCCACGGTAAACAACTACGGTCATGTCGGGACGGTCAGTTAACCTAACCACACTATTCCTGGGCAGGCTTAGACCTCCTAAGCGGTTAACCAGTACTAAGTGCACATACTTTCGCCAGTAACTGACATCTACCCTTCTTGAATCAGCGGAAGGAGAAACGAAAGTATGTGGCCAGACCGGGTTTCGAACCCAGGACCTCTGACTTATGAGTCAGGTGCCCTACCGATTGCGCTACGCGGCCCGGCAGAGCTAATTGTGTCTTTTAAACTCTTTGAAGCACGGAAACACATGAAGATTTTAGAAATTATCTAACAAACATATCAAAAATAGAATAGAATAGAATAAAATAAAATAAATAGTAATAATAAAATAAATAGACGAAACAATGATATCAGTAACTAGTGAAATAATTGATATGATATTAGTTAGTTTATTAATGATACCAATTTTCTTTAATGTTAAGTCATATTAAAATTTTTATGGAATAAACGCACCTCTATACGCCAAGTTTCGCCACCTGCTCGCACGTCAGTTTCTCAGTTACCATTATATGTCTGTTTGGTATATAATAGAGTTCGAGAATATTGCCCTGTTTAAAGGCAATCTCCAATGCGGCGTACTTTCGCGTCTCCTGATAATTCAGTCATCACAGGGTATAATCGATTCCGCTAACTTTCGCTTCCAGCAGAGGCTGTACATCATATTTGGCTTCCGCCGAGACTGTCCGCGAACTCTTGCTTCCTGCAGGGACTACTGTCCTCGAAAATTGGCTTCCTGTCGAGACTGTCCGCGAGACTCTGCTTCCTGCCGAGAGTACAGAGGTCTCGGCAGGAAGAAAGAGATCGCAGACAGTCTCGGCCGAATCCAAATATGATGTACAGTCTCTGCAGGAAGCGAAAATTAGCGGAATCGATTATACCCTGTGTTCATGGTATATCAAGATACTGTTATGTTTAATTGTTCCATTGACAGACTGGAGCGCTTGGAGACCATCTACTTGCAGCTTCTTCATGCAGTGTGAAGGTATGCCACGGCGACGGACATGTATTGGACAATCAACTGGGGGGCCACCCTGCCCCGGGGCTTCTACCAGCGCCTGCGGAGGAAGGCCTTTTGGTAGATGGAAACGTGAAAGACGTATGATGTGTCCATAGGGAAAGACTTTATCAGCATTTGTTATGGTTATTTAGGGCGTAAGTGGAGACATGTACAATCCATGTTGTGTTGCCATTATTACACGGGATGTAACCTCCTCAATACAAATACACAGGAGAGTATTAATTATAAAATTGCTACCCTTAAAAGAACGAGTTTTTTGCTGTAAGTGGGCTAAAATCGTTCTTAAAAAATAGGGTTTGCGGTAGGTAGTGAGAAGAGAGGCCAGTATTGCTATATAAGTGTTGCCATAGACTTTAGTTCTGAAATCAAGGAAGCGATATATCACAAACTGCAAAAGAAATAATTTGTTACATCAGGCATAAATACAGTGGACTCTCGTTATCTCAAAGACTAATAATTAAATTCCTCTTATGTCAAGGAACATAGTTCGCATCTGCTGTTTTCGTTACATTTCAACTCCGGATATCTGACACTGCTGTTATCTCAGAGTAAATTTTCTTGCACCAGAACTTACGCATTGAGATATCAGTAATTTGAGATGAACTTTAACTTTGGGATATCGTGAGTTGACTGAATTTCATACTTTTGTAGAGTAATGAAGATTTTGACTAGAAATGGATAATGCGTATGTATGTCAATGAATGGCGATATTTCCAATTATAAATATCTCTTAGGAGCCGCGGTAGCTCAGAGAGCTATGCGCTGACCTGCTTAGCATGTTGTCCGGCTTCAAACCAGACGGAGACGGAATTCTTTTCAACCGTATACTGGTTCCATTCCAAAGCATACCGCCTTTCATTATCACCTTTTCGTCACCTCTATATGACTGATACACTGTTGAAAGGCCGTAACACCGCAATCCATCCATCCATCCATCCATCAATCCAAATGTGTTTTTAAATATAAAACCAGTCTAAAATCTTTAAATTATGAGGCAAGCTCCGTCGTCTGTCTTCGTCCGTCCGTTCACAATTTCAAACGACTTCTCATTTAGAACCACTGGGTCGATTGTAAGCCAATTTCATATATAGCCTCCAGAGCTTGCGAAATATTGTTCAATTGATCTGGTCACATGACCAACATGGCCGCAACGCCCACATATGGTGAAACATATAAAATCTTCTTCTTGAGTATCAGTAGGCCGATGTCATTGAAACTTGGTAAGTAGCATCGAGTACACAAGTACTACCACGATTGTTCAAATTTGCTTTCTGAAGATTTTATATGGGAAAATGCTAACATAAGATTTCATGGAAAGTGTTGAGTTGAAGTTGTTAAAAATTGGTACTTACGGTCATTTAAAAGAGTACATGAAGATTTGCGAATACAAGAGTTCAAGGTCATTCTTTGACCTTTGACCCAGGTCTCTCATATTTGGACAATTTCAAACATCTCCTCAAAAGCTACTGGGCCAATTGTAATCAAATTTAGATTGAGCCAAGTGAACGAAAATGTATTCAAAAATTCCAGGTCACATGAACGAAGGCCTAGAAACTTGGTATGTAGCACTAAGTGCTCAAGCACCATCAAGAGTTGCGAAATAATGACTTTTGGTTGACCTGGGCCTTTTCAACGGCAAGGTCAAATTGGGAAAATGCTAGAGCATAAGATTTCGTGGAAAATTTTAAAATTAAATTGGTACATATAGTCCTTGGAGTGGGTAGAAGAGGTCCTGGTCATTCTTTGATTTGGCCCAGGACTCTCATATTTCGACATTTTTAAACATATCCTCAAAATCAACAAGAATTCCGCGGAACGCTATGTCGCACCTGATTTGCACCTTCACTTTAAGAACTTTATAAAAGTGTCATTTTGAAACATATTTGGTCAAAATCCATTCAGTAGTTTACGAGATATTATTGTTTTCATGTTTTTCGCTATTTTTAGTAACGGTGAATGGTTGCATCTTGGACGGTCAATTTGAAAAAAAATCATGAAACAGCTTCAAGCAAGGATCATTTTGATACACATTTAGTCCAATTCCATTCAGGGCCTCTTGAGATATTGTCATTTTCATATTATTCTATTTTAGTAACAGTGGCTGGCGGCCATCTTGGATGGTCTCAATTTGCTTAAATTTCAAAAAACTCCATTTAAGGACCGTTCTGACTAAATTTGACCTAAATATGTTCAGGTATTTTTGAGATATTGGTGTTTTTGCATACTCGGACTCGTAAACAGAAAGTAGGTAACTGTGACCTAATTCCGCCATAGATTTTTTTCATTTTGATAATTTTTAAAACCAAGGTCCCATTAATGCTCCATATAAAATTTCAGCCAAATATACCAAGTTGTTCTGGAAAAAAAAGTGATTTTATTGTTTATGCTATTTTTAGTAACAGCGGCCATCTTGGATTCTGGACCAAGCTGAATAATGTCATTCAGAAGCCCTGCAGTCTGGTCAAGCAGCATGTGAAATTTGAGAACAATGGGTGTAGTGGTTCAGAGAAAATGTTATTTGAATGGACTTAAAATTTAGGGTCGACGTAAATGTGAACGGACGGACGGACGGACGAACGGGTTGACGGACGGACGGACGGACGGAAAACCGGACGCCTATATCGCACCTTGCTAAAGCAGGTGCAACAAAAACCACCGGGCAAATTGTGACCAAATTTCATATAGAGCCTCCAGGGGCTAAAGAAACGAATTTTCGATCAAACGGTCCAGATCACGTGACCAATATGGCCGCCATGCCCATATATGGTATAAACCTTCAAAACCTTCTCCAGAACCAACAGAGCAATCACCCTAAAACCTGGTTTGTAGCATCAAGTGCTCGAATGATCGGATAATGACCTATGGTTGACCCTTATCTTTTTGCAGCAAGGTCAAATATGGGAAAATGCTAGATCGCATGATTTCATGGAGGTTTGAAGAATTTGATCAAAAATGGTTCATACAGTTGTTTTATTTGGTACATGATGTTCTGTGAGAACCAGAAATCAAGATTCTTCTTTGACCTTTGACCCAGGATACTCATATTTTGTCAATTTCAAACATCTCAAAAGCCACTGGGCCGATTATAACCAACTTTCATATAGAGCACCTTGGGGTTGAAGTGCTTAAACGGTGTAGGTCACATGACTAACATGGCCAGCGTGCCCACATATGGTAAAACCCTTTTAAAATCTTCTCTAAAACCAGTTGAACAGTGGCCTGGAAACTTTGTATGTGGCATCGAGTACAACCAAAGATTGTTCAAGTGATGGCCTTGTGTTGACTTTGACCTTCTTTACGGCAAAGTTGATTATGGGAAAATGCTAGAACAAAAGATTCCATGTAGCGTTTTGAAGATTTTGACCAAAAAATGTTCAAATGATGACCTTGGGTTGACCTTAACATTTTTACCTCAAGGTCAAATTTGCTTTATGGTGCTTTAAATACAAGAAAATCTTAATTATAAACTTTAAAAGATTTTGGTGCAAAATTGTTGAATATAGTCAAATAAATGAGTACATTTACTTTTGTTTTGCATAAGGGGCCAAGGTAATCCTTCAATCCTTAACCAATGTTTCTCGTAGTTTGACAGTGTCAAACTATCAGGTTTGTTCAAATTATGAACCTAGTTTGACGTGTGACCTTTTTACTCAGGTGAGCGAGTCAAGACATCATGTCCCTCTTGGAATTGTTTTTACAGACTAATAAAAGAAATGTGTATGTCTGTTGTTTACTGTTGGTTTATTTTATACAGTCAGTTCTCAATACCTCAAAGACGAAGGCCATCTCAAACTACTGTTATCTCTATGTAAATATTTGGGTTTCGGAAACTTGTCTTTGAGATGTCAGTAGTTTGATATAACAGAAATTGAAATGTAAAGAAAAAAATACAAATCTGTCCAAACTACATTCTTGATACAAGGGGGTACCTTGAGCTAGTAGAGTTTGAGATAACGAGAGTCTACTCTACAAGTTGACCTGTTTATTTACAGATATACCGTAGAACATTCTAAATATTGTACATATAGGTCTGAGCACACAGTGCAGACCAAGCTTAGAAAGCTCTGGAAGGAGAGTCAGGTCAAGGTCCAAACTGTGCCAAAATGGCAGAAAAGTATGCTGTACCTTTAAGGTAGTTTGATACCAAATAACTCTGTTTTTATTTGTTAAAACAAAACAGAGTTATTGTTCATGATAAAATCGGTCAGCTGTGGAGTATTTGCAGTTATAACGTACACCTACAATGTCTACCGTAAAGATCCTAAGTTTTCGGACAGATCTGTCAGTACAAACAGTAGAAAATGAGATCAGACTTAGGAACCAGTCTGATCAAGGTCTTCACAGTAGCCATTCCATCTGCGCATTTTGTAGGCATTACTCTTTCGTAGGAAAATAAATAGTTGGGCAAGGACCGGCTGTGCTTGCAGTAGGTGCAGAATGGGTGTTGTCTGTTTTGGGGATATATTTGAATTTAAACATTGTTTTTCTAGGAAACAAAACGGTGAAATGTTTTTGTTTGCTTTTTTTTTTTTTTTTTTTTTTTTTTTTTTGTTGTTGTTGTTGTTTTGTTTGTTCTGTAACTAACAATGATAGTATGTATAAGCATGTCCTATCAATTTAATATACAGGTATTTTTTCTGATTTTTTTTTTCATGAAATTCAATCTACTTGCATTGTTTTATAAAATGTTAAAAATACGAATTATCAAGACAACTGCAATTTTCTTTTACCAGTTTGCTTTAATCTTATATTATAAATTGTATGATTTGCAGAAATGAAAGTGCGTTGAAGTGCTAGAGATATGAATTTAAATGGAAATGTAGAAATACATTTTTTTTTGTGGGGAGAGGGGGGTATTCTCATCCAAATGTTTTATAACTCTTTGGGTAATTTAGCTGGTATAATGGTTTTTATGCCCCGCCAGTATTTCCATTCAGTATCCATCTAAGTTTATTTCACATTAAGTATTCACATTTTCATTGGTACTTGATGACATATTTGGTCATAATAAGTGCGCCATAGTATCTACGAAATTTGAAATTTTCAAATCGTATATTGTCAAAAGCACGCTATGGAGTTGCCTTTTGTTCTTGCTCTGTGTGTGTGTGTGTGTGTGTGTGTGTGTGTGTGTGTGTGTGTTTGTGTGTGTGTGCACTGGGGACGATTAAATTACGTTTCGTTTTCCTGTAAGTTGGAAAAGTGTTGTATCACTTTGTCATTTTGCAAAGGAACGTTCTTAAACTGACAGTTTACCATTTATATTATGTATCTAGTAATTTTACAATTAGTCCGTCGAATGGGGAAGCCCAGGTAACTCAGTAGGTTAAGCACTGGCTTGATAATCTAGCGGTACCGGATTCGTGACCCTCTGGAGGCAGAAATCGACCCAAGCGTTAACGTGGTTCCATTGCACACAGCCTTTTATAGTCATCCTCCCATCGTCCTGACGTGACTGAAATACTGTCAAATACGTAAAACTGCAATCCATCCATCCATCCATTCATCAAGCCATCCATCCGTCCACTAGGTGTGGTTTATCTATCGTTAGTTCAGGTGATTTTCAGCAGAGTGATTTTTCAGTTTTAGTCTGGCCCATGTTCCTACTTCTGTTTGTATTCTCTGCTCTTGAAGGAACTTTTTAAGATTTCAATTTCATGATTAATCCACAATCATCATCACCTCTCTGTTTACAGCTGGTCTCTGCCAGCTGTACTTTCACCATCTGTAGTTTCTTCTTGAAGGACACTGTTAGAAAAAGAAAAAGAAATGAGCGGCGACACGAGAAAACCAACAAAGTGGCATGTTCGCCCAGCGAAGACTCAGATCAGCCTGAGCATCCGCCCAGTCTGATCAGACTCTTTGCTAAGTGTTTAAAGGGTAGCTAAGGGTCTAAGCTACCTCCATGCGGACAGCAAAGACTCTGATCAGACTGGACGGTGCCTAGGCTGATCTGAGTCTGCGCTGGGCGACATACCACTTTGTTGGTTTTGTCCGTGTTACGGCTCAAATATAGTATATTTTTAGATTAGCACGTTTATGTAGAAACGACTTTAACGTTTAAATATCCTTATAAGCTATCTCAGTAGTAAGTAAGAATTAGAGATTATCACAAAGGGTTTTGGTAGTCATATGACGTATATGCACATCAACCGAAAGCCCCAATATCAAACCCTAAAGCAGTTAAAGGGCGGATACAGAGGACAGTAAACAAAGCTGCATTATGAATTTTCACATGAATGCTGCTTAGGATAATGGGCATCAATTAATCGCAAAAATAGTTGCTACAGTAAACTCCGTTCATTAATTCTGAAACTGGGTATTTCGCTGGTCATAGTTTTATTATCAGATAAAGTCAAGTAATACTGTGCATAGTGATAATGTTAGACTTCCGCCGATTTCTCATCAGTGTGTCCTGTGACTCTGCCTTTCGTGTAAGGCTGGGCTTACCTGCACGAAAGTGCAAATAACAGATTTTCAATCCGAGACTAAGTCCATCTGACAGGTTGGAAACGCCTTTTAATACCATATAAAGTGGTCGCTATAAATAGTTTTGTGTACGGGTGAGGTTAGTATTCTAACACATGTTCTGCGCGTGCGAAATCAGTCAGCGTGACAACAAGCTAATCATCCGCGTAAATCTGACTCGATTTAAAATTGATCACACCGTATAAATTCACGCTGGCCAAGGTTTGTAGAGTTTCATCATAGTCCTTCGCCACCTGCAAACAACGTCTACCCGACGTCATATCAACGTCATTGAGACGTAACGATGTTTACTGGCGCTATTTCAACGCAAATTTTAGCTTTCCGCAGTATGTAATAAAGTTCTGAGGTATAGTCCGTTTGCTCCCAAATGCAAACGGCATCCCCAATATTTTCTCAAAATTGGTGAGAGGTAGAAGATTTTCGAGTTGCTCATTCTTAATTTTCATCCTATACATAACAAAATCATAATTTTGCAGAAATGTGAGGTTTTGCATAAAAAAGTTTCTATACAAAAACAGGACCTAAAATATGTCACTTTCACCTCTTAATTACAAGGGAGTAAAATTTGGCTGTTGGAATTCCCGTTTAGTTTTACGTGTTAGAGCATGTGACCGCTATCCCTAGAACAAAATTTGCATAATTAATTGAAATTTTATTCTGAATCCATTTTTTCTACTTTTTGTCTCACCCATATATTATCAAATTTTAAAAACATACATTTTTTTACTCGCAAAATAAAATAATAGCTCAATATTTATTTACAACATAGTATCACCTGACCGTAGCATGACTAGTGATACCATGCGTTACGCGTGCGGACAGGTGAACACATTTTACTATTTCATTCATACATGTATACGCCCACACCTGTAGTAAACAATGAGTTTACGCTATTGCCTATCAACAATATTTTGGCTGTTCTAACAAGCATACGACGCCCTTTAGTGAAATTGCTCAGTTTTTGCATTACTGTCAATGGAAAATATTTTACAAAAGCATAAAAAAATTTGGACTTTCCGTATTCTGTTATGTATAGTCATAGGAATCATTAGGACATTAGAACATTTGATGGAACTTCCATCGTTTTCGAGAAAATAAGCAAAGCCCCGTTTGCACTTGGGAGCAAACGGACTATACCAAAACATATATTACCAATGTTGAGTTAGAATTGCAAAGTTAAATACATGGACAAAATCGTGCACCGCTCAAACTTATTACAGCTGCTTTCAATCAGTCTTCAACCTGCCCCATCCCACCCCTCTAAAATAATATAATATCCCCCACGCTACCAATAACCCCTCCCCTCAAGCAATCTACCACTCAAACTGCCACCCCTCGACATGACCCCTGTCCCAAACACACATACCTTCTTAGTCAGTCTACAACACATGAAGCTCATTTGCAAGAAAGGAATATGGCAGACTCGGTTTAACTCAGTCTTTTTATGTGCAGTCTCGGTTTAACTCAGTCTTTTTATGTGCAGAAATGTAAATTTTGAAAGGCGCCGTAGTCGAGTGGTTAGAGTGGCTCGGTTATTGTGCAGAAAGTCATTGGAAGGTCGCGAGTTCGCGGCTCACCGTCGCCATCCGATGACTGGAAAACTCTCTCTGTCAACCCAGCAGTAAATGAGTAGCTTTTTTCGAATTAGGGAAGGATAAGGCAGTAAAAGGAGAGAGATGGACTCCGCCTTTCATTAGCAGAAACAGTGGGTCTCTAACCCCCATTGCCCCTATGGCTATAGGCTATTGAAAACCTTTACCTTTACCATTTTTTAATGTAATGGTGCAACACTGCCCACGCCTAGCACCGGCTTCAGCGGAACTCTATTTTCAGACTGACTCAGAATCAGAATGAGTGTTAAAAATATAGTATAGAAACTGGGTCTGGATTTCAGTCCTAAAAATCCAGCGTTGTCAAAACTGAAAAAAAAATGAAGCAAATGCAGTGACTTGATTTTATTTATGTATCTGGAACCGCCCTTCGTCATATTCCTGTGACTTTGCTGGAGGACCAACAATTATTACCCGAGTGACCAGCGTGATATCCACGTGGAACGTATGTGAATATGCATGACTTTAGGCTGTCAGTTTTCATCAATTGGTCTTAGTTTGCGGACGGGTTTTTGAAATTTGCGGTTTCGTGCACGTAACTGCAGCATCAGACGCCAGGCTAAGATACATGAGACCTTGATGAGAAATCGGCGGAAGTCGAGTTTTATCACTTCGCACAGTGTTACCTGAATTGATTAGATTATAAGAGTATGAGCAGCGAAAAACCCAGTTTCAGAATTAATGAACGGAGTTTATATGTAAAATAGGCTACTTCAACCATTGGAGTGTAACTTCACAAATAATCATTCCACTCACGTCATGAAAAGGCGACAATTTTATAACGTCGTAAGCGGACTGGTTGCATTGTATCTCTCTCCATTCACAAAATGGGAGGAGGTTAACCGAGTAATTGAAATTAGATTTGTCTTTACGTAATTAGGAGTTCCTCCCATTTGCATGTACAAAGAACTGACCGTCGACTCTGTTCTGCTTTCTCCAGTGGAACTCGGATATGCAGCACCTCGTCGCGTTGTTTTGAGCGGCAACGCCACGTGGCAAGCTAACCACGTAGCGGCTAAGACAACATAACGGTGTGGACCTAACCTGGTCGTATTTTGAAGAAGAGAGCAAGACAACAGTGTGGTCATCAAGACACTAGTGTGGTCATCAAGATGCCAGTGTGTTCATTAAGACAACAGTGTAGTCATCAAAACGCCAGTGTGGCCATCATAACACCAGCAGTGTGGTCATCAAGACACCAGTGTGGCCATCAAGACACCAATGCGGTTATCAAGACAACAGTGTGGTCATCAAGACAATAGTGTGGTCATCATGACACCAGCAGTGTGGTCATCAAGTCACAAGTGTAGTCACCAAGACACCAGTGTGGACATCAAGACTTTAGTGTGGTCATCAAGACAACAGTGTCGTTATCAAGACGCCAGTGTGTCATCAAGACGCCAGTGTGGCCATCATGACACCAGCAGTGTGGTCATCAAGACACAACTGTGGTCATCAAGACGCAAGTGTTATCGTCAAGACAACAGTGTTGTCATTAAGACGCCAGTGTGGTCACCAGGACAAGAGTGTCGTCATCAAGACGCCTGTGTGGTCATCATGACACCAGCAGTGTGGTCATCAAGGCACAAGTGGTGTCATCAAGACATCGGTGTGGTCATCAACACAACAGTGTGATCATCAAGACAACAGTGTCGTCATCAAGACGCCAGAGTGGTCTTCAAGACGCCAGTGTGGTCATCAAGACAACATTGTGGTCACCAAGACACAAGTGTGGTCATCCAGACACCAGTGTGGTCATCAAGACAACAGTGTGGTCATCAAGACACCAATGTGATCATCCAGACACCAGTGTGTTCATCAAGACGCCAGTGCGCTTATCATGACACCAGCAGTGTGGTCATTAAGACGCCAGTGTTGTAATGAAGACGCCAGTGTGGTTATCAAGACACCAGTGTGGTCATCAAGACACCAGTGTGACCACCAAGACACCTGTGTGTCATCAAGACGCCAGTGTGATCATCATTGTTGTCATCAAAACGCCAGTGTGGTCATCATGACACAAGCAGTGTGGTAATCAAGACAACAGTGTGGTCATCAAGACAACAGTATGGTCATCAAGACGCCAGTGTGGTAATCATGACACCAGCAGTGTGGTCATCAAGACACCAGCAATGTGGTCATCAAGACGCCAGTGTGGTTATCAAGACACCAGTGTTGTCATCAAGACACCAATATCGTCATCAAGACAACAGTGTGGTGATTAAGACAACAGTGTGGTCATCAAGACGCAAGTGTAGTTATCATGACAACAGCAGTGTGGTCATCAAGACGCCAGTGTGATCATCAAGACACCAGTAAGGTCATGAAGATGCCAGTGTGGTCATCAAGACATCAGTGTGTTCATCAAGACACAAGTGTGATCATCAAGACAACAATTTGTCATCAATGCGCCAGTGTGGTCGTCAAGACACAAGTGTGGTCATCAAGACGCCACAGTGGTAATCATAACACCAGCAGTGTGGTCATCAAGACGCAAGTGGGGTCGTCATGACACAAGTGTGGTCATCAAGATGCCAGTGTGGTCTTCAAGCATCGGTGTGGTCATAAAGACGCCAGTGTGGTCATAAAGATGCAAGTGTGGTCATCAAGACATCATTGTGACCATCAAGACAACTGTGTGTCATCAAGACGCCAGTGTGGTCATCAAGACGCGAGAGTGGTCACCAAGACACCAGTGTTGTCATCAAGACACCCGTGTGGTTATCAAAACATCCGTTTGGCCATTAAGACACCAGGAGAGCCATCAAGACACCAGTGTGATCATCAAGACACCAGTGTGGTAATCAGGACAACAGTGTGGTCATCAAGACAACATTGTTGTCATTTAGACACAAGTGTAGTAAACAAGACACCAGTTTGGTCATCAATACGCCTGCTTGGTCATCAAGACACCAGTGTGGTCTTCAAGACAGCAGTGTGGCAATCAAGACAACAGTGTCGTCATCAAGACGCCAATGTGGACGTCATGCCATCAGTGTTGTCATAAGATGCTAGGCACCAGTGTGGCAATCGGGACAACAGGGTGGTTATCAAGAAAACACTGTGGTCATCAAGACACGAGTGTGGCGATCAAGACACCAGTATGGTCATCAAAACGCCAGTTTGGTCATTAAGACAACAGTGTGGCCATCAAGACGACAATGAGGTCATCAAGACGCCAGTGTGGTCATCAAGACACCAGTGTGGTCATCAAGACGCCAGTGTGGTCAACAAGACACTAGTGTGGCTATCAAGACAACAGTGTTGTCATCAAGATACCCGTGTGGTCATCAAGACACAAGTGTGGTCAACAAGACAACAGTGTGCTCATTAAGACAATAGTGTGGTCATCAAGACGCCAGTGTGGTATTCATGTCATGACACCAGCAGTGTGGTCAGAAAGACACCAGTGTGGTCATCAAGACAGCAGTTTGGCCATCAAGACAACTGTGTGGTCATCCAGACGCCAGTGTGGTCATCAAGACGCCAGTGTGGTCATCAAGACAACAGTGTCGTCATCAAGACGCATGTGTGTTCATTAAAACGTCAGTGTGGTCATACTGACACCAACAGTTTGGTCACCAAGACGCCAGGATGACCATCAGGACAACAATGTGTTTCCAAGACGCCAGTGTGGTAATCATGACACCAGCAGTGTGGTCATCAAGACGCCAGTGTGGTCATCAAGACAGCAGTGTGGCCATCAAGATAACAGTGTCGTCATTAAGACGCCAGTATGGTCATACTGACACCAGCAGTTTGGTCATTAAGACACCAGTGTGACCATCAAGACAACAATGTGTCATCAAGACGCCAGTGTGGTAATCATGACACCAGCAGTGTGGTCATCAAGAGGCCCATTGTGGTCATCAAGACAGCAGTGTGGCCATCAAGACAAGAGTGTCGTCATTAAGACGCCAGTGTGGTCATCAAGACGTCAGTGTGGTAATACTGACACTTGCAGTGTGGTCATCAAAACGCCAGTGTGGTCATCAAGACACCAGACTGGTCATCAAGACAACAGTGTGGTCATCAAGACACCAGTGTGGTCATCAAGACACCAGCGTGGTCATCAAGACGCAAGTGTGGTCATCTAAACACCCGTGTGGTCATCAAGTCAACAGTGTTGTCATCAAGACGCCAGTGTGGTCATCAAGACAACAGTCTTGTCATCAAGACACCAGTATGGTCATCAAGACCACAGTCTGGTCATCAAGACACCTGTGTGGTCATCAAGACGCTAGTGTATTCATCAATACAACAGTGTGGTCATCAAGACGCCAGTGTGTTCACCAAGACACCAGTATGGTCATGAAGACACCAGTGTGGTCATCAAGACAACAGTGTTGTCATCAAGACACCAGTGTGGTCATCAAGATAACAGTGTGGTCATCAAGACACCAGCAGTGTGGTCATCAAGACGCCAGTGTGGTCATCAAGACACCAGTTTGGTCATCAAGACGTCAGTGTGGTCATAAAGACGCCAATGTGGTCATCAAGACACCAGTGTGGTAATCAAGACACCAGGAAGAAGAGCCAGATGAGATGTGTCCATGGAAATTTTATCGACGGGACTATGGACCGACACCGTGCTCTGCAGCGCGGCTTTTGTTTCGTACCGCTGAGCTCCAGGGGCCAGCATCCTTACGAGAATCGAAATAACAAAACCCACCCCTGGTTACCTATGTATATACAAGGGTTGTTACGAAACGAAAAAGAGCTGTTACGAAATGAAAAAGAGTCATAGTTACAAAATTAAGTTCTTTTTCTTTTCTTAACATCCTTAGTTAACCAGGTGTGACACCAACAGTTCTGTCTTTCTGCCTCTACACGTTGCAATAAACAGCTGATTGCCAGTCAACCCTCCGAAGACAAGTACTGTTTGTATAGTCAAGTAAACAGGGTTAAGGTCTCCATTATGGAACGTCATGGCTGTTTTTACGAGGATAAAAGTCAATATATGAGGTGGTTTTCTATCAAACGCAGATGTTAATCCATTATATAGAGTAGAAACTTTATTATATTCGGTAAAGGAAACTGTATATGCAGTAGACTTTTTACTATATGCTGCCGTATTTTTATGCAATAGTTTTCTTTTATCAGATGCTGTATTATTTTAATTATATCCTGTATGAATTTTATTATATGCTGTTGTTTTTTATCATATGCTGTAATGATTTTGTAATGATCTACGCTTCACACCGTACATTCGACCTTTAAAAGTTTGGTAAAACCCGAACGGATACGGAAAATACAGATGTTTACCGATGCACATGACTTTTCGCGGGTGAGTTATTTTCTTTATTTTTTCTGCTTTATTCGTGTATTTTGGGGCAGATAGGTAATTGTCGTTTTGTATGTAATCATGTACATATTTGCATGCCATAGTTTTGGTTTTTATCTTCGTTTCTGACGAGATATTTCACAAAAATATGAAAAGGATGAATTTTGCCATCGACTTTTGTCTTTGTAAACTTAATTTCTCCTAAAAGTAAGTAATTTATAAAAAAAAATGTTGATGGTTTTTGGTAGCCAGATATCTATAGCAAATATAAATTCATAAGTAAGATCACGTTGGTTGATAACACTTGAGCAAAAGCGGCGTCTTTCATACCATATGGAATTTTCACGTATACGGGTCATGGCGGTCGCTTTCTACGGAAGAAAACGGACGGATGACGTTATTTGACACGTAAAAAGACAGGCATTGAAATACATTTCGATACGGGGTATAACAGTCATATTTAAGTAAAACGTTTTGCAGTGTTGGTCGCAGATGTTTGACAGTTCGCTCTTATACTAGAACCATCTTCTAACCGACCACTTATTTATAGCATGTTTTCCGCTAAATAAAAAGGACAATCGAACATTTGTTTCCATCTTTGATTAAGTTGTGCTATTGGTAAAATAAATCAGGTAACTCTGAAATAAACATTTTATCCGTATATCATTGAATAAGTGAAAGATAATGGTACCCATGTTTCCGAAAATCGCATAATTTCAGCAGAATTGCACAATTCGGACAGAATCATATTTCGGAATCTTGTCAGCATATGCTTATGATTTGTGCGAATATATAGAAAATGTTTAAATGAACTTGAGAAATCATAATAAGGCATTATTTTAATACAGAATTCAAAATTCTAGTCACAATTGAAAACCCTTCTCCACCACAGTCATAATCCTTGCGAAGTTCGAAAATGGGGGTACATGTGCACCTCTGCTGCCAGGAAAACGATATTAAAGGTATTGAGCTTAAACATTTTACAACGTTTACATGACATATCGGGAGTACTGAATATAAGAAAATTATGTCCGGATACCATCTTCAAACGACAGTGTTTAAGACAAAGCAAGTGGTCGGTTAGAAGTTGTGCTTAGTATATTTCTGTAATGTACTTGTTTTCTTCAATATTTTGAATTGATAAGGCACTATTTTATGTCGTAGCACATCTTCGCAAGCCTTGGATACCTTAATAAGCCTCGTTCACACGGGCAAAGTTTCTGTGAATTAGTAGGAATGGCATAGAAAAATGTGCTCGTGTGAATGAAAAACTATGCCAAATTAAACTTTCTTTGTAAAAGTTTCTGTGACAAAGAAATTTGATCGTGTGAATGAGGCTTTACGTACCCTTGGCCAACGGCATATTCGTAAAACGATTTTCCCACTGCGTCATTTCTTGCATGCGAACAAAATCCATCACAACCAATCAAATTATCCGTAAGAAAATATTTTCCGCATAATAGGCGCTTTGTCGATAGAAAATATCGTGATAGACGGACACTCGACACTCGGCGCCAGGTGTGTGCAACGCACCGCTGAGCCATTTGGGGGACGTCGTTACGAGAATTGAAACAGAACATACCAAAACAGAAAACATCGTGGATACCGTTAACAGTTACCAAACTGGAATGGCTCGATATAGACTGAAACACTGTCTCAAAGAGCCGTCAAACCAAAAACAACCACCCAACAACCAAACAGGAGTAGACGGTCAAGATTAACCAAACCATTTAATAATGTTTTTGAACACTCATGCGAAGTTGTGCAAAAACTGTGTTTTGAAACAGATCTTCTGATCTAAAAATAACACGCCGGGGGAGCAACTCGCTGCGGCCAAAGTACGGCGCTGTGGGAAATCTGATTTGCGAATAGGTCGTCGGCAAATGTTAAGGAACAAAGTAGACTTAGTACCCTTGGCTAGCAAAGATGATCGTGACACCAGCAGTGTGGTCATCAAGACGCCAGTGTGGTCATCAAGACAGCAGTGTGGCCATCAAGATAACAGTGTCGTCATTAAGACGCCAGTATGGTCATACTGACACCAGCAGTTTGGTCATTAAGACACCAGTGTGACCACCAAGACAACAATGTGTCATTAAGACGCCAGTGTGGTAATCATGACACCAGCAGTGTGGTCATCAAGACGCCAGTGTGGTCATCAAGACAGCAGTGTGGATTTTAATGGATTTTCTTTTTTGTTGGTAAGATATAAATATTGATTGTACTTTTTAAAACTGACTAGACTGTGTCTGGCTGTCTGCGCAGGCACATGCATGTTTTACAGTGGGTACTGAACTCCCCATCACAGGACTTGATGGTTGGTTGTAAACTAAACGTCGCAGTCTCTCAGAGCTTACAACATTTCGACAGGATCCAGGCTCATTAATAATTATATGGAAAATTATAAACACACAAATTCATTTCCAATTAAGGACCCATAAAGGACATATAATCAAAGGAGGCCAACATCTGTACCATGACTAATAATGACTTTGGCACATAAAAATAACGATTTTTTGAAACATAACTACAAAATGTTTAATTGTACGTTAAACGACCGCTGTCTTTTTTTAGAAAGCTAATACTTGCATAGCAAAAAAATCATCGGCCCTTCTCGGGTAAGTCACGAACGAATCCGAATAACCTCATGAAAGATTTATCTACCGCACATAATGGCTTTAGCAGTGAATATAATGGTATAAGCACTTAATATAAAAAAGACGATTTGAAAGGATAGAACATAACAACAAAACCACTGCAGCAATGATTTTAGAGACATGTCCACATCAGCAAATGGTAAACGCACTGCATATCACACTAAGGCCACAGCATATAATACAATTACTTCAGCATATAATAAAATACAACAGCATATAATACAATTACTACAACATATAATAAAATACTACAGCATATAATACAATAACTACAGCATATAATAAAATACTACAGCATATAATACAATTACTACAGCATATAATAAAATACTACAGCATATAATACAATTACTTCAGCATATAATACAATTACTACAGCATATAATAAAATACTACAGCATATAATACAATTACTACAGCATATAATGAAATACTACAGCATATAATGCAATTACTACAACATATAATAAAATACTACAGCATATAATACAATTACTACAGCATATAATACAATTACTACAGCATATAATAAAATACTACAGCATATAATACAATTACTACAGCATATAATGAAATACTACAGCATATAATGCAATTACTACAGCATGTAATAAAATACTACAGCATATAATATAATTACTACAGCATATAATACAATTACTACAGCATATAATTAAATACTACAGCATATAATACAATTACTACAGCCTATAATAAAATACTACAGCATATGACACAATAACTACAGCATGTAATAAAATACTATAGCATATAATACAATTGCTACAGCATATAATAAAATACTACTGCATATAATATAATTACTACTTACAGCATATTATAGCAGATAAAGGTTTCATTACCGAATATTACAGGGTTTCTACTCTAAATAATGGATTAACCAACGAAATAATAATACGAAACCACCTCATATAATTTTGATCCTCGAAAGACAGCCAAGGTGTTCCGAATAGTCCTACCGGTGGCAAAACAGTCAATACACAAATCATTATGAAAAGCGCTTCAACCTTCACGTTCGGTGATAAAATTTTGGTTGATGTGGACTCGGAAATATTGAGTCATATAAATGGCCAACGTTTTTGAAAAATGACAAATTGCTCCACAAAAATCGAATTCCCTTTTTGGTTCCCGTCTAGCGATGAAGGTAAAAACCTCTGTCTTATAACGTTAATAATATGGTTTAGGAAAAGCTTACCTTGTGGTACAACAGTCACTGTTCCTGATGCTTTCTTCCGCTTGTATAAATAGTACAACATGGTGATCGCTAACAGAACCAAGAACATAACAGCCAAGCCAGTGCCCACAAGAATACCCCTTACTTTGTTCTCATAAATTTTATTATGAAATTCGTCCCCATGATGGTATCCTAGTCAAAAGAAAATGATATTCAGTTTGTACACGCTTTAAGACCAGCCTGTAAAGTCAAATTTTCGTTGTCTTTTATTTCAAGATTTCTTGCAAAAAATCTAAAAACTGGTCTAATTGTCTATCTCGTCGGCGCTTTTTATATATTTTACTAACTTTAATTTTAAAAAAATATATTTGCATATCTGGAAAAAAAGAGAAGGGTAAAGGTAAAGATTTCCGGGCCATCGCCTAGTCGGGACAGTGGGGGTTTAAGACCAACTGTACCTTGGGCACAGCATTATGACAGACGGAGACCATCCCTCTCCTTACTCTGCCTTATCCTTTCCTGATTCGAAAATAGGTATCTACTTTGACTCAACCCGAATTCAAACCCGCAAATGATTCTGCGCCATAACCGAGCGCCCTAAGACACCATGTCGGAGAAGACAACACAAAATTAGACACCGCCAATAAACTGTTTAAACCAAACTTCACCAGCGGCAGCCAGTTGAACAGCCATCTCCCATTTGGGTGATCAACGGGCTAGCCTTAACATCACAAACAACATATCAATAGCAGACATAGCAACAAGCAAGACATAAAACAAAGGAGAAGAACCAAAACAGAAGTGGCGCGATGGGATGGGTCAGCAATAAATGAATGGAGATGATCGTGTGCTGGGTTGGGATGGTATGTACCAAACCATGATCTCTCCCTGACTATAACGGATATTGAAAAACATGCAATGCTTAAGACAAGATAAATGCATATATTCGGTAGGTACAGTTTTCAAGGACTTTAAAATGACGTTTAATTGTCTTTTGTTTTGACGATGTATTATATTGTCACCGCCGGGCATAGTTCAATATAAACATACACGTGCTCAGGGTTACAAGTATTCTTAAATTTTAAGACAACCTAAACTTTAAAGTGGAAATTCTCATTGTTAGAAAATCTATAATTCTATTATATTGAGAATCGCACTTTTTGTGATCCTACAAATAATGACCATGTAGTTGTATTAATGCTAGTTTTTATTTACCTATGAAATTTTCGACCTTTCATGACATCTTTAAATTTAATGTATGATTGTGAACCTGGGCCCTGGTATATGTACGTGATTGTACCTTTCAAATGTTTTAACGCTTCTTCAAATGTCAGCCATTTCGTTTTATCGCACTCATTATAAACGGTAAAGGATAATTGGTAATTTGGTGCGCCATGATCCAGCTGGTTGTCAACGGCAATGGTCAAGGACAAGGAAATATTCAACTTCTTGGTGCACCATGGACCATTGGAGACTGTCACATTGTCGCGAACCTGCAAACAAATATTAGAACTCCAGAGTCCGGTTGTTCAAGTCTACCGACGTCTTTACTTAACGAGACTTTGTTTTCACAACACAAAAACACTGCCATTTTATGGCTGAATGAAAACAAAACGAGGAGCCTTTGTTGCTTTTGCAGTGCAAAAGCTCTTTTTTAGCAATATTATAAGCACACGTGATTTTAAGTGTAATAGAAGAATTCTAGACTACACGACGTCGTTATACTTTAAACAACTAACATCAGAATTTCTGTGAAGATAAGCTTTTCGTCTAATCTCTAGGCACTTAAAGTGTAAATAGAAAAGCTTTATAGTATCTGATAATTCTTATACTAATAGTATCTGATTATATTCTATATATAATCATAGTTTCTAATCAGAGTTTAAACAACAAAGATAAAGAGAAAACTTTGTAGCACGCCGGATCATGCGTTACGCCAATCTCGGGCAAAAGCCTTAATTCTCGGAAACACGTGACAGTGGTTCATTAAAAACAACGCATAAATATCAATGCTCTATACAGAAATAATACGGGTGACTTTGTAGTCTTATCAAGTGACATAAAATTAGTACATGAATATTATATATATTTCACCGTATCATTGCCCCCTTTCTTCCTCCTACGTTTTAATATTTATGTCCACTAAAAAGTTCTGTGTCCATAATTTCTCTGCAGATACATTCTCTCTTATAGTTTACATAGACTCTAAGATTTCAGATTTTACAGAAGAAGGAAAGCCTTCACCATGATACGTGTACCATGATACATGAAATTTTTTATTTTATTTCATGTATCATGGTGCCTGTATCGTGGTGAAGGCTTTCTTTCTTCTGTAAAATCTGAAATCTTGAGTCTATGTGAACTATAAGAGACAATGTATCTGCAGAGAAATTATGGACACAGAACTTTTTAGTAGGATCAGAGTCTTCGCTGTCCACACAGAGGTAACTTAGACCATAAGCTACCCTTTAAGCGCTTAGCAAAGAGGCTGATCAGACTATGTAGATGCCCAGGCTGATCTGAGTCTTAGCTGGGCGCACATGCCACTTTGCTATTTTTCTCGTGTCGCGGTTCAAATAAAGTCTGAAGAAAGACTCAGAAAGCAAGGAGAGCGTCAGACGAATCATTTAAAAATTAGTAAGAGACTCGGGTTAATTGAATCTGTTTATGTGCAGCAGTGTGGTGTTACAACGCCCCATGGCGCCGCTTCAGCGAAGTTCTGTTTTCACACCAACTTGGAATGAGCAGACAGTGGTGATCCCAAAGGACCAGAAACTATACAATCCGCACCATAGTGAAAAACGGGAAAGACTTTAGTTTTTTAAGGCAGTGAACATGAAGAATTGTTAAAGCCGTTTAGCAATTCATGAGGTATTTTGCTTTAATGACGATCCTTGACGTCAGACAATATAACGTCTCTCTTTCTTTCTAAAATCGTCGTAAAAGTTCATTTGAGCCGCGACACGACAAAACCAGCAATGTGGTTGGGCGCCCAGCGCCGACTCAGATCAGCCTGGGCATCCGCCCAGTCTGATCAGAGTCTTAGCTGCCCGCATGGAGGTAGCTTAGACCCTTAGATACCCTTTGATCATTTAGGGAAGAGTCTGATCAAACTGGGCCAATGCCCAGGCTGATCTGAGTCGTCGCTGGGCGCACAATCACTATTTTGGTTTTCTCGTGCCATGGCTCATTTCTCTGTTATAATAGTTGATCATTTTGGCGGGATCGTGAACGCGCTATCGAAAAGGTTCGGAGAATTTGAATGAATATAATACTTTTCCGCCGTCTTTTGATTGTTATAGCTCTAGCACTGAATTGTTGAGTAATAATTTTACCATTTGTCGGTCACTTGTAGGTGGATATATCAGTCGCGCACTGCGCTCGTGATATGTTCGACTTAACACTGACCTCGAAATAGTGAACTTTTACTCAAAAATGCACCGCTAAAGCTGATCTATAAAAATACGAAATCATACTGTACCTGAAAGTATTTTTCAGAGTCGAACGACACTGTTAAGTTTGCCCAAATGCCATTGAATAATGACTTATTCCGCATATCGAAGCATAATCCCTGGCAATATTTCGGTTCTTGTCCTGTCAAGGTGAACGAGCAATCTTGTCCAGGTGGAACATCTGATTCTGTAACGTTTATTATCAACTCTGTCCCAGCAGCGATTTCTTTGTGTGAATTGCAGAGCCTTGTACTGTTGTCTGTTATAATGAATCCTAACATATTAGTATCCAAACCGCATGGCCATAATCGTAAATGGGAAACATTGATATACTTGTTAAGTTTCAAGGCGACTAGTACACTTTCCTGGGAATCAACTCTGCCATTTTCATTTCCACCTCCTTACTCAGTGGGGCCATTTCTGAAGGTGATGATTCGTGGTTAATACAAACATTTGAATATTTATATAAACGCATCTCCCCGAAAGTTAGCAGACTTCTCTGTTTTTTTATATATGTTAGAACAAAACAGTGAGAGTTATTGTTCGTGATGAAATCGGTCAAACACGGTGATGCCCGATGTAACATACACTAACAATGTCTGCCGTAACACCGTCTATCATCACCACCGGAAATAGCTTAGTGAAAGACAGGCGAGATTGGGTGCTTGTCGAAAATGACATATTTTATTGTTAATGTATCACTGTTTCATAATTTAACTACTACACATCACTAGTGGATACAATTACTTTATCTATTAAGTAAATATTTTAGACAAATACTTGTTTAATGTTGGGTATGAATGGAAAAACCGATGGCTGGTACCAAAGGCAAAGTACATTGTAACTATTTCACTGCTTTCTCCCCGGACATTTTGTATTTCTTCTGCAGATTTTACCATTCTAAGCAACAATGTTTTAGGAAACAATAGTATATACCTGAATTGCAGCTGAAATCTAGTGGTTAAGCCAATTATTACCTGAATGATAATATACGTGTTGTACGGCGAATAGAAGAATACAAATATACAACTCTTCGCCGTACACAACTGTTCATGTTTATCACCAATTGTAGCTATAAAATCATTAAATTGATACCACACAAAAGACATAGATAATGCAACAGGTTATACAACCTGTATGTCAAGATATCGATGTAATTATAAAATTGAAACTTGTTTTTTGCGAAAGCACCAATCCCAGGCAGTCGCAAGCACCGATAAAAGTGTGTGATTAAAGCAATGCTAACGTACAGACCACAATAAACACGAAAACCAACAATAACAACATGTTCTTGATGTACATTATATAAATTGATTAATGCAGTAACAAAGAAGAAATTGTAAAGAAAGGCTTCAAACTCACTGGTGTCTTCCACTTTCGATTCGGTGGTGAGCTATTTCCGGTGGTGATGATAGACGGTGCGTAAAGATCCTAAGTTTTTGGCAGATTGATCTCTACTAACAGTGGAAACCAAGATCAGACAGCTACTTAGGAACCGGTCTGATCAGGATCTACACAGTTGTGATTCCATCTGCGAATTTTTATAGGCATGATTCTATGGTAGAACCGGATTAACAGGGGAATAAATAGTAGGACAAGGGCCGGCTTGCTTGTAGAATGGCGGTTGTCTGTTATTTTGTTTTTCTTTCTTTGGTCTCCTCTATCCTCGATCTATCTATTCTTATTTTTTTCTTTTTTTTTCTTTTCTTTCTGCCTCTTTCTCGGTTGCGGCTCGATATAGACTGAAATTCTCAAGGAGCCAGTAAATCCAAAACCACAAACCAACCATCCATTCAGGGCATTTAACTCCAACATTACCAAATCTGAAAAAATTCTGAAAACATCGTTTGGCCAGGAAACGAAACGGTGATTTTTTTTTTTTTTTTTTTTTTTTTTTTTTTTTTTTTGTTCTTATTCGGTAACATACAATGTAAGTTTTAAGTTTTATTGAGAAATAATATGCATAAGCATGCCCCCTAAAAATGTATTTTTCATTATTTTTCCATGAACTTCAATTTCTGTGCATTCAAAATATCAAAATAATTGCTTTTTTTAACCAGTTTGTTTTAAATATCCTATATTATAGATTATATGAGTGGTGGGTATGAAAGTGCATTCATATGCTAGAGGTACGAATTCAAATAGAAATGTGTAAAAAAAAAAGTATGTAGAAACAGTTGTTGTTTTTTATTGGAAAACGAAACGGTGATTTCTTTTTCATATCCAAATGTTTTCTAGCCCTATGGGTTATTTAGTTGGTTTGAATGTTCCGCCAATATTTCTATTTATGATCTTTCTACCTTAAATATAGGATAGGCAGGTATAACACCAATTTCACACATGCAGTATAAAAACCACACTCCTGTTACCAAGACAGGCGTGTAAGCGAAACTGTTTAACCTAAAAAAGTAGACTTCCCACTGTATTCTTCACAATTTTGACAACTATTTGAACACAGACAATTTCTTTTATGTAGTTTACTCTTATCTTATCTATTTATTTATTCATTTTTTTTATTTTATGATATTTTTTGTCTGCTCAATCTGATAATGTGTGAAAGAGTTTAAAAATATAATTGCTGGGGCGCACTTCTCAACGTATTGATGAGCCTTCAGACCAAAATACCTTTCCAAGAACGATGTTATTCTTTTTAGAGGTTTGCGTAGAAATTCACTTTTTTATATTTTTCTCATATAAAACCTTTTACACATAAAAAAGTCTGGCATTTATGGATTCTAAATTGTTAGAAACTACATAAACAAGGCCACTGCTACGTTTGGGGAAGATCTGTTTTATGCAGATTTTTGTATTCACCACAAATCAGTGATTATCACAATCTTAAAGGCGCGAATTCTTCATTTTAATAAGAGACACCATTTTGGAAGGGCTTTGTCAAACGGGAAAGCAAACAGAAAGTCACGAAAGTGACCTTTAAAAGTGGCGGTCACTTACTCAGAACTGCAAGTAGTTTCAAGGGCCTATGACAGTTGTAATGTTCAGTTGCCAGTAATATTATTCAAAATGACTTTTTTATATACCCAATACTTTTCTTGAAATTAATTGGTCAACTTCCAATAACTGGCCTATAAATGGCAATAAATCTGTTTTCTGATTTTTAAGAACACACCTCAACTTTGGTGGAAAAATACAGGTTATCTTTTCTATCCATGCCTCAGCAAGCCACTGCGCATGTATATATGTACATGTACTATCATAATACACATGACTTGTGAGTTGCATGCTCAGGCACGCGATAAAAGACAGTCCTCATCTGAAACACTAGTAAACTGGGTGGGTACATTCATCCTTTGTACCTTCAAAATGGGCTTAAGTCATTATTTTACAACATGCATAATATCAGCAACTGCAGTGCCTACACCAAACGTATTTATGAGACAAAATTTCATTATGTTTACCCTTCACTCCATGCACATTAAATTTTGAGGAATGTGTGTGTGTGTGTGTGTGTGTGTGTGTGTGTGTGTGTGTGTGTGTGTTTCAATTTGAGTGTGTCTATTTTTTTTTTGTTCATAATGGTTTATATACTCACCCATTAGACAATAAATGGCCCTTTCAGATTATTGATTAGCTTCGTTCACTTTAATTACATACAGACGATGAAATTAACGTGGCAGCTATTTATAGAAATTATCTGAATATATATAGAGCAATGGGCTGAACCAAAGACTGGTGTTCTGGTATATTAGATATGGTGGGTGAGAAAAATTTTCACTGCTGGTGTTGAGGCCGATTATTTAAGTCTCACTCTGCAAGCATTGTATTGCGACTAAATAATCTGAAAACTAGCCTGAGATTTCCTTGTCTCGGCAACCACCCCGCCATAGACTCTGTTAGTCTCTTTTTTGTGTATGGAATAGAAGCCTTTGCATATTTTAGTTCATGTCATATTTTTAAAGGTGTTTCGTTTTGAACGGTTAATTTCTTATTTTTATTTATTTATTTATTTATTTATTTATTTATTTATTTATTTATTTATTTATTATGGTGTATACTTATATTTTGGTACGTATAAATTTCTAAGTTCATTGCAAAATAATAACAGAAAAGTACATACTTGCATTGATAAAATCAGCTAAACAGATAACACTGCTAATGACGCTGACTAACATAATTTGATGATTAACTTTGGAAAATAGCTTACATGTACCACGTTAGCTGATATGAGTCTACAACATTACAGGACTGATGTATGTATATACATATAGAACAATGTAAAAATTGTGTATCACATTACGCACGCATGTATAGACTGTTAGAGTGCAGTGTTATGTATCCGATGATCGGGGTATTATCTTTCGGATGCAGCTGGATCATTTTAACCCATTAATGCCCAGTGGACTCTTCTATCTGTATATATATTTTTATTACCTTTTTATCCCCCGCCCAAAGCGGAGGAATATAATTTTCTCCATGTCCGTCCATCTGTCTGTCCGTCCTTCAATCAGTCCGTCCGGAACCATAACTACCTCACCACTGGATGGGATTTCATGAAACTTAAAATATGTATATATCACAATAACGCGCTGACACACTTCACGTGTTCGTCAGACTGGCTTCAGTAATGCATTGAGTAATCGCCCTTTAATTGACTTAAAATCAATAAAATGAGCCATAACTAAGTAACTTATTATCAAAACTTCATGAAACTTAAACTAAATATGTATCACTATAACATGGATATGCACATAAAGTGTAATCAGAATGGCATCAGTAGTGCATGAGTTATTGTCCTTGAAACAACTTTAGTATGCCAAATTCTGCCATAACTAAGTTATCAATGATTAGAATTCTATGAGACTTATAGTAAATATGTATCACCATTACACATTGGGGCATCTTACGTTTGTCGGAATTGCTTCAGTAAGCAACGAGTTATTGACCTTGACTTGGTTAAAAATCAACGACTTGAGTCATAACTAAGTAACCAATGAATTGAATTTCAAGAAACTGAAAAAAAATAATTATGTATTGTCATGACAAAGCAGTGCACATTACGTTTTGTTATAATCACTCCGGATCCAGTAATGTATTAGCCTTTGATTTGATTTAAAATCCACAAATTAGCAATAACTAAGGTACTGGTGAACAAAATTTCTTGTAACTGAATTAAAAATGTAAATGATGCTGAGGCAAGTATTTACGAAGAACAGCTTCAGCATATGCCTCACTTTTCCCACAGTTATTGCCCTTGATTTTATTTGCAAACGACAAGTTCAGTCATAACTAAGTAACCAGTGAACGAAATTTTATAAAACTTAAAACCATTAACGAATCAGGGCCACTTCTGCGGGGGATATGTAAATTCACTGAAGTTGCTTGTTATCACAGATTTTGATATACACCAACGTCTTTCATGGCTCAAACAGAGCAGAGTCTTTAATTTTCAGTTTTTCGTTCCTATATTACATATGCGAGAAGGGAAGACTCTGATCAGACTGCGCAGTTGCGCAGATTGTTCTGAGACTTTCCTGTTCACACAAACAGTAAGCTACCTTTCGAGACACCAGTAACAAGTGATTTTTTGTCCTAAAAATTCTGCTTAAGGTGCCGCAGAGAGGCTCCTTCTGATTGAGGTTAATTTGCTGGACATTTAGTTTACATCAGTAGTCCAGTAATCAAGCAAAATGAAATTTGAGCCCCATGAAGGAGATAATTGAATTCTAATAATTAACCACCTTGTATATTACCACATGTAACAGGTAGGCGCAATCAACGTCAAGACGCTGTACAGACGTTGACATGACGCTGTTATAACTAGCAGTGTGTGCCCACTTGGTAGCCAGTATGAGTTTTGTATTGTCACTATACCTTGAACCTCTATTCATTATTATTGTTGATAAGGATTGACCTGGCACTCATTTATTTCCGTCACTACACCCTGATGTTCTCGTTAGGTTTTAGCGATGATTTACCGGAAAATACTGCTATTTGAATATAATACAGTCAACTGTTTGTCGATGACGCCGTAGCGTAGTGGCGAAGGCTTCCGACGGCGGATACAAATATCCAAAATCGAGTCTTATAGCATTCGTTTTTAATAATTTCATTTCTTACTTTTTGTCCTTGTTCTTAATTGCATATTTTATTTCTACTTAATAATTAATGATTTTAAACGAGTTTTTGTCGTATGGGTTTCCCCCATATGTTTTTGTGGGAACGTAAGTGTCCCGCTTTCTCTTGATTCCTACGTGCTCTGAAAATTGCCCGTCTGCTGACAACAGCTGCATTTATTGTCTGTTGGATATATGATCCGCCTCCAGGTGCTTGGTTTTCCTGAAAATGCTTTGATTTGGAAGCAATGAGTATTTTTTTCTTTGAATGTGAGATGTTTTTGGTCGACATTGCTGTCGGATTTACATGTACATGTGATAGTAGACAGATAGTGCATCCCGTTCAATAGTTGAAGGGGGTTGTCGGGTCGGGCGATGGTGCTGGGTCACTTTCAGTGCCCGGCCGCCATATTTGTTCGGCTAATAGTGCGGCAAAGGGCCACTGAGCTTGCAGTAGGTGCGGGTGATTTTTTTTATATATTTTTTTCTCTCGCCTATCATCTCTACTTTTTCCCTATCTTTGACAAACGGTCAGATATAGAATGAAGTATTGTCTCAAAGGGCCGTTAAACCCAAACCAACCAACCAACCAACCGAATTAATAGCGGAAACATTAAAATTTTGTGTCGAGCATTGCAAGATTACCTGCTGCTTTTACGCAAAGAAAAAAAAATAGATCTACATAAAAATATTATAACGACGGTGTTGAAATTCGAACCCATGATTCCAAGATTAAAGGTTCAATGCCTTACCCACTGTGCCACTTGAAACAGTAATAGCTTTCCTGTTTAACAGTAATGTACATACTGACGCTGCTTGTACCCGTTCGTAATCGGACACCGTGAATTAATTTACGGAGTAGAACGGAATATTCAATACTTACGAACAATACTTGTATATTTATCACTGTAACCAAAATATAAACATGCTCTTCTCACCTTGGTTACATTTCCGGAGGCTAAAAACAAGAAATATTTTTATAAAACATATTGCCACAGGTAAAATAGTCATGGTGAAGAATTTTCTTTATTTATCCAACGGGAACATAACATTAAGGCACTGTCGCAATAACGTCGATTCAACGTCATAACGTTGCATTAATGTGGATGCAACGTTACGTAAATGTCACGCACTTGCTAGGATATGACCTGCTCTTCTTCTATCATGTCTTTGTCCGGACTGGATAAGTCTACCCAGCACCAGAAGCATGCAGCTTTCATTTTGAGTGCAGTTATAGGTATACTTCTAGGCGTACAGCAAAAGAGGTTCATAATAGTGTATTAGTTAAGTCTATAATTCGTTATTATATGTATGCATGTTTTATCCAAAATCAACAAAATATTTGTTATTGTCATATATACATTGTATGTTCAGGCAATATAATAGTTAATTCTATACCATGAAAATGGTCCATAATTGGCAAATAATACAGTTTTCTCCTCTGCATCATCCTCGACAAGCCTGATTTGTGTTTGTGCCTTTCGCATAAACCTTGTGTTACAGTACACCAGATGCTACCCAGCTTTATCAATATTGAATCAACCTTGATACAACGTCGTGACGTAGAAATGGGTAGTCATTGATATTTACGTAGCTTTAGCCGTCAGTATTTTTGGAGCTGCGAGAGAAGTGGAACGCTTTGTTTTACCGAAAAGAATCTAAAAAGTGGGACACTTAAATAGTTACCGTCACTTACAATGCAGTGAGCAGGTGGTACCGAACACAGTATATGCCCTAATTAAAACTGTGTACTCCTTGCTCATACCTATTATTATGTCCCAATTATTAGTTTTTTCCCGGCAGACGCATTAATATTTAAATGAATATGACTTTTACAAAGGAATTATCGCAGAATGACGCAGGTACTGTTTATATGGCGTAAGGTCTCTTTTCCTGCGATGCCATTCATATACTGTTTTGTCCCGCTTTCTTGGAAGTCATCGGTTTGAAAGTAGCTAGGTGTCCTCAAATTTATTTAAAGGACAAGTAACCTTACGGCTTGCGAAAAAACGCCAACTAAAATCAGTCTGCTCATTCGCGCAGCATTGCCAAATTCTCTGTTCGAACGAAAATTTTGAGCCGCGACATAAAAAAACAAACAAAGTATCATGTGTGTCCAGTGAAGATTCAGATCACACTGGGCATCCGCCCAGTCTGATCAGTATTCGCTGTCCGCATGGAGCTGGCTTAAATCCTTAGCTACCGTTTAAGCGAACAGCGAATACCCTGATCAGACTAGGCAGATGCCCAGGCTGGTCTGAGTCTTCGCTGGGCGCACATGCCACTTGGTTGGTTTTGTCGTGTCGCGGCTGAAATGGTGACATTGTTGGAGCGGATTCACATATTGATTTGACTCTGCTGTTTATACACTACTCGGGGACCTTTTCTCGCAGATTGCATAAAATGGTTTTCTGAAAATCAGCAGTACAGCAGTGCAGCGATGCATGACGTTCAGTAGACGAAAAACTGTAACTTATTTCTGAGGTGAAACTATGGCCTTTGATCTGCTTGATCTGAATATATTTTGTGGAAACAACATGAAAAAGCGATAGTGATATAGATTATAAATTATTAGAATTAACCCCTGGGTAACTGTGAATATACAAGGGTTGTGAACTTGTGACGACACGAAAAAGTCTTTAAGAGCTGTTACGAATTGAAAAAGAGTCGTAGTTACATGTACCAAACGACCTGATGACCAGGTCGTTTGGTAACTATGACTCTTTTCCGTTTCGTAGCAGCCCTTTTTCGTTTCGTGACATCCTTGAAAATATAGTTAACCAGGTGTGGTATTGCGCTTTGGAGTTATATTATTTGTACACAATAGCGCATGGTACAGATTCACGGCGTCTATGTAAAAATGACATTAATGATAACAGACATTAATGCTCAAATTATCATTAGTCTTCAGTTTTCCTTTCGTAGTTTCCCCGGGATTCATTTATCCGTTATGTCAGCAGAGAATACTTTGATAAGCTTACGCGGTGGCGAAGACTAATCTGAGTCTGTCCCATTCGCGCATATGTTATGGGATAGTTTCACGCGATGATACTCGGTTATTTACGTAACTAAGCGCGACCTTGGGGCTGGAAAATACTTAGAAACTACGTGTAGTTTCAGTTTTCACAAATTACAAACTGTGTTATTTTAGATCTAGTGGTTGACTATACCCGTCATTATTATTGTAACTGCAAAAGGACTACACAGTCATACTCTTGCCCATGATCTTGTCGATGATGACGTGAAGTCTTGCCGAGGATGACATTAACACTGGATGTGATGAATTCTTTGAAGGAAGATCTCTGAATGTTCAAGGTAGGATAGCCTGTCATTTCTTTTTGTGTCGATTTACAGATTACAACGAAGAGAGTTTCGTCGTAAAAATCCAGAAAACTCTGGAACGTAGAATATAATTATTCTAGGTTCCTGACTTTTCTGAATTTTTGTAATTGTCCTAAAACTTGATCGGTCTGGTTTAACAATGCAGTAATGAGGCCCTCCCAGGGGAGAGGGGGGGGGGTGTCAGTGCTCCCTGAAAATAATGCCCAATTCTCCCCAGCTCCCTTGATATATTTTCTCGTGCTCCCTGAAATTATTTTGCTCCTGCACCCCAAACCCTAAAAGTAATTTATCCGCTCCCCAGCTCCCTAAAAATATTCAAGCCTGCTCCCTAAAATTGTTTGAAAGTTATTTCCGCCTCTATCCAGAATAAAACTCTAAATACTAGCATTTGCCAGTCTGTATACCCATCAGAAGTCATTTTTGATTAAAATAAATGACTAAAATGGTGCTATTGATAATAATAGATAGGGGGAGCTAAGGGTTTGTAAGCTACCTCCATGTGGACAGCGAAGACTCTGATCAGACTGGGCGGATGCCCAGGCTGATCTGAGTCTGCGCTGGGCGCACAACCACTTTGTTGGTTTTCTCGTGTCGCGGCTCATATTAGCCTACATTCCATTCGCATCTTTGGACCCATTACTGAGGACCTCCCAGGGGTTTTGGGGAGCTGGGGAGAATGGTCATTTATTTTCAGGGAGCTGGAGAGCACAAGCAATTATTTTTAGGGAGCTAGGGAGCAAGCTGTGAATTTTGGGGAGCTGGGGCACTCCCCAAAATTCACAGCTCGCTCCCTAGCTCCCTAAAAATAATTGCTCCCCAGCTCCCCAAAATTCACAGCTTGCTCCCTAGCTCCCTAAAAATAATTGCTTGTGCTCTCCAGCTCCCTGAAAATAAATGACCATTCTCCCCAGCTCCCCAAAACCCCTGGGAGGTCCTCAGTAATGGGTCCAAAGATGCGAATGGAATGTAGGCTAATATGAGCCGCGACACGAGAAAACCAACAAAGTGGTTGTGCGCCCAGCGCAGACTCAGATCAGCCTGGGCATCCGCCCAGTCTGATCAGAGTCTTCGCTGTCCACATGGAGGTAGCTGACAAACCCTTAGCAACACTTTCAGCGCTTAACAAAGAGTCTGAACAGACTGGGCAGATGCCCAGGCTGATCTAAGTCTGCTTTTGGCGCACAACCACATTGTTGGTTTTCTCGTGCCGCGGCTCATATGGGTCTGCATTGTAGATCCGTCTTCATAATGTTTACAGTACACAATGGGACATTACTTTCGTCATGTATAATGTCAAGTAACCCGAGCCTTTTCGGACTAACAAAGGCCTTTTGATATTTTGATTCGCGGCTTTTGCGCAGCCGACAATCAAAAATCTATCAAAAGGCTTTTGTCAGCCAGAGGAAAGGCTGGGGTTCATGTCAAGTGACACACAAGAGACTTCCCTTGTGTGTCAATTGAAAATTGTTAAAGTGTAGAGAGTAGAGCCTGATCAGGTCTTCACGCTGCTCGATTCCTTAATGTCAATAACTTTACTTCCAATAAGTGAAACCCCGCTACCCCTACAACCTCATGTCCCACCCAAAACCAAACACCACCGCCAGCCAAACGCGCACACAGAATGATAGGAAGGATCAGTATGCGTAAGTCCTACACTGTCTGCTCGCCCTGATATTTTATAGGCCGTGCGTGATAATATATTATGCCTCTTTCACAAAATCAATGTATTTTGCATTTGAGAAACAGGAAGTGAAAGTAAGTGCGCTAATTTCCTGGTATGATAAGAGTACACAACACACTGGTGTGCATATGGGTCATTCTACAGAAATTAAGGAATTTGGGCTATTTTGTTTTGCAAAAAATAACAACTGATTTTGATTTGTTTTATTTTAGTCTCAACTCTGAATATTTAACAACAATAAACCATTAATTTAGACAAGAGAATTTGCTTAAAAATACATGTTGGCTTAATTTGTTTGCTGCCCTGGTTTTAAAATGTCATTCCTGTTACCACAACGAAAACCTTATTTCCTAAATGAAATAATTATCGTAATTATTTTTATTCTTTCGTATTAAAAAGTTCCGGTTTAGACCTCTAAGTTTACAAACTTGTTCCGAGGAAAAATTATTTGATACTAATTATATAATCAATAACTTATTATTTTACTGAAACAAAATGTTTTAAGACAAATGCCATCAAATCTACTTTGAGAAATTGTAGCTGCAGGCATCGACTTTCAAACTGGTAAATAAATGCAACAGCAGAACATTTGATTAATTTATATAATGAGCAAAAGTTGACTGGTAACAGGAATGACATTTGGTAACAGGAATGACAACAGTAATTTTCAGCAATAACACAACTGACAATATGAATGATATTCAGTATCAAGAATGACAGCTAAACTGAAAGATGTTAAAATACCAAAAGTAACTTGTAATCTGACTAACAGTGAAGTAGAAATCTGGTGAATGTGTTTTAGAAAAACATGAAGCCTTAAAGGCTCAGAGTGACTGTTTAAGGTGGTGATAATCACTGATTTGAGGCAAAGACAAAAATTTGCATAAAATGCTGATAATTCAACAGATCTTCCCAAACATTAGCAGATGCCTTCTTTATGTAAACTGTGACTCAACCTGATAAAAGTGTACTATGAATATGTCATCCCTGTTACTTATTCTGTGGACATGTGTCATCCCATTTACCACGGCCAACAACACGCTTTTACATGCCGCTTATAATATTCTGTAAAAGACACGGCATATTCAAATTAGTCTAGTTGAAGAACTATAAATGTCAAACACAAACATCTTTCATATTTTACATAAAGTGTCATTCCTGTTACTTTTGGTGGGTAACAGAGATGACAGTAACGGGGATGACAGTAACAGGAATGACAAAAAGTATGCAAACTCACACTTATTTTGCTTTCTGGAGGCAAAAACTTGAAAATGTTTACACAACAATATTGATGTCTATTTTTATAGAAAGGTGGGTAACAGGGATGACAGATTACCTGTCTTACTCACTACTTAATTTAGATAATTGTTTCATATTTACCTTTAAGCAAACTTTGCATAAAATAATTTAATGTTTTTATAAAATTGGCGCTACTTACCCCACAAAAGTCCAGTGCAAGGTCATTTTCATGGGTAGTAACTCTGTCTAAACTACAAATACAACTCTTAATGCATTTAAAACATATTGTCCTAGTCCCAGGATATGTCACTATCTGCACGTTTGTGATCACATATCTTGTTGTATTCGGTCGTTGATATCTGTTGCTTGGATTGGGGGGTTGGTCATCAATGTTACCTGCTAGTACTTTGGTAACCTTTCCTTTTGTATAAAATGTATGTTGCATTCGTTTAATGAATGTTTTCAAATTAACTGTTTCTACTTACGACAACGAATGATTTGCTAATACATGTATTCCATTTCCTAATATCCTCTTAGCTCCTGTCTCCTTACAGAGACAATGTAATTAGTATGTACTCTCTCTCTCTCTCTCTCTCTCTCTCTCTCTCATTGTTTATGAAATGTATTCTTTTTGGTTTTGTTACAATTACGCTCTAAGCCATTTATTTACAATGTAAAATATAGTTTGTATAAGGAGATGACTTTAATATAAGCAACACGCTTACCGTCAGATCCTATATTCTACTGATTTGAATATTATGTATATGTATGTATTTAATGAGGAATAAAATACTGTTTAAACCAAATACAACTGCGGTAACAGAGTACGACACAAACTGCGGGACACACTAAAACAAACTTGACACGGCTTCAAATCAAAACCAATGGGTACTCGACGCTTCTGTCATTGGTAGGTTTCTGTCACAGACTTTCATCATGTCTCTATTTGTTTTGTTTATATTAGCACTTTTTGTCAAACTGAAGTTCAACTTTCACTATTTTGCAGTGGGACAAGCAAATGTAAGGGGGGATGGTAACTCTTAATTTCTTTAGAAAGAAATATGAACAACTGCATTACTACTAGCACAGTCACTATCGTAAATGTTAGATATTTGGTCACTTTAATTAAAACATACTACCAAAGGCAAGATACTTGAAATGGAAAAAAGGTATACAAGTATTTAGGTGAGGGACAGGAATTCCTCATCTTTTGTAGAATGACTTGTACATACGCTTACGGACAGGATGGATGGCTTGCGATTTTATATCCTTCAGTCATATCAGGACGATGGTAGGGTGATAATGAAAGGCTGTGGGCTCGAACTTGGGTCCGCTAGATCAGAAGGCAAGCGCTTAACCCACTGAGCTACCGGTATCCTCGCTTATAGACAGACTCTGTGTTAGGGTCAAGTCAGGTAACTTTGGACAGCGGGTAAATTCGGACATACCATTGCAAACACTGAAAATCTAAATAAGAGTCGTATCATCAGGATTTTCACTGTTTGCCCACTTAATTTTGTTTTAATATAAAACAGCTTACATAAAAAGGAAACAATGTCACAGTCGGAATTTACCCGCTGCATGTCCGAATTTACCCGACATTATCCAAGTAGGTGCAGCCATTGATTCGATCCGTTCAGCCCCCCCGGGAGAAGTGAAACAACAGCGTACGCGACGTCTTAGGTATATGGGTAGACTCAATGATTTTGGACCATATTTTCAAACGGGGTGGGGGGAACACATTTTGTAACTGCCTGTTTGTGTCCTTGAGATGTGAAATGTGGAACAAAAGTGAAAAATACTCGGCTGCGCCGAGAAAATAAAGAAAACACAAAAGTTTAATATGCGCACTCTGTACCGGGCCTCAGATGAAAAAAAACTGGACCATTCAATCAGCTGTTTATCCCATTCATGTTTATCCCATAAAAGGCCGGTGTACCCATAAAAAAGGGTATTGGCAAACAGTGAAGAGCCAGATCAGACGCCACAAATGTGGCATCTGATCTGGTCCACACTGTTTTCCTTAAATGTTTGATTGAAAAGAAATAAAAAAAAATCGGTAAATTGGAGATGGACCTTCCAAAGAGCCAGCCACCTGTCATCAGTGGCTTATATCATGTAAATCTAGTAGCCGGTTTTCAAACAAGACCTCGTCTGTGGCGTTAGCTGCGTATATTGTAACTGCATGTCAGATTTGACTAAATGATCATAAAACGAAGGCTGAAAACCGCAATGGCAGCCATTTACATTACCCTCATCACTCAATTATTACCTTGCAAGGCCGTTGGGGCACCACAGAACGCAACGCCTTGTCCACTCGTTAATATTGTCTTACCACCTCTTCTTCTGTCTACCTCTTCTGCTTTTTCCTTTCACTGTGTCCTGTAGCTTGTCTTTGCTAAATCAGAAGAACCTGAGAAGTGGCCAAATCATATTAGTTTGCTCTATTAGTTTTCCGTTTCTTGACCATGGTCAGGAGTTCATCATAATCTTCAATGATAGCTGCTTGAATCTTTCTGCAAACCGCCTCAATGGTTATATTGTTCTTGTACGAAATGTTCTAAAACGTTCAGTAGCATCTCATTTTAAAAGCCTGTGTTCTTTTCTCTAACTCTGCTATTAAGGTCAACGATTCACAGGCATACAGAAATATGCAAATACGCGCATCGCTTGTTTACCTTTGTTCCAACAGATGTACTATTATCTCTCCGAATTGACTTCGGCTTGTGCATAATGGACACCCTTGCCTTACTCCAACTGTTGTTTTGAACCATTGAATGGTTCTTCTGTGCCGCCATTCATCTGGAATACACTTATAGCCTTGCCGAAGGGTTGCTCATTGATGCGAACTAGATTGACACTGATATTGTACTTCCGCATGGTGGCCCATAAGGTTGCATGCCATACCCTGTCAAAGGATGTTTTGAAATAAATGACGACATAGCACATACTTTGCTAATGTTGGAGGTACTTTTCATAAACGATTTTAAGGTTGAAGATCTGTTCTGTAGTGCTCCTTCCGGCTCTGAACCCAGCCTGTTCTTCAGCGATTATCTCATCGGCTTGGGGTTTAAGCCTGTTCAAGATGACTTTCACATGACTTTGCTCGAATGACTAGATGGTTCTAAGAGGCAGATGGTTCTAAAGTACTGGCAAAGCTGTAGGTTGCCCTTTTTAGGGAGTTTAAAAGTTAGCGACTTAGTGGAAGGGGGAGGTCATTCTCCTGTTTTCCAGCTCCTGTTACAGATTTCTATTAAAACATCATACCCCCCGCCAGCTTGAACAAGTGATGTTGGTATATTATCAACTCCGGCAGAGTTTCTCTTTTTTTCAGTGCTCATCTTCCTCACGAAGGGTCGGTTGTAGATCTTCTTCCAAGGACTGATTACAGTCCGGAACTGCTCACCGTATTTCTCATAGTTTTATAGTTCTGAGCAATATTCTGTCCATCTCTTGAGAATCTCTTGTTCTTCTGCAAGACAATTTCTAGACCTGCCTAAGATAGTTGTTGACCTACCCTGTTTCTCTGCATTTAGATCCTTCACCAGCTGGTATGCTCTCTTGCTGATATTTTTGTTCAGACAAATCTCGCACTGAATACCTTCTCAGTCCTCCTTTGCTTTCTTCACTGCCTTCTGGAGCGTCTTTTTCGCTTCCCTGTATTCTTTTGCTTCTCCTGCTTTATACCGCCTCTTCTTCAAATCTCTTCTCTCATCACACGGTCGAGAACATCTCTGGTGACCGAGTTTTTGTTTTCCTGCGACGTTTCTTCCCAAGTATCTCACTGACTATGTCAGTCACTGCCTAATTGTAGGTGGTAACCATGGTATCTGTGTCTATGTCACAAAATCCCTCAAGCAGATGAGTGGTGCGAATTTCCCACCTATTGTTACTTGAAAAGTGCGTGCCACATCTTGGTCCCATAACTTTCTTTTCAAGATCAAAATTGATTCTTGACTTGGTTGGCTTTCTCGTCTTCTTCAGACGAAGCCGAAAGGCGAGCATCGTATGATCTTGGTCACTTCCTATGTCTGCTCCAGGAAACCTCGCTGTACATTCAACAGCCAGTCACTTGCTAAAACAGAAACGGTAAAGATCTGAAAGGTTTCGTTACGTGGTGCACGATTGTTAGTAGTCAATGAAGATAATAATCGTCATGGTCAGGGATCTTTTTCGCAAATAACAGTTGGAACGCATTCTCATCACATTTGAGTAAATCATTTTCTGAGCAGTCGTCTACGCACAAAAAGTAATCCCAAACAAAATCGCGGCGAAAATTCAGTAAAAACTACACCTAATTATGCCACTTGTTATTGTTACTACGATGACTGATACTACTAGGAACACGAATCAGGGAAATCTTTTGGCTATTATTGTGAGCATGAAAACATTTCAAGACCCCACTGAACTTCCTTAGATAGAAAATAATGGACACAATTTGATGCACCCAGTTCGTATAAACCGAAGACCCCCAAACCCTACGATAGATTATTTTGCAAAGAAAATTGTCCCACAAACCGATTTCGGGGACATTAAAAAATTTTCATA
This sequence comes from Ctena decussata, assembly GCA_963989385.1. Classification (NCBI taxonomy): domain Eukaryota; kingdom Metazoa; phylum Mollusca; class Bivalvia; order Lucinida; family Lucinidae; genus Ctena; species Ctena decussata. The sequence goes on from OZ022513.1 coordinate 36,068,553, forward strand.
GCTGGGATGCTTGTCGTCCTTCTTGTGAGGTAATATAATGGGAAAAGGTATGATGACGTAGAAATCGATCAATATCGGAAGCTTAGGTAGAAATTCCGAAAGTTATCCTTCACGCGTGCTAGTATTGAATGTTTATTATGATGACCTTTGGCGTAACAATAGTTTTTGCTTTCGCAAACTATTAAAGATTAAAAGAAGGAAAGATATAATGAATCACAGTGCAATGTAAGTGTCTAATTGTTTCTATAAGTACGATTTTGAGAGCTGACAACCACACCTTCACCCTCAACTACCCCACCCCTCCACACACACTCCTGCGCATGCCCTCCCCACCTGGTGAGACAGTCAAACCTCGTACAACCAGCTGAGCTACAACTGCATATGTGTCATTGTTCCAGACTGCATTCTGTGAGATCTGAACAAGTTTTAGTGAGGCCTAATGCACAGATTGAGTAGGGCAACGCATATACCGTGAAATAAAAATCAATTAAGATTTTTTTCCTACATTCATATGCCATTACCATTAGCTTTTTAGCTCACCTGAGCACGAAGTGCTCAAGGTGAGCTTTTGTGATCGATATTTGTCCGTCGTCCGTCCGTCCGTCCGTCCGTCCTTCGTGAACAATTTCTTCAAACGACATCTCCTCCTAGACCAGTAGGCCAATTTCAAAATAATTTCACACAAATGTTTCTGTTATAGCCCTGAACCAAAATTGCTAAAATGGTTCCGCTCCGCTGAACAAAATGGCCGCCAGAGCTAAAAATTGAAAAACCTTTAATCGACATCTCCTCTGAAGCCAGTGGCTCGATTTCAGAAATATTTCACAGAAATGTTTGACTCATGGCCCTGAACCAAAATTGCTAAAACGGTTCCACTCCGCTGAACAAAATGGCCGCCAGAGCTAAAACTAGAAATCTAAAAATAGAAAAACCTTTAAACGACATCTCCTCTGAAGCCAATGGCTCGATTTCAAAATAATTTCACAGAAATGTTTGACTCATGGCTCTAAACCAAAATTGCTAAAACGGTTTTGCTTGGTTGAACAAAATGGCCGCCAGAGCTAAAAATAGAAATAAATCTTAGAATGACACAGAGGGCACAGTTTCGATCCAATCTTTATGAAACTTTGTCAGAATGTTTATCTGAATAAAATCTTGACCAAATTTGAAACTGGGTCATGTGGGGTCAAAAACTAGGTCACTAGGTCAAATCTTAGAAAAACCTTGTGTACACTCTAGAAGGCACAGTTTTGACCCAATTATCATGAAACTTTGTCAGAATGTTTATCTTAATGAAATCTAGACCAAGTTTGAAACTGGGTTATGTGGGGTCAAAAACTAGGTCACTAGGTCAAATCTTAGAAAAACTTTGTGTACACTCTAGAAGGCACAGTTTTGACACAATCATCATGAAACTTTGTCAGAATGTTTATCTGAATAAAATCTAGACCAAGTTTGAAACTGGGTTATGTGGGATCTAAAACTAGGTCACTAGGTCAAATCTTAGGAAAAAGCTTGTGTACACTCTAGAGGGCATGGTTATGATCCAATCTTCATGAAACTTTGTCAGAATGTTTATCTTAATGAAGTCTAGACCAAGTTTGAAACTGGGTCAAGTAGGGTTAAAAACTAGGTCACTAGGTCAAATCTTAGAAAAACCATGTGTACACTCTGGAGGGCACAGTTATGATTCAATATTCTTGAAACTTTGTCAGAATGCTTATCTTTATGTAATCTAGATCAAATTTGAAACTGGACCATGTCAGGTCAAAAACTAGGTCACTAGGTCAGATCTTAGAAAAAAACATGTGAATGCTCTAGAGGGCACAATTTTGTTCCAATCTTCATGAAACTTTGTCAAAATGTTTATCTCCAACAAATTTAGACCAAGGGTGCAACTGGGTCATGTTGGATCAAAAACTAGTTCAGTAGGTAAAACCTTAGAAAAACATTGTGTATACTCTAGAGAGCACAGTTTTGGTTCAATATTCTTGAAACTTTGTCAGAATGATTATCTTAATGAAATCTAGGCCACGATTGGAACTGGGTATTGTCGGGTCAAAAACTACCGTGTCAAAAACTACCGGTGGGTCACTAGGTCAAATCATAGAAAAACTTTGTGTACACAATTCTGTGTTTATTGTGCATTGAATCTTCATGAAACTGTCAGAATATGTATCTTCATGAAATATAGGCCAAGTTTGAAACTGAATAATGTCTGAACAAAAACTAGATTGCCTGGTCAGATCTTAGAAAAACATTGTGTACACTCTAGAAGGCACTGTTTTTGATCCAATCTAAATGAAACTTTGTCAGAATAGAGATTAGAAAGTGCAAAACTGCTCCAATTGAACCATCATCAAATAGATGATCTTCCATGTTATTTCATCATAACTCAGGTGAGCGATTTAGGTTCATCATGGACCTCTTGTTTATTTCAACCATAGACCCTATTCCCTATAACCCTATTTCCAGTGAGATACTTGGGAAGGAACATCTCAGGAAAATGCCCTGGGTCACCAGAGATGTTCTCGACCTCTGTGATGAGAGGAGAGATTTAAAGAAGAAAAGGTATTAAGCAGGAGGAGCAGAAGAATACAGGGAAGCAAACAAGAGGATTCAAAAGGCAGTGAAGAAAGCGAAGGAGGACTGGATAGCTAGTCAGTTCGAGGAGGTTGAAACTAGCCTGAAGAAAAACAAGAGCAAGAAAGCATACCAGCTGGTGAAGGATCTAACTTCAGAGAAACAGGGTTAATCCACAACTATCCAGGACAAGTCTGTGAAATGCCTTACAGAGGAACAAGAGATTCTCAGCAGATGGACAGAATAATGCTTAGAACTATACAACCATGAGACTTACGGTGACAATGCGGTTCTGGACTGCAATCAGCCCCCAGAAGAAGATCAACAACCGATCCTTCGTGAGGAAGTTGAGATTGCAGTAGCAGGATTAAAGAACGGGAAATCTGCCGGAGTTGATAATATACCAGCAGAACTCGGTCAGGCTGGCGGGGAGACCATGATTGATGTTTTAACAGATATCTGTAACAGGATCTGGAGAACGGGAGAATGGCCTACCCCATGGACTCAGTCGCTGATTATTACGCTCCCTAAAAAGGTAACCTGCAGCTCTGCGAGAACTACAGAACCATCAGCCTCATCAGTCATTCAAGCAAAGTCATGCTGAAAGTCATCTTGAACAGGCTTAAACCACAAGCCGAAGAGATAATCGCTGAGGAACAGGCCGGGTTCCGAGCAGGTAGGAGCACCACAGAACAGATCTTCAACCTTAGAGTCCTGCGTGAAAAGTATCTCCAACATCAGCAGAATCTGTATCATGTCTTCATCGATTTAAAAAAAAAACTTTGACAGGTTATGGCATGCAGCCTTATGGGCCACCATGCGGAAATACAATATCAGTGCAAATCTAGTTCGCACCATTGAGTTGCTATACGACAAGGCTACAAGTGCAGTCCTGATAAATGACAGCACAGGAGAATGGTTCAAAACAACAGTTGGAGTAAGACAAGGTTGTCTTCTTTCACCCACCTTCTTCAACATTTTTCTTGAACGGAGCATGTCTGATGCTCTGGAAGAACATGACGGAAAGGTAAGTATAGGCGGCAGAAACATTACCAATCTGCGGTTTGCCGATGACATAGACGCTCTAGCTGAGGAAGAGCAGGAACTAGAAGCTCTAGTTGAAAGTCTCGACCAAATCTGCACAAAGTATAAGATGGAGATCAGTGCTGAGAGGAAAAAACTGATGACGAACAGCGCAGATGGCATCAAGAGGGAGATCAAGGTAAAAGAGCAGAAGCTGGGTACTGTAAACAGCTTCAAATGCCTTGGAGCAGTTGTCTCAGTGATGGCTCAAAACAGGAGGTTCTCTCAAGGATTGCACAAGCCACTTCATCTCTTACCAGGCTGAAACAATTTGGAAAGCTAACAACATTATAAGTGAAACTTATGCGCACTCTTGTCATTTCCATATTTCTGTATGCCTGTGAATCGTGGACCTTGACATTAGAGTTAGATAAAAGAACGCAGGCCTTTGAGATGAGATGCTACCGAAGGTTACTGAACATTTCGTACAAGGACCATATAACCAATGAGGAGGTTCGCAGGAAGATCCAAGCAGCCATTGGAGAATATGATAAACTCCTGACGCTGGTCAACCAACGGAAACTAAGGTTGTTGGCAACGTCTCAAGATCTTCTGGTTTATCAAAGACAATTCTTCAGGGCAGAGTGAAAGGAAAAAGAAGAAGAGGTAGACAGAAGAAGAGATGGGAAGACAATTTCAATGAGTGGACAAGAATGCAGTTTGTCAGCTCAACTAGGGCAGCTGACGACAGGACAAGATGGAAAGGGATTGTTTCGAAGACCCTTATATGTCATGAATAGCCTGTACAGCAATAAATACAGTTTGGGGTTTTATCATGTTTATATGCCAAAATTACACAGAAAAAAGGCCCAGAAGAAACAAAATAAAATAATCCTCCATATATGTAAAATAAGATGAAACATGCGCCGGACCCCTTTATGGAAGGATGGGGCCAAAAATAAATTTTGTTTGTTTGCAATTGCCTACCTACCCACCAAAAAAACCTCCCTACCCAAATTTATTTGGCCATTTGGGACAGCTTTTTTTATTATTTTTTAAACGGCAAATTTACCGTAATCAATCTGAATAGTAAGACAAACAGGCCTGACCAATCAGTGTAGACCCAGGAGCAGTCTGATCTGGGTCTGCACTTTTTGCCTTAACGCTGCACATTTCGGGTACACCGTTTCTGGGTGAAATAGATATGTTCAGAATGTAGGATGCTGTTATCTTAGTATTATGGGCAATTAGTGTAACTATGTGTGATATTTTATGTAGTACCATTATTTGTTTTTGTTGTTTTCATACTTTGCAGGGATTTAAAAAGAAAAAAATCCTACCTACCTACCCTCCTAAACATCTTAGTTAGGCAACTGCAAACAAACTGTCCTTGACGAAAGTAACATTTCTTTGCCACCACTTCCAGATCTACCTCCTTTTAAATTCGAATCCATTTCCGTTTCCTCTGATGAAGTTAAATCAGTGTTGATGTCTTTAAACATAGGAAAAGCCTCAGGTCCAGATTCTATCAATAACAGGCTTCTACAAGAACTTGCCCAGCCGTTAACTTCTCCACTTAAAGATCTTTTTAATTACTCTTTGGCTATTGGTGAAGTTCCTAGTATATGGAAACAAGCCAATGTCTCACCCATTCATAAAAAGGACGATCCCTCAGTTGTATCTAATTATAGACCAATTTCTCTACTTAGCAGGGTGGGTAAGGTACTAGAAAGAATTGTGCATAAGCATGTTTCTTTCAAGAACATCATATCATTACAACCTTGCAATCGGGTTTCGTCCCAGGTGACTCAACCGTAAACCAATTAGTCAACAGTTATAATACATTCTGTAAAGCACTCGATGAAGGGAAAGAAGTTCGAGCAATATTTTGCGACATCAGCAAAGCGTTTGATAGAGTTTGGCATAAAGGTCTCATCTTTAAACTTAAATCTGTTGGCATTTCTGGTTCCGTCCATCTTTGGTCTGAAGACTATTTAGATAATAGAAAACAAAGAGTAGTCTTACCGGGTGCTAGCTCAAACTGGACTTCTGTTAAGGCAGGGGTTCCCCAAGGTTCTATCTTAGGTCCCTTACTCTTTCTCTTATATATCAATGATATTGTTGAAGACATACATTCTTGTATAAGACTTTTTGCAGATGACACTAGTCTATAATATTGTTGATAATCCTGTAGATGCGGCGATTGAACTGAATTCTGATCTTTTGAAAATACGCCAGTGGGCGACAAAGTGGATAGTAACATTCAACCCTGCAAAATCGGAGTCAATTGTAATTACCAGAAAAATTAATAAACCTTATCACCCTCCACTTGTCATGAACCAGAAACATATTATAGAGGTAAATTCACATAAACATTTAGGAGTTGTCTTGTCTGACGATTGTACTTGGCACGACCACTTAGAATTATAAAATCTAAAGCGTGGAATCGTAAATGTAATGCGTAAGTTGAAGTTTAAACTTGATAGAAGATCTTTACAAACAATATACTTTTCCTTTATTCGACCTCTTTTAGAATATGCTGATGTCGTCTGGGACAATTGTTCGCAGTTCGAGGTTTACGAGCTCGAGAAGATACAAAATGAAGCTGCCCGGATTGTGACAGGAACAACGAAACTTGTATCTATCAATTCTCTTCTTTTGGAAGTTGGATGGGAATCTTTATCATCTCGCCGTAAAAAGCACAAGCTTCAATTACTTTATAAGATGCAAAACGATCTTTCTCCTGACTATCTATCCTCTCTTGTGCCACCATTCGTGGGCAATACTTCTTCTTACTCGTTACGTAATTCAGCTGATCTAAAAACGCTTCATGCAAGATCTCAACTCTATTATAACTCTTTTCTTCCACCAGCTATCCGTGATTGGAATAACCTGCCTATCGAAACACGTAACCTAACAAGCATAGCATCTTTTAAGCGAAAATTAAATGCAAATGTAACTACTCCACCTAAATCGTTATTCGAGGGGAAAAGAATGGGACAGATCCATCATGCAAGACTTAGAACGAAATGCAGCTCTTTGAATTATCATTTATTTTCAAAAAATATCGTCGATGACCCGTTATGCCTTTGTGAAGCTGTCGAAGATACAAAACATTTTCTATTTTCATGTGATCGCTACAGAGATTATTTGACAGAGATTATTTAACAGTATCTTACGTCGAAGCAGCGTTGATTAGCGTTGATTCAACATCACGATGTTGGATCGTTGTTGGATTAACGTTGCTTTGGCGTTGCGTGCCCACTGGGTAAGTAATGTATTTTTCAAATCACGTGTTATATGTACTTTTCTGTAATTGCAAAATGGGATACAGACTTGAAGAAGTCAGCTGACTTTCTTCTGAATCCCGTTTTGTATAACATACGATATATTTTGTGAATGAATGTACTGTTTCATATGTTGGTTATACAAAGAAAAATGAAGTTTAAACCAACTGCAAACAGAATATGTTTTATGCTTGGCCTGGGGCTGAGATGGGAGGGGGAAAGGGGGCATGAAAAAATATATATATATATATATTCTATAGAATTAAATGCCAAACGTTATGTTTTAGCTTGAATCTCATAAAAAATTTAAAAGGCTTATATTGAAGTTATATATCAATAGAAATTATACCATAAACAGAATAATTTTTTATATATTTCCTGATTAATTTAATCCAACTTAAATGTTTGCAGCTTCTGGTCAAAGCAAAGTAAGGGACGAGTCATTTATTATCAGGTGGGGGGGGAGGGGGGGCGGGTACATTTAGGGGGGTCGGAATTTTTTTTGGTGATGTACTGGGGGGGGGGGGTCGGAAATGAAAAAGCCTCAGAGCAGGGGGCTCATATATTTTATTAGGCATATTGGGGTGGGGGGGGGCAGGGGGGGTCAGGATTCTTCCATCGGTCTTTATTTTTAAAAAAATGTCTCAGCTTCTGGGGGGCGAAGACCACCCATTACTCCTAAAATTTCAGACTTTTTTTTTTTTTCAAAATCAAAATTTTAAACTTAAAAGACTTTATGAAAATGGCACAAAAATAACTTGGGCAGCTTCAAATCCCAAAACATATAATTTCATTGATTTGTTAGATGTCTATAAAACCATGTCAAGCAAATGGTTTTGTGCTCAATTAAATTTAATGCCTGCGTTTGTGATATCAGCTCTCCATGTGCCTTTTCATCAGCAAAACTACTGTGAACTACTGAGTTCTGGATGGCCGTTAGCAGAAGAAAAAGTGCAAGAAATGCAGACAAAGTTTAAACAGACCATGATTACATGTAATTAACCTGTTAGAATAAGAAAATATTCTACGTGAATCATACAGCTAGCCTTTGATTGAGGTCAGTCTGACATAGAATAGGTAATATGTTGTGTGTGTGTGTGTGTGTGTGTGTGTGTGTGTGTGTGTGTGTGTGAAGGGTAACTGGCACTGGGAATAGGGGGGTCATAAAAAATTTTGTGACTTGTCTGGGGGGGGGGGGATTGAAAAATAATTTTGGTGAGACTGGGGGGGGAGGGGGGGGGGGGCGTCGGATAAATTTTGGTGACCCATATGAAAATGTACCCCCCCACCTGATAATAAATTAATAAATGACTCGTCCCTAACTTGCAATTACCAATCAGTTATTAAGTAACTAGAGAGAAAACCTTGATGGCATACATTAAATGATGAGTCATGACTGTAAAGGGATGCAGTTTGGTGCAGTTGAATGAGAGGTAGCCCCTTCCTGTCTATTTCACCCCCCTCCACAACACACACCAACCTATTAAAAAGTATTTTCACAGAGGATTTTATTGGCCAAAACTGAAGGACTTTATTATGTTAGGATTTTTTTTATATCATTATAATTGTCCATGCACACAAAAATGAATGGGCCATACCCTGCTAACTGCTGGACCCAGCACTTTATGTGGAATGTTGCGTAAGGCTGTTTGTCCTTCTTCGTGTCAGTTGTACAGACTATATTAGAATAAAAAATTAACACAGTTCCACTATAAATGTTGCATCAGCATCATGGGCTTCATATTTACACCTTTGTGCCCTCTCATTAGAACCACTTCGGCAAGATCATAGATGTTTCTAATAATGGATCACAACAAATGTCTTTATGGCTGAATAAGACAGAATTCCCAGAATTGCTATCATGCCCTAGCTGAGTCTTCTTGACATCATATCATAAAATCATCACTTGTGGAAATGTCTCCAGATTTTTTCTTATTATGTACATATGTTATAATTTATTTATTTATATTAATAGGGAAAACACTGAAGGGCAAGGTCAGACTGCATGTAAATATAATAATTTAATCAGAGCTTTAGGATGGCTTCCAAGCATGTATTTACGTACAACTAGCCAGGTAAGAGACTTTGGACAGTGCACTGACTGCACATGCATAGTATGCTAAATCATACAGGTGTGACATCCCTTATTAAGTGAATAGACCTTACCACCACTGGACTAGAAAGTGTAAACAGTTTTTTAAAATTCGTAGAAGAGCTATAGTAAAAATTTGTTCACTTGAAATTTGTGGAAACTTTTATTTTATTTTTGATCATAAGTAGCTGTGATGAGACACCACAACATAAAATGTACATTTTATTTGAAGAGAAATGATAAAAAAATAACTCCATTTTGGTTCACCAAATATTGGCCCATTATTTTTCTTGTTTAATCATGATTATACAAGGGTTGATCCAAACGTAATGTGACTGTGTCCACTGCGCGCTTATTCGTCGTAGCATTATCATGAAAATTATATCAAGCTGCACTGTAATTCAGTTCTGATTAACAGAATAAATAAAAAATTGGAATCATTTTCCGTTTGAGTTGTATAGACGTTCAAAGTATGCCACCGACGCCGTCGCGCCGCACGTTAAAATAACGTTAATTACACGAACATAATATTCAAAGGCAATTACAATTTAAAATCAAACTAACGCGCCAAATCAGATGATAATCTAATGCGATGAAGAAATATATTTTTGCCACCTACTGTTGAAACTTTGATCACGTCATTGCAGTTTGAAGTTCCCTAGTTAGGGCTTATGCTGGTTACTGCCGAGTGAAAAATGTTGATTTCTGACAAATGCGTCAGCTCATAGCTATGCGGTTTTGTCGCAAATTAAGAATATCACCATTAAAGACTCAAGGGCTGTTTAATTAGACATGCGGTGATCTAATGGTGTTTATGAGGCTTGTGTAAAGGTGCAATCAGTGCCATAGTGATGCGGATGAGTCGCTTAAGGATCGTCTGAAAACCGAAGGACCATTATATGCAATGTTAGACAATAACGTCACTTTTGTTTAGACCCCATATATGAAGATCGATGTTCTGCGATTCGAATATTGTGTGAATTCTTGAACATGAGCCGCGGCGCTGTTAAAATAATATTAAAGGAAGAGACAGACATTGGTGAAGAGACATAAGTGAATGTTGGAACAACGAAGATGTTACTTTGGACATGACACAATATCAAAATTCCGTCTGTTACGTCAACAACGTTATTGACGCGCGGCGCGTTTCGTTACCATGCCTTCTGTCGATCTCGATATCTCCATAACTCTGCATTATATTTTAATGACATTTTCAGATTAGACCGCAAATAGAGTAAGCTACTTGCATGTGAAATTTTGTTGCTTTTTTCATTCTACGCGCTTTTATAGCAGCAGTGACATTACTTCTGGATCAACCCTCGTATCTTACCATTATAACTTAGAGAAAGGATTACAAAGTCCTGAACCTTTGCCACATATTCAATCAAGTTTTCTAGCTTGCTGGACAGCTGTGCTTTTTTTTTTGTTTTGTCTTTTGTTAGTTTGACTCATACTCATATTAGAGAACACATCTCATTTAACTAAAACTTGTGAGAAATTCTCCATTCTCAATGAGATATTAAGGTACCATTCATTATTAAATTATATAATTTTTGCATGAGATTTGTTCCTACGAATAGATTTCCATGAGATTTTTGGCAACAGTTAGACCAAATCCCTCAAAAAACCACTGAGTATATAGACACACTCTGGCATTTTAATTTATGAACCAAGGGCAATGCAGAGCTGACAGCCCCCCCCCCTCCCCCTTCCCACCTGACGAGCTAGTAGTTGACAAACGTGGCATTTCATAATAATTATGTATGTTGTAACCCCTCATTATAACTCATTAAGGCAGTTCTACAGAGGGGAAACACATGTGTTATAAAAGATGCATACTGCAATTTTAATGCCCAAAAGCTCATTTTACAGTAGATATGATGCTTCTCAATGTTGGCTGAAATTATAAGGAGTGTAAAGGAGTGTATACATGTGTATGCCCAAGTCATTTTCTAAGCTTAAAGTTGAAACCAAATCTCCATTACTGCAATTGTCCTAACAATTTTACCATCTCACAGTGTGTCGAAATTGCTGGGAAAATCAAATAGTACTGACCCTGATTAGACTGCTGTTTTGGAAGTAGTCTAACCCAGGTCTACACTGCACTTTTTATTCAAGAATTTAGTCATTGCAGCTTTGCTAGTATTTGTTATGGTTATATTTTGCTTATTTTTTCATGAAAAAGAAAGGTTAAAAGTTGTGTGTGAGTAAGGGGGGGGGGGGGGCGAGGGCGGAGGAAGGGGGAAGGGGCCTTAAGTTGGGTAGGGTGATCGTGTGAGTTGTAGGAGTGGTTTTGAAATATTGGCACGTGCAGGATGAATTGGATGGCATAATTACTTTTTCGAGCAGTCCCTCTGATTTTGACAACAATGTACCGGTCTTAATAACTTATAAGCAAGTAAATGCGAAGGGCTGAAACAGTTGACGCAGTTGACAACTGTCATAAAATCGATCGATTTGTTAACATTATGGTACAGGCTAGAAATTCTTTTCCCAGTCATTCTGAATAAAGTAGAGACAAAATATATTGTATGTTGAATTACAAGATGCGTTCCTCTTCGTGTGACGGATTTCAGGATTCAAGAAATTTCTATAAGATTTCAATTTATTACAGATTATTTTGCTGTCAGACAAAACTGTCTAACATCCATCGCTATCGATCAGGTAAAGAACCCGCCATTTTGTTGAGAAAATGCATAGGGTACCTGACCATTATTTTGCAAAGGAAATTGTCCCACACACCGAATTACTTAACTTTTAAAATGGAGAAAGGGCAGACACATATGGTTTTCATGGCATATGTCCGCCGACGGGAGAAAGTGATTTATTTTGAAAATTGCTGTTGAAGTCTGTTGATGTCGGCGGATTAGAGTCGTCTTCACATGATCACGTAAAACGTTCGATTGCCGAATATATCGGTGTTTAGCTCTCCTCTTAAAGGCATAAAGAATTAAATTAAGATGTAAGAAATAAACCCGTATATTATTAGTTTGATTCGCCGAAAAATCAGCACTGAAATTGCGACACGTTCGTCGATTGAATCTGAATTTTAGAATTTTAGAATGTTTTGTCGTTGCCATTTGTATAGAAATATCAATCCGCCATAGATACGCGTTCCCACTGTAAGTGACACTTACATATGGACCGCTAACACAAACTTGGACTACTAGCCCCTCCCAAAGAACGATAATATAATGTGTGCGGCACGGTACAAATGTTTACCCATTCTTGTAATGTGGCTATTGCTTATCAATGGCTACAGAGAAATAGTCCCTTCTTCTGAATGTATTCTCTTCTCTCAAAGAAACTATTTAAGAGTTTGATTTTACCTCACTGCAGCTAGTGTTGTGCCGTGTGGCAGCCGTAAAACGTCTCCCCGTACATCATTTATAGTGCAGATTATATTCTAACTTCGTCCTTTGAGATCAGAGGATATATTCTGAGAAATCTAATATTTGAGATTGATTTAAACTATTAGTCTAGATCATCGTCTTTTATATTATTTGGATCCTTTTTAAAACTAATCAGTTTTTAAATGACTGCCCAAATAGAATTAAGAAATTACAGTATGCTAATCTCTGGTTTCGTCACAAGATATTGTCAGGGTCACTGACGATGCTTTATTAACCGAAACTAGGTAGTCTGGCCCGTGTTCCTTCTTCTGAATGTATTCTCTGCTCTTGAAGGAACTATATACTGAGAAAAATAAATTTAGAAAGTTTTCCAAAAGGTTGTGAAATTTTTTTAGGGATAGTATTCCCAGGTTGTTGATCGCATGTAGTTAGTTTAAGTTAAGAGACTGCGATTACATCAAACTGGGACGAAAACAATGACTTAACGCAGGTTTGACGTCACTTTAAATGATTTCACTCTTTGCGCGGGCTGACAAATAACTGAACAAAGAAAATTGTCAAAATGCTTTGAAAGGTTTTAACTGGGTCATTGAACAAGGAAACCGTAAATGGGTTCGAAATAAACGCATAAGAAGCCGGCAATGGGACACGCTAGTTTGACGTTGACTTGCCGAAAAATTCAACTGCCATTTTAAACATTATCAACTGACGTTTCGACTCGAATCTTTTTGCGCTTTATTACTATCAACTTGGAGAACACTATCATGCAAAAAGATTACCCCGGGTAATTCATTAGTTTTAATGCTACGACCAGAACCTTTCAATATTTGAATGGAGGCGTCGAGTTTACGTTATGACGGAAATTGACAAAATCTGTGCATATGAAATGACCCTTATGCGCACTTAGAGATGAGAAACTTTAAGTTCAATATTGCTGATGTCAAGAGGATCTTTGATGGTTTTAAAAACTGACATCAGAATGACGTAACTGTCGAACATGGTGTGGTTAAAACTGCAGGAATAGCGCCAATTTACTGCAACAAGTTGCTTTAAAGTGTTCTGGTCATTTAGAGGCAACACCATTGCAGTTTAGTTCAAGATTTTGGAACAATTCGTTAACGGTGACCTTTGCTCAGTCACAATTGCTTTATGAATGCCAGTTTTGACGGCGTCATTAGCACATTTACGTTTATCATGGTAACAATCTTTTATCACACAACACTGTGTCCTTGTTCACAAATGTCTACATTGCCGCAAATTGGCTCTGGTGTAAGATTTGAAGATGAAACAGCGCCTGAAACAAGAAGAAGTGCATAAAAGATTCATTACATTTTTCGGTTAAACCCTTGGGTACAAATGCGACGCGATGCTGCTCTGTAAATAAAGTTTTGACCTTAATTTTTCGGTTTCTGGTACCCAAAATGAAACATTTCACAGCGGAAACAATACAATTTCCAACTTTTTAAATCAGTCTGAATACACGCTGATTTGTAAAAATTGATAAATTTATTTTCCTCAGTATATTCAAGATTTTAATTTATATACCTTACTATTTTATCAAGTGAAGCGGTATTTATTGAAAAAAAAACACACCAAAAAACGTTAAATTAAAATCTAATGAATACCTTTAAGAGCAGAGAGTACACATGGGCCATACTTCGAAGTTTTGGCTACTTAAGGCTCATCAGTGACCCTGGCACTATCTGGTTACGAAAGACAGTTTCAAATGTAAGTGTTTACTAAGTTATCACTAAGTTACGGCACATCAACATAAACAGCTTCAAATACCTTGGAGCAGTTGTCTAAGATGATGGCTCAAAATAGGAGGTTCTCTCAAGGATTTCACAAGCCACTTCAGCTCTTACCAAGCTGAAACCAATTTGGAGAGATAACAGCATATCTCTTGGATCAAAGATGAAACTTATGTGCTCCCTTGTCATTTCTGTATGCCTGTGAATCGTGGACCTTGACAGCAGAGATAGAGAAAAGGACACATGCCTTTGAGATGAGATGCTACCGAAGGTTACTGAATATTTCGTACAAGGACCATATAACCAGTGCGGAGGTTCGCAGGAAGATCCAATCAGCCATTAAAGAATATGACGAACTCCTGACGCTGGTCAACCAACGGAAACTAAAGGTGGTTTGGCCACGTCTTAAGGTCTTCTGGGTTAGCAAACACGATTCTTCAGGGCACAGTGAAAGGAAAAAGAAAAAGAGGTAGACAGAAGAAGAGGTGGGAAGACAATATCAAGGAGTGGTCAGGAATGGATTTTGCCAGCTCAGCTAGGGCAGCTGAAGACAGGACAAGGTGGAAACGGATCAATGTCATCTGTGGTGCCCCAACGACCTAGTAAGGCTATGGGATAGAATAAAATAGAATTAGACGGCGCATCATCTTTATCATTATTGATTGTTGCATACCACATGAGGAATTAAACGCTGTTGTCTAGTTTTAGTTTGTTAATAAGATGAAGTAGGACAGTTCATATTTACAAAAAAAAGAGGGCCCTGAATCGCTCACCTGAGCAATCAGGTTAAAGGTCTAACTGCAATCATCATTTGAAAAAACCTGATAGTTTGAAACTGTTAAAATATGATAGACATTGGTTAAAGGTCAAAGAATGATAACAACCTCTATCGCTCAAAAATTTTCATGTTGTCAGACTGTAACAAATTTTGCACCAAATTCTTCTATAATTTCAATGAACTCTTGTGTTTAAGCATTTACCCTTATAAAAGAACCAGAAAGCAAATTTGACCTTGCCGTAAAAAGCCAAGGTCATCCCGTGGTCATCAATTAAACAATCTTGCTAAAACTCCAGTACTCAAACCAAAATACCAAATTTCAAGGCCATCGATTGGTTCTGGAGAAGAGGATTTTTTAAGTTTTTTACATATGGGTGTGGCCGCCATGTTAGGCATGTGACCTAAAAAGCTTGCACAAATTTTCATTTGCTCAAGCCCTTACATGCCAAATTCAAGCATCCGAGCTAAGTGGGTCTGAAGAAGAAGACTTTTGAATATTTTCCTACACATTACTATGGTTCAAACGCAGGACCCCTTGAGGTGGAGCCATTTTGGACCCTGGAGCCATCATTTGAATAAACTTGGAAAAAGACCACTAGGCAATGCTACATACCAAATTTCAAGCAGACATACCAAATTTCCGAGGCAATGCTACATACCAAATTTCAAGCCGAGTGGTTCTAAGATTTTTAAGTATCTTGTATTTTCGAATCCAAAACCCCTGCCGCAGGGCCGATTTGGACCCTGTGGCCACTATTTAAATAAATTCGTAGTAGTCCACCATGCAATGATTTAAACCAACTTTCAAGCATCTGAACTTAGTGGTTGTGAAGAATAAATATTTTTAAATCTTTTTCTATTTATTTCTATTGTTCAAACCTAAGACACCTTGGGGTAGGTCCATTTTGTACCCTGGGACCACCATTTGAACAAACTTGGTAAATGACCACTAGGCGATGCTACATACCAAAATTCAAGCATCCGAGCCATATGGTTTTAAGGAAGAAGACTTTTAGATATTTCTATGTATTTCTATAGTTCAAACCTACATGTAGGACCCCCTGGGGCTAAGACATTTTGTACCCTGGGACCATCATTTGAACAAACTAGGCAATGCTATATACCAAATTGCGAGCATCTGAGCCATGTGGTTCTGAAGAAGAAGATTTTTAAATAATTGCTCATACCCAGGATCCCATTTGGGTAGGGGGTTTAGGAACCTGAGATCACGATCTGAACAAACTTCGGAGAGATCCACCAGGTAATGTTTCATGCCAAATTTCAAGCATGTGAGCCTAACGCCTCTGAAGGAGAAGATTTTAGAATATTTTCCTATGTATTTCAATGGTTCAAATTCAGGACCCCTTGAGTTAGTCCATTATAGACTCTTGGACCTGCATTTAAACAAACTTGGCGAACACTCACTAGCCAATGCTATATACCTAATTTCAAGCATCTGAGCCAAGTGGTTCTGAAAAAGATTTTTTTTAAATATTTTTCCACGTATTTCTATGGTTCAAACCCATGCCACCCTCCGGGAGTAGGTCCATTATGTCCCCGGTGTCCATCGTTTTGCTAAACTTGGCAAAGGAACACTAGGCAATTTTACATACCAAATTTCAAGCAACTGAGCCAAGTGGTTCTGAAGGGAAAGATTTTTGAATATTTTTCTATGTATTTCTATGGTTCAAACACAGAACCCCCTTGGGCGGGTCCATTTTGGAACCAGGCACCATCATTTGAACAAACTTGGTTAAGGACTAGTACACAATGCTACATATCAAGCATCTGAGCCAAGTAGTTCTAAAGAAGATAACTTTTAATAGTCTTTTATGTATTTTTATGGTTCAAACCCAAGTCCCACTCGGCAGGGGATTTTTGAACCCAGGAACAAACTTCGTAGAAGTCCACCAGGCAAAGCATCTCAGACAAGTGAATCTGAAGAAGAAATATTTTAAGTATTTTTTTATGTATTTATATGGTTTAAACCAGGACCCCCTGCCGCACGTCCATTTTGGACCTTGGGGCCATCATTTGACCAAACTAGGTAAAGGACCACTAGGCAATGTTACACACAAAATTTTAAGCATCTGAGCTTAGTTGTTCTGAAGAAGAAGTTTTTGAATATTTTTCTCTGTTTTTTATGGTTCAAACCGAGGATCCCCTGGGTTGGGGCCATTTTGGATCCTGGGGCCATCATTTGAACAAACTTGGTAAAAGACCACCACGCAATGCATCTTACGAAATTTGAAGCATTTGAGCTTAGTGGTTCTGAAGGAAAAGATTTTTTCCTGTGTATTTCTACGGTTGAAACCTAGAACCCTCTGGGGAGGGGCCATTTTGGAAACTCGGACCACCATTTGAGCAAACTTGGTAAAAGACTACTAGGGAAAGCTACATACCAAATTTCAAGTTTTTGAGCCAAATGGTTCTAAGGAAGAAGATTTTTGAATATTTTCCTATGTATTTGTATGATTCAAACCTGGGACCTCCTAGGGCTGGGCCATTTTGGACCCTGGGGCCATCCTTTGAACAAACTTGGTAAGGGAGCACTAGGCAATGCTACATACTAAATTTCAAGCATCTGCATCAAGTGGTTCTGGACAAGATTTTTTAGTATATTTTAATTTGTAACCCAAGACCCCCCGGCGCAGGGCCATTTTGGACCCAAAGGTCAACATCTGAACAAACTTGGTAGAGGTCTACTAGACAATAGACAATGCTTCATGTCAAATATCAAAGCCCTAGGCATAGCGGTTCCAGAGAAGGTGCCATTTAAAGCAAATTGTATACAACGGACGACGCACGACGGACACTGACTGATCACATTGGCTCTCCCTGAGCCTATGGCTCGATGAGCTAAAGAAAAAAAAAACATCCATTGCTTGATAAAACGTCAAATGCGACCAAAATAATAATAATGATAATAATATTCCGTACTTTGTTCAAATCAGTGAAACAACAATAATGTTACCTACCGTACCTTAATAAGCATTGTGATTTTGGACTTGACATCGCTTTATAGATGTTTGCCAAGTCAGCGATGACATATATAGCCTAGGAGTAAAAAAAAGGCAGGACCAGGTTGAAGTACGCATCTTGCAAATAAGACACTGCGGATTTGAATAATTACATTTAATTTTTTGGACGCGTACATGTAGTAGTGACAGATTAAAAAAATATTTATCTTATACGTAGGAGCTAAGGAGTCCCACGTAGGACTTATTAACTCCTACGTAGGACCTTCCAACTTCTACGTAGGACTTATTAACTCCTACGTAGGACTTACCAACGCAGGAGATAATAATTCCTATGTAGGACTTACTAACTCCTACGTAGAAGATAATAAGTCCTACATAGGACTTACTAACTCCTATGTAGGACCTACTAAGTCCTACGTATAGGACTTAATGTCCTTACTAAGTCCTACGTAGGAGATGAAATGACAGAAAGCATAAGAAAACCAAAAACTGTTACAGTGCGTACTCAGCAGGCTAACGTTGAAAACACGTCGTATAAATATCTTTGCAACATTATCACTTTGCATCGACGTCGAAATGACGTTGTTTGAACGTTGTTCAAGACATCCAGATCTGGCTAAGATCTTAGACATAACATTTGCAGCTTGTCTTGAATCACCTACTTTCGGAGAGTTTGTGTAAATGTTCTAGTCTTATAATTTATCTGCTTCAAAACCTGTTACTCTAGGACTTGTGGCCAGTCTTTAAAAACGTCATAATAGCGTTGTTTCTATGATTTGTATTATTGATCTCAGACAAGACAAGACATATTCGTTCAGCGGGCCGCATAATTCGCGGAACCAATATTTACATTTCACAATAATTCGCGGAACCAATATTTACATTTAACAATATACGTATAACTATTAAGCTGTTTATATTGATACAAATCTGGTTACATGAAAGCGATTTGATCAAGTATTTCTTCATATATTCATCATGCATCTGTAATCTCGCTATTAAGAAGATGCTTTATGATGATCAGAAAGCGTTGCTTTTTATTATCCATTGATAGAAAATAAGACTGTTGCTATATGTAACAATGTAATTGTAACTTAATTTTATCCGATACTTGAAAGCGTAATCCTTAAAATAATAGACCTTTTTCACATTGTTTTTTGCGCATGCGCGTACCGCTCACGTGACGCGTTACTTCCCGATAATCCGCGAGACCTTACACGGATGGGGCAGACGTATTTTAAGCTATTGTGACTATCTATGTGCTCAGTGATAATTAATTGTTTTAATAATCTATATTCTCATTTCTCTTCGTCGTAGTGTTAACTTAATTAAATATTTGTTCTTTATTTTCTAAAATCTTATAAAGCCAAGATTAAAAAGACTTATATTTTAATTAAAAATTGCAAAGAAATCACGCCAAAGTTACGCAGAAAACTTAGAAATAGATAAACGACCTAATATAAGAGTCAAATCGCAAAACTGTTTTATTTACAATTAAAAGATGAACTACAAAATATTTATTTATTCATTTGTTTATAATTTATTTATTCGGTATCTGACATCTACTCGCTGTTTCCTTCAATGAAATCTGAACTAGAAGAAAATCATATGTGGTTGAAATTTCACTGTCTTTACCAAATACAAGGGGAAATGAATACTCAAAAGATAAAATAATTCTTTAATCACGGTGTTAATTTTCTTGTGACATATATTTCTCTAATTATCCGATAGAGTGACACATATCGCACCTTTCTATTGACACGTAACGCAATCAACAGAGCATGTAATACAGCAACACCTTGAACATTCAGCCAATTTGCAATGACACTGAATTATCAGTAAAAGATAGAAAAATAATCGTTGCTTGAATAATGACGCTTACTGCAAAAATGCTGTTCCTTTTTTTACATTTAAATTTCATTGTATATCGGACAGAAAATTTACGTTTATCCAGAACAAAATTACTTACGGTTACAATTGGTTATATGATGATAATAATAATAATAATAATAATAATTATTATTATTATTATTATATTGATTAATATTATTATCATCATTATTATTATTATATATGCAAAGGGCCCAATAAACTAGGTTCCCCATATTGAGAAACTGGAAATAAAACTGATATTTTAATTTAAATTTAATCAGTTATAGAGGCAAACTTAAATTCGGAACCCGGAACTTATTTCTTCAAAACTAGTTTAATGATAGTAACACAAATATTCAAAACATCTTATTAACATTTTATACGAATTAATAACTGTTGAGATCATTGTATGAAAATTCCGAGCTGCATGATTGAAACTACAAGCTTTCTCTTGACTAATCAGATAGTTACGTCAGAAATTTGATCTATTAAAAAACAGAAGAGCGTATAAAAAATAAAACAATTAACACGTATAAAATCATTTCCAAAAATTGGGGGCAAAGGTCTGAAAGCTATAGTTAATTAATATTAGTTTATGTTGATTAATATTACCCATGCATTCAACATAAGACAAACATGTATGTACAGGAATACTGATTTTGTTTGCGTTATAAATTATCATTATGACTATAATCTAGTCAGCCAGTTAGCTTTGAATAATATGAAATCATTAAATAATTATAAATCTACTTACTAGTAATTCTTTTTAAATATACAAACTATTCAATTATTATCAAATACCCTTTGATATGTGCTGCTGGATCTAAAGGTGCCCCACGCGTGTGAAGAAACTCGAAATCTCGCCAAGTCACGGTCCGCGAGACTAAGGGAGATAACAATGTGAAAAAGATCTATTAATGATGCATTAGAATGGTGATAACCATAATACAGTTTTCCGGTAATTGAGATGCAGATTAATAAATGATACGTTTTGAAATTATGATTTTTTTCTATATGTTATATTATTTGAAGCAGGCAGTAATTTGAGTACAGATACACATACAAATACATGTTGAATATCTCTTACGTATGAAATAGCTAGGTCCTGCGAAGGCGATAGTAACTGCTACGTAGGACTTACTAAGTCTTGCGAAGGACTTAGTAAATCCTACGTAGGAGATAAAAAGTCCTACGTAGGACTTATTCTCTCCTACGTACGAGTAAGTAAGTCCAACATAGGAGTTAATAAGTCCTACGTATGACTTATTATCGCCTTCGTACATGTAGGTGTTAGTAAGTCTTACATAGGATTTAGTAAGTCCTACGTAGGAGATAGAAAGTCCGACGTATATCGGCAGGAAAAAAGCCATGGGTCACTAGAGATGTTCTCGACCTCTGTGATGAGAGGAGAAATTTGAAGAAGAAGAGGTATGAAGCAGGAGGAGCAGAAGAATACAGGGAAGCAAACAAGAGGATTCAGAAGGCAGTGAAGAAAGCGAAGGAGGACTGGATAGCTAGTCAGTGCGAGGAGATTGAAACTTGCCTGAACAAAAACAACAGCAAGAAAGCATACCAGCTGGTGAAGGATCTAACTTCAGAGAAACAGGGTAGATCCACAGCTATCCAGGACAAGTCTGGGAAATGCCTTACAGAAGAACAAGAGATTCTCAGCAGATGGACAGAATATTGCTCAGAATTATACAACCATGAGACTGATGGTGACAATACGGTTCTGGACTGCAGTCAGCCCCCACATGAAGATCAACAACCGATCCTTCGTGAGGAAGTTGAGATTGCAGTAGCAGCACTGAAGAAGGGAAAATCTGCCGGAGTTGATAATATACCAGCAGAACTTGTTCAAGCTGGAGGGGAGACCATGATTGATGTTTTAACAGATATCTGTAACAGGATCTGGAGAACAGGAGAATGGCCTACCCCATGGACTCAGTCGCTGATTATTACTCTCCCTAAAAAGGGCAACCTACAGCTCTGCCAGAACTACAGAACCATCAGCCTCATCAGTCATTCAAGCAAAGTCATGCTGAAAGTTATCTTGAACAGGCTTAAGCCACAAGCCGAAGAGATAATCGCTGAGGAACAGGCCGGGTTCCGAGCAGGAAGGAGCACCACAGAACAGATCTTCAACCTTAGAATCCTGTGTGAAGAGTATCTCCAACATCAGCAGAATCTGAACCATGTCTTCATTGATTTCAAAAAAGCCTTTGACAGGGTATGGCATGCAGCCTTATGGGCCACCATGAGGAAGTACACTATCAATGCAAACCTAGTTCGCACCATTGAGCAGCTATACGACAAGGCTACAAGTGCAGTCCTGATAAATGGCAGCACAGGAGAATGGTTCAGAACAACAGTTGGAGTAAGACAAGGATGTCTTCTGTCACCCACCCTCTTCAACATTTTTCTCGAACGGATCATGTCCGATGCTCTGGAAGAACATGACGGAAAGGTTAGCATAGGCGGCAGAAATATTACCAACCTGCGGTTTGCCGATGACATAGACGCTCTTGCTGAGGAAGAGCAGGAACTAGAAGCTCTAGTTGAAAGTCTCGAACAGACCTGCACAAGGTATAAGATGGAGATCAGTGCTGAGAAGACCAAACTGATGACAAACAGCGCAGATGGCATCCAGAGGGAGATCAAGGTAAAGGGGCAGAAGCTGGGTACTGTAAGCAGCTTCAAATACCTTGGAGCAGTTGTCTCAGATGATGGCTCAAAACAGGAGGTTCTCTCAAGGATAGCACAAGCCACTTCAGCTCTTGCCAAGCTGAAACCAATTTGGAGAGATAACAACATATCTCTTGGATCAAAGGTGACACTTATGCGCTCCCTTGTCATTTCCATATTTCTGTATGCCTGTGAATCATGGACCTTGACAGCAGAGTTAGAGAAAAGAACGCAGGCCTTTGAGATGAGATGCTACCGAAGGTTACTGAACATTTCGTACAAGGACCATATAACCAATGAGGAGGTTCGCAGGAAGATCCAAGCAGCCATTGGAGAATATGATGAACTCCTGACGCTGGTCAAGAAACGGAAACTAAGGTGGTTTGGCCACGTCTCAAGGTCTTCTGGTTTAGCAAAGACAATTCTTCAGGGCACAGTGAAAGGAAAAAGAAAGAGAGGTAGACAGAAGAAGAGGTGGGAAGACAATATCAAGGAGTGGACTGGAATGGATTTTGCCAGCTCAACTAGGGCAGCTGAAGACAGGACAAGGTGGAAAGGGATTGTTTTGAAGTCAGCTGTGGTGCCCCAACGACCTAGTAAGGTTATGGGATAGAATAGAATAGAATAGATAGAAGTCCTACGTAGGACTTATCATCTCTTATGTAGGACTGTCTATCTCCTACGTATGAGCTAAATATTTTTAACCTGTCACTAGGACGCTTCTATAGTAAATACTGTAATATTTCATACCATTGATAATGGTGCCACATGGTGCTTAAAATAGCACGCAACTTAAATGTTCAAATCGACATTGTTCCGCTTTAAAATACGAGGAAGTGTAAAAAAGAGGATACTACACGCACTTCATGGGAAAGTTTTAAATCTGATGACTTAACATGTGCGACAACGCGAGTTTGTTTAAAAGACTTGCAAGTATCGGGAGTAATAAAGTCACAATTAGTAGACTGCTTCATTTGTACTTAACCAAAATAGATGCTCAGATCCGTGTCTCGACTAAATAAAGATGACGGCAAAAACTATAAATACAATGTTTCTCGAACGGAATAGGGGTTGTGTGTGTGTGTGTGTGTGTGTGTGTGTGTGTGTGGTTTTTTCTGTTGTTGTTTTTTTCTTTGGTCTACTCTATCCTCAATCTGTGTATCCCTTTTCTTCTTTTCTTTCTACATCTGTCTGGGTTACGACTCGATATAGACTAGAATTCTCAAAGAGCCATTACATCCAAAACAACCATCCACAACACAACCAGCTATTCAATGGAATTAATTCCAACATTACGTTTCTTTAATACACATGTATAGTGGATATAAATCATATATTTATAACTCTTTATCAGTCCTTTAAGTATATATACATCGGTTTCCAAATATACAAAAGGGAACCGGATTTTCATTAACATAGATTCCTTACTTTTGTCTCATCTGTGACTAACAGAAAACCTCGAGATATACATATAAATTTTCTGAGCAAATCGTCGTCGGTTTAACTAGAGCACATTTTGTGGTAAATATAAAGTCTTATCAAATCCTCAAGAATTTAACATAGTCCCCGAAAGTTAGCAGACTTCTATATTTTATTGTTCTCAACATTTTTGTATAAGACTGTGATTTTTTTTATATATAAGTGGTGCCCATAAAAGTCACCAGTCCCAATTTAAAATAGTATCTTTTTTTCCCAACTGCAAGTTGAAAAATTCCCATTGCAGGATGATTTTTTTAGGGACCTGTTTACAAACATAAATTTACTTGCTTGCTTGGAGAACTGGCAGATATATAGCTAAAATTGAATGTAAATATTATATGTTCAGAATCATGTCCCCTATCCCACCACTTGAAGCTAAATAAAGGTGTTTCTATAATTCCAAATTTTAGGAAGAATATGATCGCTACGACACGATTTTTCCCAATTTCATGGGCACCGGCACCATTCCCAAAATAGTGAAAAAATCACTGTAAGAAAAAGAGCAACACGCTGATTAAAAAAATGTTTTATGAGGAAAGATCAAAACGGTAATGTTCTGAGCAAAGATCTATTAAAAATAAAATCTTTATTTAAATTGTATTTAGATCTGAAGGTACATCAATACATTTAGAAGGGTCTCCGAACACTTCTTTGTTCCTACTCTTTCTGAAATAAAAAGATGAAAACAGTAGCTTATGCTCAAATGTTCGACCATCCTAGATGCATTTACCAAATATGAGGTAGGCAGGTATACCTATATAACACATGTATTAAATAAACTACATTACTGCGACCAACACAAGTGTGTTAGTAAAATTGTAAAAAAACTTTAGAAAGTAGATTGTCCTCTGTTTTCTTTATTATTTTGACAAAAAATTTACACACAGGATACATCTTGTTTTATCTGCTAAACCTGATAATTTGTGAACGAGTTGGAAAATAATCGCTGGGATGCTTTTCTGAATGTATTGAAGTATCTTCAGACCCTAAATACATTTTCAAAGAGGTTGTAATTGTTTAGATTTTTGCGCAGAAAATTAGCATTTGATCTTTTTTTTTTATAAATTGACACTTTTTAACAGCAACAAGGCAGGTATTTTGGGATTCGGAAACAACATGAAGAAGGCATATATTTCAACATTTTCTGCAGGTTTATTATATCTACCACAAATGATTGATTATCACCAACTTAAAGGCAATACCAGAGGAAAGGTTGGAAAAATGATATTTCCATGTAACAATGGAAGGCATATCCATATACCTTAAGGAAAGATAAAAACAACCCTTCGTTATGGTTAACCACGAACCCCTTGTCAAACTATGACATAACGGGATAATATGCTAATGAAGGCTTCGGTATCAATGCAGATGCTCAGGCTGATCGGAGTCCACGTGTTTGAAATTTCTGTTGGTAAACCTATATTTTTGTACATTTCAGATAAGATTTCTTTTGGAAATAATTGTTTTAAACGATGCAGAAGAAACAGAACGCAACACTGTAGCCACCATGTATCACCTTTGATCTGACGCAGATGCAGGCATTGACAAGGACAAAACTGTCTCTGTGAGCGTTCGGCCGATGGTTGACATTTTGACTGTGATGTAAAAACGGATTCAAAAAAACTTCATAATGGGAAGACGAAGGAGACGGATTTGCTCCCAGCTAGGCAGAGCACATCCGTATCAAAGGTATGCGCCCATATTAAAAACATCGAAACGTTGTTTTGCTGAATGATATAAATACTATAAGAATAAATTATTGTAAAAATTACAAGAAATTATATTCGTGATCAGATACAATTTCGTTCATACTTAACCACAGTAAACCAGTTGTACTTGGTTTGATTGTAGGATACTGCGACCTAAATATCTTCATAACTGGTTAACATTCACTAGTAGTATACACAACATTACATAGTAGGTAATGACGAAAATGTTGTCTTTCATGACTACCGTATTTATTTAGTTATAAGACGGATCTAGTTTTTTGGTTTGTTAGGGAAGGGAAACCCCATCTTATAGCGGAATAACAATGGCAAATTTAGTTAATAGGGGTCATTTTAGATGATAAATCCCGTCTTATAGCCGAATTATTCCGGTAAGGGCTACTGAGATCAAAGTCTAAACACTGGATCATATTTTGTCAAGATGTTGGATTAGCGATTTCGAATGTAAATATTTTTATTACGTCAAGCTGAAAGACAAAATGTGCATCAGTAAGGCATCGGTTTCTCAGAAAATCTTTCTTTTATGTAATCAATAATTAAGCTTTGTAAATAGTGTTTTCGCCACATGTCGCTTCGAAATTTTAAAGTTTGCTGAAATTATTGCTACAAAGAATCATTCTAAATACGCTCACAGTTACATGTTTTTAATATAATATTATAATAGGGTTCGGTGATCTTCGCTTATTAAATGCTAGCAATGGTGCGTTCTTTAGTTGAAGCAGAAGCATTCACCAACAAATGGTTGCGAACTATACCAACCAACGAAGAGCTTTTTTGGGGTTCATTTGCATCATCTTTTAAGGCAGAAGAGACACACTTACGAGAGCAAAGTCATCTGCGCGCAGTGATGCATATACAATACTTTTAGAAATCACCAAGATGGTGAATCTGTACACTATGTCAATGAAGGATAAGCTGAAATATTTGCTGATAATACTTACATTTTTTAGCGTCTCATATTTTGCTGTCTCTTTCAGAAAAGCTCCAAGATACAGAGTTCAACATCCATTCAGAAATAATTCTATATGTGAGGAATATGTCAATCTTTTCGACCCCACATGTTTGATCAGCCTTCATAAAAAAGAAAGTGCTGAAATCGTAATCGTTCTGGACGCCCATTTAGAGGATCTTAAACGAACGCTGAATTATTGCCGGGTAGAGGAAGATATGACTGTGAGTATGTTAATAGTAAAGATAATTGAAAGAGCATTTTGCTGTGACTCAATGCCAAACTCCTTGCAGCGTATATACGATGCCTTCCTTAATGAGGAGTTTATACAGTTTGTTATATTTGAGTTCATGACAAGTTCTAATCGTGCTGAGATACAAGAATCAATCATACAGGAATATACAGAACGTTTGATTACTATGTGTAAAAGGTGTGTTGAACTATTCCCGGACTGTCTGTCAACAGTATTTGGATTTTATGATTTATTGCTACTACTTGTGTCATCGTTTCATTGTGAAAGCGACTTCTGGAGCGAGTTAGACACCAGTGGTATTTATAAAGCGTTCACAGAATTAACCGAATCAAAATGTCTGCTTCTACAAAACTGGATAAGACCCGACTTTCTTGAAAAGCAAAACTGCAATAAAGAATGTGCTGACCCAGTCAACTTCAGAAAGATAAACATAATTCCGAAGGCAAGTAGGTCGTACATTTTAGCAGACAAATCACAGTTCTTGCAAAAGAACAAAAAAACCGGCACTTATGACGACCTGGAACAGTACCTCGATATACAGTTTCGCTTACTTAGGGAAGATTTTATGACTCCACTTCGTGAAGGCCTGAAACAATATTTAGATACAACCAGTAGTACTGAGAGGCAACACCGTAACCCCTATATTCGAGTGTATAAATGCGTTTACATAAGGGCTCCCACGTGCAAGAGAGACTTGACATTTACAGTTGAATTTGATCCGTCCAAACTGAAAAAAGTTAACTGGAAGCATAGTAAGCGGTTGATTCATGGAGCTTTGATATGTTTATCGTCAGATAATTTCAAAACTCTAATATATGGAACAATAGCCGAAAGAGATCCCGCTTCACTGAAGAAGGGTAAAACACGCGTTAAATTCGAAAACGGTATTAAAAACATACGTATGCTAGATGATACCAGATATACAATGATTGACACAAACACCCTTTTCGAAGCGTATCGCCATGTTCTGCTAGCGCTCCAAAGAACAAAGAACATACCTTTCGGGGAATGCATTTTGAAATGTCAGTCAGAAATACACCCGCCAAGATATCTACGTCACGAAAGATATAATCAGTTTGATTTGTCGCCATTGGTTAATAAACGGGATAACGAACACGTAGCTGGAGACAATAAATTAGGTGTGCATACGGAACATGGACACAGGCCTAGCCAATGCAAGTATGAAGACCGAGTTAACTATGAAAAAGTGGACATGCTCGATTTAAATGATTGGCCGCAACATGAAACATTACAGTTGGACGATTCACAATTTGGAGCACTACAAACTGCTCTAACAAAAGAATTTTCAATAATTCAAGGTCCGCCAGGCACAGGAAAAACCTATATAGGATTACAGATTGTTAGATTGCTGTTAGAGAATCGTAAAGCCTGGTCATTTCGAATATTAGAATACAGCCATGAATCAAACAAACGCAACACTCAAAGTCTTCATGACATGTCAGATGAATTAGACAGTTTTGCTCAAGATATCAGAGAAAACATATCTGGCAACCTTGCAGTAGGCATTGAAACTGTTAACAGTCCTCGCAGCAGCATCGAAGACGACTCGTTACAATACATGAGATCTGAGCTTGTTTCTAATGATATAGTATCAGACGGAGAAGAAAAACAACTCGGATTTCGGTTTGGTAGTGATGGGCTGATAAGCATACACAGTGAAGAAACACAGAATGAGTTTGTTGAGGACTTAAGACCCATTTTGATAGTTTGTTACACCAATCATGCCCTGGATCAGTTCTTGGAAGGAATTACTGAATTTTACGATGGGGACATAATCAGAGTAGGTGGTCGAAGCAAGAGCAAAACATTAGAGAAATACAATCTATCTAACATTCGAAATGTCGTATCAGTTTCGAACCTATTGACAAGAAATATCAAGGACATAAACCGAAACATCTATAAACAAAAAAGAACGGTAGCTTTGTTAGCTCTTGAACTAGAGTGCTTGAACGAAAATATCATGCATATTGGTTGCCTTACAAATGGAAGCCCCATAGTAAATGATCAGCTGTGTAAGAATTATCATTACCGTTCCAAAGACTGCGAAGAATACTGCTTTGCGGAAGGTTATACAAAATTACTCGGCAACTCACCTACGGTAATTTGGCTGCGACTGTTTGAAAAACTTGCTGAAATTGTTAGTTTGCGTAAAAGAACCGTATCCACAAATAACGCCAGGTCTAAAGAGGGAAAGCCACAAAACCCTAAGAAATGTTGTCTTTATGACATGTCAAATGAGTCAGACAGCTTTATTCAAGATGTCAGAGAAGAAATTGATGAAAAAATCGCGGTTGACATGCACATAATCAAAGATTCAAGAAAGAGCACTGAAAAAGAATTTTTAGACTATCTTAGAGTTCAACTTATGTCTACCGACATAATGTCAGACGAAGAGGAAGAATACATTGCTAACAATATAAACGCCTTATCAACGAATGATAGATGGAGGCTGTACCGAAAGTGGACAAAAAACCGCTGCAGTGAAATTGTTGAAGAAACAAAGGCTAAGTTAGTCAATCTTGAGAAAGCATGCTTAAAGAGAGCAGAGCTAGATATGCAAAAAGACAAACAAGTTATGCAAAATGCCAGTATTATAGGAATGACAACAACGTGTGCAGCACGATATCATACGATTTTAAATGAGGTAAAGCCAAGAATAATAATAATAGAAGAAGCAGCTGAGGTATTTGAATCACATGTTATTGCAAGTCTAAATCCAGCTTGTGATCAAATGATCCTCATAGGTGACCACAAACAGCTTCGTCCAGCACCAGCAACATATGGCCTGGCACGAAGATACAATCTTGATGTATCTTTATTCGAACGTATGGTGACAAATGGAATACACTGTGACTCTCTAAAGATGCAACATCGGATGAGACCATCAATAGCAAAACTTGTTCGGAAGATCTATCCCAACCTCCTGGATCACAAATCGGTGCAAAGGTACAGAAATATAAAAGGCATAAGTCAGAATCTGTTCTTTGTCAGCCATGAATATGATGAATTTTATGACAAAGATCAGAAAACCTACTCAAATCAACATGAAGCTATGTTTGCTATTGCCCTGTTAAAATATATATCGCAGCAAGGGTATAAGCCATGTAAGATAACTCTTCTAACAACTTACAAAGGACAGCTATTTTTGTTGAAAAATCTTCTCAAAGAAGAGGATGCTGATAATCGGGATCTTGTTGTGACGGTTGTGGATAATTACCAGGGAGAAGAAAATGACATCGTTGTTTTGTCGCTAGTTAGAAGCAATAAAGACGGTGATATTGGTTTTGTCAAACAAGCAAACAGAATATGTGTCTCTCTTTCTCGAGCAAAAAAAGGATTATATATCATAGGCAACGCCAGAAAACTCGCTGAGGCATCTCTACTGTGGAGAGGCATCGTTACTGATCTAGACAGGGAACAACTCATTGGAGAGGGTCTCCTGCTATATTGTCAGAATCATCCGGAGAAAAAAATATTTGCCATTACATACGATGATTTCAAACAAGCCCCAGAAGGTGGTTGCCAGGAGACGTGTGACATTCGGCTCTGTTGCGGACATGTCTGTGAAAGAAAATGCCACATTCTTGATTCATGCCACGACAATGTAATTTGTCAAAAGCGGTGTATTAAAAAATGCAAAAACGGCCATCAGTGTTCCAAACGGTGCAATGAGGTTTGCGGAAAATGCAATGAGATGATAATTGAGACTTTAAAATGTGGACATATAAAACCTATTGCATGCCATATTGGCATGGAGCAATATATCTGTGACGAAGTCTGCAACAAAAAACTTCAGTGTGGTCATACGTGTAAGAAAAAGTGTGGGAAGGATTGTTTTCCATGCCATGTACCGTCAAGAGTGTCGCTGTTAAAATGCAAACACGTGGTAGAACTCAAATGCTGCCAATCATATATACCTGAGTGTCAGAAGAAATGCGACAAAAAACTTCAGTGTGGTCACAGTTGCACTGAGATTTGTGGAAATGCTACCACAAACTTCCAACAGAAGGAAAATGAAGCAATGTGTGAATTAGGCCACACAATCGTTTGCAATGAGCGGTGTGATTCAAAATTGGTTTGCAAACATAAATGTAAGGGGAAATGTGCTGATTGTTTTGGGAAAAGACTACACTATCCCTGTTCTAAAAGATGTAACTGCGACCTTGTCTGTGGGCATCCATGTGAAGGTTTATGTGAAGACTGCTTTCCTTGTGAGAGAAGATGCGGTGTGTCTTGTTCGCATCGTAGATGTCAGAGGGCCTGCAAAGACCAGTGTCAAAAGTGCCAAGAACCGTGCATGTGGGAGTGTCCACATTTTAAATGCACAGCCCTTTGTGGTGAAATGTGTAATAGGCAAAGGTGTTATAAGCCTTGTCTTAAGATATTAAAATGTGGTCACATGTGCATTGGTTTATGCGGAGAACGGTGTCCGACCAAATGTTTAATTTGTAATAAGAAATTTCTCAAATCTAAAGGTATTTTAAAGAGCGAGAGTCAATCAGTTCGCGTTGTGGAGCTCGAAGAATGTAACCATCTTATTGAATATAAAGCAATGGATGCTTATATGGATGAACAAGAAATACCAGTCCGTTTCAAACGATGCCCAGAATGCACGCAACCAATCAGAAGAAGTTTGCGATACAACAATGTTGTAAAACGTATTCAGCTGAAAGCTGAAGAATTGAAAATTGCTGCTGTCCCAGCGCTGAAGTTGCAGAATGACCTGTTGAATAATATTGAGAGCTCAAATTTTCAACGTGTTAAATCTGTCATTGAAGCAGTTGATAATTACCTTAATTCGGAAGCTACTTTTGGTTCATCTGAGAAACCATCGTTATTACACACAATTATTCTGTCTAAAAACTATGCCGAATTTGGCACTCCAAGACGACACCTTATCTCTCATCAAACAATTTTGGATGTTTCTTTAGAAATACGACGTTATTTTGACAAGAAAGTTCTTGAACTATTGAAGTCGAATTTAATCTCTTCAGTGGAAGGTATTCAGTCGGACCTTAAGTCATGCATTAAAATGGCCTCCAGAATTCTCGATTTAAAATGTCAGTATGACCAGGAAGATCAGAAAGTTGTTGAAAATTGCATAACTCAACTGAGGAATGTTTTGCCGTCAGTACATCCTGTCGCTTTGAATATAGATATTATCCCCGTTACAGACGTGGCCACAATAGAAGGTTATTCGCAGGTAGCATGTCGAGAAAAATCTGAGGAGACGAAGCAAATCCTATTCCACCTACATTTGTTTATCCAGAAGCGGCCAGCATACTACCAGTGTGGTAAGTTTCTTTATTAGCGTTATTTTTGTGATATATTTTACTTGCCACTGACTTCCCATAGATTAACCTTTGAGAGCAACTGGCTACATACACCGACGAAAGACAATTGATCATGTGACGTTGTCGTCAAGCGACGTCTAAGGTAAACAAACTTCTTGATTGGTCCACGTAACTTTCGATTGGCGACGGCTTATAAGGTAATGGCCGAACACGTCGTTATTATCTTATCTTCGAGGCATATTTGGCATATTCTACATTAAATTACCACGAAAACAGCACACGCAGGGTCTAAAAATACAGTGTAAATATATGAATGAAAATTTGATTTTTCAGCGTCCATTGTGTGAAGAAGCCAGTGGTTGTCGCTAGAATTCTACAAGAAGCGCTTCATGTTTCGTGGAAATTTAGATCCGCCCACAATCTTCATTACACGAACGCTGAAAAATCAAATTTCAGTTTTTCATAAATGTTATTCTAGTCCGTTGATCTGAATTAGGCTGCAACAGTGGCAATAAATGTCTTTTGACTATGAACAAATGTAATAATTTCGTAGGAGTATTTGCATGTAGACTTATATACCATAAGCTGTCTTTCCATACATGGCTTTGATAAAATTCAAGCAGAATTGTCGTGATGTAAATGGTCCTTAGTTTGTTTTAAGCTGAACGATGATAAAATCTGGGAATTTCAGGTATTGTTTTGTTTAAAATCAATCGTTTGCTAGCAACATGTAATTTTTTATAAAATCCTTGCAGCAATTGATTGGTTTAAGGTTTATTTGCTGAAATACCATAAACTGTATTTTAGGAACCTCTCGTATGGCTCCAAGTCTGAGACAGACAGAGGCCAGGACTTCACAAGATCAAAATCCAAACTTAGATAAAAGGAACACGAGCTCTTTAGGATCTAGCAAAACAGGTATACTATTATTGTGTATATATACATCACATCATTATTCCGTTCTCATATATGTTAAATCTAGCTTTTGTCGGAATCGCCTTACTACTCACATGACCAGGGAAGAAAATAGAAAACACTTAAATTTGTATTATGATGACCTATTGCTAAAGTAAATAGAACAATTCTCAGGAACTGACACAATTCAATTCAATTAAGTAGTAAACACGTAAAGCGTGATTATGATAACATATGGATAAAGTAAATAGGAAAATTCTCAGGAACTGATACAATTCAATTCAATTAAAAAGTAAGCACTTATTTGTGATTATAATAACATATGGCCAAAACAAATGGGAAAATTCTCAAAAACTGACACAATTTAATCCAAAAGCCCACCCAAGACACCATGCGGATTAAGACAAATGAACATTAGACACCAACCAAGAAAACAGATAGGCAATGATCAGGAATTTATACAATCAAATCTCGCATTCCCTTAAAACCAAAAGGGAAAGAAGCACACACATACACAATAAAAAACAAATAAATAAATCGACAAAAGTTCACGAAAGGCACGCAATGGAAACCGAACAGGTGGCCATTCAGCTACCCTACCTAAAAACAGCAACAACATCTATTTTACCTAATTTATATTTAAAATTACAAAACAAAACAGAACAGAAAGCAGAATGGGCAGCTATTCAGGTGACCAGTCTGCTTGAGACCATAGAGAAGCGGACATAATAACATGTGACACAGAGGACCCACAGCAGTAGTACCGTCTTGGAACGGTCAGTAAAATAATACTTGGCGGGAGGGAGGGGGGCTTAAACATGTTGCACTGGATCCAAACTACTTCGCCCTCGGCATCTGCGGTTGTTAGAAATATTTAGTTAGCTGTTTGGTCCCCATGAAGGTTTTCTAACCCAACAATGAATCATCATAGAAAACAAACAATCCACGGATAAGAATATGATGACTCGACAGAAACAACGTATTGTGACATCTGGAGATCTCTGGGGTGTCAAACCACACCATTGAAATACCGGAGCAAAATACACCCATCAGTTGAATTCAAAATAACCAAGCAACAGACAAGGCAAGCTCCGGCCCTAACCAACTAAACGTAATAGCTTTATGTTGGGACCATCACTGAGTCTGATGCCCGACCAACCGGTGTGCCGTTATAGAGGGAAGCAAACTTATTAATCATGATTGGATTAATCACTAAAAATGCATACTGCAGCTTTTCATGTTAAAACCTATACGTTTGTAACGTATAACAAGTTTTCTGAGCTGATCACAAAAATAAGACCTACGTACATTTTTTTTTTAATTTATAGACTAAGTCACCATGAACTTCTGGTTCCGATAGGCCCTGTTGTAAAAGCTTTTTCGGTCCGACTTTGAATTTAGAAACCAATTCATGTTGTCGGTGATAGAATTTTAAAAAGGTTTTTCGAAGCTTAGCCGTTAAAATTTGATTACGGCATTGAAGTCAGTCACATGACTAGACCCTCTAGCAAACCGAATAAGTTAAAAAAAATGTAAAGCCCATAAGAGGTAGGAGGGGGAACGTCACCATCCAAAATGGAAAATTTACAGTGTCAAAATCAAAGTCATCGCGTTAGACATAAACTCTGGATGAAACAAATCCTTTTAAAACAGATAAATGTCCAATTTCGCTTTCTCTAATTCTAATTTAGCCAGTTCTATCTTCTGCGTGAAACTTTACTTCATCGTTTCTAACTCCTTACCGTGTTCAAACTTTTGCCTTTCGAAAGCTCTATCCTTATGTGCCTGTTCTAATCTTATTTCTCTATTCTTACTTTCTTATTGTTTCTAAAGCTCCATCCTTATCTGCCTTCTCTAACTCAACGCTCTATCTTTATCCTCCTGCTCTAATCCTAACTTCTATTACTCTCTCTCTCTAAGCCTATCCTCTCGTTGCACTGCTCACTGAGGAGCAAACCACTGCTGCAAGTCAGTACATTCATGCCCTAAACTTTGCCCTAAGCTAATAATTCTTTGCCAAACTCCATTTTAAATCTCACGTGGATAATAAATCGAGTAAAGTACGTCAAAAAATCACCTTAAACACTGATAACTTTACATGACATCAAAGATCACTATTGCGTTACCTTACGTTTAATTTACGATGAGGTAAACTTGGCGTCAGCTTCAAGACACATCACAATGACGTCACACGCAGCTATGTTAATTTATGCAACGAAAAACTTCACAGTATTTGATAATGTAATAAACTTTAGAAAAAAAACTAAAAAAAAAAAACACTTACATTAAGCCCATTATAAATGGATTGGAATAAACAAGTCACAAATTACAGGGCGAGGAATGGGAACATAAACCCGAAGCTTCCCTATGTTATATAGCATTAAAACACAAGGAATACAAAAGGCCTATAATGATCCCTGACCATTGAACACCAGTTACTTCAATAATTGGATCAGGAGTGGCGACAAACGTGCGCCCTTACCAACTTAGAATCTTTGCCTTCTGAAACTTTAATTACAGCCGAATCCCTGATCAAAAAAACCCGAACATCTTCAGATTTCCCTCGTCAAAAAGGCGCTTTATGGCTCTCAAATAAAAACAGAGCATGCATCACCGTACATTATCACTTGCTTAAAAGTAGGAGCACGGCAAATTCCTGTACTCACAAAAGTAGGAGCACGGCACATACCTGTACTCACTATAATTTGTAACACCAGCCCCTTAAAAATAAATAAATGAATAAAAGCGTTCTCATTTCCGTAAACCCGGCTGTGTTAAATGTTGACCTTAGAAATTAGGTCAAGGTCACCAAACTTTGCCCAGGTAGTTTGCTTTCTCTATAGTACATTTTTTTCTGATCGGCCAAAATGTGTTGAAACGATCAAAATATTTTAAAAGTCCGGAAAGGCTAGGAACAAGTATCATTCTTAAATCCTCCGGTGACCGTCAAACGGATTAGGGTCACTATTCCGAAACCGCATTTTGAACGCATGCTCACATATCGTTTCTTTTCATAGGTGAGGGACATTCCAAAGAAAACAAAATACAACCAGACTCTGTTGGGAAGCGCAGACATAGTGAAGAAGACAGATTCGCGGGCTCTAGCTCGAAAAAGAGGAAAACTAACAAGAAGGAGAGGAATGGTAAATATTGTTCTAATTCAACGTTCTTCGTGTTTAGGCCTACAATGGCGAAAGGTTAATAAACATTCGGTAAATGCCTCCAATTTCGATTCAATAGTTGCCAACTACTTTTAACACCGGCTTGCAGGATGATTAAACGAAGTTAGCAAAGGCAGAATGTGAGTCTTGTCGTAGACTAACGTATTCTGATAGCATTCACAATCGGTCAGCCTATATGTGTGATTGTCGATCTCGGAAAAAAAGAAACGTTTAATACCGAATTGCCAGTATTTACCAGTTAACAACTAACAGTTGACAGAGTTTTCCATTCGCCGGCTGGGCGAACCTGAATTCTGACCCGCGAGCTTCTGCACCATAACCGAAAGTCTCTAGCCGTTTGACCGTGGCTCCTTTCGTTAGGTAAGGGGAATAAAAAAGTACCAACTAGGCGACCAGGATTCGAACTCGATTCGACTGCAGTCACTCCGCCTAACCATGCACAAACACTGATAAACAACGCATCTCAAAAATCGTTTTTTGAGATGCGTTGTTTTTCATTCGGTATATTCGAGGGGCGTTCGAAAAATGGCCTCATAACTTTGTTTAGGGGCATGCTGGTTACAAATGCTATGCATGTACTGAAAGCACTACATTTGGTCTTTACAATGATATCAAAGACTCTACAAAGGCACTTTTTCTTATTGACTTTCAATGCATTTTATTAGGCCCCAGTCATACCACTGGGCTAATTTCACATGTAAACTCTTTTCATTGCTAGGCCCTTAATTTATGCCTATCGATGCCCGCATTATCCATACAAAAGCTAGAAGGGTGGCAATTATTATCGATTTATTCCTTGCAAAGCAATTCGCAGTACTTATGGCGCTAATAAAATCGACGTCAACGTCATTTTTGAAAGGTTGTAGCGGTTTCATATTTTGCATTCATTTGAATTTTTTGACAGACTTTAGTTGATCCAGGCAAAGGCTCTTGCTGACAAGATTTCGAATACTAACAGTATTGTTTTCATTACAAAATCATAATAACTTTATAGTGGGGCAGATATGTAACAAATTTTGGCCGAATTGTTCACTTTTTGATAAAAGCATGAAATTTGGTACATAGTTAGATTGGACAAAAATACGAATTTTCAGGGTGGATGCCAAGCTGAATTTTGCCTATTTCGGCGGCCATCTTGATTTTTCAAAATGGCGTCTGCCTTATAGGTAAGTTTCATACTGATCAGAGCCCATTACATTTTGTATAGACTTTGAGCTGATAAAAGTCTCCCTGTCATATGGAGGAACTCTAGAGAAGTGTTTGCAGAAGTTTCGATTAAAATTGTGTTGGTTTATACCTGTAAAACTACTGATTATGGGTTAAGCCCACATGTGTAGATTACATATTTATATTTCCATATAACCATATTCTTTGAATGCAGAAACATTTCGTTTTGTTTCTGTCAGCCTTTCACCCTTTTTTCCTATCTTCAAATAGTGGAATAATTACAGTCTGCATGATTTTTTTCTCATTTTCAACTACTGGAGGTAACGTAAATAACATTTAGTCATAAAAGTCCATTATAATACCACTTTTGAACTTTCTTTACTGTGTCTCAAAAATATTATAAATATGACATTCTTTCAGTTCTTAAGAAACGTTGCTTCTTGAGACCTCTGACACTTTAACATCAATTCTCTGTAAGCACCAGAATATTTTGTCCACGCACCGAAAGGGATTTTGATGACACCTATTTCAAATGAAAGGGTGTATCAAAAAACGAAAAAGTTATACTTAGTTTTGCGATTCTTCTTTCCGTTGTCATGGAAACGGCAGATGAAAATAGAAAATGTTGAAACTGGTGGGAAATTACAGTAGGTGGATATCTGAAGATTTTAAACATTCATACTTTGTCTGAAACTGATTAATTTTGCAGTTTTTGTATAAAGTAGACAACAAATAAATAATTCAAAGTTGGAAGTGTATATTCTGAAACTGCAGTTTTCTCCAGTTATCACTTAAATGTGAAATTTTAGGTTTTCTTGGTGTACCATGGTCTCCTATTTAAGAGGGCAATGTGCAAAACGCAGTCTGATACAGACAGTGTGCCATATTCTAGTATATAAAGAAAAGCCTATAATACAAATTTCATAAAAAATCTGAGTGGGGTAAAGTAGTTTTCTGCATTAATTCTGGAGGTGGTTGGACCCCAAATCCTGAATTTTCTTCAATTCTATTCTGTTTTGGTTGCTACGCAGTAACTTCCCTTGTTAGCTCTTCAAAGTAAAACAGAGAAACATGTAAACAATTACACTATAATTAAAGGCGGGTATTCCACAAGTTTGACAGAACTTTGTGAATTTGTATTCTGAGTTTTTATTCAGTTATTCATTGTAGCACCGTCTACAGATAATGTTACACAATTCTGAGGTCACTACATGTATTTGTTACGTGTGTTTATCAGATTTACCTCTTGCTTGTTGGAGAAAGTGAAGTGCTGTAGAGTGACATGTTGCAGATTCGTACAGCTTGCAGATTCGTACACTGGGAGTTTAAGGGTTTCTGCTGCATGCATCATATCAATTAAAGACAAATTAATTACTTGACTATTAAACAAACAATCATGCCAGTCATTTCCAGTGCATGCTTGTGTGTGCCTTGTAGATTCAGTCGTTGTAGAGATTGTTATTTTCGACTCCGCTACAGCCTCTGAGGCTCTCTTATACAGCAGTTGATTTAAGGCCAACAATAAGACAAATAATATGTGGTGGCCCTCGATATTTGTTAAGTCATACACAAGACAGGCAAGTGCCTCGTGGAGACAGGGGAATCACAGAAGAGACAATGTACAACATCAATGATGTTTCTGGTGTTGTTCTTCCAGTTGCCATATGTAAGTAAAGGAGGCTCAGTAGCTGCTAGCGGCCGCAGTCCCGCTCCAGCTCTAGCCCTAAATTATTTCAGAAACAAGTTTCTAGTTTTAAAAAAATAAAAACGGTTTCTAGGTATTTTCCAGCCCAGTGCTGGGCTACTAGTTGCTGGGGAATGTAATGGTCAAGAATTTTTCCATTAACAACAAACCTTATCAAATTCTGTGGAGCTAATTGCCAATGGAGGGTTTTATCAACAAGGGGCACACACACTTCTTATATATATATATTTTTTTTTTTTAATAAACAGTGTACATGGTGTATTGTTGCAAAATGGGCGCTGCAATATTAATGTTTTTCTAATATTAGAGTGCCCATTTTGCAACAATACACTGTTTATTCTAGAATTGTGTTTTAGAAATAAACACAGTCCATCTAGGACAATGGAACTGTTTGTAGTGTATGGGTACAAAACGATGTATTCTGCCATTTTTACAAAGGGAAACAACTTCTGTGATGTCCTCTTTTCTTTCCTGAATGAAGACGCCCTTCAATAATGGGATCTTTTCAGAAAGGTAAAAATCTGGTCAGGGGAGGGGTGGGGTGCAAATTCTTTCCTATATGAGTTGGCACAGTTGAGAGAAAAAGGAAAAAAAGAAAAAAAATGGTTTAGATTGCTTCATATGAAAGTGTATCTGTACACCTTAAATTTGCCAAGTTATAGATTTTACAAAACTTTTCAAGGAAGTTGAAAGAAACTTGACATAGTAAATTATATTGTCCCGACAATATATGGATAGCACCAGATACAGTTTTCAATGAATCATGAGAGGGCAGTGATACGATACAATTTCAGTGAACCCTTTCACCTCTTATCTCCTGTTAACAGCGCTCTAGATAAGAGGGGTATTTGATGATAATTGAGGGATAATTTTTTCTTATTTTTTCATTGAAACGGTTAACCATATGTTGTGATCCCTCATCTGAACCGTCTTGTCGAGACAGTCCAGATGAGGGGTCACAACATATGTTTTTATGCAGAAATAACAAAAGTTATCCTTAACTATCATCAAATACTCCCTCTTACATTGTATAAAGAGCTCTGTGTTATGATTATGCATACTTTACATTATGCATGTAGATGAACATTTGGAAAATCTTTTTATCTATTTTTAGGGACTGAAACATATGAAGAAAATGTAGTTGATTATGCCAGTGAAAGGTTGATCTGATGGTAGACAGAAATACCAATAACAATGTACTTTTGAGAATGAAAGAAATGAATCCAAAATACGCCATGTGTGCCACTTCAGCAACATGCTTGTGGGAGCAGAGAAACTTGAAATATGCCTGAAGAATACTGTCCAAATGTTTGCTGTAGGTATAATTTTAATAGCATTGCATTAAATAGAGGATTTTGTAGAAGTGATCATTTCATATGAAATTTATGAAACAAGCCTTTGGCAAGTTTCATAAATTTCATATGAAATGACCACGAGTGTAAGATTCTGTTTATCATATTGCCCTTTAAAATGAGATTTTAACGTCTTCAAATTGAACATTAATTCAATAAGTAAACGCATTGTTGACGCGTACGTTGTCAATGACGTTACATGTATGTGCCAAAGTGTTATTACACGTGTGGCCATATGATTTTTATGACAGGACATTATCCACTGAATAACAGTGATGTCATATGAAACAGATTTAAAGGAACCTGATAACTTATATCAGCCAGCTGCCTGCACATTTGTTGAGTCTTACCAGATTTCTAAATTCACTGTTTTTTCATTTGCAGTCTGAATCTTTAAAGTGAAATGTAGAAACTGATCTGTTTGCACAAATGTGCAGCACGATGTGATTATTTCTGTATGCATTGGTTGGTTGGTTGGTATGGGTTTAATGGCCCTTTGAGGCAGTATTTTAGTCTGTATCAGACCATCTCCCAGAGAGAGAGAGAAAGAAGAGAGAAATGATTGAAAGAATTTAAAACAATGCCCGCCTGCACCTACTGCAAGCACAGTAGGCCCTTGTCTTACTTTCTGTATTCACTTACCTTGAGGCAGGAAAAGGAAAGTGTTGGGTTATTTCTTTTTCATATTATATGCTGTGCCCAAGATACAGTAGGGCTCTAACAGCCTTCTTCCCCTACGACCACAAGACTCTGGAAAACCTTTTACCTTTACTTTCATAAATAATGGTTCGTTTCATACAATCTTCATAATTATTTATGTATTTTTTGGGGCACATTAAATGCATAGCTCCAAATAATACAGGTCTCACTCACTGGCACTGCCCTTTTTAGCTGGCCTGAACGAAGTTCAGGAAGAGCTATTGTACTACCTCCGGCATTGGCGTTAGCGGCAGTGGCTGCATTAGCAAAATGTTAAAGTTTTAAATTAAAGTTTTTTAGGTGATGGGCAAGGCACTGTCAGGCGAGCTATCCTGTCCCGGTGACAGGTCTTGTTAAAATTTACATTGGACAATTGTATTGCTAGTCTGGACTAGTCTGACAAAGGTGGTAGAATAGAAAAATATTGACATTCTGTGCACTGATACTCAGTCAGGGAGACCAGGTGCTCTAAAAATAAATCAAGCATTTGTACTGATTTCTTCTATTCCAAGGGAATTGTTTAAATGTGTAATTTGTGCATCTGCTGTAAACAGAAGATCATGGATTTGTATGGGGTTTACGTGCAATTGATTTAAACACTGTGTAGGTATTGGTCAGCAAAAGCCAGCTTGAACATCTGGTTTTGGCTGTGCTGATTTGCAAATGATTTTGAAGATTTTTTTTTTGTCTAATAAGCAGGAAGGAGACTCTATGATTGGTTACTTATACACAGACTGTACCAGAGATGGCTCCCTGTTACTGTGTTACCAAACTAGAGACAGCCAGTATGGT
Organism: Ctena decussata; assembly: GCA_963989385.1. Taxonomy (NCBI): domain Eukaryota; kingdom Metazoa; phylum Mollusca; class Bivalvia; order Lucinida; family Lucinidae; genus Ctena; species Ctena decussata. The sequence continues at coordinate 36,110,493 of OZ022513.1, forward strand.
GATCATGATGTCTGTTGGTTGGCCTACCAGAAAGTATGATAGAAAGAACCCAGACCTTTGATCTATGCAAATAACTTATAAGCAAGTTCTACAGGTAGTTATTCACTAAGGGCATTGAGTGCTGCATTTATTGAACAGGATCTCAGCCAAGGTTGATAATGGATCATATTGGACCATTAACACCAGTTATTGTCCCCCGCCTTTTCGAAGAAAAGCGGAGGGACATAGTTTTCGGCATTCCGTCCATCCGTCCTTCCGTCTTTCCGTCCCCCTAAAGTAGTAGGTACCTTGTGTGTGCAACTTCTCCTACAGTTTTATGCCGATTCTTTCGAAACTTTACAGATATATTTGTCATGGTCTGAAGATATGCATGTGGTTTGGATATAAACATACTAAGAAATGTACGAGTTTCTGTGAAGGATGCAAAAAACAAACAAAAAAACTTAAGCAACATGTAGTGATTTTGAACTTCAGAATCCCTTGCTACAATGCACTTTACTTATTTATGTGGTGTATTTTATTAAGTATTCCAGTAAGTTCCATGTTGATTTTGATCAAATATGAAATTACACTTATTACAGTAATTCAGAGCTCTAGATAAGAGGGGTATTTGATGATAATTGAGGGATAATTTTCTTCATTTCTCATTGAAACCATATGTTATGACCCCTCATCTGAAGGGGTCACAACATATGTTTTTATCCAGAATTTACAAAAATTATCCCTAATTATCATCAAATACTCCCTCTTATCTAGGGCTCTGCAGTATATGTGTACTCGTCCATGTTTTTTTATTTTTTTATTTTTTTCATTTTGATAAAAGGGAACAAGTAAGTGAATTCATGTTTGCTTCCTCATGTTCTTCCAACATTTTTACAAAGGAAAACTGAAGTGACATCCTGCAGTTTGCTTCTTGGGATAAGGAGGACTTTTCAAAATGGAGTCTACTTGTTAAGGAAAGAATTTGCTCTTGGGAAGCAGATTCTTTCCTTTAAGAGTTGACCCCCATTTAGAAAGGAGATAAAAACAAATTCTAATGCACTTACAAATATAACGCGACGTCTGATTGGATAACGTCAAAAATTTGCGACAGTATATTCTGCGATATACTGTCGCAAACCCGACGTTATTAAGTAACGTCGCTTCTCATTGGCTGACGTTTGGTTTTACGTTGCTGACGGCGCTTGAAATGGGTTCAAAATAGTCCATTATGAAAGGTGAAATGTGGAAAAGTGCATTAGAATGGGGATAACTGTGTTGAAAATTGTCATTTTGGGAGGTAAATCATTGGTTTTATGGTCGCAAATTGCGTTTTACGGCCCCGCGCGCGTCGCCGTAAAACAAAATTTCCGACCATAAAACCGATGATTTACCTCCCCAAATGACAATTTTCAAAACAGTTATCCCCTAATTGGCAGAGTAACTTCCCCTCCCCCCAAAAGTGGATCTATGGACCTTAATTAGATTGAGAACAGATTACATGAGTACATATTACTCTTTGAGAAAATCTGGCTTTTGATTACCGAAAGTACAAGTATTGTATGTTCCATTTTCATTTTTTTAACAAGTATGAAATTATGAGGTATGGGTATTTGAATGTTTACATCTCTAGGAACAACTTAAGTTACTTCCTGTTTGCTTCCCTCAAGTTTTTTTTTTCACCATTTTTACAAAGGGGAACAACTTTAGTGACTTTTTGTTTCCTTCCCTCATGATTTCCACCCACCATTTTTACACAAGGAACAACTTGAATGACTTCTTGTTTGCTTCCTGGGATGATTACAAAATGGAGTCTACTTGTTAAGGAAAGAATTTGCTCCTACGGAATCAATTTAGATGGGAGGCAAAAATGAAAGTGGGAAAGTTGTTGTTCCTGAGAGTGAACCATTCACATTTGATGATTTAAGTAGGTAAGTGATATGGGGTTTACTGCACAGTTTTAAAGTATACTTGTGTATCCCATGTTGATTTTTTTCAAATATGCAGTTAGGATGTATGGGTACATCTTTATGTGTTCCCTTCTTTTTACAGAGAGGCGTGGTAGCAGAGTGGTTAGAGTGGCTCGGTTATTGTGCAGAAAGTCACCATAAGGTCGTGAGTTCGCAGCTCACTGTCGCCATCCAACAACTGGAAAACCCTGTCAACCCAGCAGTAAATGGGTACCTTTATGGAATTAGGGAAGGATAAGGCAGCGAAAGAAGAGAGATGGGCTCTGCCTTTCATCAGCTGTGCCCAAGATACAGTGGGTCTCTAACCCCCACTGCCCCTACAGCTATTAGGCTATAGGAAACCTTTACCTTTACCGTTTCTTTTTACAAATTAAGTGACTTCCTCTTTCCTTCTGTCATGTTTTTCCACCATTTTTACAAAGAGAAACAAAATCATTGACTTCCTGTTTACTTCCCTCATGTTTCTCATCCATTTTTACGAAGGGGAACAACCTTTGTGACTTCCTGGTTGCTCCCTGAGATGAAGAAGCTTTCAAAAATGGAGCCTGCTTGTAAAGGAAAGAATATGCTGCAGGGGAGGCAAATTCTTACATTTAAGAGTTGGCACTTGTAAATTTAGGAAGAAGGCAAAAATAAAAATGATAGAGTTGCTGCTCCTGAGAGTGTACCCATTCTTTTTTTCTGAACGTCCTGACGAGTAGACTTTATTGGAAGAGCTCTGTCCTCCAGGGAGGCAAACAGGATCTTGTGATGTTCATTGTTGTAGGGCTGGTGGAAAAACCAAATGGTGACCCATCATTTGCTTCCCCCTCCTGAGGGGATCAGCCCTTGTGGGTAGTTTGCTCCTCTGGGAGCAAATTCTTTCCCTGGGGTGTAGACTTCATTTATTTGAGAATGAGGTCCAGAGAGGCATACAGAACTTCATGAAGAGATGTGTCCTTCAGGAAAGCAAATCAGAAAACAGGAGTTCTTGTTGCTCCTCTTTGTAAAGTTGACAGTTGCTTCCCTTTGTAATTCGGACAGAAAATACATAGGTTGACTGGTCAGCATAGCATAATCATTAGAATGACTCTAGCTTATGGCATTTCTGAATTTGCCAAAGAGACGACTTCATTTACAGAGCTGTGTCCTCCAGAGAGGCAAACAGGAGTTTATGATATTCACATTTATAGGGATGGTGGAAACCCCAGATGTTGACCCGTTAGTTATCTCCCTTCTTTAGGGGGTCAGCACTTGCTTGGAAGTTTGCTCCATTGGGAGCTAATTCTTTCCTTAGGGTGTAGACCTCAATTAAAAGGCTATGTTTTCCAGAGAGGCATACAGGAAGTCATTATCCTTTGTAAAATTGTTGGAAACACGAAAGTTTGAAGTTTGAACAAGTGATGGGGTGTTTGTTTGGACAAATGGGATTTACATTATCTGGAGATCTGATTTACCACTCTCCGAGTGTCGACAGTCAGTCTTACCTGGTCTGCTTTGAAACTTTCTTCGAATTGTTTTTGTTGTTAATTATTTGTGTTGTGGTGACATGTTACATTGTGACTTGGTACCTTGGTTAAGGGTCCCGGTCATTGAATAAAAACCTTTAAACCTTCTGACATCCACCACAAGTAAGTCCTTTGGAAAGCATTGCAACAATATATCATTTCCTGTTTGTATCAAGTTGGAATAATATAATTTTCTTTACTGTGATTTATTGCTGATTTGAATATGGTGTTTTTTGGGCAAAGGTTTTGAAACAGCGAGGAACCCGAATTCCTAGTTTAACATTGTGATGATTAATCCAAGGAAATGTCAGTGAATAAACCTCATTATGGCAATTTACTGGCTGATGTTGACGTTGATCCATCAGAAAGTGCTGCTTATAAGACATGACTAAACTGTTTAATGGTATGTCAGTATGCAACTATTAATTACCAGTTATAATTGATATAAAGGATATATAATTAATATAAAGGATAAAGGATCTTGCACAAGTGTACATTTTGTATGGAATTTATGAAATGACCCCAACAATAAGATTCTATATATCAAATGACTGTTTGTTATAAGAGGGATCAAACATGATTTTCTATTCTTTAACTTTGCAAGGTTCCAAGGGAGGTTTTTGATGCTTCCTCATGGACCTTTCAAATTTGAATGAAAGACAAAATCATATTTGATCGCTATTAAGTTTAGCATTTTTATGCCCCCGTTACAATAGTCAGGGGGCATAAGATTTGTTCCTGTCTGTCTTTCAGGCAAGTTTTTGCATTGTAGGGTATGGAGTTTGTGTAATCAACTTCCTCATTTTAGAATGGATATTTTTTAAACTTTGCATACGCATTGTAGACGTAATGAAAACGTGCATGTGGGATTTTTGTCAGAGCTAGAATTTACTAATTTTCACAGAATTATGACCTTTTATACTTAGTCATTATAGGCAAATGGTTGTATTGTAGGTTGTGGACTTTATGTAAACAATTCCTCTCATGATTTTCCATGTCTAATCAACTCCTCTCATGATTTTCAATGGATCTATTTCAAACCTTGCATGCATGTTGTGAACATAATGAAGATGTGTATGTGGCTTTTTGTTGGAGCTCAAGTTAATTTTGACAGAAGTATGGCCTTTTGAACTTGGTCCCAAGGTTATAAAACTTTTTTCATGCTCAACTCAGCTGAGCATGAAATTTTACCTGCTAATAAATAGCAAAGTACTGATATGTACAGTTGTTTTCTTGTCGAGTTTAGCTGAGTATCAAATTTTCTCTGCTGAAAAATATGAAAATGCCAACATAAGTTGGCATTTTCATATTTATCAGCAGAGGTAATTTCATGCTCAGCTGATTTGAGCACAAGAAATGTTTTATAACCTTGGGGCTTGGTCATTTTAGGCAAATGTTTGCAATGTTGGGTAGGTATTTTGTGTAATCAGCTCTTCCCACAATTTTCAGTGGCTGTTTTTCAGACATTGTATACTTGTTGTGAACATAATGAAGATGTGTGTGTGGGTTTTTGATGGAGAAAAATTTAAGTTTGAAGGAATTTTGCCCTTTTAAAGGTAGGTTCCTGGACTAGCAATAACAATTATGTTCCAAAATAATTTCGTCCTTTTCTGAGTAGTATTGAATTCTCCTATTTTTCTGAATTTGTTGCTACTGAGAAAATTGCCAGATGTTGAAGAAAATAGTCACTTTCCCTTTTGGTTTATTTTCTTTCGCTGGAATTCCAGTTCTAAAAATAACTACATTTATTATGTCTAAAGTGCATGATTTCTGATGCCATTCTCCAAAGGTCAATTTTCTCATGCTGTGAGCTCTCCTAGAGGTCCTGGCATGGCGGATGGGTTAAAACTATCCCAAAATGCAATGCAATGCAGCATGACGTCAGCTGTGTTATTTATTTTTGGCACGAACTAAAAATAGCATTAACTGGTGTGCGAAGCAGAGTTAGGAAATCCCTTGCAAACAACTTTTCTTATATTTTTTCGATTTACACTTTTTAGTGAAACATTCATTTCCTTTTTATAAGTGCTTTCCAACAATTTGGATGAAAGAGCATCAAAATTATGATGAATTCCAAAGTACCTTTAAACTTATCATTTTCGGCGGCATTTTTGCACTGTTGGGTAAGAAGTTTTTGTGTAGTGTTTCCAGTGGATTCTCTTTTCAGACAGTGTTTGTGCTTAACAAGTGCTTTAGGGATGTACACATGTCCTGTGACAGGCGCTGCATGGGGGCATCATTAGTGTCTTACAGACACCATTTTCTAGTTATTTTATGCTTAGCAGTGAATTCAATGCATATCTAGAAAAAATAAAGGTGATATTGTCTGCAGTAAAATATATTGTATCATTTCATTAGTCACTGATATGATTCATTATTCCCCCTACATACAAAGTATGTCAGGGGGTATATAGTTTTTGTCATTCCATCCATTCGTCTGTTTGTTTGTTTGTTCATTCGTCTGTCCGTTCGTCAACTTTACATTAAAGTTTTGCGTTTAACCTTTATGGGTTGCTCATATCTCTAACCACACATCAGATTCTTTTCATATTTGATTCATATCTCTATAGCATTACTTTTGATGTGAACTAGCTAAACCCCTGGGTCAGGTCCCAGGGTGGGACCAGGGGTCAATAATTAGGACTTAGGCATTTTCATTATGTCAAAGTTTTGCCTTAAACCTATCTGATTGCTTATATCTATGTAACTGCATTGAAGATTTCTTCCATATTTGGTTCATGATATCCCTGCATCATTGCTTTCTTTATGGACTACCTAAGCTGCAGGGTCAGGCTCATGAATGGGTCCAGGGGTCAGTAACTAGGACTTAGCCATATGCTGTATTTAATTGGCAAATAGTTATATCCAATATACTTCAGTGGCACCTAATGATACATGAAAGGTTTATTTCATACTGGTTTACATCATACTGGTTTACATCATGTGGATGCTGCAGCTGTCCTAGGGTCAAGGCCACAGACTTAGAATTTTGTACATGTATGACATTTGCATTGAAGTTGTATGTTAAAGTATGCTTTCATTAGGCGGTGGCACTGGTCATAGGTATACGTGAGCATCTGCTCACTTGCTCTTGTAATTTTTCACTGCAGTAAACTGCAGCCACTTTCTTTCCGAAAAAGTCTGAAAAGTAGCATTCTGACATTATGCTACAGATGTTAGCATGCCAAATCAAGTAATTACCTCACATTTGATTTCAGGTTTTGAGCCGGAGTATAACTAATTTGCATGCGACATCAGTCTGACGGCAGCTGCAAAGGGCTTTCTTAAATTGCCAATTTCTTTTTATTCGTTCTTTCGGATAGCCTTATTAGTCATTTTCTAGGTGCAAACTATAGTTTCACCCAATATTACACCCACTAAATGTGCTAAGACAAGCAAAATTAACAAGAAATGACTATGAAAAATGTATTTTATTTTCAAAACAGAAAAAATGAAAAGAAAATTCTATTTTCGATAAATACCAAAAAAGTTTTCATGTGTTGAAAATATTAGAGTTTCACTCATGCTACGCACTTGTGAAATTTTTGATATTTTCAACATATTCCATGAAATATGTTTGGTATTTACCTTAAAAAGTGTTGTTGTGTTATTGTTTAATGCCCACAGTAAACAGCTAAGGTTGAGTTCATTTTCATGCGTTTTCTATTTTTTTTTTGCTTTTTCGTCAAAAATGCAGAGTTATTGCCCTTTAGCATCACACACATTGATAAATTTTTAATTAAGTTCAGTTTAACATAATGCTGAATGGATATTTACACAGTTAAAGTCATTTATTAAAGAGTCTTCCTTTTATGGTTGATATTTTGCTTTTGTTTATTTCCCCTACCCCCTGTTTTCGACATATTTTCCACTTAGAACGCGTAAAATATGCATTTTCTTTGGAGACAAGGAAATGTTTGATACAAATTCAATAAAAACTGACCTGTAGTCATAAATTATCAGCAACAATATATGCATAACTTACTGCAATGCTAACATAGAGCCAAAATGTTTGCTTACCTGCTCAAAACCATTTTTTTAAATTTCTGTAATGGTGCAAATTTAGTATGCTTATTTTTCCACGAAGATGCTCTTACCCCACTCAGTTTGTTTCATAGTTACAATCATGATACTTAATTAATTCAAGAGTAGCTATGTAAATTATTCATAGAGGCCTGCATTTTTTTTTATTCCTCTTGAAATATTGTCATTTTTTGCATTTTTCACTTTTAATGAAATTCCCCAGAGTATGTATTGTCGACAATGAAGGTACTATTAGTGACATTAATTTATTCTTAAAGTCTGTTGTGAAACATGCTAAATAAGACTCAAATATTTTACAGGTTTAATTGTTTTTCCTGTCCACCTGTTGATTATTATGATTTTTAAGGGTGAAAATATGCCATTTTTAATATAAATCACAAGAATTTAAGTCCAAATTTCGCTGAAATCGACACTGACGGTTACCATGGCAACGGAAGTAGATGTCAAAGTTTGAAAGGTTATTTTCTTATACCTGAGTGGTAAGGACCATTGTGTGAAAATTTCAGCCAATTCTGAGACGGTGCGTGGAACGCCCCCATTCAAAAATTCTGGTGCTTACAGAGAATTGATGTTAATAGTTAGATTAAAAGTGACATGACGTGTGTTTTATACGTTACGAAAAACAGGATACTGCAAAATAATAATGTTTCTAGACATGAAAAGCTCTGAGGACATTCACTCTTTTCTGGCATTTTATTACCTAAATTAACATTATTAATAACGTACTTGCCTAACTACTTAACTGTTTTGTCATCCTTTTAATGATACTAGCAAACATGATATTTATTATAAAAAATGATTAAAAAAGTTAAATTTAATAAAAGAACAGAGGCATCACTGTAGAGAAAATAAAGTCCTGCCATTGTAGGACAGCACTTTATGTTCAAGTAAAGTCAAGAGATAAGCAGTCAACAGTCAGTCTTATAAAAGAGCGTCTAGTATGACATGTAATCTACAAAACATACAAGAGCATTGTCTTACAGTGTTTATTGAAAAGATGTGCATATTAAGTGCAAACAAAAGAAAGACTATTGATAAGAGAAATATAAACAGACATTTGAAGATTTTGGGAACAGAATGTTACAATTAAACTTGGGTTGCAGAGCACATTTACTTTACTTAAGGTTCTATGGGTAGTATACGTTACACAAGAAATGCCATTTCTCAACTAAAACCATCATTTAAAATTAAAAAAAAATACTGCATAATGTTAAAATATTACAAGTTTTACAACACAGCTTTACGTTGTCTATTTTGTAATGCTCCTACCTCTGATGCCTTAAGCAGGACTCTGGGAATAAAATATCGAAACATGAACTGAAAGCTAATGATACGAGGAGTTGAGTAATAGGCTATGGGGATATTCGAAGCTGGTTTCGATAAATTCTTCCTTTTACGACTATCTTCATTCTATGCCGCAGTTTTGTTTTATTTTTTTTTTCTTACCTTATCAATGCTTATATATTCAACAGTTTCTTGAGGGGTGCCTAAATATGGGAACTTAAGTTGTTGTTATTGACAAATTTTTTATTTTTACAAGTAATAATAATCTGCAGTGTTCCAACTGCACAAAATGCAATGGCAAATGAAAAAAAAGACTACATATATTAATCAACATCAATGTTACTACTTAAGGATTTAAAGGCAAATCTCAGTTCCTCGTCTCCTAAATGAACCTGCAGTATGACTAGAAATTAAACGAGAACAAACACAACAAGTAATGTATACAACCATTTTATTGGGCAATTTACTAATTAGTCACACCTTATATGTAGTAAAACGTTATGTATTGGGCAGAAACAAATAAAATAAGTTATACCTATACATATCAGGGACTAACCAAATTAAATGTTATTCTAATTAATCTTTTTTCCTAGTTTGTTGTAATCATTTCGGGAAAGGGGTAAGGGAGGTGGGGGTGGGGAGTAAATAATTTATTGATGATGAAGTCCTGCTGCTTATGAACAGTGTTCTCAATACAACTTGACAATATAAAAGAATATAATACAATAAATAATTTATTACAAGTTGTTTGAAAGTAATTTTGCTGTTGTAATATTTTAGGTGTTGATAATAGTAAGCTGTAATATGCAAAGATGACGGTGCAAAATTACCTGATCGTGAAAGATGATGTCTTTTGATAGTGCTAGTTTTACTTCGTGAACAGAAGATGATGGGAAAGCTCTAATTTCCATGTCTCACTATAAAGATTTGCACTTTTTTCGTTTTCCTTACGGTAATATGCGGCAGTATAAATGACGAGAGCTACATGTTTACAAACAGATAACGTTTATTACCACTCAGGTACTCATTGAACGTGATATTCAACCTTAACCCTGATCAAAATATTTACTTGTCGAATGTGTCATTAAAAGGTTATTATAGTGAAGCTGCTGCAAAACTACAGTATGTTTTAAAAGAGTCAGAGCCAGAGTATGCCATTCGTAAAGATCTTTGTTTTTCCTGTTGTACTACAGGAAATATTAAAAATCTACGTATACTACATGTATCTGAATATCTGAATATAGTTGACAGGTTAACACTTAAAGCATTGAAAGCCCAGCTGCAGTCTGAAATTCAATTCTAATTACCTGACACCACTAACAATTATATACAAACTACAATTGTGTTACTCAACGTTACCACTAAACCTACCTTCAGATACAAGTTTAAATCATATAATTATAGTTAAAAACATACAACGATGGTTTTCCAATAATACATGTAGTGGCATATGCTTCTGGCTACTTAAGATGAAATACAGATCAAACTGAGGATACACTAGTTACCATTTACACGCGTATCTATTTCTCGAAGTCATTCTTCAAAATTGTATGGACTCTTACAAAAATGTTTCGTTCTAGATTCAAGTAATTTTTCAGTGCTGTATTGACTAATTTAGACTGGCCCCAGTCGTTTTTGTTTCTTTGTTGCATACATGTTGCATGTTTTTTGTTGTTGTTTTTTCTCATATCCCTCTTTAATCCAAGTTTATGTTATCTGTGGCTGAACAAGGGAGTGAAGTGAGCAATTTTTGATAGGTCGTGCAAGATTTGCTTCCCTTATAGAAAAAAATAGAATAAAGAAAGGGTCTGGGGCCAGACTATGACTAATTCAAAAGGAGCCATTCTGTTCTCTCAAATACTAGCATAATTTGAAAATGAATAATAGTGTTAGTTCAGTAAGGACCACATTTATCCACCATCAATTTTGGTTTATTGAGATTATTGTTGTTTGTTAGAACCTTTGCTACTGTTATGTACGTTACACATAGAATATATTTTTTTCTTTTAAATCCTTATATAACTTTGTGCATTAAAATAAACTCGAATACATTTAAGGATTAAACTATGTTTTTTGCTTCTTTTATAAATTATGAGTTAGGCAAAATGATTTATTATGTAGACAAAAGCAACAAGAAAAAATAACAAGTAAAAGAATTGCTATCGTGATCCAGTTAACAAGTTTTAGTCACTAGAAAAAGAATTAAATCTGCAAAACAATGATATTTTGAAAGGTTTTGTTCACCAGGTGGTAAGGAATTGTGATTCACTGTATTCCATCTCTATACTTACAAACATGTAATTATCGATTAGTGTTATGTCTACGCCCAGGAGCATAGATCAGAAATGCTGAATAACAGATGAGAAAATCATGGCGAAAGTTCAGCTAAACATGTTCAGAAACACAAAACTGGCCTTTCTAATGATTTCCGATTCTGTTTATCATAAAATGCAGTTTCAGTGGCGGCCATTTTGAAATTCAATATGGCCGCCATAAATGGAATTTTCCGGCTTGGCATCCACCCTGAAAATGCTTAGATTAGCTTTGTCTAGCATTGTGCCAAATTTCATGCTTTTATCAAAAAGTGCACAATTATTTCACATATCTGCCCAGCTATTAGTAGAAAGGGAGATTTTGCTATTAAATGAAATACGGATAATACATATTTACGGGACAGTATGGAACTTAGATAAAATATAATTTCCACGATATTTATAAGACAAATTTGTCTGAGCATTGTCTTTAAGCAGCAAAGATAAAAGAAAATTCAAAGACCGCTCATATATGAATTACGGCCTACTAAAGTAAAATTCTTCAGTGCATTTAGGGTATACCTCTTTCAAAGAAGTTAAAAACGCGTCCTTTAAGAAAAATATGTCTCGCTTGCAAACTTCTGTAGACATAACCTAGCTGTATGTGTTTTTGCTATCAATAGTTCTGTCTTTATGTTTGTTACCTAGAAATTACGCCATTTGCAAAACTTTTCGAACTACCCTCGTATATAAATATATATTGCTACGACCACAGATTTCATAAGGTGATGCTAGAAAGTGCCTATAAAGAGTAAAATGCGTTGTGGTTTACTCGAGCAAACAAAATGGACGAATTTATATTTTCTGAAATAAGTCTCATGACGGAGATGGAGAAGAGCATTCTTTTCTTCTGTAAAAAGATTAAATGCTTTAGGTGTTCCACGACGCGAATACTTCCGAAGCTTACCCGTTGATTTTGACTTTATCAGCGGAATAACATGACTCCCACCCCAATCCTCCCCCCCCCGCCTCGCCTTTCACAATTGTTCCTCCATTGGTGTCGTTTGTTCCTCCGAAAGGAACAAGTATCGCGCATTTCCCGCGAAAGGTGCCGTTAAGGTTATGGCTACCTACAGTGGACTATGTAACACTTTATTATGACCCCAACTTCTTCACCCCAACTTCGAAGAAGTTGAGGGGACATATTGCTTCTGGGCTGTCCGTCCGCCCGTCCGTTATGATCCGTTACCAGTTATGATCATTCTATTGGCTGACTGGAGGTGTTGACACTATGTGATCAAGAGACAGAATGACACTTTTGCAGTTAATCCTCCTTATATAGTACCAGCCCTGTCTTTAAGTTTTAAAGAAAATCCGTTTATTGTTATAGGCGTTATGGCCCTTTGAAGATTTTGGCATTTTGACTTTGTCAGCAAGATATCTCAAAAATTGTTTAAGCTAGGGCATGAAACTTTGTCAGCAAATTGAAGATGATAAGTAAATAGACTTACCAACTTTTGAACAAAATCTGTCAATTTTTGTAGCAGTTATAGCTCTTCGAAATTTTGGCATTTTGGTTGTCAGCAAGATAAGCAAAAAATATTAAAGCAAGGGACTTGCAACTTTGTCAGCTTATTGGAGATAATAAGTAGATCAGCTGAATTACTTTTGAACAAAATCTGTCAATTTTTATAGGAATTAGGGCCCTTAGAAACTTTCGGCATTTTTAACTTTGTCATCAAAATATCTTGAAAAGTATTTAAGCTAGGAACTTGAAACTTTGTCAGCTGATTGGAGATGATAAGTAAATTAGCTATTTAATTTCAAACAAATTTTGTCGATTTTTGTAGGAGTTATGGCCCTTCAAAAAATTTGGCATTTTAAACTTGTCAGAAGAATATCTTGAGAAGTATTTGAGTGAGGAACTTGAAACTTTGTCAGCTGATTGAAGATGATGAGTAGAGTAATTGATTAACTTTTGAAAAAATTCCTTCAATGTTTTAGCAAGTGCCTTGAAATTTTGTCTGCTGATTGGCGATTTTTTGTCGGCTTCTCCTCCCCTACACCGACACCATTGTTTTCACATGTCGTGTAGTTTTTTGTACATCATTTTTACATTTTTTACAATTTTACATTATTATGAAGGTACGTATATATATGTGCATGTATGTAGGTAGATTTGTATGTATGGATGTACGTTTGTATGTAAATGCCAGTGAGAATATCACTTAAATGTAAGTGACAACATACCGTTCAAGAGATACAATGCGTACAAGGCTTACAGTATAACATTTGTGTGAAACACGGGCACGACAACCCGATGTGTAGCAGAATACGATAACGTAGCGATATACATGTATACACAAAGTTTTCAATAAACACACGTTAATGTAATGTATCGTTAGTAGGCTTAAGCATAAAAAGCCACAAGCACGTCTATTAGTAATAAAGTGAATTACAGCATGAAAACATATTCTCCAGGTATGAAGACTATGTTGCATATACAGTAAAATTACTCAACAAGGTATTCTAGGTAAATTATTTGAAAGAATTGCATGCTGTAAGAGTATCTGTAGCATAGAGTGCATGCGCAAACATGACCAACATGGCCGCCATGCGCATATAAGGTAAAAACCTCTAAAAATCTTCTTCTCCAGAACCAATTGACCGATGGCCTTGAAACTTAGTATGTAGCATAGTGTACTCGAGTACTATCAGGATTTTTCACATTATGACCTTGGGTTGACCTTGACCTTTTAAACAGCAAGGTCATATATTGGAAAATGCTAGAACATAAGATTCCATGGAAAGTTTTGAAGATAAAGGCTTAAATTGGTATGTGCAGTCATCTTAATGAGTTCATGAAGATTTATGAGTACAAGAGGTCAAGGTCATTCTTTGACCTTTGACCCAGAACTCCGATATTTTGACAATTTCAAACAATCTTACCAAAACCACTGGGCCAATTGTAACCAAATTTCATATAGAGCCTCCTGGGGTTAAGGAAATGAAAATTTGTTCAAACGGTCCAGGTCACATGACCAAAATGGCCGCCACGCCCATATATGCTAAAATCCTTCAAAAATCTTCTTCTCAAGAACCAACTGACCAATGGCCTAGAAACTTGGTATGTAGCATTGGGCACTTGAGTACTCTCAAGATTATTTAAAATGATGATCTTGAATTGACCTTGATCATTTTAAGGCTAGGTCAAATATGCAAAAGTGCTAGAACATAAGACTTCATGGAAAGTGTTGAAAATTTAGGCCCTAAAAATTGGTAAATTCAGTCATCTTTATGAGTACATGAAGATTCATGAATACAAGAGGTCAAGGTCGTTCTTTGACCTTAGAACCGGAATTCTCATAGTTTGGCAACTTCAAACTTCTTCTTAAAAGCCACTGTGCCAATTGTAACCCAATATCATAAAGAACCTTCAGGGGTTGAGGGAACGAAAATTTCTTCAAATGGTCTGGGTCACATGATCAACATGGCTGCAATGCCCATATATGGTAAAAGCCTTTAGAAATCTTCTCCAGAACCAATTGACCGATGACCTTGAAACTTGGTATGTAGCATTGGGAACTCCAGTACTATCAAGATTATTCAAATTATGACCTTGGGTTAACCTTGACCTTTTTACGGCAAAGCCAAATATGGGAAAATGCTAGAACATAATGTTTCATGGGAACTTTTGAAGATTTTGGCCTAAAATTTGGTGTATTTAGTTGTCTCAATGAGGTCATTAGGAATTATAAGTACAAGAAGTCAAGGTCATTCTTTGACCTTTGTCCCATATCTCTCATATTTTGACATTTTCAAACATTTCCTCAAAAGCCAAAGGGCCAATTGTAAACACATTTCATATAAAGCCTCCAGGGGTTGATTGAACAAAGATTTGTTCAAACGGTCCAGGTCACATGATCAACATGGCCACCATACCCGTTATGGTATAAACCTTTCATATTTTTCTTCTCCAGAACCAAAAAACCTATGGCCTTGAAACTTGATAAGTACCATGGAGTACTAGAGTACTACCAAGTTTGTTCAAATGATGACCTTGGGTTTACCTTGATCTTTTTTGTGGCATGGTCAAATATGGGAAAATGCTAGAACATAAGATTTCATAGAAAGTTTTGAAGATTTTGGGCCTTGTAGTTGTCTTAATGAGTACATGAAGATTTATGAGTACAAAAGGTCATGGTCATTCTCATATTTGACAATTTCAGACATAAGAAAAGACACTTTGCCAATTGCTCATGTGAGCGATTCAGGGCCTCATGGTCCTCTTGTTTAGCAAGTGCCTTGAAACTTTATCAACTTAGAAGCTACATTGGAGATGATGTGTAGATTATCTGACTGACTTTTGAAAAAATTCTGTCAAATTTTATAGGAGTAAAGGTCCTTTGAAATTTTTAGCATTTTAAACTTGTCAGCAATATATATCGAAACGTATTTGAGCTAGGGACTTGAAACTTGGTCAGTTGATTGCAGAGACTGTTTAACTTTTGAACAAATTCCGTCAATTTGTTTTAGCGCAGATCATTCCCTATTAAGGTCGGGCATATGATTTGGGGCATTGTGTTTTACAAACACCTTTATCTAGTTTCATATGTGAAATACGCTGTGTAAGTTGGTCAAGGATGATTATCTAGTATTGCTTAATTATTACAGTAATAACAGGTACTACATCAAACAGTGATATATTTTTCAGCATTTTCTGAGTCATCTTTTCAAATGCATCTGGCAGTTGGGAAGGCAAAACATCATAAGAAACCCATGTTTCTTTCACATGCTTTCTTCTACTTGCCATCTGATGGATGTGTCTGGCATTTGTTGTTTTAATCGGGTTTTATGCTATCTTTACTTTTAAACTAATAATAAAAATGCAGATATGTTCATTAGTAAATACTCGTAACCTGGCATATGACATACTGTCCTATGTATCTTTGCATAAAATTCCAATTACCGTCAATCAGAGTGGCATAAGGTTATACATGTAACAGAAGCTACATATTTCATCATTGGTCCTAATGTGAACACCTAAGAATGCATTTAAAGAAGCTGTTCTAATTTCCTTTTCTTGTGCATGTCGCGGTCGAATTGTGGACGGGGATTGCAATAGTGCCTCATTCTTTTCATATTTACTCTTCATCTATATTTCCGGAAGATGAAATTTAGTACATTAGTCATAAACTAACATTTGCATACCTTACAACAAAGTTTATGATATGCTTCTTTTGTATGTATGTTGTAGATTTTTTAGTCTGACAGTTTGCAAAAAAAAATATTTATACTTTAAGATGACGCTGACCATGATGCAATTGAGGAAGGTCAGACGAGTACCAAGCTCAACAAACGTTCAAGTGAACAAATGATTACGCAAGTGAAATTAAAGAAACGGAAAGAGAAACCAGACGAAACTGAAGTCGCGACGCGAAAACAAAATAGTGTCAACCATGTTAACTGTCGGCAGGAAAATGTAGATCTATGTCTTATCGAGTCTATGCTGAAAGAACATATAAATGACACTGATGTCAAAGTTGAAGTTATTGATGACATCAACGCTGAACGGACTAATAAACAATCCATGAAAATAGGGGACCCATTGCCTGATATAGCAATTCAAGATGTAACCGAAGACCAACCAGAGAAAATGAAACAGACACCTGATTTACGACAAACGCTTAATGCATTGCACAGCATAGGTAAAGCAACTATGTCAACAGCTTTGCCGCCAAATAAAGATGGTGATAATAGATATGTCACCTGTAAATCGGTAACAATAGATGTACCTGATTGTAAGAACAGCTTGGCGCTTGCAGATACATCCTGGATAAGTGCCATTGATCTTAGACATAAGTTAGATACCAAGAGCAAATTCTCTTCGAAAGAAAATTCCAACTCTGAAACTATACATCTTAATGACATTTTCACTCAAACCAAAAATTCTGCTCTTAACTTGAGAGCTAAACTAAAAAGTGAGACAAGGGCATGTCCAAGTGGTATAAACAAGCGATATCTAACGAATGCAACAGGAGTAAGGAACATAAACTGTGAAGAAACAAAAGATGCTTTTGATATTTCATGTGAGAGCAGAAATAAATCATCTGCAATGCATGGTGACCAGAGAATCGTGAAGGATATTAACGACACTTCTAAACAGAAATCAGCTGCATCGAAGCAAGGAGATAATCAGTTAGTTACGAGGTCTACGAGCAAAGACGAACACGTTAGATCCTTAGTAGGTTATGATGACCTACTGTAGGAGAAAGAAATTAAGAGACCAGATATAGCATTGAATCCAATTATTTGCGAAAAATTTCGCAAAAGTTCTTAAAAATTGGGACGAATAAAATGATTTAAGTACCGTAAATGTCTCACAAGTGGAACCGCTTTATTTACACTGCAGTTATGCGTCCAAACGATGAAGAGTAAATGGCAAACAGTGCAGACTCGGAATGGCACAGTCTTCTCTGTATCTGCATTTTTTTTCAGACATATGTGTCCCAGTATTTGAGCCGCGACACGACAAAACCAACCGTGTGGCATGTGCGCCGGCGCAGACTTAGATCAGCCTGGGCATCCGCTCTTCTCTAAGCGCTTAAGGGGTAGCTAAAGGTCTAAGCCACCTCCATGCGGACAGCGAAGACTCTGATTAAACCTGGCGATGCCCAGACTGATCTGAATGCGCTGGGCGCATAACCACTTTGTTAATTTTCTCATGTCGCGGTTCATTTAGAATGTTCACGACAATATTTATAAAACTTCAATGTAAGTACCTGAATTTCATATATAGTTTTATTCAAAATACAGAAGACCATATGGTCCATGAGTACACATATTATACAAACATTATACACAGAGCAACACCATTGACAGTAGACTTGCTCAAGTCTGTAAATTGATATTCCAATTTTCTATTTTGTTTTCAAAAGACAGAAAATGTCCTGTCTACAGCTGTGTAAAATACATATTCCGAGATAACTACTAAAGGGACTTTCACATACTGGTTCAGTTAAAGGGACATTCCTGTTTTGAAAGTGAAATTTAGATAAATATAGGGTCTTGAGAAAGTCTACATTGACAGGTATTAGTCAACATATTATCGTACCTTGCTTACATTATACAGTACAATGGCTAAGGCAAATCCACCAGGTAAATATAAATACCGGTGTCATACAGCATATGATCTCGATGATTACAACATAGTACATGTAGATGAGGGTTCCTAACGATCAGCTAACATTGTTATCTTTTTTTCACCTTACTGCTAAATAACATGATTAAGGTATGTGAAAAGTGTATGGGGGATATTTAGACGATTTGATTTATATTGATAATATCTATTTTGAACAGACTGTAAAACTAATCCAATCATATCCTAAAGAGCTTCAACTTTATAAGGCAAATCCTTTTGACACTAAAATTCCATTTGTTTTAATTTGCATTTGTCTAGTGCTTATGGCTTTAGTTCATAATCAGTTTTGGGGGTTATTTTGATTTCGACATTGTTAATTTTCTGTTTTAGACGGTGATATTCTGCGAGCAACACCATACTGTATAAAATAATACCTTATCTTAAACGTTTTGCAAGAGCAACTAGTCACATTGATGATTTATATTCGGCTGCTAAACTACCTAAACAAGTCTGTAAATATCACAAACTATCTGATTTTTATTCCAAGTTCAGAATTGAAGCAAATATAACATTAGCTTGAAAACACTTCTTCCGAAAGGCCTATCGGAGCCTGAATTTCTGGATACTTCTTAGTTGTGTGTGTTATTGTTTAACGTCCACGGTAAACAGCTATGGTCATGTCGGGACGGTCAGTTAACCTAACCACACTATTCCTGGGCATGCTAAGACCTAAGCGGTTAACCAGTACTAAGTGCACTAACTTTCACCAGTAACTGACAAATTGCTCTTCTTGAATCAGCGGAAGGAGAAATGAATGTAAGTGGCCGGAGCGGGTATCAAACCCAGGACCTCTGGCTTACATGTCAGGTGCCCTACCGATTGCGCTACGCGGCCCGGCGGACACTTCTTAGTAGATATGATCTGAGTTAGAAAATCTCTGTTCGTGTATTTTTTGAACAACATTTGGACGTGCGCCTTCAATATCGACTTAACCTCTTTAATTCCACGACCGTGAGTTCGGCCTCAGACTGAACTAGAAATGTGTCCATATTACAAGGACGTCCCCCGCCTTTCATGATGAATATTTGTGCCATATAATTTTGAAATCCCACTATGCAGGACAAAGCTATGTATAGGACACAAATATGACATGTTTTATTATAGCCTATTCATATCGTTTAGGTACGCACTCTCGCTTTGACCTTTAAGCTAGTGTCGTGCGCGCAAGAAATTGTCTGGCCAAGTAATTTAGAAATACTACCATGCAGGTCAAAGCTTTTGAACTGATACGCACAGGCTTTCACTGAATTTGTGTGCTGACTGTGACCTTGACCTTTAAGATATCGACATGGCTCATGCACATGACATACTGTCTTAATTTGACAATTATTTATGCCAACTAATTTTGAAATCCCACCATACAGGACAAAGTTATGGGCCGTATATGAACAGGTTGTCACTGTAGCCTATGCACAAATTGTAAGCGTGCAGTGTGACATTGACCTTCAAGCTTTGTTGTTGTTTTGTTGCTTTACGTCCACGGTAAACAGCTACAGTCATGTCGGGACGGTCAGATACTCTAACAACAATATTTCTGGACAGGCTAAGTGCACATTCTTTCGCCAGTAACTCACATAATATTATACCCTTCTTGAACCAGTGGAAGGAGAAACAAAGAATGTGGCCGGACCGGGTAGCGAACCCGGGACCTCTTAAGCCAGACGCGCTACCAATTGCGCTACGCGGCGCGGCCCGGCACATCACGTATAACCTTCGAGCTAACGAAATGGTTCTTGCACGTGACACATTGTCTTGTCATGATTATTGATGCCAAATGATTTTGCCTCCACACAAACCGAAAATGTTTTTTTTTTTTTTTTTTTTTTTTTTTTTGAGCTTCATCAGAAGGCAGGGTTGCCACAATTATACTCCACTTCAAAAGTCCCTGACTTTTTCCTATTTTTCCCGGATATTCTCAGGCAGTTTTTCATATCCCTTTTTTACGGGTCAAAAAGAAATGTATCACTTGGATATTGCTCCTGCAGGAGGCAAATTCTTTCCTTTAAGAGTAGACCCCAAATGAGGAGGGAGATGTTCCTGGACTATCTCTCTATAAAGTACATCCTTTCCCCTTGAACAGAATAAATAGCCTTTCTGAAAACTGCCGTAGCCATATATATTTTCAAATTCCCTGACTTTTTCCTGACTTTTCAAATTTCCCTGACCATGCACAAAATTTCCTGACTTTTCCTGGACCTGGAAAAAAAATCAATTTTCATTTTTTTTGCTTTGTCTTTCTCGTTATGTTTTCATTCGTTTTTTAATGTTCTTGTATCGATATGTGAACCTGTTCGGAAGATACAGGCGAGGTTGCGCACGTCAGTTTATACCGTTGCAGACTGAAGTTGATTCGAAATGTAACTTGAAAAATAATGTTTCCAAAGTGGAACAAATATTTTTCCGTAGTAATGCATTTCATTATTTTGGTTAAGTGGTAATTGGGATGTAAGGATACACAGCAACTTTGTCGTCATCATTTTTGCCGCCCTTTTCAATAGGGGTGAGTTCTTAAAGCATTTGTTCACCTTGTTTAAGCAGTACTCGTACATGCAAATGAATAAAACCTATATAGATTAATTTTATCTAGCCATGTACCGGTATGTAAGCATGACTTTTCTTATCTATCAATTAAGATTGGGCAATTTATTAACACTTATGCTGCAATATGTGTGACGGCAATAATGTATCTCATAACTTATGTAACAAATGTTTTAAAAGTTTAATTTATAAAATAATGTATGTTTGGTGGGTGTAAAAATAAACATTTATAGCATTACTCTAACTGGGATTGATGTGAAAGAAAGTGGTCATCTGTGATATCTTTGATGTTGAGATCGTGTGGATGCAACAAATTACACTAACATAATTGTTGAGATTCTTGTGAAATTTATGGTATCCTTAATGCTGAACTTATTGTGCAAGCAATAATAAATGGTATCATTTATGTTGAGATTATAGTGCAAGCAATAATTAACGGTGTCATTTTGCTAAGATTATTGCGCAATGGTATCATTTATGCTCGGATTATTATGCAGCTAATAATTTACGGGATCAATTATGCAGTGATTATTATTCAAGAAATAATTCATGGTGCCATTTATGCTGTGATTATTGTGCAAGCAATAATTAATGCTATCATTTATGCTGAAATTATTGTGCAAGCAATAATTTAAAGTATCACTTACGCTGAGATTATTGTGCAAGCAAAAATTTACGGTTTCATTTATGCTGAGATTATTGTGCAAGAAATAATTCACGGTATCATTTATGCACAGATTATCGTGCAAGGAATAATTTATGGTGTCATTTATGCTGGGAATATAGTGAAACAAATAATATATGGTATCATTCTGTCATTATTTACGCTGAGATTATTGTGCAAACAATAATATACGGTATAATTTATGCTGAGATTATTGTGCAAGCAACAATTTATGGTATCATTTATGCTGACATTACTGTGCAAGCAATAATGTATGGTATCATTTATGCTTAGAATAATGTCCAAGCAATAAATTATGGTATCATTTATTCTTGCAATAATTTATGGTATCATGCTAAAGTTATTGTGCCAGCAAATTATATACGGTATCATTTATGCTTAGATTAATGTGCAAGCAATAATTTACGGTGTCATATATGCTGATAGTATTGTGCAAGTTATAGTTTATGGTATTGTTTATGTTTAGTATATTATGAATCAATAAGTTACGTACCATTTTGTTGAGATCGTTGTGAAAGCAATTATTTTTGGTATCATATATTTTGTGACTGATGTGAAAGTAACAATTTATGGTACTCTTTATATTGAGATGGATATGATAACAATAATTAGGGTATCATTTGTTGAAATACTTATTAATGCACTTAATTGATTTGGGTGTGAAAGCAATAATGTATGGTATCATCAAAGTTGAGATGGGTGTGAAACCAATTATACAGGGTATCTCAAAAGATGATGAAACCTTTTGCTAAAATACTGTTGTTTCATTCTTTTGAGGAAAATATCCATAATTGTTTTACACAGTGACTCTCTTTAAAACCTTATACTGGTGCAATGCAAAATATGTAAGTAGCATAATATTCCAAAGTTACTGCCTCTTTTCAGTTTTCGGAGTATTTCAGCATATCCATCCATACTGTTTTAATTTTGGAATCTTTGAATTGCTTATACTGCTCAGAATTCAGACCATATTAATACCTTTTATTAAAAGGTATGCCTGACAAAGAAATAATGCATCCTGTGTTAAATCGGAAGTTTAACGATCCAAGACGTAACTTTTCAGAAGTCTTGTAAAAACAGTAAAAAAAAAGTAAACTGCATAATATACGACAAGGCAAAAGCAATAACGTTTGGGTATCCGGTTACTAATTGTCTGTTCCACAGTTTTACAGTGAACGATAAATTACAATTATTTCAGGGTAAGTCTCTCATTGTTTTAAGGATAAACAGCACCATACAACAAGATTCACGATTTTTTAGACACACTGTATTACGTATGTTAAGATGTGCGTAAAACTAGTAAGATCGGTGGGAAAGAAACAATTAAAAGTTACCTTCAGATGGTTTTGAAAACAATAATTTAATCAGATTGATGTGAATGCAGTAATTTATGGAATCATGTATGCTGAGATAGTTGTTTAAACAATACTTCATGTAGCTGTATCATTTCATTTAAGATATGTGTGAAGAAAATGATCTATAGTACAATTTATGTTGAGTTTGTTGTGAAAGCAATAACTTATGGTATAACATTGATGTAAATGGTGGTCTGAATGCAAAAAGTTGTAATACCATTTATAAGTTTTCTTTTTAAAACAAAACATCATTTATGACAACATTTGTCTTAAGATGGGTGTCAAAACAAAAATTCATGGAATAATTTCGAAATTATTTTGTATACAAACTGAAATATATTATCCTAATATAGACCACGTAATCATGTTAAGTTATTAGGAAATGGTCTATACATGCCCTGAGCTTTTGATCAAATCCTTTTCCCAAAAATTGAGCTCTGTATATAATGATATGGTTTATACCAATCATGTGTGAAAGGAACAATTAAAATGATATCAGCTAATAATAAAAGGTACAGATGGATGATGGATTACTGTGACTTTACGTCCTTTTCAAAAGTACTTCAGTCATATCATGACGATGGGTGGGTGATAATGAAAGGTTGTGTGCAATGAAACCCCATTTACGCTTGTAAAGAGTTCTGCCTCCAGCAGCAATCAAATTAATCCGATGCCACCAGCTTAGCAGGCCAGCGCACAACCCACTGTGCTACTGGGGCTCCTGAAATAATTTATTGTATGCTCAGGCATAATGAGACTGAATTGAAAGCAGTAACATCTGTTATCAGTTATGTTCAGATGGTTGTTAAACAAGAGGGTCATGAGACCCTGAATCGCTCACCTGAGTAAAAAGATCAAAGGTCAAACTTGGGTATTAATTTGTTTGAAACTGTCAAATTATGAGAGACATTGGCTATAGGTCAAATAATGACTTTAACCTCTTTTACTCAACAAGAGTTGTCAGAAGACAACAAAGCGTGCCTCATGGGTGCCTGATTCTCACTATCAATGAACCATGAAATGTAGGTCACAGTGATCTATAAATAGTATGAGGTCATTCGTAATGTCAGACTTATCCATTATGTCAGGTATCATGTTAAATCCATCAAACAGTGTTGGAAATATACGTCAAAATCACTGGACCATGAATAAAGGTCAAGGGCACAGGAGTCAGCATGGATGCTTTGCAGCTGCTGCAATTATAAGGATATGCTATCTAACCAAGTATCAACTCTCTTGTCTCAAAGGTATCTTCAAAACTAAAAAACTAAAAATTTTGCCTTAAAAAGATAGTGCCAAACAGCAAAGTCAACCATGACATATAGTTCAAGGACATACAATTGTGTGATGCAGCTGCTGCAGTCATATAGATGTATATATATATATATACTGAACGCCAAAAGAAACGCATACAAGTTTATTTTCTTTTTTCTCGGCACTGTCACTAGGCAAGTCCAAATCGATCATTGCAAAGACTATGATTTTCATCCGACCACAGTACACGATGAAACTATGATGATTTTAATCTTTCGTAAAAGAGTTACCTCACTTTCTCGAAAAACATTAAATTCCATTGCAAGAGTATTCTTGTCTTTTCCAATAAATCATATTGTGTTCAGAAATGGTCTCTGATATGCAACTGTTAGAAAACCGCAAAATTCATATGAATGACATGGTTATTTATTAAACGACAGCGCTATGAATTCGGTCCATTTTCAAATTACCTCCCTTTGTATTAAACAAAGAGTAATTTTTGAAGACCGATAACGGAACTCTTTATGGCTTTACGCTTCAGTTTCTTTAACAAATGATTTTATGTGTTGCATTTCACTACAGTATTACTAATTTTACAAGGATTTTCCCTTTCTGTTTGTACATATCAGAGTTAGAATGTTCAGAGGAAAACCCTATGTTAAAGTGAAATGTCTGTTTACGCTTTCTTGATACCTAACTTTCCTTGGCTTGTTTTTTTTTCAAGAATTAAAGACAGCCCAAGAACAAAATAAGTTATAGAAAATTTTCTTGATACAGAGCTCAACAATCGCAGGTAAATTGTGGTTCACAAAGATTCTGCAGCTGAGAATATAACCTCTTAAAGATTGCTTTTTTTTGTAACTTTTAATTTTACCCCATACTGAAAGTATTGGTTTTCACAGTTACAGTGTAAGACATATTGGGGATTTCATATATTCTTTTTCTCAAAAACTCATGGACACGTCAAACTAACAGATAAAAACTAGTAGTAGTTGCCTACTTTTGAAAATTTAATATATATACTTTGTATGCGTTTCATTTGGCGTTCAGTATATGTACCAAGTATGATGATCATAGCTGCTTTAGTTTGTAAGATACAGAGTTGAACATTGAGCTAAACGCAATTTTTAACATTGGTTAACCAGATCACAGACGCCTACGAGGATGCTGACGCTGACACTAACGGGAACGCTAACGTATATTCGGACTACGACGCCGGGGGTATAGCATAAGCTCTCCTTTGCATTCGCAAAGGCCCGCTTAAAATGTTCATGTACTCCAATGTAACATAACAAGTTGCAAGGCCATCCATCGATTGGTTCCGGAGAAAAAGATTTTTAAAGATTTTTACCATGTAATATATGAGCGTGGTGACCATGTTGGTCATGTGACCTGGACTGCATGAATAAATTTTCGTTCACGCAAGCCCTGAAGGCTCTTTATGAAATTTTGGTTACAATTGGCCCAGTGGTCGAGATTGTTTTGCCAGAAAAAGTCTGTTTCAACATAAAAGCTACAACTAAAACGCCTTTATTATTGCTTTTATACTAGTCTTAACTGAACTGTTGTCATATGCCTCTATTTATATATTTCATTACGGTTTAAAACTGCAAAGAACATTCTAAGGCTGGACTTGTAACCAATATTAGTTTTTTTTAATATATAACATAAAATATATATACCTGTACATTAACATCGGGGTTTGAAAAACCTGTCTAAGGGTGCCACAAAATGCCAATGCTCAGATAAGCCTGCATAATGCTTTGTATCGGATGAACATGCAAATTATCCCCCAACCAATCCCTTAACTATCCAGATTTTAGTAAACCAAACTGCTCATGAACAATGTGGATTGACTGGTTGGTATAGGCATTCAAAGTTACAATATGCTAGAAGACAGATTTGAGCCATGACACAACAAAACCAACAAAGTAGCATGTGCGCTCAGCGAGTATCTGCCAGTCTGATCTGAGTCTTTGCTATGCGCTTAAAGGGTATCTAAGGGCCTAAGCTAGCTCCATGCGGACAGTGAAGACTCTGATCAGACTGGGGGGAGGCCCAGGCTGATCCAAGTCTTCGCTAGGCGCCCATGTGACTTTGTTTGTTTTTGTCCTGTCGCAGCTCATTTTTCATACATGTTGCTTCATGAAACGGGTATTATGCTTTATATGTATTCTGCATGGACTCATCACAAACTTTTCAAGTTTTCACTTATTCATTAGGTCTAAAAAATTTATAGACCTCGATTTTGCCTCTTCTCAATGCAGGTCAACTCGTAAAGGAAAGAATTTGCCTCTAGAGCAAATTTTTTCCTTTAAGAGAAGACACCCTTTTGCAAGGGCTCCAGCCACCCTGGAAGAAAACAGGAGTAACAAAAATTGTTCCCCTTTGTAAAAATGGTGTAAAAATTGAGATGTCACTGACCCATTTATCTTAAAAGAGCAGTGTCATGCAAAGGCTTCCCCAAACATAGCAAAGATTGTGTCTCACAACTGACAAGTCTATTTAGTTTACATATTTTAGATTCCTTACGATTCATACATTGGTGACAATAAGAGAGATTAAAGAGTGTGAATGTTAATGCTGATCCATACTGTAGCGATTTAAAATTTTCCAGTGCACTTTTCCTGATCATCAAATTCCAGTATAATATGTTGTCTTGGAAACAAAATAGTGATTTTGTTTTATTACATTATTCTTATATGGTGTTTCATAAATTTTATATACAGTAAATATATATCAGTGCAATATGTTATTCAATTTGTTAGAGTCATCCAAAATACTAATCAGGCAAAAGTAATGGGGAGTCGCAGAATGTTAATGATATCACTATATCACTGTAACAAGTTCGAGTGAAATTTTAAAAGGTGTCTGTTAAATGGGTGCAATTTCAGCGACTCCAACTCTTCTGTTTCCCCCCCCCCCCCTTCTCAATAAGGGTCAACTCTTTAAGGAAAGAATTTGCTTCTCTAGAAGCAAATTCTTTCCTTTAAGAGTAGATACATTGTTTGTAAAGGTTTGATTGTCTAGGGAAGAAAACTGAAGACACAAAAGTTGTTTCCCGTTGCAAAAATGGCAGATAAACATGGAGGTGTAGCTATATACCTTAAATAGCTTCATGACTGTCCATTGTGTGTGCTTGTCCAATCTTGCATGAATAAGTATGTTTAAAATTCTGCCACAAAAAGTCAGTCAGAGGTCTGAAACAAACAAACCCCATACACAGTATCATTTTTTAAACCTTGCCATGTTGCCACGATGACCTTGAAATGAGGTCAAAGTCACCAAAATTTTACCAAATAAGAAATTCCTCCAATCAAATATGCCAATACGTTCAAGAAATAAAAATTCAACATTAGAAGTCATTTTTTAAACCTTGCCATGTTGCCATGATGACCTTGAAATGAGGTCAAAGTCACCAAATTTTTACCAAATAAGAAATTCCTCCAATCAAATATGTCAATACGTTCAAGAAATAAAAATTCAACATTAGAAGTCAACCTCTGACTGTTACAATGGAGTCAAGGTCATTAAAACATCATTATCTAATGATGTAGCCATGCAAATGTGGTAGATATCTAATTGCTGGTTAAAGCTACACCAATACTTTTTGCACCAGTCTGTACATTAATTTTAGTGAATATTTAACATTCTATGTCCTCAGGTGACCTAGAAAATGAGGTCACGGTCTAAAAGCATAATCCCATACTACTCAATAGTCCAAGAGATATCCACAGATAAAACTGTGACCTTGGAAATGAGATCAAGATCACCAAGCCCTAATGATACTATAGCCCTGTGTCAGTGATACATCCATGTGAGTATATTGGAAATCATACTTTGCTTGAATAACTGGTTTCGGGGTGAAAAAATCTAAACAAATCTTTGGATTGGCCCAGTCATATAGCCTGGCACAACCTGTTTTCGACCGCTTAAGCATTATTTTGTCTCGTTTTATTTCCCTTCAAGTTCAATTCTTTGCCTGCCTTAATATGGTCCCTCAGTCAAAGAGCAACAAATACAGGACAGTGAAGTTTTGAGTTCCCTCCTTTCGGTCCAGCAAGGTCTTTCATTTCAGAAGTTATCAGAGGTAGGACATTCTGAAAATAAACAACCTAAATCCGACCGCCTGGGGTTAATATTTTCTGACAAAAAGAATTTGATTTATAAATGTTTCTATTCTGTCTATACCACCTTATAAAAGTAATACACAAACAAACTACTTTTGGATACAAGCATTAAGTCCAACACACTCGGTCAATATACATAAGGTACAGTTCTCTGAATGAATAGTAGGGTTCATATTACTGGTATACAATAATTTTTGCAGTCTCCACAGAGATGAAGCAAGTGCATTTCAACACAAGGAAACCTAGGCCTCTCATTAGTATAAAAGATAACTGTTCAAGACCATGATGAGGCATTTAATATTTCAATTTCTGACACATAAACAATTTAAAAAAGTTCTGAAAATAAAGAAAACTGCCATAAGCACAGTAGACCAAATATAAACCTGAAAATAAATTTGTATGGTAAGCTTTTCAGTTTTGTTGGGAAACAATGGTCATGGAAAATACATTTAATCATAAAGATGTATAAACAAAGACTACAGTTTCAAACATGAACAAATAGTAGCCATGGAAACAAGAAGATAATTTGGTAGTAAAAAAAACTTCAAGAAAACAGGGTACTTCACTGCAATGCTTATTCAT
Organism: Ctena decussata; assembly: GCA_963989385.1. Lineage (NCBI taxonomy): Eukaryota > Metazoa > Mollusca > Bivalvia > Lucinida > Lucinidae > Ctena > Ctena decussata. The sequence continues at coordinate 36,139,254 of OZ022513.1, forward strand.
GGCTCACACTCAGCTACCAAATCTAAACAGACACCGCTGCCTAACATGCCTGTCTCTGCTGTAAACAAAGAAAACATCACATCTGCAAAGTTCAGCTTGTTTAGATATTTATGAGGCAAAGTCTTAGGTGGCCGAAATTAGGCAGTGGTCGAAAACAGGTTGTGCCGGGATATATCTAATCCTGTAGAAATACATTTACTGGTTCCAAAGGTATCACAATTTTAGTGAACATTAAACACATTCAAGTCTTACTGTGACTTTGAAAGTGAGATGGAGGTCATCAACAAACCCTAATTAGCTCTAAAGTCTTTGCTCATGATATCTCCTTGAAAGTTTGGTGTAAATTCACAATTAATTTTAATAGTTTAGGCTGATCCAGTAATATATCCATGCAAGTTTGGTGAAAGTCCACTATTTGCACCAATTGGTTCAAGATATATTGTGCATACAAGCTGTCTTGACAATGCAGATATCAGTGCCCACATCATGGGATTCACACCTTTGTGGTGTAAGTGTGGGGGGATGCTTGTTTGCTTGCCACTCTTCAGATTCTATGGGATCCATAGTCTATCATATTTATTCTAACAGAAGACAAGAGACTTCACCATCTAGAATATGGCCAAATCTATAATTAAGCCAGTCTTATGTAATTCTGCTATAAGATTTTTTTCCTTCCAAAGCAATCCCAACAAGCAAATTTGTTGAATTTATGTCCCCCACAGAAGTAGCTCTGATTTGTGTATGGTTTAAGTTCCATAAAATTTTGTTCACTGGTTACTTAGTTAAAGCTAACCCTTTAGATTTCAAATCAAATCAAGGGCAATAACTCATGCATAAGTGAGGCCATTCTTAAAGACTTGCCTCTGCATCACCCCAGTATGATGATACATATTTATATTCAGTTTCGAAAATTCTGTTCAGTGGTACCTTAGTTAGGGCTAATTTGTGGACTTTAAATCATTTCATGGGCAATAACTCATGCACTACTGATGTCATGATGACAAAACTTGATATGCACTAGGGTGCTATGACAATACACTATTGTTTTAAGTTTCATGAAATTCCATGCATTGGTTACTTAATAATGACTTAAATTTATTGATTTTATAGGGATTTAAGGGCAGTTACTTATGCATTACAACAGGGATTCCGACAAAACTTGACCAGCACCATCATGTTATAGCCATGCATATTGATACAAGTTTCAAGCAATTCCAGTAATTGACTATTAAGTTACGGCTGAATTTGTCAGTTTTAAACTGATTAATTGGCAATACACGTAACTCTTGCGTAACCCAAGCCATTCTAATGAAACTTCATGTGCGCAACTGTGCTTTAGTACTTCACATATTTATGTGAAGTTTCATGAAATTCTGATAACTGGTTAATTAGGTATGGCTCATTTTAATGATTTTAAATCAATTCAAGGGCAATAACTCATGCATTTCTAAAGCCAGTCTGACTAAACTTGACATGCATCACCATGTTATTGTGATATATCTTTCTTTAAAGTTTCATAAAATTCCGCTTAATGATTACTAAGTTATGGTTCCAAATGGATGGACGGAAAGAAGGACAGATGAATGGATGGACGAACATTGACAAAACAATTTCCCTCCGCCTTTGGCGGGGGATAAAAATCTAGAGCTATCTTATGAGCTGGATCTGGATTTTTGGGGTTGTTGTGGAAGGAATATCCCCTCTTATAACCAAAAAGAATATGATATTTGCATGAACAGGAAAACTGCTTGCACAGATGCTCAGGCTATTCAGAAATTTGCAGACAATGCATACCCACATTTTTTCTTTGTAAGGCACATACCAATCTTTTCTAAATGCGAGTCATTCCTAAAGGAAGAAGGGAGAATTTGTTCCTTCAGGAGCAGAGTCTTTCTTTTATGAGTACCGTATATCTAATTTGAAAGAGCTGACTTGTCCAGGGAAGCAATCAGGTCCTTTTTTTACAAAATGGTGGAAGGACATAGAAACGTAGCCATACACCTTTTAAAATGTGCAGCACGATGTGATTTTTTCTGTATGCATTGGTTGTTGGTTGTTATGGGTTTAATGGCCCTTTGAGGCAGTATTTTAGTCTGTATCAGACCATCTCCCAGAGAGAGGGAGAAAGAAGAGAGAAATGATTGAAAGAATTTAAAACAATGCCCATCTGCACCTACTGCAACCACAGTAGGCCCTTGTCTTACTTTCTGTATTCACTTACCTTGAGGCAGCAAAAGGAAAGTGTTGGGTTATTTCTTTTTCATATTATATGCTGTGCCCAAGATACAGTAGGGCTCTAACAGCCTTCTTCCCCTACGACCACAAGACTCTGGAAAACATTTTACCTTTACTTTCATAAATAATGGTTCCTTTCATACAATCTTCATAATTATTTATGTATTTTTTGGGACACATTAAATACATAGCTCCAAATAATACAGGTCTCACTCACGGGCACTGCCCTTTTTTTAGCTCGCCTGAACGAAGTTCAGGAAGAGCTATTGTACTACCTCCGGCGTTGGCGTTAGCGGCGGCGGCGGCGTTAGCAAAATGTTAAAGTTTTACAGTAAAGTGTTTTAGGTGATGGGCAAGGCAGTATCAGGCGAGCTATCCTGTGCCGGTGACAGGTCTTGTTAAAATTTACATTGGACAATTGTATTGCTAGTCTGGACTAGTCTGATAAAGGTTAATCAAGGCGGTTCAGAAGAGGGGTCACAACATATATTTTTATCCAGAATTTACAAAATTATCCCTAATTATCATCAAAAACTCCCTCTTGTCTAGGGCTCTGAGTATATGTGTACAAGTCCATGTTTTTTTATTTATTTATTTTTTTTTCATTTTGACAAAAGGGAACAAGTAAGTGAATTCATGTTTGCTTCCTCATGTTCTTCCAACATTTTTACAAAGGAAAACTGAAGTGACTTCCTACAGTTTGCTTCTTGGGATAAGGAGGACTTTTCAAAATGGAGTCTACTTGTTAAGGAAAGAATTTGCTCTTGGGAAGCAGATTCATTCCTTTTAGAGTTGACCCCTATTTAGAAAGGAGATAAAAACAAATTGGCAGAGTAACTTCCCCTCTCCCGAAAAATGGATCTATGGACCTTAAGTAGATTGAGAACAGATTACATGAGTACATATTACTCTGAGAGAAAATCTGGCTTTTGATTACTGAAAGTACAAGTATTGTATGTTCCATTTTCATTTTTTTTCCAAGTATGAAATTATGATGTATGGGTATTTGAATGTTTACATCTCTAGGAACAACTTAAGGATGTCCGCTGGTGAAAATCATTTATTCAAACTTTTTTTTTTACTTTTGTGTTATTTCAATTCTTCCATCAATATGTAGTCCAAAAATGCAAAATAAAGTATACGTTAGTGTGGATTTTTTGCAGCACATGCCATGGAAGCTTGTGTGAAATTTTTGAGCATATTACAAAAATATTTAACCATGTGTATAAAACTTTTAAGAAGAGGAATCAGTTGATTGAATATTAAGTAATTACATGCGTTTCCTCTGACGACCACACAATGTCACATTGATTTCAAGCATAATTTGCGCACAGTCTTTTGTTAATTTCCAAATATTCAAAGGAAGTGTTACCCCACCCCCTTGACTTTGGCCTATTTTTGAAGCCATAAAAACGAACCCAGGCCACTTTCAAAAAATAGCGATAGAGGATGTTAGCACAATATTTCTGTTTATAATATTATATTGCTAGGGTCTTGTCTAAAGATAATTAAGCAAAAAATAATGTCCTGAAGCACTCTGTTATTAAATAGCACTTGAGATATGTTGGTATTATGATATCTTCTCTTCTTATTGAATTTAAGATTAATTGTGGAAAAAAAGACAAACTATTGAATAAATAAAGATATTTCGTTTAAAATTTAACAATACCTGACACAAAGTTTATTGTTAAACACGTGATTGAAGATTTTATATTAAAAACTATAAATGCCTTGGCAAAAGATGACAAAATTTATCCCTACCCCCAAAAGAATGTAAAATTTCTAATATTTTGTAATGCTGCACCAAAGTTATGAAAAATAACAGAAGCAGATTCTAACTTTTTCGTAAACTGTGAAAGTTTATCATTCAGACAATTATCTTTAGGAAAATTGGTAGAAAAATATAGGTTAGTGTGCAAATAAGAAAGAAAACTTGAAAATTTTAAGCCTACTCCCTTTTGTTTTTGGCTATGTGTAAATTAATAGAGAACTCACGGCTGCATCTGAGTTATCTGTCTAGTCCGATGAAAGAATTTTAATGTAAAACTGAAAACAGCCATGTTATTCTAAAATTATATAGCCTTTTCACAACCAAAGAGAACTTCATAAACAACTAATTGGATCTTAGGCTAATCGAAGCATACTCTAAGCCACCCCATGTAGAAACAACGGCTGCCTGTGTTGCTAAACTACAATATGTTTCTTTCATGTTTATGATGAAATCATTTCCAAAGTCTATTTTCTTGACTAGATGTTAATATATTCTTAACATGTATAAAGAAAAATATGGCAAAAATAAGCTGTTATATGAAAAAGCAGTTTTAGAATCATGGTAATTAACCCACCCACTTCGGGATCCACTTCAAGGCTGACTGATCTGATTTTAACATGACACACAGTCAACGTAAATTTCTTGATCAATCTCTGGTACATGTAAATTTATACATGTATAAATGCTCTTGAATGCATGCTCATTTGTATGATTTGACACAACAGTTTTTTTTAATTTAGGGCCTACATTATTTCCGAGCTTGAGCGAGCATGATAGAGAATTGAAAATAATAATAGATAAAAGGTGAAAAGTCAATCTGAATCTCTTAAACTATCTGTATGTGCCTTAAATTTATTGATATATGTAAAATAGTCTTGTATGCAAGATGCATGTAATATAAGCGTGACACCAACAGATTCGGTAATCTGCATATTTTCGAGCTTTGGCGAGCAAAAGTTTGAGTTTGAAAGGGAAAGCTACATAATGTCACACGAACAAATGCATAAGTTTCTTGGGTCTCATTATTCCAGAGGATTGGTTCCCTCTTCTTAATGCAGTAAGGCTGGAGTACAATCTATTATAAAATGTTCAGTCAGCGTTTTTTTTTTTCTAAGATTGAGCCGCGACACGACAAAACCAACAATGTGGTTGTGCGCCCAGCCTGACCAGAGTCTTCGCTGTCCAAATGGAGGTAGCTTAGACCCTTAGCTACCCTTTGAGCACTTAATGAAGATAAATGATTTATGCAATGTAAAAGAAAAATAAATTTGTATGTTTATGCTCTCTAGTTGCAGAATTTTTTTAAAATCGCGTAATTTTTATAAAACCTTGTTTCCATTGACGTCTATTATTTCTGTTTGTTCCAATACGCATAAATGATAAGCAATAAAATCCATACAATTTTAAGAGAATTTGAATGGGGGCCAAAAAGGGGCCCCTATCTATGCTACGCATAAATGATAAGCAATAAAATCCATACAATTTTAAGATAATTTGAATCGGGGCCAAAAAGGGGCCCTTATCTATTTATATATTTTGACCAGGTCCTTTACAACAAGAAATCTAATGCTGAATGCTCTGTAAAGCTGTAAATATTTAGAGCGTCTAGGGGCGAAGTCCCCTGAAGCCAAAAGCAATTATGTTGATGACAGGCACCTAGAGATTTGGTGTCACAAACGCAGACATTAAATGTACTGATTGGCATGATTTCATACATTAAGTCATACTGTTCTACTAGCAAATAATGATTTTTTTCTGGACATGAAGCACGCGATTTTTTTTTTTCGGTAAATGTTTGGAAGACAAGTTTGATTGAATAGAACTAATCTGAAAATGTAGTAGTAGTGGGGGTGGTGGGAGGGGAGGGTGTGAGTGAGGTGGCCTCTCGACCCCCAAAGCTGAAACCTTTTTTTTAAGGTGAGGTGGGAGTAATTGACAAAACACATGATTTTATTCATACTTCCTGATATTGTACATTTTCAGTCCCTCTTTCAGAAAATGTAATAAAATAGGGGGGTCGCCGATGTCGTTTTCAATATATCTGACGTCGAGAACGTCCATTTTTCCACATGTTCGACCCGACGTTATAATGGCGTTCTATGGAAAACGCACTTTTTTTGCTCATCACTCTTGGATAAAAACCTTCATTCTAAGAAAACAAAACACATTTTTTTCTTCAAAAACTAACACAATATGGCCCAATGATAGAAGCTTACATTAAAGCAAAAAAAATAGTAGGTCGCCGACTTAACTTTTTAGCTAATGTGCATAAAATGCCCAGCTTGCCGTCTCTGTAGACTGAAATGTTAACGTTGCGCAAGGTGACGTTAACGTTACTTAACTTTTCGCGCCACATATCAACTATCGCTTTTTGTTGGCTACCGGCAAAATTTGTCTAGACAATCACGTATGATTGTCATCTTCGAGAAAGTGCAGGATGAAGACAGATATAATTCACTTTTCTGCCAATCTCCGCATAAGGCGTCTTAACTGTTTGCCCTCCCATACAGTTGACGCGCGCCCGAGTTGACAAACTCTCTGAAGCAACATCTTAGGGGGCTTCCACGCGTTATGACATCCGAATATTTCCCTTGTCCACTTGTCGTTTGTACAGTGTAAGCGAGTCAAGTTTTCCAGTTCCTAACCCGACGCAAGAAAGAACATATAATGCTCTGCTTTATAACCTAGCGTCCCAACGACTGGACTTCGGACTCTCCCTCTCTCTCTCTCTCTCTCTCTCTCTCTGTAAAAATGATAGGTAGCTTGGATTCGCTTTAATGTTTAGGAGATGCAATAAAACGACTCTTTGATATACCCTTGCAACAAAAAGAAGAAATGAAAGACTAGGCCAGGAAAAAGAAACGTCACATTGTTTTAGCTTGTTGACAGTCCAGATCGTTGAATTATCGTATCAACGTCGATAAAAGATTCTGACTACATTGCATTGACGTTGATACGGCTGCCTGGCGTTGGTCAAATGCTCAGCGCCGTCGCCGGCTCGTGAAAAGTGGTCCGGCCATGTATTTGCGCGTACCGAAGGCACGAGAGAGGAACGCACGAGAGCGAAAAAACTCGTTTTTTTTTTTTTTTTTTTTTTTTTTTTTTTTTTTTTTTTTTGGGGGGGGGTGGGGGGGTGGGGGGCGGAGGGAGGGGGTGATGGGTGGGTTTCGGGAGATCTCTCCCGAGAAATTACTACATTCTGAAAGTTTGTAGGTGCGTTTATGTTGCATCTCGTTTAATTTATTATTATTATTATTATTATTATTATTTTATAAGTAAATTCGTAAAGATCATCGAGGAATTAGAGCTGACTTTCTGTTAATACAGACTGGTTTAGTTCTGATAGCCAAAACATTAAAACAAACAAATATTAATTATTTCGATCCGTCGGCAAGTCTCGTCAGGCGGTGGCAACCACCAACTTTATGCGACGGTTAGGTTTGATAAAATATTCCCACGACACTACTTTAGTCGAATTGCGAACCATGAATACTGAAAACTTGCTGAACAAAGGCCCATTTTGGAATTTGAACGTCTTTTGCTGATTTGGAACTGATGCGTGATGGAGTATTCATGAATTATGCAAATACGTTTTCAGAATTCGAATACGTCTGTAGTGTTCAAAAGAGTCTGTATGCATGTTACGTAATTTAAATGAAAACAAAATGGATCAGTTTGTCACACCTGAATAAATTATTGCTGGGTAAGCTTTCAATATTACATAATATTTTATACACTAAAGTTTCCCATTAGCTATTTATTTCATACAGCATTAAACACATTGATATTATTTTTATTCTATACAACATAGATTGCCCGCCGTTTTATAACCCTGTGATATAACTACCTATGTGAGATTTGATGAACCAACAAATTAACTGAACTGTTGCATATAGGATAAAGGCACCCAATAAACATGTTTATATCTCACGCGGCTTCATCTTTGATGTCTAGTTCTTTTAGGATATTCGTGTAATGAATATAAATTCTTAAAGACCTAGATCCTACCCGGATACTACCCGGTTTGAGACCGTAAGTGGGCGGCGCTACATGTATTGTTCAATTATTGTTTTACTGATAACAATTCATCCCAAGGTCCCAGGCTATTGGTAATTACCTTCACAGAAGCAACATCCAAAAATCAGATCAGTAATTGAACTTTCATGACTTGCTGGAGATGCTTACTGTTTGGTGCCTAGAGAAATACTGAGATGAGATGTTTCGATTCTCATAAAAATGGTCTTAAATGAAAGTAATGTCACGCCAGTTATACGCTCGCTCAAAAAAGTGGTCCGGCTATAGCCGGACCGACCGGACCGTCGGCGACGGCCTTGATGCTAGGGACAATCTAAGATTTTTAATATAACTGAAATTTGGCATAACTTTTGCTGATTAGTATTTTAAGTGTGGGTGGTATGAAAACGACTGTCTATGGCTGCTACCATGTTAACTGTAAAGTGCGTGATCTGACTACTGTTTGTACGTTTCTGGATTTAATTTCACGAGCCTTTGTTTGAAATAAAATTATTGCAACTCAAGAGCTGCGAACTCCGTCTAACAAACTGACGAGAAACTGTCAGAGAACAGCTTTCTCTCCATGGAAAACTAGCTATACTTTTTTCAGATTTTTTCTCTGCGGCACTTTCTATTTCCTTTAAATTTCAGCCAGCGCTCAGCCTCCGTGCATTTTGTGAGTAGTGATCACAGAAGCGGCTAACGTTGACGCCATCTTGTTTTTATTAAACGGAACGTTTGACATCATTACGTAACGTTGCGACAGAAACTGCCGCACGGCGGCGCTGAATTACTCCCACCTCACCTTAAACGTAGACGGATACAAAAATTCTGACCCCCATATGCCTAACAAAATATATGACCCCTCCCTCCCCCCCCCCCCCCCTGCCCCATGGTTTAATTATTTTCGATCCCCCAGTAGACCACCAAATCAAGAAATTAAAAAAAAATCCGACACCCCATCCCCACTGAATATACCCGGTCCCCCACCTAGTAATAAATGACTTGTCCGTAATAATCATGTCGCTGTGAGCGGGTAACATCAAAGCTTTTGATTAGTAAAATACCGCCCAAAGGATAAAGTATTAACCCCAAAATTTTGATATGGTGTCGGGTCTCAAGAACATAGACTATTTTACTGTAACCTGCCTTCGTAGAGGAGATTTGGAGCAGCATGAGGCGTGCATTAATGAAGTATGATGTAGGCTTTCAGCGCAGTTAGTTCACTAATGACAGAAGTAAAAAGTATGCAAAGACCAGGAACTGAAACAATCAAAATCCAAATCCAGCCCTCAAACCATAGTTGGAAACAACTAAGATTACAAATAATCAAGATACAGAGAACATATGGCCAACCGAGTGAGCAGCTTGTTCCCAAAAGGTGGCCACTCAGCAACCCAAACCGAACCAAAAATAATAAGAACATACATAAGGTAAAACATCACAGAAACTCTGACACCAAAAACAGGCAACAGAGACCCACAACAGAACTACCGCCTTGGAACGGTCAGTAATGAATTACTGGGGGGCTTAAATCGATTTTACAGGCCCAACCTCACCCTCAGTTTCTGAAGTGGTACAAAACATTTAGTTGGTTGTTCGGTTCGCATGATAACCCTCTAACTCGTCAATGAATCATCACGGTAAACACATAAATCAAATTTCAACACCATGAAGAAGCAAAGACGAGGACTCAACAGATACAACGGGCCGTCTGACAGGTGGAGATCCCTGTCCTGCCAAACAACCCCACTGGAAATCTGAAGCAAAAGAAGGTCACCAGTTGAGCCCCGGTGGACCAAGCAACAGACAAAAAGGCTCCGGTCCCAACCAACTACAATATATAGCTTTAGGTCGGGGCCATCATAGAGTCTGACGACCGATCCCCCGGTGTGCAATTAAAGAGTGCAGCAAAGTTATCAACCGTGATTGGGTTAATCACTAAGCATGCAGACTGTCGCATAACATTTAAATTATAGCCAATACGTTTGTGACGTATTATTATTTTTCGGAATTGATCAGAAAAATCAGTCCTACCCTTAATCTTTTTGAATTTGTATACTAAGTCACCATAAAATTCTGGTTCCGATAGGCCTTGGTGTAAAAGAAATTTTAATCCGACATCAAATTTTGAAACCAATTCATGGTGTCTGCGATAAAATTTAGAAAAAGCCTTTCTAAGCTTATGATACCGATAGCCCTGTTGAAGAAGTTTAGCAGTTAAACATTTATTACGAGCATTAAAGTCATCTACATGACTACACACTCTAGCAAATCTTATAAGTTGAGAAATATACACTCCATAAGAGGGACGACGTGGAACGTCACCGTCCAAAAATGGAAAATTAACTATATCAAAGTCAAAGTCATCACGTTTATCATAAATTTTAGAAGATACAAAACCGTTAGAAATAGATAGATGTAAATCCAAAAAGGGGGCCTCGGTATCTGAAGTATTAGCTTTATTCAATTTAAGTTCAGGTGGGTAAATTTGGTTAACCATGCTTTCAAAATAAGGATTATCAATATTCAGAAGATCGTCTAAATATCTAGAGGTTGAGTTAAATGCCTCAATGATATCAGCTTGATTATCAACAGAAAGAGAAGTCATGAAATCTCTTTCATAACAAAATAAAAACAAATCGGCCACAAGAGGAGCACAATTTGTACCCATCGGAATACCAACAATTTGTCTGTATAACTTATTACCAAATCTGATGTAAATATTATCTAAGAGATATGATAAGGCGTCACATACATTCTGACATGACCAAAGACTATATCCTCTATATATTTTACGGTCAGTAGAAGTGAAAAACGCTTTCTTATCGTTACAGGCAACATAAAGGGTATCTTCATTTTTGGAGAACTTTTTGAAGGCCCTCTCAATCAAATCAACAAGTTTTTCCTTTATTAAATTATGGGGTAATGTGGTATAAAGAGTAGAAAAATCATAAGTGGACAAACTAGTCGCACGGAACCCTCTTGACTTCAGTTTACTAAGTACCTCACCAGAATTTTTTATAGACCAAAACATATTTTTCCCTGACTTCACTCCACCACTGTCACTCTGGTCAGTATTTACGCTAAAATGAGCTGGCTGTTTGTTGCAGGTGCGCGAAAAACCACTTTCTAACTGATACCAAAGTAAAATTAAACACACCACTTAGCAATTCACTAGCAGTTTCAGATGAAGTCAGCTGTAGATTCTAATTGACAGCAACATCACACGTCATCGTTACGTGTACCAACGAACCTAAACCACAGGCGCTTGAGTTTTATGCTAATGATGCCGCCAAATATCCAGACTATGAGCTATTTTGAAGAAATGGACTATAGACTGCGTCAAGTTTAAAGGGTTTTGAGTTGTTGTTTTTAAGCATAGAACTTCAAGCGCCTGTGCCTAAACAAACCAGCTGTGCACAGTGTATTTGCAGAGATAAGAGAATTTCAGCCGTATGCCTAGGACTAGGCCTGCGTAGCAGAACATATTAGCTGAAGTAAGATTAAGATTATATCTGTCAACAGGCATATTTTTATATCATGTCTAGCCCTCAGACTCACTAGAGCTCCTTTGGTGTCTAAAGGATTTGGCCTCTCGCGGCCAAATGTGGGTGGGGTGTATGGGTCGCGTCAACTTGCTCCGAAGCTTGTAAAGAAAGTTGAATATTTTGTCAAGTAAAACCAGAGGCTGTCTGGCGGATGGGATGCCAGATGACATAGAAACTAAATGCAGTGTGTTTAGAGTTCCCAAGAATATATTTTGCAAATTGTAAAGGCATAGTAAAGCGGCTGGTGTGCAGCCAAATAACGGCATCACGGGTACGTGGGATCTAATATCTCTTGAGCGAATGAAAAAAAGGTAGTGCTCGAATGAAAATTATACAACAGCATTCAAAGTTTTTAAAAACATAGTGATTTTATATTATTTCTTAATTGTAAGACGGCAAAATTACGACACCCGACACTCGACATTCCGAACAGTTGTTGGCAGTTCGCGTTGCGCAGTGGTCTCAAATTTGTCACCAGCGGACATCCTTAAGTGACTTCCTGTTTGCTATCCTCAAGTTTTTTTTTCCAACATTTACAAAGGGGAACAACTTTAGTGACTTTCTGTTTGCTTCCCTCATGTTTTTCACACACCATTTTTACACAAGGAACAACTTGATTGACTTCTTGTTTGCTTCCTGGGATGATAAAGCTCTTACAAAATGGAGCCTACTTGTTAAGGAAAGAATTTGCACCTACGGAATCAATTTAGATGGGAGGCAAAAATGAATTTGGGAAAGTTGTTGTTCCTGAGAGTGAACCCATTCACATTTGATGATTTAAGTAGGTGATTGATATGGGGTTTACTGCACAGTTTTCAAGTATACCTGTATATCCCATGTTGAATTTTTTCAAATACAGTATCGGATCATCGACAGTATCGGATCACTCGTAAGTTATCACCCATTTTTCTCACAAATGAAGCAAATATTTTTTACCATTATATTACAGTCATCAAGTTAGACCAATGGCAAAGTGCAGGGTGAAAAATTCGAGCGAAATCTGCGGCTGTGAAACAAATCAGAGTTGTTGAAAAACTTGGACCCTCTTCAGCGGCGCTTGCATTTTGCCTGTTGCTCGTTACCCCCAAAATTGATTTCGGTTATTAGCTCACCTGAGCCGAAGGCTCACAGGTGAGCTTATAGTATAGGCAGGCATCCGTCGTCCGTCGTCCGTCCGTCCGTCCGTCGTCCGTCAACATTTTCAAACGACATCTCCTCTGAAACTACAAGGCCCATTGTTACCAAATTTCATATATAGCATCTTTAGGCAGGGGGAACCAATAATACTTTTTTTTATGCAAATTGCTTCAGAACTTTGGTTGCTATGGCAACTTAAAGTTTCCATTGACTTGTATGGGAAAAATTGAAAATTTGCATTTATTGCTTTGTCACTGCAGATATTTTGACAAATCTTTTACAGAAATGTTCCTTAAGTAGTCCTCTATCAACCACATGAAATTTATGTAAATTGCACAATTTAGCTGGTTGCCATGGCAACCGAAAGGTTAAAAATAGAAAAAATATTCAAAAATCAACTCCTCAGAAACTATGCAACCAATAAAGCTCAAACTTCACAGAAAGGATCTAAATACTAGCCTCTATAAAAATACTGTTTTTCTTGGCAATTGCTCTAGCAGTTTGGTTGCTATGGCAACTAAAAGTTGCCATTGACTTATAATGGCAAAATGGAAAATTTGCATTTATTGCTGTATCACTGCAGATATTTTGACAAAACTCTTATTGAAATGTTTTTTGAGTAGTCCTCAACCATCCCTATTAAATTTATGCAAATTGCACAATTTAGCTGGTTGCCATGGCAACCGAATGGTTAAAAATAGAAAAAAATATTAAAATATCATTTTTGCAGAAACTATGTGGCCGATAAAGCTCAAACTTTACAGAAAGGATTTTAGTTCTAGCCTCTATAGAATTACTGATTTTCATGGCAGTTGCTTCAGTACTTAGGTTGCTATTGCAAGTTATAGTTTCCATTGACTTATAATGGGAAAAATGGAAATCCGCAATTTTTGCTATCTCACTGCAGTTATTTGGAATTTTTTTTTTCTACAGAAATGTTTCTCGCGTAGTCCTCTATGATTCATATTAATTTTGTCCAAATCACTGAATTTTATTCGTTGCCATGGCAACATAAAGGAAATTTTTTCGATTAGGCCATATTGTACAATTTACTTTAGAGTTACTTACCCTTGAGTGCTGAGGATGAATAGACTCAGGTGAGCTACAGGACCAATGGTCCTCTGGTTTAAACTATTTTATCATTAGGCGATTGAAACCAATTTTGCTTTGTAATGTGTCCTAGCATCCCTAAAATTGCAGGCAGTCATTATTTTTGTGACATCCCAGTATTTGATGAAACTGCAGACTTGAAAAGTGGGGCACCGATGTGCGACAGTAACGGATCATTATATAATTTGAACTGAAATAAAGGCCTCAGCTGGAAAACTCCATGTTGGATGTATGATCTGATGCTGAAAACAAGTCATAAATCAACTACCTGAGTGGCTGTTGTGTCTTCTTTCAAAGGAGATCAGTATAAAACTAAGACAACGCCTTTTTTGTAAAACATCCCCATCCCACGCCCTACACACTAGCGTCTGATTATGAAGATTATGCGTAGCACAACTAAGCTTCTGCTAAACATTCTGAAGGAACATTCGAGATCAGCTCTCATGTGTGTTGTGAACCCAATAATGACTGGAGTTCTTCGGATGGACATCTGTACACTGTGTAGACTCAGATTAATGCCGGAGAACTCGTTGAATGACCATGAAGTGTTTATACACTGATTGCACTTAAATATCGTTAGGGCGGAAAATCACAATAAAATTTGTCGATCCTGATTAGACACTACGGTCGTATCAGGGTCTACACTTTGCAAAGGCAGATGATGATCTTTACTGTTTGAGTAGTTCCGTGCTATGGGGCGCAGGGGATTACTGAGTTAGGAATTTTTGGCATGCTTGTACTTTTGTATACATTTAACTTTTATTTAACACACATAACCCTTGCTGGTGAAGGACCACATGAAAAATATCGTTGAAAGGCCGCAAAATTTTTCTCTGAGAGTTTAATAGGTCCAAATGTTTAGGTAGCAAAATTAATGAAGCTAAGAAGGTTGGCACAATGTCTCCGAGAAACTCTCCTATGAAATAATATCATATGATCCGATACTGTCGCACCTGATTCGTTACTGTCGTAAGACCCCCCTGTAAGTCTCGATAGATTATCTGCCCTTAAAGGAATAAATTTTGTAAATATTTTGACATGGATAGATAGAAGGGATATTTTGCAATTGTTATATGTCATAACATGCATACTTTTAGCATTCACATACAGAAAAACAGGAGTTTTGTTGACCTTGATCCGATACTGTCGAGTCCACTGTATGCAGATAGGGTATATGGGTACATCTTTATGTGTTCCCTTCTTTTTACAGAGAGGCGCGGTAGCCGAGTGGTTAGAGTGGCTCGGTTATTGTGCAGAAAGTCACCGGAAGGTCTCGAGTTAGCAGCTCACTGTCGCCATCCGACAACTGGAAAACTCTCTCTGTCAACCCAGCAGTAAATGGGTACCTTTTTCGAATTAGGGAGGGATAAGGCAGCGAAAGGAGAGAGATGGGCTCCGCCTTTCATCAGCTGTGCCCAAGATACAGTGGGCCTCTAACCCCCACTGCCCTACAGCTATTAGGCGATGGGAAACCTTTACCTTTACCTTTTCTTTTAACAAATTAAGTGACTTCCTCTTTCCTTCCGTCATGTTTTTCCACCATTTTTACAAAGAGAAACAAAATCATTGACTTCCTGTTTACTAGAAACAAAATCATTGACTTCCTGTTTACATCCCTCATGTTTCTCATCCATTTTTACGAAGGGGAACAACCTTTGTGACTTCCTGGCTGCTCCCTGAAATGAAGAAGCTTTCAAAAATGGAGCCTGCTTGTAAAGGAAAGAATAGGCTGCTGGGGAGGCAAATTCTTACATTTAAGAGTTGGCACCTGTAAATTTAGGAAGATGGCAAAAATAAAGATGATAGAGTTGCTGCCCCTGAGTGTACCCATTCTTTTTTTCTGAACGTCCTGAAGAGTAGACTTTATTGGAAGAACTCTGTCCTCCAGGGAGGCAAACAGGATCTGTTGTAGGGCTGGTGGAGAAACCAGATGTTGACCCATCATTTGCCTCCCCCTCCTGAGGGGGTCGGCCCTTGTGGGTAGTTTGCTCCTCTGGGAGCAAATTCTTTCCCTGGGGTGTAGACTTCATTTATTTGAAAATGAGGTCCAGAGAGGCATACAGAACTTCATGAAGAGATGCGTCCTTCAGGAAAGCAAACCAGAAAACAGGAGTTCTTGTTGCTCCTCTTTGTAAAGTTGACAGTTGCTTCCCTTTGTAAATCGGACAGAAAATACAGAGGTTGACTGGTCAGTATAGCATAATCATTAGAATAACTCTAGCTTATGACATTTCTGAATTTGCCAAAGAGACAACTACATTTACAGAGCTGTGTCCTTCAGAGAGGCAAACAGGAGTTTATGATATTCACATTTATAGGGATGGTGGAAACCCCAGATGTTGACCCGTTAGTTTTCTCCCTTCTTTAGGGGGTCATCACTTGCTGGGAAGTTTACTCCCTTGGGAGCTAATTCTTTCCTTTGGGCTAGACCTCAGTTAAAAGGCTACCTTTTCCAGAGAGGCATACAGGAAGTCATTATCCTTTGTAAAATTGTTGGAAACACGGAAGTTTGAATAAGTGATGGGGTCTTTGTTGGGACTAATGAGATTTACATTATCTGGAGATCTGGTTTACCACTCTCCGAGTGTCGACAGTCAGTCTTACCTAGTCTGTTTTGAAGCTTCCTTCGAATTGTTTTGTTGTTAATTATTTGTGTTGTGGTGACATGTTACATTGTGACTTGGTACCTTGGTTAAGGGTCCTGGTCATTGAATAAAACCTTTAAACCATCTGACATCCACTACAAATAAGTCCTTTGGAAAGCATTGCAACAATATATCATTTCCTGTTTGTATCAAGTTGGAATGATATGATTTTCTTTACTGTGATTTATTGCTGATTTGAATATGGTGTTTGTGGGCAAAGGTTTTGAAAGAGCAAGGAACCCGAATTCCTAGTTTAACATTGTGATGATTAATCCAAGGAAATGTCAGTGAACAAACCTCGTTATCGCAATTTACTGGCTGATGTTGACGTTGATCCATCAGACAGTGCTGCTTATAACACATGACTAAACTGTTTAATGGTATGTCAGTATGAAACTATTAATTACCAGTTATAATTGATATAAAGCATCTTTAATTAATATAAAGGATAAAGGATCTTGCACAAGTGTACATTTTGTATGGAATTTATGAAACTATGACAAGTTTCATAAATTTCATATGAAATGACCCTGACAATAAGATTCTATTTATCAAATGACTGTTTGTTTTAAGAGCGATCAAACATGATTTTCCATTCTTTAACTTTGCAAGGTTCCAAGGAAGGTTTTTGATCATATTTGATCGCTATTAAGTCCAGCATTTTTATGCCCCCGTTTCAACAGTCAGGGGGCATTAAGATTTGTTCCTGTCTGTCTTTCAGGCAAGTTTTTGCATTGTAGGGTATGGAGTTTGTGTAATCAACTTCCTCATTTTAAAATGGATATTTTTTTTAACTTTGCATACGCATTGTAGACGTAATGAAAACGTGCATGTGGGATTTTGTTAGAGCTAGAACCAATTTTCACAGAATTATGACCTATTGAACTTAGTCATTATAGGCAAATGGTTGAATTGTAGGTTGTGGAGTTTATGTAATCAATTCCTCTCATGATTTTGAATGTGTAATCAACTCCTCTCATGATTTTCAATGGATCTTTTTCAAACCTTGCATGCATGTTGGGACATAATGAAGATGTGAATGTGGCTTTTTGTTGGAGCTCAAGTTAATTTTGACAGAAGAATGGCCTTTTGAACTTGGCCCCAAGGTTATAAAACTTTTTTCATGCTCAACTCAGCTGAGCAGCATGAAATTTTACTTGCTAATAAATAGCAAAGTACTAATATGTACAGTTGTTTTCTTGTTGGGTTTAGCTGAGTATCAAATTTTCTCTGCTGAAAAATATGAAAATGCCAACATAAGTTGGCATTTTCATATTTATCAGCAGAGGTAATTTCATGCTCAGCTGATTTGAGCATGAGAAATGTTTTATAACCTTGGGGCTTGGTCATTTTAGGCAAAAGTTTGCAATGTTGGGTAGGTATTTTGTGTAATCAGCTCCTCCCACAATTTTCAGTGGCTGTTTTTCAGACATTGTATACTTGTTGTGAACATAATGAAGATGTGTGTGTGTGTGTGTGTGTGTGTGTGTGTGTTTGATGGAGAAAAATTTAAGTTTGAAGGAATTTTGCCCTTTTAAACTTATCATTTTCGGCGGCATTTTTGCACTGTTGGGTAAGAAGTTTTTGTGCAGTGTTTCCAGTGGATTCTCTTTGCAGACAATGTTTGTGCTTAACAAGTGCTTTAGGGATGTACACATGTCCTGTGACAGGCGCTGCATGGGGGCATCATTAGTGTCTTACAGACACCATTTTCTAGTTATTTTATGCTTAGCAGTGAATTCAATGCATATCTAGAAAAATAAAGGTGATATTGTCTGCAGTAAAATATATTGTATCATTTCACTAGTGACTGATATGATTCATTATTCCCCCTACATACAAAGTATGTCAGGGGGTATATAGTTTTTGTCATTCCGTCCGTTTGTTTGTTTGTTCGTCTGTCCATTCGTCAACTTTACATCAAAGTTTTATGGGTTGCTCATATCTCTAACCACACATCAGATTCTTTTCATATTTGATTCATATCTCTATAGCATTACTTTTGATGTGAATTAGCTAAACCCCTGGGTCAGGTCCCAGGGTGGGACCAGGGATCAATAATTAGGACTTAGGCATTTTCATTATGTCAAAGTTTTGCCTTAAACCGATCTGATTGCTTATATCTATATAACTGCATTGAAGATTTCTTCCATATTTGGTTCATGGTATCCCTGCATCATTGTTTTCTTTATGGACTACCTAAGCTGCAGGGTCAGGCTCATGAATGAGGCCAGGGGTCAGTAACTAGGACTTAGCCATATGCTGTATTTAATTGGCAAATAGTTATATCCAATATACTTCAGTGGCACCTAATGATACATGAAAGGTTTATTTCATACTGGTTTACATCATACTGGTTTACATCATGTGGATGCTGCAGCTGTCCTAGGTCAAGGCCACAGACTTAGAATTTTGTACATGTATGACATTTGCATTGAAGTTGTGTGTTAAAGTATGCTTTCATTAGGCGGTGGCACTGGTCATAGGTACACATGAGCCTCTGCTCACTTGCTCTAGTAATTTTTCACTGCAGTAAACTGCAGCCGCTTTTGACAATTTTGGACTTAATTTCTTTCCGAAAAAGTCTGAAATGTAGCATTCTGACATTATGCTACAGATGTTAGCATGCCAAATCAAGTAATGACATCACATTTGATTTCAGGTTTTGAGCCGGAGTATAACTAATTTGCATGCGACATCAGTCTGACGGCAGCTGCAAACGGCTTTCTTAAATTGCCAATTTCTTTTTATTCGTTCTTTCGGATGGCCTTATTAGCCATTTTCTAGGTGCAAACTATAGTTTCACCCAATATTATACCCACTAAATGTGCTAAGACAAGCAAAATTAATAAGAAATGACTATGAAAAAAAGTTATTTTTATTTTCGAAACAGAAAAAATGAAAAGAAAATTCTATTTTCGATAAATACCAAAAATATTTCATGTGTTGAAAATATTAGAATTTCACTCATGCTACATACTCGTGAATTTTTTTTTTTATTTTCAACATATTCAATGAAATATATTTGGTATTTACCTTAAAAGTGTTGTTGTGTTATTGTTTAATGCCCACAGTAAACAGCTATGGTTGAGTTCATTTTCATGCGTTTTCTAATTGTTTTTGCTTTTTCGTCAAAGATGCAGAGTTATTGCCCTTTAGCATCACACACATTGATAAATTTTTAATTAAGTTCAGTTTAACATAATGCTGAATGGATATTTTTTCTCAGTTAAAATCATTTATTAAAGAGTCTTTCTTTTACGGTTGATATTTTGCTTTTGTTTATTTCCCCTACCCCCTGTTTTTGACATATTTTCCACTTAGAACGCATAAAATATGCATTTTCTTTGAAGACAAGGATATGTTTGATACAAATTCAATAAAAACTGACCTGTAGTCATAAATTATCAGCAACAATATATGCATAACTTACTACAATGCTAACATAGAGCCAAAATGTTTGCTTACCTGCTCAAAACAATTTTTTTTAATTTTTGTAACGGTGCAAATTTAGTATGCTTATTTTCCCAAGAAGATGCTCTTACCCCACTCAGTTTTTTTCATAGTTACAATCATGATACTTAGTTTATTCAAGAGTAGCTATGTAAATTATTCGTAGAGGCCTGCAATTTTTTTTATACCTCTTGAAATATTGGCATTTTTTGCATTTTTCATTTTTAATGAAACTCGCCAGAGTATGTATTGTCCACAATGAAAGTCCTATTAGCGACATTAATTTATTCTTAAAGTCTGTTGTGAAACATGTTAAATAAAACTCAAATATTTTACAGGTTTAATTGTTTCTCCTATCCACCTGTTGATTATTATGATTTTTTATGGGTGAAAATATGCCATTTTTAATATAAATCAAAAGAATTTAAGTCCAAATTTCGCTGAAATCAACACTGATGGTTACCATGGCAACAGAAGTAGATGTCAAAGTTTGAAAGGTTATTTTCTTATACCTGAGTGGTAAGGACCATTGTGTGAAAATTTCAGCCAATTCTGAGACGGTGAGTGGAACGCCCCCATTCAAAAATTTTGGTCCTTACAGAGAATTGATGTTAAAATATAGGTTCATTCTGAAATCTAGAGTTGAGGATTCTGACAGTGAGCATGACAGTCTGTTATAATGGACCCCCTGAACAAAACACACCAGGAAATGTATTATTATTAAAACTTTATTTTAGAAGATATTATATGGAAAATAATCAGATAAAAACTTTCAATGTCATCCGTGTAAAACAAATAATTTATCAAAAGTACAGCATATCACAGAAACTTGAAATAAAAGCAATTTATATGATTTGTTTTGATTCAGCAAGACATAATTAAAATAAATACATTTGAGCTTGGACAGGACAAAACCAACAAAGTGGCATGTGCACCCAGCGAAGACTCAGATCAGCCTGGGTATCTGCCCAGCATCCGGCCAGGCTGATCAGACTGGGCAGGTGGCCAGGCTGATCCGAGTCTTTACTGGTCACCCATTCCACTCTGTTGGTTTTGTCGTGCCTCGGCTCATTTGCTGTAGCAATAGATAAGAATATATTGATAACAAATATTGGGGACTAGAACAGATTATCATGATTTTCCTCTACATCAAGACGACAGCCATATCTGGAGTGTAAAATCAGCTACTTGACGAATATGGTTCATGTAGAAACTGGCTCACAAGGGACGCAATTTGCTGGAAACAAATAAAAGGGAGAACATTTAGAATCTGAAACTGTTTATTCAGTAGATGCATACATCCCTATGTAAATATGTGTGTGTGTGTGGGGAGGGTGGGGGGGGGGGTTATACTGCCATGTTTTCCACTATTTTTACAAAGGGAAAGGAAATAACTTTCGTGATTTCCTGTATGCTTCCCTGTACAACAAAGCCCTTCTGAAATAGGGCCTTCTCTTAAAGGAAAGAATTTGCTCCCAGTGAAGCAAAGTAGAGGAGCAAAGTCTTTCCTTAAATACTTGACCCGCAATGAGAAGGGAGATAAATAAGAAAATGGTTAAGTTGCTTCCCCTAAAAGTAATCCCATTCATCTTAAGACTTTCAGTTTATGTCAACAATGCACTACCAAATCTAAGCTATTAAAATACAATTATTAGTTAATTATGAAGGATGATTACTTTATACCTTACACTTGGCAATTAAATTACAAAATACATGTATTTCTGTCCATAAACAATTTTTTCCCAATTACTTGTGTACAGTTTGGTCCATATCCATTCACAGTAGTCACAAGAGTGAGGACAATATTTTTGTTCTATTTATAGCACAATGAAATTTATTTTAATGACACATCCTGAAACGCAAGTATGTTCTATTGAACATCATTCCAAATATTAGAGTAATTTATATAATAATTCATAGCATTATTTATTGACTAAAGTCACTATGCTTATGACATTTTTTCTGAGAAAAAAAAATGCCAAGTGACCTTGACCCTCATCATATCATCATGAAACACTAACCTGTCATTAACCTCTGTGTGTGTGCGTGTGTAAGTGTGTGTGTGTATGTGTGTGTGTAATCGCTACTATATGTGATTTATAAATTATATGTAGTTTGCCGTTAACCCACTGTTTGGGTATAGTTGATCAAAAATAATTATTCTTAATTCTTACTCTAACCTGTCAAAGATTTGTAAAAAATTGTATTAAAATTTGTCCAATAATGAAGTTGCTAAACTGATGACATGTTTTTGTCTGAAAAGTAATGTTGACCTTAGACAAAGTGCCTTGAAACTCAGGCTCATTCATGGTGTCTTCCTACCCAACATTTGTTTAAAATTAGGTCAGAATCTGTCAAAAAATATGGTAGCTTCAGCCATGATATTTTTTTCCAAAAATACCTGACCTTGGTCAAATAGCCTTTACCATAATTCTAAAAGTATCTTCATACCCCAAATTTATGTATTTTTACATCAAAATCTTTCCAAAAATGAAGTCATTGCAGTGATGTCAAACATTTTTTTTACCTTAATAATGGGACAGATAGGTCTGAGCAGATAGTGCAGACCTAAATCAAGCAGTCTGATCAGAGTCAACACTCTTTGCCACCCTATATGCAACATTTGGACTCATTACTGCATTGAAAAACAAACTGCTCAATTTTTAGGACAGTTACTTTATTTCAGGTGTCCCGATTTTGAGAATTTTTATGGTATATTCTACTTCAATACATACCTTTCTTGCAAACTGTAAAGCAATAGGATCACTTTCTTTGGCAGCTGCCATATTGGCACAGTGGGCTGTTCCCTCAATATATACACCATATATATCATAGACTGGCTCATTCTTGAGAATGCTCAGCCAATGCCAGGGATCAATAGAGCCTAACACATGAAAAATAAACATGGTAGTGATATCATCATGACCTCATTTTGTGAAGGTACTAAGCACAACAGTTGATATTTCCATAGTTGCTATGGTAACCAATCTATGGCATCATCTCACATATAATTTGAGAGGAGCATGGCATACAGTGTATGCCATGCTCCTCTCAAATTATAAGTGAGATGGTATCTAAAACTTAACACATTGGGAAAATGTGATTTTCTCAAAACTATAATTCATTCTGAAACAAGGCCATCGGCCAAGTGTCACCTGACTTTTGAAATGTGACACAAACTGCAGCCCTTTATTCTGTTTCAGAGTTTACAGAAAATATGTATATTACAGAACCTGGTAAGCAAATAATAACTGAAGCACAAGCAAACGCATATACCAAATTACTGGGCCTATAAGAAGTTGTAAAATACTTAAGTTTAGAAAGGGGCATTTACGTGTAAAATTGGGTGACTGAAACTTTAGGCCCTTACAGAATGCCCAAAACATCAAGACTGTATACCCAATAACAAAATAACAAGGGCCATAATCCTGCTAATATGAATCTGATGAAAAATGAACAATGCATAAATGAAAATTCAACCCATTAATATGAATAGTTCTGGAGTTATCCTTTTACCTTGAAGTAAATGTTTATTATCTATGAAAGGGGAATAACTCTGTCACAAATCAATTTAGCACATCCTAACAATAATCAGAATAATCAATTCACAAAATTCTAATAGCACACCAAATTTCAGCTCTCTCTGTCAAACCGTTCAAAAGTTGGAAAAATGACAAAGGGCCATAACTTTGTAAAAATAGAACAATTGAAAATTACAAAACCACATGCACATCTTCAGATCATGATGAAACATTCTGCAAAATTTCAAGTCAATCTGACAGAAGATGTGGTAGGAGTTGTGGGGACAAGGTCTGAGTCAGCAAGGGCTGTATCTCCATCAAAAATGACCTAAACAAAAATCAAAAACCACATGCACATCTTCATATCATAAGAATTCAATCTGTAAAATTTCAAATCAATCCGATAAAATACGTAAGAGGAGTTGCGGGGACAAGATTTCGGACAGACAGACAGATGGATGGAAGGACAGATGGACAGACAGATGCACACAGACCGACAATGGTCATTTCTATAGTCCCCCTCTGCCTACGTCTGGTGACAATATTTTAATTCTCTGTGAAACATGCATTACTATCATAACTCCTCCATTACATGCCAAAAGCTTGCTTAATGTATCTACTAATAGCAAGCACTCAAACTAGTCTGTGAATCAGTGAAATTTAGCTAGAGATGTTATTTTGTGCATGCAACCTCCTAAGGCTCTGTATATTAAATGATCTGACCAGCCTGTGCAGATGAAAACCTGTATAGTTTTCTGTTTGCATATGTATTAAGCACCATCTGTAAGGACATAAAATCCATTTAAGGGCAGTAATTCATGCATTACAGATGCCATTATGACAAAACTAAAACTGCATAATGGTGATATATATTTATTTTGAGTTTCATAAAACTCTGTTCAGTAGGTGTTACTTAGTTACGGCTCAAGACATTTAAAGGAACGATAGATGGATGGACAGACAAATACTATCCCTCCCTTCTGTAGGGCATAATTAAAGAGACAACATGCCTGTTCAGATAATATAGTTTTTGCCAAGAAATCAGTCCAAGAAGTTCCATCCTTTCCCAGAGGCCCCTAGACATACTCTGCCAAAGCCATGTATCTAATACCTCTAAATGCCCACTGACAGCTTCCCTTAAGCAGTAATTAGTTAGAAAGAAACAGATTTTTGGAGTTAATTGTAGCCCAAAGAACCATGGGCAGCCATATTTGGTACTAAAACCTTGCTGCCATATCAACAGGGCAGTCTTAAAGAAATGCATTTCTTTAAACGTTAGATACAAATGATAATTGTTCATGGTTTCTTTTGCTTATTAGACAAGGTTTCAAACAAAACCTCCAGCTGAACATAGCTGTATGTACCCACCATTTACAAATATTATTTTTGACTGTTGAGTGTTGTTAGCACCATAGTAATCATTTGTAAAGCGGACATTGTTTGGAACATCAGCCATATTAATCTTGAAGACTTTCTGGCAGATTTGCAGGTCACTGTCGTCAAGGTCCATCAGAGGAGAGAAAGGACAGCTTGTATTCTTATCACATGTCTGATCTGTAATATATCATATATATCATTAAAAAAGAATACCATATTAATCCTATTAAAAGCTCCAGAGGTGTTGCATATAGCCAAAGGGGGCGTTATTTAGAGTCTAAAATGTAGTAAATCGACCACTGCCCAATACCTCTAATAAACAATTAAGGTGAATCGGTATACTTGCAAGGGGGTGGAACTCTACTATTTTTGGCTCTCTTTTCAGTAGTGGTCAACTCTTAAAGGAATGAATTTGCTCCTCTAGGAGCAAATTCTTTCCTTTAAGAGTAGACCCCATAGGAGCTATCCGCTCAGCCAGTGAAGCAAACAGGAACTCATGCAAGTACATATAAAATTATTTTCGGAAAAGAGGTGGGGGGCGTTTATTAGAGCAGGGATATTTATTAAGATTAATATGGTATTATATACATATATTATTACAATAGGATAGGTTTCTTTATAAATTCAAAATAATGATGCCTAAAATAATTACCGTTAAGTACCCTGAACATGGAAGAGTTTGGGTTTACAAAATGTATTCAAAAGATGCAGATGGAATGGCTTGCACTGTGATGCCAAATAGTTAACCTGAGGGATGGATATTTCTGTCTGCACCTCACACCTATGACAGGTATTTTTTCTTGCATAGCTTCTTCTTTACATTTGATTATGAACATAGAACTTGCTTGATTTATAACTTCAGTGTTTCAGATGTTTCAATACTCCTCGCCAAAAGTTTAGCATATTTTCAAAGTAAATGTACCAGGATTAGAGATCATAATGCTTTAGTTCAAACATTCAGTTTGAGGATAAATGCATTCTTTCATTAACACCAATGCTTAAGCATTGTTAAAACACCCAATTTAAATTGATTTGAGTAAGCACTGCACAAAGCGTGCACAGAAAATTCACTTTTTCAAAAATTATGATTTCTTTTAATGATTATAAAAGCTGTAATTTCATATTCACCAAAATATTTAGTGTTACAGAACGTTAAATTGGTGTAACAGAAAAGTCACTCACAGCGCATTACAACGATTTTTTTTTTCTTGCCAAAATGTGTAATTGGACATCTACATCTTTGCTCAAATTCTGCGGTTGTTTCTCAAATTCAAATCAAAGTACGATAATTAATCATTGGTGTTGATGTTACTTCCACAGAAAGTCAGAATTCAATTGTTACTGTCTCCAATGAAATTTTTATATTTGTTTTAACATTATGCTAAACTTTTGGCGAGGAGTATATTTTAAAAAAAAAAACGGATGCACACTACAACACGCTTACAAAAGCATTTTCTAGGGGCCTTTTAGTCGAAAAGCAATTAAACCTAGCAAAGTAACAGCTCTTGGTGAAAACATAGAGTGGAGGTACAATTATGGAACATTGTAATACTTGACTAGTTCTGTGCTTTATGTTAAAGAAAAATGCTTACAGTAGCCAAACTGTGAACAAGTCTGATATATCCACTGTCTTATTCCTGGTCCAAAGCTTTCTCTGTCTACTGTTGTATTCATTAACTTCAAGGTATAGTTCAGGTAGGAATTATCAACACATTTCTCTTTTGTTATTTCCATCCATTCCTAGAAAAACAAGGCATCGCAGGCGATACAAATCCCCTCACACAAGACTACTTGCTCGAGATATTGTCATACCCTACATTTGTGTGAAGTTATTTTAAAATCCATGGAGAAATGTAGGCGCTAGAGCGATGACAAAGTTTTTCTAAAAATAGCTACAGTGACCTTGACCTTTTAAGCGAAGCACCCTGAAAGTCGAACTTGCTCGAGATATTGTCATGCCCTACATTTGTGTGAAGTTATTTCAAAATCCATTGAGAAATATAGGCACTAGGGCGCTGACAAAGTTTTTCTAAAAATAGCAACAGTGACCTTGACCTTGGGCGCAGAACCCTGAAAGTTGAACTTGCTCAAGATATTGTCTTGCCCTACATTTGTGTGAAGTTATTTTAAAATCTGTTGAGAAATGTAGGCGCTAGAGCGATGACAAAGTTTTTCTAAAAATAGCCACAGTGACCTTGACCTTGGGCGCAGCACCCTTAAAGTCGAACTTGCTCGAGATATTGTCATGCCCTACATTTGTGTGAAGTTATTTCAAAATCTGTTGAGAAATGTAGGCGCTAGAGCCATGATAAAGTTTTTCTAAAAATAGCCACAGTGACCTTGACCTTGGGCGCAGCACCCTGAAAGTCAAACTTGCTCAAGATATTGTCATGCCCTACATTTGTGTGAAGTTATTTCAAATTCCGTTGAGAAATGTAGGCGCTAGAGCGATGACAAAGTTTTTCTAAAAATAGCCACAGTGACCTTGACCTTGGGCGCAGCACCCTGAAAGTCGAACTTGCTCGAGATATTGTTATGCCCTACGTTTGTGTGAAGTTATTTTAAAATTCGTTGAGAAATGTAGGCGCTAGAGCGATGACAAAGTTTTTCTTAAAATAGCCACAGTGACCTTGACCTTGGGCGCAGCACCCTGAATGTCGAACTTGCTCGAGATATTGTTATGCCCTACGTTTGTGTGAAGTTATTTCAAAATTCGTTGAGAAATGTAGGCGCTAGAGCGATGACAAAGTTTTTCTAAAAATAGCCACAGTGACCTTGACCTTGGGCGCAGCACCCTTAAAGTCGAACTTGCTCGAGATATTGTCATGCCCTACATTTGTGTGAAGTTATTTCAAAATCCATTGCGAAATGTAGGCGCTAGAGCGCTGACAAAGTTTTTCTAAAAATAGCCACAGTGACCTTGACCTTGGGCACAGCACCCTGAAAGTCGAACTTGCTCGAGATATTGTCATGTCCTACACTTGTGTGAAGTTATTTCAAAATCCGTTGAGAAATGTAAGTGCTAGAGCGATGACAAAAGGTGAACATACGTACGTACGTACGTACGTACGTACGTACGTACGTTTGTACGTACGTACGTACGTACTTACGTACGTACGTACTTACGTACGGGACAAAACCTATATCCCCTCACCACTTCGTGGTGTGAGGGGATAATAAATGACTGGTACCTTACAGGATGTGTAAACAGGAAAGAATCATACAGTCTGATCCAAGACTTCTCTTTTCATTCTATGAAATGGACTGCCATTTTACTCTTTCTTCCCTATCTATTGATATCCATAATTCAAAATGTGGATATCCACAATTCGAATTATTAATATCTACAAATCAGGGTGAATATTGGATATCCATAATTTGAGTTATATGTATCAATAAATCGATTTATGGATATCTATAATTCGAATTATGGATATCAATAAATAGGTAATAAACAGTAAAACAGCACCCCATATCCTGGGAGTCTTAAACTGGCAAATGATAAACAGTTGACAGTTTGCACAGTTACAAGGGGCATTCATTTAATGTTGTCATTGGGGTTCTACAGCGTTATCAATCCCATTCACATTTCGTTTACTTTAGCCTTTCGAAGTATTCTCCCTTGACCGAAACACACATTTCAAGTCTGGAAATCCAATCTGTAAAGGCAGAGAAGTAGGCCTTTTTAGGTATACCCTGAAGACACTGGTAAATTGCACTAGCAAGTGCACTTTGGGATTCATAACGATGACCAGAAAGGGTTTTCTTTAGTAAACAGGAAAGAGTTGCAGGGACTAAGGTCTGGCGAATGAGGTGGATGAGAAAGCTGAACTACCTTCTCCTTTTTCAAGAAGTCTTGGACAATAATACACTTGTGAGCAGATGCATTGTCATTAATAAGACCTCTTAAACCGGTTGCAGGTCTACGTTTTTCATAGTGTGCCTTTACTTTTGATGACAAACCATTCTTATAAAATTTACCTGTGATTGTCTTGCCATTTGGTATGGGAATTTGAACAATGGGTGCATCGCAATTGAAAATACCGCATACAAAACTTTTGCCGTGCTTTTAATTCTTTTGGCAATGACCGGCCTTGCTTCTTGGCTGGCCGGGAAGGGACTCATCTTCAGGTCAGTTTTAGTATCTTTAAATTTATCATGCCACCTGAAAACTGACCTTTTAGAAACAACAGATGTCCCATGTATCTGATACAGTTCACAAATCCAAAAATCTTAAGGCAATGGTCAAAAGAGCAAAACAAAAGGGTAAGTCTGCATTAAACTTATTCTAAGCAAACTTTCATTCATTTGCTGAAGGTGGCAATTTGTGCTACAGACAAATATAGATGATAAAAATTTAAAATAATTAGGATACCAAAAATAATCATCATAGCCATCCTAAAAATGGAAAAGTTTGGTTTTACAATGTAATTAAGTAAAGCATCTAAAAGAAGCAGATGGTCTTACAAACAGTTGTAGACCCTGATCAGATTGCTCCAAACATTGATCAGACTGCTGCAGGAGCAGCGTGATCTTGGTCTGCACTGTTCGCTCAACCTATCAATCCCAAACTAATGTTTACAGATATATTGCCTAACTCAAAACACATCAGCTTACTTTATTTAGTTGTACAAGATTCTTATATGGATCACCAGCCTGTGTCATCACCGCACATATATGAGAAATGTTTGCTCCCGGGAGTTCATTGTTGTATTGCACTGTACCCATGAAAATTCCAGCCGTATTTGACGCAAATGTTACAATGTCCATTTTTTCACCAATTGGTCCACAAGATACAAAATCTTCAGCTAGCTGATCAAGCTGGCCATCGGCTATCATCTGGTCAACAACTTGAAATGATTTTGTTACATAGCTTAGGCACTGAAACAGACAATACACAGCTCTTAAGGTACCTTAATGACCCTAAATAGTCAGACAGATAGATCTGAGCAAACATTGTAGTCCCAGATCAAACTGCTCCTCGAGGAGCAGTTTGATCATTGTCTGCAAGCTCTGCCATTCACTAAGCATTATTTAGATGCATTAATGTAAGTAAAATCCACTTTCTAAGAATTTTGGAACAATTGTCCGACTTTAGGGAGTCCGAGATATTAGGGTCATTACGTAAATGGGTACACTTTCAGCGGCAGAAACCCTTACATGTTCATTTTTGCCTCCCTTCTCAAGGGGACCAATTGTTAAAAGACAGAATTTGCTCCACTATGAGCAAATTCTTTCCTTTATAAGCTTCTTGATTAGCCACTGAAATTCAAAATTTATTTGTACATGCTATACAGATAGTGATTCCACCAAAATTTAATTTTACTTAAGATAATGAGCCAAGACTCAGATCAGCCTGGGCATCTGCCCAGTCTGATCAGAGACATTGCTATGTGCTTAATTGGTAAATAAGGGTTTCAACTTCCTCCATGCCAACAGCAAAGACTCTGATCATACTGGGCAGATGCCCAGGCTGATCTGAGTCTTCGTTCCAAGACTACAAAGGGGCACAACAAAGCTGGAAAACCCTTTTGAGAAAAACAGAGCAATATGTGCCAACTCTTTCCTTCTGCTGTATCTGTGCACCAAATCTAAAAATAAAATGGAAGTGTAAATGGCCGAAAAAAACTTCAAAATAGGGCAAAACATATAAATAAACAAGTAGCCCAAAGGGCAACAATTGCTCACCTGAGACACATTGTAAACCTATAGGGATATTTAAGATGCTCAAGGGCAGCTAACTCCACAGTCAGTGGTCCAATCAGGCTGAAAATTAAACTCATCCAAAACATTATGTATGCCCTCATTTAATATATGCAAGTTTAAAAAGTATCCGATCAAGAGCACAATAGACAGAGCTGTCAAGGGCAGCTAACTTCGCAGTGGTTGGCCTGATCTGGCCAAAAATTTGAACTTGTTTAAGATATTATGCATTTCCTCATTATCTGCAAGTTTGAAAAGGATCAGATCAGTAGAAACCAAGAAAAAATGGCGACATTGATTTTTTGGATGCTCAGGGCAGGTACTCCATAGTCAGTGGTGGGATCTAGCCGAAATGCTAACTAATCCAAGCTTTTATGCATATCTTCATGACCTGCAAGTATGAAGAGGATCCGATGAAAAATGAAAATGTGACGAGTTGTTTTCTCCATTATAAGACTATGGGATTTTTTTCAATCGCTCAAGGGCAGCTAACTCCGTAGTCTGTGCTCGAATCCGGCCAAATTTTGAACTCATCCAAGCTCTTATGTATGTCATCATTACCTGCAAGTATGATAAGGATCTAATCAAAAACCGTGATTGCAGCTTCCTAAAAGTCAAACTTGCTCGAGATATTGTCATCCCCTACATTTGTGTGAATTTATTTTAAAATCCGTTGAGAAATGTAGGTGCTAGAGCCATGACAAAGTTTTTCTAAAAATAGCCACAGTGACCTTGACCTTGGGCACAGCATCCTGAAAGTCGAACTTGCTTGAGATATTGTCATACCCTACATTTGTGTGAAGTTATTTCAAAATCCATGGCGAAATGAAGGTGCTAGGGCGATGACAAAGTTTTTCTAAAAATAGCCACAGTGACCTTGACCTTGGGCACAGCACCCTGAAGGCGAACTTGCTCGAGATATTGTCATGCCCTACATTTGTGTGAATTTATTTTAAAATCCATTGAGAAATGTAGGTGCTAGAGCGCTGACAAAGTTTTTCTAAAAATAGCCACAGTGACCTTGACCTTGGGCGCAAGACCCTGGAAGTCAAACTTGTTTGAGATATTGTCATGCCCTATATTTGTGTGAAGTTGATTTAAAATCCTTTGAGAAATGTAGGCGCTAGAGCGATGACCAAGTTTTTAC
Organism: Ctena decussata; assembly: GCA_963989385.1. NCBI lineage: Eukaryota > Metazoa > Mollusca > Bivalvia > Lucinida > Lucinidae > Ctena > Ctena decussata. The sequence goes on from OZ022513.1 coordinate 36,170,918, forward strand.
AAAAAATAGCCACAGTGACCTTGACCTTGGGTGCAGCACCCTGAAAGTCAAACTTGCTGGAGATATTGTCATGCCCTACATTTGTGTGAATTTATTTTAAAATCTGCTTAGAAATGTAGGTGCTAGAGCGTTGACAAAGTTTTTCTAAAAATAGCCACAGTGACCTTGACCTTGGGCGCAGCATCCTGAAAGTCGAACTTGCTCAAGCTATTGTCATGCCCTACATTTGTGTGAAGTTATTTTAAAATCTGCTGAGAAATGTAAGTGCTAGAGCGCTGACAAAGTTTTTCTAAAAATAGCCACAGTGACCTTGACCTTGGGCGCAGCATCCTGAAAGTCGTACTTGCTCGAGATATTGTCATGCCCTACATTTGTGTGAAGTTATTTTAAAATCTGCTGAGAAATGTAGGTGCTAGAGCGCTGACAAAGTTTTTCTAAAAATAGCCACAGTGACCTTGACCTTGGGCGCAGCATCCTGAAAGTCGAACTTGCTCGAGATATTGTCACGCCCTACATTTATGTGAAGTTATTTTAAAATCTGTTGAGAAATGTAGGCAATAGAGCGATGACAAAGTTTTTCTAAAAATATGTGATGACTGTTTTCTCCATTATAACACTATGGGATTTTTTTCAAACGCTCAAGGGCAGCTAACTCTGTAGTCTGTGCTCGAATCCGGCCAAATTTCAAACTCATCCAAGCTCTTATGTATGTCATCATTACCTGCAAGTATGATAAGGATCTAAGCAAAAACAGTTGAGAAAAGGTGATGACGCCATTTTCCCCATTATAACCCTATGGGATTTTTTTCAAACGCTCAAGGGCAGCTAACTCCGTAGCCGTGCTCGAATCCGGCCGAATTTCGAACTCATCCAAGCTCTTGTGTATGTCATCATTACCTGCAAGTATGATAAGGATCTAATCCAAAACAGTTGAGAAAACGTGATGACGCCGTTTTCCCCATTATAACCCTATGGGGGCTATCTGTTGCCATGGAAACCAGAGTTCTGGGCTGATCGGCACCAAAACCTAATGCAGCCTTTCCCCCACCCAAATGATGCTTCAGATAAAATTTGATTGCGATCGGCCCACTGGTCTCTGAGATATTTATGTTTGAAAGTGTTGACGCACGCACCCACCCACGGACGGACGGACGACGGCTCGACTCCCATCCTATAAGCTCACCTCTGAGCCTTCGGCTCAGGTGAGCTAACAAGAGGACCATTGGTCCTATAGCTCACCTGGGTCCATCCAGCCTCATTACTCTAGGGTAAGTTACTCTAAGGCCATCGGTCAATTGGTTTTGGTGAAAAAGATTTTTAAAGGTTTTAACCATATATGGGCATGGAGGACATGTTGGTCATGTGATCTGGACGTTTGAAAAAATTTTCATTCCCTTAACCCCCTGGATGAAATTTAGTTTCAAAATTAGCCCAGGGGCTTTTGAGGAGATGGTTTGATATTGTCAAAATGACAGAGTTCTGGGTCAAAAGTCAAAGAATGACCTTGACCTCTTGTACTCATGAATCTTCATGTACTCATTAAGATGATTGTAGGTACAAATTTTTAGGCATAAATCTTCAAAACTTTCCATGAAATCTTATGTTCTAGCATTTTCCTACATTTGACCTTGCAGTAAAATAGTCAGGTCAACCCAAGGTCATTATTTTGAACAATCTTGATAGTACTGGAATTCCCAATGCTACATACCAAGCTTCAAGGCCATCGGTCAATTGGTTCTGGAGATAATCTGAAGAAGATTTTTAAAGGTTTTTACCATATATGGTCCTGGCGGCCATGTTGGTCATGTGACCTGGACCATTTGAACAAATTTTCATTCCCTAAATCCCTGGAGGCTCTATATGAAATTTCGTTACAGTTGGCCCAGTTTTTTAGGGGATTGTTTGATATTGTCAAAATATGAGAGTTCTGGGTCAAAGGTCAAAGAATGACCTTGACCTCTTGTACTCACAAATCTTCATGTACTCATTAAGATAACTGTATATACCAATTCTTAGGCATATCTCTTCAAAACTTTACATGAAATCTTATGTTCTAGCATTTTCCCATATTTGACCTTGCCGTAAAAAAGACCATGGTCATAATTTGAACAATCTTGACAGTACTCGAGTACCCAAAGCTACATACCAAGTTTCAAGGCCATCGGTCAATTGGTTCTTGAGAAGAAGATTTTTAAAGGTTTTTACCATATATGGGCATGGAGGCCATGTTGGTCATGTGACCTGGACCATATGAATAAGTTTTTGTTCCCTCAACTCCTGGAGGCTCTATATGAAATTTGGTTTCAATTGGCCCAGGGGCTTTTGAGGAGATTGTTTGGTATTGTCAAAATATGAGAGTTCTAGGTCAAAGGTCAAAGAATGACCTTGACCTCTTGTACTCATAAATCTTCATGTACTCATTAAGATGACTGTAGATACCAATTTTTAGCCCAAAATCTTCAACAGTTTCCAAGATATCTTATGTTCTAGCATTTTGCCATATAAAAGCACATGGAAGCAAATTTGGCCTTACCGTAAAAAAGGTCAAGGTCAACCCAAGGTCATGATTTGAACAATCTTGGGTGTATTCCCGTACCCAATGCTACATACCAAGTTTCAAGGCCATCAGCCTACTGGTTCTGGAGAAGAAGATTTTTTTAGCTTTTTACCATATATGGGCATGGCGGCCATGTTGGTCATGTGACCAGGACCGTTTGAACAATTTTTTGTTCCTAAGGTCTCAGGAGGCTCTATATGAAATTTGGTTACAATCGGCCCAGCGGTTTCAGAGGAGAAGTCGTTTGAAATTGTGGACGGACGGACGACAGACGGACAAACGGACGACGGCGGACGACGGAGCCTGACCATACTATAAGCTCCCCCGGAGCCTCTGGCTCAGATGAGCTAAAAAAGCGGCATAACTCCAGCAAAAAGGGTTAATGCACATCTTCTTACCAGTATGTGTTCGCATACTTAATTTAAAGAAAGTCTGTCAAATGGTCTTGGAGTAGCAGCGATAACAAACTTTTCTTACGACATCTACAAAGGGACATAACTCAGCAGGAAAACATTTCCGGAAAAACTGAACAATATGTATAAGCTCTTTTCATATGCTGCATCTAGTAACCCAATTTGAATAAAATGAAAGCAAAAAAGGCAAAAACCCTATAAAATAGGGCAAAAGTATCAAAAAGGGGCATAACTCAGGCAAAAAGGGGCAGAATTTAAAATCAAAACCCTAATGCACATCTTCATACCAAATTAACATATTTAATTTCAAGAAAATCCGTCGAACCATATAGGAGGAGTTCGATAACAAACTTATTTCACTAAAAATACAAAGGGTCATAACTCTGCAATAAAAACCTTCCAGGAAAAATTGAAAAATATGTGTCAGCTCTTTTCTTATGCTGCATCCGTGGACAAAATTTGAAACAAACTAGAATTGTTTTTCTACGAAAAAAACAGATGTCTCCCCCCTTTCTGATGTCAAAAGGATTAGTCATTAAATACAATTTCAAACGGAAACTTTAAATACAATTTCTAATGCAAATACTGGTCATTTTTCATGCAAACAATGAGCTCGTATCCAGTAAAGATATTTTGTGATAGACTAATAGACAGACGCCAAGGGAAAAACAATATGTTTCCCTACCCTGAAGCAGGGATTCATAATAAGTAAAAAGTATAAATGCAAGAGTTATAGTTGTTATGCTCTGCATGTCATGTAATGTTGACTGATATTCATATTTAGTTTTTGTCAAAAAATATAAATGCAAGAGTTACAGTGCTCTGCACGTTGTCTATTTATATGTTGACTGATATTTGTATGAAGTTTCATGAATATAGCTTAAACGGTTTTCAAGTTATAGAGCTTAGACGATTGAGACACGATTTTGTGAATGACAAAGTTCCAAGGGAAATAACTCAAATAGCATAAATGCTGTGCTCTGCAGGTTGTCTAGTGTTGACTGACATTTGTATGAAGTTTCGTGAATATAGCTTGTCCGGTTTTCAAGTAATAAAGCGATTGAGACACGATTTTGTGACTGACAAAGGTCCAAGGGAAATAACTCAAGAAGTATAAATGCAAGAGTTATGGTTCTTGCACTATGCAATTCTTCTAATGTTGATTGATATTTGTATGAAGTTTCGTGAATATAGCTTGAATGGTTTTCAAGTTATAGAGCAGACACGACTGAGACACAATTTTGTGACTGACAAAGTTCTAAGGGAAATAACTCAAATAGTATAAATGCTAAAGTTATGGTTCTTGCATTCTGCACGTCGTCTGATGTTGATTGATATTTGTATGAACTTTCATGAATATAGATTGAATGGTTTTAAAGTTATAGACGGACTCGACTGAGACGCAATTTTGTGATGGACAAAGTTCCAAGGGAAATAACTCAAAAAGGATAAACGCCAGAGTGCATTCTGCACGTCGTCTGATGTTAATTGATATTTGTATGAACTTTCATGAATATAGCTTGAATGGTTTTAAAGTTATAGACGGACTCGACTGAGACGCAATTTTGTGATGGACAAAGTTCCAAGGGAAATAACTCAAAAAGTATAAATGCCAGAGTTCCCATTTGTGCACTCTGCACATCACCTCATGTTGATTGATATTTGTATGAAGTTTCGTGAATAAAGCTTGAGCAGTTTTCAAGTTATATAGCGGACACAATTGAAACACAATTTTGTGATGGACTAAGTTCCAAGGGAAATAACTCAAAAAGTATAAATGCCAGAGTTACCATTCTTGCACTCTGCACGTCGTCTCATGTTGATTGATATTTATATGAAGTTTGGCGAATATAGCTTGAGCAGTTTTCAAGTTATAGAACGGACACGATTTGTGACAATTTTGTGATGGACTAAGTTCCAAGGGAAATAACTCAAAAAGTATAAATGCCAGAGTTACCATTCTTGCACTCTGCACGTCGTCTCATGTTGATTGATATTTATATGAAGTTTCGCGAATATAGCTTGAGCGGTTTTCAAGTTATAGAACGGACACGATTTGTGACAATTTTGTGATGGACTAAGTTCTAAGGGAAATAACTCAAAAAGTATAAATGCCAGAGTTACCATTCTTGCACTCTGCATGTCGTCTCATGTTGGTTGATATTTATATGAAGTTTCGCGAATATAGCTTGAGCGGTTTTCAAGTTATAGAACGGACACGATTTGTGACAGACGGACCGACGGACAGACGGACAGACGCCCGGGGAAAAACAATATGTCTCCCGACCCTTAAGGGGGGAGACATAATTGGAGCAAATTTAATGCAAAAACCCTATAAAATAGGGCAAAAATATCAAAAAGGGGCATAACTCAGGCAAAAGGGGGCAGAATTTAAAATCAAAATCCTAATGCACATTTTCATACCAATATCTGTTCACATACTTAATTTCAAGAAAATCGGTCAAACCATCTAGGAGGAGTTGTGATAACAAACTTATTTCATGAAAAAATACAAAGGGGCATAACTCCGCAATAAAAACCTTCCAGGAAAAATTGAAAAATATGTATCCACTTTTTTCTTATGCTGACATCCATGGACAAAATTTGAAACAAATTGGAGCAAATTTAATGCAAAAACCATATAAAATAGGGCAAAAAATAACAAAAAGGGGCATAACTCAGGCAAAAGGGGGTAGATTTCAAAATCAAAACCCTAATGCACATCTTCATACCAATATCTATTTACATACTTAATTTCCAGAAAATCCGTCAAACCATATAGGAGGAGTTGCGATAACAAATTTATTTCACGAAAAATACAAAGGGGCATAACTCCGCAATAAAAACCTTCCAGGAAAAATTGAAAAATATGTATCCACTATTTTCTTATGCTGTATCCATGGACAAAATTTGAAACAAATCGCAGCAAATTTATTGCGTTGCGAAAGGACGGACAGATGGACAGACAGAAGGACAACGTCAAAACAGTATACCCCCCATAAACACAGTTTACGGGGGGTATAAATATATTGCCCATGCTAACGCAGGTGTGACAAAAGCAGGTGTGACACAAATGACGTTAAACATATGAAAAAAGTGGCAAAAATTAATCTGGGAATTATGTGCAAACAATGTGCACATCTTTTGACCATGACAAAACAACTGTGAAGTTTCAAAATGATTGATCTAAAAGTGTAAGAGGACAGGTGCTCACAAGACACCCACTATGCAAGCTATTATGGTATGTATAAAATTGACTAAGTTCAACATGTGAAACCAGAGGACCAATGGTCCTGTAGCTCACCTGACACCTTCTGTCAACAGACACAATTTGTCATTGCGCTCATTTGTTACAAATTTGAAACCAGTAGCTTAAAAGTGTGCATATTTTAATTTTAAAATCTCAGTGATCTTGAGCAAAGTTAAAAAAATGACCTTGACCTTTGATGACCTTGTCTTCATGTATTCATTTAGTTAACCATATTTTCCAATTATTATATCTAGGCTTAAAAACATAACATCAACTGTTTAAGCATTTTCCCATATAAAAGCATAACATGCCAAAATGACCTTGCCATAAATTAGGTCAAGGTCGAAGCGCCATCATGATTTGTACAAACTATGATGGGCCAGTCCTCAATGTTACGAGGTCATTGTGCCTTTGTTTCTGTAGAAGTAGATTGCCATAATGGGCATGTCGTAGACTTGAATGGTTTCTGAGAAATCCACTGTTTAAGCATTTTCCAATGCATCAAAATCGACCTTGCCATAAATTAGGTCACAGTCAATACACAGTCCTGATTTGTATAAATTATGATGGGGCCAACTTCCAAATGCTACATACCAAATTTCAAGGTCATAGGCCTTTTAGTTCTGGAGAAAAGTTTTTTGAAGGGGTAAAACCATATATGGACCTGGTGGCCATCTTGGCCATGTGACCCAGATCCTGGGAGCCTACTTTCTTTCCCCAATCCCACTAAGACTCCATATGAAATTTGGCTTCAGTTGGGGAAGTGGTTTCAGAGAAGAAGATGTTTGAAAATCTTGACAACAGATGGACGGGCTGACTGAACGACCTTGACCTTAAGTGACAATATCTTCATCTGGTCATTCAGCTAACCATGTATTCCAAATATTGTACCTTAGACTTAAACAGTTTCTGAAAAATCCATTGTTTAAGCACTTTCCCACATAAAAGCTTAACATTCCAAAGTTGACAGTGTCATAAATTAAGTCAAGGTCAACGCACTGTCATCATTTGTATAAACTATGATTGGCCCCGAGTGCCCAATGTTGCGTACCAAGTTTCAAGGTAATAGGCCTTCTGGTTCTGAAGAAGAAGATTTGTGAAGGGTCTTTACCATATATGGGTGTTGCGGCCATCTTGGTCATGTGACCCAGACCCTGGTAATAAACTTTCTTTCACCCATCCCACTGAGGCTCCATATGAAATTTGACTTCAATTGGCCCAGTGGTTTCAGAGAAGATGTTTGAAAATCTTGACGACGGACGGGCTGACAGAATGACCTTGACCTTTAGTGACATAATATATTCAGCTGTTCATTTAGTTGACCATATATACCAAATATTGTACCTAAGACTGAAATAGTTTCTGAGAAATCAACTGTTTAGGCGTTTTCCGAAATAAAAGCCTAAGGTACAGAAGTTGACCATGTCATAAATTAGGTCAAGGTCACCGCACTGTCATCATTTGTATAAACTATGATGGGCCTGAATGCCCGATGCTACATACCAAGTTTCAAGGTCATAGGCCTTTTGGTCTGGAGAACAATATTTTTGAAGGGTTTTTACCATATATGGGATGGCGGCCATCTTGGTCATGTGACCCGGATACCCCGAACAAACTTTCATTCCCCCAACCTAGGTAGGCTTCATATAGAATTTGACTTCAATTGGCCCAGTGGTTTCAGAGGAGAAGATGTTTGAAAATCTTGACGACGGACAGGCTGACAGAATGACCTTGACCTTAAGTGACATAATATCTTCAGCTGTTCATTTAGTTCACCATATATACCAAATATTGTACCTTAGACTTAAATAGTTTCTGAGAAATTCACTTTTTAAGCGTTTTCCCATATAAAAACCTAAGGTACTGAAGCTGACCATGTCATAAATCAGGTCAAGGTCAGCGCAAGGTCATCATTTGTATAAAATATGATGGGCTCGAATGCCCAATGCTACATACCAAGTTTCAAGGTCATAGGCCTTTTGGTTCTGGAGGAGAAAATTTTTGAAGAGTTTTTAACATATATGGGTGTGGCGGCCATCTTGGTCATGTGACCCAGATACCCCTAACAAATGTTTCTCCCCCCAGCTTAAGTAGGCTCCATATGAAATTTGCCTTCAATCGGCCCAGTGGTTTCAGAGGAGTAGATGTTTGAAAATCTTGATGACAGACAGGCTGACAGAATGACCTTGACCTTTAGTGACATAATATCTTCAGCTGTTCATTTAGTTGACCATATATACCAAATATTGTACTTTAGCCTTAAATAGTTTCCGAGAAATCCACTGTTTAGGCGTTTTCCCTTATAAAAGCCTGAGGTACCGAAGTTGACTGTGCCATAAATTAGGCCAAGGTCACTGCACGGTCATCATTTGTACAAATTATGATGGGTCTGAATGCCCAATGCTAAATACCAAGTTTCAAGGTAATAGGCCTTTTGGTTCTGAAAAAGAAGATTTTTGAAGGGTTTTTACCATATATGGGCATGGCGGCCATCTTGATCATGTGACCCAGACCCCGGGTATAAACTTTTGTTCCCCCACCCCACTGAAACTCCATATGCAATTTGGTTTCAATCGGCCCAGTGGTTTCAGAGGAGAAGATGTTTGAAAATCATGATGACGGATGGACCGACGGAATGACCTTGACCTTTAGTGACATAATATCTTAATTTGCTCATTTAGTTGACCATGTATACCAAGTATTGTACCTTAGACTTAAATAGTTTCTGAGAAATCCACTGTTTAAGGGTTTTCCCATATAAAAGCCTAACGTACCAAACTTGACCATGTCATGAATTAGGTCAAGGTCATCGCAAGGTCATCATATGATGGGCCTGAATGCCCGATGCTACATACCAAGTTTCAAGGTCATAGGCCTTTTGGTTCTGGAGAAGAAGATTTTTGAAGGGTTTTTACCATATATGGGCGTGGCGGCCATCTTCGTCATGTGACCCAGATATCCGGAACAAACTTTCGTTCCCCCAACCTATGTAGGCTCCATATGAAATATGGCTTTAATCGGCCCAGTGGTTTCAGAGGAGAAGATGTTTGAAAATGTTGACGACGGACGGACAGACGGAAGGACGGACGACGGATGCCTGGCTATACTATAAGCTCACCTATGAGCCTAAAGGCTCAGGTGAGCTAAAAAGTGGCAAAAATTAATCTGGGAATTATGTGCAAACAATATGCACATCTACAGACAATGGCCAAAACATCTGTGAAGTTTCAAAATGATTGGCCCAAAACAAGAGGAGGAGTTGTGCTCACAAGACACCCACTAGGCAAGGTATTATGTAAAAAATTGACTATGTGAAACATGTGAAAAAAGTGGCAAAAATTAATCAGGGAATTATGTGCAAACAATATGCACATCTACAGACCACGGCCAAAACATCAATGAAGTTTCAAAATGATTGGCCAAAAAGTGTAGGAGGAGTTGCCTCACAAGACACCTGCTGCGAATTGTTGACGAACAGACTTTTGTGTAAAAAATTGACTAAGTTCAACATGTGAAAAAAGTGGTAAAATTAATCTGGGAATTATGTGCAGACAATATGCACATCAACAGACCATGCCCAAAACAACTGTGAAGTTTCAAAATGATTGACCAAAAAGTGTAGGAGGAGTTGCGCTCACAAGACACCCACTATGGCAGCTACAATGTCTAAACAAGACCTGTCACAGGGCCAGGATAGCTCGCCTGACAACGCCTTGCCCATCACATAAAAAACTTTAACATAAAACTTTAACATTTTGCTAACACCAACGCCGCCGTCAACGCCAACGCCGGCGCTGACGCCGACGCCCTGGTAGTGCAATAGCTCTTCCTGAACATCGTTCAGGCGAGCTAAAAAATGATTAAGTTCAACATGTGAAAAAAGTGGTAAATATTCATCTGGGAATTATGTGCAAATATTTGCACATCTACAGACCATGGCAAAAACGTCTGTGAATTTAAAGAGTAACTACACTTCAGGAACTGACTGAATCAGATCCCAAACCCTATCCCCAACATCAAAGGGAAAGATTGACAAAGACATCCCAACAAACAATAAATTACAAGTGATAAGCCGAGTCAGCAGCTCTTTCCCAAATAGATGGCAACTCAGCTATCTTTATTGAACTAAATAATTTAGACCAACAGACGGGTTACAACGGACTAAGCAAATTATATGAAAAACATTTAACAATTATTTCTACCTATTTTCTATTTTTATGATAGAAGGATTAAACTGAGAACACAATAAATCAAACAGCACCGAACATAAAACAAATACAATGCAACAAAAGCACCGCCTTGGGACATTTCGAAATGAAGTTTCGAAATGATTGGCCAATAAGTGTAGGAGGAGTTGCGCTCAGAAGATACCTATAGCGAATTGTTGACGGACCGACAGACGGAATTGACGGACGGACTGATGAACGGACGGACAAACGGACAGAAACTTGCAAGCCTATATCGCCCCAGCTAACGCAGGTGCGACAAAAATGACATGCACATGCTATAGTATTTACAGCTTACCAACTATAAAGTACAAGTTTTGTTAATAATCTAACATTAACCAAGGCCACTGATTACAAGCTGATTATATCAGGACTTTTATCTTTTATGTATCATCTGATTCATGAAAAGTGTGACCAGGGGTAAAACGAAAATATGTCACAAGATAATTGACATACTTTAAAATCTAGAGTGGAATGTGCTGGAACAGAATGGAGGAGATCATTCAAATTTCATTAGCTATAATTTGTCTCCAGGCCCAGGGATTGTACTCTTACAGGTAAAAATTTACTCCCACATGGGAGCGAATTCTCTCCTGTAAGAGACCAATCCCAAATTAATGGAATGAAATAATGGAAATTATTCTTGCTAGTCCATTCTATTCCATCACATTCCATGTTTTAAACTATGCCCTAGACAATATGCATGAGTAGAGTACTTTTACACCCATGTCAACCTCTGTAGCTATACTAGGTACAATGATGAAGCTAACTGTTGTTAAATACATTGAGCAAACTGCCAGGATGGTCACCTACTTGTTCCTTTTAGGTCAAACCTCTTGCTGTTATCAATCTAATATAGTAATGACATAGCTAAATCTCAATCATAGGATTAATTTTATTTCCCATGTATCTGTTTTTAACCTCTAATAAAGATGGCAGATCCTCTGGCAAAAGCAGCATGCACATTACTATACAAAAGTTATTTTCAAATCGTATTTTATCATTTCTTGTACATGTAATTACTGAAGTACTCTCTGCCATAATGTGCTAGACTTTCACAAGAATGGTTACCCTTATTTGCTTAAATATTGGGACACCTAAAAACCATTAATTTTCCATTTGGGACAAATGGAAAATTAATGGTTTTTGTGTGTCCCAATACTTAAGCACTTTAGGGTATAAAGGCAATATCTTCATAGTTCAATTTGCTTTGCATTCGAATGAATGCATCTATATTACCAACCTGTTCCGATCCTCCAACAATCTTACTGGTCAGACTGGCGGCAACGACTTCATTATAGCCTTCAAAATTAGTTACAGCTCTCACAGGTGCTGATGATGCCACAGCTGCATGGACAAGATGAGGATACTGATAAATAAAAACAAATAACCAATAAAGCAAGAATAAAACTTATTTATTTGTTCCTTACTCTTCCTTAAACTTATAATAACATTTCAAATACAGACCAAACAGAGTTTTTTCCTCTCCAAATAACACAAAAATCTAGAGCCATCTTGTAAGAAAGAAAAACAGACAACAAAATTTACCATCTGCAACATTTCTTCGACACTATGTCATACTGAGAATTCAAAGAATATACAGCAAACAGTGTAGATCCAGATGAGGTGGCTCATGATTCATGTTCAACTATTTTCATTTTTGGCCCTCTAAATGTAAAGCCATGGCCTTCCAGTAAATATTCCACTATGCCTGCATATTTGTGCAAATTGATCCGTTTTCACTATTTAGATTCCTCAGGATTTAGAAATATGCAAACAGACAAGACTCAGTTCAGACTCAACCGATATGCTGGTTGAACTGTCTTACTTTATAGCACATACCATTTAAACCAAAGTTACTTTTACACACAACCAGTTTGTGTAAAAGTAACTTTGGTTAAAATGGTTTAACCACATGCAATGTTTCTTACTTTGCACAATCTGCCATAGAAGAACAGCCGCAGCATGTAGTAACAAGAATTCTGTGGAGGGCAGTGTCACATCTGTCTGTGCATTGTCATTAAATAGAGGATCTTATATGAGTGCTCATATATTATTGAATGTATTAAACAAGTTGGAGAAAAAGATAATATGCAAGGCTATGCTGAGCATCTTATCGGTTTTCCCCGAACTCATTTAATAAATTCAATAATACATAAGCACGAATGAAAGATTCTATTTATCATATGGCACTAAAATCGCATTTTAATGCCAATTTTGCACTAAAAGGTCATGTTTTGGCCATTAGATAATGCGACATTTTTATGGATGTCAAAGCATAACGTAACAACGTAATTTGCATATTATATCCACTAGTTGATTATCGTTTTGGAAGTGGCTGCTGATAACCAGTAACTATAAATCGTATCATTTTCAAATAAAAAAAAAATATATTTTAAGAATACTAGTTTCATGGTATTACTTTTATCTCATGATATATAGATGGATATCTATTGTCAGTCTGATCAAGTTTGTAGTTTGCATGAAACTATTATGATAATAAAACCATTAATCAAACAAGAGGACCATTGGTCCTGTAGCTCACCTGAGTCCATTCAACCTCAGTACTCTAGGGTAAGTTACTCTAAGGCAAATTGAACACATAGGTGGTATCATACCTGTGACCCTCAGGGTAGAAAATGGAAAAGACAAAAATCATCAACCTGGCCAAAATTCCAACTGTCTAATATTTTATGGCTGTCCTAGATACCTGCAAGTTTGAAGAAGTTGCAGTCAAAACTAAAGGTGCTATGGCCTGGACAACATTTCCCCCATTAAAAGTCTATGGGACCTTTTTGTTGCCAAATTTGATCAAGATTGGCCAGCTACTTTAGCAAATATTAATGCTTAAAAGTGTGAACATACGACGGACCAAGCCTATACTATAAGCTCACCTTGTGGCGTGAGCCTTCAGCTCAGGTGAGCTAAAAATAGCAACAGTGACCATGACCTTAGAATGCTGAAATGCAAACTTGTTCAAAATATTGTCATACTAAACATTTGTGTGAAGTTAAATCAAAATCAGTCCATAAATAAAGGCCCTAGAGCAATGACAAAGTTTTTCTAAAAATAGCCACTGTGACCTTGACCTTGACCCAAGAATGCTGAAACGCAAACTTGTCCAAGATATTGCAATACTTATTACTTGTGTGAAGTTAAATAGAAATTGGTCCATAAATGAAAGCGCTAGAGCTATGACAAAGTTTTTCTATAAATAGCCACTGTGAACTTGACTTTGACCTTAGGACGCTGAAATGCGAGATTATTCAAGATATTGTCATACTAAACATTTATGTGAAGTTTTAATCAAAATCGGCCCATAAATGAAGGAGCTAGAGGGATGACAAAGTTCTTCTAAAAATAGCCACTGTGACCTTGACCCAAGAATGCTGAAACGCAAACTTGTCAAAGACATTGTCATACTAATCACTTGTGTGATATCAAATTGAATTCAGTCCACAAACTGAAGGAACTAGAGCGATAACTAAGTTTTTCTAAAACTAGCCACTGTGTCCTTCACCTTGACCCCAGAATGCTGAAGCGCATTCTTGTCGGAGATATTGTCATACTTATCACTTGTGTGAAGTACAATCGAAATCATTCCATAAATGAAGGCACTATAATGATAACAAAGTTTTTCTAAAAATAGCCACTGTGACCTTGACATTGACCTAAGGACGCTAAAACCCGAACTTTTTCAAGATATTGTCATACTAAACATTTGTGTGAAGTTTCACCAAAATCGGTCAATAAATGAAGGCGCTAGAGCGATGACAAAGTTTTTCTTAAAATAGCCACTGCGACCTTGACCTTGACCTCAGAACGCTGAAATGCAAACTTGTCCAAGATATTATCATACCAATCACTTGTGTGATATCAAACTGAATTCGGTCCACAAATGAAGGCGCTAGAGGGATGACAAAATTTTTCTAAAAATAGCCACTATGACCTTGACCTCAGAATGCTGAAACGCAAACTAGTCCAAGATATAGCCATACTTATCACTTGTGTGAAGTTAAATCAAAATCGGTCCATAAATGAAGGCGCTAGAGTGATGACGAAGTTTTTCTAAAAATAGCCACTGTGACCTTGACCCCATCATGCTGAAATGCAAACTCGTTTGAGGTAATGTCATACCCAATACTTGTGTGAACTTACATCAAAATCTGCTGATAAATGAGGTAGCTAGAGCGATGACAAACGGTGAATATACGTACATACATACGTATGTACGGGACAGATCCTATATCCCGTCCACAACTTCATAGTGCGAGAGGATGATAATACAACCTGGCCCACATTCGAAAAGGTTCGAGATGTTTTAGCTGTCCTGATTACCTGCAAGTTACAAGAACTTGCGATCAAAAATGATGAAGCTAGGGCCCGGACAACATTTTCGCCATTATAAGTCTATGGGAAAATATTTTGTCGCTCAAGGGCAAGTAACTCTGAAAAGAATGATTCAACCGGGCCCAAATTCAAACTGGTCCGAGATATTATGACTGTCCTGGATACCTGCAAGTTACAAGAAGTTGCGATCAAAAATGATGAAGCTAGGGCCCGGACAACATTTTCGCCATTATATATTTTATCGCTCAAGGGCAAGTAACTCTGAAAAGAATGATTCAACCTGACTCAAATTCGAACTGGTCCCAGATGTTTTGGCTGTTCTGGATACCTGCAAGTTGCAAGAAGTTGCGATCAAAAATGATGAAGCTAGGGCCCGGACAACATTTTCGCCATTATAAGTCTATGGGAAAATATTTTATCTCTCAAGGGCAAGTAACTCTGAAAAGAATGATCCAACCTGGCCCAAATTCAAACTGGTCTGACATGTTTTGACTGTCCTGGATACCTGCAAGTTACAAGAAGTTGAGATCAAAAAACGAAGAAGCTAGGGCCCGGACAACATTTTCGCCATTATAAGTCTATGGGAAAATATTTCATCGCTCAAGGGCAAGTAACTCTGAAAAGAATGATCCAACCTGGCCCAAATTCGAACTGGTCCGAGATGTTTGGCTGTCCTGGATACCTGCAAGTTAAAAGAAGTTGAGATCAAAAATGAAGAAGCTAGGGCCCGACAACATTTTCTCCATTACAAGTCTATGGGACCTTTTTGTTGCCATGGTAACCACAGTTTTGAACCAATCTGTACCAAAACTATATGAAATCAATCCCCCACCCCAACAATGCTACACATAAAATTTGATCAAGATTGGCCAGCTACTTTAGCAGATATTAATGTTTAAAAGTGTGGACGTACGACGCCGGACGGACGACAGACCAAGCTATACTATAAGCTCACCTTGTGAGCCTTCGGCTCAGGAGAGCTAATAATGTGTAAATACTAAATTTAATTTTTCATATCTATATTAGTTTTGTTTGAAAGTCATTTATACAAACAGCTCACAGAATATCTGCATCATGCAAAAGTTATATAATTACATTGAGACACACAGAGTTTTGTGATTTTTTTTTCCAGTAACCATCACAAGCTATTTCCTATAGTTGTATTCTGACTGTTCAGTCAGGCAGATTTAATTTTTTAACTAATTCTTTCAACTAGGAAAAATAAACTACAAATGCCTAATATGAAACTACCATAATCATGAACGCAATATGTGCAAACTTAAAAACAGTGAAAATTGTTAAAGTCTCCATAGTCCTATCAGTGATAAAAATGTCTAAATTCAAATAATTGTAAAAGCGGTCCAATCTTCACGTTTGGTAATAAAATGTGTGCTGATGCTCATATATTGAGTCATATACAGCCGAACTTCACTGGCTCGAACTCGGAAGGCTCGAACACCATGTTTCGGTCGAACTGACTTTCCAGTCCCGGCAAAATCCCTATTCATTTCAACTAAACATGCCACACTTGGCTCGAACAACGATGGCTCGAACGCTCGAACCCCAAGTCTGGTCCCTAGAAACCACTTTCTATGTAAAAAAACACCGATGGCTCGCACCTATTTCCTTGTAAAACATTTCGAAGTTTAATGACCAAACTAAATGTAGATCCTACCGATTACAAGTGGTCATCAGGTTTGCTACGTCCATGCTTATCTTGATCTTTTTATTTTGTAAATAAAATTATAAACATGTGTTTCTGTGTTGTTTTATCTACCTGAAAGCGCAAAGGTTCAAAGATACAGGAAGTTGCCGTAGTCATGATAGAAAAATATAGAACATAAAATTGGATCATATTGAGTTGGTCTTCAATGGCTCGAACTACCGATCGTTCGAACTTTTTTCAATGGTCACGGCGAGTTCGAGCCATCGAAGTTCGACTGTAACTAGCATAAAGTAGAGAAAACAAGTTTTCTGAAAAATATCAATCGCCCCACAAAATACAATTTCCTGTTCTGGTTTTCCGTCTAGCAATAATATATAAACAAAGGCCACGCCTGTACATTGTATTTTTACCATTTTATTCAACATAATGAAATCGAAAGTAGGTCATTTTAGTTGCCAACCAATATGACCCAAATAAGTTTTCAAACCCTTTTCATGTGAAACTCAAGGATGTTTAATTTGTTTTAAGCTGGCTAATCACGGTCATTTACAATGGTGAAACTGTAGTGAGAAGCTTACAGCAATACCTCATGATAAAATTTTTCAGGCCGATAGAGCGATGGGGCCTATAAGTAGTATTTTGAGTTAGTTCCCTTATAAAATGATTTGAGTTACTTCCTTTGAAAAATCTATTTATCGAATATCCCTCTTCAATGAACCTATTGAGAATTACCGTAAAATCTCTAATAGAAGCCCGGGCGTTTATTAGAATCATGACTTTTCCCGGAGAAGGGGGTGGGCGTTTATTAGAGGCTCTAGTGTTTGTAAATTACGTATGAACATCCAAAACAATTATTTTCTCCAGACTGCTTTCCGATGGCCGCCATCTTGTTACTCGGAAAAGGACTAGTAAGGTATACCGGTAAATCTCGATTCAAAATTCCAACTATATGAATCACGATACGTTTTGGCCATACCGGTATGCTCGGTAAATTTCGGATGTTTCCGGACATTCTATATGCTTTTAATTAACAGTTTCCTTTTCATGTTGTTAGTATTTTGCCCCAAATATTCTTTTCTATAAAACAGATCTAGGTAGTAAAGTCAATTAAAGCCGATATATAGTCTTTAAATACAGGTTTTGATTGTTTACTTTTGCCAGAGACTCGCTTCCTCTTTTGACTTTTATCCCCGTAATCATCACCCACAAAAAAGATGTAAACAAAAATTGAGGACTGGAAATTCCCTGTGTTTACCATTTATTTAAACCCTGAGAGAAAACAGGACTAGTGCGTTTCGCGATTAGGCAATACGGCATAAGGTAAGGTCGGTTTTCTTTCACATTTTCGAGTGGGCGTTTATTAGAGGCTGGTCCTTTTCCGAGAATTGTCCAAAAACTCACCAGTTTTAACATCAAAATCGGGGGGATGGGCGTTTATTAGAGCATGGGCGTCTATTAGAGATTTTACGGTACTTGTGATGATTTTACAATGAACCAGTGTTTCCTGTCCATCAAAATGTGAATTAATTTATTAGCCAGTTGTCAGCAGCCTCACAGGCTGGTGACAACCCACTGTCTCCAGCCTGTGAGGCTGCTGACAACCGGTTGTCACTAGCCGTTGCCTATTGTATTTAATGCATGGCTTTATTACACTCTCAGATGCGACATCATATGATAAATACAGCTAAACCAGAAAACTTTACGAAAATAAATGAGCCATGACATGACAAAATCATCAGAGTGGTTGTGCACCCAGCGTAGACTCAGACCAGCCTGGGCATCCACCAAGTCTGATCAGAGTTTTCCCTGTCCGCATTGAGGTAGCTTAGACTCTTAACTACCCTTTAAGTGCTTAGCATAGAGTCTGGTCGGCATGGGCAGATGCCCAGGCTGATCTGAGATTGCACTTGGCGCACAACCACTTTGTTGGTTTAGTAGTGTTGCGGCTCATAAACTGCCACTGTGATGACCGACACCCAAAATGTCATACATATGTCTCACTTCTAATAGCCACAGGCCCAACAAAAACAAGAAATCATACTATAATCTGACGTATATAGCATACCTTGAGTCTAAACCAGGCAGACAGGGCTCCAGGGTAGCTGCCACCAAAACATACCCATAGAGCATCCTTTGATACCATGTACTTGTCCTTTATATGGTGAACAAAGGCAGCTAGATCAGCAAGACTGAAATTTTACACACACACACACACACATATATATATATAGTCAACTGTCTATATCTGAAATCGAAATTCTACTCAAACTACTGATATCTCTGACTCAAAGTAAATTAACCGGTCCTAGAAAATTTACTTTGAGATCTGGTCCTAGAAAATTTACCATTCTAGGACCAGATAATTTACTATGAGATAGCAGTAGTTTGAGATAACAGTTTAAATGTAACTAGAGATGGCAGTAAGCATGGCTTACTAAATACCCCCCGCATTTAACAGTTAAGCATGGCAACTACAAACAAATATAGCTCATCCTATAATCCTATCACGGTAACTGAACATGTCTACTTTTATCTAATATTGGCTCCAGAGAGCAAATCTGGAAAAACCTGTAGTAAAAATCAAGAAATTCGGTCAAGCAAACCACCCCCTCCCCCCCCCCCCCCCACAAAAAAAAAAAAAAAAAATAGGATAAAAAAAATCAAAAAGGGGCATAACTCAAGCAAGAGGGGTCAGATTTCAAAGTGAAAGCCTTAATGCCCATCTTCATACCAATATGTGTTCACATACTTAATTTCAAGAAAATCGGCCAAGCAGTCTAGGAGGAGTTGCGATAACAAACTTTTTTATGAAAAATATAAAGGGGCATAACTCAGCAGGAAAACACTTCTGGGAAAAAGTGGAAAAATATGTCAACTAGTTTCTTATGATGCATCTTTGAACCAAATTTGAATAAAATAAAAGAAAAAACGACTAAAAACCCCCCAAAATTTGGGCCAAAAATATCAAAAAGGGGCATAACTCAAGAAATAGGGGTCAGATTTCAAAATGGAAACCTTAATGCACATCTTCATACCAATATGTGTTCACATACTTAATTTCAAGAAAATTGGTCAAGCGGTCTATGAGGAGTTGCGATAACAAACATATTTTTACAAAAAATCTAAAGGGGCATAACTCAGCAGGAAAACACTTCCGGGAAAAACTGGAAAACAAGTGTCAACTAGTTTCT
Organism: Ctena decussata; assembly: GCA_963989385.1. NCBI lineage: Eukaryota > Metazoa > Mollusca > Bivalvia > Lucinida > Lucinidae > Ctena > Ctena decussata. Next base: position 36,190,571 of record OZ022513.1, read on the forward strand.
TATGATGCATCTCTGAACCAAATTTGAATAAAATCAAAGAAAAAACGACTAAAAACCCCCAAAATTTGGGCCAAAAATATCAAAAAGGGGCATAACTCAAGAAATAGGGGTCAGATTTCAAAATGAAAACCTTAATGCACATCTTCATACCAATATGTGTTCACATACTTAATTTCAAGAAAATCGGTCAAGCTCTCTATGAGGAGTTGCGATAACAAACCTTTTTTACGAAAAATAGAAAGGGGCATAACTCAGCAGGAAAACACTTCCGGGAAAAACTGGAAAACACGTGTCAACTAGTTTCTTATGATGCATCTTTGAACCAAATTTGAATAAAATCAAAGCAAAATCAACTAAAAAAAACCATAATTAGGGCCAAAAATATCAAAAAGGGGCATAACTCAGGAAATAGGTGTCAGATTTCAAAATGGAAACCCTAATGCACATCTTCATACCAATATGTGTTCACATACTTAATTTCAAGAAAATCGGTCAAGCAGTCTATGAGGAGTTGCGATAACAAACTTTTTTTACGAAAATATAAAGGGGCATAACTCAGCAGGAAAACACTTGCGGGAAAAACTGAAAAATAAGTATCAACTCTTTTCACATGCTGCATCCATGGACAAAATTTGAAACAAATCGGAGCAAATGTTGCGGACGGACTAACGGACGGACAGACGGACGGACAACGTGAAAACAGTATACCCCCCCTCAAACAAGTTTGCGGGGGGTATAATGAAAAAAAAATAGGAAAAGTGTCCAAACTATATTCTTAAATATAAAAAGGGTACTTTGAGATATCAGTGTTTGAGATAACGAGAGTCAGCTGTACTCTATTAGTGGAAAATATTCAAGTTTAACCTGGGATTGAAACAACACATCAGTGTTCTGGCTGAAGGACCATCTTAGTATTAAAATAATGCTTCTGATAGGAAGGGGTAACAGGGATAGTGGGGGACAATCATGTCCCCCCACCAAAGGTGAGGGAGGACATATTGTTTTCAGTGCAGATCTCAGACGTCTGCGTCGGCATGACATTTTCTTGTATGAACCATATCTCTTGAACCAATGGATGGAATATAAACAAACTTGCATGGATACATCACTGGGAAAAGTTTAAGAGCTGATTAGATTTTGGTGACCTTGATCTTATTTTCAAGGTCCATGGATGACTTAGATGACAATTTCTTGTATGCATGATATCTCCTGAACCAACGAATGGAATTTCACCAAACTTGCATGGATACATGGGATAAGTTTAACAGCTATTAGATTTTTGGACCTTGACCTTATTTTCAAGGTCACTGGAGGACTTAGATGACAATTTCATGTACCCACTATTTCTCCTGAATAAATGGATGAAATTTCACCAAACCTGCATTGATACACCATTGGAATAAGTTTAAGAGCTGATTTGATTTTGGTGACCTTGACCTCATTTTAAAGATCACTGGAGGTCAAAAATGACAATTTCTTGTACTCATGATATCTCCTGAACCAATGGATGCAATTTCACCAAACTTCCATGTATACATCATTGGGATAAGTTTAAGAGCTGATTACATTTTGGTGACCTTGACCTCATTTTCAAGGTCACTGGATAACTTGGATGCCATTTTCTTGTACCCATAATATCTCCTGAACCAGTGTATGCAATTTCACCAAACTTGCATGGATACATCATTGGGATAAGTTTAAGAGCTGTTTATATTCTGATGACCTTAGCCTCATTTTCAAGGTCACGGGAGGATTTTGATTACGATTCTTTGTACCCTCAATTTCTCAGAAACAAGTAAATGGAATCTCCCAAAACTTGCATGGAGCTGATTAGATCTTGGTGTTCTTGATCTCATTTTCAAGGTCACTGGAGGACCTGCATGCCATTTTCTTGTACCCATGATATCTCCTGAACCAATGGATGGAATTTTACCAAACTTGCATGGATACAACATTGGGATAAGCTTAAGGTCAAGAATACGTAAATGACTGGCGCAATTAATTACGTGCGTCGTGAAGGACGTTACGTCACGAAATACTTCCTAGTCAATGCTATTTTCACTATGCGGCCCCCAACGGACATTTAAATAAGATAGTCAAACGTGGAAAAACCGGAGCTGTTGTCATATTTTATTCAAGCCCTCTGCTGATATTTCAGTGTTCAGTGTTTCCTGTATTTATGAAAGTATTTCATCAATATAAACCTACAAAATTAATGAGAGAGAGGAGGAGAGAGACAGAGAGAGAGAAATAGACAGACAGACAGAGGGTGTTTCGTGTGTGTAACAATTTAAGGTTGGCCGCAATACATGTTCCATCCCTACTTTCGGAGCTCTCAGGACTTTTCAGACACACATATGAAAGTATGAAAGGCGGAGCACATCCTTCTCCTTTCGCTGCGTTATCCTTCCCTTATTCGAAAAGGTTACCCATTTACTGCTGGCTTGACAAAAAGACTTTTCCAGTCGCTGGCTGGCCGAACCGGTATTCTAACCCGCAATCTTCTGAGTTATAACAGAAAGTCTCTTATCACTCTTCCGCGGCGCTGGTGGGATTGCGTATCCGAAATAGTTAATGTGTGCCAGCTGATTTTAGAGCTTAATGGGATCGAATTGTAATATTTATCATAATGCTGCTTTTTGCAATTTTAACTATGCATATCCATTCACAAATACGAATGAATATTTCTTCCACTTGTTGTATGGCTTTGCCAAAGATACAGCGGGCCTCTTGCCCAAACCGCCCCTACGGCCACCAGTATACAAGAAGCCTTCCGCCGACGGTGGAATTTTGCCATGTAACTTTTCAGTATGATCCTACCATCATCTCGATATGACTGAAATACAGTCCAAAAGGGCGTAAAAGTCAATGTTATCGGACCACCATGAGCCACACCGATAGAACGCGAGTCGGCAGTAAACATACACGCGCATAGATCAGCCTGCGCATACGCGTAGTTTGATAAATCTCTTCGCGGTTCCTCAGAACCATTGTACCAGAGGACAACAAAGGCTCTTGTTAGTTTGGGCGGATGCGCAGACTGATCCGCTGCCTCACATGCCCCAAGGACCCACTTTATCATTGCACGGCACATTTTGTGATTTGGTATTACAATGTTTGGGTAACGCAGTGTTTTTAAAAAAGGGGAATAGGGTTTACTCATAGGGCTTTTCCTTCTTCGTTGCGCGGCTCATTTCGTGTAAGCTGCAGTAACCATGTTGCCGTTAGAAGTTTGTTTTCGAATTTTATTAATTTTTCGTATCACTAAAGCATTCATCATGAGAACCCTGTCAGTCGCCATCTTTCCGTATTCTCATAACGGTCTTAGCATGCCTTATAACGTCGCCCGTAAACAATTGCAACGTCGCTTATAAATGACGTCAGCGAATGGCGAAAATTTATTCATACCTATGCTTGCGTATCAAGCGCTACTTGAAAAACGAGCTCGGTAGTCAAGGACTTTCTTTACCTCATTTTAATCGACAGATGCTATGACATAAAATATCAGTTTTTGAAAAAAATCTATGTAGTGGTAAACAAGCTGTGAACGTCTAAGTTTTAAAATCTGAATATTTGCATCGCTTTCTCATTACCATTAATGGAAACGGCCTAAAAATTTCACGTTTTTCAATCTGATCTAGCGACTAAACGAACTCGTTGACCTATCTTTTTTATTGCACATTTCGATGTAACACATGAAAGTGCAATCCTGTGCAAAGTTTAAAAAATTCTATGTATGAGCCATTTACGTATTCTTGACCTCAAGAGCTGGTTAAATTTTGGTGACCTTGCCCTTATTTTCAAGGTCACCGGAGGACTTAGATGACAATTTGTAACCACAATATCTGATGAACCAATAAATGGAATTTCACCAAACATGCATGGATACATGTGTACATTTTTGGGACTAGCTTAAGAGCTGATCAGATTTTGGTGACCTTGAGTCATTTTCAAGGTCATAGGAGGACTTAGATATGTGAAAATTTCACTTAAACTGATACACCTCATTAGCCTTTGGCTTGATTTCCACGACACTTTGGGACAATCTCAAGAGTTTACTGTCATTTGATGACCTTGACCCCATATCAAGGTCAAAGCTAACTTACAAATGCTTTTTATTTTCTCTTAAACATGAGTTATATCTTGAACCAATTGACAGTTATTCATCAGGCTTGCATGAATATATCGTTGTGACAGGTTAAAGACATGTTTGGTAGTTGGTGACCTTGACCCATTTTTCAAGGACATAGTCTTTTATGCAGGATATCTTTAGAACCAGTGGATGGATTTTCTGCAAACTTGCGTAGATACTTTATTTGTACAGGCTTTTCATTCATTAGAGTGCATGGAAAATGGGCTGGTGGGGGGACATCAGTTTTTCTCTGAAAAACATTTCTTGTGTTTCATATATCTGCACAAAACATACTGTGCTCCCCTCTTTAAAACTGTTTTGTTGTGGTGGTTCTATTTTCTCTTAAGCTGCTGGTGGTAAAAAGCTGTTATAAATTAGTTAAAATTCTCTTCTTGTAATATTCTGCTTTGAAGTTTGGTAAGCTTGTTAACCCTTTGTTGACTAGTGGATCTGTCCATCCTTACCATATGAATGAGTCCATTTCTACCTTTACAGATTATGGTGAATCTTTTCATGTTTAATGTATATTTGCATTGAAATTGCTTTCAGCAAACAGTGTTGACCGTGATCACACGCCGCCTTCAGCGGCGTCTGAAGTGGGTCTGCACTGTTTGCATACACAGTCAACTCTCAATATCTCAAACTTTAATATCTCAAAGTACCGTCTTATATCAAGGAATAAAGTTTGGACCCATTTCCTATTTTATTCACAAACAACTCCTGTTATCTCTAACTAGTGATATCTCAAAGTAAACTTTCTTGGACCAAAACTGTTACTCTGAGATAGCAGTAGTTTGGGATTAACTTTGACTTTGAGATATCAAGAGCTGACTGTAACCCCTGAACAAGCTTCCTGTCTTAAAAGGGTTAAGGCAATTGTTCTATCGAGTGTAAACTGGTTAAAATTGGGACACCCAAAATAATTACCATAATTGTCCTAAAAATTGAATAATTTAGTTTTACAATGCAGTAATGCATTTAAAAGATGCAGATGGAATAGCATACAGTGTAGACTTGATCAGGAGCAGTCTGGTCTGGATCTGCACTGTCTGGGCAGGCCTATTTGTCCCAATTTTAGAATTTCTACAGTAACTCAAGTGCAATTTAATGAAATACTGACATGAAGTTGAAGTAACTGGCATCTTCTGTCTCCCTAAACAGTGAGCTGCAGTTTGTAATTCTGCAAAATGCATTTTCCCACCTCTCTCATACAAGTTATTGACCTTTATTATATTTGAGAGGAATAGCAGGTTTTACTCTATCAGTCAGGACTCAAACTAGACTGCCTATGGAGACATCTTATCTACCTGTGCAATGTCACGGTAATGACCCTATAATTTTGGACACGCAGAAGTTGGACAATTATTGTTCCAAAATTCTTAGAAAGTGAATTTTACACATGCTAATCATTATATGCATCCAAATGATGCTTAGTAAATGGCAAATGTTGCAGACCCTGATCAAACTGCTCCTTGGGGAGCAGTTTGATCTGGGTCTACAATGTTTAGTTAGACCTGTCTGTCCGAATATTTAGGGTCATTACGGTATTACATCAACAAAAACAAGAAAAAAGCTGAAACATAATAACATACGCTTGTTGACTTGATAAGTACTGTAATTCCTCTAATTGTAAGCCATCATCATTTAAGCTAGAACCATAGAACCTGTGTTCGGCACCAACCAACAGAGCACCATGTTCTTTAGCTAAATCTACTGTCTCTCCTATAAAACAGTAAACAAAACCATGTTATCAAACAATTTACTTTCTAGACCAATATGCAAGAACAAGTCTAACACAGCTCACCTGCAGAGACAACTGAAAATCACATTTAAAGCAGTTGAATTTGCAAACAGTGTAGATCCAGATAAGGAGGCTTATAATGAGCCAATTTTCTAAATGATCAGGATCTACATTGTTTTGCATTAATCCTTAAATTCTCAATTTGATAAAGCTAGGATAAAACTAATGTGTTTTGAAAGTCTGCTGACATAAATTTTGTCTTCTATTCTGGTTCTAGAAGGGTTCAGGAATCAACCTTGAGGGTGCTTTGTGAGTAATGGCTATCTAGAATTACACATTCCATATTTTGAGCTGAGCAGTGGGGGTTAAGACTGGATTAACAGTACAACAGAAATTGGCAGCAATATCATACAAGCATGTATCATTTTTGTATGCTTCGAATCAAATCTTCTAGAAATGGAAATACTACAAGATGCTTTTTTATAAATCCAGTGCTGCAGACAAGAAGGGATATCAGTGATAATTTCCATATTTCTCCATAAAAACATATGTTGTGACCCTCATTAAAACTGTCTTAGGGAGGTGGTTCTAATGAGGGGTTGAGAAATAAGAAAAGTTATCAAAGAATTATCCTCAAACCCCCTTCTTATCTAAAGCCCTATAAACCAATTATTAAAATAATCATAAAATTTGAACAAGATGACTTTTATGATAAATTGTGATTTATTACAACCCTACCATGGGAATGGCAAACAAAGCAGACCATGATCAGACTGTTCCTCCAGTAATTACAGCAGAGCTCCAGAAAAGAGGGGGCACTGAGGATAATTAAAAGATAATTATTCTTATTTCTCAACCAAAACATATGTTCATATATTTCAGCGAAACGGTTTTAATGAAGGATCTCAACATATGCTTTTATGGGGAAATACTAAAAGTTACCCCTAAATTATCCTTGTTACCCCTTCTTATCTGGGACACTGATTACACTAGTTCAGAGCTGAAGATGAGGGGATTTTCTCATGATAATTCTGAGATACTAATTATTTCTGCATATTAACTTACTTTGTGACCCATCACTTGGTGGAGTCAAAACTTATGTTTTGATGGAGAAGTAACAATATTTTCCTCTGAATTAACACTCTACAGGTCCAGTTTTCAGAACCAAAAAAAGATCTAAAAAATTGAGACGTTTTAAATAATTAGTATGATAGTCCTAAAAAAGTAATGGCTTGTTTTTTCAATGCACTAATGCATCTAAAAGATGCAGATGGAATGGCAAGCGCAGATCAGAGTGCACATATAGGAGCAGTCTAATCTGAACCTGCACTGTTTACTCAGACCTATCTGTCCCAATACTTTTAAGTGTTATGGTAACTTACCAACTGCAACGCTAGTATTGGTGAGGGTTCCTTCCCCTCCAATAAAGAGAAAGACTGGATTATCTTTTCCTCCCCAAAATTCATCATTTACATAGTATCTCTGTTTGTATGTCTTTCCAAGTTCCTGAAATGAAAACCAAAAGAATTGAACACAAGATAAAAGTGTAAAAAAATTCTAAGAATTGGGGCAGATAGGTCTGGGCAAACAGTGCAGACCCAGATTAGACTTCTTCTTCATACAGGAGCAGTCTGATCTGGGTCTTCACTGTTTGCTATTCTATCTGCATACTACACTGTAAAACAAAACTTTACCATTTTAGGACAATTACATATTTATCATTTGTCTTAATCTTGAGAGTTTTTATGGTACCAGATAATATCAATAACATCCAACAGTTGAGACCTAGATCAGACAGCTATCGTATTGATAATGGCCAATCTATCGTATTGTGCTTATGTATTGGGACACCTAAAATAATTAATTTTCCATTTGTTCCGAATGGAAAATTAATTATTTAAGATGTCCCAAAATTAATGTACATTACAGTAATCAAAGTTTGCAGTGGTTGGAGGGACATTTTTTTCTCAAAACACCCGCAATAAACCAAAGAAGTAGATCTGACTACTCCTGTAAGATATATGGGAACACTTTCGTGGGAAGCAACTCTGCCATGTTTCCCACCCACCCCAGTAACAGGATAAGATTGTATTCATAAATCTATTTAGTTTGAGTTAATTTAATATGAACATGAGACATAATTATTTCACATTTACATATATAGGCCTGTATAGAATTATCTGACTGCCTGAATTTAAACTCCCACCAACACACAGTATTTCCATCAAAAAGTTCTCTAGGATTCAAATTTAAAATAGTCTTCTTTCAAATATGAGGTAGTGTCCTTGAAAAGGTTTTGTTGACAGAAAAAGACCATAGCAAGTGAGCAGGCACTCACATATATCCCCGACCAGCGCCACAGCCTAATGAAACGGTATGAACCTAGAAGTAAACTTAGTCACCTATCAAATGGTTCCATAAAAGTATATTACAAATATCAGCAAAGAGTACCAACTCAACACAAAACTTAAATGTACAACATAAGTCTTTTTCCATGACCTTGGTCAGCAGCAGCACCCAGATGAGGTCAGCTAATCTGCATGAACACATAGCAGTAAACCTAGTCATATGTCAAAAGGTTTCATCAAAGGATGTTGGAAATATAAACAAAGAATGTAAACTTAACGCAAAACTTTAACACATTATATCTGTCTGTCTGTGACCTTGACCTTTGAACCTAAAATTAAAACTCGTCAAATATCGAAAGGTTCCATCAAAGGATATTGGTAATACATAAAGAAGAACACAAACTTAATGCTAAGCTTTAATGCAAATGTTTAAGTCTGTGACCTTGACCCTTAGTTAGCAGCTGCATCCAGATGATGTTAATTATTTTGCATGAACAAAGAAGTCTGTGACCTTGACTTTCGGTAAGCAGCAGCATCCTGATGATGTCAGCTACTCTGAATAAACTTAACGCAAATGTTAATGGACAGACACACAAACGGATGAACAGATGGACGAAAGGATGGACAGGTGAAAACTATATACCCCTTGACACACTTTGTATGTGGGGGTTTTAAAAAGAGCAACAGCAGCCTTTAGGACATGATAGCTCAAGTCACCATTTTATCTCATTTCTTATTGATCTATCTATTGCATCACCCCTTACTGAGTGTTATGCGCAAGAGTTTTTTTGGGGTTTTTTGCCTATTACAGTAATTATATATAGCATGTCTAGTACTCTTGACCTCTAGACATAACCCTTACCTTGGACAATGCATTAAAATGATCAAGAGGCTGCTCTAGATAGAAGGTTTCTACAGCTTTCAATCTGTTAGTCTCACTTAACAACAGCTGATTTCTTACTTCCCTCTCTTCTTCAACTCTCTGTCGGATTTTCCAAAAGCGCTGTCCTGAAAAATCCACTAGGTAAGATTTTTTAAGTTTTTATGACATCCATGATTATTAATATAACAAATGTTTTTATGAAGACTCAACAAAAATATTTTTTGCGGATTTAAAAAGAAAAATAATAATAATATAAAAATCAAAAGGAACGTATGTTGTTACAGATCTTTAGAACTGCCTCACTGAGACAGCTTGAAATGTGGGGTCACAACAAACTAGTATTCTACAAAAATACCCCATAATTATCAAAACTGTATAATTTTACATCTCTTCAAGTCCTATCGATAAGGTAAATGACAAGATTCAAAAGTTTAACAGCTAACTGTAACGGTTATGCCTTTTTTTTTAATGCCTAAAGATTGTGTGCCCAAACAAAAAAAGCAGTTAAACAGATCACAGTCTCAAAGCAGGTATCCAGTATTGTCATTCCATGCAGCTTACCATATTCATTCTGCTATAAAACAGGATATTCCTACCCCACATATCTCTGTTGGATACACTATCATATGCAAAAAATAAACATCAACTGTCAAAGAAAGTATGATAAAACAGTTGTAAATATTAACCAGAGGGCCAATGGCCCTATATCGCTCACCTGAGCACCGAAACACTGAGGTTACAGCAACAAAACACCATGCACAACACCAATAAAAAACACTATTTATGTAGAGGATAATATCACAAACATTTATGCAAAAGAATGAGCTTTATCCCCCCTTAATGGCTTCTCAGAAGAAGATCTTTGGCAAGAAAAAAAAATATGAAAATTTGGCCTTTCAGCTGCAATGGCAACCAATCAAAATCAGGTATTTGGGAAAAATTCATATGGCTGGTAGAGGACTACTCCAGGAACATTTCAGTAAAGTTTTGTCAAAATATCTGCAGTAACACAGAAATAAATACCAAATGTCCACTTTCCCCATTATAAGTCTATGGAAACTTTACGTTGCCATAGCAACGAATTCACATGGGCAATGATAATATAAAACATACCTTAGGTAGAGGCTAATGTTATTAATATGTATGCGAAGTATCAGCTTCATCCCCCTGATAGCTTCATTTTTCCCATTATCAGTCAATGGAAACTATAAGTTGCCATAGCAACCAAAGTTCTTATGGGATTGGAAGAAAAAGAATAATCTTTATGTAGAGGCTACTGTCATCAACACGTTTGCACAATATCAGCTTCATCCCCTATATGGCTTCTGAGGAGCAGATTTTTTTTTTTTTCTCGAAAATTTACCCTACATTTTGCCATGGCAACCAATCAAATTCAGCGATTTGGAGAAAATTCATATGAATCGTAGAGGACTACTCAAGAAACATTTCTGTAGAAAAAAAATCTAAATAACTGAAGTCAGAGAGCAAAAATTGCAGCTTTCCATTTTTCCCATTATAAGTCAATGGAAACTCTTAGTTGCCATAGCAACCAAACTGCTGGAGCAATTGCCATGAAAAACAGTTATTCTATAGAGGCTAGTACTAAGGTTCTTTCTGTAAGGTTTGAGCTTTATTGGCCACACAGTTTCTGCGAAAATGATTTTTTAATATTTTTCTATTTTCAACCATTCGGTTGCAATGGCAACCAGGCAAACTGCGCAATTTGCATAAATTTAATATGGCTGGTTAAAGACTACTCAAAGTACATTTCAATGAAAGTTTTGTCAAAATATCTGCAGTGGCATAGCAATAAATGCAAATTTTCCATTTTGCCATTATAAGTCAATGGCAACTTTAAGTTCCCATAGCAACCAAACTGCTCGAGCAATTGCCAAGAAAAACAGTACTTTTATAGAAGCTAGTACTAAGATCCTTTCTGTGAAGTTTGAGCTTTATTGGTTGCATAGTTTCTGAGGAGATGATTTTTGAATATTTTTTCTATTTTTAACCATTCGGTTGCCATGGCAACCAGCCAAATGTGCAATTTACATAAAGTTCATGTGGTTGATAGAGGAATACTCAAGGAACATTTCTGTAAAAGTTCTGTCAAAATATCTGCAGTGACATAGCAATAAATGCAAATTTTCAATTTTTCCCATACAAGTCAATGGAAACTTTAAGTTGCCATAGCAACCAAAGTTCTGGAGCGATTTGGATAAAAAACAGTATTATTGGTTCCCCCTGCCTATAGATGCTATACATGAAATTTGGTAAAGATGGGCCTTGTAGTTTCAGAGGAGATGTCGTTTGAAAATATTGACGGACGGACGACGGACGGACGGAGGATGCCTGCCTATACTATAAGCTCACCTGTGAGCCTTCGGCTCAAGTGAGCTAAAAATCGGGTCCGATCTGGTGGTTCGGTCTGATTCGGCCAGTGATCTAGGCAAGGCAGAGGCTGGGTGAATTTAAGCTTCTCCGTACTTGTCACAGGTCTCCATGTTGCTGAATGGCTTATCCTGCCTGAGACTTCCAACTGCATCAATAAGTTACATAGGCTGGATGCAATACAGTCGCCGGAAAGGCAGGGCTTTATCCAGGTATTTTGGGAAAGGGGCCTTTTTCCTAAAATTGGGAAAAATTTGGCCATTTGCGAATGAAAATTCCAAGTATAAGTAGCAAAATTTGGGAATACAGCATGATTTTAAAGAATTTCTATTGGGAATGGGGCCTGTTTTCGGCCCTATGAACACATAGAAAACCCCCTGAAAGAGAAACCGAAAGTGAAAGTAACACGGAAACTAGTGACATTCTTCAATTCCATGAAATGAAATTGCATCAACAAACAAATAATGTTCTACTTGTTAAAAGACACTTACCGAGAAGAGATGTCACTGTTTGTGACATACAAAAGCATAAAACTGTATAAAATATTGTTTTCATTTTGAGTTTTAGAGTGCCGCGAAAACTTATCATGCGACCTATTTAATATTCACATAGTTGATCATGTGACCAAGCATATGATACAACACGGATCTCGTGACTCCTTGTAGTCTGACAAAACACCGAAACTGACAGGCGCACGACAGTTTGTAGTAGTAGTAGAAGTAATAAAAAATGATAAAATTAGATAAAAGAGGTCATGCAATATGCTGCAAGTCAGTATTTAGCTACGAGAAATGGTTTGGGGTATGTTAAACCTAAAATTTTGATATTTAAGCATCTTTAAAGAAAAAAGTTCCACTATAAACCACTTGCTGGAGTGTCTCAACAAGAGAGTAATCGTTATTATCGAAAAAAAACACCAACACATCATATATAATATTGATTTAATGAGTCCCCTTTAGCCACAGCTGATGAAATTTACAATTATTTTTGACGATTTGGTATTCAGGTTTTCGGTAATATGAAGGTACTTCATGGGTTATTTAATAAATTTAACAAATATTCATACTGCCTGCTTCATCCCTCTACATCTTCGATCGATAAAATATGCCATATAAAATATGGCATATAGATGCTTTTCGGTAATAAAAAGTATCTAATGAGTTACTTGATGTATATCATACCCATGTATAATATGATATATTGGTGTGTTCGGTTATAATAATTACCCTCATGACCCCTTTATAATACATCCAGACCCGTGTTGAATCCCATTATTCTTGCAACGAATATGACATATTGGTGCTTTTCGGTAATTCTACGCTTTTCGGTATTTCTGTGCTTTTCTGGATTTCGGTGCATTTCGGTAATTCTATGGACCGATAGTATTTCAGTTGCCCCCGCACCTCAGCGGAACGAATTCATAGCCGCAGTAACGGGGCAAAAGAAACTTCATTTTATGTCCGTTTTCAAATGTTAAACATAATCAATATCAGCTAGTTCGGCTAGTTTACCAACAGAACAAGAGTTAAAACTCATTAAAGCAAAGTTAACATCAATCACGACAGGGAATGTATACGTATTGAGTTTCAAAGTTTCAAATCTATCTATCTATCTATCTATCTATCTATCTATCTATCTATCTATCTATCTATCTATCTATCTATCTATCTATCTATCTATCTATCTATCTATCTATCTATCTATCTATCTGTCTGTCTGTCTGTCTGTCTGTCTGTCTAGCTAGATAGCTATGTATGTCGAATATTAAAGCCTATATAGTAATAAAACCCAGGACATGAAAATCTGAAAGTATATTAGAGGCGGAATTACCACACTCCCCCACCCCACCACTTCGAGGAGAATAAAGCATGATCGTGCGTATTATGAAACTACTCCTAGCACGCCCCTTCCTGAAATTCCACAAGAGCCCAGACACAAGAAGGTTTACATTTCTTTTTGTAACGTTGTCTTGGAAACAGTATTTCAAGGGTGTCTCAGTCGATGTTTAGCCTATGTAGTAATCGTCAATACCTGGTGTCACCAAAACGCTTGATTTTAGTTTAAACAGCATTTTATTCATCATATAGATTTATTTGTCGTAGACATATCAGAGCATGCATGACCTGCATCCGGGTTTTTATTGTATGGGGGATAATAAACACAATCTACCATTTGTGAAAAGAAACACTTTTAAAATGGCGTTTTATGAATATAAACTTTATTTTGGCTTCGTTTCCTTTTTAATTTAATCGCCGTTATTTGCGGATAGACGTGTTTTATTCAATTATAACGAAAGACAAAAAGTGTATTTGCAAATTTCATGACCCGTTTGAGCAGCCGTAGATCAGGCGTATTCGAGTTTTCCAATCGTGTATTTAAAGGTCTAGTATGAAAGCCATAACCGCACCGAACTTCCGATCTGCCGCGCTAGAAATCAGTTGTCTTTAACAACTGATGTATTTCTAACTAAAATTACAAAGAAACAAACAGTGCTTCCACTAGTGGAAGTCTGGGGTCTGTGACTTCTAAAACTGAATGCCAGGAAGTCAGTGACTTCCAATTTTTATCATAACCTACCATTTATAAAGTGAATATTGACTTAAATAATGAATTAAATTTGTTGTAATAATGGTATTTCACACATTAATGAAGGAGAAAGAAATATAAACATGGACATTCTGGAAGAAACCAAGTCTATCCTTCAGCATGACTTCCAAATGACAAACCTTGGAAGTCATATGACTTCCTGATTTTGATGGTTAGTGCTAGCACTGAACAAAATACAATGAGAACAAAAAACTACTTTTTCGCAGCTGAACAAAGAATCAGACATACCCCTTATCTAATAAGTCATCATAAAACTCTGGTTTCGATAGGCCTTCATGTGAAAGTGATTTTAACCTGACATTGAGTTTTGAAACCAATTCATTGCATCGGCGATAAAATTTTCTAGATAAGGAATTATTTCGATGCAGGCTTATCTTGATACTTATTCGCTCGATTGCAAACACGCTCACTCACTCACAAACTCATGAATTCACTCCCTTAGCAATTGGGCCAAACAAGGTCAGGGAAAATCATGAAAATATGAGGCAGAAAAAGCTCAGAAATAGACTTTTAATAAGTGTTCCCCCGGTTACAGCTAGCTTCAGGTGAGGTATCGGTATTTTTGCAGTTCCGCCATGCCATTAAATCTTACTTGTGGCAAATAAACTAGGATATCGAAGTTGTATGAAAATGAGTAAGGAGAACATCAGTTTTGGCCATGGTGCCGCATGGTTATATATCTATGCGCCAGTCATTTGTATCCACAACCCCCACCTACAGAAACGGGTTTTTTACATTTCAGAGACCTGTGATGATTAGCTAATGGTAACAACCTTGCTCTTATTTCGACCCTATAATCTCACAGGGTAAAGGACCCCAATCTTGAAACTCCGGCACTATGGAAACAATTAAAATATAATTGCCCTGCACCTTGGTCCGGCTTTCCCAGCGCCATTGTATTATTGTAGGCCCGGAACGTCCCGTTACCATAGTCTAGCTGCAGTTGCAGTTATCCGTTGAGGGATTATTGGGTTGCCCTTAAAGTTTATATTAATTCATGTTTTAGTCCACCATTTTGAAGGACTTCTTATTAAATCAACAACCCGACAAACTCTATTCGTTTATTGTGTTTCCGTTCATTCCTGGCGCAGCCCATCTTCGTAGGTTGGGGCGAGGATGCAAATGACAGCAGGCCGAATTGACACGGACGAGTTGAATGGCAGCCGAGTTGACCCAGGAGCCGTGAAGACCCCAGGCTTACAGAAAGCAGGCCGAGTTGACCAGCTTCTTCCATGACATACTATCGCCAGACAATGGTTGTAATCGAACTCGACCAAGCCTGATCACGATAATCCTCATTCGGGAATTCATGTTTTGTTCTTGAACAAGATACATGTACTTTACAAAAGTACTGATAATACCCAGGAAGCGGTGGATCCGTCCTGACTTGACTAAAAAGTTGTTCTTTAAAAACAAATTTTATCTTCGACAATTATCTTTTTTAAAGATGTTTCTTGTATACAGTACAATCAAGCAAGCAGTATATGAGACAGGGCTATGAGGTCTAATGTGTTTTTGAATCAAGTCATACAGCAATCATATGCGTGGGCAACTTTTTTCCTCAGCCCCGTATAATCTAGCTGTAAACGACGATATCGCGTGAGCTTGAAATAGCATTAAATTATATAGGACATTGACAGTTTTTCTCTTTTTTTTGTCTTCCTTGAATATAAAATGAAAAATGTTGTGTCAGGTCAATATAGTGCACTTTTTTAGCTGCACATAGATATTTTTTCAAACTTTAAAGTTTACATTTAATGCGGTCATTTTTGCTCTGATTAATATGGCCATCATTTCCTAACAGTATATAAGGAAAATAGAGAAAATGAGCAAAAACTTACTCAGTTTTCTACGTTTTTCTTAAAGCACGGATCTAAAGTCAAAAGTGTTGTGTTATCCTAGTATTCTACACTATCTTACAAATCTTTTGATATATTTTGTAGGAAAATCAAAGAAATATTAGTGCGGTCATTTTTTACAAACTTAATACTACCCTACATCAAAAAACTGAATTTTCAGTACGGTAAGTAACCGTGCGTGACTATATCGAGGTGAGTAGAATTGTTGGGGACGCATATGAAAGGAGTTGACAACAAGCTAAATAGCTTATAAACATCGTCTCCTAAGAGATTTAGAAGACGAAATGTGCATTTCTTGCAATTAATACGCTGACGAAAATCAAATTTACTCAGGTTACACACACACACTTAAAAAAATCATTTTTAATTAACAACATCGACCAATCGATTGTAGCCATTCTTTCAGAACGTACGTTTCACCAGTTCAATAACTTAGATTTTATATTATTGTTCATAATGACAGCTCCGTTGCGCTGTGTGAAAAACGATGGAATTGTTTTGCAAAAGAAAGATGCATTCCATTGAGCATTGACTTCTGCTAGACTCTTGAATGAGTATTTAATGAGTATTATTCTCAAGTTTTATAACCTAGAACCCTGATTTATAATTATACCGCGACACGAGAAAACCAACAAAGTGGTTGTGCGCCCAGCACAGACTCAGATCAGTCTGGGCATTAGCCCAGTCTGATCGGAGTCTTCGCTGTCCGCATCCAGGCTGCTTAGACTCTTAGCTACCTTTTAACCTTCGCGAAGACTGATCAGACTGGGCGGATGCCCAAGCTGATCTGAGTCTGCGCTGGGCGCACAACCTCTTTGTAGATTTTCTCGTGTCAAGGCTCAGTAGTGTTATTGATGGGTTATAAGTCCTTCACATGGACCAAATAACATGTTTGTGAACCACGGCCAGGACTATGTGAGTGTTAAACTCCACCGACCTCCAGTCAGAATACCGCTCACGGAATTGGCCGAGCGGTGCTCTGATTCCACCGACCCCTATATACACACATCCAATGATTTCTGTTCACTGTGGTGGTTTTCTATTATTGTCATTGTCTTCTTTCTATTGGTCTTTGACTTTTTGTACTATTTTAGTTCGCATTAATTAGGATAACCTCGCGGTCATCTGCTGAGAAAAAAGCTCTCCTCTTGGCTTCCCGCTTGTCTTGATTTGCTTAGTCCGTTTATTGTTTTCCCTTCCCATATGGTGTTATGGGACAGGCTGTGTAAGTCGATTATGTTTATTCCTGGTCATTGCTCTCTCAATTACATCACTGGTAGCAAATGCCAAACAGACTTCTTTTCTCTTCGCTTTATAATTATATCTGGGTTTTATTACTATATAGGCTTTAATATTCGACATACATAGCTATCTAGCTAGACAGACAGACAGACAGACAGATAGATATACTCAACAGCAAAAGAAACGCATATTTTAGTGTCTTGTTTTGCGTCATTAAATGGAATGATATTTTACTTTTAACTTAATAGTGGGATTAGTCTAAACGTAGCCATAAGTTCTGCAGCATTTTCTTGTCACAGTGCAATTCTTCGTAAAAAAAATGAAGATTTTTGTCAAAAAGGAAAAAATCACGAAATTCTGGCTCACAGTGGCAAAAGTTAAAGCATCAATACGATTTTGCTGCACGTGAGTTCAGCATGATGTAACAAACTGGAAAACGGTATAAAACTTTTAAAATATTGATTCTTATGCAGTTCAATTGCACCTGCACAAATCTGCATTTTTCTGAAGTTTTTCGAAGTTTTTGAAAATCGTCTAAATCATCAAATTATTAGAAAAATCTGGTAATTTGGGATTCAAAGTGAGTAAGGCTATGGGTAAAGAACACGTTTAAAACAAATTTTGGTTTGAAATGAGCACGTATTTTGCTCACTTCCGGTTTGAGTTACGAAATTTAAAAGCAGATAAAAATGTTTCCTTGAAAAAATCTTGTCTTCCGATTCGCTTATCTAAAACTGCCCTTTATGATAAAAATGCTATATGATTTTCATTTAATTGTGCACAGTGGTTTCAAGGATCCAGCGCCCAAAAGTTCAATCTGTGTTTGCATTATTGGGAGGACGTACAGAGTTACTTTCCTTTGTTACATACTCTATTTGATTGTGACCACTTACCCTTTTATTTAACCCGAATTGGAAATGGATTTCAATTCGGTTTGCTGAAAAATCCACAAAATTTTATTTTCCTATCGCAAAACTTGCCTACATTATGGGTTTTGCAGAAAGGGGCATAACTTTGTTTGTTACAAGTAACCAATGCTGAAAATTCTTGATGATGTTTCTGAGACATTGTAGCGTTCTAGATAAAGAGGGCATCAGTTTGGGAGCCAGGCACAACTCAGTTCAGAACACTGATTTAACTGATCAGTATTTGTGAAATTTGAGATTGACCCCTTGATTGTTGACGATTTCATTACGCATGAATAAACAAATAAAATTTCAATAAGTTTGCGACGAAGTGTACTCCATGCATTGATAATGTCTTCCCTGTTTTTCAAATTTCAGCAGATTTTTATTTTGACATAAAAATACCAAAAAGACAAATATGCGTTATTTTTGCTTTTGAGTATAGATAGATAGATAGATAGATAGATAGGTTCTAGGTTATAAAACTTGAAAATGTAAGATTTATAACCTCTGGGCCAGGATCAATAACTGCGATCAAACAAGTTGCACTCTAAAGCAAAACCAACACTAAAACACTGGTGCAAAAGAAGTCAAGCAGTTAAACCCCGATAGGCCCGACCAAAGACAATCCGCGCAGTCTGATTAGAGTGTTCTCTATTCGCATTACTAGTCTACGATTCTTGATGACTCTAGTACTATTTTATAATTATTCTTACCCAATATATTTTATGTTGAATAAATAAAGGTTGCGGTGACTGGGTATACATATACTTTCAGGGGAAGCAAATTTACTCCTAAAAAAGTCACCTTTCCTCAAACTATCGTTCTGGCGTGACATAGCCTGTTTTGTGCTTCTATAGGTTAAACCATGAATCAGTCAGTAAATCACTCACTCACTCATCGATCAATCATTCAGTCGGTCACTCAATCAGTTATAAGACATTTTCTCTAAAAAACGCGGCTTTCGCGCAAACGAGCAATCACATTTTCGACATCAATATGATCCAGATATTCCTTGCACAACCCTATCCGAAGTATCATGCTGAGAAATAAGCTGAACATAGTTCCGTGAAACTTCTTTTTCGAGAAGCGTAGTTGCTCAGTCGGTAAAACTGGTGTCTGTGTATATATAGCTAGGCACAGTAGTCGTAGCCGGTGTTGGTTCAAATCTAGCCAGCCGGTGGGTACGTCTTAATTTGAACCGCGACACGAGAAAACCAATAAAGTGGTTATGCACCTAGGGTAGACTCAGATCAGCCTGGGCATCCGCCCAGTCTGATCAGACCTTTTGCTAATTGCTTAAAAGGCCGGGCCGCGTAGCGCAATCGGTAGGGCACCTGACTCATAAGTCAGAGGTCCTGGGTTCGATACCCGGTCTGGCCACATACTTTCGTTTCTCCTTCCGCTGATTCAAGAAGGGCAGTTGTCAGTTACTGGCGAAAGTATGTGCACTTAGTACTGGTTAACCGCTTAGGAGGTCTAAGCCTGCCCAGGAATAGTGTGGTTAGGTTAACTGACCGTCCCGACATGACCACGGTTGTTTACCGTGGACGTAAAGCAACAAATCAATCAATCAATTGCTTAAAGGGTAGCTAAGAGTCTAAGCTACCTCCATGAGGCCAGCGAAGACTCTTATCAGACTGGGCGGATGGGCATCCGCACAGTCTGATCAGATCTTTTGCTAATTGCTTAAAGGGTAGCTAAGAGTCTAAGCTACCTCCATGAGGACAGCAAAGACTCTGATCAGACTGGGCGGATGCCCAGGCTGATCTGAGTTCGCGCAGTCTGCACTGGACACATAGCCACTTTGTTGGTTTTCTCGTGTTGCGGCTCATTTCTGTGCTTTCCGCTCTTTCTGATGTATCTGAACCATTCTGGGCCGAAATGTTAAATCTTCAAAAAATAATATTTCTAAGTATCAGTATGATCCAGGTATTCTCATAAGTTACCTGCATACCTGAGTTCGCCGAACAGAATCCTATCCGACGGGTTGTTCCATTATTTTTCTTTTTTTTGATTTTGTTTTAGTGGAATAGTCGGTAAGACTGGTGTCTCTGACTGGTATATTGCATATTAGTGGATTAAATATGCAAATTACGTCGTAACGTTATGCGTTGACGTCCATAAAAACGTCGCTTTTTCTAATGGCGAAATCGTGACGTTTTAGTGCGAAATTTGCTATAAAATGCGATTTTAGTGTCATATGATATATAGAATCTTGCATTCGTGCTTATGTATTATTGAATTTATTAAACTCGTTGTGGAAAATCAATAAGATGCTAAAAAGGATAATTCACCAGTGGATTAAATATGCAAATTACGTCGTTACGTTATACGTTGACGTCCGTATAAACATCGCGTTTTCTAATGGCGAAATCGTGACGTTTTAATTAATGCAAAATTTGCTAATAAATGCAATTTTAGTGTCATATGATAAATAGAATCTTGCATTCGTGCTCCTGTATTATTGAATTTATTAAACTCTTTGGGGGAAAACCGATAAGATGCTCGGCATAGCCTCGCATTTTATCATTTTCCCCAACTCGTTTAATAAATTCAATAATACATGAGCACTCATGTAAGATCCTCTATTTATGACACGACGTTATCCACTGAATAACAGCGGCATCAAACGGTAAATACGCTTACTATACATACGCCTTGAAAAGCATTGTTATATTTTTCTCTGACTGCAAGGCCGTCGTCGGCGGGCCGGCCGGTCCGGCCATGGCCGGACCACTTTTTCGGCCAAATATGGTATTGGTCGTACCACTTTTTTTTCATTCGGCCGAATATGGTATTGGCTGGACCACTTTTTTCCCATTCTTCCTTCTTTGCCTTGGTCTCAAAATGCATTAAAATCGCTTCTAGAGACGTCCTGCATTAAAAAACCTTTCTCGGGGGAGGTCCCCGTATCCCCCTTACGAGAGGAAGGACATCCCCTTTCCAGCCCTCCCCCACTCGTGCCTTCGGCACTCGGGAAACGCCTTTGGCAGTCTTTAAAAGCTGGGGTAAGCATTTGAAATACAGCAAATACGCATAAAATCAATTGAGTTTCACAAGCAAGATGGTTTCAAAATGCATTAAAATCGCTTCTAGAGTCGACCTGAATTCAAAATGTTTTTTTCGGTTGACGCCCCCCGAACCCCACTTACGAGGGGAGGGGGCATGTACCTGGACGTTTAAACGAATGGGTGTGTCACAATTTTTATCCTGCCAGCTTATAATATCTCCAGTACTTTTTTTTTTATTCCGTTTTAAATATGTGATCATTACCACATATATCCCAGGCCATGAAGAGTGATCTATAGACCTGCCCTCTCTGAAAAGCTGCAGTCGCAAAATTACCAAGATATACATTTAATAGAGTGTAAAACTTGTTTCAGTCAAATGAAAGGAAATTTATTTCGAAAAGATGTTCACTGCCCTCATCATTGTGAGGCGGTTCATATATTTCAAAATGCTGGACGCCCTACGATAATTATTGATAGTTCCGAGCCACACCCGCAGATTGTCACTCAAAAGTCACCTGGCCAATGCAACAACTTAACACGTGACAGAGTCGCACGTGTTCAATGCCCCATAATAAGTTCGTGATTTTACCTTACATTTAATGGAGGGAATTCTTATCTGTTTTAAAGTAGTTGTGATTTTCAGAACGGTGCTTATGTAGTAATATAAATTATACATGTACAGTGTATATAAATTAAAATCTTAAAGAGTTCCCTCAAGAGCAGAGAATACATAAAAACTTACAAAGATCCCACATTTTCATTATAGGCCAATGCTATTCTTGTTTATCAAAACGACGCGCACAATATTTGCCTTTAATGTCGGTGTTTGGCCATTTTCATAAGATCACAGAAAGTAATACCAATCCTGTTTTTAGTGGTTAAGTTGAAATCCAGTTATACATGTACATGAAATCCATTAGTTTAACAGGTTTGGCTCGACCCTATACTATCCTCTGGCCAGTTTCTAGGGCAGATATCTGTAGCTTATAAAGACCATGAATGTATGTTTATTCCCATTTTAATTGAACATTATAATGATATTATTTTGGACAATGCCTTTTATTGCAGCTGATGGTATGTTGAATGGCCATATATTACAGGACCCTTGATTGATTTTACGGCTGACTGAATTGCACCGGCTTTTCAAAGGCTCTGCAAATTCAACTGACGCTGTGATTATCTTCTTACAGTAAATCTCATTATCGTGTCTTAAATTGAACTTTTATATTTTCATTATTAATCGAAAAATGCGATGGCGGATGCTATCGAACACTTTTGATCGAAGAGAAGATAAGAAGTTTAGGTATTACCTCTGCGGATTAAAGGCAAAGTGTAAATGAAGCCAACGTGAATCATACTCTATACGACCGGTCATATTTTCAATGCTTTAAAAGTTTCATTTTCTTCTTCTTCTACTTTCCGAGAGAACTAATGTATTAAAAAGTTTCATTTTAACATGTTAAATGAAATTCTTAAAGCATTGATCTCGTTGGAAATATGGGGTTATAATGACCTTGTTTGTGTATTCAAGCAAACATTCTGTAATATAATGAATAAAATATTTATTCAAGAATTATGTTATAAATATGTAAATTAGTTACAAATATATTTTATACAAACATGCATATATTGGAACTTCACATAGTTACGTTCAAAGCGCGTCTGTACAGCATGTTGTTAGTATTTTCGGAATAATAGAAAGAAATAAAGTAACATCAAATTGAGAATTGTTAGACTTACCTTCGCCGAAGGAAAATGGATGTACGTAAACACGTTTTCTTCGAAATAGCTTTGATTCTGATTTTTGTGTTAATCAAAGTGGGTCTCACTGAGTTCCGGGGTTGCATGTGTTCAAGGCTAGTAGCAATGGATGAGTCGTATGTTCCGAGACGACAATTGTGGTCATATAACCTCACTCAAAATGGCACAAAGGAATGTAGTCTTTATTGTATGGAAGACGAAGCTTGTGTGTCTTTCTACTTCAACACAGTGACCTGTGTGTTCAGTGGACATTCTATAGTGCTGGCTAATATGACACATGCTGAAGACGAGACGGGAAGCGTTTACTTTACAATGGATTGCAGAGGTAAAGAAATTGCTAGAGTGTTTACTTGGGCTGGGGTGTAGAATAAGGGCATTTATAACTATACTTGTTATTTGGGGATGTACATCGTCGGTTTTATGGTCAGCGAAGCCTTAGCGGAGCCGTAAAACGCAATTTACTCCCCAAAGACAATTTTCAACACAGTTCTAATGTACACTTTAAAGGTATACAACTTTGCACCCAAAGCTAGCGGTTTCAACAACGTGAAACCAGGCGTCAGCCAATAAGAAGCGATATTTTGTAATGATGTCGCGTTTCCGACAGTATATCACTGGATATGTCTGTATTGTCGTAAATGTTTGACGTTATCCAATCAGACGTCGCGTTATGTACTTGTATGTTCTTGTGCATATATTATTGACCTTACTTGCGGTTTTATGAACCTGCAAACTGAACATTGACAAACTCGCGGCGGATGTCACGTACATGTATGCACGTCTATAACCAGTTACTATCGTAATGTGATGTTCAATCAACCGATAAATTTTAGGTCCTAGTCATAAACATGTACATTGTAATAGTCTCTTTTATTCAGATGCTCCTGCCTCTATCCCTCGTAATAAAAGCAATTGTGCAATATTGCGTCTAAAAGTCAAGGTGGTGATAATCACTGATTTTGGGCGAAGATAAAAAATCTGCATAAAATGCTGAAAATACAATGGATCTTCCCAAAACGTAGCAGATGCCTTCTTTATATTATTTCTCACAAAACTTGTTGAGGTTAAAGGAGTATTTATATAAGAAAAGCTCAATGGATAATTTTGTACGCCAAAATCTAAACAATAACCATCGTTGTTAAAAATGTAAGTCTGAAGGTTCTTCAGTGCATTAAAAAAGCGTCATAGCAATTATTTTCGAGCTTTTTGACACATTATCAGGCTGCGCAGATAAAAAAGATGTAGCCTGTGTCCAGATATTTGTCAAAAATACAGTAAAGACTATTTTCAAGGTAGATGAAGAAGTTTGACTTTCGACTTATCGGTTGCAATTGATGGTCATTTGGTCAACCATACGCTTAGTCACTTGTCGTGGTAGACAAGCAAACGCTACGATTGGGAGTCATAATGTTTGAAATACGCCTAGTTATACTGGCGAATAATGCCGCAGTAAAGGAGCTTTTTGTCTTCCACTTTTTAGAGTCCCGGTGGCTCCATGGGTTAAGGCTGGGTTGCAAAGCTAGCGGCCCGGGCGGTTTCACGCTGGAAACGGCATTCGTTCAAATTGTAAGGAGAGTTTCATTGCACACATCCTTCTATCGGCTCAATATGACTGAAATACGGCCGTAAAATCGCACGTCAGCCATCTATCAGAACGTCAAGCCTAAAACACACCATTAATCACCCACATGGAACTAAGTTGGGCCGAGTAGCGCAGTCGATAGGGCGTCTGACTTATAAGCCAGAGTTCCTGGGTTCGATACCTGGTCCGGCCTCTTACTTTCATTTCTCCTTCCGCTGATTCAAGAAGGGCAGTTGTCAGTTACTGGTGAAAGTAAGTGCAATAAGTACTGGTTAACCGCTTAAGAGGTCTAATTCTGCCCAGGAATAGTGTGGTTAGGTTTACTGACCGTCCCGACATGACCATAGCTGTTTACCTTGGTTGGTTGGTTGGTTGATTTGATGCTTAACGTCCACAGTAAACAACTAAGGTCATGTCGGGACGGTCAGTTAACCTAACCACACTATTCCTGGGCAGGCTTAGACCTCCTAAGCGGTTAACCAGTACTAAGTGCACATACTTTCGCCAGTAACTGACAACTGCCCTTCTTGAATCAGCGGAAGGAGAAACGAAAGTATGTGGCCAGACCGGGATTCGAACCCAGGACCTCTGACTTACGAGTCAGGTGCCCTACCGATTGCGCTACCCGGCCCGGCTGTTTACCTTGGACGTTAAACAATAACACACATTGCAATTACAAGGAACTAAACAGAACGGAGCAGAATGTAACTGTTCTATTCCCTTTTCTACTTAGTTATGCTGTTCACAATTTTGTTTATTGCATAAATATTGGTGTCAGAAGCTATTAATAGGCATGTTTTAACGATACAAAACCAAATATTAACAAGACGATTCTCGCGCTGATAGTGACTCGCTTTGCGACTTTTCGTATGCAAGTTGCAGAGCAATTCTCCGTCATTACAGAAGCAAGCGGCAAGATCGCGTTTGCAGATATCCACAAAAGGCTTGAACGGAGGAGTTATACAAATTCAGATATTGTAAAATGGAAGTGCAGACAACATCGAGAGAAAATTTTGATGAACATGATTATGACTTGTGAACTGCTGCAAAAGGTTGGACAAAATTTACGATAGTTACCATGGCCTGAAACGAGGATTTTTTATACACATCTATAATGCATGTAGGAATCAGCAAGGTAATGGCGATGAGGCCAGAAAATTAGTGCCCAAAAAGTTTCGTTATTTTTGTAGCATTGTTGTTGAATTTATGCAATAATAGCGTTCAAACATTTTTTTTCCAGTGCATTAACGTTTGCAAGGTCCCTCTGGATATATTGAAAACCTAAGTCTGAAAACCGAGGCTGAGGTTTTCAACCATCGGGACCTTGCAGAAGGCCGAAGTTTTCAACATCTTGCAAACGTTAATGCATGAAAAGCATGTTTAATTTCTATATTATATGGTTTGTAAGGAATGCGAGCAAAACTTCTCTTCTACTCTGCTTGTTATAACCTTGCTGACACAAATGTGACAGACCCCCCCCCCTCCACCGCACACACACAAACAAATACACACACTAATATGCACACCACACACTGAAATAATCCGAACAAACCAGAACCAGAACAATACTGCTTTGTTCTGTCTGTTCAGTTTTTTCTCTGTTTAGCCTCACATAAAACAATTAACATCCTATATTGAATTGAACAGAACCAAACAGTACAGATTGGCTTTGTTCTATTCTGCTCTGTTTTTGCCCTTTTCTACTCTGTTTTTCAACCACTCGCTGTCATTAACGAGCATAAAAAGAGACCATTCCATACACTTAAATGCAAACATATCCCATCAATGCAAACCATAACACGATCTGCATCAGCCGTCCCAACAGCAATCCCTCATACGCTCCCCCAAAGACAAAGACTCGAAATTAAGTTTTGGTCAGTTCTTAATATACTGAATTAATTCATTAACTATGATTTCATTTTCTATTTTCATCGGAAATTCTGTGCATTACAACTTAATGTATGATTTGGTTTAAAGGTAGGTTCCTGGCCTAGCGATAACAATTATGTTCACAAAATAATTTTGTCTTTTTCTGGGTAGTATTGAATTCTCTTATTTTTCTGAAACTGTTGCTACTGAGAAAATGGTCAGATGTTGTAGAAAATAGTCGTTTTCCCTTTGGTTTATTTTCTATTGTTTGAATTCCAGTTCTAAAAATAAATATGTATATATGTCTACAAGTCCGCAGTTTCTGATGTCATTTGCCAACGGTTAATTTTCTCTTGCCGTGAGCTCTTCCAGGGATCCTGGCATGGCGGATGGGTTAAAACTATCCCGAAATGCAATGCAGCATGACATCAGCTATGTTATCTATTTTTGGCGCGAACTAAAAATAGCGCTAACTGGTGTGCGAAGCAGAGTTAGGAAATCCCTTGCAGAACGACTTTTCTACGAGTTTTTGATTTACACTTTTTAGTGAAACTTATTCATTTCTTCTTTATAAGTGCTTTCCAACAACTTGGATAAAAAATCATCAAAATTATGATGCATTCCAAAGTACAGGAACCTACCTTTAAACATATTTATTTCGAAAAATCTATGTACAACATATATTGTGACAATATCTATATAAGGATACGAACGGAAGCAAAATGCTTATATAGTTCTTCTCCTTTAAATTCGATCTGGTAAACATATAGTTGCGAAAAATCTATCAACTATGAGCTTACAAAGTTTGTAATAATCAACGTAGTGACATATCCAGTCAACAGATTATTCATAAAAAAGAATATGTTTCAGGAAGAAAGAAAATGAAAAAACTTGCATGTATAAAACATTAGAATGGAAAAAAAGAGAAATTTCACCCCTTGCTCTCCTGTTGCATTTTGAACTGATGCACATCATTTACCACCTCCGGAAGCGCATCATGACCGCTGCCCCTGTCTCTTTTCAAAGAGGGAGGGCCAGCAGCCACAGCGGTTCAATCTCAAACCATATGGGGCAACAAGAAAGCATGGAAGAAACTCGTCACAGAAGTGGCATCACAAAAAACAGACCTACCGGGGAGAAAGGATGCACACAACAAACAGCTAAAAATGTCGACAAAATGACTTATAAACTGTGAAACAAATTATCTGCCTTTGACGCATGTCACATACAAGATTCTCACAGATCAAATAAGTAAGGTAGTGAATTATTCACTAGATTGATAGGAACCAAATATGTGATACTGTACTTATAAGTAAGAAAATGACGGGGTAAAGAGGAGAAAAGCTAATGGAAAACAAAGCTATGGGAAAGCCGAGTGGCCATTTTGTAGTGTAAAGCTACCATGTTCGTTCCCAAAGACCAGTCAGGCAGAAACATACCGACTGGAGTCGGGCAACATGTATGTATATAGCGGAACCAATGTATGATTTACTTTGTCCACTGCACCATGAAAATGATCCAATGGAATTACTGCCGTGCCGGACGTCTATAAATTATTTTAAAATTGCGCAAAATGGAATTTTAGCTCCACTCACTGGCTTCGTGATCGACCTTAAGGTCAAGAATACGTAAATGACTGGCGCAATTAATTACGTGCGTCGCGAAGGACGTTACGTCACGAAATACTTCCTAGTCAGTGTAATTTTCAATATGGCGGCCCCATCGGACATTCAATAATAACGTCAAACATGGGGAAAACGGAGTTATTGTCATTGTTTTTTTCAAGCCCTTTGCTGATGTTGCAATTTACTTTTTTCCCCGTATGTTTGAAGTTATTTCATCAACATTAGTGTACTCATACAAAATTAATGGAGAGAGACTGACAGACAGACAGAGATTTATGTGTGTAACAATTTAAGGCTGGTCGGCTACATGTTCCCTCCCTGCTTTCAGGGCTCACAGGACTTTTCAGACACACATATGAAAGGCGGAGCCCATCTTTCTCCTTTCGCTGCGTTATCCTTTCCTGATTTGAAAAAGCTGCTGGCTTGACAAAGAGACTTTTCCAGTCGCTAGCTGGCCGACTCCGGATTCGAACCCGCAAACGTCTGCGTAATAACCGAACGTCCGCGGCGCCGGTGGAATTGCGCATCCGAAATAATTAATAAACCAAGTAAATGTATGCCAGCTGATTTAAAAGCATCATGGGATCGGAATGTAATATTTATTATAATGCCGATTTTTGCGATTGAATACACATATGATCACATATCCTTTCTGGACATCGAAAATTTTGTTTTGATTACAAAATAAGAATGATATATTATTTCTTCCACTTGTTGTATGCCGTTGCCAAAGATATAGCGGGCCTCTAACCCACACCGTCCTTACGACCACTACGCTACAAGAAGTCTTTATCTTGACCTATCCCACCGATGGTGGATTTGAAAGCTGAACTTGTAACTTACCATCATCTCGATATGACTGAAATACTGTCCAAAGGTCAATTTTATCTGACTACCATGAGCCACACCGACAGAACACGAGTCGTCAGAAATTATGATACATGCACATAGATCAGCCTGCGCATACGCACAGACTAATAAATCTCTTCGCTGTTCCTCACGGAATCATTGTACCAGAGGACAACAAAGGCTCTGGTCAGGTTGGGCTGGTGCGCACACTGATCTGAGCGTCCGCTGACCGTATATGCTCCGAAGAACCCATTTTATAATGGCACGGCGCATTTTGTGATTTAGGGTAACACAGTTTTTTTATGTGCGGCTCGGCTGCAATAACCATATTACTGTTAGAAGTATGCTTGCAATTTTTACTAATTTTTGTCTGAGAGAGTCTGAAAAATAAATTCTTTCTCTTAAGGTGAGGTGGGAGTAATTCAGCGCCGCCATGCGGCAGTTTCCGTCACTACGCTACGTAATGACGCCGGACGTTCCATTTGATAAAAACAAGATGGCGTCAACGTTAGCCGCTTCTGTGATCACTTCATGGTCTGCTCACAAAATGCAAGGAGGCTGAGCGCTGGGCGAAATTTAAAGGAGGTAGAAAATGCCGTAGAGGAGAAACTGAAAAAGATGGTTAGTTTTCCGTGCGGAAGACTACTTGTGGGATATTTGACAGTGTTAGAAAGTGCCTTAGAGAAGAAACTGAAAAAATATAGCTGTTCTCTGACAGTTCCTCATTAGTTTGTTAGATGGAGTTCGCAGCTGCTGAGTTGCAATAACAAAGCCTCGTGAAATTGAATCCAGAATCGTACAATGAATAGTCAGATCACTGTCTACACTTCCACCACGTACTTAGCAGTTCACATGGTAGCAGCCATAGACAGTCGTTATCATACCACCCACACCTCAAATACTAATCAGCAAAAGCTATGCCAAATTTAAGTTATATCAAAAATTCTTAGACTGTCCCTAGCATTTGAACACCGCCAGGCAGCCTTATCAACGTCGACGCAATGTCGTCAGAATCTTTTATCGACGTCGATACGATAATTCAACATCTGTTCTGTCAATAAGCTGAAAACAATGTGGCGTTTCTTTTTCCTTGCCTTTCTTTCACTTTTCTGTTTTTCATTTCTTATTTCTGTTTCAAGTGTATATCAAAGTATCTCCTGGACGCTAAAGTGAATCAAAGCTGCCTATCATTTTTACAGAGAGAGAGAGAGATAGAGAGAGAACGAGAGAGAATCGACGAAGTCCAGTCGTTGGACCGCTAGGTTACCGTGCAGAATATATTAGGCCCTTTCTTGGGTCGGGTCAGGAACTGGAAAACTTGACTCGCTTACACTGTACAAAAGCCAAGTGGACAAGGGAATTGTTCAAATGTCATAACACGTGGAAGCCCGCCCCAACTCGGGTGCCCGTCAACTGTCTCGGGTGCCCGTCAGCTGTATGGGAGGGCATAATGGCAATGCTTTCGATTTTTTTTTTTTATTAAAAATACTTAGTTAAGACGGATTATGCAGAGATTTAGAGAAACGTATTACATCTGCATTCATCCTGCACTTTCCAGACAATGACAATCACGAGTGATGAAAGTTCCAGACAAATTTTGCCGGTAGCCTACAAAAAGCGATAGTTGATATGTGGCGCGAAAAGTTAAGTAACGTAAACGTCACCATGCGCAACGTCAACATTTCAGTCTTAAGAGACGGCAGGTCGGGCATTTAATGCACTTTAACTCGAAAGTTAAGTCGGCGACCCACTATTTTTATTGCTTTAATGTGAACTTCTATCATTGGGTGATACTGTGTTAGTTTTTGAAGAAAAAAATATGTTTTGTTTGCTCAGAATGAAGGTTTTTATCCAAGAGGTACGAGCAAAAAAGTGCATTTTCCATAGAACGCCATTATAACGTCGGGTCGAAAAAGTGGAAATATTGACGTTTTCGAGGTCAGATATCTTAAAAACGACATCGGCGACCCCCCTTTTTTATTACATTTTCTGAAAGAGGGACTAAAAATGTACAATATAAGTTTCTTTGTCACAGAATCTTTAACAAAGAAAGTTTGCCAAACATTTTGCGTTAACACGGAGCAAATTATTTGTTAAAGAAAAATGTGGCATGGAATATTTGTCAAATAAACTTTGGCAAAGAAATATTTGCTGCTGTGTTCACACGATCGATCATTATTCGTCAAGGTTGCCAGGACAAATAAACTTTGCCCGTGTGAACGGCCAACCATGCCAGCTTTTCTTTGTTAAATATACTTTGTTCAAAATCAAACCGATTTTGATTATGAGCAAAGTATTCTGTGCTTATCTCCATAGCTAGTTTCTCTGTTACATATTCTATGGCGAATTTTCTGTTCACACGGACAAATTTTGTTTGTCATAAAAACTTTACGATATAAATTTGGCAATGAAAATGTGGCATATTCTTCATTCACACGAACAATTTTTACTTTTCCAAACCTACTTTGTTACAGAAACTTTGCCCGTGTGAACGAAACTTAAGGCGTTCATCATGAGAACCCTATTAGTCCTCATCTTTCTGTACTCTCATAACGCTCTTATCATGTCTTATTGCGTCGCAAGTAAACGACGGCAACGTCGCGTATAAATGACGTCGCGGAATGGCGTAAATTTAGACATACCTATGCTTGCCTAGCAAGCGCTACTTGAAAAACGAACTCGGTAGTCAAGGACTTTTCTTACCTTATTTTAATCAACAGATCCTGTGACATAAAATATCAGTTTTTGAAAAAAATCTATGTACCGGTAAACAAGCTGTATACGTTTGAATTTTAAAATCTGAGTATTTTTCATCGCATTCCCATTGCCGTCAATGGAAACGGCCTCAAAATGCCATGTTTTTCAATCTGATCTAGCGACTAAACGAACTCGGTGACCTATCTTTTTTATGGCACAATTCGATGTAACACATGAAAATGCACCCCTATGCAAAATTTAAAAAAAATTCTATGTATGTGCCATTTACGTATTCTTGACCTTAAGTACAATTTTATTCATATATATACATATATTTTTTTTTTTGTAAAGCCAGCTTCAAAAGAATGTTTTTAATAAGTTAGTTTTTCAATATTTTCACAGCAACTCTACCGTTGTTCTCAGGGGATGGGGTTGGTTGGTTGGTTGTTTTGGGTTTAACGGACCTTTAAGACAGTATTTCAGTCTATTTGGGGCCGTCTTCCAGAGAGGGGGAGAATGAAAATCAAATGATAGACGAGAAAAAATATATCCTAACAGCCCATACCCGCACCTACTCCAAGCACAGTAGGCCCTTGCCTTACTTTTATCCAAGTAAGTAGGACGCTCCGGCACTGTAATTATTAACCAGCGCTATCGCCCGACCAAGGGGGTGTGGTGGGGGACTGACTCGTAAATGTTGTCTATTTCATCTGGATTTAATGGTAAGAATGAGCTTCTTTATAAATCATTACCTGCAAGATTTTGGATTCACTTTAACCATGTTAAAATACATTTTACCGTAAAAATTCTAAATATGGGGACATTTAGATCTGAGCAGACAGTGCAGACTCAGATCTGACTGTCTCGAAAGAGCAGTCTGACCAGGGTCTTCACTGTTTGCCATTTCATTTGCATTTTTGACGCATAACTGCACAGTAAAACCAAAATGTTTCATATTTAGGACAATTACATTATTAAATGTGTCCCATTTTTACGGTACAGATGAGATCGCATATTGAACGAAACAAACTTTACTGCAGGGAAACTGTTTAAGAATCAGCGGGCATCAATATTTTGCTGTATGCGCATCCGGTATCGTGCAGAAGAATACTGTAAAGAAATTTGAAAATGCTGTTTTCAGCAGCTCTAATAATACTCGTAAATAGTAACATGTAAAACTCTACAGATTTTATTGAATATAAAGATGACATGACATGTTTACGAATAACACGCGTATAGTTGTGCATGTTAATCAATATATACTTTTCCGAGCCACTCCCAGATTTATTCTCAAAAGTCATCTGATAGTCTTTAGCTGACCAATGTAACGACAACTTAGCATGTGGCATAGTCCCACAAATAAAAGCGCATGTGTTGAATGTCCCACAGTAAGTCCGCGATTTTACCTTACAGCTTATGAAGAGATGCATGTCTTTTAAAAGGTGATTTGGAGTTGTCTCATCAGAAATGGTGCAGACATCTATGAGAGGGAGTTGACAAAGCAAAGTCTTCGTTTTCTGAAATATTTTGCTATATACTTAGAGCTAAGCATGGGCTCCTCAGCCATTTAAAACACACCGAAAGCGCTGCGCACTGCAATTAGTATATTCATTTGAACGCGTGAACAATTAGCATATGTTTTGGTCTCCAAAAGATTAGAGGGGAAACTTGTATACGTTTGATTTAGTTTATTGCATAAATACCTAGAGCATGAGTTTGTTATTTAAGGTAGTCCGATACTGAATAGAAATATTGGCGGGGCATTCAAACCATTAGGCCAGCTAAATAACCCAAAGAGCTTTAAAACATTTGCATAAGAAAAATAAATTTTCACCGTAAACAATACACTCATTTGACCTATTCCGGCGGATTCACCTGTTCCGGTGTATCCTGTTTCTTTCTCTGCAACGAAACAAGCTAGAAGCGAAATGATTTTTAGGTAATTACTTTCAATATTTATTTGTCAAACCCACATATAGTAAGGATCTTACTATATTCGTATCAATCAAAGATACGGAAAATTGAGTTTAAAAGTGGCTGGTAATGCATATTTAACAAGAAAAATGACAGATGTTTTCAGGCCAACTGTGAAAATAGAGTCGGATAATATTTGTGTAAACAAATGTGTCGTAAACCTATGTCTGTCGATTGCTCATTTTATTAGCTATCTAAACCGATAAATATCAAAATGAAATAAAATCAGTTACTTAGGTTTATTGAAATTTAATTTATTAGCTCATTTAGCCTATTCCGGCGGATAGCATATTTGGGGAATGCCTCTGAGTTCTGAAATCCATATTAGAGCTGCATTCTCGTCATACAATTTGAATATGTAAGTAAAACTCCATAAGGCTTTATTTTGAATTGTCATTTATCATAGAATCTTGGATAAAAATATCAAACATTGTACTTACGGGCACTGAATCACCGAAATAATTTTTCAGCGAAGCCGTGTGTATAATCAGATGTTTTAAATAATCAATTATGCCAAATAGACATTTGTTTATATAAAATCATCTTTCATCGAGCTAGTAATAATCCGACAGTTTACTTTTGGGGCGCCCCTCGGTGGTTCTTTCGATGTATTGTAAAAAATATACAGTGCGGCGAAATAGGATAAAAGACAACGTCTGGTTGTCGTCAGATTTCCCTATATATCTCAAATAGTTTGTGAACCCAAACAAAGTGCCTTAAACAAGAGGCTTTTATTCATTTACTGACACAAATAAATTAAAAAATGATAGTGTATTTAGACTGTAGCGCACGGTCGACTGAAACGTGCGTCGGAATAGGTCAAATGACTGTATTTTGTATTTCTACATACTTTTTTACACATTCTCCATTTAAATTCATATCTCTAGCACATGAACGCACTTTCATTCCTGCAAATCATATAATCTACAATACAGGATATCTGAAACAAACTGGTAAAAAAAATGAAGTAATTTTTATATTAAGTATATTTTTTGCATTTTTTAAAAAAATGCAAGAAAATTGAATTTCATGAAAAGGTCATAAGATATATTTAACCGATGGGGCAAGCGTATGCATATTATTTAAGCAAAACTTACATTGAAACAACAACAAAAAACAAAACAAAAACATTTCACCGTTTTTGTTTTTTTTTAGGAAAAAACAATGTTTAGGTTCAAAAATATCCCCAAAACAGACTGTCCAAATTCTGTACCTGCTGCAAGCACAGCCGGTCCTTGCCCTATTGTTCATTTTCCTGTTATTCCGGTTCTACCATAGAGTAATGCCTACAAAAATGCGCAGATGGAATGGAAACTGTGAAGACCATGATCATTCTGGTTCCTAAGGAACAGTCTGTTGTCGGTTTCCACTGTTTGTACAGACCTTTCTGCCCGAAAACGTAGGATCTTTACGGTAGACATTGTAAGTGTGTGTATATACTCATCAGGTGATCGATTTCACCATGAGCAATAATTCTCTTTTGTTTGTAACAAGTAAAACACTGACAGTTATTCTGTATATAGCTACCTTAACGAAAGAGTCGATAGCACCTTCAAACCATGCTGAAAGACAAAGGCGAAAGTAACAAAACTGAGAACTTTTTTGTACTTGTAAGTACAAACCATATGTAATTTGCTACATGTAAATGACGTGATTCAATGATAATTCGATGTAAATCAATAGTTTTCATGCTCGTTTATAGCATTCACGGCATGACGCAGCTTTTATTAAATAAAGCAGGTTTTATAATAATTGCGTGTTATATTTAATTGTCTTTCATAACGCTGACCTATAAATCATAAACATCTCGGCGCATGTTTTATGAGTATTAATCGACGTAGTGTTAATTGAAAATTCTTGTAAGACTTTTTTGTGTCAGACTGACCCCGCAAGTGTTTGTAATTCAGTTTGAAGAGCAAAATCTAACAATTTTACGACAAAATATTTCCGGAAGTTCCTGCAACAAGTTAGACTTACTCGATTTCACTATTAGCATATATTCTATTCCTAAAATTTATTGAGATTTTTTTTTTTTTTTTTTTTTTGCAAGAGAAAACTAAGTAATAGGAGTTGACGGATCAGGCATAGATTTGATAGTTTTGTTTCTTTAGTTAACAACATTTCTCTTATTCAAGTATCAATATTGCTTCATTAAAATTTCGCATCACGGTGTGTAATAAAGACATGCATCTATAATTAAGTAGATTATTGCCTGAGTATAGTGCGTAACAGTATGCAATAGGGCCCATAAAGGGCCCATAAAACGCCATATTATGGCTCTTCAATTACTGGTGCGAAAGTACATGCAGATAATTAATGCAAATCATGAGTTCTAGCGGGCTTATTACATCAAAAGGACGTCGTACTGAAGTCTCTTCAATTACTGGTGCGAAAGCACATGCAGATAATTAATGCCAATCATGAGTTCTAGCGGGCACATTACATCAAAAGGACGTCGTACTGAAGTCAATGCGACGTAATTATGTCGCATCGACGACATTTCCGGGCCGGGTAGCGCAATCGGTAGGGCACCTGACTCGTAAGTCAGAGGTCCTGTGTTCGAATCCCGGTCTGGCCACATACTTTCGTTTCTCCTTCCGCTGATTCAAGAAGGGCAGTTGTCAGTTACTGGCGAAAGTATGCGCACTTAGTACTGGTTAATCGCTTAGGAGGTCTAAGCCTGCCCAGGAATAGTGTGGTTAGGTTAACTGACCGTCCCGACATGACCTTAGTTGTTTACCGTGGACGTTAAGCATCAAATCAACCAACCGAAATCGACGTCATTACGACATCATGTGCCTGCTGGGAATTGTGTCATGTCTACAAAAGAATTTTACTTTATTTGCTCATGCATTTTTGGATTTATTAAACTCTGTACGATAAGTACAAGATACTCGGCATAGCCTCGCCTCTTACCCTTTTCCGAACTCGTTAATTAATTTAAACTACATGTAGAGTATAATTTTAGCTTTTTTCGGTAAACATGTAGAGTTGAACAGTGTTAAATACATTTTTAATGACTACTTCTATCAGTCATTCAAAGCTGTCACAAGCGTATTTTGGAAAGTGACTTTCACAGCTGTATTCTCCCACTCAGAAATGAAGTGAACAACAACAAAAAATGTTTTATAGTTGTAAACTTGCCTAAAACAGTATTCCGAGCACGTCAATCATTGCAGAGAATGTAAATGTAAAAAAAAAATCTGTAGGTTTATCCACATCTCTCGCAAGTGTTATACTGGACATCATACGGTAATTGTGTGTTTATCGGTGGCTATTCATAGAAGTTCCATATTGTAAACAATGGAGTGGACACCCTCGTGGTCCATACACTATTAAAAATCCGTAGATTTTACGGTAGAATACCTGGCAACCAGCTGCCAGTCCATTTCCCGTTATTTTTACGGACATATGTCTGTAGAACATTTTTTGAAATCTCGATACGGTAGAGTTATGTTAACTGACCGTTCTCGAAAATACCTTTATAGAGTTGAAGGGCTATATGACCAAAACAACACCTTTCTTATTCTACCCTACTCTGCGTGATGATTCCGCCAATGTTTCGGGTGCCCTTAAAAATAACGAGAAACGGACTGGCAGCTGATTGTCAGGTATTCTACCGTAAAACCTACGGATTTTTTTTTACAGTGTAGGTAATGCGAAATACCGCAAACACTGCGTGCTTAAAAGTCATTGAAAAGCAGTAACCGTTGTCAGAATTCAGAAATTACTTGTGAACAAGGATAGAATTTGGGCAGATGCATGAAGTAATTTGCGCTAAATGGCTTAATTACATTATTAGAGCTGGACCAGCAACATTTTGAGCCGACGTAGCATGACTTTATTCTGACAGAATCTGTCATTTCAGGGTCATAGACCCTTTGCTTTTCTTTTGATGTAACATTACGGTTTTACGTACATGCCTCGCTGTAATTCTTGGAAATCTCTGCGAAGATTGCGCACTCACGATGAATTTTTTGACCAGAATTACCTTCCCTGAATCTATTCCCATTCACCTTAAATGACATGATTCGTCATATTCTTTTATTTCGTTTCAGGTCAAGGGTACATCGGTGACTATTGTGAGTCAAATGACGACTGTGTAACAGAAAACTCTGAATGTGACGAGAACTACTGCGAATGTATCAAGGGACATGCCTTCTGGCCGAAAAACAGAACTTGTGTAACTGGTATGTATTTATACGGAGGTCCAAAAGGGATATATTTATTTTATCTTGAAGTCTCAAAATAGTGTCTGTGCGATCTAGACAATTGGGCTATCTCCATGCTTTTCCGCAAGAGGTTAAGAATTTTCGTAACTTCCTGTTGGCCTCCTTGTAGGACAAAAGCCTTGCTATGGGTGGTATCTCTTAGAGGAACGAACAGCTAACCCCAATGGAGAGGGGCGGCAAAGATAGAAATGACAGAGTTGTTTCCCCTAAAAGTGTACCTATTTACCCGAAGATAAAATTTCGAGAGGAAGCAACTCTGTCTTTTAACTCCATATAGTTTATCCCAGGCCGATCACCAATAATGCGGTGAGCCTCCATATCAACGACAGAACATTTTATTGTCGCACCTGCTTTAGCAAGGTGCGATATAGGAGTTCACTTTTCCGTCCGTCCGTCCGTCAGTCATTCCGTCCGTCCGTCCGTAAGTCCGTCCGTCCGTCCGTCCACAATTACCTCGACCCTAGTGTTTAAGTCCATTTCTCTCAAACTATGATACATGCAACCATGAAACCTGGTATAAACTTTCTTCTTAGAATGTTCTCAAGGTATGTGGCACTTTTTTCTACCCTTGGCCTATATTTCACGCTCTGCTGACTTAGTAAAATTCAATGTCCAAAATTACCTCGACCCTAGTGTTTAAGTCCATTTCTCTCAAACTATGATGCCTACAATGGTCAAACCTGGTATATAGTTTCTTGTCAGAATGTTCGCAAGTTATGTTGCACTTTTTTTACCCTTGACCTATATTTCATGCTCTGCTGACTTCGTAAAATTCAATGTCCAAAATTACCTCGACCCTAGTGTTTAAATTCATTTCTCTCAAACTATGATGCCTGCAATCTTTGAACCTGGTACTAAGTTTCAACTTAGAATGTTCCTGAGGCACGTTGCACTTTTTTCTACCCATGACCTATATTTAACCCTCTGCTCTTAGAATGTTCCTGAGGCACGTTGCACTTTTTTCTACCCATGACCTATATTTAACCCTCTGCTGACTTCGTAAATTTCACGTCAAAAATTACATCGACCCTAGCATTTAAGTCCATCTCTCTCAAAGTATGATACCTAGAATCATCAAACCTGGCAAAAAGTTTCTTCATAAAAAGGTCTCAAGGGTTGTTGCACTTCCTTCTGCCCTTGACCTTTATTTCAAGGGCTGCTGACTTTGTTAAATTTTACGTCCAACATGGCATTGGCCCTAGCATTTAAGCCAAACCTTTATGCTTGATGTATATTTCATGTGCTCTGTTGGCTTTGGAAATTTATAGGTCAACCTGGCATCCACATTCGTATATACTCTAACATTAAAGTACATTTCTCACAAAGGAGCGGCTGTAGTGTAGTGGATAACACTCCGGACTACCAATCCAGGGGTCGCTAGATCGATCCCCCGCTTCTCCGGTCTTTCGGATGAGACTTTAAATGAAGTCCCGTCTCCATATGACCTCGTTGTTGGTGGGAGGTTAAACTCGAGCTCACTCACTCACTCACATTTCTCACAAACTAACCCACTTACAATCATCAGACGTGGCAATAAACATTTTCTTTCTCTTGGATTGTTTAACTACTGTATACTTTTCATGATTATTGCTTACTCTGTTGACTGTGGAATTTTATGTCCAGAATGACATTCTTCTTGGCTTGCAAGGCCAGTTCACTCAAATTTTTATACATGAATTCATGAAACCTAATCTAACCATGATCTCTGCTACTGGCAGGTGCGACATAGCATTCTGCGGAATTCTTGTTTTAAGGTGTGTGGGTACATCTGCAGTGTTTTTTTTTTTGATCGCCAGGAAGGAAAATAGTGTGTACTTTACATGTAGTTCCCTGAGTGACGGAGCCATACTAAAATGAAGTACGCTCCTAAAGAAAATAATCTGTTTATTGGGAAGCCAGTTATCTCCTTAAGAGTAGACCCCAATTGATGTAGTCACCTGTACATCAACTGAATGGACGTATTCGACTGGGCGTTTCGTACTTCACGATTCTTAGAAATGGTGCTTTACGGTAAAAATTGTGAAGCACTGACGAAACACACATTGCTTCACGAGTCTTAGCGAGAAGCATATTTTTTTTTTCAAATAAAAATTTCTTCACGCTTAGAATCGTAAAGCACGATACGCCCACTAAATACGCCCAATGTCTTTTTCAGAATGTACAACAGGATATGGTACAGACTTCTCTCCGGTGGAATATCGCTCTATTATTGGGAACAACAATGACGTGGTAGCCAACTCTACAATAGAAGAATGTAAACAACTATGTGTAGAAGCAACGGACTTTGTTTGCCGAACTTTTGACTTCTGGTTCCCGTTTGATTATTGTTTAATGTCCAATGAGACAAGGTACACGGTACCAGGTTCTTGGCAGTGGGACAATACTGCTCGCCATTTTGTACGAGACTGTCTTTGACTGCACACATTGCAAAATTATTGGTGACTTATATGAAGCTAGAATACTTTTTTATGTAAGAAAATGCTGGATTCCAAAATTGTGTTTCAAACAGCTGATTCTATCTCAGATAGAATTTTTCTGCTAAAACGAATTGAAAAAAAAAATGGCGAGAAGATGCATTGTCGTCAGAAGATCTGCAAATTCCCCAGCAAACAACTGTTTAATCTGATAAATACACACATCAAACAGACATGCTTACCTCCACTCCGTGGACTTTTATATTGGGAGTTTTCTAGACTGTTTCCACAGCTTTAGTTATTTCTGCACTGGAACCCCATACAGTGAGTTCATATTCAGTGTGATATTTTTCGACGCAGTTCATGACTGGTCCTTTATTCAGTTAATGATTTTAAAAGCAAGTTAGGAAAGATGATTACTGTTATCGTGGTTAATTGTGTCTGTGATTTCAGAGATATTCCAATTATCTTTTTATAAAGTATCTAATTTAGTTGATTCTTCATCAATAAACAACACACAATGATGCTTGACAATGTGTGTGTGGGCACCCTGTTAACCTGCATAATAATAGAAGTTAGGTATATAATCGATTTTATTAAACGAGATACGCAGCTCGGTGAGCATACGATGTTAGTACAACCTCAATCCAACGTTGATGCATGGTGGAATACAATTTTCAGTCTTTTGGTTAAACAATACGTCATCAAACATCTTCAGTCTTTGTGATCATGGATCACCAAATGACTTTCTTTTGAGCATGAAACAAATATTTCCTATTTAAATGACGTCGTGGTTTGACCTTATTTTACGCACAATAAATAACTCTAAGGCATTGCTCTGAAGTCCGATAAGATATTGGAATAAATTCAATACACTGTTCGTACATCAAAGTGATCTGTAATTTCTGCCAAATCTCTACGCATTACGGGTAAATTGACGCAAACTTTAGTTTTCATTTGCTGTTAAAAAGTAGGCAATGATCAGGAATATATACCATCAAATCCCACAGCCCGCCCTCAAAACTAAAAATGAAAGAAGTACACATACATACTGACAAAAGTTCATGAAAAACGCGCACGGTGAACCGAATGAAAATCTATCCCAAACAGGTGTTACATGTATTCAGCTACCCTAATTAAAAACATCAGCAACATCTATTTCTACCTATTTTCTACATGTGTGTTAAATTACGAAACAAAACAAAACAGAAAGCGGAATGGGCAGCTGTTCAGGTGATCATACTGCTCAAGATGGAGGAACCCTAACAGAAGTACCGCATTGAAACAGTCAGTAATACTAGTAGAATATTGGGAGGCTTAAACTAGTTTTACTGGATCCAAACCCTCGCCCTCTATTTCTGCAGTGGTTTGAATCGTTTATTTAGCTGTTTGGTCCGCATTAAGGTTTCCTAACCCATCAATGAATCTTCACAGGAAACAAACAATGCACGGATAAGGCCTATGATGAATCAGTGATGAGGACTCGACAGAAACAACGTATTGCGACGACTCGATAGAAACAACGTATTGCGACACCTGTAGATCCCTGAGGTGTCAAACAACACCACTGAAATACCGGAGCAAAATAAAACTACTAGTGGAACCCTGAATGACCGAGCAAAAGACAAGACAAGCTCCGGCCCCAAC
The DNA here is from genome assembly GCA_963989385.1 of Ctena decussata. Lineage (NCBI taxonomy): Eukaryota > Metazoa > Mollusca > Bivalvia > Lucinida > Lucinidae > Ctena > Ctena decussata. Next base: position 36,232,340 of record OZ022513.1, read on the forward strand.
CAACTAAACTAAACAGCTTAATGTCGGGTCTATCATTGAGTCTGATGCCCGGCCAACCGGCGTTCAATTTAAGAGGGAAGCAATCGGGTTAACTACTAAGCATGAAGACTGTAGCATTACATTTATGTTATATCCAAAAAGTTTGTCACGCATTTTTTGAATGTATCTATAGACTAAATCATCATAAAATTCTGGTTTAGAGAAGCCCTGTTGCAAAATGGTTTTTAATGCGACCTTGACTTTAGAAACCAATTCATAATGGCGGCGATAGAAGTTTTGAAAAGCTTTTCGAAAATTATTATACCGATAGCCCTGTTGGAGAAGTTTACCGGTTAGAATTTTATTACGGGCATTGAAGTCAGTCAAATGACTGGACACTCTAGCAAACTGAATAAGTTGGGAATGTAAAACGGGGAACGTCGCCAGGTAAAAAAAAGAAGAGGAAGGAGAAAAAAGGTACAGTTAAGTAGTATGTTAAAATCAAAGTCCTCGTGTTTATCATTTTGGATGAAACAAATTCGTTTGAAATGGATAAATGTATATCCGAAAATGGGGCTTCTGTATCGGATGCATTAGCTTTGTGACTGCAGTAGTTCAGGTGGATAAATTCGATTCACCATACCTTGAAAGTAAAGATTGTCCATATTCAAAAGATCGTCTAGATATCTAGATGTAGAATAAAATGAGGCAATAATTTCCGCTTGTTTATCATTAGATAGAGAAGCCACGAAATCTCTTTCATAACAAAATAAAAGAAAAAATAAGAAATTCCAAAAAGTAAAACACATCAAAAACAGGCATTTCCAAACTATTCAAGCTTTTTTTTCACGGAAAAATGAAATAGAGAAAACGGCCTTTAAACATATATCTCAAATTTTGAATGAAATATGATGTAAGAATATAGATGAAATAATTTTAACAAAGATTTAACTATGTAATACTTGCTAAAAATAGAAAATTTTAACTGTAACCCCTGTTCAAATAACTTGTTTTAAACTTCAATTTGAGTGGAACGCTGAGGCAGTTTTCGACATAATATTATCTTTTATTCCCGATGAACAACTGACGAGTTATTCTAGAGGGCCTGTCTAATGAAAAACGAAAGGACTTGAATTAATATCCCATTCTGTCCGAGAGAACAGTTCGAGCACGTTAGGGGTTCATTTTGCCCACTTATGCTTCTCTCGAATTTTGCAGGGAAAGGGTTCCATGTTACGCAAGAAAAATATCATAGCAAAATGAACTTTTAACGTGTTAAAACCATTCAATCCAGTCTTTCAATTTTTCATGCATGAACAGATCATAAATCCTTTACTAGAAACTAAGGATATGTGGGAAAACGTACCTAGGAATCACCACCAGTCGGCTTGGTAAGAAACGTTATCGAAACAGGGGAGTGGTATAGTAAGACAAATCTACTTTGTGAAAATTTACTTATTTAAACCTTCAGATTATTTCGAAAATTACCTGTAAACACATTTCATTAAAAGATATAAAATAAAAGCACCACAGGCACTGCATAATACCCCGCCACTGCTGTGCATCGTAACTAGATATTAATATAAACCTATGATACATTAGCTGTTTGGTGAGATTTTTAACAATTTGGGGTATTGTAAATTTATGTACACGACATCTGATCAACATCGAATATATGTTCAAACTGTTGACTGGATACAACACGCGAATAGCGATATGGACCTTCATTAGGTACGCACTGACCTATGGTCACCGGAGATCAGTGAAAGAACGTTCAAGTAAACGAGCAAATTGGATAGAAGCAAGGTGTAAACGGAGTAGTGCATATAAACTGACTGATGAATACCAATTGCAAGCCAAAAGAATGTTTTCAGATGCATCAAGGGGAAACAAGTTGCATATAAGACATCAAGGGCAATAGATTTAAGAACAGGAACGGCCAGAGTAGCTGTCCTTGTCCACGATATGATTTTTTAGAAATCTATATACCAGTGAAGTTTCATTTAGATATTCATTATGGTAAAGGAAAAATCATATTTAAGATCAATCAAGGGCAGATAACTTATGAACTGGAAAGGTTAATCCTGTTTCTTTTATACTTTTCAATGAATTATGGAGATTTTTCGATGAAATCGAAACTGATAATCTCACTACTTCAAACAGTGACATTATCACTTTCGATTTCACTGTTTTCAAAAATGGATTTTTGTGAAATAGTCTCATTTATTTGTTGATTAACTGACTAAACCTTACCCGGCCTGACATAGATTGCGTCACGCATGTTTGCACGTCATTGCGACGTTAATGACGTCACTAAACGCGCCAACGTAACATTGTTAGCGCACGCGACGTCAGGCCGCCTAGGTCTCCTGTAGGCATTCTTACTTTGCAAATTTCTTTAGATCCGTGTATCAAAATGAAATGATAAGCTAATTTTCAGTTGCAAATTTGTTTACAACCAATATCACACCCAGTAAACACGCTGGAAGCATCAAATATGGCGAAAAACGGCTAGAAAAAATGTTACGCCTCTGTCGTGATGGCTAACGCATTGGAATAACCTACATTATTTCATTTTTAAAGCATAAAAGAAACAGAAAATTTGACTATTTCAGTGTAAGATCGATTTTCATTTCACTCATGAACACCAAAAGTGGTACTTTCACTCGTGGCTTCGCCACTCGTAAAAATACTGCTTTTGGTGTTCATTTGATGAAATAAAAATCGATCTTACACTGAAAAAAGTCAAATATCCTCTATTTCATAGCCGAACAAATACGGACCAAATCTGAAACATTTCAAAATAAAAATAAGAGGCAGACAAAAGATTAAAATCTAAGACTGAAGAACCGTAGGCACCAAATTATAATGTTTCATTTTAACAAAGAGAAAGAGAAAAAAGATTATTTTCAAGCTAACCGAGGTTCGAACCTGCGACCTTCTATCTGCAAAGTCGCCACGTTACCTCTACACTATACAGAATTGCTTGATAGAAAACTGTCAATAATTAACGGTCTGAATATTCTATATGGTGGCTGGTTTGTGCCATTTCGTCTTTTCGTCTTTTCGCCGCGAAAAGACGCCACGCGAAAAGACGAAAAGACGAAAAAACGCCATGCGAAAAGACGAAAAGACGAAATAACGCCAGGCGAAAAGACGAAAAGACGAAACCCGCCACGCGAAAAGACGAAATTGCAGCGCGAAAAGACGAAAAAACGCCATGCGAAAAGACGCCATTTGAAACTCTTAAATTGTCGTCTTTTCGCGTGGCGTTTTTTCGTCTTTTCGTCTTTTCGCCTGGCGTCTTTTCGTCTTTTCGTCTTTTCGCATGGCGTTATTTCGTCTTTTCGTCTTTTCGCGTGGCGTTATTTCGTCTTTTCGTCTTTTCGCGTGGCGTTATTTCGTCTTTTCGTCTTTTCGCATGGCGTCTTTTCGTCTTTTCGCATCACGTGTTTTGCATTAAGATATATCAATATATCCTATTCTAAATGCATTAAATACTCTGAATACTTAGACAGGTGTTTCTTTTTTAAACTGTATAGACCCTGATCAGAATGCAATCTGTAAAGAAGTGTACTAATCACGGTTTGCAGCTTTTGCCGCTAAACTCTTCTTTTAAAAACATTATCAAAAATATGAGGAAAGAAGTCCTTATGGTATTTCTACTGAACGGACAGAAAAGAAAATGAGCCGTCCTAATGTTTTGGAGTAAAACACTCCAAACAAATTTCATCCTATCTTAATTTTGATCTTAAACTGCCTAAAAGATTAACCACTTGTTGACAATGTAATCTCTCTCAAACTATGGAATACAAACATTGAAACATTGTTGTACTTCGCTGTATGAAAAAATAATGATACGGTATTTTCCCTAATTTGACATACATTTAACTGCAGCTAACCCAAAATTTGGACAAGTTTATAGTTTTCTAAAGACGTGCCAATCGCAGACAGAGCAGAGCCTGATTAGACTTCCCTTTGGCTTATGTGTCCCAATATTTAAGAATATTATGGTATCATTTAGCTGCAGCTCAAGCTATAATACTTTCTTATAGGAAGTATTTTTAATCTGAATGCACCTCTGTGAGAGATCCATTTTAAATTGAAAATGTGCCTCCTTCCGCCTTTTTTACAAAGGGGCACAACTACTGTTACTTCCTCTTCAAGTCTTCTTTAAACGGCAGGGATGGATTTTGCTAGCTCAAATAGGGCAGCTGAAGACAGGACTAGGTGGAAAAGGAGTGTTTTAGAGTCATCTGTGGTGCCCCAACGACCGCACAAGATTATGGGATAGGCTAGACTAGACCAGCGGTTGCAGTCAGTTCGACCGCCCCCCCCCCCCCCACACACACACACCCCTCCACACACACACACACCCTCGCCTCAATGGTCCTTCAGATGTGACTCTAAATCGCGTGGTCCTGTCTTCATATGACCTTAGCATTGGTGGGACGTTTTGCCCAATTCTCTCGATCTCTCAGTTTGAACAATAATATTGTAACACAGTTTACTAAAAAAATACATTACAAGCAAATAGTAGATTAGGTGCTAGCATTAAGTAATAAATTTGGACCATGTTACCATTATGATCCTAAATCCTAGGACATATGTGTCCTGGGAAAAGAGTGGTCTGGTCAGGCTCTGCATTGGTAACCATTCTGCGTATGTTATGATACAGCTCGAGATATGAAAATCTACTTGTTCAAACTTAATAAAAAAAAAAAAAAAATAAAAAAAAAAAAAAACCGGTTATTTTTACGTAGGATGCATGGAGACACGGGTTTCATCATATTTGCATCTGTGCTTAAGGTGAACGGGACCACTCTCAGGGGAAGCAATTTTGCATTTTTGCATCCTTTCTTAAGGAGGGTCAGCTCTTGAAAGTAGAATTTGGTCCTCTAGGAGCAAATTCTTTCCTTTAAAAGTAGACCTATTTAAGAATCTATTTTTTCTGTTTGCTTCACTTCCCTATCTTGGAAAGCAAATAGAATGTCACAAAAGTTGACCCCCTTTGTAAATATGACAGAAGGGGACACAATGTTCAATATTAGAGAGATCTTTCTTGGAGGTGTATACATTCAGCTATACAGTCAAACCTGCTTATGTGGTTACCTCTATTAAGGGATCACCTGTCTTGAGCAGCCACCTTGGTCCTTTGAACCAAAATACAGTGTAAATGAAATGTATTATGGGGTCATCTGTCTTAAGTAGCCACTTTTTGTCCTTCCCTTGGGTGACCCCTTAAGACAGGTTTGACTGTATTTCTCAAAAATGCTTGCTACAACAACGTAATAGGTCTGCCTACGCTCCTGAATGAGTAAATTTGCGTTTGCTAATTTTTAAGTCAACATGGCCCAGATTATTTTAATCAATAACTGTAATTATTGCCGACCTCATACTAATACTTTTAGCTATCCTTTTCACTTTTAACAACTTTTATTTTTCTGTCGGATAAAATAAATCCATCCTAATTTTCATAAGACTGCTGCTAGATACTGATTATCTTGATTAAATCTGTGTTTGATCTCAGTCAACAAGGCACAAATTTGTTATTCAATCTAAACGGTACCATAGTGACCCAAAATGTTGCCGACCCCACGTTAATTTTATGGTCTATCCTTACAATTTTTAGCTGTCAAAAAGATATATAAAAAAGCATTTCAGTGGCAAATTCTGTGATCAGACTGCTTCTGTAGCTGCGTTTGCAGTAGTCTGATATGAGTCTATATTGTTTACTCAGACAAATCTGTCTTAGTATTAGGAATCAATACAGTTATCAATGAAAGGGTATTTGTGTGTCGTTATTTCGTCTTTTCGCCTGGCGTCTTTTCGTCTTTTCGCATGTCGTTATTTCGTCTTTTCGCGTGGCGTTATTTCGTCTTTTCGTCTTTTCGCATGGCGTCTTTTCGTTTTTTCGGCGCGAAAAGACGAAAAGATGCCATGCGAAAAGACGAAAAGACGAAAAGATGCCATGCGAAAAGACGAAAAGACGAAATAACGCCACGCGAAAAGACGAAAAGACGAAATAACGCCATGCGAAAAGACGAAATAACGCCATGCGAAAAGACGAAAAGACGAAAAGACGCCACGCGAAAAGACGAAAAGACGCCAAGCGAAAAGACGACAATTTAAGAGTTTCAAATGGCGTCTTTTCGCATGGCGTTTTTTCGTCTTTTCGCGCTGCAATTTCGTCTTTTCGCGTGGCGGGTTTCGTCTTTTCGTCTTTTCGCCTGGCGTTATTTCGTCTTTTCGTCTTTTCGCATGGCGTTTTTCCGTCTTTTCGTCTTTTCGCATGGCGTTATTTCGTCTTTTCGTCTTTTCGCGTGGCGTCTTTTCGCGGCGAAAAGACGAAAAGACGAAATGGCACAAACCAGCCACCATAATTCTATGATACGCTACCGTTTCACCTGTCGCAAAGTAATGGTTCAGTCTGTTTACATTCAATATCCTAACTGGACAGCAGACAGTATATAATATATGAGATCAAAATAATGAACTTGTAGAAGAGATTATGTATTAGTTTCCGGTGTCGTCAACGTCAGTGTCAGAGGCGGAAACCTTTGTCGAGTTTTCTGGTTTAACTCTGTTTTCTAACAATGCACTCGTACTTGTATTCCGCAGAAGAATATGTTCTGTTTTCTAACAAAGCACTGATACATGTATTCCGCAGAAAAATATGTTTTGTGCGGTTGGGAAATGAATCAAAGATTACTGCACCTTCCAACAGTATATGATATATTTAGCCTTTCTGTAACAAAGAAGACTAACATAATATGACAACATTTTATGACAACGAACAATATGTGACAGCTGGTGAATTTTAGAAAGAACACAGTAGTCAACTTTGTTAATCATTTCAAGACTGGAGACCCGTTTTGGTGATGTGCACACAGTGCAGACCCAGTTCAGACGCAGAATGAGGCGTCTGATCAGGATGAACACTGTTTGCTTACAGGAATTTCTATGCGAAATACAATCAAAATGAAAACAATCGACCAGTACGATGGCCCAATTGGCTCACTTTTCATTTCCCTACTATTTCACAATTCCGAATTCCGAATTCTGAATTTCGAAATTCGTAGAACAAACTGGACGCTTGATTATTCTTACTTATTTCATATCGTCAAACCTTCAAATGAAATGATTGATGTATACAGCATTCAACAAATAAGATTCAAAATACAAAATGACTCTTTGGAACTTAAATTCAATTAAAAGGTCATGAAACTCTAGATATCCAAAATTAAAGCTTGGGATAGTTCAATAGAAAACTATTATTCTTAATATAAAGAATCTTACATCACAGACCCTAGATCTAGATACCCCCCCCCCCCAACCACGATTTTTAGCAATAAATACTAAAAAACACGACCTCCACTGATGCCTGGAGTACATAGGAGACACGGTTGCTCAGTAGGCTAAACGATGGCCTGCTGATCAAGCGGTCCCTGGTTCAAGCCCCGCTGGAATCTTTTCAACCATGAACGGGATTCCATTGCACACAGCCTTTCATTATCACCAATCCATCGTCCTGATATGTCTTAAATACTGTTAAAAAGGACGTAAAATCACAAGACATCGATCCATCCTTTGATATATGTAAATAATAGCATTATATATCTCCATCTGTTTAGATGATAATGAGGAGTTCCGGTAGCGCAGTACGTTAAGCGATGGCCTGCTGATCTAGCGGTCCTGGGTCCATCGTCCTGATATGACTGAAATACTGTTGAAAGGATGTAAAATCACAAGTCATCTATCCATCTATAAGTTGATAACCTTCTAGATAAATAATCTTCCCGAACAAGCGGATAAACCTTGCTCTATCTTCTATGAGGACTGCCTAGAATATTAAACAAGAAAAGATATGACGCATGGTGTCATATCAATAGACTCGACGAGTCTATTAAAAACGTTTATTTTTCTGTCAATTTAAGTCATGGCGGCCTGTTGTTTTTGTTTGTGAGTTTAAAATACCCTTTAAAATAAATTAACTATTACCACGTGTCCCTATACCACATACTTCACAATTCCGAATTCCGAATTCTGAATTCCGAATTCCGAATTCTGAATTCCGAATTCCGAATTCTAAATTCCGAATTCCGAAATTCGTAGAACATACTAAACGCTTGATTATAATGACTCTTTACATTTTGTCAAACCTTTGCATGATATGGATGATTGCTTAAATATGAGCCGCCACACGAGAAAACAGACAAAGTGGCTGTGAGCCCAGCGCAGACTCAGATCAGCTGGGCATGCGCCCATTCTGATCAGACTCTTTGCTAAACACTTAAAGGGTAGCTAAGGATCTAAGCTACCTTCATGCGGATAGTGAAGGCTCTGATCAGACTGGGCGGATGCCCAGGCTGATCTGAGTCTGCACTGGGCGTACATGCCACTTTGTTGGTTTTGTCGTGTCGCGGCTCATATAATGTTAATCCTTAAATGTGACTGAGACTAAATGAAGAAGATATATCAGATAAAAGGCTACGTACTAGAGAGAGAGAGAGAGAGAGAGAGAGAGAGAGTATAAGTGACCTTGCTTGAGTACAGGGGTTAATCAGATCAGCCTGCGCATCTATGCGCAAATGGAAGACTCTGATTAGATTGTGAAGATGCGCAGGCTGATCTGAGTAATCCCTGTACTCATGCAAGGTCACTTATACTGAAACGACCACTTCCAAAACTGTGGATTGTGATAGAACAGAGAGTCTCTCTCTCTCTCTCTCTCTCTCTCTGTCTGTCTCTCTCTCTCTCTCTAGTACGTAGCCTTTTATCTGATATATCTTCTTCATTTAGTCTCAGTCACATTTAAGGATTAACATTATACATGTATGAGCCGCGACACGAGAAAACCAACAAAGTGGCATGTGCGCCCAGTGCAGACTCAGATCAGCCTGGGCATCCGCCCAGCCTGATCAGAGTCTTCGCTATCCGCATGGAGGTAGCTTAGACCCTTAGCTACCCTTTAAGTGCTTAGCAAAGAGTCTGATCAGAATGGGCGCATGCCCAGCTTATCTGAGTCTGCGCTGGGCGCACAGCCACTTTGTTGGTTTTCTAGTGTCGCGGCTCATATTTAAGCAATCATCCATATCATGCAAAGGTTTGACAAAATGTAAAGAGTCATTATAATCAAGCGTTTAATATGTTCTTCGAATTTCGGAATTCGGAATTCAGAATTCGGAATTCGGAAGTATGTGGTAAAGGGTCACATGGTAATAGTTAACTTATTTTAGAGGGTATTTTAAACTCACAAGCAAAAACAACAGGCCGCCATGACTTAAACTGACAGAAAAATAAACGTTTTAATAGACTCGTCGGGTCTACTGATATGACAACATGTGTCATATCTTTTCTTGTTTATTATTCAAGGCAGTCCTCATAGAAGATAGAGCAAGGTTTATCCGCTTGTTCGGGAAGATGATCTATCTAGAGGATTATCATCTTATAGATGGATAGATGACTTGTGATTTTACATCCTTTCAGCAGTATTTCAGTCATATCAGGACGATGGGAGGGTGCAAATGAAAGGCTGTGTGCAGTGGAACCCCGTTTACAATTGAAAAGATTCCCTCCGCCAGCGGGTCTCAAACCCAGGACCGCCAGAACAGCAGGCCATCGCTTAACCTACTGAGCGCCCGGAACTCCTCATTATCAACTTAACAGATGGAGATATATAATGCTATTACTTACATATACCAAAGGATGGATGGATGTCTTGTGATTTAACAGTAATTTAAGACATATCAGGACGATGGATTGGTGGTAATGAACGGCTGTGTGCAATGGAATCCTGTTTATGGTTGAAAAGATTCCCGCGGGCCTTGAATCAGGGACCGCTTGATCAGCAGGCCATCGTTTTATCTACTGAGCTAGCTACCGGATCTCCTATACTACAGGCATCAGTGGAGGTATTGTTTTTAAGTAAGTATTTCTTGCTAAAAATCGCGGGGGGGGGAGGGGGCGGGGTAGCGGGGAGCGGGGTATCTAGATCTAGGGTCTGTGATGTAAGATTCTTTATATTAAGAATAATAGTTTTCTATTGAACTATCCCAAGCTTTAATTTTGGATATCTAGAGTTTCATGACCTTTTAATTGAATTTAAGTTCCAAAGAGTCATTTTGTATTTTGAATCTTATTTGTTGAATGCTGTATACATCAATCATTTCATTTGAAGGTTTGACGATATGAAATAAGTAAGAATAATCAAGCGTCCAGTTTGTTCTACGAATTTCGAAATTCAGAATTCGGAATTCGGAATTGTGAAATAGTAGGGAAATGAAAAGTGAGCCAATTGGGCCATCGTAGACCAGAGACCCCGAAAACTGGAAATGGACTCATCCAAATGATAAAGATGGACAAGTCAAATTGTCTAAAAACGGTTGAACGTCACAGAAATCCTTTTGGCAAGTTTCGTGATTTTTATCAGATGAGCTATTTTGCAGAAAAAGGCACAAATGCCGTGACATATTTCAATGACTTTTGCTGATTCCAGGTCACTTAATTAATGTACTGTTTGCAGGTATATCGCACATTACTCCATGTTTGTCTACCAGTTTTACGAAGGGAGACAGCACTCGTGACCTACCTGTATGCTTCTCTGAAGTAATAAAAAAACTCTTGCAATGGTGAGCTATTCTTTCCTTTAACAGTCTATCCCATTAAGTAGGAAGGCATATAAAAAGAAACCGGTGGGAGTTGGTTTTTGTTAAGATATTGGTATATCAATTCATATGAAGGTGTATGGGTATACAGTCGTGTTTTACCTTCATTTTTACAAAGGGAAACAACTTCAATAACTTCATGTTTGCTTCTCTGGAGGCGTAGCCCTTCAAAAGGGGTCTACTTTTAAAATGCAGCTAAGTCTTTCCATTCATAGTGGACCTCATTGAGAAGAGAGGCAAAATAGAAATGGCAGAATTTCAGTGTTGCTATTTCTGTGAGTCATCATGTTTATTTTATCTTAGTTTTAATTTTGATTTCCATGTTCCTAAGATATTAAACTTATGAGTTAGGAATCTTCCAAGCAAATCGAACAACTAAGCTGGACCAAGGGCTCGACCGCAAACCGGTTAAGCCTCCCAGTAATTTCATTGCCAGCCGTCCAAAGGCGGCACTTCTGTTTTGGTTCTTCTTAGTTGTTTCATGTGTTGTTTGTCGCTTTGACTGTTTTGATATTTGGTTTGTGATGTGAAGGCTAGCCCTGATATTATAAAATTAAAAACAGGTAAAAATAGATGTTTAATGATTTTCAAGTGGTTTGTTCTTGTTGTCGGGGCTGGTGCTTTTTGTGGGCCGGTTGTGTGGGCGGTGGTTGTTTTTGTTGGATTGACCAACCAAGTATGAACCAATGCAGAGCAAAAGGCGAGGGTTGGTCGACCACAAACCGGTTAAGCCCCCCCCCCCCCCCCCAGTAATTTCATTACAGGCCGTCCCAAGGCGGCAGTTCTGTTTTGGTTCTTCTTGGTTGTTTCATGTGTTGTTAGTCACTTTGTCTGTTATTGTATATTGTTTGTGATGTTCAGGCTAGCCCGTTGACCATCTTTATGGGAAATGGCTGTTCAAATGATGGCTGTCTTTGGTGATGACTAGTTTTGTGTTGTCTTTCCCACATGGTGTCTTGGGTTGGATCTGGAATTGAACTGTATCAGTTCCTGAGAATTTTCCTCTTTAATTTTTCCTCCACTGAAATTGTACAAATTAACAGTAAACATAATTAAAGTGTTTTTATTACTCTGGCCTCTAATAGTACTATGAAAGGTGTTACATAGACACATACAAAATACTTTATATATAAGTTTTATTTGTTTATAACTTATTCTTATTTATGTTTTCGATGTATAAACATACAGAAATTGATATATTGTTTCCATCTTTAAAGGCCCCATTGCTCTATCAGCATGAAATATTTCATCGTGAAGTATCGCTGCAAGCTTCTCACTACAGTTTCTTCATTGAATATGATCGTGATCGGCCGGCTTTGAAAAATTAAAACGCGTTTCTCATAAAATGATTTGAAAAATATCTAGGTCATTTAGTTGGCAACTAAAATGTCCTACTTTCGATTTCACAAGTTTCATAACATGGTAAAAATACAAGGTACAAGCGGTAACAATACAAGGTACAGTAGATAAAAATACAACTTACAGTTGTTTAATATTTGATAAAAATACAATGTAAGGCAAGGATCTCATTCTTTGTCTCGCTGTTGTGTGAGTTGATTGCCCATCGGGGAACCAGAAACAAAAACCGTATTTTCACGGAGAGACTTGTCATTTTTATTCAAAATACTTATTCCTCTTTTTTTGCCATTTATATGACACAAAAAGCACAGCAACCGACATATTATCATCAGTTCTGAAGGCTGTACAAATTCTATAAGGATATGCGCTTCGACGATTTTTACCACTGATAGGACAATGGAGACTTTAACAGTCAAGTAAAGCATATTATTATAATTTTATGGCATAATTAAAATATTCATACATGTAACTGCCATATCGAACGACACAAAACGACAATACCACAAAGGTATGCTAATCACTATCCACCTTAAAATATGAAAGACAAACCTTTTGCCCATTTTGTTTTCTTATATTCCAAGTTAGCAAATTGTAGTAGCAATACTCAATTATTGGTCTGTTCTCAATTACTGTTTTCTTAATTTGGCAAATTTAAATGTTTCCCCCAACTGAGAGGGCAGCGGTGCACCTTTGGGGTTGAACCTGTAGAAAAACCTCACACATATGATTAAGACTGAACGTCTCTGGACCATGGCGAGAATAGAAGACAAGTGATTGGGGTCACGCAATAAGGTATATGCCTTCCCATTTCCCATATATTATCTATGAAAGCTGTTAATTTTAAAAAGTACTCACTTAGAGCAAATGTGCAGGTTGATTTGAGAGTTTAAGATGTGCACTTGGCTTTAGGTTCGTTTTCTCGTGACACTGCATTACTGATTTAGCTCTCGAAACCAATCTGAGGTAAGGAAACCTATTAACCTTCTTCAAAAAAATTCCGTTAAGAGGGAAAAATCATGCATTGTATCCCAAACCCTATCATTTCTGAGGTCGTCCCAGGGGGGGTGGGGGAGCTGGGGAGAAAGGCCATTGATTTTCAGGGAACTTGGGAGCACTTATAATCATTTTGAGGGAGCTGGGGAGCAAACTTCTAATTTTGGGGAGCTAGGGAGCACTGTCTGTCAGAATGTGATTTTCAAAAATGCTTTTGTTTACCCCCTTTATACGTATAAATGATTAACATCTGTTACTGGTCCATTCAACTGTTCTAGCGACACGGAGTTTCTAATTGCCATACACAACAGACACAAACTGAACTAAACCGGGATGTCAATATCCACTCTAAACACATTTTCTGTTATGAAGATTGTTTTGCAGGAAAGGCAAGTGCAACACATGTTGTCCCTACTAAGACAGATGGGGACCCTCTAAATATAATTTCTGCTTGCAGAATAATTTGTTATATCAATTAATAGATCATTGCATGCAGATTCTAAACTTCAGCAACAGAAAGTGCCCTTTCACGTACAGTGTGTACCTCCCTACTCTAAGATATTAATCAGATATGCTCTACTTAGTAAGACTGGTTTAGAATTAGGATTTGTGCTGTATAATGTATTAGGCTGTGTTGTCAGAGGCATCGAAGCCCCACTGAAAGTCAGAAAGGACTTGATATTACTATTAAAGCAAGCAGTGGTCTGGACCAAGTTGCACAAGCAAAGTACTGGACCAAGCTGCACTAGTAAAAGTATGTTTGAAGAGGCTAATGCTATACTACTTGACATTTCTGTGAAGCTTTTGCTTTTCCATCTTCATGGCAGCTGAAGTTTTCATCATCTTGGGTTACTCTGGCAACCATGCCAAACAAGCAGTTGGCACACAAAAAATATTGATAGGGGACTACTGATGAAACATTTATTTTACAAAGACTGTAAAAGCAGAAAACCGTGAAAGTCAATGACAACTTCAAACTGCCATAGTAACTAATGCACCATTAAAGCACCATAGCAACCGACATGAAACAGAACTTATTTGCTCCTCCATCCACAAATGTTCCGTTTCGATTACAAAGGGCCAATATGTCAAAAGAAAATATTTAAAATGAACAGACGGCTGACACCCACTGGATTACAGCCCTATAATGTGAGCTTGGCCCAGTAGAGCTAACAACTGGCTTAATATTTGTCCAAAAACTGTTGCAGATGACCTGTGCTGTGAAGAGACCGTTTTGTAAATTTTCTATTAAATAAGGCCAATACGGACATTTAAAAGGTGTATTACTTGCTACCGCCTCTAAGTACATGTATGCGATTTCCGTCTGCCTCAGAGAGCCCTTTCATTGTGTATAATAAAACGAAAATGTTGTGGTTTGACTAGGAAAACATCCGAAATTTAAAATACAGATTAAGTTGGTGATTTGTGGTAAATACAAAAATCTGCATAAAACCATAAAAAATTAAAGTACCTCCCTGAAAGTGTGAAGACTTCTTATTTTTGTTGTTCTCTACAGTTTAGAATACAGAATAGAGGGACATGCTGTTAAAAAATAGTGTTTTATTTGGAAAAATCAAAGGGTAATATTTTGCGCAGAAATCTAGAAAATTAACTTCATTCTTGAAAATATACTTAGCTCTGAAGTTTTTTAATGCATTAAAAAGAGCATCCTCGCAATTATTTGTTCCAACTCTTTCTCCAAGTTGTCAGGTAGACCAGATAAAAACAGTCACTCCTTCTCAAATGCCTGACCATGTATGGTGCATGTACACTGCATGCATGAATTAAATAAAGGTAGAGCAGTTATACCTTTATCATACTCACAGTATACCATAAAAATTCTATAAATTGGGACAGTTAGGTCTGAGCAAATAGTGCAAACCCAGATCAGACAGGAGCAGTCTGATCAGGGTCTACACCATTTGCCATCCCATTTGCATTTTTGGGCACATTACTGCACTGTAAAACCAAACCGTTCCAATTTTAGGACAGTTATGGTAATTATTTTAGTGTCCCAATATTTAGAATTTTTACCACCATGACACAGGCATGTGTATGAAATTGTTCACCTTGAAAATGGAAAGTTTGTGAATACGGGATCGGTAATTAGACCCATTTTTATTTAAATTGTCAAATTGCCTTGGATAATTTCTCCACCCACTCCCTCTCGTGATAAAAGATGGATAACAGCGGTAATCTCCCGTATTTTGCTTTTCAACGCTAAATCAATGTGCTTCATAATGTCTAGATGCAGCTAGAAAATATGCACGTTTACTCTTCAAACAATATATGCAAGCACAACTCTTTATTATAAGTCTTTCCTACCGCCAACTGTCAGAGCCTGGAATAACAAGCATGAAGAGGCGCAGCAATGTAATTCAGTAAACACATTTAAATGCTTTCTTAACAAAGATAAATCGCATATTCCGAAATATTTCTACGTATGTAATAGGAAAGCTCAAATTTTACATACTACGTTAAGAACCAATTGCAGTTCGCTTAACTTAGATCTTTTCAAAAGAAACATTTCCGATTCCCCTTATGCCAGTGTGGTAGCGTGGAAAATGCCCAACATTACTTTTTTAACTGTAGAACCTATCAAGTCCAACAAACCGAACTCATAAATACAGTATCGCAGTATCAGATTCCCTCGTTGTCTCTCCTTTTATATGGCAACGATTCTTTTTCACTTGAAACAAATACAGTTATATTTGAAAAGGTCCACAAATTCATTTTGGATTCAAAACGCTTCTGATAGCATATTTTCTTAGCTTATGGCAAGCGGCTGGTATTTTTGTAAGTAATGGTAGCCAGAGTGCTTGATCCGACTGTCACTGCGAATCGGCGCCCCCTCTCTCAAGCTCTCACCCTCAGTTGCTTAGTTTGCAAAGCTGTATTTTTCTGTTCATTTTTTTTTTGCTCCTTTTCAAAACTTTCTATTTTTCCCCCTCATTGTCTGGACATCTTTCTTTGTTACTTTGTTTCATTATTTATTACTGGTTTTGTAAACGATATTACATACATCTTTACATGAAAATTTTGTTTAAACTTTTTATTTCAAGCTATCGCCATGATATTTGCATGTTTGATATAGTTAAGGAGAGGAACTTTATAAGTACCTGTGCTTTCGTTCCCATCCTGTTATTTATACTGTTACAATGTATATATGTATTGAAAAAATTGAATAAAATATGTTTCAACTAAAATACGCAATGGTGTATTTTCGTTGGTTTGTTTCCTATAAACTAGAAAATGTGTTTATGAAACACTATGCCCCCAAACATATGCTTGCCTCTAAAGAAGGTTTATCCCCAGAAATTTAAGTCAGAAAGGGGTGGGGTTTTAATCGGTACATCTACATCTTAGCCTTTAACTGTATTCCAAATATAAGAAACATAGCTTAGCGGTTCTTCAAATATTTTGTTCACAATGTTATTCATTTAGCTTCTTCCTATTCGAAATGCCTATGTTCAAAAATGGGAAAAATTCTATCAGAAATCTATGAAATAGGCTCAAAAGTTAATCACGTCATCTACACCTTAGTCCAAAACCTGCATGCCAAACATAAGGATCCTAGCTTATTCCGTTCTTCAGATACTGTATTTTGTTCACAAGCTTATTCCTATAAAAATGCCTATGTCCGAAAAAGGGGCGTAACTCAGTCAAAAATTCACCAATGATTTTCAGAACTTAATAAGGTCATCTTCACCTTGGGCGATGTCTTCCTGCAAAAAATCATGATCCTAGCATCAGGGATTCTTGGGATATTTTGGTCACAAGGTTCCATAGGCTTACAATGCACTAAGTTGCAAAAGGGGCATAACTCGGTCAAAAGTTCACGAATTTTTTTCAAAAGTTAATCAGGTCATCTACACCTTGGGCGATGTCTTCCTGCAAAAAATCATGATCCTAGCATCAGGGGTTCTGGAGATATTTTGGTCACAAGGTTCCATAGGCTTACAATGCACTAAGTCGAAAAAGGGGCATAACTCGGTCAAAAATTCACAATTTTTTTTCAAAAGTTAATCAGATCATCTACACCTTGGGCAATGTCATCCTGCAACAAATCATGATCCTAGCATTAGGGGTTCTTAAGATATTTTGGTCACAAGGTTCCATAGGCTTACAATGCACTAAGTTGCAAAAGGGGCATAACTCGGTCAAAAATTCTCGAATTTTTTTCAAAAGTTAATCAGATCATCCACACCTTAGGCAATGTCATCCTGCAAAAAATCATGATCCTAGCATCAGGGGTTCTTAAGATATTTTGGTCACAAGGTTCCATAGGCTTACAATGCACTAAGTCGAAAAAGGGGCATAACTCGGTCAAAAGATCATGATTTTTTTTCAAAAGTTAATCAGGTCATCTACACCTTGAGCAATGTCATCCTGCAAAAAATCATGATCCTAGCATCAGGGTTTCTTGAGATATTTTGGTCACAAGGTTCCATAGACTAAGTCGAAAAAGGGGCATAACTCTGAAATTACGTGACCGGCGGAAAAAAGAAAAAATACGGGTCCCCTTATTTTTCATATACATGCCACATACAAAATTTCAAGATCCTAGCATAAGCGGTTCTTGAGTTTCCCAGCTGCCAAAAAGCATTACGGACAGACGGACAGACGGACAGGCCCAAGCCAATATGCCCCCTCAACTTCTCCGAAGTTGGGGGCATAATAAAACATCAAGAAAACTGTCAACAGTCAACTAGAAAATGTATTTATAAAACACTATGCCCCCAACCGTATGCTTGCCTCTAAAGAAGGTTCATCCCATAATGTATAAGTCAGAATTTGTCATTCATCGGTTCATTTACATCTATGTAACTGTATGCGAATATCAGGAACCTAGTTTAAGTGATTCTTCCGATATTTTTTTCACAAGCCTGTTCCTGCAAAAAATGTCTATGTCCGAAGAAGGGAAATAACCCAACCAAATATTTATGAAATATTTTCAAAAGTTAATCTGGTCATCTACATCATCTACACCTTAATCCTAACATGGCATGGCAAATATAAGGATCATAGCTTATACGGTTCTTCAGATATTTTGTTCACAAGCTTGTATTTATACAGAATACCTTTGTTCGAAAGAGGTGAATAACTCAACCGAAAACTTTAAGACTGAGCATATTATAATAATTATAGTTGATTCTCGCATTTGTTTTGCATGACCTTACTAACGAAATAAAATCAAATCTCAAATGAAATGGAAGACCATTAGTTATGGCAAAATTCACGATCACAAGTATACTAATTCGCATATATACTTACAAAACATTATATAAATCATGTAGGACAGACTAGATTATATATTGCTTTCAATGAGCTCAATTCTCACTCATCCATAATGACCAGTATAATCAGATGTCTGCAAGGTACCGGATACCTTTCCTCTTTTTAAGATGGGGCAATGTCTGGCAAGTGAAGTGTCTTAGTCCAATATAAATGGAGAATCTGGCCAAGACTGTGCATACCGTAAAATAGCGTCAATTATTGATACATATTGCATTATGCTCTGTCAGCTTCTTTTAGTAACGTTGAGTTGTGTTGAAGAAAACCTGGTGACAGAAAAAATACCTAACAAATCATACATCACAAACATATCGGAAGGTCATGTATGAATTCACATTAGTCTAAAGCACTCGGTCGTAAACTCAATGATGGTGTAAAGAACATTTTAAACAATTCACAAATACATGTATGCATGTATGCTCTATTGAAAGAACTGTAGATGTATTTCAGTTTTTGTCCACTGAAAATCACCATTAATCACCCAGCCTTAAACCAGAGATTCCGATGTTGGTAGGTTCAAACTGATTTTGTCTGCATCAGTCTGTTTGCCGTCATCATTTACAGACTCCTGTGAGTCACTGTTAAGCTCAGGAGAACAAAGTCGGGATGATGGTATATCGGATAATGCTCGTTCGCGCACTTTATGTTTTGAATGTATTCCATGCATAACATAATTATCACTTTTTCTATATTCTGCAACTTGAACAGGACTATCGTACACTTTATGCCTATTTCCTTTCTTTGTGTAGGTTTTTCGTTTACCATTAAATTCGACATTCCTGTTTTGCCCCACGCTTTCTATATTTGTAAGGTTAGGCTCATGAGCGATTTGAAGACTAGAAACACTTGCAGATTCACTATTATTGTTATGATATGTATGTGCAGCACCTCCTTCATGACTATTATGAGAGCGTTTGATTTTCAGGGCGTCCTTTGTTTTATGCGCCTTCGGTACATTTACTGGTAAACCGTTTTCCTGCTCCTTGAAGTAGTTTTCTATTTCATGAAGATATCTTTCGTTATTTTCATTGAAATCGCTGGTGCCTGAGTTTGTACTATTTACATTTTTCCTCAAGGGTTTTGTTTCGAACAGTGGGGTATTCTCATCTAAAGTGTCAGAACCTATAGGAACAAAAACATTATCACTTATGGCCTCTCTAACATTGCCAACTGACGCCTGTTTAGAACGTTCATTCAAATCCTCTGAAGAAGACAATGCACTTTTTTCTAGAACAGACACGTAAACAGCACTAGATGATGCTTTAGATTCTGATGTATCAGAAGCTCCACTGCCACTAACTGATGATTTAGAAAAGGAATTAGATTCCTTTGGACCCCTGTCCTTGGAAATTGCAGTAATAGGTTTATTGTGGTCTGAGCTAGGTTTTGTTGTAACGTTATTTTGTGTTATAATACTAGCTGTTGATTTGTCACACGGCTTAGGTTCTGTATCCTTACCATTCTGCGATATTTCGTCAATCGATGTCCTGTAGCCTGAATCATGTCTAACCGCCTCTAGTCCGCCACTTAGCGATGCTGTCACTGATGCTTGTTTACCTTTATCACCGGCTGCAATTGGGCTGTTAGGTATTCCTGTATTTGTATGAATTGCCTGAGTTTGTTTCACTTTGCCCTCAGCTGAAATCTTTGAGTTAGTAATGCAGTCTTTTTCCAGTAATGAAAGCCTGAAATGAGTCATCGAAAAATACCGCTATAGATATACTTATAATCAAATGAGCGACTGCTCGTTTGATTATAACTATTTCGTTGTGTTGATTATTTCTTTCCTGCAAGATCCGTATTTATCTAATGAATATGTATATTCTTTATCTTTTAAACCTCACTAAATGAATTGCAACTTACGCTTCGTTTATGTAACATTTTATGAAATAATGTTATTTCGAGGAAAATAGCTCCTTTTTCGCTTGTTTAAAAGAACAAAAAATGCAACATGTCACTGCACGATACACTATTCAGGTTTGAATGTAGTAAAATGTAGCTCTTGAATCAATAAATATCAAAATCGTCAGTATTTTGGAACAAGTATTCAAAACCTAATGGCATAGAAATAGCCGAGGCTACAGAACGATGACTAATTCGTGCAGTGTGCATGCAAAAATGATTCCTACTTAGAAGTAGGCCATGTGCCAAAACAAATGCCGCACGCTGAGCATTTCATCTGGCAAATTTTTTACACTGTTGCTTAAGCAGTACACGCTTTTCAAAGCTACTTGCATAGGTTCAATGATCTAAGAGTAAAAGCAAATAAAGCCATGTGAAATCTAGAAACTTTTAAGGCGCCTGTTTGAATCAACATTCTATATTTCTTAGTAAGAAACCATAATAACGAAAAATAGAATAACTGATGGACAGGCTGTACTAATATTCAGAGGTATCGGAGACTGAACTGCTATAAAGGCATTGCCTATATGGAGCCTGGAATCGTGGCTATAAGCTCATAGTTTGACGATAAGAAAATGAAAGCGGGGAAGATGGGATGTTACCTAATAGCAAACATGAGGTACATATTCCAACTGAATAAAAACACAAGATGAAGCGAATGGTATTTTGGCACAAATTTTGATTCATGCACATAATTAATAAAGCAGGCTCTGCATAAAACTGCAAGACTTGTAAACAAACAAGACACAGACTTGTAAAAACAGATAACAAACAAATTAGAGGACTTAGAATAAACAAAAGAATTGATCAGTATAACTCATAATAAGGCATGAGCGCATGTTTATATGCTAAGAACGCACACTGAAGGTAAGATAACAAGTAAGCCAATCTTGAAAAACATACCCATGGTTATCTCCTCTGAAACGGTAGTGAGGATACATTAAGCAACGACAATAGCAGATTCTAGAATATGATAATTCCTAACATTATTTAAAGAACCAACTACTAGTCGGTAGTTATTAGTATTAACAATATTAAAATGCATATATAGCTGACTGTCGGTATATCATACACAGATATCTTAAGCTAGCAAACTACTGATATTTCAAAGAACCCTCCTGTATCAAAGAATATAGTTTGGACACGTTTCGTTTTTTTTTATATTTCAACCCCTGCTATCTCAAACTACTGACATACAAAAAGTAAATTTTCTGGGACTATAAAAATTACTTTAACATATCAGTAGTTTTAGATGAACTTAAATTTTTAGATACATGTATAGAGAGCTGACTATAAGAAATCATTTAATGAACATGTTGCAGGAGAACGATTTTGAATCGAGCATATAAGCCCGAGTTTCGTAGTATCCACAGTACAGAAATTGTCGTTATAGTAGACGCACACTGGCCTGTCTCTTGACCCCTAATTTGAATATATTAGTAGGTTTAGTTGATTTCAAAGATAGGGATGCAAGAAATAGAATACACTCTGAAGCAATCCTTAAAAAACGTGTTTGTTGTACTCGATGAATGGATGAATGACTTGCGATTTTACGTCCGTTTTAACAGTAATTCAGTCATTTCAGGAATATGGGAGAGAGATAATGAAATGCTAAAGTCTATGGAACCTCGTTTACGGTTGGAAAGATTTTCGCCTCAAGCAGGTCTCAAACCTAGGGTCTCTAGATCAGCAGGCTAGCGCTGAACCTACCGGGACTCCTCTGCTGTGCACAAATGCAGACCATGTGAGCTGGTTTGGTAGGTTGAGAGCTTTAAGGGTACCAGAAAGTACTGATAACGCCTTAAATTCATTTGCAAATAGTGCAGCTCTGGATCACGTTAGTCTTTCGGAGCAGCCTGGTCAGGGTCAAAACTGTCTGCCATCTTACACTGACAGTTTTAACTTTGTTTAGCAGTAACCCAGGTCGAAATATAAATGTGACGAGGATTAAAATTACAATGAAAAAAAAGAAGAAAAAAATCAGACAGAAAAGGCCAAAATTCTTAAATAAATAGGAACACAGCAAACAGAGTTTTTATCAATGGCCTAATACATTATCAGTCCTGTAATGATTCACGAGCATTTCCACCGGTAAATGAAAAATTCATGCATTTGTGAATTGTGTACCAGTATGTATAGAAGTGTTGTATAGTTTTTCGCATACGTTGACTTTGGGCAGAACTGCATGATGGCAAACCGGGGTTGGTATAAACAAAGTTCATTAGTCCTCAACAGCTCTTTTGATTCGAAGCCAAGATGATTGTATGTATTCAAGAATACAATATATAATAGTTTTAATCGCAAACAGGAGAACTTGCAAAACCATATCAAACCAAGAGGGATCAAAGATGGGGGTTATGGGAGGGAGGTGGGAGTGGATGGATGCATGACCTGCGATTTTACGTCTTTTTCACTTTTTCAAAAGTATTTCAGTCAGCCATTTTAAGATTCTATACAAGTAACATAATAAACGAGATTTTTTCTCTGCTATGCGATCATAAATGAAAAGTTACTATAAATGCATTACAGCAATAAATTGTGGTTTTTGACTTATTCACATCAAATTTCAACAAATGACAGGCATTTTATTACTGAAATGATTAGTTCACTATGTTTTGTTACGATTGACATTGTATGACTGATGAAACTGGATGATACATGTATTAACTCTACGCCGGAGGTTGCCAAGTGCCAGCAATTTATGCACAAATACAAAGCAATAAAATGAACTTATCGTCTTACAAAAAAAAAACACCCGCTAAATATATTTGACATTTTCTACAATAAAAAGCTAGAGGGACATGTTGGAAACAAAATATATATATAAAGACTTGAAAGATGTGTTATTTTATGGCATACTGACATTGAAATAATGTTGGTGGGTGAGATAACTTATCGTAAATATTCAGGTAGGCCACTTACAAAAGTGCATAAAGTGCCGTAAAAGAATATTTATAACATAAAACAAGCATGACGAATTAAAGTTTAAACATTTTTGCTTCATATGTGGCATCAAACATTCACTTTCACTTAAACTGACCCCAAAACCGAAGTTTAAAAGGCTTACTTAACATTTCAGTTAAGCACAGGAAGTGACGGCATAAGAAATGCACAATGTCCCTGACTAGCTTATCTTGCCAAGTAAATTTTATGCATTAGCAAAGCTAATATAATGATTTTCATGCTTGAATAATTTCATTATAACAGATGTTGTAGGTATCAATCCAGAGCTGTTTGTATCCAGAGTTAGAAAAATATGAATTTGTCTTCACATAATTATTTCGTCCATTTCTGTTCAGTGTCCCTACCCTAACAACAATAGTTAAGGCATATTTTGAAGAAAATACCAGTGACTGAAATTTGTTAAGTGAAGGTCATTTGGTGATATGTTAACCTACAAGATATGACATATATTTTAGGAATCGATCGACATTCCTAGGAATTGCAGACTCATTTACACTATTTCTGAAATACCCCTCGTACCTAGCTGTCACAATGAGTGAAAATGAACGCGATTTTCCATATAGCATAGTTACGGACTGAGACTCCATTTGCATTTGCATTACATGTAGGAACGGACGCCTATAAAACATGCGCCGAAAAATGTATACACTCCACCAGCTTTACTCAACACAACGCTCTCGAGATTTTCTAAGGCAATTTTTCACGCTCTCGAGGCAGTTTTCTACGGCGTGTATTTCACGCTCTCGAGATACCTAAGGCAATTTTCTAAGGCGCATATTTTATGACGATATCGGCACCAAAGTAGGCATATTGTAAATGCGTCACATAATTACCACGGATAAGGTATTTCGACGCCGAAAACACCTCAACCATCGCCATGAAAACCCGTTTTCAGGATACCGTAGACATTCTTGTAAATACGAGTAGGTGTGATTCTTCTAAAAATCTGTGGCTACTATTTCGCAATGGATGTGCTATTTTGAATATTCATGCATAAAGGTCAGAAAGACAGGTCAATTCGCGCCAGCAATAGCGTTGAATCTAGGTACCACTTCGCAAGCATTATTAGTATTTGAGCGGTTTGTTCGGAACGTGTCTGCTAGCAATAAGATATTCCCATAGCTCATGAGAAATTTATCTAGCTATCAACGAAGACCTGATCAAACCGCACGGATGCACAGGTTTGTCTAAGGTTGTGTTATTTTCACTTTTCTCATAAAAAAGTATTTATTGCTCAATAATGACACAGTAGGCGTACCGTCTATATGTAATAAAATGAAAATATGGGCTTCGAAACACTAAAAGTAGCTTAAAGCATATACAAACAGCCAAAGCTCATACCAGCCTGCACATCCGCACAGTCTGATCAGAACTTTTGCTGTTCGCGCTCACCATCTACGGCCGTGAGGAAGGTACATGCAGACCATGAGAGCTGTAGCTAGACTGCACGGAACCACAGCCGGTCATTCAACGGTGTGTCCCTGTTGGGAGATCACCTTGAGTTGTGACTGTTCGCAAATGCGTCAAGCCCCATTTTACACGCTACAGCTTAATATACTTACCCACTAATCGGTGGTGGCTCTGGAAGTGTCTTAGTATAGCCCTCCTTTCCTGTGAGCCAATATGTTCTTGCCATACCTTTGCCCTAAGATAAGAGAACATCACTATGATACAGTGTACAAATTTTAGATGTAATCTGAAACATACGTCATTCTAACTAGGCTGGTCGGGATGAGCAACAGTGCTGTCTAACAGACAATGTCAGGACGTCTTACTTTGGATAATATTAGGGAAATGATCGGATGTGCTTGCAGTAGGTTCGGGATGAGGATGCTTGAATCTTTGTTTTGTTTTACTCTCGACATTCCTGGTTTCCTTTTCTTTTTCCCTGTCTCTGAGAGTCCACTCGATGCGGACTGAAATACTGTTTCAAAGATGCGCATGCTCGTAGGAAGTACTGGTGTAGCATAAGTCGCATATACCTCAGGACATGGTCTCATGATTATCAAGGGTATAGTTATGGGCAAATTACGTTTGCGCCGATTTTGTTTTGATCACCAGCATACGTTTGCGCATCACTTTGGGAATACGAATGCGCAGCTCTTATATGGGAATTTAGTCACTTCTTAAATAAATGCGCACCTTGGTCAAGCGTGACGGTAGTTACCTCTGACCATATACTTGTCCATTACTAATATGAATTCACATATGCTCGCCCATAAATTCTTTAAGCAACCGTTAACAAATGCATTAAATTCGATTAACTTCACATTCTAATACTGAATTCTATCAGCAGCATCTTGTAATATTTGTCTTTCTTGAAGTGGTTGATAAGACCTAGGCCATACGAACAATAGTTAGAGTCAATGAGAATGTCTAGATCTGACAAAGTTCTTTTAAACTTAAATAAAGTTTTAAAAGTTCCTCAAAACTTTAAAGATTTCTTAATAAACAAACAGAATCACTCCTTCAGATAGGTAAGTCACCACTTTTTATCTAGGTAACTGCGCGGTCGTATTGCCATTCAGTCGCGCAAACGTATTCAGGATTTGCAGAAAACCGTTGCGCAAACGCATTAAAAAATCGGCGCGTATGTAATGCCAATCAGCACAATGTGCATCTCCCGTAATTATTTTCTCACTCAGTTTTATGACATGAGATAGCAGAAGGTGGATTGAAATTGCTAGATAAGTATGCTAAAAGCAAATGACTTTAGAATTACGCAGTTTATAAGTTAAGCTGACGATAAGTCCAAACGGATAAGAAACAGCAACACTCACTTCTTAGAAACAATTGGAAAATTCTAAAATATAACAACGAACCAAACAGAACCGGCAAATAAAATCGGATACTAATTAAATTATTGGAAGAAAAGAGCCCGCTGATTACTGTGATAAATACAAATCGCATTAGTGCTGCTGACCTTAGAATCATCAAATAAACATTCACGATCAAATGAAGATAGCTTTATTTATACCACCGATTAGGCTTTTCAGTTCTGAAGATCTTACTAATTAAATCAGTTAGTACCCTCATAAGTACACAGAAAAGAAAATATACTTTTTATCACAGTCTCTTCATCAGCAGGTTTATGAACTCGTCAGATAAGCAAATGACAATCCCAAAGCCCATGACAAACAGCTTAAGGGGGATAATTAAAAGATTAGAGCCAAATCCTGCGGCTAAGATTATATCGCCGCTAATTAGATCGATGACTGAATTTATCACACGATTGGTAACGCGCAGGAAGGGGGATTAACTCATATGCATACAGGTAATACTGAACTCAGCCTGTGCATCAACGCAAACTAGTTAGATTCTTCAGATTTTACTTTTTAGAATTCCCTGGATAAGTAAGTTGTTATTGCGAACATAGGAGACTCTGATCAGTCTGAGCGGATGCCAGATCGAAACCTACCTCTTCGAAGACAACCTAATTAAGACATTTTCACGCGAAGCTATTCAAATTAAATATAACTGTTTAGATAAAAAAATAATAATATTTTTAGTATTTAATACTGTTAGATTTTGGTCTAGATCTTTAAATAATGATGTGGTTTATCTTAGACTTTCAAAGTAAAGTGATTAGGTAATGGAACCATAAACGGTATTTAAAGACATTTTGATTATTAAAACGTTTGCTCATGGGGAAAGCCTCAAAGCAGGATTATTTCAGTCAGCGTACTTTATGCGGTATTTAACTCAGATTAAATATTTAATGCTGTGTGCAGTAGAAACAGATGAAAGCTTCGGTTATCATCTGCTTACTATGACCCTTTTAAATTGATTAGTGAATTGTTGTGCAATAATGCAGTATGCGATTTCATAACAAAGAAGTTCACAAAACATTTGACTGGCTGGCTGCATGAGGAAACGGATACGGTATGAATACTTTTAACCTTGGCCGAGCATGACCAAAAATAACGATGTCAATCACTGTCAAAATGGCTCGTACCACTGATTTTGGTACAGTAGCTTATTCAGTAGCTCTAAAAGTCACTCGATTCTTGGGCAAAACGTGAAATAATACTGTCAGAAAATGAATAAAAAAATAAGTAAATAAAAACACCTTACTAAAGCAAAGAAATTGCTCCTGTAGGAGTTAATTCTTTACGGTAGGAGTAGAACTCATTTTTGAACGGTTTCGTCGCCTGGTAAAGAAAACAAGTAATTAGGGTCAAGTCATGTAAATTCGGACAGAAGGTAAATTCGGACAGTGACATTGTTCCCTTTATATGTCAGTTGTTTTGAATTAAAACAAAATTAACAGGGCAAACAGTGAAAATCCTGACAAGACGGTTCATTATGAGCCGTCTCATCTAGGTTTTCATTGTATGCAATGGTATGTCCGAATTTACCCGCTGTCCGAAGTTACCCAACTCGACCCTAAACAAGATTCTCTTTCAAATAATGGGGATGTAGCCTGTCACAATAAGCTTCTGTGACTAATAGGACGCAAACAGTGTAGACAGGATAAGAAACTTGACGAACAATAGAAACATGTTTTCGATAATACAAAAAGACTGTGAATTAACTAACGAAGAAGAAAGTGTTAACTACCTTTAATTCCACTTCTCCCCTATATTCAAGAGTGTATCCCCCAAGATCATCAAGAAAGGATTTTACGTCTTCGCTGATATGAATCCTATATGCTAAAATAAAGAGAATGTGTCTCTAACAATTTTATTACATTTGTGTACATGGTTATTATCCTACTCTATAGCTACTCATATAATTCTACAAGAAAGTGTCGCCCTCTGAGTCCTCTATTAACGGCTAATATGTATTAAGGATGTTTTGGTAGTAGAAAACTGACAGACTTTACTACAAGGGAAGACGAAGGCATCGACACTATTGACCACAGAAGCGTAAAAGGGCAACAATAGTCAGGAACTGATAAAATCAAATTTCTTATCTCACCCACGATTTTAATTTTTAAATTGTCAAAGGCCGTTATGGTGTGGAAATTCCGCATTTCTTTTCTTTTGTCCGCTTTTGTTCTTTCCTCTGTCAATGGCAACTGGGTTTTCTTTTACAAGTCACAATGGCAGTTTTTTAAAGTTAAATGTGTACATTTTCAGGGAAAGCAATCACGTTGTTTTCATTATCGCCTCTTGTCTAAATGCGGGTCAACTCTTGCAGGAAAGAATTTGCTTATTGAAGAGCAGCGAATTCATTCCCCTTAAGAGTAGTCCCTATTTCGGAAGGACTAAATCGTCTACAAAAAATCCCTCTGTAAAAATGGCAGAATCATTGAAGTGTACCCGCAAAAGGGACCAGAAAGTAAACCTTAATCTTAATGACATGCCATGGTCTAGCTAAAAACAAAATAATACATCAAATTTAAATTCGTGCTCAGATTGCAAACATGCCATCAGCATTATGATTGCCTTCCTACAAAGTAAAATCATGCTCACGTGCTCCGGTAGACTCCATTCTAGATGCAGTATTCACGGTATCACCGAATAGACAATATCTTGGCATAGTAAGGCCAACAACACCAGCGACGCACGAACCTGAAAATAAAGTACCGTCCCTCTATTACTCTAATTTTGGAGTAAATACAAAAGCATTAACTCACTGGGCACACAGGGTTGAATCAATATTGAATCAGTATTGATTCAACCTTATGTGCCTACTGGGTAAGTTAAGGTAATGGGACACTGCCACTTTTGTATATGTTTCTTTTGTCAGAAGGAGGCAATAGGTTTTAAACTCTTTCTTTTTTTTTCTCTTTGGAAGAGTCTAGAGAAGCCAACTGGAAGTCTTAAAAACGTTACCGTTTGCAAAAAGGGCGGGAACACATGAAGGTGTACCAATACTTCGTGACTTAACTCTGACCTAAGTTCAAAGGAATATAGAACAATTGAGCATTAAAAGTTTTTTTCCTTACACACATAAATCATTCCTTGTGAAAACTGCTCAGATTTGTACCCCCTAAAATTTGATTTTATTAGGCTACTCACAACTCGTCGGCTGAATGCTTTAGTGTTCTATGCCCATTTTTTGGAAAAATTGAGAATTATATACCGTAGGAATCAGAATCCAATGTTCTATCTCCATAGTGGCTTAGATGTTTCATATCATGTCTCTGTGGATATTTATAAACTATTCAATTTTCTTACTTGACTTTTTGTTAGTGCTATACTGTTCTATGTCCATGTGGAACCAATGAAATGAAAGTATAAAGAAATATTTGATCAAATGACTTCTAATGTCACATGATCAAATCCCTTTATGCCATTGGTTCAGTACCACTGTTTAGTGATTATCAAAACATGCGAAGTAGAGAAAAGGAAAATACTTCAATTTACATCATTAAAGAAAGCAGTAAAATTCCATGTGGAGTGTATTTAGGTAATGTATGTATATTAAATTAAGAACTATAAACATGATAAAACGCTGCATTTCCGGTAATGTAATCTAGGTCATGAAATTGTTCTATCTCCTGGTTATCATAAAACATGCTGATTTTTAAACAAAATGTTCTATGTCAAATCTGAAAAGTCCATTTTTCTCCTAAATAAACAGGTTTTGGAAAGTAATTTTTGAAACTTAATTTGTTTTGATTTATTTGCATGATTTGCAGTGCAGTTATTTTATTCATATGGGGTTTTCCAAACTAAATTAAGGGCCGCACACTTTGAACCCCATTTTCTCGACTTTTCACAAAATGGACTTAGAACCTTATAGCATTCAGCCGAAGAACTGTTCTCGCAGGAGAAACACACCTAAAAGACACGCAGTATGTTATCTGTTTTCTAGCTGCCATATAGCTGCGTATTTTAGAGCTTATGAACATATTAAGGCCAGCAGCTAAACCATGAACTTTTGGTGGTATTAGGGGAAAGATGTATGCCTGCTTATGTTTCTTCGTAGTTTGCTTCAACGGGATCCATCGAACAATGTCGTCACATCCAAATTAGCATCGTCATGAGTAGCTCTATACTGCGGCTCTACTGTGTTGCAACGAAATAAGTAGAGATAAATGTGACACCATACTATTATAAATATCTTTGAGTTTCTCAGCTGAAGGAAGGTATTCACATCATATTTTCAGCAGTATGTATGAGTTTAAAACTGCATGCAAATCATTATGCTTAACGTCTGCATGAGGCTAAGTTTTGTAAAACAATGCAAGTTGGCTTCTTTAAACGAATCCAAAAGGAACGATCTGCTGTACAACGTTAAGCATACGTGAAGCCGACTTGTGATGCCACCGCAAAGCCACTCCATCAAGGTGATTCGAATGAGACGTCAAATGGAAGTACTTAATATACAATAATATAAATCACCATTTCGACAAGTATAGCTTTCACAAAAAGCTTGGTTCACCCTTAGCAGCCATTAACAGTTGATGCTTATCAACCTCAAAAATCTAGAATAAAACATTTGTTTATCTCTCAAAAGCCGACAAAAAGTATTCAATGACGAGTTTCAAGCTCAGATGCGGTAGCGGATGGTGGGTGACCAGCCTACGCTTATAGAAGTGTTTAATCCTTCATAGATTGACTACATTCAGCAGACTGCAGTCATTACAATAAATTCTAGTCTGATTTAAAATGTCACCGTAATACAGTCTATCAGAACAACTCTCTTATTCAACGTGCACAGACTCGGTGCAAAGAGGTGTGAATTATAGATTCGTTCCCTTGTTTCTCCTTGGGGGGGGCGGGGGGGAGGGGGGCTAGGGGAAGGTGGCATCGTTATGAAAAATTGCAGTCAACGCGCTAATCTGCAGTAGCGTAATTATGGTACTCGGACAAACCGGACCATGGACAAAACGGACAGACAAAACGGACCATGGTTAGGACAAAACGGACCACGTTTCAGGACAAAACGGACCACGTTTTAGGACACAACGGACCACGTTTCAGGACCAGACAGACTTCGCAAGAAGACAATTCAGATCATTAACTGGTGCATATTAAAAGATTAAAGAGTATATATACGGTTCACAAAAAGTAGGGGATATTAAGATATTAAAAATTGTGTAAATTAGAAAACATATCAAATCCATCTGAAACGGCAAGTGTCAATCAGAAAAATATTCGATTAAACATTTTGCATTACAATTTTGATGATATATCCTGTCATGTGATCTGCGTGTAATTCGTTTTAGACAGGGGGTCGACACCCAATTTTCACACGAATCTGCTACAAAAACAGATCCTTTTCAGATTGCAAAATTTACACAGAAACACTCGTTTTGATCCATTTAACAAGCTGAAAATTGCTTTTACGCGCTGTTGCATCAAAATAAAGAGTGCAAGCCATAAACGTGTGAATTTTTCGGTGACTCGATGTACCTGTACGATTTTTGTTTTCTGTTTTTCTTCCCAAAATGACCGTTTTGAAGAAGAAAAAAAATCTTTTAGCATACAAAACTTAAAAGTGCATTGAAAAGTTAGCCTAGTTGAAAAATTTGAATAAATTTTTGTTCGAATTTACCACATTTTTGTCCTGACCCCCTGTCTGAAACTAACTGTATGCAGATCACATGACAGGAAATATTGTCCAAACTTTCATGAAAAGTGTCTTAACGGATGTTTATCTTATCGATACTATGCGTTTCATATGGATATCACATTAGTTGTATATGATACAATTTTTCAAACCTGAATATCCCCTACTTTTTGTGAACCGTATATTTACCAAAGACAATTTTAAGTGACAATCATTTGACTACTGTTCATTGACCTCAACTACTTTTGATTGTCCAACTATCTAATTGATTTAATACGTTGATAAAGGGGTAATGTTTTTATCTTTTAAGCATGCAAATTGCTTTATTAGTGTTGCAACTACAATGAAACATGCTTTCTCAAGTTAACGGAAGGTCTGAACGTTGTCCGTTTTGTCCTTAAACGTGGTCCGCTTTGTCCTGAACGTGGTCCGTTTCGTCCCGATCGTAGTCCGTTTTTTCCCAAGCGTGGTCCGTTTTGTCCGTGGTCCGTTTTGTCCTTGGTCCGTTATGTCCCTAATTCGTAATTATAAGGCTAATGCGCTACAGTCCTTTTTCGATATATGTATGTTTGTGGTTGCCCACTGGGTCGCTTTGGTTTCAAAAGGCACTTCTAAGCAAAAAAGGCTTAGGTATTTCAATCATGAAAAAGACCTTATTGTTGCTGCATTGGGAATATGGGTCACAGTAATGTGAAACAAGACTTTTGTCAATTTCGTACTTCTTTCACACAAAACTGGCAGTGCGCAATAGCAAAATGTCTTGATAATATGAATTCGTTTTTATTCTATTTGCATCAATAACATGTTTTGAACAACTATCTGTCACAGGGTATATGTTAGGTATATCATACACTTGTACTGCCTTGCGGTACAAGCCGGCTTTATAGCGACGTGGTAGAGCGCTCGACTTTAGATCGAAAGGTCCCCAGTTCGATCCTCGGCCGGGGCAGGATACTTTTTTTTAAAGTCCGTGACATATCACTTCGCAATTTTCATTAATTCAGCTGTGTAAGTTGCATACATTTTCATTAAACAAGACGCTTGCAACGAGGCGTTACTGGCGTCATCACGTTACGCCATCATAACTAATAAACACGTTAAAAGCAAATTCTAACACGGGTCGCCTATATAGCCGATGGTAAAATCTAGTGATACATTGCGTGACAAATCACCGGACGGATTAGCGTAACGCTATTAGCGCCATTCTGACGTCATTTTGATTCGTTATGTGACGGCAGTTTTCATTTCCCTTAGGATAGACGGTGCAAAGTCGTTTTCTCGCATCAAAAACTTACGAAATACATATAAACACCTCTGTTACAGTCATAGTTGTTGGGCGGGATTTCTTCATGTAATCATGGCGGAAAACTGGAAAAATCTGAAGCGTTTTCGTCGTTTCTTGCGTGTTAGAATCGAAATAGATTCTTGCTTACAGTGATTTGTTGCCCAATATATCACTGGTTGTCGGTCAGTCGTCAGTGATTATATCCACTTCACGACTGACCTCCAACCAGTGATAAACTGGGGAACAAATCACTTTAAGCAAGAATCTATTCTTAAGTAAAGCGTGTGTCGTCGCCCTTCTATGAAAATATGAAATAATATTCCTATTTTCAGCAGTTTTCTGGCATTTATAGTATTGTAGGGCAGTTTTCAAATACACTTTTAGCCAGTCAGTGAGAGGCGACGTATCGGACACGCGCCTGCGATACAACGCAAGCTTCTGAGAGATGTTATTCATGAGTTGTAAATGCATGGAATCAACTTCCTGAACAAGTAGTAACAGCACCCTCCCTGAACGCTTTTAAGAGTCGGTTGAATTCTCACTGGAAGGGACACCCACGGAAATTCTACCCGGCATGTTACGAGATTGGTGCAACTACCGGACTGAGAAATCTAAATCCAAATGCGTCTTTACAAGTCAGATGACTTTCTACGACGTTGACTACATGAGTAAACGTGAGTAATGATCAAATGAAGGAAAATAAAAAAAAACATGAAAACGCCTGAAATTGGAACATTAAACATTGTTTAAGGTCAAGATCAACTGTTCTGAAAAAAACTAGAAAATTATGTCTGTAAGACACTAATGATGCCCCCGTGCAGTACCTGTCACAGGGTATATGTACATCCCTAAAAGCATCTTTTAAGCACCAAACAATATCTAAAAAGAATCCACTACAATACAAAAACAAACAAAAAGACTTTTATTATTAAATCTCAGATAACAATATGTAACATATGAGCAAAGAAAACAGTCACAAGTAAGGGCGCGTTGACACGACCAAAGTTTCTATGACAAAGTAGGTTTGTCACAGAAACATTTGCTCGTGTAAATGCCAAAATATGACAATGTTTCTTTGACAAATTTATATGGTAAAGTTACTTCGATAAATTAAATTTGTCCGTGTAAACAGAGAACTTTGCTAAAGATTATGTAACAAAGAACATTGCTACAAGTGCGGAAAATGTGACAAAGATTTTGTTTAATCGCTGCAGATAACTTTGACGAATAATATTTGGTTTTGTGAACACTGCAGCAAATATTTCATTGCCAAATTTTATGTGACAAAGATTCTACGGCACATTTTCTTTAACAAATTATTTGCTCCGTGTAAACGCAAACTGTTTGTCATACTTTCTTTGTTAAAGTTTCTGTGACATAGAAACTTTGCTCGTGTAAGCGCGCCCTAAACATGATATCATGGCGACTGTAACAAAAGAATAGCAACTTATATTTTATAGTACGGAAACTCGAAAAAAAACTGACTTGCAGAAAGGAGAATATGCTTAAAACATTACACAAACTCCATACCCTACAGAGCAAAAATGCAGCCTACAATGAATAAGTTTGAAAGGCAGTAATTCGGTTAAAATCATTCATTTTTAATCAAAAACCAACATGCATATCTTCATTATGTCCACAACAAGTATACTATGTCTGAAAAACAGCCACGGAAAATTGTGGGTGGAGTTGATTGCACAAAGTATTTACCCTACAATGCAAACGTAAGCCTAAAATGACTAAGTTCAAAAGGCTGTAATTCTGTCAAAATTGATTTTAGCTCCAACAAAAACACACATGCACATTTGCAATATGTCCACAGCAAGTATGCAAGGTTTGAAACAGATCCATTGAAAACTGTGAAAACTGTGGGAGAAGTTGATTACACAAACTTCATAGCCTACAATGCAAAAATTTGCCTAAAATGACTAAGTTCAAAAGGCCGTTATTCTGTCACAATTAACTCTAGCTCCAAGAAAACCCACATGCACATTTACAATATGTCCACAGCATGTATACAAGATTTGGAAAATATCCATTGAAAACTGTGGGAGGAGTTGATTACACAAACTCCATACCCTACAATGTAAAAATTTGCCTAAAATGACTAAGTTCAAAAGGCTGTAATTTTGTCAAAATTATTTGTAGCCCCATCAAAAATCCACATGCACATCTTCAATATGTCCACAACATGGCTGCAACGTTTGAAAAAGATCCATTGAAAACTGTGGGAGGAATTGATTACACAATTTCTGTACCCTAAAGTGTGACGAACGGACGGACAGACAGACAGACGGACGGTCGGACGGACAGACAGGAGCAACTCTTAATGCCCCCTGACTATCGTCACGGGGGCAAAAAAAACACAAGAAAGACATTTTCCTTCTATTCCATCCCATAAGAAAAGATGCCCACAAGTTGAAAAGCTTGATATCTAATCCCGTTGTTTATGTTTGTGTTATAACCATGGAGGTACATCTGTATTGATTTATTTGGATGAAATAGTGTTCAGAATAAACTATTGCATCCCTTGCAGTCAGCGCTTAAGCGAAAAAATCCTGTATTACGCTACTGTGGAGTCTCGAGTGAAACCAGCAAGTGAATGTCTCTAATTGGCTGGGATATAAACGGGTATTATCGTTGAGAAGACACATTGTCCTTCATGCATTTTCAAATATTACAATGATTTTATCTTCGAATTCGTACTTTAGACCAGAATTGCATCTATCCCCCCAAAATTTCACCCAGATTTTATCCCCTTGTATAAATCTGATTTAAGCTCCTGTGACAAACCAATTAGTAAGGCACAAAATATAAAAACAAAATTGTTATTTTTACTCATCTGAATGTGTTAATTGCTCGCAAAAGCCAGACATTTTAAAACATTTTGTCGTACCTGAATGAAGTCCTATTCGCACTCTCAGGGGCACCTCTGGCATATGCTTTATAACAAAACTTCCGCAATGGGATAGTAACTCCAGCGCCATAGTGCTAATTTCTCCTGCATGTCGGTTTCCATTGCGAATTGGCAGACCGCTCACTACCATGTAAGCATCACCTATTGTTTCTACCTGTAAATAAACGTAGTAATTGCTGAATGAAAAGTGCTGCATTTGTGAAATAGGGAGTGACGTCATCGCGGATATATCTGGGTTTCTCTTATTGGGTTTTTGTTGTTTGGTAGGAGCGGCTGTAGCGTAGTGGATAACACTCCAGACTACCAATCCAGGGGTCGCAGGTTCGATCCCCCGCTTCTCCGGTCTTTCGGATGAGATTTAAACCGAGGTCCCGTCTCCATATGACCTCGTTGTTGGTGGGACGTTAAACCCGAGTTCACTCACTCACTCACTTGGTTGTTCAGTTGTTTGGGGTTTAGCGGCCCTTTCAGATAGTTTTTCACTCTATATCTGGCCGTCTCCCACAGAGAGAAAAAAATTCCATATATATATGTAAACAACAAAATTGCCAATTTTAGAGCGCTGTTAAAAGTCAGAAAGCTTGTTGCTAAAGAAATCAATCCTGGCATGTTGTCGTTTTTTTTCCTTCGCGTTCCAAAGTACAATCTACTCTAAGGCTTACAGGAATGAATTTGCTACCAGGGTTAGCACTTTTTCCTTTAATGTATCACCCTCGCTTAGAAGACGGCAAAAATGAAAATTGCAGAGTTGCTTCCCCTGAAAGTGTACTAATCCGCATTAGGGAATAATATTGATAACTTAAAAAGGTTCCCTCGTTTTAATTGGACATAGTGAATATCAGACAGATCAAGAAAAATACAAGATTCAGATTAGCAAAACTAGGCTGCATCTTATGCAATTTCAAAATGCAGAATTAAAACTGGTTTGTAAAGTAAGCTGCCTTCTTCAAGTTATTGCCTCTTTCATGTATTTTTAAATCGATATTGTGCAATTCCAGACTCAGACATAATGTATTACCAATGCAATGAGTCCATAACGTACTTTTAAATAATCAGTCGCATGATAGTGCACTGTAACAAACACAAGGATTGCTAACCATTTTTTTTTCGTAATCTATAAAAGTACATGTCGCTCATGAATAAGATAAAAGTTGTAATCGTTTACCTTATCTTAAAACACTTATCATTCTACGCGCTGCCGCCCTCCGATAACTTTGATGTTTGGCGAAGAGCAGACTTGCGCTTTCGAGATTCTTTAGTTAAAACGGGATTTTTTGTATCCCAATGCATTCTTGCTATTATATTTTACGTCGATTATCTAGCTGTAAAATGTCAACTTTCTTGCTTATTTTCTCGATTCAGGCATTTCATTAATAATAACAGATAAGCCAGCTAGGTTTTAAGCGCTGAAAAAATATGTGTGGCATTTTGAACATATATTTTTTAGATCTGGCATTTGAACACATTAATTTCAAGGCCATTATGCCAATAAGCTGCAATTACTTTCCGTAAAATTTTTCTAAGTATTGGGACGGATAGGTCTGAGCAAATAGTGTACGAGACAGATTAAATTGCTTGCCGAAAGGAGCAGTTTGAACAGGGTCTTCACTGTTTGCCATTTCATTCGCGACTAGTTGGGCGTATTGATGCATTGTCAAACCAACCCGCTCCATTTAAGGACAGTTAGGTTAATTACTTTAGATGTCCCAATAGTTAGAACGCGTATGAATACGTGGACGTTTGATGTAGAGATTTTATTATCAATAGCAAACCCACTAAAGGGGGGCGGGTGCCTATAAGGCCCTTTTTCTGCCCAAGAGCAAAATGTTTTCTTTTCAGCTGATGATTAGACTAAAGTGTCCGTTATACTGAATCAATAGTGATTAAGCTCCGTAAGCCCTACTTTTGGAATAATGGGGTTATTAAAGTGGGTGGGGTAAATCAGCATGAACCAGGGGTGTCATATTATAAGCTATATTTCTCCTTCAAATTTAATGGCATTCATAAATACCTTCCTTTGTAAGTGGAAGTAATGTCTTTGGTGACATCTTTTCTCAAATTCTATCTTTTAAAGTAAAATCTTATGTCTGCAGTATTTCTTTTAGAGACACTCTCAATTTTCATTAATTTTGGTACTTTGAATTCAATATATTCTACCATATCTCTAGAACCAATGGATGACTTCCTACCAAACTAACATGGGTTCACCGATGGGAGTGTGCAAACTGTTGATTAAATTTTGGTGACCTTGACCTTTGTTTCAAGGTCACAGTAAGACTTATAATGTCAATTTTAAGCCAAGTTTTGGCCATTGTCTACACAGTAGCTCCTAAACTGATATGAAATAATGACCAAAGTGGCCTAAATTAAACATTATGAGGAGTTAGAGCACTAGTTATGATCAAATGGCCATGACATTATGATTAAATGACCATGACATCATTTTCAAGGTCAAGGTCATGGCTAGATTAAACAGAGTTTAATCATAGATTTCATCAATCAGTCGGCAGAAATGTACCAAATCTGAGTCTTTTCATTTGAAAATCAATGTTAATGTGCACAGAATGACCTTGACCTTGGTCTGAAGGTCAGTATCAGCCAAACATGATGAAACAGAATTGGGTTAAACTTAAAGTTTATAGAAAAGTCTATTGTAAAATAATGAACTTCTGAATGTATTGGTGACCTTCAGATCAAGGTCAAGGTCATTATATGCATATAAAGCATTAATTTACAAATAGAAACATACATATTTGTTAAATTTCTGCATACTAGCTGTGTTAAACTCT
The DNA here is from genome assembly GCA_963989385.1 of Ctena decussata. Classification (NCBI taxonomy): domain Eukaryota; kingdom Metazoa; phylum Mollusca; class Bivalvia; order Lucinida; family Lucinidae; genus Ctena; species Ctena decussata. The sequence continues at coordinate 36,270,956 of OZ022513.1, forward strand.
GTCTAGTCTAACCTTGACCTTGACCTTGAAGATGATGTCATGGCCATTTGATCATAACTAGTGCTCTTACTCCTAAAATGTTTAATTTAGACCACTTTGGTCATGATTTCATATCAGTTTAGGAGCACAGTAGTGTAGACAATGGCCAAAACTTGGCTTAAAATTGACATTATAAGTCTTACTATGACCTTGAAACAAAGGTCAAGGTCACCAAAATTTAATCAACAGTTTGCACACTCCCAACGGTGAACCCATATTAGTTTGGTAGGAAGTCATTTATAGGTTCTAGAGATATGGTAGAATATATTGAATTCAAAGTACCAAAATTAATGAAAATTGACAGTGTCTCTAAAAGAAATTCTGCAGACATAAGATTTTACTTTAAAAGATAGAATTTGAGAAAAGATGTCACCAAAGACATTACTTCCACTTATAAAGGAAGGTATTTATGAATGCCATTAAATTTGAAGGAGAAATATAGCTTATAATATGACACCCCTGGTTCATGCTGACAACCCCACCCACTTTAATAACCCCATTATTCCAAAAGTAGGGCTTACGGAGCTTAATCACTATTGATTCAGTATAGCGGGCACTATAGCCTAATCATCAGCTGAAAATAAAACATTTTGCTCTTGGGCAGAAAAAAAGCCTTATAGCCCCGCCCCCCTCCCCCCCCCCCCCTTTTGCAGTAAATATAGATTTATCCTTCATTTATCTAGTCATATCTCATTTATCGATCAAACATCTATACGGGTCGTCAAAGTAACGTTTATGACGGTACTGCGGAGTACGGTAAAAATTTGCTTTTTTGTTTCGAATTGTTTCTTTTATCTTTGGCTACTTCTAACATTTGCAGTAAAGTAAACTGCTTGACATTTGGTATGCTATTTCGTTGTGATTTCCGCTTTACACTATCAAAAAATTATTGCCGTCAGCGCCGGATTGTTATGCTTGTATATGAAGCGTGAAATATGGAGGGTGATGAAATGAAGTAAAACATAATACCGTGTACTTTATGCAAGTTTCAGGTTTCTTTATAAAATTGTAAAAAATGAGGTTAAATCAAAAGAAACAAATTCAAATTAAAACATTTAATGTTATTTGATCCTTCTGTATTAGTTTTATCAGAGTTTGGCACTGATCACAGGTTTGCAAACCAGCATTTAGAACTACACCGCAAATGTAAGGTAGCTGACACGATACTGAAAGCAGAAGTTTGGCTTGGACTAACATGTGACTAATGAATCAATAAGTAAAAGGAGAGTATGCTATGGAATTCTTCAAAACAAGCATAAAGCATGTAAATGTGTCTAAAATTGGTTACACTCATGAAAAACCTGCACAGAGGGTGTAAGTTTATGAAAACGAAGAAACATAAGAACTACTGAAACTATAAAACGGGAGAATACTAATGTGATGCCCCACTGTAGCTGTACGTACCTAATATAGGATAAAAGAAGATACTTTTCATTGAAATTTCTTCAAAATATTAGATAACGTAGCTAAAAGATTGGACTTTTCTGCGGTATGATAAAATATACTATAAGGCCGCCACAGCAAAAATTCCGTTATTTTTATCACCCCTCGTACATATTTATTGTGCAAAAAATGTGTACATGTATATGTTATAAGAAACCGCTTTGCATACAGGTAACTTCTGACTACAGGCAATGTTTAGAAGCTTTCACTATCAAGTTTTGCATGCAAAATCCCGATACCACAAACGATAGCTAGCAACATAAATGCTAAATCTGCTTAATACAGGTTTTGGGTCTTTAACTCTCTGGTATGGACTTTGAACAATCAGCCGGCATAAAATGCTTTCATCAGAGTCTGCTGATGCGATGATTGGACTACGATTGATCTTCAGTGATGCCATATTCCATTGGACAATTTATGCAAGTTCCGACCCTACTGTATATGATAAGAAGTACCTTATACACCTATTATATATGATAAGAAGTACCTTATACACCTATTATATATGATAAGAAGTACCTTATACACCTATTATATACGATAAGAAGTACCTTATACACCTATTATATATGATAAGAAGTACCTTATACACCTATTATATATGATAAGAAGTACCTTATACACATCAAAGTTATCAATCACAGCATCAAACATAGTATAAAGATCATTCAATAAATCCACCACTTCCATGGGAGTGCTCAAAGCAGAGATGGTTGTAAAGCCCACGATATCTGAGAAATAAATGGTAACTTCGGCGAAGGTTTCTGCTTTCACGGCAGTCCCTACCTTCAGGCTCTCAGCGACGATTCTGGAAAGGAGGAGCATGAATCCTGTACTCTTGTCAACTTTTATAGAGAGAACCTTATGCATACTGCTAACTTTTACTTATTTCTACGCTTAGAAAATAAACGTAAAAAGGAAATCTTTTTTTGTCCAATCTGCTAAGCCAGAACACAGCCAAGTAGCCTCTGTGTCTATTGCGATGAGATGGTGGGGAGGTGGATGTATGTGTTTTCGAAGGAGCTTCAGAACTTCTTCAGGCGAAGGAGTAATCACCTCAATAGAACGCTGCAAGAAGCCTGGGCTAGCTGAGTATATGCTAATTTAGATAATATTGACATCTATCGAGAAGTACGCTTTTTACAACTAAAATTTATAAAATGAATTATCAGTTAATATTGCTACCGAAAACTTATAAGCCGAACATATTGGTTTTGAAAGGTGGTCAGTTCACATTTTGCGTATAAGTGTGGCATTTTTCTAGCCCTGGTAACGGCTTATTAGCTTACCAAACAGAAACACGCTAGTTACGAGAACAGCTTGCAGCAACAACACTGATCATAAATGAGTTTTACCGTACTTTTGCCATCGTGGAAATAAAGTTCCTGAACTGATTTAAATTTTAACTCGTGAGTACATACGTGCAACACGTGGTATAACTATTAATTGAGCTGCAACACGACAAACCCAACAAAGTGGCATGTGCGCCAAGCGAAGACTCAGATCAGCCTGGGCATCCGCCCAGTGTGATCAGAGTCACTGTCACTGTCAGCATGAAGGTAGCTTAGACTCTTAGCTACCTTTTAAGTGCGCAGCAAAGAGTCTTATCAGACCGGGCGGATGCCCAGGCTAATCTTAGTCTCCGCTGGGCGCACATGCCACTTTGTTGGTTTTGTCGTGTCGCGACCCAATTATATCTGAAATTCTGCACCAACTTACGGAGGTAGCATTCTGTACAGCAGTGTGTCTGTCTTCTTCTTCTCGTCTTCTAATTGCATCGTTCGTTCTCTCACCAAATCTTCCAGGTCAGTCGAATACTTCTCTAACATTCGGAACATTGTATCAACTATATTCATTTTCCTGAAATTTGTAGTGCGGCGATTATATGACGTAAAAATAAAGTCAGAGGACAATTGAGCTTTAAACTATACAATAATTAGTTATATTGAAATACACATTGAAATTATATGGAAACATGGCATAAGAATGAAATAGCCGCATGTGTCCACCCTTCCTACACTCGAGTTATTACTGAGCCCTGTCACGATAAAGGGAGCAATAACAACCGCAGCCTGTACAAATGCGCTTTTGATCAGAGTACTTTTAGACCTGTTATTTGGCACATTTCTCGTGCGTAGCTTTTATATATGATGTTGGTTGTTTTCAGCCAAACTGTACTGTGCCTTTTCACGCACTTCATGGTTTTGATAACAATGAGTTTTATGCATGTTTTGTTATGTCTAGCATTCGATCACCTAAAGAGGGGAAGAGGGAGTTGGTCGCTTTCCTGGCCACCTACTTGTCTATCAACGTTTTGTGGTTTCACTGCTTCTAAGTACCAGAGAGAAGTTTGATAGATTGTGGCACACCTTGGAGATCTTTCTATTATTTTTAACAATAAAGTTAGTCAAATAAGTCGAAAACATATTGAAAAAGGTTTGCTTTAAACGCCGTTTAGTCTTCGTTATGATAATTATAAAGATAGTTTATGGCAGGTTCTGGTGATTCAAAGCTTCGTTCACACAAGTTTGTAATAGAAAAATATGCTCGTGTGAATGGAAATATATGCCACATTTTCATTGCCAAATTAATATGGTGAAGCTTATATGACAAATAAAATTTGTCCGTGTGAACAGAAAATTTGCCATAGACTATGTAACAAAAAACTAGCTATGGAGATGAACACAGAAAACTTTGCTCATAATCATATCGGCCTGATTTTGAATAAAGTACATTCAACAAAGAAAATTTGGCATGGGTGGTCTTTCACACGGACAAAGTTTATTTGTTTAGGTAACTTTGACGAAAAATGTTTGATTGTGTGAACACGGCAGCAAATATTTCCTTGCCAAAGTTTATTTGACAAAGATTCTATGCCACAGTTTTCTTTAACAAATACATGTAATTTGCTCCGTGTAAACGCAAAATGTTTGACAAACTTGTTTTGTTAAAGTTTCTGTGACAAAGAAACTTTGATCGTGTGAACAAAGAAAATAGCCATGGAGATGAACGCAGAAACCTTTGCTTATAAAATCAGTTTGATTTTTAACCGAGTATATTTAACAAAGAAAATGTGGCATAGTTACCCTTTCACACTGGTAAAGCTTATTTCTCCAGGTAACATTGGCGAGAAATCTTTGTTCGTGTGAACACTGCAGCAAATATTTCACTGTCAAACTTTATTTGATAAAAAATCTGAGTTTCATTTTTTCTGTGACAAACTATGTTCTCTGTGTGGACGTAGTGTGTTTGGGAAACCTTCTTTGACAGAAATATTTTGCTCGTGTAAAAGAAGCTTTAACCAAAGCTGGAGTTACTCAAAGACTTATACTCCCATCAGGTGCAAGATAAGTGCAGTCTTAAGGTCTATGGACACTTCTCAATGTTGTAGTTACCATGTTTTTGCAAGAAAGACAATTTTAACCGAATAATATTTACTTCTATATAATATAAACCCCTTTTCCAGGGATGCTTTCTCATTTAAAAGTGTATGGGTACACCACCAGTTTTCCATCATTTTAATAATCACGGGAGAAATCTTTAGTAACTTCCTGTTCGCTTCCCCGTCCAATGAAATCTTTCCACAATTGGATCTTCTCTTAAAGGAAAGAATTTGCCTCTACATGAACGAATTGTTTTCCTTTAAGAGTTGACCACAATGTAGAAGGGAGGTAAAAATGAAAATGAAAGAGTTAGTTCCTTTGATAGTGAACTTATTTAACGTAATGTTATACCTTTCAAAGTTGCAGACAACGTCTGGATTATAAAAAAAACAAGTAGCCCAAAGGGCAACAATTGCTCACCTGAGAGACATTGTAAACCTATAGGGATATTTAAGATGCTCAAGGGCAGCTAACTCCACATTCAGTGGTCCAATCAGGCTGAAAATTAAACTCATCCAAAACATTATGTATGCCCTCATTTAATATATGCAAGTTTAAAAAGTATCCGATCAAGAGCACAATAGACAGAGCTGTCAAGGGCAGCTAACTTCGTAGTGGTTGGCCTGATCTGGCAAAAATTTGAACTTGTTTAAGATATTATGCATTTTCTCATTACCTGCAATTTGAAAAGGATCGGATCAGTAGAAACCAAGAAAAAGTGGCGACATTGATTTTTTGGATGCTCAGGGCAGGTACTCCATAGTCAGTGGTGGGATCTAGCCGAAATGCTAACTAATCCAAGCTTTTATGCATATCCTCATTACCTGCAAGTATGAAGAGGATCCGATGAAAAATGAAAATGTGATGACGCTGTTTTCTCCATTATAAGACTATGGGATTTTTTCAAACGCTCAAGGGCAGCTAACTCCGTAGTCTGTGCTCGAATCCGGCCAAATTTCGAACTCATCCAAGCTCTTATGTATGTCATCATTACCAGCACGTATGATAAGGATCTAATGAAAAACCTTGATTGCAGCACCCTCAAACTTGCTCGAGATATTGTCATGCCCTTTATTTGTGTGAATTTATTTTAAAATCCGTTGAGAAATGTAGGTGCTAGAGCGATGACAAAGTTTGTCTAAAAATAGCCACAGTGACCTTGACCTTAAACACAGCATCCTGAAAGTCGAACTTGCTTGAGATATTGTCATACCCTACATTTGTGTCAAGTTATTTAAAAATCCATGGAGAAATGAAGGTGCTAGGGCGATGACAAAGTTTTTCTAGAAATAGCCACAGTGACTTTGACCTTGGGCACAGCACCCTGAAAGTCAAACTTGCTCGAGATATTGTCATGCCCTACATTTGTATGAATTTATTTTAAAATCCATTGAGAAATGTAGGTGCTAGAGCGCTGACCAGGTTTTTTCTAAAAATAGCCACAGTGACCTTGACCTTAAGCGCAGCACCCTGGAAGTCAAACTTGTTTGAGATATTGTCATGCCCTACATTTGTGTGAAGTTGATTAATAATCCGTTGAGAAATGAGGCGCTAGAGCGATGACCAAGTTTTTCTAAAAATAGCCACAGTGACCTTGACCTTGGGTGAAGCACCCTGAAACTCAAACTTGCTCATGATATTGTCATGCCCTACATTAGTGTGATTTTTTTTTTTAAATCTGCTGAGAAATGTATGGGCTAGAGCGCTGACAAAGTTTTTTCTAAAAATAGCCACAGTGACATTGACCTTGGGCACAGCATCCTGAAAGTCGAACTTGCTCAAGATATTGTCATGCCCTACATTTGTGTGAAGTTATTTTAAAATCTGCTGAGAAATGTAGGTGCTAGAGCGCTGACAAAGTTTTTCTAGAAATAGCCACAGTGACCTTGACCTTAGGCGCAGCATCCTGAAAGTCGAACTTGCTCGAGATATTGTCATGCCCTACATTTGTGTGAAGTTATTTTAAAATCCGTTGAGAAATGTAGGCAATAGAGCGATGACAAAGTTTTTCTAAAAATATGTGATGACGTTGTTTTCTCCATTAGAACACTATGGGATTTTTTTCAAACGCTCAAGGGCAGCTAACTCCGTAGTCTGTGCTTGAATCCGGCCAAATTTCAAACTCATCCAAGCTCTTATGTATGTCATCATTACCTGCAAGTATGATAAGGATCTAAGCAAAAACAGTTGAGAAAACGTGATGACGCCATTTTCCCCATTATAACCCTATGGGATTTTTTTCAAACGCTCAAGGGCAGCTAACTCCGTAGTCTGTGCTCGAATCCGGCCAAATTTCAAACTCATCCAAGCTCTTGTGTATGTCATCATCACCTGCAAGTATGATAAGGATCTAATGAAAAACAGTCGAGAAAACGTGATGACGCCATTTTCCCCATTATAACCCTATGGGGGCTATCTGTTGCCATGGAAACCAGAGTTCTGAGCTGATCGGCACCAAAACCTAATGCAGCCTTTCCCCTACCCAAATAATGCTTCAGATAAAATTTGATTGTGATCGGCCCACTGGTCTCTGAGATATTTATGTTTGAAAGTGTTAACGCACCCACCAACGCACCCACGCACGCACGGACGGACGACGGCTCGACTCCCATCCTATAAGCTCACCTCTGAGCCTTCGGCTCAGGTGAGCTAAAAAACTAGCTGGAAAAATCCTTTTAATAGTCATGAATAAAAAACACATATGCCACGATCAGACAAGCATATGGATTCAGCTTGCGCAACTGTATTTTACTTTGTATGACTATTGCAGATTTCCAAATGCCGCGATGCAGATGCCTTGTCTATATTGCGCATGTATGCATGCGCGTCAGATTATACGTTGATGTATGTCTTGCTTCAGATTTAAGCAGGAGAAAGCTCATAAGCATCTTACTTTCCACCCGTAATAGTCTTGTATTGCTGGTAAATTTCTTCTACTGTTGGTCTCATGTCAGGATTCTCTGACCAACAGATCTTCATTATCTGAATATACTGGGGTGGTGCAGCTTGTTGGCTCACTGACGGACGAAGTAGGGGTGGTGGATTCCTGAGCTTGTGGAGTATCTCTGCAAAAAGTGATAAAGAACATGATAAAAATTAAAACTAGAAATTTGTGAGTGTAAGACACGACTGTTTCCCCAGTGCGACGCTTGCCAACTGCCAGTGTAAATTTATTACTAATTTGCTTATTATCAACAAAAACTATTTCGACTACTTATCCTGATTACATGAATCTCAAAATGATAAGTCTCAAAATGTGGTGTTTTAACAAAATTATTACAATAAACAGTTACATGCTCAATTTTCCGTACGTCTAAGTGTTCATGCACATGTTCAAAAGTCAATTGAGGTCTGTGATGGATGGATGGAGGACTTGCGATTTTACGTCCATTTCAAAAGTATTACAGCTTAGGTGATAATAAAAGGCTCTGTGTGCAGTGGAACCCCGTACTGAATTCTGTGAAGAGAGGATTATATGTACACAAGCCGCATACCCTAAAGTGCTAAAAACTTGCCCCCAATGGCCAAGTTTAAACGGTCATTTCCACCGAAACCCCACATGCACTTTTTCTGTAAGTTCCCAACATACGAGTGTAGAAAGCTTAAAAAGCATCCAATAAACATGGTACCCATGGTGAAAAAAAAAAAAAAAAAAAAAAAAAAAACGAAAAAAAAAAAAAAAAACGAAAAAAAAAAAACCCGGCCCAAAATGACTAAGTTCAAAAAGCAATAATTCGGCCAAAAATGATTCTATTACCATAAAAATGCCACCTGCACATTTTCATTATGGTGATAACGTGCACAAAGTTTGAAAATAATCCAGTACAAATTTTGGGAGGATTTGATTAGTTTAAACATATTTTATTCATAATTTCACTGGCATGCAACATAAGATATACACAAAATTGAGTTAATGGAATTGGAATGAAAGCAAAATGCTTATAGGACTCCTCTCCCTCAATTTGGATTTGATTACACAAACACCATATTCTCTATAGAGCAAGAAAGTTAAGACCAAAAAAGCTACAGTCTGTCAAAACTAATTTAACTTCTCCACCAGAAAGCCATTAGGTTTACAATGTGTGTACACAGTTTGAACAGAATCCACTGAGAACTGTGGGAGAAGTTGATTACCAAAACTCCATACCCTGTAGTGCAAGCAAGTTCCCCAAATTGTCCATGACATGTGTACAAAGCTTGAAAAAGATATAATGAAGACCGTGGGAGGAGATCATTAAACAAACCCTATACCCTAAAAGTGTGGTGAACGGACGGACAGACAGAACGGACGGACAATCAGGAGCAACTCAGGAGCAACCCCTCTCCTCTGACTATCGTCACGGGGGCATTACAACTATTGGCATTGTTGTTTCCTTTAAAGACGCACATTGATTAGTTTTAAAGCAATAATTAGTGTTAATCAAGTACCCGGTCACATGCTACGTGCCTCTACTTAAAACAAGAGGGCCATGAGGCCCTGAATCGCTCACCTGAGCAATTGGCAAAATGGCTTTTTCTTATGTCTGAAATTGTCAAAATATGAGTCTTGGGTCAAAAGTCAAAGAATGACCATGGCCACCTGTACACATAAATCTTCATGTACTCATTAAGACAACCATATATACCATTTTAGGCCAAAAACTTTCCATGAAATCTTATGTTCTAGCATTTTCCCATATTTGACCATGACGCAAAAAAGGCCAAACTCAACCCAAGGTCAACAGTCTTGGTAGTACTCTAGAACTCCATGCTACTTACCAAGTTTCAAGGCCATAAGTGTATTGGTTCTGGAGAAGATAAATATCAAAGGTTTATACCATAAATGGGTATGGCTGCCATGTTGGTCATGTGACCTGGACCTTTTGAACAAATTTCAATCAACCCCTGGAGGCTCTACATGAAATGTGTTTACAATTGGCCCTTTGGCTTTTAAGGAAATGTTTAAAAATGTCAAAATATGAGAGATCTGGGTCAAAGGTCAAACAATGACCTTGACCTCTTGTACTCATAATTCTTCATGACCTCATTAAGACAACTGAATATACCAATTTTTGGGCGAAAATCTTCAAAACTTCCCATGAAATCTTATGTTCTAGCATTTTCAATATTTGACCTTGCCGTAAAAAGCTCAAGGTCAACTTAAGGTCATAATTTGAACAACTTAAGGTCATAATTTGAACAATCTTGATAGTACTCCATGCTACAAACCAAGTTTCAAGGCCATCGATCAATTTGCGATGGTTCTGGAGAAGAAGATTTTTAAAGGTTTTTGCCATATATGGGCGTGGCGGCTATGTTGGTCATGTGACCTGGACCGTTTAAACAAATTTTCATTCCCTAAACCCCTCGAGGCTCTAAATGAAATTTGGTTTCAATTGGCCCAGTGTATTTCTGAAGGGATTGTTTGATAGTGTCAAAACGAGAGAGTTCTGGGTAAAAGGTCAAAGAATGACCTTGACCTCTTGTACTCATAAATCATCATGTACTCATTAAGATGAATGTATATACCATTTTTTAAGCCTAAATCTTCAAAACTTTCCATGAAATCTTATGCTCTAGTATTTTCCCATATATGAAATTTGGTTACAATTGGCATGGTGGTTTTTGAGGAGATTGTTTGAAATTGTCAAAATATGAGAGTTCTGGGTCAAAGGTCAAAGAATGACCTTTAGCTCTTGTACTCATAAATCTTCATGTACTCATTAAGATGACTCGAGATACCAATTTTTAGTGCAACATCTTCAACAGTTTCAAAGATATCTTATGTTTTAGCATTTTGCCATATAAAAGGGGAAGGGCTGTAACTAATGTTGTGAGAACTTGTAGCCCGACCCCTTGCTATGTTATTTGGGCAATAAAATATGTTTAAACTGTTCAAATTTTTAGACCTTAAACTTCAAACTTTTTATGAAATCTTATGTTGTAGCAATTTCCCTTTTATGACCTTGCCGAAGAAACGTCAAGGTCAACCCAAGGTCGTAGTTTTAACAATCTTGATAGTAATGGAGTACCCAATTTTACATACCAACTTTCAAGGCCATCGGTCAGTTGGTTCTGGAGAACAAGATTTTCTAGGTTTTTACCATATTTGGACGTGGTGGCCATTTTGGTCATGTGACCTGGACCGTATGAATATGTTTTCGTTTCCTCAACTCGTGGAGGCTGTATATGCAATTTGGTTTCAATTGGCCCAGCAGCTTTTGAGGAGATTGTTTGAAAATTGTCAAAATATTAGAGTACTGGGTCAAAGGTCAAAGAATGACCTTGACCTTTTGTACTCATAAATCTTCATGTACTCATTTAGATGACTCGAGATACCAATTTTAGCGCAACATCTTCAACAGTTTCCAAGATATCTTATATTTTAGCATTTTGCCATATAAAAGCATAAGGAAGCAAATTTGACCTTACCGTGAAAAAGGTCAAGGTCAACCAAAGGTCATATTTTGAAATATTTTGGTAGTACTTGCGTGCCCGATGTTACATACCAAGTTTCAAGGCCATCGGCCTATTGGTTCTGGAGAAGAAGATTTTTTTACGTTTTTTTTTGCCATATATGGGCATGGAGGCTATGTTGGTCATGTGATCAGGACCGTTTGAACAAGTTTTCTTTCCTAAGACCCCAGGAGGCTGCATATGAAATTTGTTTGCAATCGGCCCAGTAGTTTCAGAGGAGAAGTTGTTTGAAATTGTTGACGGACGACGGACGGACGACGACGCCGACGACGGACGACGGAGCCTGCCTAACCTATAAGCTCCCCCGGAGCCTTCGGCCCAGGTGAGCTAAAAACGACACTGTAAAGGTTATAGGGTCGAGTCGGGTCAGAATCAGAATCAGAATTGTTTACTGGTGATACGTCCAAAGACAATCATTCACCAGAACTTCGGACAGAGTATAAATTCGAACATACCATTGCAAACTGAAAATCCAAATAATGAGCCGTCTTATCTGGATTTTCACTGTTTGCTCAGTTAATTTCGTTTGAATTCCAAACAACCGATATATAAAGGAAACAATGTCACTGTCCGAATTTACCGGCTGTCCTAATTTTGGATAATGATTCAGTTCAGTTGTAGAATGCCATCAGGTTTGTTACTTCTTTATAGAACTCGTCGAAGTGAATATGAGCCGCGACACGACAAAACCAACAATGTGGTTGTGCGCCCAGCGCAGACTCAGATCAACCTGGGCATCCGCCCAGTCTGATCAGAGTCTTCGCTGTACGCATGGAGGTAGCTGAGACCCTTAGATACCCTTGAAGTGGCTAGCAAAGAGTCTGATTAGACTCATTGGATGCCCAGGCTGATCTGAGTCTGCGTAGGGCGCACAATCACTTTGTCGGTTTTCTCGTGTCGCGGCTCATATGTTTTTGTTGTTGTTGTTGTTGTATTTAATTAATATAAATGAACACTAATTTAATTAGAGGAAGCTATACTTTGTTGTTCGATTTACCTTTTGTTGATAATCCGCATGTACAGAAAGGATCGGACCTCAGAACCACACTTTGCATAATAATTGCTATACTGTATACATCTGCTTTCTCTGAACCTTTTAATAGTGGGTTTGGTGTACGCAGTTGCTCGGGGGCCTTAAACAGCAAGTCTGAAAAGAGACAGCAGAGTGCGATAGATAATAACATATACTGCATATATGACAATATCAATGTAAATAGAACAACGTTCAAAACGTATTTTCCTACTATGTTTCATCACAAAATGCAGCAACAAACCAACCAGCAATTCGTATTAAGGGTAATGGGAAACTTTCAGGGCAGGCAACTCTGTCATGATTTTCATTTATGCCTCCCTTATGAATGGTAGCCAATAGACAGACATTGGACAGAAGTTGAGTGTGGTTGGAATGATAGTACCAAGTTCACAACTACTACTGCTAATAATAATAATAATAAGTATAGTGAGGCGACTCAGTAGGGGATTTTAGCCTTCGCGAGTCAACACGTAGACATCTCTTGCCTGATGTCTCCGGCTGCTCTTTGTCACAGATTTGGTCGGTTAACATGAGATAAATACACATTATTATAACAGGAACTTGATCTGGTGTACTGTATCACGTCTCGTGAATGAGCTCATACCGTCGGATCACCCTCAACGCAAGCTTCTCGGGTGACTGAGACATCGGTACATCAGATCAAATTACTATAATAATAATATAAGAAAAAATTGTTTATTATATTCCTGAGGGAACCACCAACCATTCATACTTGCCAGCGCTAATGTATCGACTCGGATTCGAGTTTGCACAGCAGAGGTAGGGGAGACGGGGCTAGTTGGTCCGTGGGGCAAGTTGGTCCAAGGGCAACTAGTCTTAACTGAGAAAAAATACGACAACAGTATAAAACGTCAAAACATCTTTTATTATGTCACACTTACTGAAGAGAACAAAATGGCGATCGGAGAACTCATATAAAATTTTGAGAAGAAACCCCGATTTTTTACCACATAAGTATCTTTCTTGCACCTGTAATCTTTTGTTTTTTATGGCATGTTAAACGTTGCATTATTCGATATTTTTTATATCATTATTCTATCTTCTCTATTTGAATTTATAAAAGTTATATTATTATACTATCATTGTTTATTACTATTGTATATTTCTATATTTTATTCAATATCCATTCATTTCTATTGTATATGTTCCATTTTTATTCTATATTTTGTGATTTGCATTTATTAATTTTTCTTTACTATTTTATCTTTCTACTTATATTGTATATTTTATATTTGTGTTCAATCTCTGTTCATTTCTATAGTATGTGTTCCTATTTGTATTGTATATTCGATCATTTGTATTTATAAAGTTTATATTACTATTTTACCTTGTTTTATTTCTATTGCATATTGGTATGTTTCCATTCTATATTAGATCATTTGCATTCATTGAGACGACTATTTATATTCAATACATTCTATAATTTGTTTATTTACCTTGTTACATGGTATTTCATTGGCTAAGAAAAATCGGGTACGTCTAGTTACCGGAACCTTTATCAATCCGGCCGTTACAGGCTCACCATCTACATACCAGACGGTTGGAGTAATAATAAATAAATAAAAGATACATGTAAGACTGTGCACGTCACACCCAGAGATTTCTATTCTATTCTATCCCATAACCTTACAAGGTCCTTGACCTTATAAAATGTGCGAACAGCGATTATAAAGATCAGCCTGCTCCTCGCGGAATCTAAATACAAACGATTTCACATCGACAATCTATGTATCCTGAGGATAGGAGAAACGCGTCTGAGCAGAAGTGCAGTCTGATTTTAGTCTTTACTGTTCCCACGAGCTATCATGCGTATTCTCTCCTGACAGGGCTACAACATCCAGCTATTTGCAAATCTGCCTTAAGCTGAGCCGTAAACACTGCCATGTTTTCCGCCATTTTTGTAAAGGGAAACAACTTCTATGACTTCCTGTTATCTTTTCTGCAAAATGTAGCCTTTCCAAACTGGAATCATTGCTTCCAGGAAAGAATTTCTCCTTGGGGAGCAATTTTATTCCTTTAAAGATACTCTCCTCCTCCTCCCCCCTCCCCCCCCCCCCCCCCCCCCCCACACACACATCATTTCTTATGTAGAAGAGAGGCAACACTGCTGAACATGACAGACTTAGCCTTTGTGCTTCCGCGCAGTCAGGTCAGAGCCTTTACTGAACGCACACTCTTTGTATGGACCTTGAGGGATCTGCAAACATCAAATGAATGCACGGGTTGTTACATGCACAGACCCTAGTCATAGTGCTGGTTTAGGAATAGGTGGATCTTGCTTAATCAGACTGCCCACCCTATTATTGATACTTTGTAGTGTCCATAAAATGTTTTCTAAATTCAGTGCACCTTAATGCACAAAATATGTTCTAGATAGATAGATAGATAGATAGATAGATGTACAAGTAGAGGTCTCACGTGGTCAGCCTCAAAATCAGTTTTATCTGTGTTGCAAGTTGGATGTTTTTACCAAAGTGAACATAGTATAAAAATTGGAAATGAAATGAATTAGAATGGAATGGAATAGAATGGATGAGACAATCTACATTCCAATGTCTACAGTTTGCTCCCTGAGCCTAGAATGGTGGTCTTACACGAAAGCATTTGCTCCCCCGGAGGAAACAAATCGTTTCTTGTCATAGTATCATCCCTAATCAATGGGATACAGTGACAGAGAGTCTCCCCGCAAGTCCATTCCATTCCACTCCAAATCATTCCGTGTTTTAAACTATGCCTTGACTATCAAGCTGTACTATGGGAGATTTATTGAATTCTATTGGCGTGTGCGGCCTAGTAGGCGGCGTTGCTGTCGTGCGAAGAGTCTCAGTGAAGTTTTCGTTCTTGTGTGTATTGTTTGTTTGCAAGGGCAAGTTTAAGAGATTTTTTCTGGGCTGGATTATCCTCTTGTGTGCGGACCGAAAGAAAATTTAACATGTAAGCGTTTTGGTGCTACCCGAGCAAGCGTCGAATCAACGCCAATGCAATGTCGACCGTTGATACGTCGTTTCAACGTTATGTGACTACTGCGAACAAGGTCATGTTAGGGAACTGAAACTAACACAGGAGCCAAACAACGTAAACCCGAATGTCGCATACACGTCGCTGCATCGTTATTAGCCTTAATAAAGTTGTTACAAAACAGAATCCTGCTATGTTGAGGGGTCGTAATATTGTTCAACGAATGTTGGCGTGGGAGGGAGTGGAGGCGGGGGGAGTCATAAAACGATATGCTTTCTTTTCTATTGTAATTTCTTTTCTGACATTTGACATTGTAATCCGTTGAGTCTGACTACATTGTGTCTGACTACACCCAGAGAGAGAGAGAGAGAGAGAGAGAGAGAGAGAGAGAGAGCTGCTTTGAATACAGCTGTCCATCACGACCACTGATCTATTTTGTTTTCGTCTTGTGGCATGCCAGAGGTGAGCCTATCAAGGCTGGAAACTGAGTCGATTTTTCTTAGCCAATGGAATTACCTGTAAAAAAGTAAACAAACATATCCCAGGATGCAATTATACAATACAAATAGCTTGGCCGTATAGAATAGAAATGGAACGGATATTGAATACAAATATACACCAGTATACAATAGAAATAAGTAAGGATAAAATAGTAGTATGAAATCAATAAATACAAATGGTCAAATATAGAATACAAATATAACAATATACAATAGAAATGAAAAAGATAAAATAGTAATATAGAATTTATAAATACAAATGATCCAATATACAATACAAATTTACCAATGTACAATAGAAATCAAACAAGATAAAATTGTAGTATAAAATTTATGAATACAAATGATCCAATATATAATAAAAATATACAAATATACAATAGAAATAAAAAAAATAAAATAGTAATATAAAATCAATAAATTCAAATGGCCAAATACAGAATAGAAATGGAACATATACAATAGAAATGAAGATTGAATAAAAATATAAAAATATACAATTGAAATAAAAAGATAAAATAGTAATGAAAAATTAATAGATACAAATGATAGAATGATACATTTTCCGAAAGCTCACCACCTATGGTATTCAATCGTGCATATTTGCTGTTTCTAAATTCAATGGTTTTTCGGTCATAAGTGAAGATTTAGAGTTCGGTATGGTCGTGAGACAAACGCCACGGACGGAGCTATCGAGGTGCGCCTTTTGGCGTGATTATTGACATTATCAGTCACGTTTCTCTGGTTCTCGTTTCTATGATGCACGTTAAAATGACGCGCATGAAGCTGGAACTCAGACATTTCAGGGATAGTGATACGGATTCAGAAATCGTCAGTTTGATACGGTTTTCTGTATCAGATGGCCAGAAAGAAGACAGTTCAAAGTTTGATAAATAAGGGAGCCGACATTTATGAACTTTGTGGATACCAGTAGGAACTGTTTGCGTTTGACCTTAACACTTTCACATCAGAACATTGGTACATTAATTTGGCTTTGATATGGTTACAAGTCGGTATTAAATATTCCATAGCAAATTAAAGTAATAAACAATATACCAGTCTACTCTTGAACAGCAGTTTTAGTCATGTCAGCATGAAAGTCATTGCCAAAATAAATGGTTGATCATTCTGTCTTTATCTTCGTTTTAATTAACTCTCAGGTGCATATCTGCATTTTAAAGATACCTACATTTTAGTTTAAGTACTACCTTTATTCACCTTCTAAAAAAGATTGTCTGGAATTGAAACAGATCATTTGCAAGTGTTTTGTCTATAAAATTACGCTTTTTACCTTTTTTTTTTTTTTTTTTTTTTTGTTGACCAGTGGACCTGTCAGTCCTTATCATTTGCATGAGTCGATTCCTAGTTTTAGGGTTTTTTTAGTGGAGCTTTTCACTTTATTGTATTTTGCATAGAAATTCTGGTAAGCAAACAGTGTAGACCCTGTCAGAAACAACGTTTTGTGGCGTCTGAAGTAGGTCTGCACTGCTTACATATGTCCCCAAAACTGGTTCCCGGTCTGAAAAGGGTTAGAGAACATTTCTGTGGGACTGTTAATGATTTTGAAGTTAATTTCATTCTCTGTAAAGACATTAAGTGCGCGCTCCGTTAGCAGAATCCATAAAAAGCTAGGTCATTACATGTACCTATAAATAATTGATAAATATATTAAGCTTAAAATTCGTGATTTTAGTTTCCGATTCGAGACATAAAATATATTTTCCAAGACAAGTAGGCGCGGGGACAATCATTTATCAAAAATATTAACCAATATCCGAAAATGTATTTCCACATAGTTATTTGATTCAGAGATATACTGTGCCACAAATTCTCATATAGGAATGATTTAGAGCACGAGCGCTACATACCATAAAATTCTTAATATTGGGACAGATAAGTCTAAGCAAACTGTGCAGATCCAGAGAGTCTAATCAGAGTCTACACTGTTTGCGATTCCATTTGCATGTTTTTAGACGCCTTATTAAAACAAAACTTTTCATTTTAAAGGACAGTGACGGTCATTATTTTGGTGCTAGCTGTTAATTATTAATGAGCTCATTAATGAGCCGAGACACGACAAAACCAACAAAGTGGTTGTGCGCCCAGTGCAAATTCAGATCAGCCTGGACATCCACCCAGTCTGATCAGACCCTTTGCTAAGCACTTAAAGGATAGCTAAGGATCTAAGCTACCTTCATGCGGACAGCAAGGACTCTAATCAGACTGGGCGGATGCCTAGGCTGATCTGAGTCTGCGCTGGGCGCACAACCACTTTGTTTGTTTTCTTGTGTCGCGGCTGATTTGTGTCCTATCGTGCAACATAAACTATGCGTACAAATAAAATTCAAAATGCTATAACAAAAGCATTGGATTAATATATTTGATTGGCGTGGTAAGATATTGCGCTCTCTGTAAATTATCGATGTATGTCTAACATCTCAGAACTCTGTGCACAAATACTTTAAATTTGTAGACTGTGCTTATCAATTTTGGTTTCGTTTTAAAATATACACTGAACAAAAGTTCTACATGTAATTGGTTAGTTTTCTTCTTGGCAGAAATATTATCTCGAAACAACATTTTTGAATATTATTGTAGTCAAACTTTATGGCTATTACCAACTCTACGCGTAAACAGTACATCAAGCTGCCACAAAATCTAGACATTCTAGACGGAAGTTTCCATCACAAAACCATGAAAATCGATTCTCAGTCTTTACTGAATTTTTATCGGTATTAATTCAAGATTGAAGTATTCAAACTATCTCCTTTTGAATATTTTTGTAAGTCTTCATAGGGGTCTTGAATTACACTTAGCAAAATTTCTAATTGGTCAATTTTCTTCTTTACAGAAATATTATTTTTAAACAATACTTTTGATTATCATCATAATCAAAATATTGGGCTGTCATCTACCTACTAAAAGTAAATGTTTTAATCCAAACTTTATTGTAATATTAGAGTTATGCCCACTTCTTTGTAAACAATGATATGTTTTAAAACTCATCAAAATTGCATCAAGTTGCCACAAGATCAAGACATTTCCGAAGTAAATAAAGTTTTCTATCATAAAAACACAAAATCTTTACCTAGTCATCATAAAACTCTTACATATATCAATTTTGATATTGAAGTATTCAAATTACCTCCCTTTCAATGTTTGTGTAAATCTAAATAGGCACTTCCAATTGCAATAAAGCCTTTTGCAAATGCATAAGCGAGTGTGGTATTTGTAAAATAGAAGGAAATTTGTGCATTTGGTCTTCGCAATTTGTCGTCAGAATTACCTTACCTGCATAAGGCTTAATTCTATGAAGAAAGTGACCAATTAGAAATTTTGCTCAGTGTATATAGGCTATTTGCTGTCTATAAAACAGGTCATTTTGTACATTTTCTCTTTTATTATTGGTGTTAAAATTGTTTTTTTTTTTCTCCACTGGTATTGTCAAACTAATACATAACTGGAAACTGACTTTCAGAATTTTACCATGTCAGTTTTTTTATTTTGTCTATTCAATCCTATACAAAAATTTACAAAATTTTCAGCTTAAGTACAGGGGAGTTCAATAATTTAATGTAATAGCTATAAGCGATGTCCATATATGCATCACAAACAAGAAATGTTTCTATAGATGAATTAATCTTATTCATCACCAATCAATTCTCTTCGAGACCAGTAAATAAGTGAATTTCATTTTTACTCAAATGAAAAGATTAACAGGTATACAGGTGCCATTGAGTAACTCTGTACAATTAACTAACAGTTGACATAGGTAAATACTGACCATTCTAAGGCTGTTACATAAATAAACTTACTCCCTTGTAAAATACAGTTAAAATATCTTCTAAAAATGGGCAGTTTTCAAAAGAATCTTTTTAGTTTCAAAATATAATTTTGAGGAAAATTATAGATTAGTTATATATAAGATAGACATTAAAGATGCGCTTTATTTCACAGTGATAGCTGTTGTAGTTTTAGCGATATTTAACAAAACGACCTGTTTTATAGACAGCAAATGGCCTATACTGTAAATCAGTTTGTAAATGTATAAGGGATTGTGCTGCTTGTAAAATACAAAAACTACATGTAGGCCTATATGTGCTTTTGTTCATCCAGATTGTAGCCACACAGTATCCGAACGAACTGTACCATCTCTTCCGGTTTTCATAGCGTTGAATCGAGAGTACAAACGTTCGCTTATAACCAGTAGTCGGAAATCATTATGTTTTGAGTTTTTATCTGGAATCTGCTGCGTCATTTATAGTTATTCAGCTTCGAAAACGTAAAGAGGTTATTTTTAATATAATTTGCTCTTCGGTCTTTAACTTTATTGCCCTGTGCAATGAACAACTCCTTGCCGTCTCAGATTTATTTTTCCGAACAGCTGAATTTAACACGAGATTGTGTCGTGCAAAACCTAGCTATCATTCTTTTGTTAAAACTATCAAACTGTAGATTGATAACGCCTTCCGTTTATTCTAAAGATTTTTATAAAACATGTAAGAAAATGCTCCAAATGGTTTAAGAATCATGCCAAGGGCGATTTGAATACTGTACCAATTGCCACCCACCCATACACGACATTGTACAGGGTAATAAAGTAAAAGACCGAAGAGCAAATTATATCAAACTTACCACTTTACGTTTCCGAAGCTGAATAACTATAAACGACGCAGCAGATTCCGGATAAAATTTCAAAACATAATGATTTCCGACTACTGATTCAACGCTATGAAAACCGGAAGAGATGGTACAGTTAGTTCGGAAACTGTGAGTCAGGATACTTCAAATTTGCACGAGGCTTAATTCACTGGGAAAAATGACCACTCAGAAATTTTGCTCAGTGTATTTCTGGTAAGATTATCTAGGTACAATAAACTACGCGAACACAGGCCTGTCATCAAAGTGAAGATTATATTTTCAATTCCGTTAGGATCATTAGTCCATACTGGTAATTCTGAAAATCGAGTACCGCTTAAGTCGTGCTGGCGGGCTTGTGCAGCCTTGCAAACCACATTGCTGTTACAGTATGGCCAGAAATCATTGAGAATTGCATTTTTCATTGGTAGTTTCAGTAAATCATTTGCGTGGTAGAATATCACCAAAGGAATGTAATGACTAATTTCTAACTATAATATTTTGTATTACTGGTATTTTCTGTAGTTCATGGCAATTTATTTGACCAAGGGATCTAAAATCGCAAAATAAGATGGATTTTGACAGCTTTTCAGTCAGAAGCGTTAGCCTTATACTACATGTAACACATTTCGGTTTGTGTTAAATATTACTAAACAATATCATGTTGATAAAAGTTTTCATGTGTTATAAAAAAATGTAGTCTCTGTCTTTAACTAAGTTTTTTAAGCAACTGAAATGTGCATTTAGCACATTAACTGTAAAATCTTATATACTTTTGTCTCTGCAATATTCAAGACGTAGTGAAATGAATAATAAACAAGAGTGATCTGATTCTATGATATCACTGTCATATAACATCTAAACTATTAGTTTTTGTAACTGTATAGTTATGCTTGTCTGTCATCATTACTTTTCATTCAGTGACTACTTGAAGTAACCATCCCCAATGAAAGCATACCATTATTTCTTGGAATCTGATGAAAATTTGAAAACATAGCTGTTGTTCAAGTCCAAATAGTTTCTTATTAAATAAAGGTGGTATCACACATAGTTACTGATTGTACAGCAGTGTTGTATCTGTATCTGAAAAAGCAATTTTAAAGATGCAATCTGTCTTAAAATTTATCTGGTTGACATTTTATTTTAAATTCCATCTTATTTTGCGATTTCCAAACAATTTGCACTTGGTTAATTAAAGGGGAGATAATCCATGTCACTAAGTTGACTGACAAATATCAAAGCTGTCACATTGCAGTTCAGTGATGAATATACCAACATTGTATCAAACCAATTTCATTTATTTCATATGAAGCTAGTAAAGTACAGGCTGAAATTATGTAAAAATTCTCAATAATTTCCGTTCATACTATGAAGAGCCTCAGTGAAACCGAGACTTCCATTTCGTTTTTGTGTGGTTTTTGTATCAAATTGCAAAACTTTATGGATTTTTATCGTCCTTGCGGCATGAATGTTCTATTTTATTTTTGTCCTTTAAGATCAAAGGATGTATTCTGAAATCAAAAAAAAAATAATAATAATGGTTTAGACTCTTATTCCAGATCATCGCTTTTAATCATTTTGACCCATTTTGATTATAATCAGTCTTTGAATCGTGTGCCTTATTAAAATTAAGAGATTACAGTGCGCTTTCTCTGGCTTTCGTCACCAGATAGTGTGAGGGTCACTGATGAGGCTTTAGTAGCCGAAACTTCGAAGTATGGCCCACGTTCCATCTTTCGATTGTAATCTCAACCCTTTAAGATTTTAATAAGAGGGGTTTGGCTTTCATATATTTTGGATGATTTTGGCTTGTTGCAATTTCTTGCTTTGTCAGAAACACGTGGCTGGCCTCTTGCTCGGGTCATTACGGTTAATGTGGATAGGTAGGGGACGTCTGTGCCCGCCAATGAACACGTAGACGTCTCTTGCCTCATGCCTGCTGCTGCTCTGTATCGAGGATGGCGTCGGTAAGTGTGTGTTTTGAAGGGAACGTCCGTTGTCCGTCGACATCTGCCAACCATATATGACCTGCGACATGACAAAACCAACGAAGTGGCATATACACTCAGCGAAGACTCAGAGCAGCCTGGGCATCTACCCAGTCTGATCACGGTGGTCGCTGTCCGCTTAAAAGGTAGCTAAGGGCTAGCTCCATGCGGACAGCAAAGTCTGTGATCAGACTGAGCGGATGTCCTGGCGGATTTTAGCCTTGGCCGGACGCACACATGCCACTTTCTTGGTTTTGTCGTGTCGCGTTTCACATGTTTTGTTCAAAATGTTTGATTTAATGACACTGACGAAGCTAAATACAGAAATGTACGTCTATCGTACTGATTCGGTAAATATACATTTATTATACAGACTGGAGTTTCATAATATCACGAAAGTTAATTGTTATGAAAGCTAGAAATAACTGTTTAAATGAAATTATCATCCTTTGGTCATTTATTACTTATGCTTCTGTAGTGTGGAAAATTTTATCTTTTTCTCGTTTGTTTACAAACAAGAAATTATGAGCCACTTTGGTGTTGCTAGCCTTAGTCAACAGGGAGTTCCATAATATCACGGCATTTGTGAAAATGGCAAGTATAGAAAACATTGTAAAATCAAAATTCTGAAAATTTAACGCAGTGATAACTTGAGTGTAAATAAGCATTTTAATTCAATATCTACAACCTACATGTATGTCCGTTTTTCTTTCGAATTTGAAAAGAATCTTTTTATCATGATTTTATGTGTTTACAGATGGCTTTTCCATAACTTTGTTGCTAGCTGGCCTAGGTAAATATTTTCGGAGTTAAAAAACTATCATCAATAAAAAATTTGATTTTAAGGTCTAACACTTATATATACTATTATTTCAAAAACGCTTTCAGTCGGTAAAAGTCAGTAAATACCGCAGGCGTATTACAAACATTTATTTGTGCTGTTATTTATTTATTATATAAATGCAAGTTGTTCATGTTGTTTGTCTTAATTACTTCCCATACTTACAGGCAGAATTATTACAATCATATGATTTGTTGTTTTCAAAAAAAGGCCTGGGGATGTCACAGAAAAAAATAAAATTCTGACAAATATTTCTGTGAGCTATGAGGTTTCACTGGCCAGGGGATAGAACCACATTGAAAATATGCGTATTACAGGAATCATTTAAAAGAAAGTTTATACTTGGCAGGAATCAAGGACAGATCTCATAAATTCTCTACAGTACTGCTTAAACTTGTAGTTGATAAAGTAATTTTGTCAATACCCAATAACCAGTAAGTTTACTGAAATACCAAACGAAAAATATTTGCCGTGATATGAACTTAAGGAGCCCTTGATATTTTGAAAAACGACTAATAAGTTTGTATTTTTAATAACTTTCTAGTGTTGGTGTCTTTAACTAAAATGTTGCTCTTTAAAGATTTATGTTCATGCCTAGTTGAGGGGTAATTCCACCTGGACGACCTTCAAGTGCGGCGAAGACTCACTCCAACCTGTTTTTTTATGACGAACTGCCACTGCCTGACAGCCATTTTGCTTAATGTGCTTCTGCTTCAGTTTAAAGCCTGGTGTTCTTAAAATAAACTTATGAACATTGAATTCAAATATGAGAATAAATATTCTTTAAAATGACGCATTTACCACAGATAAAGATCATTTGATTCGGTTTGCATATTTATATTTGTTTGATGAGAGGGACTTTCCTTTTATACTCTGCAGAAACACCTTCATACTTCGTCTTCAGGTCATCTCATGTAGTGCAAGAAGTGCATCATGTGTCCATTGTTACATTGCTAATTAACTATGAAAATATCTCCTGAGAGTTTCCCAATCACTGAAAGCACCTTATGGTTAAGATGGTCATTGCTAGACAATCCACCTGACTGACAAAGCATATTATACACAATATGCTTCTCTTCTGAAACAGGACACACATACGCTCGCACATAACTAAAAGTCGGATATACTAACTCGGTTCTCAAGTTTGACTGAAACCTTTTATCCTCAAGATTCAGCTTTTGACCTTAATATCTACTTTGCAATCAAATTAATGTTGCGCAGCTCGCACCGAGGTTAATGCACGACATTTTGTTTACATTTACACTAATATACAATTTATCATCCCATGTATTGATTGTCTGTCTTAGCTATTCCGGTCTTTAAGACGAACAGAAATTAGAATGCATTTGCCTTCTATTCATCATCTTCAGATTATGCTTGATTGATCCTGAGGGATTATATAGGCTATGATTATATTAAGTTTATATTCCCACTACGCCATTTTGGCCTTAACACTGTGTGGGAAAACCTGCTAAGACCGATGACAAATAGCCCCATATCTGTAAATATACACAGCATGCTTTACTGATACATTTATTAGTCTGTAGCGTAATACAATGCGTACCGAACAATTCAATATCTGAACAAAAAGGAAATGTGAAAGGCCAAGGGGC
The DNA here is from genome assembly GCA_963989385.1 of Ctena decussata. NCBI lineage: Eukaryota > Metazoa > Mollusca > Bivalvia > Lucinida > Lucinidae > Ctena > Ctena decussata. Next base: position 36,295,869 of record OZ022513.1, read on the forward strand.
GAGTTATTCTATATCAGTTTCAGGGGAGTGTCTGTATGTGTGTGGGATAATGGGTGAATGTGTGTGTGAAGGGGCAGGGGTAGGAGTTTTTGTCGCTGATCAACTGGCGTGGGGGCTGAAAATCAATAAACTCTGGAGCGGGGGTGGGGGCATACGTTTTGTTAGGCATATTGGGGGAGGTGGGGGGAAGGTCGGAATTCTTCCAGTGGTCTTCATTTAAATAAATGTCTCAGCTTCCAGTGGGGCAAGCCCCAAGATCCCCAATTACTCATACATTTTCAGATTTATTCTCTTCTTTCATACTCAAGTCTTCAAACAGAACGTTTCCAACAAAAGAGTTCATATCCAGAACAAAGTTCATTGATTTGCTAGCAGGAAAATATGCAATGGTCTATAAATTTATGTCGACCAGATGAGTTCAAGTTCGTACTCAAGTAAATTGCATGCTTGCGTCTCCTGGTGCCTTGTCATCAGCAAAGTTGCTCTGGCTTCTCGGGGCACAAACCCTTGTCCCCCTCGTCCCCCCCTCTCAACCTCCCTCCCATCACACTTAATATTATCAACAGCTTTATAAAGCATTCAGCACCAGACTTCGAGTTAAGCGTGCGCTGAAGAAAAGGGAAACTAGAAAATTATGTCTGTAAGACACAAATGATGCCCCTGTGCAGCGCCTGTCACATGATAAGTATATCCATAAAGCAACTACAAAGAATCCATTGAAAACATACCCTACCATGTAAAAAATTGTCCAAAATGCCTAAATTAAAAAGGCTGTGATTATGTCAAAAATTAATTCTAGATCCATCAAAATGCATCATGCATATTTTCAAATATGTCCACAATATGTAGACAAGGTTTGAAAAAGATCCATTGAAAACTGTAGAGCAAGTTGATAACACAAGCTCCATACTCTACAATGCAAAAAATTTCCTAGAATGACTAAGTTCAAAAGGCCGTAATTCTGTCAAAATTAATTCTAGGTCCAACAAAAACCCACATGCAGATTTTCAATACACTCACAGCATGTATGCAAGGTTTGAAAAAGATACATTGAAAACTGTGGGAGGAGTTGATTACACAAACTAAAATACCCTACAATGCAAAAATTTGCCTAAAATGATTAAGTTCAAAAGGCCGTAATTTGTCAAATTAATTCTAGGGCCATCAAAAACCCAAATGCACATCTTCAATACATTCACAGCTTGTATGTCCACAATATGTAGACAAGGTTTGAAAAAGATCCATTGAAAACTGTAGAGCAAGCTGATAACACAAGCTCCATACTCTACAAAGCAAAAATTTCCCTAAAATGACTAAGTTCAAAAGGCCGTAATTCTGTCAAAATTAATTTTAGCTCCATTAAAAATACACATGTACATTTTCAATAGGTCCCAAACATGTATGCAAAGTTTGAAAAAGATCCATTGAAAACTGTGAGAGGAGTTGAATACACAAACTCTATACTCTACAATGCAAAAATTTGCCTAAATTGACTATGTTCAAAAGGCCTTAATTCTGTAAAAATTAATTTTAGCTCCATCAAAAATCCACATGCACATTTTCAGTACGTCCCAAACATGTATGCAAAGTTTAAAAAAGATCCATTGAAAACTGTGGGAGGAGTTGATTTCACAAACTCTATACTCTACAATACAAAAATTTGCCTAAAATGACTAAGTTCAAAAGGCCGTAATTCTGTCAAAATTAAATTTAGCTCCATCAAAAATCCACATGCACATCTTCACTCAATACACTCACAGCATGTATGCAAGGTTTGAAAAAGATACATTGAAAACTGTGAGAGGAGTTGATTACACAAACTCTTTACCCTACAATGCAAAATTTTGCCTAAAATGACTAAGTTCAAAAGGCCATAATTCTGTTAAAATTAATTTTAGCTCCATCAAAAATCCACATGCACATTTTCAATATGTTCCAATCATGTATGCAAAGCTTAAAAAAGATCCATTGAAAACTGTGGAAGCAGTTGATTACACAAACTCTATACCCTACAATACAAAAATTTTGCCTAAAATGAATAATTCAAAAGGCCATAATTCTGTCAAAATTAATTTTAGCTCCATCAAAAAATCCACATGCACATATTCAATATGTCCACAACATGTATGCAAAGTTTGAAAAAAATCCATCGAAAACTGTGGGAGGAGTTGATTACACATACTCTATACTATATAGCGTGACGAACAGACGGACAGACAGACGGACAGACAGGGGCAAATCTTAATGCCCCCTGACTATCGTCGCGGGGGCATAAAAAACGGAAACGGATCATTTAATCTGTATAAACCTGTAAAATTGAAATGTTGTACCCGTAGGTTTAACTGAGATCAGTCTGACATAAGATGGGTAATATGGTGTGAATAGGGGTTGTGGGGATGGGAACGTGGCGATCATAAACTTTTTTGGTGAGACTGGGAGGGTCGGGAAATTCTTTTGAATCGTATGAAAATGTACCCCAACACCTAATAATAAAATACTCGTCTCCGAAAGCCTGTATTAGACTTCGTCCTCACTATATTAACGTATTATCGTGCGTCTGTTTTGTTGATCATTGTCATTGTTTTGTTTGTCTGCTTGACTTCGCTAGTTTTTTTTGTGGGGTCGTGGTGGGGGTGATTTGGTGGTGATCTGCCAGGGAAAACGCTGTTCACTTCACTTCCCGCTCGTACTGTTTTACGTTCACTGCTTTCTATTTTTTCCCATTTTGTGTCGTGGATGGGTTGTTGATTCCGATTTTGCCAGTTCCTGAGCATAGTGAAGATAGATTATTGAGCTTGAGCCAAGCTATTATTTGAATATTATAATGAATATTAGGAATTTATTGAAATCAACTTTAAAACTAGAAATGTTTTTTGACAAAAAATGTCCTCCGCCTGCGCTTTCCCAGCAGTATCATTTCCCTAAATGCTGTCAAGTTAAGACCCCCTGTGACCTTGAAATAGGGTCAAGGTCACCAACATCTGATCAGTTCTTTGCCATCTCCCAGTGATGTATCTATGACAGTTTGATATAAATCCATCCATCCATTCAGGAGATATGGTGAAGACAAGGCATTTTTCAACACTCTTTGACCTCCTATGACCTTAGAAATACACTGAGCCACTTTAGTTACGCACCACCTTTGAAACCCTGAATTGCATATAAAAAATTGATTTATTTTTAAAATCAAAACTACAAGCTTAGAAAAACTTTATTTGTGCATAAATCCTGTAAATATGGTGCCTGTCGGAAATCAAATAAAAGCGTGGTGGGACGCAAAAGAGGGGTACCAGCCAAATTAGAATTCGCAATGCTATCAACCTAACCTGAATTCGCAAAGCGAGGGGATGGATATTAACAACACTAATGTTTCACACAGTATTCTGTTGTCCAGGCACCAGAACGTTTTTTACTTTCTATGACAGGAAGGTTCGCAATATTGCTGTTAATACTGGCGTAGTTTTCATTATCAGTATCCGCTGCTTACTTTGTGGAGACACGTTGAAAACGCAGGTTTATTTTACTTGTTTCAAAAACTACTGTAAGAATTGATGTTGTTTAGTAAACAAGCCATCGAAATACTTCTACAATAACTTCCTTTTAAACAAACACATGTTCTTTGTTAATTTTCATGCAAACATTGTTGAGAATTCTACGTAAAGACTTTGACGTTAGTCTTGACGTCGGCACCCTAAAGGTTCAGAAATGAGTCTATCTTACGTTGTGTTTCGGTTTTATGGACTTTAATATTGCTAACGGTATTACGGCCATCACAACTCATGCTAAGTTATTTCATTGGTGATCGAAACTGACGTTAAAATGACGTAAAAAGTAAAATTATTTTAAAAAGTGAATGTGTGTTGTAAATTCGCCGTAATAAGATTGGCTTGCCTCCTGAAATCACTAAACCTTAGGTGTTTTTCTAAAATGACTAACCCCAAAGATGAAGTTCAATGCAAATTACAGACGCAAAGAACAGCAGCTTATGCTGCACGTGCATTATGGCCAAAATAAGCCCTCAGCAAAGTGAGCGGATACACTTTAGCGATTATGCAAAATTTTGATTGTCATCAGCTAGACAAGTTATCAATGATTGTATTTTTCTAAGAATTTTATTGTTAGCAGTTATGGACTAAAAATATGGGCATAGAAAAAGTGGTGCGTAACTAAAGTGGCTCAGTGTAGAGTCAAGGTCACCAAAATCTAATCAGTTCTTTGACATCTCCCATTAATATATCTATGACAGTTTGATTCAAATTCATTTATCCGTTCAGGAGATATGGTGCAGACAAGGCATTTTTCAATAATCTTTGACCTCCCGTGACCTCGAAAATGGGGTCAAGGTCACCAAAATCTAATCATTTCTTTGTTATCTCCCATTAATATATCTGTGCCAGTTTGGCATCCACAGAATTCATCACAAAGGGGAAAAACTCCCCTTTTTTACCGAAACCGGATGAATTTCCAATACCCTGTAGAGTTAGTACGCTTGGTTACCTGTCTTACGGATTAAGTGCCAAATCCGATATCAGTTTCGAGGACACCCTCAGGTAATATTGTCACAGTGTCTTGCGATAAGCTAATTTCGGCGGTGTTATAACCGAGGTTATTACACAGGTACTTTCATTATGGCGTATTTGAAGAGTGATTATAAAATCGACTCTTTGTATTACTTGTTTGCTTCCCAGTTCTATTTATCCGTGTGTGCCAAGTTAGGTCTGTGGTTTTCAGCTTTTAAACTGAACCGTCTCACAAACAGTTCAATTTATCGGTACCTTAATGATTCTAAGTATTGGGACAGATAGGTTTAAGCAAACAGTGCAGCTCGAGAACAGACTGATTGTCGAAGAGCAGTTGGATCGAGGTCTATTCTGTTTGCGTTTAACCATACTATTCAATGTTTTGGAAAATGACAGTAATTATGTTAGGTGTCCCAATATTTAAAATTTTAAGGCGTATTTATGAAAAATAAATTTTCTCATCTAACAGGTAATACAGTAAACATGTGAAGAAAAGAAACTAATAGTTTTGAGCTTTATTACAAGAATCAATGCATATAACATTCAATGCAGTAAAACGAAGCAATGAGTAACACATATATGGCAATCCTGAATGTTTGCGCATTTTCAATATTGTATTAAGTCACCAGTTTTTGCACTACTTCAATGCTAATTCAAAGCATTAATTAAATGCTAATTCAATTCCTTGTTTCTGTCAAAATTCATTGCATTCCTTGCAATTCTTTGAATTACTGTCTAACTGAAATTTTACCATTAGAAGAAAAAAAAACAAAAAAAACTGTAGAATGTTAAATCTACATCAAGATGATAATCCTATTAAATATCAGCAATTACATATTTTCCCATTTACATTTCTTTCGTTTAGTTTGTTTGTTAAATATTTGAAGATGGCGTGTGCGCTAAACAAGGTTCAGACCAACTTGCGCATCCGCGCAGTCTAAACAAGGTGCGCACCCAATGGATTTACCTTAAATATTTCAATATCTTAAATGAGAACTTCTGGTACAACTCATGTTTTTTACTTTATAGATGTCATATCCCATAGATGGCTAATACAACCAGCGAAGGCTATGATTAACCTGCGCGTATGCTCAGTGTGAACTGTGCCTTAACCTAACGCAACCAACGACGCCTATGACCAAACTGCGCGTATGCACAGTCTGACCTGAGCCTTCGCTGGTCTTAATCAGCGAAATGAGCCTTCGCTGGTCGTACATGCCGCTTTACTGTCAATCTCAGGTAATAGCTCATAAAATTACAAGAGAAATACATAGATGATGGGCCACCGATAAACAAGCCAGCTCATCGTGGAATTTACAACCAGCAACAGCTCAAGAAATCATAGTAGTAATAATAATGATAATAACAAAAATATACAGTGAGCCAAGAAACATTTACATTGTCTACAGTATTTACAGACAGTGGATTCAATAGATTGTTGGTTTTGTCGTGTCGCGGCTCAAATATGCATGTCAAGCCAAAATGCGTTTTATGACATATGCATGAAAAAGACCCAAACCAGCATGCACATAAAGCATTTGCGACCGCTGATTGAAAGCAAAGCAGAGCTTCCCGTCTGAAGAAGCGTGGCTACCAGCCTGTGGGACTCGGATCAGCAGTACTGCGGTGAAATCATCTAAATATGAAATGGCCCTAATGTCCATGGGTAATCAGACCCAATAAATTTAATTCTAATTAGATCTTATAAATTTAACTCTAATTCGTCGTTCTGAGTGTTTAGTTCATATTATGGTCTCTACCCTTCAGAAATAAAGAAAATGAGTCAAACAATTACTCTGTTTATCTTATCGGCTTTATGATCGCATTTTTGTATATTGTCAGATAAGCTGGGCAATAAATAAATCGTCGCGTGGCCATATTTACCGCAGCAATAAAACTAGTAAGTTGTTAACACAGGTCCATCAAATTTGATTTCTTTGTCAAGAGGGGCAATTTAATAATAAAACAAATAAATTAAGAACTTAACTTGAAAAAGTATTTAAGGGTTTATTTCCTCAATCATTTCAAATAATACAAATGCTGAGTGCACTCTTTGGGAATCGCCTCGGCGAGGAGATTCTGAGCAGCATATCAATGAGGAGATTCTAGTGACTACCAGTATTTTATGCAAAATTAGATTCCTAAATTAACCCTTTTGTTGCATCTAGTTAGGACATATGGTTTAATGGTAATAAATGGGCGTAGCCTGGAGATGGTTGCACAAATCAGTTGTGTCAATTAATTTAGCTATTTGAGTAATAAACTTTTCACACTTTTCAGTTAATCTTCAATTAATTTTAACAAAAGGACTACTTCAGATGCGAAAGATCACAGCCACCTTTTTTAATGACGCCTAATTAGGAAGACACATCGAATCTTAAATGTTTAGACAACAATTATAGAAAAATGTATGCAGTCTAATGACACGCTTAGTTTTCTAAAGACGAGGGCCGCAATTCAAAACGTTAATTGCACATCAAGGAGCTAATTAAACCTGCTAATTGATATTATTTTCTTTTTAGTAAGTTAATAATGGAATCCTATATATAATTTAGATTGATTGGCATATAGTGTTACCATATTTTACCATATTTTAATAGAATTTGTTCAAACATTAATTTAAAAACATTTCTAAAACCATTCCACAGGTTTGGTTATTATTATTATTTAAATTGTTATAATTGTTGTTAGTATTACCTTTATCAGTTTTAACAGTGGAATAGAATAGTGCTAGGTATGAATTGATCCGTCATCAACCGCTTGCTGCAAACCAGTCTTACACGGTAATAGCAGTTTTAGTTGCTTCGTCCACTAGGCTTTTTTGAAAAATGACCTAACTTTTTTTAAAAGCAGAAATATGAATTATATACCTTTAGAAAGATAAATCTTTCTAGTTTAAGGAAGTATCAGCAATTTTGTGTTTAATGGAAAAAATAATGTTGTTTTAATCGGTTATTTAATCAAAGGGGTGACGTTTTTTTATGATTATTACATTGTGGTTAATAGAAAGAAGGGTATGGACATTAAATATAAAAATGACCTAACTTTTTTTCATCCAAAAAATATGAAATGTATATGTTTGTAAAATAGAGTTAATGTAGATTTAGGAATCATCAACAATAATTTGTTTATCTAAGGTTTTAACAGTTTTATTGGCTCAGAAAATAACATGTCCTATGTCAGCCCATTATAAAATGAACGTGTCACTTATCGACTTATTGATACGTTGGCTAGGTGAATCTACACTCCATTTCTGCCCATGTAAAAATCCATCAATTCCTTTAGGAGATATGGTGCAGACAAGGCATTTTTCAACACACTTTGACCTCCTGTGACCTTGAAAATAGAGTCAAGATCACCAAAATCTAATCAATTCTTTGCATATCCCAGTAATATAACTATGACAGTTTGATTCAAATCCATTTATCCGTTCAGGAGATATGATGCAGACAAGGCATTTTTCAATAATCTTTGACCTCCCGTGACCTAGAAAATTGGGTCAAGGTCACCAAAATCTAATCATTTCTTTGCCATCTCCCATTAATATATCTGTGCCAGTTTGGTAAAAAATCCATTAATTCCTTCAGGAGATATGGTGCAGACAAGGCATTTTTCAACACTCTTTGACCTCCTGTGACCTTGAAAATAGGGTCAAGGTCACCAAAATCTAATCAGTTCTTTGCCATTTCCCATTAATATATCTGTGCCAGTTTGGTAAAAATCCATTAATTTCTTCAAGAGATATGGTGTAGACAAGCTATTTTTCACCCTTCTTTGACCTCCTGTGTGACCTTGGAAATAAGGTCAAGGTCACCAAAATCTAATTAGTTTTCCCCCTCCCAGTAATGTATCCGTGCCAGTTTGGTCAAAATCCATGCATCCCTTCAGGAGATAGAGTGCAGACAAGAAGCTGCGCCGACGCTGACGCAGCCGCCGACGCAGACGCCGACGGGATCCACACACACAAAAAATGTCCCCCCCATGGTGAGGGGACATAATACAATGTTATCATTTGATAGCTAAAAACATAAAACAATAGCATTCTTGTAAACTTTAGCTTTCTGTATCTGCTAAGGTAAGGAGAAAGGAAACCATCGTTTAATCATTTTATTAATTAACCTATTTATTTATCTATTTATTTGTTTTTCCTGACAAACAATACAACAACAACTGAAGGTAACTGATTGAAATAAAACCATGCATGTTAAAGTGGGCAAACATCTTCTCCAGAGAAACCTATCGGGACAATTCAGCGGTTAAACATAGCTGTTTTCCAACTACAGTGTCATAGACTTGCAGCTGCTATGACGATTTTATTCCTGTTCCATTTCTTGTATTTTAAATTACTTCATGCATTGTGTATGTTATTATTTTTCTGGTGAATATGTGCATCACATGCACTAATTTCCCACTCGGTTGAACTTGTAAAAGTTAATGTGTGCTGCATTAATATAAGTTTGCATTTTTGTACAGCCGCGGTTGTAAAGTGGTCAATAGGAAATTTCTGATTACACACTCTACGCTGATAGCCAAACATACCTAATTCCACAGATATGGAGTTTATATATGAAAACACTCCCAACGTAGTACATAAACTTTCGTTACGCGATTTACTATGACGTAAACTTAGACGCTCAACATTTGTTACTGTTGAAATAATGTTGTGTTATTGTTTCAAAATTGTTTCAAAATTGTTTCAAAGACAAAATTCCTGCTTTTTCTTTTCCTTTCAAATTAAAAACTGTTTTGAGTTTCATTTTGGCATTCCTAAACCAAATGACATTTTTTCAATTTGATTTTGACCCCTAACCTTTTAAAATGAGGTTTTATCCATACCGCTCTCAACTGTTACCTGACTACGTACACATTTACTTGATCTGTCGTACTACACGTCGAAAGGATGAAATCATACCAGCAGATTACCCGAGACGCTTGCGTCGAGGGTGATCCGAGGCTTGCTCATCCACGAGACGTGATAGAGTACTCCAGATCAAGTTAGTATTATAAAAATTTGTTTATTATAAACCGTACGGACAAGCCAACCATTCATATTTGGCAGCGCTAATGCATCGACCCGGATTCGAACCTGCGCAGCGGAGGTATGTAGGTACATGTAGCACAGGCGCTTGAAGTTCTATGCTTTGAAACATATTTCAATGCCGCTAAACATCTAGGCTATGAGCCATTTTGAAGAAATGGCCAGGTGTGCAAGCTTGTGTTCGACTCCATTACGGTCTCCAATTTCCGGTGTATCAACGTCGCACAGCAACGTCAACAGGTTCTATTACGGGAAAAATGAAGTTATTCTGCGGATAACGATCCACTTAAATGTGCAGCTTCCTACTTTGTCCTATCATCAAACGACAAAATCGCCGATCAGACTGTACGGATGTGCAAGCTAATCTGCATCTTTGTTGTTCGGAAAGTTAGTACATGTAGGCCTCAGCCAACAAATGAAAATTTTACGCCAACGTTACTGCGTAGTTTTGACTTTGTTGACACGAACGTCATGACGTCACTTTCATCATGTTTGTTTCAAGTTTTTACTCGTAAGAAACGTTTTGACCGAAATTAGGACAAACCAAATATTGTAAATACATGGAAACAGTGATATACAAGGACATTGGTCATATCTAAAAGAGTAATTGAAAGATTTTGCTGAAGTGTGCTTTTCAAAGCGGACAAGCACATGCTCAACTTTGGCGCAGCACAGTAAACCGGAAACAGGACACCGTAATGGCGACGAGATTTTGTGGCAAATTTTGAATTCAGGATTACAGCACCGCATAAACCATAACTGAATAAATTTATCATGTTTGTAGATACATTTTGAAACGATGTTTACAGGTAAGCAGTTTGATGTTGTTTGATGTTTCTAACTGGCAGTTTTAGCAGTCCAAAAATCGAGGCATTTTTGCTTGCATACCTGGTCATTTCTTACGAAATGGCCTATAGACTGCGTCAAGTATAAAAGATTTGAGGGGGGGGGGGGGTGAGCATAGAGCTTCAAGCGCCTGTGCATGTAGTCGTGAGATAAACGCTACCGACTTGAGTTGTCGAGGCGCCTTGTGACGTGTTTGTTGACGTTACGTCACCAGTCCCGTTTCTCTTGTTCTCTTTCTCGATGCACGTTAAAAATGGCGCGCATGAAGCCGGAACTCAGACATAGCCTTGTTTTAAGGGATAGGGATGCGGATTCAGAAAACAACAGTGTGATACGGCTTTCTATATCTAATGGCCAGAAAACAGGTCATTCAAAGGGTGAATCATTGATAGTTGTATAATAAAGCCAAATATTTACACTTGCCACTGGCGTCCCTTAAGTAAACCTTCTAGAGCAAATGGTTTCATACACTTATGAACGGCAATTGATCATATGACGTTGTCGTCAAGCGACACCTTAGGTGAACAAACGTCTTGTAACGTTCGATGGACGCCACGTCATGACAACAGTTGTCTCACATGATGGTCGAACATGTCATTATTATTAACTTTTTTCGACCCATATTCTGCATATTCTCCAATAAATTACCACAAATCGGCACAGAAAAAAATAAAAATAATGAAGTGGGAAAATAAGATTTATTTGGGTTTTCAGCGTTCATTATGTGAAGAAGCATGTGGTCGTCGCTAAATTCTGCAAGAAATTTAGGACAATGTTGATCGAAAATTTCCTCAAATTGACGTCGTTTAAAAAGTGAGAAATCTGTTGACGCCTGGTAAATTAATAGGAAATTAAATTACATATAGAAACACTTACCATCAAAACATTTACATATCACTGCTTTAAAATGATTTATCGTATGCTTCAATATAAGTCTATATAAACAAAAGAGAAATTCCATTGAAAAATGGTATCGGATATTATGAAACACCCGTTATAAACAGTCCCTCATTGTCAAATTCACTGATCTAGATACAAATAAAGACTAATATAAGATAGAAATACAACAGCTGAAAGAATTCTGTTTAGATAATGGTGGCATGAACGTAATAAGCAACAAAATACAACATATTTCTGTGAAACTGCATGTGCGAGGCCCTGGACGGGTATTATGGATATCGGGGTATAGCATGAATTATTTATATGAATATATGACTCTTTTGAAAACAAAAATAAATGGAATTTTAGAGATATTGGGACCCAACCAGTGCTACAGATAAGACGCAGTGACAGAGATGATGGAGTGATAATTTTCAACAGTTTTCAATAACACATATGTTGTGACCCTTGAGACGGTACTAATGGGTGGTAACAACATAAGTTTTGTTGAGAAACAAGTAAACTTTTCTGTGCCAGAATTATCCTTACAATAACCACCTTATCTGAAGCTCTGGATAAAATAGATTCTGTATTTAAGGGATACTTTAGAGGCACACATTTCCAAATAGTTTAAGAGCGGCTGTAGTGTAGGGAATAACACATCGGACTACCAATCCAGGGGTTGCAAGATCGATCCCCCGGGTCTCCGGTCGTTCGGATGAGACTTTAAATAAACCGTGGTCCAGTCTCCATATGACCTCGTTGTTGGTGGGATGTAAAACCCCAGTTCACTCACCCACTTCAAATTGTTTTAGGAATATGGACTGGTCGGGACCGCACATCCAGGGTGTCATGTGCAGACGTACCTTTATCTTCATATTCAGGAGTACACTTTGATGCCTCATAAATACCGGAGAGACCAAAGTCCGTAACTTTGAGAACCCATCTACTGTCTATCACACAGTTTTGCCACTTCAGATTTCCATGGTAACGTATTGCACTGTTATGTATAAATCGAATTCCCTGAAATTTAAATGGAATAAAATAGTTTTCTTGTCTATTCTCTACTTCTCTACGCTGAAAATAATTTCTTGAAGCAACAGTCTGTGCAGTGCGACAAACTCCGTATTGCATTGCAAATCGTCATTTTAAATGCTCTTGTTTATGTCAATATTGTCTTTCATGCGTATAGGTACTCGTAATTATCAGTATAAATACTTCTAAAATTTGTATCACTTTATTCAGATGATGGTTACTGTTCCGATTATCTTCTTTTTTTTGTTTCGGCGAGAAAATTTCAATTTTGGCACAGGAAATTAAGTATCTGGGCAGAGTCGTAATCAGCACTATGCATATTTGTCATTCACTGGACAAGATTTGTGTTTCTGTCAATACTACAAAATATTATTTTCATACTCGTAGGTTCACATATTAACCAGCAAAGAAGAACCTATATGCAAATGTCTACTTGGGAGTACAAGTTACAGTTGTTGTTGTTTGTCCCCTTTCATACCGGTACGTAAGATATGAAAGCCAATTTACAGCAATTTCGTATCTAGGAAACGGCTATAAAATAAGTAGTTCACCAAACTTACCCGTATGAGGTCCGTCAACAACGAGACCTTAAAGTCCCAGTCTAACTTGATGTCTGTATTCTTAATGACGTCCTAAAATTATAAAAGCGACAAAACGTAAACATTTGTTTAAACTCATATTCTTATTATTCTGTCTTCGTATTTGGTATTTTCATTGATCTAACCCTAGTTCTTGATATAACCCTAGTTTTTTATCATTTTTGTTTTTTGCTTTTGTGTGTGTGTGTGTGTGTTTTTGTGTGTGTTTTTTCGTCAAACCAGTTTACATCCTAAACCTCTTGCTACAAGCCGTTCTAAGGTGGCGCCTCTGTTGCGGTTCCTCTATGACCGTTTTAAATAGCGGACGTATATTTTATAATCAGTTTTAGTATCGTCTGTTCATGTATCAGATTCAAGGTGCTCTTTGATTTTGACCTAATGTTTCATTCAAGTCTGCCATTTCGCATCTCTGACGCATTCAGTGTTTCCAGAGAATCTTTCTAAAGAATTTATTATAATGTTTTCAATGATTCCAAAAAACTAGAAGTTATATAGACCGTTTTTTGATAAAGTACCGGAAATGTGCCCAGTGTATAGCATGAATAAATGAATAATTTCAACTCCCTAAGAAAAACTGAAGTCTGGTCCCTTCAAATTTATTGAATAAACTTAACTCTTTGTTGTTTGTGACATGTCAGGCATTGAATGATTTTGCCATACTGAAGTTTGCTCGGGTATATTCTGCAGTTTATAAAAATAAAGTCATGCTCTAAAACACAATTTGTGACCTTTTTACCGAGCTATCCAACACCTGAAACATGAAAGTGTATTTTATTAATTTGTTTCTATACACAAAAAAAGAAAAAGAAAGAAAAAGACTAGCAAACGGTAGCATTTTAACTACGCCAGTATTACACCCTTAGATACAGGAGAAAGTGCACGTGTCCTCCTGCAAAATAACAATTTCATCAATTATCGGTTCCCTAGAGCTAAAGTTCATTTTCTAATATCATAATAAGCTCTTTTAGGACCTGCTTTCCACACTTAATTCAATACCTATAATTACTCGGGACATTGATCCTTAGTAATGGCAACCATTTAATGAGACTAGACATGTCTGCATTGGCGGAAATTTCCTCGGGGACTTTGCTGGTCAGATAAAGAAAACACAAACGCCATAGCGAATTCTCTCTTGCGCTAGCGGACCCCATGGCAGTTCCTCATTACGAATATACGTATTTTGTAATATTAGGAACTGCAATAGAATTAACGGTAATGTTTAGCAACCCCGGGTGGATTCAGCCGGAGGCAGAATCTTTCCAACCGTAGATGGGATCTCAGTGCACACAGCTTTTCACACTGCCATCGTTCTGATATGACTGAAATATACCGTAGTTGAAAAGGACGTAAAATCGCAAGTTAGCCAAACATCTTAATTTCGGATTCTTGTGTGGGATGTGCCTTGTGAATAGAATCGTATTTATTCAAGTATAAGACGGGGGCTTACCTCCCAAAATAAACTAAAAGATCTAGATCCGTCTTGTTAGGCAGATATAGAACTTTGGGCTGGTTGTGGAAAAGGAAACTCCAGTTTTAGCTGAATTACATCCATAAAAGACAGATTCACATATATGTGGTTATTTTGGAAGAGTAAATTCCCGTCATATAGCCGGATAAATATGTACGTACCTCGAGACTTCCTCTATTGCAGTAATCAGAGATGACAAAGTGATTAGTCTGGTCTTCAAAGAACCCTATTATTGCATTCACATTCTCGTGCCGTATTTCACGAAGCTAAAAAGAAATATTCGTAAACTACCATAAAAACTCCTAAAACGATGGGACACCAAATTCAATTAGCCTGTCTGAAAAATAGAACAATTTGGTTTTACAATGCAGTTAATATACTTCCAAAAGATAGGCAAAAAAGTGTAGATCATGATCACACTTCTTCAGAAGGAGCAATCCAATCCGATCTTGATCTACTGAAGTTTCATAAAGATTGGATCAAAACTGTGTCCTCTAGAGCGTACACAAGGTTTTTCTATGATTTGACCAAGTGACCAAGCTTTTGACCCGACATGACCCAGTTTCAAATTTGTTCTACATATAATAAGGATAAACATTCTGACAAAGTTCATGAGCTTTGGTTGAAAACTGTGCCTTCTAGAGCGTTCAAAAGGTTTTTCTAAGATTTGACCTAGTGACCTAGTTTTTGACCCGACATAACCCAGTTTCACACTTGGCCTAGAGTTTATAGAGATAAACATTCTGATAAAGATTGGACCAAAACTGTGTCCTCTAGAGCATACACAAGGTTTTTCTATGATTTGGCCTAGTGACCGAGTTTTTAACCCGACATAACCCAGTTTTGAATTTATTCTAGATAGTATAAGGATAAACATTCTGACAAAGGTTCATGAACTTTGGATCAAAACTGTGCCTTCTAGAGTGTACACAAGGTTTTTCTAAAATTTGACCCAGTGACCTAGCTTTTGACTCGACATGACCCAGTTTTGTACTTGGCCTAGAATTTATGGAGATAAACATTCTGACAAAGTTTCATGAAGATTGGATCAAAACTGTGTCCTCTAGAGCGTACACAAGGTTTTTCTATGATTTGACCTAGTGACCTAGTTTTTGATCTGACGTGACCCAGTTTCAAACTTATTTTAGGTATTATGAGAGTAAACATTCTGACAAAGTTTCATGAACTGTGAATGAAAACTGTGCCTTCTAGAGCGTACACAATGTTTTTCTATGATTTGACCTAGTGACCTAGGTTTTGACCTGACGTGACCCAGTTTCAAACTTATCCTAGGTATTATGAGGATAAACATTCTGACAAAGTTTCATGAACTTTTGATGAAAACTGTGTCTTCTAGAGCGTACACAAGGTTTTTCTAAGATTTGACCTAGTGACCTAGTTTTTGACCCGACATGACCCAGTTTCGAACTTCGCCTAGATTTTATGGAGATAAACATTCTGACAAAGTTTCAGAAAGATTGGATCAAAACGGTGCCCGCTAAAGTGTACACAAGCAAAAGTTGACGGACGTCCTGAGGTCCGGACGGACACACGTACGACGGACGACGGACATCACGGTATCCCAAAAGCTCACCCTGAGTTCGTGCTCAGGTGAGCTAAAAACATAGATACTTGTGTTTTTGCAACTAATGGTGAGCTAGAGGGGCGCAAAATAACAAAAGCTCACCCAGACTACGTGTTTTGCAACTGATGGTGAGCTAGAGGGGCGAATAAAAACAAAAACAAAGCACCCAAACTATGTATTATTGCAACTAATGGTGAGCTAGAGGGAACAAAAAAAAAAAACAATCAAAACATAGAGACTTTGTGTTTTTGCAACTGATGATAAGCTAGAGGTGGGGGGGCGAAAAAAGCACCCAGACTGTGTGTTTTTGCAACTGATGGTGAGCTAGAGGGCCGGAAAAATAACAACGGGAAATCCGGATAAGAATTCCGTTCAAACTAAAAGTTATGTCTGATTTTTATCAATGAAACTCAGAAGAAGTCCAAGTATACCTTGATCCAAAAGAAATTCAGGGCGTGGCTATTTTTATACCTTCCCCTAGACTTTTCCATTGTACAAAAAAGGAGCATGGGACAAACACGCTGCTCATCACCGGTAACAAAAATTACTCCGCTGTAACAAAACATACTATTCCAATATTATACAATTATTGACCTTTGTTTAGGTGAATATGCAGTTTTATTGACCTGCAAACATCATATTGACCGACGCGAAGCGGAGGTCAATATGGTATGTTTGCAGGTAAGTAAAACTGCATATTGACCGAAATAAAGGTCAACAATTGTTTTATTATATGATAATTCTAAATTCAGTTTCTTTAGATATTTATGATGGTACTACATGGTATTATCTCGCAACGTTACGCCATTAATATTAACGTAAATCAGACGTTACGTCACGAAAATACAATGACGTCAGCGTAAAAGTAATATTCACTGACAGGCCGGTGAATATCACAAAATATTGACCGGCACGTGACGTCAAAGCAGCCAATGAAATTGCGTGTTACATCTTGATTATATAATAAAACGTTTTATCATATGACGTCGCATCTGAGAGTGTTATAAAGCCATGCATTAAAAACGATAATCCACTAGTGGATAAAATATGCAAATTACGTCGTAACGTTATGCGTTGACGTCCATAAAAAACGTCGCCTTTACTAATGGTGAAATCGTGACGTTTTAGTGCAAAATTTGCTTATAAAATGCGATTTTAGTGTCTTATGATAAAAAGAATCTTGCATTCTAGCTCCTGTATTATTGAATTTATTAAACTCGTTGGGGAAAACCGATAAGATGTTCGGCAAGCCTCGCATCTTATCTTTTTCCCCAACTCGTTTAATAAATTCAATAATACATGAGCACTCATGTAAGATCGTCTATATGCAACACCTGGCATGCGGTATAAACAAGAACAGACGCTCGAGCCTAGCCATATTACCTGTATAAAAAGTACAACATCGAGGAAAAAGGGAAGACGGATGCGCAGGCTGATCTGAGTATTTCCTTTTCGCACATGGAACGAGACATCTTTTCACGCCAGTCATGTACTTTTATAGGCTACTACCAGATCAGCTACGAGAATCTGTTTGTTCACACTTTTCATAAGTTACCTTTTTCGGTAACGAAAAACAGTAAAAGCTTCTTATGTGGTCACCTTTATTCAGGGTCACCTGCCTTTGGAAGCCATCTTTTTGGGGGGGTATACAGTGCGAACGAACGTGTGCTTAGGACCTCTAAGTACACGAAGTAATCATTTTTTAATTCCCTCAGGTGACTCCTTCAGACAGGTTTGAATGTAATTTGAAGAAAACCGCAAAACATTGCAATAGATTGCGAAACCCAATATGGCTGATTCGGATGAACAGACTGATCTGAGTCTTCTCCATTCGCAAATGCCACGCGTGCCTTTTTTTCTTGGTACATGTGTACAAGTACATCCCGACTCCTGATCATGACAATACGGGCCGTGTAACCAAATTTATTATTGTTCATGATCCAAAACTTGTCTATGTAAACGGAGTTGACAGTTCCCATGTTCCACTGAGTTTTCTATTTGAACATACAGAAAGAACAGGCTTGTGTTTGTCTTTGCGTTAGGTACACTTTTCTAAGTGACTAAGGTGGTAGACTGTGATAAGTCTGAATCCATCTCCTACATAACAGAAAAGACTGGAGTATATGCGCAGGCTGATCTGAGTCTTCGTTGTTACACCGATCAATAATTTGCACATTGTATAAATGCTATTATTTTGGCATGTCTTAATTATTCCAGTGTGCTCCAGAAATTTGCAGCAGAACATTCGACGAGCTAAAACAACGTCGTGTTAACGTTGACAGGACATTGTTTTCAGACTTAAGCCTAGAGGTTGATATGACGTTTTTCAACCTTGCTCTTCGCAGTTTACACTGTTTAGATTTATGCTAAGTTTCAATATTCGCGAGATTTCTCATTTTGCGAGCCAACAGAGATTCGCGAATATAAGCGAAAATGAGCGAAACTAAATTGTCGTGGGTATTTACTTGTAGCGTGTGCCCGACTTTTGCACTATGCTGACTCTTATTTACTGGGCCTTGGCAGAGCAGTCCGCTAAGACCTGGCACTTCGAGTTCAAATCCCGCTGGCGGCGGAATTCTTTACATCGTAAACAGTACTCCATCGTGCGCAATTTAAGAAATGCACAGTCCTTCTTATATTGCTTATACTTACTTAGATGCCGGGCCGGGTAGCGCAATCGGTAGGGCACCTGACTCGTAAGTCAGAGGTCCTGGGTTCGATTCCCGGTCTGGTCACATACTTTCGTTTCTCCTTCCGCTGATTCAAGAAGGGCAGTTGTCAGTTACTGGCGAAAGTATGTGCACTTAGTACTGGTTAACCGCTTAGGAAGTCTAAGCCTGCCCAGGAATAGTGTGGTTAGGTTAACTGACCGTCCCGACATGACCTTAGTTGTTTACCGTTGACGTTAAGCATCAAATCAACCAACCAACCAACTTACTTAGATAGTCTCCCATATAGGATAGTAAATGTGGTGACATGAGATGAAATACCCATGCGTTATGATTAGCGAACTTGAACAAGCGTGCAAAACTTATTCTACCGAATCTTCTGGTGGACTGGACGAATATGACAGATATTGGCAGCACACATTTGTCACCGCCCTGGCATTTCTTTTGGATCGAGGTATAACAGAGATTCAGTAACTTTCATGCTACACCAGAAGGTCAAGACCGAAGTCTAATCCATTTTTAAATTGAGCCGCGACATGAGAAAACCTACAAAGTGGCCAGTGCGCACAGCGATGATTTAGATCAGCCTGGGCATCGGCCCAGTCTGATAAGAGTCTTCCCTTTGCGCTTCAAAGGTAGGAGCTAAGAGTCTAACCTAGCCTTAGGCGGGCAGCGAAGACTCTGATGAGCCTGGGCGAATGCACAGGCTGATCTGAATCTTCGCTGGGCGCACAAGCCACTTTGACGGATTTCTCGTGTCGCGACTCATATTTATATGAGCATACAAGGATTTGAAGATGTATGGTACATCTCAATTATGGCATGTCAAACGTTGCGTTATTCGATATTTTTATATGTCTTTCATTTGTATTCAATCCCTGTTCATTTCTATTGTATATTTTTTGTTTCAATTCTATAATCGATCATTTGTATTCAATAGCTGTTCATTTCTGTTGTATAAGTTTTGTTTATATTCTATATTCTATTATTTCTATTTAATAATACATGGTTTATATTCTATATTCTATTATTTTTATTTAATAATACATGGTTTTTACGCTAGATTTTTTCATTACTATTTATTGACTTTCGTTTATATTTTACTTTTTTTCACTTTTATTCTGTATTATATAATTGTGATTTGCATTTGAAAATATATTTGTATTTAACTTTTGTTCATTTCTATCCAATATGATTTCATTTCTATTGTATACTCCTTCATTTGTATCCTATAATTCGATATTTACATTCTATACTTAGTGATTTATATTTGATGTGTTCGTATTTGCTTTCAATCTTATTGATTTTTATTCTAAATTTGTTTTATTTCTATTACATATTTTTAATTTCTATTCTATATTTCTAGATTTGTATTTGATAACAATTGTTTTCCGTTTATATTTGTAAATTGCTTTATTTACATTCTTAACTCGTTGATTTCTATAGTATATATTGTCGCATTTACATTCATTGGGACGCCTATTTATATTCGATAAAAATCTTGCATTTGTATTGTATAATTTGTTTATTTACTTTGTTACGTGGCGTTTCATTGGCTAAGAAAAATTGGGATTTCATTGGCTGAGAAAAATTGGGTATGTCTTGTTACCAATCGGAACACCGCTCGGCCAATTCCGTGAATCAACCTCGGATGTATGACGTGGGACTACTTCCGTCATACGACTGTTGTTAGGAACAACGATATAAACAAAGATGGCCGCACAGTCGCATCCAGTAAATGATAAAATGAGAAGAAGCAAATGTATTTTCTGTCTCGTCATTAATAATTGACTAATTTGTTTTAACAACAGCAAAGCATTAAATGAATATCCGTGCAACAGCTGAAAAAGGTCGCAGGTCGAGAATGAATTATCATTCGTAGACCTAGATCTACGGCTTCGGCGTATACTTTCGGCCGAACAAAATGTTGGATTTTGCTGCATATTGCTCCGCCGTACATACGCCCGAGCTCTGATTCACGGAATTGGGCGAGGGTGCTCCGATTGGTCTAGTTACCGGGATCGGGTATGAAATCCACCACCCGCACCCGCACCCATGTTCAAAACCCGCCACCGAAAATTTTAGTGGCGACATTTGAGATATAAGCAAACGTGTTATTCTAGATTTTTCTGGTTATAGATATTTGGAATTATATGAACTATTTCCGGTACAAAAGTCTTTTCAAACAGATTTAGTTTTAAGACAAAAAAGCGAATTGTTGCAATTTCGGGGGTATGAAACCCACCACTCGCAATCGGGAAATTTTTATCTGTTATTTCCATTTATAGCTTTATTAAATGAGATAAGTGTCCTTGATTGTTATTATTTCTACTTTATTATCAAAACCTCGCCAATTTTATTTGACGATAATAGGAAATTTATAATATTTAATGAAATATACGACTTTTTGTGGAAATAATTGATGTTCTAAAAATAGATATAAATTGCGGCATTTAGCTACATCAAGAAACCGAAACATACTGAAATAAAGGGGACATGCAGTAATTGCTGAGGGAGTCAAAGGGTTTATGGTGGCGAAACCTTGACACCTGTTATTCATTAAGGATATCTTATTGGCTGGTGTTTACATACTTGTTTGAACAATACTTAAAAAACTTTCATGAAGTCAAGTAACTTTATGCAAGGGCAGCATGGTAAGAAACTCTAGCGTCTCACTGTCCCTCTGACTATCTGTCTGTGTCAGTCTGTCTGTCTGTGTCAGTATCTCTGTATCTGTCTGATTGTCTCTTTCTGTCTGTGGGCCTCACTCTGTCTGTCTCTCTCTCTCTCAGACATTTAAGGTGTGTGTGTTTGTGTGTGTGCGTGCGTGCGTGCGTGCGTGCGTGCGTGCGTGCGTGCGTGCGTGTGCGTGTGCGTGTGTGTGTGTTGTGTTGGATCGTGGTCCGCTTATGAGAGAAGCCAAATACTTTAGCTCTACTGATTTACTAAATTTCAGATCTAATGTTTCAAATTTATGCCAAAATGTACGACGTTTATCTGATAGTGTGTCTGATTGCGAGGTACACAACATATATTATGATTGTGGGCTTTTGGAGAGCTCCAAGATTAGGAAGCGTGAAAGAAAACAAAGATAAAATTTCCTTTTGAAAGGGAGGCTTGCACAGCTAAAGCATAAGTTGTTATTGAAGTAAACCCGATTGTCAGTGCACTTTCTGTTGCTTACTTTTATTTAGCAAAGTATTTGATTTCTAGCTTCTTGAATGGTGGCATTATCCACGGGTGTAAGGTAAAAACAAGTGTAGAATTTATTTGAAAAACAAATTAAGGAAACACACACACACACACACACACACACACACACGCGTATAGGTTCATCTAAGGAAATCGTCGACGAGTGTAAATATTTCTCTGTACATTTGTATAGCTGAACAAAGAAGGCAACGTTAGAGTGTTATAAAAGCAAGAAAAATGTCCTCACACCCAACCCGCACCTACTGCAAGCACAGTAGGCCCTTGTTCTACTACAATCCAAATAAGTATGACGCCCCGGCACTGGAAGTTATACCCAGCATCATCGCAGCAGCCAACCAACCCCGCCGTTATCATAAAGCTGTCAATGAATCCCTAACAGTTTCAAATTTTAACAATTCTGAGTTTCAAATATTAACAATTCTGAATTGTCCCCTTTTTCTGTATCATTGTTCAGGCTATTCATGAACATGTTGATGGCCAAAAGGAAATTTATCAGATGCTAAAAATGTGTACATAATATGTCGCTTTGTGCCATGGAAACGCCTGTTGCAATGCATAAGCGTTAAGTTCTCACTAACATTACCGACTTTTACATACATAACACGGTCAGTTCTACATATAAGCAAGCCACACACATAGATAGATGGAATATTTTTTTTTCCAGTTAATGTGATAAGGGACGAAAATCGTCAAAAGCGCTTGTTTCTAGATCTAAACAATAAATTTGAACTCTGCTCTTTCAGTTTTTACAGATACATAGATCAGCCCTCTCCGGCATAAGCGCAGTCTTATCAGTCTATACTCAGCATTAAAGATGTCTTCATCATGGATCATCATGAAGAATATATATGCCGAAAAAGACTGATCAGATCCCATGAATGCACCAGCGCTGGACAGTGTGTCGGCTGCTCTGACCAGTCAGATTATGCGATGCCCTAAGGCCTATTTTTCGCGACGCCGCTGCATGATTTTTGGAAAAGCTAATGCTTTGCGCTATTGCTATGCTATATATAAACACTGTTTCTTACAAAGGTTTTGGTATATTTCTTCGGGTGCAAAGCCAAATACTTTACATTAAAATCAGAGTTTCATTTTTAATGCAATCAGTTTATGAAAAGCAAAAGAAATGTGACCAAGTTCAAGGCACTTGTAGAGGAAAAACATGCTTTTTAACGGAAACATTAAAAAGGTACATGTACTATCAAAAATAGAATAAAGTTTCCATGTTATTTTTAGCAGATGAGGTAAATCGGATATGGATAAAAATAGACAAAATCGGACGAGATCTTTGTTTGTGATGTCTGTGAAGAAAATAATGAAGAAATGCAGTCTCAAACCAGAACGAGCTTTCCAATCTCTTTGGCTTAATATTGCGGCCCTAAAAGAGTTTAGAACGAATCGTTGCAGTACATACTCTCCAGGTATTTTCGACTAAGTGTGACGTATCGTTTCTTCCGAAAATAACTCGGTATCACTAAACCACTTGAATACTGGCTTGCCGCCGAAACGGCAAGCCAAAAAAGAAGAGATTTTAAGGAGTTGGAGTCCTCTAGTGGCACCTTAGAGTGAGTGAACTCGGGTTTAACGTCCCACCAACAACGAGGTCATATGGAGACGGGACCTCGGTTTAAAGTCTCATCCGAAAGACCGGAGAAGCGGGGGATGGCACCTTAGAAGCACAGTAAATATAAAATTACTGAACGCTGACATATAAGTAGACGGCCAGCAAAACGTTCAGTTCTACTCACACACACTAACATACACATACACAAACTCTAAATGTCTGAGAGAGAGAGAGAGAGAGAGAGAGATAGAAAGAGACAGAAAGACACACACAGACAGACTGACAGAGGCAGACAGTCAGAGAGACGCTGTGATGCCACATGTACAGTCCTATCTTTTTTATTATTTATTTATTTATTAATTCTTACTCTAGCCGTCTGGTATGTCGGTGGTAAGCCTATAATGGCCGGACTGATATTGGTTCCGGTAACTAGACATACCCAATTTTTCTCAGCCAATGAAATCCAAATTTTTCTTAGCCAAAGAAATGCCACGTATCAAAGTAAATAAACAAATTATACAATACAAATGCAAGAGTTCTTATTGAATATAAATAGGCGTCTCAATGAATATAAACGCAACAATATATACAATAGAAATAAACGAGTTAAGAATATAAATAAAGCAATTTACAAATATAAACGGAAAACCTCAAATAGAAGCAATAGTTATTAAATACAAATCTAGAAATATAGCAATAGAAATTAAAAATATGTAATAGAAATGGAACAATTTAGAACAGAAATCAAATAAGATTGAAAGCAAATGCGAGCATATCAAATATGAATCACTAAGTACAGAATGTAAATTTCGAAATATAGTCTACAAATGAAAAATATACATGTACAATAGAAATGAAGTAATATAGGATAGAAATGAGCAGAAGTTTAGCACAAATATGAAAACATTAAATCAAATCACAATTATACAACACAAATACAGTGATTTAGAATATAAATGAAAAAATATACAATATAAATGAAAGTCAATGAATAGTAATGGAGCAATCTAGCATACAAACCATTAATTGTTAAATAGAAATAATAGAATATAGAATATAAACAAAACTTATACAATAGAAATGAACAGCTATTGAATACAAATGATCGATTATAGAATTGAAACAAAAAATCTACAATAGAAATGAACAGAGACTGAATACAACTATGAAAATATACAATACAAATGAAAGATAATCAAATACAAATATAAAAATATCGAATAATGCAACGTTTGACATGCCATACTCAATGATATTATTCCATTTTTAAAAAGGGGAGCAACACTCTTAAGTTTCTGTTTATTCTTCTAACAGGTTCTACTCTTTAAAAAAAAATGCTCCCTTAGAGCAAACTCTTTCCTTTAAGAGTTGACCCCGATTGAAACAGAATACAAATGAAATAGCAAAGCGTATTAATTTACCTTAACTTTTGTGTCCTTGTGACTTTCTCTTTGCTTCTCTGGACGAAAATCACTTTCAAAATGGGTCTACACTTCAAGGAAAAATTTTACTTCCTTACTTTTTTCGAACTGGCTCTCCTTAAAAAGGGATGAAAAGCTAAAATGGCAGAGCGCCCCCCCCCCCCCCCCCCCCCTTGGAAGTGTTTGTATTAAATGATTATCTTTGATACTTTTCAGTAGTCAGCCTTGGGCCGAAAGCACAAGGTAGACGTAAGCGCACGCCCGACGGACATCAGTCGAAAATCTCGCAGAATTTTATTCGGTGTGCACAAACGAGGCGTGTCGTAACCTTTATGGTAGAATCGCTTCAAAACTCACTTTTGCTAGATAGTCGACGTAACATTGGCGTATCGTATATAATTTAAGTTATTCCGTTCGTGTTGCACTCGGATATGGTTAGAATGCTGCAATGGATGGATGATTTACAATACAGAAGGACTTTATAAAGGGGCAGGACAATCAATGGCAGAACCAGTCTTTTGGATACCTACATGTAAAATGACATATAGCTGTATGAACGGTTTCGCTAACCACGCCATGGGTCGCTGGAACTTCTTGATGAGCTGCGACCAGACTAAAAATATCAACCTCAACGGTATTTCTTTTAATTTTTTATTTCCTTTTTTTTTTATTATTATTATTATTATTATTTTTTAGTCTTTGATGTAGAAACATTTGACAACCTAGAGTTTAAAGTCTCAGAACTGTCCTTATACATAGCCGACAGTCATTATTTCATTATTTTCAAAGTTTTCTTCTTTTTTTTTTGTTTTTGTGACTGACATTTCATTTCAATTTAAAAGTATATAAACGTTACCAGGTGTTGTTTTGTACATTTATTTTACAGAAATAAAAATAAAGGAGTAAAATTACGAATGTACCGTAACATGCAAAAATGCGCATTTGGCATATGTGAACAGCAAAGACTAAGACTAGCCTGCGCATTCGTGCAAACTGAAAATACTATGCATGGATCCTGATGATTCTGCAGGAACAAAGTAGAGGAAATACGTCCAGACTGGTTTCAGTCTAGGCTGTTCGCAGATAACTTAACCAACATTTATACCTGACGCGGCTCCTATCATATTAGAAAATCGTGCATAAAACACATGTGCAAATCTTATTCGAGGGCGCCACACTAGTTTTATACTCGAGTCGCAACTATGCCGGACGTTCGCCCGCTCCATGCACTAAGGTTTCAATACAGTCGTATGATGGATTCAGTTGTGCCGGCGTTCGCAATTTACGCCGGCGTAGTTTATGCCTCCTTTCTGCACTCGGCGCAGGATACTGACTTTATGTTACTTACTGTTTTGACGACATTCAAAACTTTGCTTTTCATCTCAAATCCTTTTCCCTTTAGTTCCTTCACATGGACTAAATCACCCTGAAATATTAAAGGGAACTGTAGGTTCGGAGCAGCTATAAGGTCACTAGAAAAAACTAAAGTGCATCCTCTATTAAGATAGAAAGATACTGAAAAAAATAGCGGGGCATTCAAACCATTATGCGGGCTAAACGACCCAAAGGGCTTTAAAACATATGGATAAGAAAAAAGGTTCATCGTTTTGTTTTCCTTAAAAATATGGATTTTTAAATACTTTTTTCACACATTAGACATTTAAATTCAAATCTCAATCACTTGAATGCAATTTCTTTTGTGCAAATCATATAATTTACAATATAGGATATTTGAAACAAACTGGTAAAAAAAAAGTTGTAACTATCTGGATAATTAATAAGTATTATTTTTTTTTTTTTTTAGCAAGAAAGTTGAATTTCATGAAAAAAAAAATCATAAAAATATAAGCAATCGATAGGGCATGTTTATGCATATTATTTCAGCAAAACTTACATTGTTTGTTACAGAATAAGACAAAAACCAAACATGTCATCGTTCCGTTTCCTAGCAAAACAATGTTAAAGTTCAACAATATCTCCAAAACCGATAACCCCCGTTCTGCACCTGCTGCAAGCACAGTCGATCCTTGTCCTTTTATTTATTACCCTGTTATTCCGGTTCTACCATAGAGTAATGCCTACAGAAATGTGCAAATGGAATGGCAACTGTGTAGATTTTGATCAGACTGGTTCCTAAGGAGCAGTCTTATTTCGGTTTCTACTGTTTTTACAGACCTATCGGCACCAAAACTTAGGATCTTTACGGTAGACATATACTGTATACACAATCATGAACAATAACTCTGTTTTGCTTTAACAATTTAACAAGAAGCAGATTTATTCAGTAGCCTACGTTAACCTTTGAATAAGAGACCATGCATGTATCACATTACTTCAGTTACATAACAAGTTTTTTTCTTTTCCAAATCAACGTCACTAATGTAAATCCGTCTTATAAGACGGATCTAGATTTTGAGATTGTTTTACATGAAACACAACCTATCTCGCCATCTCATAGCAACAATTTGAACTGATATCTATTGGGTATTTTAGAGATGAAAAAGTACGTAAGATAGCCGAATTAATACGGTATTTAAAAATGTAAAATACTTTCGTCAACAAAATTTCACAATATGTAACAAATGCCAAAGTTCCCTTAAACTGACTTTTGATCCCCGATTGTGACCTTGACCATGGGCAAAAAATTCCAAATCCTGTTAGTTTATTCTTTTCACCATCCTTGTCCTTTGTGTGATATTTTGATAAAATTCGCTTCAGCTTTCAAGTCAGTAGTGAGACTTCTGACCCCTGATTGTGACCCTAACCTGGGGCATGGGAACCTTAATTTTGTTTTTGACATACCATCTCATTATGTTTAACCAATCCAATTTGCTTAAGAAGTTTTTTAGTAATTTGGGAGAAACAACTTAACTTTTGATCTCTGGATGTTACCTTGAACTTGGATATAGAATCTTTGGTCTTGCGGGTGGCATAACTTTTCATTAAGCGTTGTCTTTCTGTGAAGTTGAAGGAATTTTTCTGCACTTTTCTTAACAATCGTTGAGACTTTATTTGGCATCTGACCCCAGGTTGTGACATTGACCTTGGATTTGTGAACATAAGTTTTATATAAATGTGAAAAACTGTTTTGTTATGCTTTACCTTTCTGTGCTATTTGATTAAATCCACTTAGGCAGTTTTAAAGTAAACGCAGAAACACGATTTGACCTCCATCCTCTGACAGTAACTTTAACCTTGGGCGTGGGAACCTAAATCTTGTATGCGACATGCCTTCTTATTGTGTTTTATCATTCTGTGAAGTTTTCATCAAATTTGCTTCAGTTGTTTCTGAGTTATAGGTGAGAAAAGATTTAAGACATAATTTGACCTTTGACCTTATTGTGGCATTGATCTTTGGCGTGGGAACCTAAAAGATTTAGGGTGCAACACCTTTTCAATATTAT
The DNA here is from genome assembly GCA_963989385.1 of Ctena decussata. NCBI lineage: Eukaryota > Metazoa > Mollusca > Bivalvia > Lucinida > Lucinidae > Ctena > Ctena decussata. The sequence continues at coordinate 36,324,110 of OZ022513.1, forward strand.
TTATTTTTCTGTGAAGTTTCATCAAGTTTGCTTTCAAATTAGTAGTTTTTAGCTCACCTGAGCCGAAGGCTCACAAGGTGAGCTTATAGTATAAGCTTGGTCCGTCGCCGGTCGTACGTCGTATGTCGTACGTCGTACGTCCACACTTTTAAACATTAATATCTGCTAAAGTAGCCGGCCAATGTAGATCAAATTTTATGTGTAGCATTGTTGGGGTGGGGGATTTATTGCATTTAGTTTTGGGACGTATTGGTTTAAAACTGTGGTAACCATGGCAACAAAAAGGTCCCATAGACTTATAATGGAGAAAATGTTGTCCGGGCCCTAGCTTCTTCATTTTTGATCGCAACTACTAGTAACTTGCAGGTATCCAGAACAGTCAAAACATCTCGAACTAGTTCGAATTTGGGCCAGGTTGGATGATTCGTTTCAGAGTTACTTGCCCTTGAGCGATAAAATATTTTCCCATAGACTTATAATGGGGAAATGTTGTCCGGGTCCTAGCTTCATCATTTTTGATTGCAACTTCTTGTAACTTGTAGGTATTCAGGACAGTCAAAACATCTCGAACCAGTTCGAATTTGGGCCAGGTTGGATGATTCGTTTGAGAGTTACTTGCCCTTGAGCGATGAAATATTTTCCCATAGACTTATAGTGGGGAAAATGTTGTCCGGGCTCTGGCTTCTTCATTTTTGATTGCAACTTCTTGTAACTTGATGGTATTCAGGACAGTTAAAACATCTCGGACCAGTTTGAATTTGGGCCAGGTTGGATCATTCTTTTAAGAGTTACTTGCCCTTGAACTATGAAATATTTTCCCATAGACATAGCTCCTTCATTTTTGATCGCTGCTCCTTGAAATTTGCAGGTATCCAGGATGGCCAAAACATCTCGGACCTTTTCAAATGTGGGCAAGGTTGGATTATTATCCCCTCGCACAACGAAGTTTTGGAGGGGATGTAGGGTCTGTCCTGTACATATGTATGTATGTATGCACGTATGTTCACCTTTTGTCATCGTTCTAGCTACCTCATTTATTATATAATTTTGATATAAGTTCACACAAATATTGGGTATTACATTACCTTGCATTTCAGCATGATGGGGTCAAGGTCACAGTGGCTATTTTTAGAAAAACTTTGTTATTACTCTAGCGCCTTCATTTGTGGACCGATTTCGATTTAACTTCATACAAGTGATAAGTATGGCAATATCTTAGACATGTTTGCGTTTCAGCGTTCTTGGGTCAAAGTCAAGGTCACAGTGGCTATTTTCAGAAAAACATTGTCATTGCATTAGCGCCTTCATTTACGGACCAAATTCGATTTAATTTCACACAAGTGATTGGTATTACAGTATCTTGGACAAGTTCCCATTTCAGCGTTCTAAGGTCAAGGTCACAGTGGCTATTTTAAGACAAACTTTGTCATCGCTCTAGCGCCTTCATTTATGGGCGGATTTTGATTAAAACTTCACAAAACTGTTTAGTATGACAATATTTTGAATAAGTTTGCATTTCAACATCCTAAGGTCAATGTCAAGGTCACAGTTGCTATTTTTAGAAAACCTTTGTCATCTTTCTAGTGCCTTCATTTATGGCATGATTTTGATTGTTCTTCACAAAAGTGATAAATATGATAATATCTTGGACAAGAACACGTTTAAGCATTCTGGGGTCAAGGTGAAGGACACAGTGGCTTTTTTTAGAAAAACTTTGTCATCACTGTAGCATCTTCATTTAAGGACCAAATTCGATTTAATTTCACACAAGTGATTGGTATTACAATATCTTGGACAAGTTCCCGTTTCAGTATCTGAGGTCAAGGTCAAGGTCAAGATCACAGTGGCTGTTTTTAAAAAAGCTCTGTCATCCCTCTAGCTCCTTCATTTATGGACCGATTTTGATTAAAACTTCACACAATGTTTAGTATGACAATATCTAGCACAAGCTCGCATTTCAGCGTCCTATGATTAATGTCAAGGTCACACTGGCTATCTATAGAAAAACTTTTTCATAGCTCTAGCGCTTTCATTTATGGACCATTTTTATTTAACTTCACACAAGTGATAAGTATGGCAATATCTTGGACGAATTTGCGTTTCAGCATTCTGGGGTAAAGTTCAAGGTCACAGCGGCTATTTTTAGAAAAACTTTGTCATCGCTCAAGCGCCTTCATTTATGGACAATTTTTTATGCCCTCGTGAGGATAGTCAGGAGGCATTAAGATTTGCCCCTGTCTGCCGTCTGTCCATCTGTCCGTTCATTCGTCACACTTTGTGGTACAGAGTTTGTGTAATCAACTTCTACAGTTTTCAATGGATCTTTTTCTAACTTTGCATGCATGTTGTGCACATATTTGACAGTTTCAAACTATCAGGTTTGTTCAGTTGATGATCCTCGTTTTACCTTTGACCTTTTTACTCAGGTGAGCGGCTCAGGGCCTCATGGTCCTCTTGTTTAGTTAGCGCTGAGATACTGAGATACGAACGGACTGGCAGACGGATGGACGAACATACTGACGGGCGAACGGTGGGATTTTAATATGCCTCTCGAAGGGCCGGCAAACAATATTCTCTTCCAAGTGCAGGTTCAGCATTTTCAAGCTAGCACAGATAGTAAGAATTTACATAAGATTCGTAGAAAAAAATACAGTACATAAGACAAAATTTAGCTCATCCTTCACATCAGTGGGTAATGCTTAGTGGCAAAGGAATTTGCTTTTTCAGTGACCTAGGTGTAATGATGACGTTGGCTCTGTTGCGTTTTCATTTTGGTAACAGGGGTAAATAATTTTGCCAAAATGTTCGTCTTTATGAGATCAAAATAATTTGAGCCGCGACGGGACACAATCAACTTGCATGTGCGCCCAGCGAATGCTCAGATCAGCCTGGGCATCTGCCAAGTCTGATCAGAGTCTTCACTGTACCCATGGAACTGGCGTAGACCCATAGCTTCCCTTTGACCACACTGGCAAGACTCTGCTCAGACTGGGCGAATGCCCAGTCTGATCTAACCAAATTGTTTTTGATCAGGTTATAAATAATATAACAACATGAGTGGCAGAACAAGTAGCTAAATAGTTTGGCGGCAAACTACTCGATGAAAATCGAAAGCATTTATTCAATCTACAAGAGGGCACCGTAGGCTTTAATTCTATTGCAAATTTTGTGATTCCTAATAATTTTGCAGTGTTGTCATAACTGTCAAAGTCTCGCTTTAAACGTGTCAATTTCAACACATGACAAAAAATAAAAACCTCAATTGACATTGATCGGAATACTTTTTTGTTGTTGTTGTTGGTTTAAATCATTCATGAATTAACAGCCATCCACAAGATACTTTAGTGTCACGGACTAGTCATATTTCTATAGAAGGTAAGAGAAAGCTCACTATAAATTTATCTCCTGCCACGCCCAAACACTCGGCCATAGACAGGTATGATCCATGCCAGTTGCATCTGCCCTCAGAACCAGACAGCAGTCCTCAACACCCTCCATGCAACCCCGTGGTTCGGATCGGCACAGAGGATGTAAAGGGCCACTTCCCTGAAACCTAGCTACAGCCATACTTAAAGATATATACTTAAAAGGGGCGGCGACTGGCCCGGACCAGATCCGTCCACACTCGAGCCCGTGGTGTGACACCAGTATGTATAACAACTTCCCGTCGGGCACACAGCGCCGAAACATCGAATCAACGTCGATTCAACGCCACGACGCCATCTGAGTCTTCGCTGGACGCACATGCCACTTTGTTGGTTTTGTCATGTCACGGCTCATGTAATGATGAATGGTGTATCCATTGAAGCATGACCCGGGGAGTGAACAACAATTGAGTGCAAAGATCGCTTACAAGAACACATTCGGAGATTCTTTAATTTGTCTGCATTCCATCATACTCGTTATACTGTAGTTACTTCAGTATGTCTCTGATAAGCAAAAATAAGAAAGAACCCTAGCAGTTTAAATAGGTTGTTGGGATACCTATGATCTGATCGTTCCCGCAGTCGGACAGTAATCCCCCCTGCGGTGCATACTGCTCGCACATACGGAGTCCCAGGTGGGAAAACGGCAACAAAAAAGAAGTTCCAACCTTTTATGTTTTATTCGCCTTCTACATCTAATTTTTCACGTGTGCGAATTATGTCAAATGAACGACTAAGCAAACGGAGTATGAATATCCTCACGTACTTTAATCAATTTTAAGCAATTTGAAAATGCTCATATAAAGTAATACAAAAATAAGTACAGTTTGTGATTTCATTAATCAAAATTCAAGGAATAGGCAAATTATTAATTAAACTATTATCCGTAAGGTTATTAGGTGTACAGTGAAATGCCAAATTAGTTGATTCCTTAAATACCATAAAAAAATTACGTACTGGGACAGATAAGTTAGACTACGCTCCTTAAGAAGCAGCCTAATCAGGGTTTACACTTATTGCCAGTCCTTTTGCATTTTTGGACGCTTTACTGCATTACAAAACCAAACTGTTTTATCTTTAGGGTAAATGCAGTACAGTTTTGATGTCCCCAGTTAAATACAGTACAGTTTTGGTGTCCCTAGTTATAGATTTGTACGGTATGGCAGTGGACTGGTAAACACTACAGGATACTGTAGGCAGCTGAAGAGCAAGACTTTTAACAGCATTCACGTCACTGGTGGGTCTTTGTTTCACATATGCATTTTTTTGTATTTTAGGAATCTAACAGCTGGTTGTTCGAATAAGAGGGATCGCAAATGCAAATACTGTTATGGGTCATTTTCCCTATGCAATGTCTTTCTAGGGACCAAGCTTTAAGACAAATTAGTCGTACTACGCGAAACGGAACCCTTACAGCATTTTCGAAAAGTGCAGACTCAGATCAGGGTATAGTAATTGCTTTTCGCTGTAAAAGCTGCTCAAGATTCAAATACATTGTACATTGTACTGTTGGTGCGAAGACAGAAGATTCTGACGCGCCTGCTTTAACGCAAACGGGTGTTCTGAGTAATCCCTGATCACATACATCACAGAAACCATTTTTAGAGCATGCTCAGATGAAATTCTGCTATACTGAAGAAAGATATAATTACAGTTTTGGGATTATAATCACTGATATGATAATGATAGTTCTGTAGTTAACTAAAAAGGCACACGTCATGTCTGTTATCGCGGTTACAATATTTCAGCCAATAAAATCATGTAAAGCGATAATTGAAAATATCATTTTACAATGAGCAATTTTGCAAAAAATCATAAATTCGCGAAATCGAAAATTTTGGTGAATTTGCTCCTTATGTACTTCTGACCACTTTGATTTTGAGGGTAGTGTGAATTGAAGTCTGGACTTGGTCAAGATAAAGGCTATAGTTTCAAACTTCATGTGTACAAAACTTCCAAAATGAATGAAATGGAAGGTAGAAATGATTTATTTTACGAAATGTTTGAAATGTTTCAGAAATCACAGGGTAAAAGTTTGACGCATTACATTCCATGAAATATTAAATAGTTTTTCGAGTATATTTACATGCCATGAAATATTAAATGTGCTGGAGACCGGGCTCTATGTTTATTTATAATGCATCCAAGCTATATTCTTTGATAAAAGATACTTCGAGACATCAGTGTTTGAGATATTGGGAGTTGTCTTAAATTCATCTTTAAAGAGAAATTTGAGATACTATATGTCTGTCCCAAATAAAACATAGAAAGAAAAAGTCTTATCCAAGATAAATCAACGAATTCCTCTATTTTTTCATCCCTGAATGAAATACCGGAGATCGGACTAAGCCCCTAAAATTGTCATCAAAACATGTTTCTTGTATGAAACTTACGTTATATCTAGCGGTATCGGTGATATCAGAATATTCATGAAGACTGGCCATCGACCTGTTTGGTTTCTCGGCAGCTTTCAGAATGTCTGGCTTGTCAGTTATAGCAGAGCCTATCATCTGAAAATAGATTTCCTACTGAGCTTGGGAACTTCTATGTTACGTCTGCACGCATTATGGTTTAAATGATGTGCCCTACGTCTGTATTGCATCTCATGCAATTCAGATTTAGGGTACATCATTTAAATGTTTTACAGTCAAAGTTCATCGACTTTGAAGGGCAAATCAAATTGTTTGCCACTGTTGTGTACTCCTTTCTCTACCTGTTATACTCGATAAATTTCTTTAGCGAAGCATGTGTTCTTTTACAGTACAAAATATGCCACTGAATAATGTAGCTGTTTTGTTATTTGCTTTAACAGTATATGATATGAAAATACAATTCTGATTCATAAACTTCGTCTAACTAAAACTAATCGGTGAATATTTGCGGGCCGATTAAAAGCATGTAAATGTACCTGTCTCTGGCTGAGTAGGCCCCGCTCAAACGGGCCCGCGTAATAGATGGGTTATCTGGTGCCTTGGCGGCAGAGCTGCTACTAGGCCCCGCTCAAACGGGCCCGCGTAATAGATGGGTTATCTGGTGCCTTGGCGGCAGAACTGCTAGTAGGCCCCGCTCAAACGGGCCCGCGTAATAGATGGGTTATCTGGTGCCTTTGCGGCAGAGCTGCTAGTAGGCCCCGCTCAAACGGGCCCGCGTAATAGATGGGTTATTTGGTGCCTTGGCGGCAGAGCTGCTAGTAGGCCCCGCTCAAACGGGCCCGCGTAATAGATGGGTTATCTGGTGCCTTTGCGGCAGAGCTGCTAGTAGGCCCCGCTCAAACGGGCCCGCGTAATAGATGGGTTATCTGGTGCCTTGGCGGCAGAGCTGCTAGTAGGCCCCGCTCAAACGGGCCCGCGTAATAGATGGGTTATCTGGTGCCTTTGCGGCAGAGCTGCTAGTAGGCCCCGCTCAAACGGGCCGGCGTAATAGATGGGTTATCTGGTGCCTTTGCGGCAGAGCTGCTAGTAGGCCCCACTCAAACGGGCCCGCGTAATAGATGGGTTATCTGGTGCCTTTGCGGCAGAACTGCTAGTAGGCCCCGCTCAAACGGGCCCGCGTAATAGATGGGTTATCTGGTGCCTTTGCGGCAGAGCTGCTAGTAGGCCCCACTCAAACGGGCCCGCGTAATAGATGGGTTATCTGGTGCCTTTGCGGCAGAGCTGCTAGTAGGCCCCGCTCAAACGGGCCCGCGTAATAGATGGGTTATCTGGTGCCTTTGCGGCAGAGCTGCTAGTAGCTGTGTCATTTATCTCAAGTCGGGTAAGAGTCCTACAAATTTGACGGCGATGTCTCGCCATGACTGAAACTTTATTTACTGGGACGTTAACCCACAACTCAACACCAACGAAAATCAACTCTGGCTGCCTTTTTGTAAACCGACTTTTACATTGCTGGTCAAACCGGTTATATTCAGGAATGGTATAAAATTCTTTAATCCTAGTGTTGGTCCTTACGCTATATTGTGGAAGAAGACATACTCGTATCATCAGTGCAATTTGAAATTCAAAACACATCTAGTCCATCCCACTATCTAAGTTTAGGTTTCTTACTTTTCATTACATATTTGTGTGGGGAAAAATAAAATATTCATTTTCATCCGATATGCCTGGGCCAACGGACACTGTAAGCGCTACCTAGCATTTGAATTGTAATGTTTCAAATCATACAGTTCGCTCTTTTCTCTGGACATGTAGGCATGTTTATGAATATAATAATCTTCATCTACGATGTGGCTTACTTGTTCCCCTGTGACATTTCCATATATCATCGCTAGGCCAGATAATGTATCATAAAACGAGATTAATGTACACCTTAAGACCTTATTTGTTAATGCAGTCAGTCATATATAAGCCAATACGATAACATATGACGCCTTCATAAGAACTGCCAGTATTGTCAGACAGACTCGAGAGCTATACATAGAGCAGGAATGTTCAAACCATGCCATTAAAAACAAGGAGAGTATAAAAGTAGAAATAACTTCCACTATGTCATTCTACCTTCTGATCACATACGGGCAACATCTCCAGTCAGCCAATACAATTGTCATGTTCACCTAACTTATAACTATAATCTATAAACTGGGAACTAGTCCCCTCAGTAAAGAAACTCTGTCCTAAAGCGTACTATTTCTAATGTACTTTTAATCGTTGAGCATAAGCTGAATTGAGAATCTTTCAGATAGCCTGGTTATACACTTAAAAATTCTTTACTGGCAACAATCAGACAACAAATGGATCTATGGATTTTATGTATAGCTGCTATACAGTTCGTACATTTTTTTCATTTCTTATACTGTCTGATATTCAAACTAATAGTTCATTGTTCGTTGACGTCACGTGCTGTCTGTTACAAACTAATTAGATATACCTTTGAGCCCTTCTGGACGTCTTTGCGCTGCAGGAAGACAAGATCCTGAGAGGTAAGAAGAATTTTATGGTGACCTTTCAACATTTCTTTCTTTATAACATTTCTCCTGCAACGAAATAAGAATAAACATTTGAACTTAAACAGAGATAGGAAGAAAAAGAAACAACTAGTTTACTACAGTTTGGTTACGGAGGCTTTGCATTACCGTATCTCCTATAATACAAGACGAGGTTTTGTCCCTTCCAAGTCAATTACAAAACTCTAGATCCATTTTATAAGACGGAACTAGATTTTTGGGATTGTTTAGGAAGGGAAAATCATCTCATAGCAGAAGACTGATGCGGCAATTCTAGAGATGGAACAACTAAATTTTATAACCGGCGGGATATTTATATAAAAGCTATGAAGCCGACAGAAATATTCAGTAGCAAAACGATTATACTGATGAACAACAGTCATGTTAATTTGACGCATTGTGATAATATTTGAATTTGCCAATGTTCAAACTCAAAAATTAACATTTAGCGAGAGACAAAATGGCCGATGATGGCCTTTAACTCAGTTTATTGTCGCCGTTAGACTCACGCTTAATCGGATTTCCCCGCATTTGTCTTTTATTTTCTGTAATATATTATTAACTGGATGATATGCCTATAGAGACTTTTATCCTCATTTAGCCTATTCTCTCTAATTGATGAGGGATTGGTCTACTTATGGCTTCCACGTTTTCCATAAACTACTCAAACCACAGATCCAGTTTCTCCTGCTGTCACAGTTTGTTCTAATTATGATGAAATAAGAGTAAAATAACTTCTAAATAGGAAATGTGCTTCCAATTTCACAAGACTTTTCTTTGTATTTCATAAAGCAATAGGATAGATAAAATGATATTGAAAAGAAAAACGCGGTCTACTTATAAAACAGAAACGATGGCTAGCATTATTATACTTTATAACAGGAACAGTTACAAAAAAGAGTGCATCTGCACTTTCAGAGGACCACAATTTTAGTTGAATATCTGCTAACATAGTATCTAAGTCTAGAACCCATAAAGTAGACTAGTTCAGATTCTCGTACCTCCGCACCTGCATAACAAAGAATCCAGGTACTGGCAAATTCCCATTTTTTTCTTATTTTTGGAGCCCCGGTAGGTAGCGGGCTCGGGTTAAATTCCCGCTTGAGGCTGAAATCTTTAAACTTTGACTGTAAACAGGGTTACATTGCACACAGCTTTTATTATCACCCTTCTTTGTCCTGATACGACTGGAATACTGTTGAAAAGGACGTAAAATCGCAAGCCATCCATCAATTTCTGTTTTGCTTTTGTAAATGACTTCTAGTCCTGCGTAAAGTCAAACACTTGGATTTACACTACCTGAAAACTCTCATTTCGCTTAAAGCGAGGCGAAGATATCGTTGATGGGTTTATGCTGTGCAATTGTTTATCAACTGGTTTGGGCGGATATTGTGCGATGACTACCATTGGCGCACTGTTTTAATAAAGTATGTGTATGAAAGCCGTACTGCTTCACTGTAATTTAATAGGGATCTAAGTTTTTCATCTGATTTAATCGTGTTGCAATTTTATACTTTTCGATATACAATTGAATGTATAAACAAACAAATCAACTAACAAAAACTTCCCCCTGGGCACACAAGCTTGAATCAACCTTGATTCAACGTCATGACGTTGAATCAATGTCGATTCAAGGTTGTTCCCAAGCAGCCCTCTGTTCATGTAGTATCTCCTTTTTCTTTTTTTTCTTCTTTGAAATTATAGTTTTCTTTCTTTGTGGAAGTCTCGGTGAAATTGAAACTGATAATCTCAATGTTACAAACAGTGAAATTATCATTTTGGATTTCACTGTTTTAAAAATAGGATTTTCGTGAAATAGTCTTATTTATTTGATAAATAATGACCAAACCTTTTCCGGATTCACATAAATTACTTCACGCATGTTTGCACGTCATTAACATTAAAGACATCACTAAAAGCGCGAAAGTAACATAGTTAACGACGTCAGGCCGTCTAGGTCTCCTGTAGGCATTGTTTCTCAGTAAATTTCTTGAGATCTTTTTAACAAAATTAAATTTTAAGCTATTTTTCAGTTGCAAACTTTGCTTACAACCGATATCATACACATCAAATTTGACGCTAAACGGCTAGGAAGAAAGCAGTGTCTCTGTCGTGATGGCTGACGCGCTGGAATAAACTGAATTATTGCAATTGTAAAGAATGAAAGAAAGTAGCAAGGTACATGCACCAGAGTGAGAGATTCTCCTTGCTATTTCAGTATAAGATCAACTTCTATTTCACTCAGGCACACCAAGCCACTCGTGTAAATTCTGCTTGTGGTGTTCATCCGGTGAAGTAAAAATCGCTCTTACACTCAAAAAGTCAAATATCCTCTATTTCTCATTCTAGTGCATGTTCCTTGCTATTAGCTGTTTTAAAAATACTCGCCATTATATGCCAATTGTTTACATAATTATGGTGTTTATATGTTGCATTTCGCTTTCTGACCAGGGTTCGAGTTTATAAAACTTGAGAATAATCTCAAACTCAAAATAAAGCACACTGATTGGCTGCTTCCAAGCAGCCAATCAGTGTGCTTTATTTTGAGTTTGAGAATGTACTCAAGTTTTATAACCTCCGGGTCAGGACTTGTGCCTGAAGTCTTTTATACTTGACAAGTGCCTTTGTTCGATCCTCTACAAATGACAGATATAATGTTCAGAGAAACAGCATCCAAAAGCGAACGATATTACTTACCAAACTGTAATAACAATGGCTGTAGCGACACCAACTACCACTAGAACAGATATAGCTATGGCTAAAATGTAGAATGCATCTAAACCTGAAATAAAAAAAAAAAGTAACGTGAATGAATGGAAGCTACTGAATCAGACATTCTATCTAAGTTTGGTCGTACTTTTTTCTTTTCTGTCACAGTTTGTTTATTATTAAAATATTGTTTATTTATTTATTTATTTAATTTGAAAATCTTCCCATATCTGGTTGTGGGGGGCGACGAGAGAGGAACATTTTCCCCATAGTTGTCTGTCCGTCCGTCTGTCCGTCACAATTTTTTTGTCCGTTCAATAAATCTGAAACCCTCTGAGATACTTGCACGAAATTAAGAACAAATATAAATCATCTTCAGAAGATTAGCAGAGAACAAGTATTGTAACTCCATCTTCTTTTTCAACGGAATTATGCTCTTTTAAAAATAAACATCTAGTTTTCTACACTTCTGATTGATCAAATTTGATCTTGCTGTTGAATTTAAAATGACTATCACAGATTTATTTGTTTTGAATCAATTTAAATAACTATGCTGTTGAATTTAAATACATCAAAGATATGTCAATTGGATGAGACAACTATTAGGAACCGCCACAGTCGCTTAAAATGGGTAATGAAAAATAAAGACAGCTTACAAAGCAAAGCCCGTCTATTACTAAGACAGCGTACCTTCTTAAAATACATAATATTATTAGTTTATGTTGTCACCATCTTTAGGATATTATAAGATTATGTTGCCACGATCTTTTCAAATATTATTATTATTAGATTATGTTGCCATCATCTTTTAGATATTATTAGATTATGTTGTCACCATATTTCAGATATTATTAGATTATGTTGCCACCATCTTTTAGATATTATTAGATTATGTTGCCACCACCTTTTAGATATTATTAGATTATGTTACCACGATCTTTTAAAATGCATAATATCATTAGATTATGTTGCCATCATCTTTTAGATATTATTAGATTATGTGCCACGATGTTTTAAATTACATAATATTATATGATTATGTTGCCACCATCTTTTAGATATTATTAGATTATGTTGCCACCATCTTTTAGTTATAATTAGATTATGTTGCCACCATCTTTTAAAATACATAATATTATAAGATTATTTTGCCACCATCTTTTAGATATTATTAGATTATGTTGCCACGATCTTTTAAAATACATAATATTATTAGATTATGTTGCCACCATCTATGAGATATTATAAGTTTATGTTGCCACCATCTTTTAGATATTATTAGTTTATGTTGCCACCACCTTCTAGATATTATCAGATTATGTTGCCATGACCTTTTAAAATACATTATATTATTAGATTATGTTGCCACCATCTTTAAGAAGCAATTATACTGTTCACCTTTTATTTGTATTGTAGAGGAAGGGCCGTAACTAATGTTGGTAGAACTTGTGGCCCAACCCCATTGCATGACAATGTTACTGTTAAAATTGTATTAATTGAGAATCTGCCATAATAATGCCCATTGCCCATCAAATAAATTAAAATGGAACAGAGTAAATAGACTGAAAAAAAAAGTTACATGTACTTTCAACGCATGGTTTGTTTGAACTGAATTAAGATTCTGCCAATGTTATTTTATGTCTTACTGACAGAAAGTATTCGAAGTTCAGAAAAAGGATATCACAACAAAAACAGCGACATTAATGTCTCCAGATTAATTTGAGTCAATGAGGGATCAGAATTTGAAAATGAATTTCGAGGTGCTTTTCGAAGACCCGTATTTCACTCAAGTTGTCAGCTTGTGAGAGCCACACACTTCTGACACTTTTATAAGGAACTAGTTGTTACAAAATGGTCCAGTCGCCGCTTACAATTGGTTGATCAGTGAAACACAAGGCTTTGAATATCGCTTTTCACGTTTCTTGACTCTGACTTTAATGCTATGCACTGAAAATCCCATAGACAGTGCAAGGTGGTATTCCACGAACAATTAACCAGTTTTTTTTTTCAAACTTTTTCATCATGAACCACTGCCTGGAGAAGCTGGAATAAGATCCCTGGACTAAACTTTAAAATTTCCCTGAAACGTAATGGTTAGTGATTTGCTGTACTTTTAATTGCAATGGAGACAATTTCAAAGCCACAAAGTCTTTAATATCTGATTTCTTTGAACTGCTGGCTAAATGTCATAAGGTTCATAGGGTGGTTACATGTACAAGGCAAATCCGAAAGTCTAAAAATTTAAGCGCTTGCGCAAGCGCATTTAGCTTTTCAATTTGTCTGTGGTGTTTTAGTCAAATTGGAATAATTCTGTAACGACTGATGATAATCGAAGACCGATTAGTTAATGAGTTTGTCTGAAGTCTTTCTGTGAAAGAATAACGTAGCAATATTTGGAAATATTGTTCTTCAGCTTAAAATTCATTAATAAACTGTGTAATGTCTTTTTCTTTTTTTTGTTCAGTATATATGTCAATGTTAAAATCAGTTATTGGTCCAAACTAAAATTTTTGAAGTACATATATATGCATCAATAGAGAATTAATATAACGAACTGTCTTCAAGTAAATGGCTAAACTTTGGTGGGGAACACAGTCTGTCATTTTCACTTCTGCCTCTCTTCTCAATTGGGGTCAACTCATAAAGGAAATTATTTCCTCCTAGAAGAGAAATTCTTTCCGTCAAGAGTAGATTCCATTTCGGAAGGGCTACGTCATTCAGGGAAAAACATCCATGGAAGTCACAAACGTTGTCTCTCTTTCAGAATATCGGAAAATACAGCTTAACCCACTAATGACGAATGGATTCTACAACCTTTATGAAATGAATGAGTCCATTGATCAGTTTAGGGGTGTCTGGTAAATTTTCAGAATTTTGTAAAATTCTTTTACAGAAATGCTTGAATTTTAAACAAACAGTGGGGACACTGATCAAACGCCGCGTTTTGCGGCGTCTGATCTGGGTCTGCTCTGTTTGCCTGAGCCCCATTTATTAGGCGCTAAGTATGAATGGGTTAATGGTGGCATACCTATACACGTAAATGGTTACCTGCTTGCGCTTCACAAGAATCTGGATGAAAACACTCATCTGGTGGTAATACAATCCCATGAGGCCACATCACATCATTAATGCCAAGTAATCTCCATATGCCATCCTTAGATTGAATAACTTCTTGGATTTTCACATATTTCAAACTGTCAACGTCGAAGTCATAAAGCACAAAATCATACATTATCTCATTGCTAATGTCCACTACAATTTCTCCTGAATACATATGTATAGTTTTATTTCTAAGGTTATGAAAAAGATTGCTATAATCTATACTTGATTTATTTTGATATGAATTCAACGCATAATCAAGAATTAATAAAGAGTCGAGTATAAAATGCTCTTGTAGTTCGGATGCATTTGTTGGACTATGCCACTCATGCAATTCGTTGCTTTCTTGTATAAAGTCTGGATGTATTTCAAATATACTTTCTAATATATGTTTATGATCAGTAGACTGTAAAACAGTGCTATCCTCTGTATGGAGAGTGTATGGACTCATGACGAACGTGAAAAATGCATGGTGAACGTGCATGTTGCGAACGGCTGCCATTTCTAGAAGTCTTGTTCGTTGGTTAAATTCTGTACATAGGAGAATACCTGAAAAATATTGCAAGATTTGTGGTAGCTAGACATGTCAACATTATTTGAGTCGCGACACGACAAAACCAACAAAGTGGTTGTGCGCCCTTCGCAGACTCAGATCAGCCTCGGCATCCGCTCAGTCTGATCATAGTCTTCGCCGTTCGCATGGAAGTAGCTTAGACCCTTAGCTACCTTTTAAGCGCTTAGCAAAGAGTCTTAATTGGTTTGTTTGTTTTCTCGTGTCACGGCTCAATTTTGTTTGTCTCATAATGATAATAATTTGCGGTTCGGATAGCTTAACCGCTTGTATGAGCAAAGATAAAACTGTCATTTTTCAGCGAAGACTCAACGGACAATGTGTTACATTGACAGAAATTATTCAAAGCTTCGACACTCTCACCTAATAAGGTCAATTCGGGTAAATTCGGACAGCGGGTAAATTCGGACAGTGACATTGTTTCCTTTATATGTGAGTTGTTTGGAATAAAACCAAAATTAACTGGGCAAACAGTGAAAATCCTGATGAGACGGTTCGTTATGAGTCGTCTCATCTGGATTTTAACTGTTTGCAATGGTATGTCCGAATTTATTCGCTGTCCGAAGTTACCCGACTTGACCCTAGCTCAGAGTGAGTAGCAATACCGCAATACCAATTCAAAATTTGACTGACGGATGTAGCCATGACTAGCTACTTAGAGAATCAAACATTTAACGTTTTGGCAAAATTTATTTAGTACCTTGAGCAGGTTCATTAGAGAAACAGGGCAGAGACGCCGCAAGATAGGCTCTGCTAGACATCGCACATTTTTTTTTTATTTCAAACAAAAACATACAAGAGACAGAGAGAGAGAGAGAGAGAGAGAGAGAGAGAGAGAGAGAGAGAGAGAGAGAACAAAAACGTATTTTAATACTTTTTTGTTCTCTCTGTCTCTCTTTCTCATTCTCTGTATGAAGGGGTATATGAGTTGGTTATTTTATCTCTGTATTTACTGAAATACACGTGGGCTGAGAAGAATAGAATATAATATTCAACAATGAGATTTTCTAGTCGAGTGTCCATTTCAACCACTTCGACTTTCACCAGCCAGTCGTAGACATCTGCGCAATCAATCTTGCTCAGACCCAATTCCTTCTCTTTGATGACAGATTATCTGTTACATTCCAGGAATCCAATAAACAAGCAAGGATTAATTGCACAACTATGTGCTTATTTGAAATTACATCTGATCACAATTCAATAACATCATTTGTAGGACGTCTCGGCTTAAACAAATTACACGTCGCAGCAAGACTGATGGTTCATAGCAAATTTAAGAAAGTAAAAACGCACCTAATAAAATCAATAGACCAATGGATGGCCTGTATAGATAAAGGTGATATCATAGGAACCTTATTTCTTGACATTCGCAAAGCTTTCGAGCTAGTTGACCACTCTATCTTATTAAGCAAACTTTCAACTTACAAATTTACAGATGCTCATAATTTTTTTTAAATCACATTTTCATTTATTTTTAATGAGAGTATCATTGTGTAATTTTACAATAATCTTTATAAGTGTTCCAAATCTGAGTTGTCAGCTATGCCTATTTTTTATGGGCCTGTCTGGGAGTTGAATACCGAGGAACTCGGCGAGAAGGCGTGATGTTTGGACATTGGCTCCGCCACACGTTCCTTACGCCGAGACCAAGTTTTTCTTGCACCGATTTCGACTACGGACTAGTATTTACAACTCATTTAAGGACTTAGGGTCATATGCAATCGATTTAAGAAACTGTGATTGCGATATGTCGTGAAAATGTTAAAATGTTAAGTTTTATGCAACGGCAGATTAATAATATCCAGATTTGTATTTTCATTTCATGCAATGTATATTGTTAAATCTTTGTATATATGTATATATGTTTCAGAGGGACACATGGTAGACTAGCTAATATAGCTAAATGTGCTTTCCTCTTTAAATACTGTATAAATAAATAAATAAATTATATAAATACGTTTGCTACTTAAGAACAAAGGGCAAATCCTATCTTATATTTCTGATAGCATATTTCAAGGAAGTTATATACGAGTTAGTATGGAGTCATAACTGTTTCTGGAGTTTAAAGAGAAAGTGCGACTGATGGCACGTACATGAGAACATCAAAGATTCAAACAATCACATAACCGAATTTAACTGAGAAAAAAATACACAAAAACAAAAACATTAAAGGTCCATAACTTGTCAGGAGCCCCGGTAGCTCAGTGGGTTAAGCGCTGGCCCCCGCTGCAGGCGGGCATTTTTTCAATCCTAATCGGGGTTCCATTGCACACAGCCTTTCATTATCAGACTCATCGTCCTGATATGAAGTTTAAAGTGTCCTCGAGTTCAAACAAATGATACAGGCATTCTTTCTTGTGGACACTTTTTTCACCATTTTCAATGTAATTTATACGGATATCATTAATTCATTTATTTTCAATGGCAAACGCCCTCGAGATTCTCAAAATAAATGAGGTTATTATACCTATGCTGATAAAAGACGTTGCAAATCTGAAGACATTGGTGACAAATCGAACAAAGAGGCGACATTAAGCAGAGTCATAATAACACACTTTTCTGTATGTAGCTACCCAAAGTCATCCATTTATTTATTATTGGACATTTGCTTTTGCATAACCAAATTAACGTTTCTCTTCCATGTCGCTTGGGAAGTATATTGTCTCTACATTACATTTTATAGCTTATCTGCTTAAACTCAAAGATAACAATCCCAACAAATAAAATACATAAACATCAAATGGCTACGATGGTGCGTGTCCTGGCTCGAGATTATAAAACTTTTTCGTGCTCATCTCAGCTGAGCATGAAATTTTCTCTTTTGATAAATATGAAATGCCAACTAATGTTAGCATTTTCATATTCATAAGCCGAGAAAGTTACATATCGCTTAACTGAGCATGAAAACAACTCTTGAAATGGACAATTCATGACTTTACACTAACATAATTAAGAGGTACACCTCTTATTTTTCCGCTTTTTTTTAAGAAATACGAACAATTTTCGTGACTTCCTGCTTACGTCTCTCGATGAAACAGCCCTTTCAAAAGGGGGTCTAAATTAATTATAAAAGGAAAGACTGCTTCTAAGGCAACTATTTCTCCCTGTAACAGTTGAACCACATTGAGAAAGGTGACATAATTGAAACTGGTAGCGTTGATTCCAAAGCTATTTTACAAATGCTTTTCTTATAAATATGATCAACTTCTGTTATTTGATAATAGCACTAATATCTGATTTTCCATCTGAGGCGCTGTGGTCGAGTAATTAGAGACGCTCGGTTATGGTGCAGAAAGACGCCGCAAGGTCATGAGATCGCGACCTGGTTTCGCCATGCGACGACTGGAAAACTCTGTCAACCCAGCAGTAAATGGGTACATACTTCGAATCAGAGATGGATAAGGCAGCGAAAGGAGAGAGATGGGCTCCACCTTTCATTTGCTGTGCCCAAGATACAGTGGGCCTCTAACCCCCACTGCCCCTACGGCTACTAGGCCACGGGAAACCTTTACCTATACCTGATTTTCATGACATACGCAGGCTCAACCACCCTTTATGTATTCCTGTTTAATTTCACACAAATTTGCATTCATGCAGTCACAATTTATCCAAGGATCTTAAAGTTCTGTATCAAAAACAATGTTGCTCTTTTTTCTCTCGTTTTTTTTTTCTTCCGATTTCTATTTTGTTTTGGTTTGTGTTTGTATTTTCTTTATTCAGTTTCATTTTCTATCATTGCTTTTCGAAATTTATATTACATATTTACTGCACGAAAAATTTGATTAATTTAGCTTGAAAAATGTACACCATGATGTATACATATCATTATATGTTAATAAGTACTTGTGTTTTTGTTCTAACTTTTTCACTTCCTTATGACGAATGTTTGTGTATTTATATGAAATTTCGAAAATACAATGTGTTTAAACCAATTTGGCAATGCATTCTTTTCTAACGGTTATAGGTTAAGACATTTATTTATCACCAATAAAATTTACCTTTCCTCATTTTGTATGAACATGTGCATTTCAAATATAAAGTGTGTCTCATTTGTTTTTTTTTTCGTAAAAATTCTGCTTTTAAATGGCAAGTTCCGTGATATCAGATATGTGTATTTTTCTGTTTTAATTATTATTATTAATTTCATATAAAGTCCGTCTTATGAAATGATAGGCTTTAGTTGATATATATATCGTGAGTTCGAATCCCACACGGGGCATAAAAATATTTTCAGCAAGACAACTCCACCTAGCACTGCACTATCCGTCAGCTCTACCACTGCGCCACCGAGACAACCCCAAAAAAGATTGTTCGAGTAACACTGATATAGGTGGCAGATAATGCAGTGCACGTTGTATATGAGTTCTTCTCAATACATTGCATCTATTCCGTTTGCAAATGAAAACCTGCCGGATGCTCAGGGTACAAGTGAAATTAGATAAATATTAGGTGTTAGAGAAATATAATTTCACACAACAGTACTTTCGGGCTACATAGGATCGAAACTGAAACAGATTTATGATGAAGATTGATATAGAGAGATATAGTAATCAATTATGCCGTTAACTGCTGAAACATATTTTAATGCCCCGTGTGGGAGTCGAATTCATGACTTCGACAACTCCGCCTAGCACTGCACTATCCGTCAACTATACCACTGCGCCACCGAAACAACCCCAAAAAAGTGTTCGAGTAGCACTGATATAGGTGGCAGATAATGCAGTACATGTCGTATATGAGTTTTTTCAATGCGTTGCATCTACCCTGTTCGCAAACGAAAGCCTGCCGGATCCACAGGATACAAGTGATATTAGAAAAATATGAAGTGTTAGAGAAATATAATTTCACGTAACAGAATGTTCGGGCTACATAGGATCCAAACTGATACAGATTTATAGTGAAAATATTTTTCAGCATTTTTTTACATGGAATATCTGAACCATACGATACCGGAGCTTGGAAATATTATACGATTAAATTTAAGATTTAACAAACTTCAACAGATATTCCGGCCCAGGACCATTTTAATGATGCAAGTACATCCAAAAAATTGTATAGTTG
The DNA here is from genome assembly GCA_963989385.1 of Ctena decussata. Lineage (NCBI taxonomy): Eukaryota > Metazoa > Mollusca > Bivalvia > Lucinida > Lucinidae > Ctena > Ctena decussata. Next base: position 36,343,914 of record OZ022513.1, read on the forward strand.
AGAAATAAAGAAGTACCCACTAGGACTCAAACCCACGCCGACTACGACAACTCCGCCTAGCCATTCAGAGACATCAGCTTAACCATTTGCGCCACTGCGCTGTTCTAAAAAGAAGTTTTATGGAACATCGTTAAACTTGATTTCTCTGAATGACCCATCGGATAGGGCTATTTCATTAAGTTCTGGTTATACATGGATTGTTTGGATCATACGAAACCAACACTTGGAAATATTATCTGTAGTGATTAAATTTTAAGATTTAACAAACTTCAACAGATATTCCAGCCCAGGACCATTTTACTGATGCAATTACATCCGAAAAAATGTATAGTTGAGAAATAAAGATGTACCTACTGGGACTCGAACCCACGCCGACTACGACAACTCCACCTAGCCATTCAGAGACATCAGCTTAAACATTTGCGCCACTACGCTTCTCTAAAAAGAAGTTTCTCTAAAAAAAGTTTCATGGAACAATGTTAAGCTTGATTTCTCTGAATGAGCCATCGGATAGGGCTATTTTATTTAGTTGGTCTAACACAATAAGGTATATACATGGAATATCTGGATCATACATGTAAGATACCGGAGCTTGGAAATATTATATGATTCAATTTTAAGATTTAACAGACTTCAAAAGATATTCCGGCCTAGGACCATTTAACTGATACTGATGCAAGTACATCCGAAAAAATTGTATAGTTGAGAAATTAAGAAGTACCTTCTACATGTAAGACTCGAACCTACGCCGACTACGACAACTCCGCCTAGCCATTCAGAGACAGCAGCTTAACCATTTGCGCCACTACGCTTCTCAAAAAAAAGTTTCATGGAACAATGTTAAGGTTGATTTCCCTGAATGACCCATTGGATAGGGCTATTTTATTAAGTTGTGCTAACAAAATCAGGTATATACATGGAATATCTGAATCATACGATACCGAAACTTGGAAATATTATATGATTAAATTTTAAGATTTACCAGACTTCAACAGGTATTCCGGCCCAGGACCATTTTACTGAAGCAAGTACATCCGAAAAAAATGTTTAGTTGAGAAATAAAGAAGTACCCACTGGGACTAGAACCCACGCCGACTACGACAACTCTGACAAGCCATTCAGAGACATCAGCTTAAGCATTTGCACCACTACGCTTCTCTAAAAAAAAGTTTCATGGAACAATGTTAAGCTTGATTTTTCTGAATGACCCATCGGATAGGGCTATTTTATTAAGTTGTGCTAACACAATCAGGTATATACATGGAATATCTGGATTATATGGTACCAAAGCTTGGAAATATTTTCTGATTAAATTTTAAGATTTAGCAAATTTCAACAGATATTCCGGCCCAGGACCAATTAACTGATGCAAGTACATCCGAAAAAATTGTATAGTTGAGAAATAAAGAAGTACCCACTGGGACTCGAACCCACGCCGACTACGACAACTCCGCCTAGCCATTCAGAGACATCAGCTTAAACATTTGCGCCACTACGCTTCTCTAAAAAGAAGTTTCTCTAAAAAGAAGTTTCATGGAACAATGTTAAGCTTGATTTCTCTGAATGACCCATGGATAGGGCTATTTTATTAAGTTGTGCTAACACAATCAGGTATATACATGTAATATCTGGATTATACGATACCGAAGCTTGGAAATAACATATGATTAAATGTATATATTAACTAAAATATATATATATATATATTGATATTTCTGTATTTCTTACATGAACCTAAAAAGACCAGGTCTGTCTTTAAAAAAAAGTGATTTAATGTTTCTGTCATTGTCACTTTCTTTTGTACGAGATTGGCAAAGATAAAAGACAAGGTGTGTCGATTTGTAGAAAGTCGTAAAATATGTCGTAGATGTGTGAGGACGTTTGGCGGTATTTACCATATATTTACATGTATACATGTTCCCAGCCACACCCAGAATGTCACTCAAAAGGCACCTGATAGTGTTCAACTGGCCAATGTAACGACAACTTAGCACTTAGCAGTTGAAAAAGTCCCACTTTGCTGTCGAACAATAAGAAGAACGAACATGCTGGATTTCTGCACAAAATGAATATACAGCTGAAGCAAATGAATGCAATTTATACAAACAAAAAATGTATTCCATTATTTATACCTGTTCTGGAGGTGTCGTCGAAAAAAATATTTTGAATAATGCAATCTTGGATATAATATCCCATCGGGCACTCAATGTTTAATCAACAATGAATCAATGCTGATTCAGCGTCATACGTTGAATCAATTGTGATTCAACATTATGTGCCTGCAGGGATGGTTGTAAACTGGGACTATGACGAGGCAAAGGAGCTGTATGTTTTCTTCGTCTGATGCAGAAAATGCGACTGATTTCGCCATTAAGAGTGTTTAGTTTCGAGAAATAAAGTTACTTAAGAACACTTTACTCCATAAAACTCTCTGTGTTACAGTAAAACTAAACAATGAATTTCCATTCTCATCAACTGAGTTCACATTTGTAGCATTAAAACGATAGAACCTCGAAGACAGACAATCAGATTTCTTTCCTAATTATTGTGTCATATGACAGGAAGTTGCAAATTTGTTTCATCTAAATCAATCACGCAATGTTAGTTTAGTTCTCATAAGCCGGAAAAAAATAAATGTGGAACATAGCGTCGTGATTAATTTGTTTCTTCTTAAATCACGACTACAATGTACATATTGCTTGCTAGTCAAATGCCGTTTTCACAACGAGGGAATGGATGTGTATATTTTTTTCAGTTGGGAGCGTTCTTAAGCTAGACGAGGTTTTATGGTGGAAGCAGAAAAGGTTGTTTCAGGAAAAGTTCCCGCTACTTTCTCGTCCCGAAGCCCACATAGAGTGCGAACTCAAAACCTCTACATTTCTTGATATTGCCTTGTTTTGTTCTGTACGCCCTTTCATAGCGTTCCTCTTCTGTCTAGACCACTGAAAACTTCTTTGAAGATTTATTTAAGATTTGTGGCTAATGACTGGCTTCTTTCAGTACTGAGGTGCCAGCTCATGTTGCTGGAAGGGCTCTGTGGTAACAATCACCTAGGTTTATTACAAAATCATTTTGCAGACTAAGGTACCTTTCAAGTCACTGAATGTCTTTGTTTTTAGTGAATATATAATACCAAAATGACATTGCTAAAATACCATAAAAGTGTTTGCTCCTGATATACATTTTGTACTGCAAATATGTATGTTTCAGAAATTATTTAGTAATACGTAACTATACTCGCTAACGTATATAATATTTCACATTCTATATATTTTGATACAATTTTATTAGTTTGATTTGTTTGTATAAAATTATGATAGTTTCTTTCATTGGTATCAGTAAGATGCTTTCATTCATCAAAATAAAGTATTTTGTTAATTTTTTGTCCTATAAATGACCTGGTAACGTAAGTGACATTAACTCTTAGGAAATAATTGTTTTTCTATAGATAACAATAAAGTACTGTTCCTACAATGGTGAGCTTAATTTCAGTTTAAATGTCAGTTTAGATGAGAATCTATCAATAATAGACATGTCATAATAATGATGCGGTAACGTAAATTACTGCAAAAATACAGTAGTCGGAAGGCAAAAAATTGTTCGATTATAAATGTTTCACAAATATACTATAGTAGAAAACATTTTTCAAGGTGAGAGGCGAATTCATTGTTAATTCACAGACTATAGAAGTAGACGACAACTGGAATTTTAGCAAAAATTGACCGGTTTTACCGCCAATTTTAAAACTCGTCGGTCATCTTGAAAATGGTGGAATTTTAGGTGGCCAACGTTAGTTTTTGATTGCCACACAGCAATTTAAAGGTTTTTGTAAAAGATGGTGCTTGTATCACTATCTGAACTATTTGGTCGTTTTTGGCCTAATCCGCTGCACTATGTCGCCTATGCACAAAGTTCAAGGTGCAGACTGTGACCTTGACCTTTATAGACTAGCAACAAGGCTCTTGCATATAACACATCACCTTGTCAAAATAATCATTTACGCCAAATAATTTTGCAATCCTAACATGCAACTAGACACAAAACTGTTTTCAATGAAGCCTATGCACAAAGTTTAAGTGCTAAATGTGACCTTGACCTTTGAGCTAGTGACATGGTCCTTGCACGTGACACATTGACTTTTTCAGTCGTGGATCACACACTAAGCTGTTACACTATGACCTATGCACCAAGTTTACGTGCACAGTGTGACCTTGACCTTAAAGCTAACAACATGAATCTTGCGCGCAACTCATTGTCTTGTGATGATGATCATTTGTGCTACATAATTGTTTAAATCCCACCATGCAGGACAAAGTTGTGGGCCAGACACAAACATGTTTCACTTTATAGCCTATTCACAAAGTTGAAGTACCGAATGTGACCTTGACCTTTAAGCTAGTGACATGGTTTTTGCACGCGACACATCGTCTTGTAATGATGATTATTTGTGCCAAATACTTTTAAAATCCCACTATGCATGACAAAGTTATGGACCGGACACAAACATGTTATACTATGGCCTCTGCACAAAGTTAACGTGCGCAGTGTGACATTGACTTTCAAGCTAACAACACAGATCTTGCACATTACACATCTTCTTATCATGATGATCAATTCTGCCAAATCATTTTGAAATCCCACTTTGCAGGACAAAGTTATGGGCCGGACACAAACATGTTCCACTATGGCCTATGTACGGAATGTGGCCTTGACCTTTAAGCTAGCGACATGGGTTTTGCACGCGACCATTGTCTTGTCATGATAATAATTTGTGCCAAATAATTTTAAAATCCCACCATGTAGGACAAAGTTATGGGCCAGGCACGATTCTGGTAACTCACAAACAAACGTACACAGGAGAGGACAGGAGAGGTAACTCTATATGCCCTTCCGTCATTTCATGGCGGGGGCATAATATACAATTATTGACTGTGGAGGCATTGGATATGATCTGACATTCGTCAGAAAATATCCAATATTGACCGAGGCGACAGCCGAGGTCAATATTGGTATTTTCTGATGAATATCACATCATATTCAATGACTCCATAGTCAACAATTGTTTTAATATATTACAACTACAAAATTGTTTTTTTTTTTTTTTTTTTTTTTTTTTTTCAGTTAGGATTGCAAATCTGCTTTTGTTGCTTGGTTTGCTCTCAGCGTCTGTGTCAGCCGCCCCATTTCACAATATAGTGTTTAAGGCGTACCGCACACATATGAAACGTTTAGCAGTACTGATTACTTGAGCACGTGATCTAAATTTAGAAACTAATATTCAATGGGGAAAACCCCGGGCCAGTGAATTAACAAAATATTGAATGGGTTGAAATCAGCTCTGAGCCAATGAAAATTGCTTTATTTATAAGTTATATAATAAAAAGTTTTATAACCTTGGGGCCTGGTCTCCAAGCTCAGAATCTTTCAACATCAGCGGAATCTTTACCATGTTTTAATGTCCAAATATAGAAATTCTAGATTACCAGATGGCCAATGTATAGCCTGCCGGGCCCGAACTTACTTATTTAACACGAGCTCTGGAAAACGTTTCTCGAGATGCGTCTCGAGTGTTATCTACCCAGACGGGCTTTGACTTATAAAAGAAGTTAGTTAACTGACATCTATTTTATCAGTTGCCTGATTCAATAATCGCAGTTATGTCTTAATTGACATTCGGTTTTCTAAACTAGACAGCCTTTATATAATAAAATTCGACTGGGGTCGTATGAAAAGATACGTATAAAGATACATGTACTAACAGAAAAGTCTTGGATCAAAAATGTCCTTCCTCGCAAGTCTTTAGTTTTCACTGTTCAGATTCACTCCCCAACGGTCATTCATTGTTTTTATGCGAACAGAGAAGATTCTGGTTAGACTGCGAGGGTTGACATGGGCTTCAGGTTTGCGAATCAGGAAGACACTTTTCACGAGACGAAGCCCATTTAATTTCCTCGAGTTTCATATTCCTGAAAGAGCGCTATTTTTCAATACAATGTCGTTCTGTGATAATGAGTTAGGACAGATATATAGCATCTTGCCATTTAAGTGACAGAAATAATTGTCGCACAAATTTAGTTTTTATGAGTTATGCGCACTGGTTTTATATTTATGGATGTCTGTCGTGGTCTGTTCGGAGCGAAAAGATACCGTTAACTTCGAAAAGCCAAGGACTGATATTGCATGAATATGTGACCATGGACTGCGCCATATTACAAGTCTGAAATGATGCAGCCGATAAATTTGGATCAGGATCAACCAGGCTGAGACACGAAACAAAATTATCGCCGTTGTATGGTGGGTACATAGGTACACCACTACATATATTTTTCCTGGAATTGGTTTTTTAAAGGGAGGCAACTTAAGTGATTTTTCTGCTACCCCAGACGACGAATCCCTTTCAAAATGGGGCCTAGTATTGAAGGAAAAAAATCTAGACGAGCACCTTCTTTCCTTATAGAGTGGACCTCCATCTCTATGAACAAATATTTCCTCTAACAGTTGACCCCAATTGGAAAGAAAGGCACAGATGTTAACAAAACATGACCGTACTCATTTCTCTGAAACTGCTATAACTTATAATACTGAAGCAAATTCAAAGTATTTGTAAATGTGTTCAGTCCGCATGGGGGCTAGTTACATGTAACCGATAAATTATCAACGGAAAACACATACATCATACAAAAAACACATAGTACAAGTATATCGTCAGCTGCGGGACTTGGTAAGTTACGAATTATTTCAAAATGCTTCCATTCGGATGGCTCACTCTGTTTTTGTGTAAATGAGTAATTAAATGCATATCAATTAAAACAACTACCAATCTCTTATCTTCATTACTGACATAATTCCTTAATCCCTTCACTAATGTTTAGTTGTAATGGTATTAAAATAGACGCTTGGCTCTCTGTGTTGGTTTGTAAATTCGAACGTGCATAGTAAACTAATTTTACAATCGGTCTAGTATTCTTTCCAAAACGCGATTGGGCTGACGAAGAATAACAGATAAAAACTATTATTAAAAAGACATACGATGGACTAAATAAAAAGAATCAGTAATAAAAGCATCGTAAACGACTGCGTAATACCCCGCCACTGCAAACCAATACCCCGTCTTCTATCTTTTATAGATTTTTTTTTATCATGACATGAACCTCATGAACAGAATTTTTTCATAATTTTATACATGTATAAAGCTCTGGGGCAGGGGCAGGTAACCTATGTGGACTTAATACTACTTGTAACAGAAAGCTTATGTTATTTTAATCATTTCTATGAAATTTCATCAAGATATACCGAAAATCTGATTTAATATTGATTTTTTCATGATTTCATACATGTATACAGCATGTGTCAGGGGCAGATAACCACTTGGGGACAAAATTTTGATCAAGACATAAAGCTTATATCAAAATGATAATTTGTTACAAGTTTCAGAAAAATCCCTTTTGACTCTAATTTTATACATTTTTTTTCATTATTTCATACATGTATATAGCCCTAGGGCAGGGGCAGATAATCCAGGTGGACAAAATTCTGCTTATAACTGAAAGCTTATGTTACTTCGATCATTTCTGTGAAATTTCATCAAGATATTTCAAAGTGTAAAAGAACTACAGACCAAAAACTGTTTTTAAGACCATGAAAAGGGCAATAACTCCATAAGAAGACATCGAAATTTGCCCATTAACAATCCCAACCGAGATCTTCCCAAGACCAATGCACATGCCATTTATGAATAAAATCCGTTAATAAATACTCAAGTTATCGAACGGAAACGAAGTGCTCACGGACGGACGGACGGACGACCGGACGGACGTACGTACGACGGACGGACAGACAAACGGACAGCTAGCGGGAAAACATAATACCCCGCCACTAACGTGTGGCGGGGTATAAAAACCTGATGTCTCATAATGTTAATATTAATAAATGAGCCGCGATACGAGAAAACCAACAAAGTGGCTGTGCGCCTATCGCAGACTCAAATCAGCCTGGGTATCCGCCCAGTCTGATCAGAGTCTCTGCTGCCCGCAAGGAGGTAGCTTAGACCCATAGCTACCCTTTAAGCGCTTAGCGAAGAGTCTGATCAGACTGAGCGAATGCCCAGGCTGATCTAAATTTGCGCTGGGCGCACCACTTTGTTGGTTTTCTCATGCCGCGGCTCAAATTAGCCTGTTAGAAAGGAAGGAAACCACATGAACGACAGCTGATAAGTAATTCTGGCACATGACTGAACAGAGTCTAACCATCTAATCGAGAGGATCCATCAGTTAATCGTTGTTCTCTAGAGGGGATCATAGATTCGAGAGCCAGGCTTGGACCTCCTTAGCGGTTAACCAGTACTGTGCACATACTTTCGCCAGTAACTGACAGTTATCTGCCCTTCTAGAATCAGTGGAAGGGGAAGAATCAATCTCCACGAAGGTATGTTAACGTTTTCGAAAATGTTCTATTAATAGCAGAGATCCCTAGAGGAAGCAGTTTTGGCATACTGCAAAGTAAGTATTTGCCGGATTTTATTACGTAGAGAAACTTTATACGGAATGTCTATCAGCAAACAGGATGTAACAAATTTGTATCTTATAAATCAATCAAGCATCATTGGGTTCATTGGGTAAAGTATTCCAGAACCTAAATCTCGGTCAAACCATTAGAAATGTCGCTAACAAGCTGAGGCTATGCCACCACATGCACATAATATTACAGTTTTCATCACAAGAGTTATGTACCGAAAAGCACGTAACACGTAATTTCTAGGACATCAGTATAAGGCTTTTTATGAGAAATGTGTGGCGACACAATTTTATTTAGTCGAAGCAATTGAAAGTAGAATGAGAAATATTATGACGGGTTCACAATTAAAACAGTACATAAGCGGATTATTTTGTGTTTTTGTGCGATTCATTCTTGCGCACACGGATTAAAATTAGTCTGAATGGATACCAACCCGTGCATGGTCTACCATTTTCTCATACGGCAACGACTTCTATATGATTCCCGTTACAACCTTCCAAGATGAGGGATACTTTTGAAGGAAAGAATCTTTTCCTGGTGGGATAAAACGTTTGAGAGAAACTCTAATGAAGTGATCCGAGTAAAGTCATGCTGAAAGTCACTGATCTATAATAGGCTCAAACCGCAATCTGAAAAGGTTATTGCTAGAGGACGGGCTTGGTTCAGAGCTGGAAGAAGCACCACAGAACAGATCTTCAACCCCAGAATCCTGTATTAAAAGTGCATACATCATTAGCAGAATCTGTACCATGTCTTCATAGATTTCAAAAAAGCATTTGACAGGGTATGGAATGCAGCCTTATGGGCCACCATGCGGAGAGTACAATATCAATGCAAATCTCGTTCGCGCCATTGAGCACCTCTATGACAAGGTTATAAGTGCAGTTCAGATGAATGGCAGCACAAGAGAATGGTTCAGAAGAACAGTTTTAGTTAGGCAAGGATGTCTTCTCTCACCTTCCCTCTTCAACATTTTTCTAAAAGGGATCATGTCTGATGCTCTGGAAGAAAATGATGGAAAGGTGAGCTTATGGGGCAGAGATATTACCAATCTGCGGTTTGCCGATGACATTGATGCTCTTGCTGAGGAATAGCAGAAACTAGAAGCCCAAGTCGAAAGTCTTGACAAAACCTGCACAAGTATAAAATGGGAATAAGTGCTGAGAAGACCAGGCTAATGACAATCAGCGCCAGCGGCATCCAGAGGGAGATCAAGGTTAAAGGACAGAGGCTTAGAGCCATTGTCTCAGATTTAGGCCCAAAACCGGAGGTTCTCTCAAGGGTTGCACAAGCCACTACAGCGCTGACAAAGCTGAAGCCAATATGGAGAGATAGCAACATATGTCTTGGATCAAAGGTGAAACTGATATGCTCCCTTGTCATATATATTTTTCTGTATGCCTGTGAGTCATGGACCTTGACAGAGGAGCTAGAGAAAAGAACACAGGCCTTTGGGATGAGATGCTACCGAAGGCTACTGAACATTTCGTACTAGGACCATATATCCAAGCAGCCATTGGAGATAATGATGAACTCATGACCTTTGTCAAGAAACGGAAACTGAGGTTGTCTGGCAACGTCTCAAGGTCTTTTGGTTTAGTAAAGACAATTCTGCAGGGCACAGTGAAAGGAAAGAGAAATGGAGGTAGACAGAAGAAGAGGTGGGAAGACAATATTAAGGAATGGACAGGGATGGATTTCGCTAGCTCAACTAGGGCATTTTGTACAAGACAGGTCTAGGTGGAAAGGGATTGTGGTAGAGTCATCTGTGTTGCCCCAAGGTTATGAGATAGACTAGACTAATGAAGTGGGAGGCAATATGTTTTTGGAACAAATTACCTCCCCTGACATCCCATTCATTTCTGAAGTCTCTTGCATGTATATACCGGTATACTTTTGCATGCACATCAGGATGTCCATAATTCTGTTTGTGTGTGAAAATAGCCCCTATGCACGGCTATTGCATAAATACCACAGGATGAGCTGAGGTTGTCATTCACAGTTTCGCACTTTTGGCCGGGGACAAAAATGCTAATATTTGGGGGTAGGCTTGTATCTGGGGCTCATTTGGTATGACACAGACTATTAGGTTATAAATATAGGGTTCGAATGATTTGGGTTTCTAATCAAGCTCTTCAGGGCCTGCATGGTTTGCCAAAACACCATTTTAAGGGACACTATACGCATAGATGGATTAGTACATTTTTCTAATTCTAAAATTATTGCCCTGTGTATCAGATGTAATTATATATGACTTTTCCACAGTCAGTTTACCCTTGATTCTACGTTAAAACATGGGCTTTTTTGGCAAATGTGCTCCCATTTCTCAGCACTCACATAATATATATCACACTGAATCGTAGCTGCAATGACGCAGTGAACCAATTTGCATCTAAATCTGATGCAAAGATCGCAATTAATTAACATTTTATTGCCTTCTCGAACTAAAAGCGGTCAATAACAAGGGTGTTAGAAAGAGCTGGGACATTCTTGGAATATATCATGCTTTTATTAGATAAAAGAAACTGGATAAAGATACTTAATAATAAAGCAAATTGTTTTGTACCCAGAAATAAGACAGCGGTCATGCATATACACGTATGCAAAAAGTAGATATTATAATAAATAAACAAATATTAAACAAATAAATAACAAAAAGACATCATAATGGCTTAACATTGGTATTTATATTCACTTTTTATATTTACTTATCATTGATGCAGCTAACTTTGGCTTACTTAGTGAAATAGTATGATCTAGGCAGTCTCTGTCAGACTACGTTTTAACGTCTAATATACCGTGTTGAACCAATACATATGCATAGTTTAATAATTATATTCTTAAAAAAAATGACAATATTCGACGTTCGTATTTTTAGATGCATTCTTAAGTCCCTATAGAGATGAGCACAGAAAACTTTGCTCATAATCAAATCAGTTTGATTTTGAACAGAGTATATTTTAAAAAGAAAATGTGGCTTAGTTCGCCGTTCACACGAGTAAAGTTAATTTGCCCAGGTAACTTTGACGATAAATCTTTGTTTGTGTGAACACTGCAGCAAATATACCATTGACAAAGATTCTTTGTTATATTTTTTGTGACAAATAACTTGATCCTTGTAAACGTTTGGCAAAGTTTCTTTGCTGAAGTTTCTATGGCAAAGAAACTTTGCTCGTGTGAAAGAAGCTTTAGTGTCGCGCTTTTGTTTAATATTACATCGCTCGACGGGGAACCGGAAAAGGAAAATTGTATTTCTTGAGCGATTCATCATTTTTCAAACCATGTTCTCCCTACTTTTTGCAAGTTTTCTGGAATCAGTATATGCACATTAACCCACACTTATTACCAAAGGTGTAGATTGAAGCGTTTTTCATAATGATTTGTGTTTAGACGTTTTCTTTTGCTGAACAAGGCGGTACTTCTGTTGTGATTCCTCTATGTTACACGTTGCTGTGTTCGCTTGTCTATGGTCTCAAGCTGTCTGGTCACCCATTCTGCTTTCTGTTTTCTTTTGTAATTTAAAATATAAATTAGGTAAAATAGATATTGGTGTTGTTTTTAATTAGGGTAGCTGAATGACCAACTGTTTCGGAAAGAGCTGCTCATTCGCTTTACCGTGCGTGTCTTTTTAAGGCGGCAGGTCTGTTTTGGTTCTTCTTGGTTGTTTTATGTGGTGTTAGTTGCTATGTCTGTTTTTGTTATATTGTTTTTTGTTAAATTGTTTGTGTGTTGACCACCTACATGGGAAATGGCTGTTCACATGACTGCCGCTGATATTGTCTTTGGATATGACGAGTTTTGTGTTGTCTCTTTCCCACATGGTGTCCTGGGTTGAATCTCCTGAGAATTTTCCTTCTACATTTGTGTCAATCTTTGTGTGTTTGCTTTTTTGCCTTTTGGGTTATAAGAGCGGGGTGTGGGATTTTCTAGAGAGATTGTATTAATTCCTGACCTTTGCCTATCTTTTTACTTTACCACTGGTAAGACTATGGAGACTTTAAGGTAGCCAGACATGCAAACTTGGTAATGCAGAATGGGATAATTCCGCCTTTTTGTGATACCAAACGGACTAAATGAGAGTATAAAGTTTGTGATTTTAAACGAAAGCTCCTCGAATTCTGCATATATACAGAAACTAAAATTACGGATAATAAAGTCAATGCATTATATGCACAGAATCTACCTATTCCACACAGACCACGAATCGTCACGAATTGACAAATTTAAGAGTTCGTAGCTGAATCGTAATCACTTCGTGAAGTTCTTAACTGAGTCGTATATATTCGTAGTCAGTTCTTGCAATTCTTGAGCAATCGGGAATTCGCGACAAAAGTTTTGAGCTGTTCAAAATTTTGGCCACGAACTCCCGTTTCCAAAAAATCGTAGTTAATTCGTGCGGTCTTAGTCATCGTAACTGAATCGAAATCGATTTGGAGGCGTTCGTAGGTGTTCTCAACTCATTCGGGGATTCGTGAATGTCTACCTTGATGCGTTTAAGCACAGTGAAAACTCTGGACGCATGTATGTATCTACCCAGCGGGCAAATGACGACGTACTGACGTCGATGAGACGTCACTACGTCGCATTGACCTTAGTACGACGTCGTTACGACGTCATGTGCCTGGTGGGTACAGACTTCATTTTGTGGCCGTAGGTTCCGATGATTCATACTTAATATGTGTGTACAGCAAAGGATCTGATCAGGCTTTGGGCCTTTCTATACATATCTTGAGAGAAAATCCCGCGAATTTTCAAGAATAGTCACGTATTCATTCTTATTCGTACCGGATTCGTAACTGCATTCGGCGTATTCTTAACTGATTCGTAACTAATTCTAAACGTTCGTGCTGTATTTCCAAAGAGATTCTTGTAATTCGTACTGAATTCTTGACCATATTCGTGCGAGTCCAGCCGAATCCAGTCGAATCCTACGAATATTCGTAACTGAATGGTACTTGTATCGTAACTGAATCGTACAGCATCACGAATTGGACCAGAAAATTTACAATCGCCACGAATCCTAATATTTATCAATTCGTGGCGATTCTTTGGGATTCATGGTCTGTGTGGGATAGGGGCAATAGGGGCATTACATGTATCATACTAACGCTTTAAATTTTTACGCATTTCATCAAATAGACATCGGTCTATATACCGCGCATACTGAGTCTTAAATGTCCAAAGAACTCGGAAGGACAGCAATGACGGTCACGTAAACATTCTCAATAAAAGGACAGATATGTCTGAGCAATAAGTGCACTTTCAGATGCATACTTTTTACTTTTACACTGTTTACCACTTCATCTGCAGCTTATAGACGCATTACTGCACTGGCTAACCAAATTGTTCATTTTTAGGACAATTCTGATAATTATTTTAGGTGTCTCAATTTATACGGTAATGTCTGAGTGACAAACCAAATAAATGTGTACACTTTACATATCATGTCGATGGACATCTCTAAAAGCAAAGCAGTGTAACAAATGTCATTGTGACCTATTGGATAGCACCGCGTGTCTTCTTTCTTCTTTGTAATGACACTTTCAATGATACTCGTAGTATAGGGTAGAGATACCTAAACTTTTATTATTGTTTTTGGGTCAGTCGCTGTTTCTGATTCCAAATCTGGTTCATCTGCACAAAGTTAAGTTCATAGACAAGCAAACTGCTGTTTCATGTATTAACACCACCATGAGGGTTATACCAATTTGCGTACTTGCTGTCGAATGATATGGTAGTGTGCAGAGTGCCTGTCGACCAAGAACTCGGTCGACAGCATACAATAACGGTAAATGATACAATCGTAAATGACCGTCGACCGAGCTGATACTGCTGTCATCCCGATCTGGTACAATGTACTGTGCAAAGTGGCTGTCGACCAAGAACTCGGTCGACACGATACAATAACGGTAAAACGATTCAATTGTAAATGACTGTCGACCGAGATGATACTGCCGTCGTGTATCTCGACCGACACCGTCTTTTGCATGTATGGTAACTGATTCGCTCGGTCGAGAGCACAGATAGGGAAATCGGTTCCATCCCTGTGACCTAATATGACTTATTCAAAACAGAAATTATAAAATATTCCGATTTTCTATGCTTTACAGTTACAACTTTATTCGAAGATGTAGCTGTGTGTCCTTTGTACATGTAGCTACGTGGTGTCTGAAATGAGATTCAACTTTGTTATTTTTCGCGTCGCCGACGCGTATAATTTCGATATTGTTCCACATTTCACAAAATTTCATTTGTCAAGTAACACGTATTTCAGATTATAGCCAATAATATCAAAGGGCAAGGAATATTTAATCTTCGTTTTTTCCCGTCGCATGCACTGTGAATACTAGCACTCTGTCATATATTAATTCAAAATGTTTCTCTTGTTGGAAATTTTACAATAGAAAACAGACGCAGATATTCAAAAATTTCTTTTTTTCCGACGTAGATCTACTTTTGATTTCTACTTTTAGTTTAATACACACAAATGAACAGTGCACCATGTTGGTACCTACCAAAATACTACTATACCTACCAAAATACTACTATACCTACCAAAATACTACTTGAGATATGTTAATACCTTGAAATTTCAGAAGCTTTTATCTACAACTAGCATAAAATTGTTAAAACAGCTAAGTAGGTTTGTTTATGAAGTGCTAAAAAAGTTTTAGTCCCTGTTAAGTTGTGTGTGTATCTCAATATGTGTATGCCATTCTTGTTAGATTAGTATTGAATACCTCATATGTTGTGTAATGCAATCTGAGAGAAATAAAGTTATGTTATATTATGTTATGGTAACTATTTTGAAATCAGGTCAATTTCAAAATTGACCGCAGTCCATTTTTTGAATTCTTAATTGGACAGTCCCCAATTTTTAGATAGGTCACTGTCGCTACCCATTGTCAAAATTACGGTTGCGGGTACCTACCGACATAGCTTACTTGAGTCATATTCAGGACAGTTATTGTCAACTCTTCAACTAAAGATATAATTACAAAACACACTTCCAATTAATCTGCGACGATTATCTTTTTCTTTAAGATTTTTCTGTTTACACTTAAACCTTTTAAAGTGGTTTGTAAACGAAGCTAATCTCTACCTGTAACTAAATATTTAGTACCAATTCTCTGTAAGCACCAGACTTTTCAAGAAACGCAAGGTCGGAAGTTCTTCTTCAAACTTTCTCACATTGTGTGTAGTCAAACAAAAGCAAATAATTGGCATCGCATTTTTTCGTTTGCCATCTCGTTGCCATGGAAACCGTGTTTTTCTGTTTTTGCAGAAAAAATGCCAAAAAATTCAATAGAAATTTGTGTTTTTCGCTCTTGTATATAGCCGAGAATAGACAAGGCTTGATCAAAAACTCTTTAAATCTATAAAGTAGGGACTTATGTGACTAACATGAAAGATCACAACAACTTTGTTCGAACGTTTTTTTGTATACCTTCTGGTCCTCAATGGTGGGTGGGGTAACCAGATATCGCAAAACACAGCTTTTAGGCATTTTAAGCATCGCGTTTCAAAAACGCACACTTCTATGACACATTTGCATACTTTAACATAAAAGACGAGACTTTCAATGTTTGGAAAATGAAAACAAACAGAGTGGGGCAAAGCTGACTTCAGACCGTAACCATGGGAACAAGTCATACTCCATGCAAAAAAGTAAAAACAGAAGCTTATACTGAAACCACACTTTTATAATCAAATTAAATGCATTGCAGCTATAAGTACTGGTCCAAATGCTGTAGAAATATTAATTCTATATGGTTTGGTTAGAGTTTGACACTTTAAGGGCTGAGCGTCCCATTTATATTCATTTAAAGGGCCCAAAAAGGGGCAAATTATGGTCAAAATTACCATACAGCACTCATTGTCTCTAGGAATTAACAAAAAGACAACGTGGGTTACTTTTAAATTTGTTATGAAATTATTAGTTGGACATAAACTGATTGATTGATTGATTGATTGATTGATTGATTGATTTGATGCTTAACGTCCACGGTAAACAACTATGGTCATGTCGGGACGGCCAGTTAACCGAACCACACTATTCCTGGGCAGGCTTAGACCTCCTAAGCGGTTAACCAGTACCAAGTGCACATACTTTCGCCAGTAACTGACAACTGCCCGTAGGGGAAACGAAAGTATGTGGCCAGACCAGGTTTCGAACCCAGGGCCTCTGACTTATGAGCCAGGTGCCCTACCGATTGCGCTATGCGGCCCGGTAAACTGATAGAAAATGTGGCATTAGGGATCCCTACATGTCTAGGCATAGAGTCTATAGGGGCCCAAAAAGGGGCATGTTGGAAAATATTCACCGCAATTTAAAAATAATTCTTCGCAGTGGAACACACTACAGCTGCATTTGTCAAGATAAAAGAGGTTGAAAAAAACAACAGCCTTATAGAAACCACCAGTAAACTTGCATTCAAGGGACTGGGAACCCTATTTATAATAATTTTAGGGTCCCGAAAAGGGAAAAATGGTCAAAATTACCACATATCACTCGTTCTCCTTATCAATCAGCAAAAGACAGCACTGGCTACTTTTAAATTTGATATGACAAATTTAGCTTAACATATACTGATAGAAAATATGGCAAAAAAGAGCCCAACCTCCCTAGGTATGGCGATTATAGGGGCCGAAAAGGGGTTAAATTAAAAATATACACCCAAAATAATGGTCGTTCTTCACAATAAAGCATACTACAGCATTTTAAAAGATTTGTCAGTGATTTTATGCCTTACGAGTTCGAACTTATAGTTTGGGTAATTTTACCACTTCTTCTTTGTGTTCTTGTTTCCATACAAATCGGCTTGCTTTGCATGCAGAGTTTATCATTATCAGAATGATAACTTTTAATTTTAATGACAACATAAATCTTATAAACTATCTGCATCACAACATTCGAATTCTTTGAACATCTTAAAAAGTGTGTTTTGCCGGTTCGCTAACCATAATCGCGCGCAAGCACAAAAACTTGAATAACTATCAGTGTGTGTTCTAATTAGCTGTGACTCAGCGTTCGATTCTCGATGATTCGGTAACTGAGGGCAATATCTGAAGCTCTAAATTAGATTAAAGCAATGATATGAATTAAATGTTATTTGTTATGCAGATAAGGTAATCCAATCTGTGTGTTTTATAACAAATGAAGTAACAAAGAATCTGACATTTAATAACTCAAGCAAATGGAATATAACCGCTTTGCTGAGTCGTGCAATAAAACGACTTCGTCTGAGGATTTGATTTCGCAAGTGTTCAAATTCAACATAGAGGTATCGCGTTTTCCAAATCTATGCATTTGTTGATTTTTGTTCTCATGATTAAATTTGTTTATATCAAGAGCGTAAGTTTCCTTCCCTATCTGATGAGAATTTATTCGTAGCAGTCAGTTCAAGATCAGTCAATGCAATGCCCAGTGGGGACACACGATTGAGCCAACCTTGATGCAACCTTGATTGCACGACGTTGAATCAAGGTTGATTAAAGGTTGACTCAACAGTGTGTGCCTCATGGGTGGTCAGACTCAATTTCTGTAACTCACTAGATTCAAATTTAAGGTAGATAACATATAGTTATGGTTAGGTAATCAACTAGCCATCTCTTGTTACAGCAAGAATATAAATTGGGAAAAAACACCAGGAAAGTTCAAGCGGCCTAAAACACCGGAAAAAGGAGGAAATGAAAGCAATCATCATAATCGGTAGTATGTACAAGGGTTGATCCAGAAGTAATGTCACTGTGTTCATTGCGCGATTATTCATCGTAGCATTATTATAAAATTTATATCAAACTACGTTGTAATTAAGAACTGATTAACTAAATAAATATAAAGTTGGAATCTTTTTCCGTTCCAATTATATAGACGTTCAAACTATGCCACCGACGTCATCGTGCCGCACGTTAGAATAACGTAAATTACAAGAACATAATTTCAAAGGCAATCGTAAATCAAATTCAAACGAACGCGCCAAGACAGCTGAAAATTTGACACGATGACGAAATATATTTCTGTCGCCCACTGTTCAAACTCTAATACCGTCATTGCAGTTTGAAGTTTGCTAGTAAGTATTAATGCTTGTTACTGCCGAGTAAAAAGAATTGATTCCTGACAAACGCGTCAGCATATATTTATGCGCTTTTGCCACAAATTAGGAATATCATCACCAGAGACTCTAGAGCTGTTTCGTTAGACATGCGGTGATGTAACAGTGATTTTGAGGCTTATGTAAAGGTTGAATGATGAGTCGCTAGAGGATCGTCTGAAAACCGGAAGACCTTTATGTGCAATGTAAGACAATAACGTCTCTCTTGTTGGACCCCATATCTGAAGATCGATGTTCTGCAATTCGAATATTATGTAAATTCTTGAACATGAGCTGCGGGGCTGTTCAAATAATATTGAAAGATAATATTAACATGGATGGAGAGACATTGGTGCTATCCTGGAACAAAAAATATTCTACTTTGGACATGACACAATATCGAAACTTCGTCTGGTCTGGAACGTCAACTACGTCATTGACGCGCGACACGTGTCGTTACCATTCCTTCTGTCTATGTCGGTATCTCAATTTCTGTGCATTATATTTTTATGATATTTCCAGATATCAAATAAATTAAGGTACTTGGATCCGACATTTTGTTGCTCTCTTTTTATTCTAGAAGATTTTATAGCTGAAGTAACATTACTTCTGGATCAGCCCTCGTATATATACATTCTCGACAACAAACACACTCCAATGCAGAGGAACTGTACACCAGTACATCAAACAGATATTCTTACGAAATACTTATAAAAAAATCTACCTTTAAAAGTTTTCTTCTTTCAAATTACGAAAGAAAGCAAAGCATAAACCGTAACCCCTGAGAAACGCATCTTTTATTAACGAACCAACCATTGTCATTCTTTATCAGCTCTCTGATGTCTGCTAGAGGCTAGGTAATGGCTTAGTTGTATGTGCCGTGACGTCACAGAATATAGGGAACACTCATGGTTTTTCATGCATTAACGTTTGCCAGGTCCCGAGGGAGATGTTGACAACCGAGGCCGAAGGCCAAGGTGTTCAACATCTCCCAAGGGACCTGGCAAACGTTAATGCACTGGAAGAAAATGTTTGATCGCTGTTATTGCATAAATTCAACGAAATATTCATTAAAATTTGCGAAAAATACGGCACTTGATATTTTGTCACCGTTTGACAGCCAACGCGCCAGTGCATTTTTTAATAAATATCCGTCTTACTGGCCCGAGAGCATCAAGCTTTTCAAAATGGCTGCCATCATCCTTTTCAACCTCAGTATTTATGAAAACTGTACAAGATGAGCGTTGCGAATTCATCAACCAAAAAAGCAAATACCTTGATCAAAGCAATAATTTCCATACAGAAGCTTAGGATACATGTTTTCTTTAACACTTATTTACTCTCCATTTGGCATCGTAAGAATGAAGACAACATGGCTTTGAAATCTGTGTCAATAATTTAATATGACGTAATAAGAGTACAAAGCATGATGACGTCATAAGAATAAACTGGTAGCACGCGACCAATTATTGTAAATTAACCGAAAGGGGAGAGGCAAGAGTGCATGGCAGAATTATTCTAATGGCCCAGCCACCACCAGTACTATACAATTGTTGATATTTAATGTAAGCAATAATTCTCAATTCAACTTTTGCTATTGAATGATTCAACATACCCTTCCCTTAAAAATGCAAATAGAAATTACAACTTGAATGTATGCTTATTTATTTTTGGAGTGATTTATATATGGGCAGCCAATAAGCCTTAAAACTGAAAATAGCATAAATTTACACAAATCATTTTGATAGGAAATCAGCAAACTGGCTGCAACTGTCCCAACATTCATTTCTCATCCAAATACCTTTAAAGTTACTCTTACAAATAATTTTTGCTTGGTGAAACTACATTATGAGATAACCACACAGTCCAAGTAAATATTATACACCCTATGTCATAATGGAGGAAATTTTAGATATGCCATTTCCAGATTCCAAATGGTCAAATATACCTTTATCAAAAGTTTCTATGAGTTCAAATAAGACTGATAATAACCATTAATATCTTGCCTGAAACAGTGTGAAATATTAATATTTTTTATCATGTAAGTTTTACAAATTTGATAACTTTCTGTTTGCCTTGGCATCATGAAACTGTATTCTGACAGGAAATTAGTTAGCATGACTTTGTTCGAGTCCTGCTTGTAAATAATAACAGGATTTATATGAACATTAAACTTTAATATAACTTAGAACATGGTTTGTTGAAAATACTATTGTGCACCAATCAATGCAGTGTTGCACACAGCATGTGTAGTCTCACTTTAAACATTAAGTACCTCGGTACCATGGCATTCCTGGCTACCGCCAAATTTGAGGGCCGATACAAAGGCTGAGATAATTCTGTCCCGCCCTACACGAGGTGATCTCGGCCCTACGCGTGACTTTTAAAACAGGACTAGACAGCCTTTTCTGACGGGGCTATAGTGGTTGGGCCAAATATCTAGTATCAAGGGCAATACTAGTGAAAGTATATGATAAAACGCTGTATTGACCAGGTGTGTGACGTCACCAGATTATGGTCTTTACTTTAGTGATTTAGCCTTGCCATACCAATTAGTATAAATCGTATTTCTTAACGCAGAGAAGTAATACATAGACACAATCCTATTATCTGTTTCTGTTTCATAATTATCATTCTTTATTCTAAAATTACTTTTTGAACGCATTTATTATTTTTTTTTTACTCTTTTAACGGTCGTAGGAAGGGCACATCTTATTATCATTTCGCAAGGATTTACTGCCATCCTTCAAGGTTATCTCAAGAAATAACCGAAATCACAGCTGGAGATGCCATAAATCAAGAAACAAGACCTACACCACTTATAACCTGCTAGCTGGGATAAGTCTGGTAGGTTTTTCTAGGAGAGTGTGTTTAGCATGCTGTGTTTAGTTATAAAATATGGACGAGAATTGTTTATCTTTAAGACATGAATATTATGCTGCACGTACTGCTATATGTAGCAGGATATTAGAATTAATCCTATCTGTCTGACGTTAATCTGTCTCTTTAATACAGAAATGCCTATTATGGACGCAATCTCAAGGGCTTGGACTTGCACGCATTCCTATGGTAAACTAATGGCATTTCATGAGCAAAAAAGGCAATAAAGTGGTACGCTAAACTGATTCTACGGCGATAAATCCTTTAAAGCGTCACAATAGTGCTATGTCAGACTGACCTATAGCGAATGAGACAAAATGCAACGGACCAACAATACATTTACATGACATGTAATTTTCTTATTCACTTAAGGTACGCGTGCACACATCTATGCTTTCGACCATTTTTTACAAAAAGGAAACTTTAATTCGTGATTGATTGTTTAATTTTCTGTAGGACAAAGCCCGTCCAAAAAGGGGTCTACTCCTAAAGGAAAAAGTCTTTCCTTCAGTAGTTGAGCACCGTTCTGAAAGGAGGCAAAACAGAAAAATATGGCAGAGATGCTTCACCTGAAAGTGTACTTATTCACCTTACAATGTCTAGATACAGTCTCTTCTCTTTCCGTATGTTTCTTTTACAACAAGAGAAGCTGAAACATGTAGATGAGGGACTACTCTTGATTATAATCAAGAGCTATCACGGTTATTTTAAGCAAGAAGTCTTAACAGTGAGAGTATCATTCGGCAACCGGATATGGAAGCGAAAAAGCTGTGCAAATTATATCTTGATATAAGATATAGGGTACACCTGCGTAATTTTCAGCCATTTAACGAAGGGAAGGGGGGATGGAATTCGTGTAACTTCATTTCCTACATGACTAAGCCCGTCCACAAAGAACAGAAATTCTTCCCTTTAAGAATTGAATCACATTGATAAGGTTGGCAAAAAAAGAAAAGGGCATAGTTGCTTCTCCTGAAATTCTTTATTTTAAAGATATCGCCGCAAATATCTTCAAATTAATTTCTGTTAAGCTAATGTTACGCAAAGTTAAGTTGAACCATCTGACTTAAAAATAACAAAAGCAGTGTAAGTTCAATACTAGCTGTAAAAACAGAATGCCTGAAGTATCGAAGAAACGGAATATGAAATAGAAATAGTTAAACTACAAAAAGTACAACAACCTAACAAAGTTTGGCCGCATGCATTTAAATTAATAACTTCTAACACAGTCGATAGGACAATCAAAGACCTTCCAAACATCGGACGACAGCCATTTGTGCATGTGCGGTAACTGACTGGCTCGGTAGGAAAATTGGTACATGTTTTACCTGCGTGGTCTGTTTTTTAAATCGACTGCTTCGTTTTGTCATGTTTCCCATGTTTTTTCTTCGGTGTTTTTATTTGGTCGGGCTTGGTGTGATTGTGTTCTACCCTAGATACAGTCATCTATAATTTGCTTTTTAGGATAAACATAACTCATTTAGAAGCAAGGCCACACACAGTAGACTAGAATGCAGCTTGTATAACAGCTTCTTTATCTACTGTATATACACTGTCAAAAGAAGATTGCAAATGAATTCCTCGTTCTTTTATTTGGAACAAAAAGAGGAAGTAGAAATAAGCACCACAGCCAGTAACGACAGAGCATTCTACATTTTGCTTTTTGACCTAGAACGTCATCTATACGTGTCAGAAGCAATCCAAAATGAAATAAACACACTACGAAAAAAAAGATAAGAAAAACGGCATTATCTCTCTGATAGGGCTTAACAATTTTATAACTTATTAGGTCAATGCACAATCCTTCATTCAATTTATATGTAACCCTGTTGTGTTTCACCTCAACGTCATATGTATTCATTAACTTAATCTTGTCGTTCATTTTAATTTAATCTCCGATGCAGATTGCAAAGAATTTTTTGTTTTAATTTTGTTTATTCGATAGAATCAATTTACTAAGACTGATAATCTTGTTTTTTCGATTTAATGAATGTTCGCAGACTGAAGAGGCAGAAATTACACAATATAATTCATTTGACGAACATTGTCTTTACGTTGAATGACCAGGTTGGATAAAGATGGTGCCTATTAATTTGGTCATTCTCAAAAGTAACTGCTATTATATCACAGTGTTACACACAAGTGTGATTAGACCACAGACGCATTTCGAAGGATAAAGTGTTGTGTGCAATTATAAAGCGAACATTTATTTAGTATTTCGAGACAAAATAAAACGTGGTTCGTGACTCGCTTTCTCAATTAGCACTTATTAGAGAGCCTTATTGCAGTCGTCGTTGTTCTAAGAAACAAATAGGTCGTAAGGTCGTAAAAGTTGCACTAAAGTCTCTGTAACACTAACACAATAATATCAAAACATTAGTTTAATCGCTTATTGTTGTTACTCGTCAAGTCTGGTCGCAATGCGATTTTAAAAAAAAAACTCTGACATTTAAATCCCATGACAATTTTCGTGGTTTTCTAGGAAAGGTCTAAAAACAGCCAGTAATGAGGGGGGGGGGGGGGGGGGTTTCGATTGTGTATATATTTTCTTTTTTTGTTTTTCTTTTTTTGAATTTCTAAAAAATTCTAGTCGTTTATGTAGATATAATTCTTAAAGTTCTACGTTCTGAGTCCACATTCTGCTGCTTGGTCAGATTTGGTAGTATAAGCATGGACAAACAATGAACAAGAGAAAAGAAAGATTTCGACGTAAATCATTGAAAGTATGTCCATATTTCCCGAGACATTTCAGCAGCGCATGTATGTTAAATTCCAGTTCTCATCAATTGAACATACTTTAGTGATCTGACTACTGAAGGTAAAGGTTTCTTGAAGATTTGCGACCGTAGGGGCATTGGATGACAGTGTCCCAGCGCAGCTTGGGTAAAGCATATGAAACACTGTGCCAACCCTTCTTTTTTCGCTGTCTTAAATCTTCACCGATTCAAAACAGGTACCCATTTACTGTTGGGTAGACGGAGAGAGTTTCTAGTTGTAGACCCAATTTGAATTTGAACCCGCCACATTCTGCACCATTAGGATAAAGTCGGGTAAATTCGGACAGCGGGTAAATTCGGTCAGTGACATTGTTTCCTTTATATGTCAGTTGTTTAGATTTAAAACAAAACTAACTGGGTAAACTTTGATAATCCTGATAAGACGGCTCATGATGAGCCGTCTCATCTGGATTTTAACTGTTTGCAATGGTATGTCCGAAATTACCCGATGTCCGAAAGGACTACGTTTGTTTGCATTCAGTAATAATATGACCTTGTACATTTCAAACGCTTTGCCGTTTTCCTTCTTGTCTGCATGTTGTAAAAGTTTGCTTTTGCATTTGCAGGACACACCACGCTTCCGTAAAACGTGTACAGGACGGATGCAACATTTCTTGCTTATTTCATTGCAAGAACATAAAGGCCAACGATTAAGATAAGTTGTGAATTACAAAGGTCCAGTCACAGTCATCGCCTTTCATGACCCAGATTTAAAAACTATCAACAACAAATAATGATACCAATATTCTGACTTTTTTAGTATTATTATGAGTTCAAAAATGATGGAGGAATTGTGGCCACAAAATCTGGCCATAGATGGACAGATCATTGGCGTAACTAGAGTAAAACGATCCGATCGTGACCCAAATAAAATGACCCGCGACACGAGAAAATCAACAAAGAGGCATGTGCGCCCAGTAAAGACTCAGATTAGCCTGGACAGCAGCCCAGTCTGACCAGAGTCTTCGCGGTGTGCTTAAAGGGTTGCGAAGGGTCGAAGCTAGCTCCATGTGGACAGTGAAGACTTTGATCAGACTGGGCGGATGCCCAGGTTGATCTAAGTCATTACTGGGCGCACATGCCACTTTGTTGGTTTTGTCGTGTCGCGGCTCAAATATGTTCCGCGGCAGGTGGTATAAACAATATACTGAACTATTTATGAAAACAAGATTAACCACGAGATTTGTCCATTGACGGACGGACGGAAAAAAGTTCTGTAATCCCCATCAACTACGTAGAGGGATAAATAAAACTAATTATTTTGATAAAATTCCAAATCTGATGACTATTTGCCAATATTGCTTTAATTATTTCTATAATATTAGAAATCTATTATCTATAATGTAATAACACTTGCACTCTGAGCAAAACTGTCAATTAAATTCAGCATATACTTGTGACAAAGTCTGGAAATTCGTATCAATATTCCCTCGACAACAAATGCCATTGATACCAATCTGGAAGTATGTAAATAAAGCATTACTAAACTGGCTCTAAGGGAAATG
Organism: Ctena decussata; assembly: GCA_963989385.1. Lineage (NCBI taxonomy): Eukaryota > Metazoa > Mollusca > Bivalvia > Lucinida > Lucinidae > Ctena > Ctena decussata. The sequence continues at coordinate 36,369,684 of OZ022513.1, forward strand.
TCTGGTCCATAGCAATGTGATCTTTTCAAAAGTACTTGAATGCAGAAATACGATGATAAAACAGTTCTTGGTTGTCTGTCTGAAACAGTTATTTTTTCCCAAGACTAGAATGGATAGGCACGCGATTTTTGTTTAGATACATGTAAGCTGCTTAGATAAGAGATAAGTGTCAAGATACATGTACATGTAAATAGATATTTCCTTTCGTTTCGAATAATATTCACAATTTTCTAGCCCATATTAGTCTATTTTAACATCGATCTTCATAGAGATTCTTACTTTAAGCATGGAATGTGTAACAAAAATTTTAAAGTAGAATGTTAACAGTAAAATGACGGCATAATATGCACGGACGTGAGTGTCAAATTACTAACGGAGTCCTTGAACAAAGTAATTTTTGCACTATCACTGGGATAGAGTCTTAAGGAAAGGAATTTGGTTATATTACAGATGTGTTTATGCCACTGTTTGGTATTTCAAGGCTTCTTTCTCCCCAAAACTTTACAAGTAAACGAGGAATTCATTTGCAATCTTTTGACAGTGTATATACAGTAGATAAAGAAGCTGTTATACAAGCTGCATTCTAGTCTACTGTGTGTGGCCTTGCTTCTAAATGAGTTATGTTTATCCTAAAAAGCAAATTATAGATGACTGTATCTAGGGTAGAACACAATCACACCAAGCCCGACCAAACCAAAACACCGAAGAAAAAGCATGGGAAACATGACAAAACGAAGCAGTCGATTTAAAAAAGACAGGCCACAGAGGAAACACCAATTTTCCTACCGTGCGTGCACAAATGGCTGTAGTCCGATGCTTGAAAGGTCTTTGATTGTCCTATCGACTGTTAGAAGTCATTTATTAAAACGCATGCGGTTAAACTTTGATAGGTTGTTTTATTATATACCTACCAATGATACATCCTTTGAACTGCCTGTTTTCTGGTCATCTGATACAGTGAGCCGTATCAAACTGACGTTTTCTGAATCCGTATCACTATCCTTTAAAACGAGGCTATTTCTGAGTTCCAGCTTCAGGCGCGTCATTTGTTAAAATGCATCGCAGAAGCGAGAAGCAGAGAAACGGGACTAGTGACGTAACGTGAACAAACACGTCATTTGGCGCGCCACAATAGCTCAGTTGGTAGCGCTTGTCTCACGACTAGCTACATACCTCTGCCGCGGAGGTTCGAATCCGGGTCGATGCATTATCGCTGGCAAGTATGAATAGTTGACAGTTCCATAAGGTATATAATAAACAAATTATTATAACAGTAACTTGATCTGGCATACTGTATCACGTCTCGTGGATGAGCTCATACCATCGGATCACCCTCGACGCAAGCGTCTCGGGTGATCCGATGGTATAAGCTCATCCACTCGACGTGATACAGTGCGCCAGATCAAGTTACTATTATAATAAGGTGTATGTACCTTTTGTAGTTTAACTGTTTCTATATGATATTCCGCTTTATTCGATACTTCAGGCATCCTGTTTTAACAGCCAGTACTGAATTTATCCTGGGTTCTTGTGAATCCGTTAGTGTAAGAAAACTCACGTGGTCATATCTGCTGATATAAAAGATATCATTTCTTTTATTTGTCTGTTATTTTCTAGTACACTCAGCAAAATTTCTAATTGGTCAGTTTTCTACTTTGCAGAAATACAACTTTTAAACAATATTTTTGAATATTGTTATATTCAAAATATTGGGCTATTATCTAACTACTAAAAGTGAATGTTGTAATCAAAACTTTATTGTAATATCAGAGTTATGACCCCTTCTTTGCAAAATATGATATGTTTAGAAATCGCATTAAAACTGCAAGGAGCTTCCACAAGATCAAGACATTTCAGAAGTCAATAAAGTTTTCTATCATAAAAACACAAAATTTGTACTCAGTAATTATGAAACTTTTATCTGTATTAATTTGAATATTTGAGCATTCAAATTACCTCCCTTGTGTAAATTTTAATATGAGCCTCAAATTGTAGTGAATCCTTTTAAATATGCATAAATAGTTGTGCTGTTTGTAAAATACAGGTAAATATGTGCATCTATTCTTCCCAATTTGTAGTCAGGATTATCTTAAGTTCCATCAGGCTTAATTCTATTGAAAAGGTGACCAATTAGAAATTTTAGTTCAGTGTATATATTTGCTTTTAAATACAACAGACTTTTAATTGTTTATCATTGCAACAAGCTGTCAAAAACTTTTTCAAAATGGAGGTCACTGACCTGTGTGACCTGTGTACTACGTCATCAGTTTCCGTTAGTTATACTGTTCATAAAAAATAAGGCACCACAAGTGACAGAACTTTGAAAAAATCTAAAAACTGGGAGAACAATCATAAAAGAAAATATTTACAGTCAGGTAAGTGTGTATTTGGTTTACTGTGTGTTTTTCTGCCCCTCACTTTCATGTACACTCATACTGAAACAAAGTATTTTAGCCATGGTAGGTAGATGTTTGGATAGAAGGGCCTCTTGTTCTTCTAAAGGAACATGTGAGAAGGGCCACACTTCACAGTGACAAGTGTCAACATTTGTTTTACCCTTGACTATAGCTTGTAGAGTGTTAGTAGGCACTCAAAAATGTTTAGCAGCTCTGTTTACAGGAAGCTTTTCTTCAAATATGAGACCTGTTAGCTTAGTGGTTAGTGCACTAGCCTCTGATGCCTCTGAAGTACTGAGTTTTAACATTAGTAGTGGCAATGGAATTTTGGTGTCTGAACAATGTTTCTTTAGTTTCATTTGCAAGGATGATATTAAAAAAGTGTGCAACCTTCGGATCGGAATGACAACTGGAGGCCCCCTTTTTTAAGGGGTGGGGTGGGGGGGGGGGAAGATGGCATCCCTTGTACATGTTAAATATCATTTCTGTATTACATGCCTACAAGGACGTTTATCCTGTAAAAATAGTGTAGATCGTACATCTGCTCATAATCTAGACAAAGGGTGTAGATGTATACATAGGAAGAAAAATATAGCATTGTATGCATCTGATAAATCTTGTTTTAGTATAATAGCTTCTATATAGTTGCCCTTCAGCGTGGCATGGGACTGAAATAAAATAAGATGAAACTCATAGAGAAGGTCCCTCAAATAATACCCAAGGACTGAAAAACAATGGACACTTTGATAACAGGGATGAGATGCAGGGGATACTTAAATGATTTCATCTCTTCTCACTCTATTCATTTTTGTTAGAGCTATCCCCTGTGAAAAAAATCATGACCCAATAAAAAGTACAAGTATACAGAAAAAAATGTATTTTTTATAGTCTATAGCATGCTGTAGACCAAGTCTCATTTATTTGCTTGCCACAAGCATGGATGTTAATATTTGATAGCAGAAAAGATTAAATAGGGACTAGCATGTCTTTTTTGTGCCTTTTCTCAACTAATGAAAAACTGCAGCAGCCATAAGAACCCCACAAGCATGTTGCCTTAGTTTTCTGCAACAGTGTAGAAGACAATTTCCTAGTCACGTGATGTACTTAGACTGGGGTAATGGAGCAGACGTCAGCGTGTTGTGTCTGTGTAAAACATGTTGTGTTGAAAGGAAAAAATGATTCTGAAGATGAGCAAAATTTGGGAATAGGAAAATGGTGTGAGGGTAAGGTGGGGGCTATATTTGTTGTATGTTTTATTCTTTTTGATTTCCATCTTTGGCGGGAAAAAGGTTAGCGAGTAGACTTCTTCTTTGTTTACATTTTCCAACTGACAGCTGTCAGAATCTCGCGAGATTAAGTGAGAAGTAAACAAATTTCACGCACTAGCGGATTTACAAGAACGCCGAAAACGGAAGTAGGGAGGATACACTGATTTTGTTCTTTTTAAGTCAGATGGTTAAACTGCTATTGTTAAAATTAACTTTGCATAACATGTGTTTTAAAGAAGTAAATTTGATGATATTTGCAGCGATATCTTTAAAATAATGAATTTCAGAGGAAGCAGCTATGCCCTTTTCTTTTCTGCCACCCTTATCAATGTGATTCAATGTTAAAGAAATATACTCGAAAAAAATATTAAAGGGTCAAACTTTTACCCGCCATTTCTGGAACATTTCAAACATTTGGTAAAATAAATCATTTCCACCTTCCATTTCATTCATTTTACGTTTTGTACACATGAAGTTTGAAAATATAGCCTATATCTTGACCAAGTCCAGGCTTCAATTCACACTACCCTCAAAATCAGAGTTTTTTGAAGTCCATAGGGAACAAATTCACCAAAATTTTCGATTTCGCCAATCCATGAATATTTTGAAAAATTGCTCAATAATCATCAAGTTTAATCATTTTTAAGGTCAGCAAGCTATAAGAAGTTTCAAACTCATAGCAGTTTTAGAAGTTATTCCCGACCAAACTGACACACTATCAATTCTTTATGGGAATTCAAACAACTTTCTTTTTAGGGGTAGTTTGACTTAAAGCTTGACCTTGGCCAAGACATAGGCTATAGGTTCAAGCTTCATGTGTATAAAACTTGTAAAATGAATAAAATGGAAGGTAGAAATGATTTATTTTACCAAATGTTTGAAATGTTCCAGAAATCGCACGGTAAAAGTTTGACCCTTTAATATTTTTTTTGAGTATAGATGACTTAATCCAGGGTAGAATACAATCGCACCAAGCCCGACCAAACCAAAATACCGAATAAAAAAACATGGGAAACATAACAAAACGAAGCAGTCGATTTAAAAAACAGACCACGGAGGTAATACATGTACCAATTTTCCTACCTGAGCTTTCGACTGAGCCAGTCAGTTACCGCACATGCAAAAATGGCTGTCGTCCGATGTTTGGAAGGTCTTTGATTGTCCTATCGACTGTGTTAGAAGTTATTAATTTAAATGCATGCGGTCAAACTTTGTTAGGTTGTTGTACTTTCTGTTCCCTTTGTGGACGGGCTTCGTCATCTTGGAAAGGACACAGGAAGTTACACGAATCCCCCCCCACACACACACACACAAACAATTCGTAAAAGGCTGATAATTACGCAGAGGAACCCATATATCTTATATCAAGATATAACTTGCACAGCTTTTTCGCTTCCATATCCGGTTGCCGAATGATACTCCCACTGTTTAGACTTCTTGCTAAGAATAACCGTGATGGCACTTGATTATAATCATGAGTAGTCCCTCATCTACATGTATCAGCTTATCTTCTTGTAAAACAAACATACGGAAAAAGAAGAGAATGTATCTAGACATTATAAGGTGAATAAGTACACTTTCAGGTGAAGCATCTCTGCCATATTTTTCTGTTTTGCCTCCTTTCAGAACGGTGCTCAACTACTGAAGGAAAGAATTGCACCTTTAGGAGTAAGCCCCTTTTGGACGGGCTTTGTCCTACAGAAAATTAAACAACCAATCACGAATTAAAGTTTCCTTTTTGTAAAAAAATGGTCGAAAAGCATGGATGTGTGCACGCGTACCTTAACTGAGTAAGAAAATTACATGTCATGTAAATGTATTGTTGGTCCGCTGAATTTTGTCTCGTTCGCTATAGGTCAGTCTGACATAGCACTATTGTGATGTGCAGCAGTTTGCTTTAAAGGATATATCACCATATAATCAGTTTAGCGTACCACTTTATTGGCTTTTTTGCTCATGAAATGCCATTAGTTTACCATAGGGATGCGTGCAAGTCCAAGCCCTTGAGATCGCGTCCATAATAGGCATTTCTGTATTAAAAGACAGATTAACGTCAGACAGATAGGATTAATTCTAATATCCTGCTACATATAGCATTACGTGTAGCATAATATTCATGTCTTAAAGATAAATACTACTCTTTCATATTTCATAACTAAACACAGTATGCTAAACACACTCTCTTAGAAAAACCTACAAGCTAGCAGGTTTTCAGTGGGATAGGTCTGGTTTCTTGGTTTATGACATCTTCAGTTATGATCTCGGTTATTTCTTGAGATAACCTTGAAGGGTGGCAGTAGATCCTGCGAAAAATGATATGATAACCAGTTGTGCTCTTCTTACGACCGTTAAAAAACACACATAAAAAAATAAATGCGTTCAAAAAGTAATTTTAGATTAAAGAATAATATGAAAAAAACATAAAAGGATTTAGTCTCTGTATTACTTCTCTACGTTAAGATATACAATTTATACTACATGTAATTAGTTTGGTAAGGCTAAATCACTGAAAGTATAGACCACAATCTGGTGACGTCACACACCTGGTCAATACAGAGTTGTCTATCTAGCCGCAGGGATACTGCGGGGCGTATTCAATAGAAACAGTGGCTATTTTGGCTGTTTTAGCTCGTGATATAGTTGCGTGTTTAAGCAAAACCTTTCCCAAACTGATATTTTTTATTAATTCATTAACCCTGTTACCATGATATGATTTCTGATATGCTAAAATAAACAGTTTTACGAAATGTTCCATAATACTTTTTTCATGATTTGACAGAATTTCAATCATTTTGACCATTAAATGCGCATATTTTGGATATTAATAAAAAAAACGCATCGACAATTGCTCTATTTCGACAAAACTAAGTCATTACCTAGCTTCCAGTAGACAGAGCTGATAAGGAATGACAATGTTTAGTTCGTGGATAAAAGAGACGTTTCCTATGGGTTACGGTTTATGCTTCGCCTTGTTTCGTGATTTGAAAAAGCAAATTTGTAAAGGTAGTATTTTTTGTTGTTTTGTTTTAACAGTATTTTGAAAGAATATGTGTTTGATGTGCTGGTGTACAATTCCTCTGCATTGGAATGTGTTTATATAGTTGATGGAGTATATACACACTACCGATTTTGATGATTGCTTTTTATCTCCTCCTTTTTCCGGTGTTTTAAGCGCCTTGAATGTTCCTGGTGTGTGTGTTTTTCCATTTATATTCTTGCTGTAACAACAGATGGCTAGTTGATTACATAACACATATATGTTATCTACCTTGAATTCAAAGCCAGTGCGAGGTTCTCCAACCGGCATTACAGAAATTGAGTCTGACCATTGCATTAACTGATCTAGGACTGACTGCTATGAATAAATTCTCACCAGACTGGGAACCCACTGGGCACACAAGGTTGAATCAATCTTGAATCTACCTTGATTCAACGACGTGACGTTGATTCAATGTTGATTCAAAGTTGATTCAACCTTGTGTGTCTGCTGGGAAGTAAACTGACGATCTTGATGTAAACAAATTTAATCACGAGAACAAAAATCAACAAATGCATAGATTTGGAAAATTCGATACCTCTATGTTGAATTTGAACACTTGCGAAATTAAATTTTCAGACGAAGTCTTTTTATTGCACGACTCCGCAAAGCGGTTATATTCCATTTGCTTGAGTTATTAAATGTCAGATTCTTTGTTACTTCATTTGTTATAAAACACACAGATTGGATTACCTTATCTGCATAACAAATAACATTTAATTCATATCATTGCTTTAATCTAATTTACAGCTTCAGATATTGCCCTAAGTTACCGAATCATCGAGAATCGAATGAGGAGCCACAGCTAATTAGAACACACACTGAAAGCTATTCAAGTTTTTGTGCTTGCGCGCGATTATGGTTAGCGAACCGGCAAAACACACACTTTAAGATGTTCAAGGAATTCGAATGTTGTGATGCAGATAGTTTATAAGATTTGTGTTGTCATTGAAATTAAAAGTTATCATTCTGATAGTCATAAACTCTGCATGCAAAGCAAGCGGATTTGTATGGAAGCAAGAACATAAACAAGAAGTGGTAATATTACCCAAATTGTAAGTTCGAACACGTACAGTAAGTTATAAAATCACTGACAAATCTGAAATATTTAGATACAAACCTGGCCAAAAGATAGAGATTGCTTTGTTTATAGACCACATTAAAAGTTTTAAGTGTCAAAAATAACACACTTGAATCTCATTTCAGACACCAAGTAGCTACATGTATAAAGGCCACGTAGCGACATCTTCGAATAAAGTTGTAACTGTAAAGCATAGAATATCGGAATGTTTTATAATTTCTGTTTTGTATAAGTCATATTAGGTTTCATTCCTGTTCCCTATCTGTGTTCTCGACCGAGCAAACCAGTTACTATACATGCAAAAGACGTTGTCGGTCGAGATACACGACGGCAGTATCAGCTCGGTTGACGGTCATTTACAATTATATCGTTTTACCGTTATTTTATGTGGTCGACCGAGCTCTCGGTCGACAACCACTTTGCACAGTACCAGATCGGAACGACAGCAGTATCAGCTCGTTTGACGGTCATTTACGACTTATCATTACCGTTATTGTATGTTATCGACCGAGTTCTTGGTCGACATGCATTTTGCACAGTACCAGATCATTCGACAGCACAAGTACGCAAATTGGTAATACCCACATGGTGGTATATATACATGTAACAGCAGTGTACTTGTCTATGAACTTTATGCAGATGAACCAAATTTGGAATCAGTAACATCGACTGACCAAAAACAACAATAAAAGTTTAGGTATCCGCGGCCGTTCGTATCTGAGCAGAGAAAACGGTACCGACACTTGTTATTAGGGTAAAGTCGGGTAAATTCGGACATCGGGTAAATTCGGACATTGTCCTTTATATGTCAGTTGTGTCATTATGAGCCGTCTCATCTGGAGTTTCACTGTTTGCAATGGTATGGACAAATTTACCCGCTGTCCGAAGTTACCCGCCGACTCTACCCTATACTATCATTGAAAGTGTCATTACAAAGAAGAAAGACACGCGGTGCTATCCAATATGTCACAATGACATTTATTGTTATTTACTTGTTACACTGCTTTGCTTTTAGAGATGTCCATCGACATGATATGTAAAGTGTACACATTTATTAGGTTTGTCACTCAGACATTGCCGTATAAATTGAGACACCTAAGATAATTATCAGAATTGTCCTAAAAATGAACAATTTGGTTGGTTAGCCAGTGCAGTAATGCGTCTATAAAATGCAGATGAAGTGGTAAACAGTGTAAAGCCTGATCTGGGTGTGCACTGGTTGCTCAGACATATCTGTCCTTTTATTGAGAATGTTTACGTTACCGTCACTGCTGTCCTTCCGAGTTCTTTGGACATTTAAGACTCAGTGTGTTTGGTATACAGACCGATGTCTATTTGAGGAAATGCGTAAAAATTTAAAGCGTCAGTATGATACATGTAAGAGGTAGATTTGGTGCATATAGTGCATTGACTTTATTATCCGTAATTTTAGTTTCTGTATATATGCAGAATTCGAGGAGCTTTCGTTTAAAATCACAAACTTTATACTCTCATTTAGTCCGTTTGGTATCACAAAAAGGCGGAATTATCCTATTCTGCATTACCAAGTTTGCATGTCTGGCTACCTTAAAGTCTCCATAGTCTTACCAGTGGTAAAGTAAAAAGATAGGCAAAGGTCAGGAATTAATACAATCTCTCTAGAAAATCCCAAACCCCGCTCTTATAATCCAAAAGGGGAAAAAAGCAAACACACAAAGATTGACACAAATGTAGGAGGAACATTCTCAGGAGATTCAACCCAGGACACCATGTGGGAAAGAGACAAAACAAAACGTGTCATCACCAAAGACAATACCAGCGGCAAACATGTGAACAGCCATTTCCCATGTAGGTGGTTAAAGGGCTAGCCTGAACATCACAAACAATATAACAACAACAGACATGGCAACTAACACCACATAAAACAACCAAGAAGAACCAAAACAGACCTGCTGCTTTAAAAAGACACGCACGGTAAAGCGAATGAGCACCTCTATTCCAAACAGGTGGTCATTCAGCTACCCTGATCAAAAACAACACCAATATCTTTTTTACCTAATAATTTAAATTACAAAAGAAAACAGAAAGCAGAATGGGTGACCAGACTGCTTGAGACCATAGACAAGCGAACACAGCAAAATGTAACATAGAGGAATCACAACAGAAGTACCGCCTTGTTCAGCAAAAGATAACGTCAAAGCACAAATCATTATGAAAAACGCTTCAACCTATACCTTTGGTAATAAAATGTGGGGAAATGTGCATATATTGAGTCCAGAAATTTAAATATTATTTGTTGGTATTTCTGAATCTCTTCTCCAATGGTTCACAGATTATTTGGCTAATAGAAAGCAAAGAGTAGTTATTCCTGGTGTAAGTTCTACCTAGTCTTCAGTCGAAGCCGGTGTTCCCCAACGCTCGATATTAGGTCCCTTACGCCGGCCCGCGTAGCGCAATCGGCAGGGCACCTGACTCATAAGTCAGAAGTCCTGGGTTCGAAACCCAGTCTGGCCACATACTTTCGTTTCTCCTTCCGCTGATTCAAGATTCTCCTTCCGCTGAATCCTTCGCGTCGGTCAATATGATGTTTGCAGGTCAATAAAACTGCATATTCACCTCAACAAAGGTCAATAATTGTATATTATATTATAGTTATGAGCAAAGTTTCCTGAGCTCATCTCTATATCTTTATATTATAGTAGACAATCCTGTTCAAGCTGCATATCAATTAAATTCCGATCTTTTTAAAATACACTAATGGGCAAACCAGTGGCTTGTTACTTTTAAACCTTCCAAATCAGAGTCTGTCATTTTTATCAAGAAAACGTAACAGACCCAACCATCCTCATGTCCTAATGAACCGACAACCTATTCAAGAAGTTAATTTGCATAAACATTTAGGTATTATATTTTCCGGCGAATGCACGTGGCATGATCATTTAGAATACATTAAATCAAAGGCATGGACTCGCAAAAACGTTATGAGGTGATTTAAATTTAAACTACCAGGGAATCTCTTCAAACAATATATTTTACTTTATTCGGCCTATTCTTGAGTATGCTGATGCTGTATGGAACAATTGCACCCAGTATGAGGTAAATGAGCTTGAAAAATTCGAAATGAAGCAGCCCGTATCGTAACAGGAGCTACTAAATTAGTCTCATTTAATTCTCTAGCATTCTCCCCGTGGAGCTTCAACAAACTAGAAACAACAACTTAGCTTTTTTATAGAGAATGTTTTAGTACAAACAGTTGAAATTCATTAGTATGTCTATTCTTTTTTTTTTTTTTTTTTTTTTTTCGGAAACACTTTCTTTCGACATTACAGCTGTAGTCTACGGAGTTTCTTAACTTTATACTTATTGGATTACTGTTTGATAAATCATTTACAGACTTTAACTTTGAATACGGTATACTTCAAATCACTTATTATTTATAAAATCGTATACAGTAACAGTGGGATACAGATTACATAAGTCGTAGACTTCCTTCTGAATCCCTTTCAAGCTACTGTATAGAGCTATTGTTCTTGTGAGATTGTATTGTTCATATATGCTCAGTTTGTTGAATAAAATATTGTTTACACTAATTCTCTAATTCGTGAGGTTGGTTGGGAAACTCTGTTAAATCGCAGAAAAAAGCATAAACTTCTGTTGTTTTATAAAATGCAAAATAGTCTATCTCCTAATTATTTATCATCTCTTGTTCCGCCGACTATTGGTGAAACAACAATTTACCCGATACGGAACTCTTCAGATTTATTTACTGTTCATGCAAGCTCTCAACTTTACTATAACTCTTTTCTACCATGTGTAGTAAGAGAATGTAACAAACTCTCAGAAGATGTACGTAATCTGCCAAGCACAGCTACCTTTAAGCACGAGTTAAACTCAGATCTAATGTAAAATACATTCTTTCTATTTTGACGGAGTGAGACTTGGACAGATTTATCATACATGGTTAAGAACAACTTGTAGTTCTCTCAATCAACATCTCTGTTTCAAAGATATAATAGATAGTCCGCTTTGTGTCTGTCAAGCGGTTGAAGAGTCATTTTTTGCTCAACTGTGATCGCTTTCATAATCTCAGACAAGAACTTTTTCAGCCTTCTTCAAATATACTTCCTTTCGGTAGTGAACAACTAACTGATATCGAGAACCGACAAATATTTATAACTGTACAAGAGTTTTTGATAAAATCTAAACGTTTCGAAATTGCATAATAGTTATTTAGTTATTTGTGTGTGTGTGTGTGTGTGTGTGTGTGTGTGTGTGTGTGGCAATATGCATGATTTACAATGTACAAAGAATTGCCCTATCCTTGGCCCAAGTTTCTTCATAACACTTTCTTGGCGACTACGTATTTTCTCATCTTTACAGACGAAAAGACTATATGGTTGTAATTCATTTTCCATTCCCCGTGGAGCTCCAAGAGATCAGAAACATTAATTCAACATTTTATTGAGAATATGTTGAGAGTATGAGATGTTAACTTACTAGTATGACTAGATATGTTTGAAAATGCTTTCATTCGGTATAAGTTTCTCAATTTTCCTAAACTTGTTCAGCCTAATATGCTGAAATATCAATCGGCAGTAGTATGCTTCAAATCATTTGTTATATATAAATATACGGTAATTGTGGGACACAGATCATATAAGTCGTAAAAGCTTTTTTCTGAATCCCTTTCAAGCGTCTGTATGGAGTTATATTCTTGTGAGATTGTATTGTTTGTATTTTTCAGTATTATGAATGAAACATTGTTTACACTAAAAATAAAATATAATCTGCACTATGGATGATGTATGGAGAGACGTTTTACGGCCGGCCACAAGGCACAACAACAGCTGCAGTGAAGTCAAATTAAAATCTTTAAAAGTTCCTTCAAGAGCAGATATTACATTCCAAAGAAGGGGCATGGGCCATACTTCAAAAGCTTTTTTGCTACAGCTGACTGTTTACTGATACACCTTACCATGACTGCTTTAGAAATATTGACATAAGCCATCTCGGCAGCAGTTGCCGTTAAAACGAATGAATTAAGCTGATTTGATTTTCTCTGATTTGACTTTCATCTAGTTTGGCACAAAAGAGCTTGCAGAATGGAAAATACTGCTGCTCCTGTAAACTGATCATGGTCTACAGCATTTGCTCAGACATTCCTGTCCCAATATTTGGTGAAGTGATACAACTTTTATAGACAAATATTTTGGAACATTGATTGCTTGTAAGACTAAACTGGTATCAGTATTTATATACCACCTGAGTGAACATGCACAGTGACTACAGTGAAATGAATCAGATGACGGGCGACAGAACGCCATGGGAAGATAAGAATCCAATGATGGGTACGCAAAGAGGATACACCTGATAAACTGCCGTGGGTAAAATTAAAATCTTAAATGGTTCTTTCAAGAGCAGAGAATACATTCAGAAGAAGGAACATGGGCCAGACTACGTAGGACTACGTTGTTTCGGCTAACAAAGCCTCGCCAGTGACCCTGACAATATCTGTTGACGAAACCAGAGAAAAAAATACTGTAATTTCTTAATTTTAATTGGCAGTCAATTCAAAGACTGATTAGTATCAAAAAGGATCCAAATAATATAAAAGACAATGATCTAGAATAATAGTCTAAATCAATCTCAAATTTTAGATTTCTCAGAATATATCATCTGTTCTCAAAGGACGAAAATAAAATATAATCTGCACTATGGATGATGTACGGGGAGACGTTTGACGGCCGCCACACGGCACAACACCAGCTGCAGTGAGGTAAAATTAAAATCTTAAATGGTTCTTCCAAGAGCAGAGAATACATTCAGAAGAAGGAACATGGGCCAAACTACGTAGGACTACGTAGTTTGGGCTAACAAAGCCTCGCCAGTGACCCTGACAATATCAAGGCAGTCGACAACTTCTTTTACCGTATTTTTTTTATTTTTTTGTTCTATGCCTTGTATTGTATGTATGCCATTTAATGAAGCAGCTTTTATGTCTAGTTGTTTGAATAAAGATACCATTGGGAATTATTTCAACAGCAGGGCCATGAGTCCAAATCTAGCCTTTTCCAAGTGTTCTTTCAATGAGTCTACGCACTATATAAATTACATTAGCAATAATACTACTTTAATTTTTACCTGTGAAAACTGCTCAAATGTGTGACCCTAAAATTCGATTTCATTGGGCTTATTACAGCCGTTCTTGCAGGAAATAGCTAGTCAAAAATACACTTAAAAGCCATTTATTATTTTGTATATTTTAGCTGAAACCAGCGTATCCCCTATTCCATTTAGCTGAGTATATACAGGAGGTTTGGAACTTAATGAAATATCAGAGCTTATGAAAACATATAGAGCGGCAGATAAACCAAAGTTTTGGCTAAAAAAAGCGCTGCCTTCGAATACAGCCACTCCATTAGCTCTATTCGGAGGAAGTCTAGAAATAGAGCTACACAGCTCTGTTCGTACGAATAGAGCTAACGGACTAGCTGTATTCGAAGGTAGCCCTATTCAGTACAACAGTGCATGTATCTCTACCTTATAAATAATTGGACAAGTTACATCTTCATGGCTAGAAAATGACAAAATCCCTTTAGAACCTAAGTCGATAAGTAACCCACTTACTGACCCTTAGCGTTATTTGAATAAACGATAAAAATTTGTTCAAAATAGTAATGTGAACGGTCTGTTAAAATTAAAATCTATATTATAGAAAAGATGATGTTTTGGCTACTATTGACTGTTAAGAAGCTACTTTTCATTGCTTGATAACAACTTTTTACACTGATGCCCTTTAAGAATTAATTCTATTTCACGAAGACCTTGATGTACCTCGATGTGTATAAGATGTGATAATGAACATAGTTAGTGCCTATTCAGGAGTATTATCCGTGACATAATAGAAAGAAAAAAATGTCACGGCTATTTGCAAATTAATTATCTGCTATTATAACATATGGGTTGAAAATAAATATAAAGGGTAATGAAAAATAATAAAAATTAAGGTGACATTCTGAATGAAAATATGGGAGCGGTGCACATCTTGCCGGATTTGTACAAACGTCTTTGCGAACTGCTTCAAAACGTATTTGTTGAAGTAGATAAGCGCAACGTTCTCTGAATCAATGACTGTCTCGTAAGATATGCGATTTTAGGGACAAGGATCTGCATACTGTTATAGTAGCGTTTCTATTTGTTACAATCATGTCTTTGATACTTTTCAATGAATAATAGAGATTTCTCGGTGAAATCGAAACTGATAATCTCACTGTTTCAAACAGTGAAATTATCACTAATGTGACTTTCGATTTCATTGTTTCAGAAATAGGATTTTTGTGAAATAGCCTCAAGTTTTTTTGTTGATTAATTGGCTAAATCTTATCTAGCTTGACAAAAATTACGTAACGCATATTTGCAAGTCATTACGACGTTAATGACACCACTTAAAGCGCCAACGTAACATTGTTACCGCACGCGACGTCAGGCCGGCTGAGTCTCCTATAGGCATTCTTTCTTGGCAATTTTATTTTAGATCTGTTTATCAAAATGATATTGGAAGCTATTTTTCAGTTGCAAACTCTGTTAACCAATATCATACCCAATAAACACGCTGGAAGCATCAAATTTGACGCAAAACGGCTACATGTATAAAGTTGTTTCTGTCATGATGGCTGACGCTCTTAAATAAACAGAATTATTGCGATTTTCAAGCATAAAAGAAATTGAAAATTTGACTTTTTCAGTGTAAGATTAATTTTTATTTCACTCATGAACACCAAAAGTGGTATTTTCACTTGTGGCTTCGCCACTCGTGAAAATACTGCTTTTAATACTCCTTTTGGTGTTCATTCGGTGAAATAAAAATCGATATTACCCTGAAAAAGTCAAATATCCTCTATATAATCATTTAGCAATTTTTTTTTTTTTTTTTTTTTTTTTTTTTGTATACCAGACCGGGCAAAAACAACTCTCATTTCTTGGATGTCTGGGTAAGGTTGAAAGTGGAAAGCCATAGATTATGATATTGTGGTACCCTATGTTGAGTACATGTGTGTATAACTGGAGTAATTGATCAACATTTTCACGTACATCATTCTGTCATAGCATACAATTGATACACCATTCTTTGATTCATTTTTCCCAGTTCATATAACGTAAAAATCTGACTTACTTTTTCTCACGTTAATCAATATCTGATGGAACGATAAGCTTTCACTTATATGTATTATTGAGGACAATTTTTCTCTAATCTGGGCCTAAATTTCTTTGTTAAGATGATTTGCTTCAAGGGCAGCGACTCTGTCATTTTCAGTTTTCCTCCCTTCTAAATGGTGCTCAACTCTAAAAGGAAAAATGTCATTTCCTTTAAGAGGAGATCCCATTTTAGAAGGTCTTTCTTCCAGGGAAGAAAACAGTCAGTCAAAAATGCCGTTCTCCTTTGTAAACTGGTGAGAAAATTACGTGTATTTATATCTTATTATAATAATGGTACTGTCTGATATTGTCTCAAGATAAACTGCGGAAAGTAAATTCTACTGCAGAAATGTATACTTTGTTACCGTTGCTTTGGTGTGTAGGATAGCCAAAACAAAGTTCTTCTGCTTTTATTGATCAAATCTGGGCAAACTGTTACTAACCAATAAAATATTACGTATATCAGACTAAAACAAAATTCCAGACATTCATACTGTGTGGACACTAGGCAAAATTTCTAGTTGGTCATATTTATACTTTGCTGAGATATGACTTTTGAACTTTTTTTGAATATCAGTGCAATCACAATTGTGGGCTGTAAACTACTTATCGAAATCGAATTTTGTTATGAAAAAAAAAAACACTACTGAAATATTAGAGTAATAACCTCTTCCTTAATACTGTAAAATGTTTGAAAACGTATAAAAACTGCATCAAATTACCACAATATCAAGACGTTTTAGAAGTATATAAAATTTTCCATGATAAAAACAATCTTCATTGGAATTAACATTATTTGAATAAGAAAACGCATTATTGACACGGACGTTGTCAGTGACGTTACATATACGCGCCAAAGTGTTATTACACGTGGGGTCATACGATTTTGATGACACGACGATCCACTGAATAACAGCGACGTCATATGATAAATCAGTTTATGAAGTAAACAAAAAGAAAAAGCTTTACAATACAAGAATCTCGCTTAAGAGCAAAACAATATTGACCTATCCAACATGATTTTAGAGATAAAGCCGGCTCGGCTTGGATTGGTTGGCGCTATCCTACTTTATAAGAAAGTCTTTATCTTAGCAGACGTGTTGTTTAGCAGTATCGTAGTAAATAACACCAGCAAGAATAGTTATCATGGTTGTCAACTTTGAACCACAGACACAGTATGCCAGAAGTTGTGAAAATATGCAAGAAAAGAACGTTCCAGCAATGTCGAGGTTTTGCACCGATGACTACAGAAGAATTGGCAAAGACAATATAAAACATATAGACAGATAAAACGCACGCACATGGGAATTCAAATTGAATTTAACGATGATTATATAGACATTAACAGAGTCTGGAAAACCTCTTCCGTCAAAGTTTAATGACCGCTCAAACTGTATTCGTCGACAAAGAATGAAAAACTTAGAAACAGCGCATCCCAGTACCTATTTCTCCTCCTCAAATACGAAAAGAAAATAAGCATAAAGGCTTCTGAAGCTCATGTTTCGACAAGATATGTCCTTTGCTATCTTCTTTGTGACTGTTTAATGCTATACTGCACTAAACAAATAGTCACATAGTTCCTTGCTTTAATGTATCCTCCGTCCAAGATGACCGAAGACGCGTCAGTCTTTTGGTGGCAATGTAAACAATATACAAACTTGAAAACACACACACACACACACACACACACATACACACACACAAACACACACACACACAAACACACACACACCTTAGTGAACTCCTGTTCTGTTTTGCTATTTCCATCAAAGCTATTTGTACTTTGTAATTGCGTTTACATGCCTTGTCTTATCTATTTGAGCCCTGACACGAGAAAACCAACAATGTGGTTGTGCGCCCAGCGCAGACTCAGATCAGCCTGGGTGTCTGCCCAGTCCGATCAGACTCTTCGCTTAGGGCTTGAAGGGTAGCTAAGGGTCTAAGCTACCTCCATGTGGACAGCGAAGACTCTGATCAGACTGGGCGGATGCCCAGGCTGTTCTGAGTCTGCGCTGAGCGCACAGCCACATTGTTGGTTTTGTCGTGTCGTGACTCATTTATTCTTTCTCAAGACTATTTATCAAGGGATATGGTTTAATTTACTTCTTCATTTTTTGATGTTATAATAAAACGGAATGTGTGAGTGTATTGTTTCACTCTTATTGCATCTTATAGATAACTGTTTTTTTTTTTTTTTTTTTTTCTTGATTTTGTTTTTGTTGTTATTTTTGTTGTTTTAGGCTGACTGAATTCTTGACGACTATACATTTCTGAAAGCAAATTATGCACCGTCTATTGGTTTGAAAATGACATTTTTCCTTCCCGTGGAGACCCAGGCTCGAAGTGGAAGTAAATTGTTTTGTCATGTAGATGATATGTTTTTCTCACACTTTTCTAAAACATATGGAGTGTAGGTTTTGGAAGTTATATTGATGTGTTTTGCAAATAAATTCGTTTACACTTACATGTAAAGAAGATTTACTCAGTCGACATGCGTTGTCTCTAATACTGAAACTTTGAAGAACACGCTTGTGGTTGCATCCCAGCAGGCGCACAGTGCTGCCTCGGCATTGACGGAAGCCTATATGTGACATTGTGTTTTGTGTAAAGACCTTTTGAGTTTTGTGTTTGGACTCCAGTCTTTTAAATTTTGTGTTTTATGCTTTTGTGTTTGGACTTTGCTGTTTTGTTTTGGTCAATTACAGACGTAGGGCTATGATTACTTTAAGCTCACCTAACCACAACCATAATTTATCAAAAAATAAGTCTGCTTACATGCAGATTTCAAGATAATAACAAAAGTGACAGCAGTTATAATATAACTGTAATATCAGCATAACTTGTTCCCAGACTGCTACACCATCTTTACATAATCCACTAAAATTACTAGGCACCTGTGTGTTTTATGTTTGGTTTAATGACTTATGTGTTCTGAATTGGGACGTTTGCGTTTTGTGTTCTGACTTTTCTATTTTGGAATGTGTCATAAGATTGAGATTTACACAAGCAACACAAGCAAAAATAATTAAATTTTATATCACAAACCGCATTCTGTGGCTTAAGACCTGGCCTACTGATCTAGCGGCCCCAGGTTCGAATTTGGCTGGAGATGGAATTCTTTTCAACCGTAAACGGGATTCCGTTGCACAAAGCCATTCATTATCATCCTCCCATTGTCTTGATATGACTGAAATACTGTTTAAAAGGACGTAACAGCTCAAGTCATCCATCCATTCATGCACCCATTTCTATTTTCGCCCTCCTAACAGCGAAAGCAATTCTTCAAGAAGAGAGGTTGCTCTCTTAAAAACTAATTATTTATGTAAGAGTAAGGTTTAAATCGTCGAAGAAAGTAAACGGAGAGTTGCAAAATCTGGTCTCTTTGTGAAAATGGGGAAAACATGGAGTTGTACAGTACCTATCCACCTTAAAATTGTGTCTACTTGTGAGCTCGTAACATATAGTGAATCTTTTAAAGTAGGGTAGAGTCGGGTAACTTCGGACAGCGGGTAAATTCGGACATACCATTGCAAACAGTGATTTTCACTGTTTGCCCAGTTATATTTGTTTTAATTCCAAACAACTGACATATATGGGTAACAATATCACTGTCCGAATTTACCTGCTGTCCGAATTTACCCGACTTTACCATATATGGAACGGTAAAGCACATATAAACCGACAGTTCTTAAGGATAATATGAGAGTCTTTCTGAATCTCATCTACAATTTTAAGGTCAGGCAGGAACGACTGTCTTTTTTGTTAACTTCTGATATAAACTGCCCTTCTGTGAGGCCAGGATACTGCAATTTTGTGCATTTCTTTTAAAGATGAACACGCGATACTCTTGTATTTGTCCTAGCAAAGAGCTGCTAGCCGTCATAACAGCAAATGGCATTTTCTTTATTTTGTTTTTACTGAAAAATCCTAATTTGTGAAATTTTACACAATTCGTAATTGCATCCTTTTGATTGAACTAAGTTGGTCAAAACGTTCACAGTTTTATCCTGCAATAAAAGTCAAACGTTACTAATGTTAAAATGTTAGTAAAATGAAAAGTGCTCTTTATTGTGTCCAGTACATTTTGAAATTAAGCCTCTGAAAAAATCCATCGAAAAGGTCAGGAGAACGACTAGTTTTATGTGAAGGTTATCTCACATTTTTATTATTGTAAGAAATAACACATTTAGTAGCATCGGTCTGGGACTGTCTATAATTTGTGCATCTAAACGTATTCGATGGAAATTTCACTGCATTCCGTAATTCTGTAGTGAAATATCCGTTAATGCTCAGATGTTGCTAAGATCTTATATGAATTACATTATTATATTACCTATAAATGAAGCATTGAAGTTTCATTGGCTCAGTGCTGATTTTAACTCATTCAATGTATCGCTATATTCACTGGCCCAGGGTTTTGCCCACTGAATAGTAGTTTCGAACTTTAGATAACGTGCGGAAGAAAACCAGGATAGACTGGTTTCATATTTCTGCCATTGTCCTAAATACTATAATTGTGAAATGGGTACTAGTATCTATTACACATAACAAGCATGGTGGACAACAGACCCTGGGAGCAAACCGAGCAACAAAAGCAGATTTGCAAGCCTAAAGGAAAATAAATAACATTTTTTTGTTGTTGTTATATACTACTCAGAAGAAGTTTTTATTCACCACACATTTTCCCATAGACATAAAACAAAATCTACTTTTAAATTATTTACTAGGGATGCACAACTAAAGTCTCACTTTGCTTTACGTTCGGGTTTCTGTAACTTACACATTTAATGTTTCCGTAAACATACATATATGACAAACTTCGTGGAAAGCACCAGTGCTGTCGGGTGAGAGATAAGTTCTTGACTGACTAATGGTGAAAGGCTCTTAACAAACCTTACGGAAAATCATTCAAAATAGGCGTTTACTCTTTGAAAGCCTGGATGGAATTGAGGGCCAACTTCTCACAACTATTATATTGAAAGAAAAAGGAATGTTAGAATTCATGAAAAGATAAATACGCTCCCCTTATATTGGTTCTCCATCTGCAATTATGGACCATTCTCAAAGCTGGGAACAAACCAGCGTCTTCCGCATGAGTGCGCATGACAGGAAGTGGTATTCTATCTGAATACATAGGCTTGCCTGCTTCGGCAGGCAAGGCGAAAAGGGCCATATGTATGCGAATAAATAATAGAAATTAGCCTGCGATTTTGGTCACACCGTCCAAACCTAATTGCTAAATACGGTTTAAACCATTTACTATTGCTCCTATCGTACCCCTAGTTTTTGGAAATTTAACCACACGGCTTTAACTCTGTAGTTAGCTGTCCAAAAATGCTTAATTTCGTCCGAAGTCTTATAATAAGAAAGTTAGTTGTCATAGGAATGTAAAGTGGCAATTAGGCGCCTTGCAACATGTAGCTGCCAGCCTGCAGACAACCCGCTTCCGTTGTAAGGCAATGAAAATTTCGAAGGGCCGTCCCTCTAAAATTTAATCATCCGATCTTACCCAGATTCGACGTTGCACGAGATCTTACGGCTATCAATTATATATATAATTCAAGTCCTCAGATGATTCGTTGAAAATAAAAAACAGAACTACCGCTGGCGCTCGGATAGAATTTCCCATTGTGAACTCAATTTTACTGATTTCGCTAAGTTAACAGGCCTTCTCGGGGGACACGTGAAAGCCTATGGATACAGTTTGCAACATGTCATCTGATAGATGACGTAACATGGCCGACTGATGGTGATCGTGCCAGTGATAGAGAACAGCAGCACAGTTGGAGCCTTTGGCAAATAAGCTAAAAAGAGATCCAACAAAGTCAACAAAAGCACATGATTGCCTTTTTCCGACAAATTTTATTCGTAAAAGCATTTATAGTTGAAAGAAATTATAGAAGTTATTTTCAATACCTGCTGAAATTCACACGGGAACCGGGAAAGAGCAAACGCTATTTTAGTTATATTGTATTTATGTATTATTTAAATACAGAAAGCGTCAGAGACGCAAAATCGTTTGAGATGTTAAAGAAAATAAATGTGTGTAAAATTAATTTGATGTCCAAATTCAGTGCGACATATGTGCATTCTTCCGTATCGCTAAACACAAAAGTTGTAGACAAAAATGATGGTAGGCAGGTATCAATCATAGTGATACCACACACGGTATTTTCAGAGTATGCAGAATATAACTTTCCCCTGCTCATGAGCATTAACATCTAACGCTCTAGCTCATTCCAACTGAATATTCGAGATAATTGTTAAAATAGAAATGCTAAATAGAGATAACGACTTTTTCGCGCATTTCTGATAATGTAGCAAAGCTTAAATGCCCAGTTTGTCAAAACGAGTCGGAACACTACCAGGAGAGACTATTCGAAGCAAAAATAAATTGTCCTCATTTTATCAAGGCTACACTTAAAGGAGGAATAAGCTTATTGACTAAAATAACCCCTACCATTTTCAAATAGCTTTGCTTTTAACTTCATTTCATTTGCATAATATTATTGTATAAAAACAGCGAAAATGTGAAATGCATATACATGGATAGGATTCAGAAGAAAGTCCGATGACATTTATAAATCTGGGACCGAGTGCACAAAGGAGGCGTAAACTACGCCGGCGTAGCTTACGAACGTCGGCGCTACTAAGTATGTACTACGACTGTATTGTAATCCAAGCGGGCGAAGCGATTTGTGAGTTTTGAAGCAATTTTACGATTCAGTCGGGCGTAGGCTTACGTTTGCTTTGGGCACTCGGCCCCAGTATTCTAATTGCAATTACCAATAAAAACGATCAGCATGTGATTTGCAGCCGACTGTCCGTTTGCATAAAAAGTTTTAGATCATGTCAAATCATTTATTCACTCAGTCCATTTAAAATGGCAACAGAAGGTAATACTAACAGTGCATATTTTTACGAGGCTTCAGAACAAATGCGATATATTATAAACCCTGGTACACGTACTCTACATATCATTCGGATGTACCCAAGCTGATGAGGGGCTACAGTCTGGAATACTAGGAGTCCAGACTAGAACCTAACATCAGCACTGTCATGTAATCTAGCCAAGTTTCCCTATGCCGATTGGGGCTATAGCCTAGAATACAACGAGTCCAGACTACAGCCCACTATCGACATAGTTATATATGTATATAAGGAGGTTACTATATAAGGGTTTTAGGACCTGTCGACAATATTTCAGTCGTACGTATGATAAACATAATGCATAGTGTGAAATACCAATTTAACCAACATGACACATATAAGTATGATCCATACTAACAAAGACCGTTTTTACCAGCACATTCAATTTTAACCAAGTGTAACCCATGTACTCTACATATCATTCCGATATACCCAAAGATATTAAATTGGATGGATACTGAATAGAAATATTGGCGGGGTATTCAAACTATTGTACCAGCTAAATAACCTAAAGAGCTATAAATCATTTGGATAAAGAAAAAAATATTCACCGTTTTGTTTTCCATAAAAAACAATATTTTGTATTTCTACATACTTTATTTTACACATTTTCCGTTAAAAATCACATCTCTAGCACATACTGTAAATGCACTATTATTTCTGCAAATCATATAATCTATAATACAGAATAAAAAGAAAAAAAAATCACCGTTTCATTTCCTAGAAAACAATGTTTTAGTTCAAAAATATCCCGAAAACAGACAGCCCACATTCAGAGCCTCCTGCAAGCACAACCGGTCCTTGCCCTCATATTCATTTTCCTGTTATTCCGGTTCTACCATAAAGTAATGCCTACTAAAAATGCGCAGGTTAGATGACAACTGTAAAGCTTGATCATTCTGGTTCCTAAGGAAGAGTCTAATCTCGGTTTCCACTATTTGTACAGACCTATCTGCCCGAAATCTTAGGATCTTTACGGTAGACATTGTTAGTGTGCGTATATACTCCACAATTGATCGATTTCACCATGAACAATAACTCTCTTTTGTTTTAAGTTATTCCGTATCCAAATACCTTAATAATGAGTATACCTATTAAAGAATGCAAAACCTAGGGTAGATTATGAATGCATTAAAGTATCACCATAAACATTTCGTAGTGAAATGTATGTCGAAAATTCCTAAAAAGAATAATAACTAGAAATGCTTTTCAGAGAAAAACTGATGTCCCCTCCCCCACCCCCAACCAGCCCATTTCCCATCCCCTCTAATGAATAAAAAGCTTGTACAAGTAAAATATCTAGACAAGTTTGGAGAAAATCCATCCACTGATTCTAAAGATATCCAACATGGATGACTATGTCCTTGAAAAATGGGTCAAGGTCACCAAATACTAAACACGTCTTAAACCTGTCACAACGATATATTCATGCAAGATGAATATCTGCAAAATGGATCAAGATAAAACTAATTTGAAGAGAAAAAAAATAAACATTTTTAAGTTAGACCTTGAAAATGGGGTCAAGGTAAGCGAAACACACTAAACTCTTGAGATTGTCCCAAAGGTATATCTATGAAAGTAAAGTGGAAATCAAGCCAACGGCTAATGTGATATATCAACTTAGTGAAATTTTCATATATCAAAGTCCTCCTGTGACCTTGAAAATAAAGTCAATGTCACAAAATTCTAATCAGCTCTTGAGCTAGTCCAAGTGATGTATCCAAGCAAGCTTGGTGAAATTCTATCCATTGGTTCATGAGATATTATGGTAAGAGGAAATTATCATCTCAGTCCTCCAGTGACCTTGAAAATAAGGTCAAGGTCATCAAAATCTAATCAGCTTTTAACTTGTCCCAACAATGTATCCATACAAGTTTAGTGAAATTCCATTTATTGGTTAAAGAGATATCGTGTGTACAAGAAATTGTCACCTAAGTCCTCCAGTGACCTTGAAAATGAGGTCAAGGTCACCAAAGCAAATCAGCTCTTAAACTTGTCCCAATAAAGGAAATGCAAGTTTTGTAAAATTGCATCCATTGGTTCAAGAGGTGTCGTGCATGCTAGAAAACGCTGACGCCGACACTGAAAACAATATGTCATCCCTCACCTTTGGTGGGGGACATAAATACTAAACTGAGGCATATCTGTTTCATCTTTTACTGACCTGGTGACATTTGTATCTGACTACAACATGTTTACATTATTCTTGAAATAGTCCCTTGTACTTTAGCAGATTCATGTGGAACAATTATTGCCTACCATATGATTTGTTACAGAATTCGACAAGAAACAGATTATTGCAGACAACAGAATATTGGTTTATCGATATCCGACTTAATACGATACTGCGAAGATAGGAAGTAAAGTCAATGGTCGCTTCACGCTGAAAGTGTGTCATTATATCGCCAGAGTCAGTTTGAAGGATTGATCATAAACATTATCAGCCAGAAAAGCTATACACAGGTCCAGCAGGCACACAACGTTCAATCAACAATTTTTACACTTGCCGCTGACTTCCCACAGGTGAACCCTTTAGAGCAACTAGCTTCATACACCGATGAAGGACAACTGATCATGTTACGTTGTCGTCAAGCGACGTCTTATGTAAACAAAAGTCTTGATTGGTTCTTGTAACGTTCGATTGACGCCACGTCAGGGCGACGGCTGTTTAGCGTTATGGCCGAACACGTCGGTATTAACTTTTCTTCGACCCATGTTTTGCCTATTCTACACCAAATTGCCACGAAAACGGCACAGAGAGGTTCACAAAAAAAATAAATATAAGAATAAAAATTTGATTTTTCAGCGTTCATCGTGTGAAGAAGTTAGTGGTCGTCGCTAAAATTCTAAAAGAAGCGCTTCGCGCTTCATGGAATTTTAGCTCCGTCCACTGGCTTCATCAAACGATGAACGCTGAAAAATCAAATTTTAATTCTTGATTGAATCAATTATAGTCCAAATGGCAAGTCGACCAATGCCCTTGCCAATTGTTGATTCAACAACTGATCCTATGGGGGGGGGGGGGGGGGGGGGTAATTCCTATGTATTTCTATGGTTCAAACGCAAGACACCTGGGGTGGGACCATTTTGGACCCTTGGGCCACCATTTGAATAAGGCTACTAACCAAACAAGCTTCTGAGCCTAGCAGTTTTAAAGAAGATTTAAAAGTATATTATGTTTTGAACAGCTGAACAAACATGGTAAAGGTCCACCAGGCAATGCTTCATACCAAATTTCAAGCATCTGAGCCTAAAGGTTCTGAAACTAGGCTACCTACCAAGTTTCAAGAATTAGAACCTTGTGGGTCTGAAAAAATAGATTTTTGAATATTTTTCTATGTATTTCTATGGTTCAAACCCAGATCTCCCTGCCGAGGGCCAGTTTGGATTCTGGGGCCACCATTTGAACAAACTTGGTAAAGGACTTCTAGGCAAAACTACATACCGAATTTCCAGCATCAGAGCCTTGTGGGTCAAAAGAAATAGTCTTTTGAATATTTTTCAATGTATTTCTATGGTTGAAACATGGGACTCCCTGCGATGGGACCATTTTGGACCCTGGGGTCACTATTTGTACAAACTTGGTAAAAGACTAATAAGTAATGCTACATACCAAGTTTCAAGCATCTGAGCCGAGCAGTTCTGTAGGAGAAGAGTTTTTAAGTATATATCATTTTCGAACGCAAGACCCCCTGCCGCAGGGCCATTCTGGAGCCCAGGGCCACTATTTGAACATACTTTGTAGAGGTTTACTAGGCGATGCTTCATACCAAGTTTCAAGCATCTGAGCCTAGTGGTTCTGAAGAAGAAGATTTTCAATATCTTGCTATGTATTTCTATGGTTCAACCCAGGACTCCATGTCGCAAGGCCATTTTGGACCCTGGGACCTGAATTTGAACAAATTGGAGGAGGTCCACCAGGCATTGCTAGCTACCAAATCTCCAGCATCTGAGCCATGTGGTTCCGAAGAAGAAGAACCTTTCGGGCAGGGCCGTTATGATTCCTGGGGCCACCATTTGAACATACTTGATAGAGGGCCACCAGACAATGCTTCATACCAATTTTCAAGCATCTAAGCCTCGCGGTTCTGTAAAAGAATTTTCTCTAGATAGGTTTCGAAGTAGTTCTACGGTTCAAACCTTGGATTCCCTGCCATGGGACCAGTTTGGACCCTGGTGCCACCAATTAAACAAAATTGGTAAACGACTGCTAGGCAGTGCCACATACCAAATTTCAAGCATCTGAGTCTTGCAGTTCTGAAGAGGAAAAAATTTGAATATTTTTCTATGTGTTTTTATGGTTCAAACCTGGGACGCCCTGCCATGGGGCAAGTTTAAACCCTCGGGCCACCATCTGCACAAATTTAGTAAAGGATTACTAAGCAATGCTACAGACTAAATTTTAAGCATCTGAGCATTCCGGTTCTCAAGAAGAAAACTTTTGAAAAATTTTCTATGTATTTCTATGGTTCAAACCCAGGACTCCCTGCCGCGGGCCATTTTGTACCCTAGGCCATCAGTTAAAAAAGTTGGTAAAGATCTACTAGGCGATACTACCTACCAAGTTTCAAGCATCAGAACCTTGTGGGTCTGAAAAAAAAGATTTTTGAATATTTTTCTATGTATTTCTATGATTCAAACCCAGATCTCCCTGCCTCGGGCCATTTTCTGATTCTGGGTCCGTTTTGACGACGGACGATGCACGACGAACGTCACTGAGTGATCACAATAGCTCACCCTGAGAATAGGCCCAAATGAGCTAAAACAGTGAAACAATTCGACAACAAACCACATGAAATTCATTCGTTCATGCAATGTAGAACAAAGATTATCTTTCTTAAGATATTTCTTGTTTCTCAATGGTTTGCATATATTTTCATAATTTTATGTTAATATTAAATTGGTAGATATTCTAAAGCTGTACATATGACCAATACTTTGACTTACTATGCAATGGGTAGCACTCTTTCGTTTGCAAGGTCAAACAACACAGTAAGAAAAATGTATGAAAACGGATTGTATATCCCAGATAACTTTTGTTTCTAATGCTGTATATTTTAATGAGAGAGGTGTGAAATAAACCGGGGGAATTTAAGATTTTAAAACAAAAATAATGGTTTATATGTGTCACATTCGTATCTTTATAACAACACCTAATTCCCCAAACTGTGTGCCGAACAGGTTTGTCATGACCATTTGAGCCGCGACACGAAAAAACCAACAAAGTGGTTGTGCGACCAGCGCAGACTCAGATCAGCCTGGGCATCCGCCCAGTCTGACTAGAGTCTTCGCTGTTCGCATGGAGGTAGCTTAGACAATCAACAACCACTCTGTTGGTTTTCTCTCGTCGCGGCTCATTTATGCCATCCTGAACAGACAAAAATTATCATTCTGCTGTCATTTTGGAAATCCTGCTGATATGGGTTGTATAAAATATCAGACAGCTCTAGACTATAGAAATTATCGAAAATATCTGAAGATCTGTTCTTCTAAGATTTTTGAGTCGTGACACGACAAAACCTGCAAAGTGGCATGTGCGACCAGCGAAGACTCAGAGCAGCCTGTCTAATCAGTCTTAAAGTTTGCTGTCAGCATGGAGTTCGCTTAGACCCTTAGCTAGCTTTTAAGCGCAACGTAAAGTCTTTGATCAGACTGGGGGTGCCCAGCACATGCCACTTTGTTTGTTTTGTCGCGGCTCATTTGTATACTGGTCTAATGACGGTAGACTTAATTGCCATGAAGAAGGTGAGACTGTATGATCCCGATAGG
Organism: Ctena decussata; assembly: GCA_963989385.1. Classification (NCBI taxonomy): domain Eukaryota; kingdom Metazoa; phylum Mollusca; class Bivalvia; order Lucinida; family Lucinidae; genus Ctena; species Ctena decussata. The sequence goes on from OZ022513.1 coordinate 36,398,340, forward strand.
CAAACGTGTATATGTTGTATCGACAAGTTTGCTCTGAAGAAAAATTCCTTAGAATGACATTAAATTCATTCGACATATGCAAAAGAGGCATGCTCGAAGGAGACTGCGTAGATGCTTGTTCCAGACAGTGCAAGCGTAGTTTTATTATTATTTTTATTTATTTATTTACATTTTCTATAAAAGATCCAATCATTGTCTTTGCATACTTACATTGAAGAGTGTAAGGACTTACTAAACTGAACTGCATCACATAAAAATGTGACTCATGTATATGTCATTATCGAAGGTTCGCATGACATGAGCACCATCTTCCGTGTCGAAGCCCAAATATTTCTTGCTAAGTATACACTGATCATTTTGACCAGGAATCCATGTCCGTGCAACAGGCATGCAATGGAAGCAAGAAAAAAATGGCACATGGGCCACTGACAAGCAGGTAATACGATCATGGAAAATCATAACAAAGTATGATTCTTAGTTACAGTATCGTTCTCCGTAAAACAGTAATTATGCATCTGAAGAAGACCATTTTGTTTTCTTTTTCCCAGATACATATAAGCCTTGCTCACTCGTTCAATACAGATACTTTTTGTACCGTACATATGTCAGCAGCAGATCCAAAACTGCCCACTAGGGTCAAGTCCGGTAAATTCGGACAGCAGGTTAATTCGGACAGTGACTTTGTTTCTTTTATATTTCAGTTGTTTGGAATTTAAACAAACTTAACTGGACAAACAGTGAAAATCCCGATGAGGCGGCTCATCTGCATTTCCACTGTTCGCAATGGTATGTCCGAATTTACCCGCTGTCCGAAATTACCTGACTTGACCCTACATCTTTCATTGCCAGTTTGTTGCAGTGGTAAAGTTGCAAAGGTAAGTTTAAAAGAAACCAACTCTTGCTCTAGAGGTGCTTCATAAACAGATAAAGCCATAAAACCGCTAAGATTTTATAAATTATCAAATCTTCCAGACAGTTTATTTATGAGGTTCTCAACGAGCATGGCTTTTGTCACGTCACAAAGCCTTTCAGTACAGTGTCATCGACTGTTAACTATTCTCGCAAACTGTGTTTCCTTACTTGTATTTCCTTATTTGTTTATGGTCTTTATGTAGAATCATTAGAAAAATCATGTGTTTGCGTATATTATTAAAGAGAGACTCAAAATAATTTCATAAACAAGCTGCCTTAAAAGTTAATGTTAACTAGAAGTAACCAGGCAAATTCGCAATGCTTTTAATAAAATAATGTTTCTGTTTTACAACAACAAGCTACCAAAATAAACAGCAAGCAACCAAAATAAATGTGTGTGCATGATGCACACAATTTTATTTTGGTACCTTGCTGTTGTTATTAAATTTATTTACCTTTTTAGAAAGAAAGATCCTTACATCATATTTGTTTATAAACTCGTTAAAAATCAATAAAAGGCCATCGGCCAAGCGTCACCCGACATTGGAAATGTGACACCAACTGCAGCCCTTTATTCAGTTTCAGAGTAAATGTATGGCCAAAACAGAAAATACGAGTATTACTGAACCTGGTAAGAAAATAATCGAAGACGTATACCCAATACTGGGCCTCTATGAAGTTATAAAATACTTAGGTTTAGAAAGGGGCATGTGCGTGGAATGAGGTAACAGAAATGTTAGGCCCTTACAGAATGCTTAATAACAAAATAACAGGGGCCATAACCCTGCTAATATAAACCTGATGAAAAATGAACCATGCATATATGAGAATATAGCCCATTGATATGAATACTTCTGGAATTATCCTTTTAACTTTAAGTGAATGTCTATTATCAATGAAAGAAACAAAATTGAGCCGCGACACGACAAAACCAACAATGTGGTTGTGCGCCCAGCGCAGACTCAGATCAGCCTGGGCATCAGCCAAAGTCGACCAGACTATTGATTAAGTACTCAAAGGGTAGCTAAGGGTCTGAATTACCTCCATGCGGACAGCGAAGACTCTGATCAGACTGGGCGGATGCCCAGGCTGATCTGAGCCTGCGCTGGGCGCACAACCACATTGTTGGTTTTGTCGTGTCGCGGCTCAAATATAGAGATGCAGTCACTCAATTTACATGAAAGACAAACAAAGAAGACATTACCAGTCGGCTCCTTCATAAGTAGTCTGATCTGAGTCTGCACTGTTTGCTAAGACTGATTTGTCCCAATCTTCAGAATATTTAAGGTAAACGGATTTGCTAACGAAATATTTGAGCAAAGGCTCCCTTTATGAGTCTCTTGTCTAAATGAAAGAACTGCGTAGCAATATTAATGCAATTCTTGTTGTAATTTTACTTTTTCTTTTCCTTTTGAAGTATGGATTCTGTTTGGTAATAAACCACAACAATTCCTATTACGATTTCTTGCTGCAATTCTCTGAGATTTATTTCTCTTGTGTTTTAATAAATATTGACATTAACTTTATTTGTTTAGTGTATTCAATAGCGCAAGGCAAACACGAAATTGTCTTTCTAATCAGTTCTCGTCAAAACTGCCAATATATGAGACTGTATCACGTCAAATATTAATCACATGAAACACTTGACGTACATAGGGTCAGAGGGTTGTTAAGATAATATTCGGAAATGAAAATTGAAATGATCTCGTAAGGAATAAATCATTTTACTGGTAAGCAACATATTCGTCGTATCATGTTTGGTCAACCATAAGAAGAAAAATGTGGAAAATATTTTCCTAAGATCTGGTTTCTTCTTAGGAAGACTCGACAAATTAGCCGCGACTAGAGAAAAACAACAACATATTTGTTTGTAACGACAGATGCCATAGCCTTAGTTTGATCGTGCAGGTGTTTTAACGTTTAACCTGTTGTTGTTCGCGACATTTGCCATTAAAGAGCACAAGGCTAACATGCTAGATATACATGACCACCAGACACCAAGTATATCCCAACAGGTGAGACTGATCTAGAAAGAATTCTGCAATATCAGAAGAGGAATGTCTGATCGGCATCGCCGGCTTGTGGATATTATCCAACGAAACTGAGGCACAATGTGACGAGTTTACCAATACCTTCTTTACCCCCAATTTCATGAATAAGTTTCCTATACATCTATACCGTTTAAATTGATAATTATGTACTAACAATATAGAATCCCAAGAAAGCAATCACTTTGCTTCTATAAAGAATATACAGTCAACTCTCGATACCTCAAACAGTGATATCTCAAAGTAGCCTCTTATATCAAAGAATATAGTTTGGAATACATTCCTATTTTTATTTACATTTTAACTTCTGTTTTCTATAACTACTGATATCTCAAACTAAATGTTCTTGGACAGAAATTTTACTTTGAGATATCTGTAGTTTTGGATGAATTTTGTCTTTGAGATATCGAGATTGACTGTAATGAGACTAATATCTTATTTTGTTTTACACGTTATTGTCAATACTTCAGATGCACCTCCTTTATGTTTTATGTTAGTGTGAGTAAAAACGATCCAAGTTTAGGGAAAGAACGTCTTCTTAATTGCGGTGGCAATATTTTCTGGTAGTATGGGATCATTGTGTTCATTCTGAGTCAGTGTAAAAATTGAGGTCTGCTAAAGCAGAGGTAGTGAGTGTGGACCATGTTGCGACATCATATTTCGGCACATGAACACATTCAGTTCAACCGAATCTGCTATTTTCGTTTCTCTGATGCATTTCTTTCTTTCAGGTAATATCTTCTTCTGATTTTTTTTCTCAGATACGGGTAGCCCTGCAAGGGGTCAGATTTGTAATAAAATCAGCAGGTTAAAGATAAAAAGGCGATGATGTAATAAATATACTATTCGTCTTGGACTAACATTTTTAAGTTAGGCAAGAAATTTGCAAGCCTACGATACTAATAATTCCTTTGCTGAACCACAGCCTGCCATTTAGTAGGTTAACGTTTAGACAACTTGAGAGCTGTCCGGATTACACTTACCCGATTGGGTTGTCCAATACAGAAGTAAAAGTATTTCTGACAAGAGGACGTACCTTAGCGGCAGCGCGGGATTTTGGATTTTATATCCTGAAAATAAGTTAAAAGGTTTGCCCGATTTGAAAAGTCACCATCACCTTATTTATCCAAATTTTCCGAAAACAAGACTCAGTCTAAATCTCATCTAAATCATTGCAAGTGTCAAGCGTGAAGCAATGACGAAGAAATCCAGGGAAGCGTTCAATTTTATCTACAAAACATATAATGAGCACTTACGTGTTTCCTGGCGTTATTCTCTGTGTCGGTCAGACCATGTGGCTTTCATGTTTGAAAGTCACGTGGCATATATCACTACCGAAAACAGCGGCATATATTTACCAAGCCATTAGCCAAACTGCCCTATGTTTAAGAAAAGTTGGTCTCCTCATATAAGGGTACCCTCTGCAAAGTATGAGTTCAAAGGTCAAAGGTTTAGAAGATAAGTTCAAATTATGGCTTTAATATATCAAACCTGGTGCATACTTGCCGTTTGCTACCAAACTCAGCTTCTTAGGTAACGTTGCACAGACCAAGTTAAATATTTTTGTTTTATCAACAAATAAACATGCATGTGAGACTGGCCATCACATCACAGAGACATAAAATTATACCTGAAACTAACAGCAGAGAGCTATTATAGTTGCGGTCTTCTTTACGTTAACAGGTACAAAGTAAACAACTCTGCTGACAACGACACTAATTCCGATATATATTATGGTTCCTCACACTGGCAGAAGGCGCGTATAATCTTATTACGATTGTGAGCTCTTCTTGACTACAAGGTCATTGCGACGATGTAACCTGGAACCTGGAGGAAACAGGCATAGCACTTGAACGCGCGGCATCTGCAACGTTAACTCATTGTTCATTACGAGACCTTTATTACTAATCTAATTTGTATATATTTAAACGAACCTACAGACTTTAATTGCATTAAATGTAAGAGGAAAACGTTTGTTGGAGATATCATTTATGATCTGATATCAAGATCTTTCTCAGGACTACAAAACGAAGCACTTGCACGGAAGTAATTAAATACAAATATACTCTATGTGTAGCTTATTAGCCTATATACTTTTTTTTTTCGTTTCCGACTTTTCATGTTGATCTTATCTGCCAAGTTTCATATTATTTACATCGTCGCAATGATACACTACAGGCATGGATTGTGCTATTGTGCCTGTTGCCTCTCTCATAAAAGCTGATGTTTTATTCACAAATGTTTGTTTGTATGTTTGTTTCCAAATGTTTTAAACATTCCCGCGGCGTGGCTCATTTGTTGTTAGTATAATGTGAGAATAATAATATAACAACAACAAAAAAAAACACGACTGGCTCTGATACAATTACCGATTTTTCTGCAGGCGAGGTTATCAGTGAATGCTTTATGGGACACCCATGCAATCGTTCTCAGTATTTTTGTCGACTAGCTATGCCTAATAAGATATGCTACTAAAAGAAAGTGTTTGCAAAGGACGTCAGCCAAAAACTGATACACGTATTTTGTAAAGAAATCAATAGCCTCTCTCTGAAAAGTTTTTGCTTGCTTCCTTGGAAGACAAAGCTCTTCATAAATGAGGTCAATTCTTAAATGAAAATATTCGTTCCTTCAGGAGCATTTATTTATTTTGTTGTTGTTTTCCTTAAGACTTGAACCCCACTCAGAAGGAAGACAATGGTGACAATGACAGAAAAGCTCTCAAGGAATATGAATAACTTTAATGTTAGACAGATTATCCAGTGATTTCTCTCATTAGCTTCAACGCACTTACGTATAAAATTTATATGAGGTAATATGATTTCGACCCTAACTTCAAATATATATACATGTTTTGACCATTGCACATAATGAGCCTGCTCATGCCAATGCATAATGGAACATTCAGGTTTTATGTCTTGTTTCAACATGGCAGTACATAACGATTGGAGTGCTTGCTCTTGATGTCCAGAAAGAAAGTAGGTAATATATCCTTGAAGGCCCTTGCCATGAAATTTAATTGTCAAAACGCTTCGATGGACCGCTCACTTCCCGGAGCTGTCAAGGTGTGGGTGTGGTCAACCGACAACTTGACAGTCCCGAGTGAGACGCCCTGCAAGTTGTGTTCATGTGAAATAATGTATATACTAGTTCTTGTATTTGTATTGTTTACCTTTATTTGTTCATTCACTAATTACATCTTTTTTTTTCTTTGAAATGTTTAAAAACATTATTTCTAAATCAGACGAAGACCTTTTCTGAATAGATTGTAAGCGTCAAAAATTTGAATGAATACAATAATCAGCTGCTTCGCCGGCAAATGAAATTCAGATGATACCGCAAGGATTCTAAGGGTTTGGACACCTAGGATGATCAGCTGATGATAAACGTAAGTGCCCTGAAAGTTGAACTGTTTGGTTTTTCCCGGTGCGAGGTATGCATATGGTGGAGGCCCCGATCAGACTGCTCCTTTAGGGGTGGACTGGTCTTGGCCTACCTCTACCTCTTTTTTGCTCAGACCTATCTGTCCCGATCTTGATCACCTTGCGGTATATAACATGAAACAGTATATTAGATAAAACAACAACAACAACAACAAATATTGATATAAAATCAAGAAATTAATAAATTTTACTAACAGCAGCGAAATCATTATTCCTGCGAAAACTTGTTAAAGAATTCGGTCAGTGACAAGATTAAAAGCTTTCTTCGTGCACTATATCAGCAAGGACTCGTGCTGCCTACAGGTTTTCTTGTAGGTATGCACGGATTTTGCTGCATATAGTGGTCTCATCATGGGAGACTTTTATTGCCAGTCCTCCTGGTTAACATAGGGAAAATGATTTTGATAAAAAAAAAACATATCTTTGATATCAATCTGGCTACTGTCTAACTTAACTGTATGAAAATGTTTCTGTTGTATTATTGTACTCCACGCATGCTTATTCGTTTATATTTATATTTAAGCCTCTGTTGCCATATTTTGTAAAGAAAAAGAGTGAATAAAAGAATATATATATATAAGGTGGCAAATTCGTAGATAGAAGAACTTAACCATATGACAGCAACACAGGAAATTATTTCTTGTTATATTTCTATGACTTACTGAGACAATAACACCAAATCAATCATCCGGTAAAATTTCGTTGCTGAGCAAGTTCTTTAAATGCTTAAAATTAATCCGCGGTTGATTTTGGTGATTTGTTGATACTAAATGACCCCAGGCTGTACATTAGTGGATGTGTTCCTCCGCCATAGTTCTAGTTCTAGTTGAAATATCTTCTGCCAATGAAGGCACACCTCCTTCTGGAGTAGTAGTCCGCAGCACACGTCTTATACAGTTAAAATGACAGTCTTTTCCCGTCACCCTATTTACACTTTAAGGAGAAACTATTTACATCATCCCTACTGGTTCGTGCTGCGGCCTGTTTTGCGTCTCATTCTCTTACGCTTTGTGACAGTGTGGGGCAATTTCTTATACCTTTCTACATGAAGTGCGTGGCACAGCCGTCGTGAATGTCTTTCTATTGTTCTGATGTCTGATCCAGTGAGGTTAAGATCTGCTGCCAACATAAAACAGTCAAGCAGGAGTAGTAGTAGCACTGTTGTGTTGTGTGACTCAAGCAAAACGTCCAGTTCAGTACATTCTCGTCTTAAATCCAGTAATGTAGGTCTTTTTATATGTTCAAGGGATTCACAGATTCACACTGGAGCACAAAATGCTCTAGAGTTTCATCTTCCTGTTTACATATAAAAATAGATCTAGCCATGTTAAGTTAGTTGTTTATTATTTTCTGTCACATCGATGCTTTGGTAACTTAACTTGATGGAAACAGATTATGAATAATTCCATTTACTTCAAATATTGATGATTAATATAACTGGCCCGGCCATTCAAACAAGATTCATAATACTGTTCAGTGACCTTCCTACACCTTACATATTTTCAGCCCTGGCGTCAACCTTAATCTATAAATAAGTAAAAGTAAACTTGTGCTTCTAATGTGTGGTTACAACATAGTTTTTTTATATTGAGAAATATGGAAAATGATCCTTAAGTTATTCCTGTTACCGCACTGGGCTACTAATTCGTGATTTGTCTCATCCTGATCAAAATCATTCTGCACTTGCGGAACAGGTATTTTGGGCATAATCAGAGTTGTCCATCAACACGCAAGTCGCACCGAAAGAAGTATGATCGTATTACAAGAAGTGCTTATACTTCCACCAAGGATTCTCAGGTGCAGTGTGACCCAGGATTGCGCAGTTTGCACTTCAAACTATATTCTGGACGAATTACGCAGTTTCTGATTGCTGGAATTATCCTGGAATAGGCTCGATCGTACGAGAAACTGTTAGTGACATTTTTATTGGTGGTACTCATACATAAGCTGTATAAAGATTCAAATATAATGCTAGTTTTCCTCAATTGCTGCATGGCCCGTCAATGTTGGGCGACAGGTCAATTTTGCTTAGTGCTTTATAATTAATCCGACTTTTATCGGTTTTAAGGAAATATCTAAGTATTGGTCAGTGGGTCACCATATGGTGAGAAAATTTACCGGAACAGACCGAAACGGGCCCTAATTACCGGATCGGATCGGAACTTGTCCCGACTGAAAACAGACTTTGCGGGCTGTAAATAGCTGCAATAGCTGGTTATGAATATTAAAGATACTTGGGCCAACCGCTATTTATATTTTTAGAATAATAACTGTTACATAAACTAATAAATAATCAAATAAATAAATGAATAAATAACAATGAAAAATTGAAATAATTCTGAACTTTACACGTTGTTCGGTCTTTTTCATAGAGACATCGATATAAAACAACTATTGCACGTGTTTGCTGCACTGCTTATGTTCTAAAGGGGTACATGTATCAGGATGTTCACTGTTTGCCCACTTTATTTTATTTTAATTCAAAACAAATGACATATAAAGGAAACAATGGCACTGTCTGAATTCACCTGCTGTCCGAATTTACCTTACTTGACCCTGTAGCTCTGTTTAGTTTTCCAGTTAATACAGTAAACCATCCATTATTTGATTGCCAGTCATGTCATGAAATGAAACAATTAAGTATACAAACATTCACGCGGTTACTCTCAAGTGGGACATATTATAAATCAGCATTTATCAAGATTACTGAAAATATCGAGCGATCTCACCCAGCCCATATTGATAAACATATACAATTTCAAATAAACGACCTGATGTTTTTACGGATCAATATAGTCAGGTTTCTTAACATAAGAGTGTCGTTCTTTATCATCGTCAAAAACATACTCAGAAATCATGAGACTGCTTTATATCGATTGTCGAAAAGTAATTCATAGTTTTTTTTATATTTGCAATGACTGAACTTTCAATTGGAATGTTTAAAACATTTTCTAGCCAGAACCAGAAGGCGTAAATGAGTAAAACATTCACCTAATGTATTTACACCCTTGCCTATGATTTCATAAACGTTTCCATAAAATATTGTCAGAATAACTCCGTAATGGCCCCTTCTAAGAGCATTTTTTTGTGAAAAGTTATTTTAAACCAAGAAACAAAATAAATCTTGTAGAATCGCAGACCGCGATCGAATTGGATAGAATTTATTTCCTCTGAGGTCACAAGCGCGTGCACGAATCAGAAAAAGTACCTAAGTTTGTCAGGCGTGGTATCCACTTTCCTTACCAGTCTGGGAACTTACGGTTTTCCATCACGCACATTTGTGATGGTCAGCCATAACCCTTACATTTTTCAGTCCAACTTACTAAAATGGCAATTTAACCCACTGGCAGTGTTCAGTATGCCCACAGTTAAAATTGATATTTGGTCCAGCCCTTAAAGGTAGGTTCCTGTACTTTGGAATGAATCATAATTTTGATGATCTTTATCCAAGTTTTTGAAAAGCACATATAAAAGTAAAAAGTATGCAAAGACCAGGAACTGAAACAATCAAAATCCAAATCCAGCCCTCAAACCATAGTTGGAAACAACTAAGATTACAAATAATCAAGATACAGAGAACAATGGCCAACCGAGTGAGCAGCTTGTTCCCAAAAGGTGGCCACTCAGCAACCCAAACCGGACCAAAAATAATAATAAATACATAAGGTAAAACATCACAGAAACTCTGACACCAAAAACAGGCAACAAAGAACCACAACAGAACTACCGCCTTGGAACGGTCAGTAATGAATTACTGGGGGGCTTAAATCGATTTTACAGGCCCAACCTCACCCTCAGTTTCTGAAGTGGTACAAAACATTTAGTTGGTTGTTCGGTTCGCATGATAACCCTCTAACTCGTCAATGAATCATCACGGTAAACACATAAATCAAATTTCAACACCATGAAGAAGCAAAGACGAGGACTCAACAGATACAACGGGCCGTCTGACAGGTGGAGATCCCTGTCCTGCCAAACAACCCCACTGGAAATCTGAAGCAAAAGAAGGTCACCAGTTGAGCCCCGGTGGACCAAGCAACAGACAAAAAGGCTCCGGTCCCAACCAACTAAAATATATAGCTTTAGGTCGGGGCCATCATAGACTCTGACGACCGATCCCCCGGTGTGCAATTAAAGAGTGCAGCAACGCTATCAACCGTGATTGGGTTAATCACTAAGCATGCAGACTGTCGCATAACATTTAAATTATAGCCAATACGTTTGTGACGTATTATTATTTTTCGGAATTGATCAGAAAAATCAGTCCTACCCTTAATCTTTTTGAATTTGTATACTAAGTCACCATAAAATTCTGGTTCCGATAGGCCTTGGTGTAAAAGAAATTTTAATCCGACATCAAATTTTGAAACCAATTCATGGTGTCTGCGATAGAATTTAGAAAAAGCCTTTCTAAGGTTATGATACCGATAGCCCTGTTGAAGAAGTTTAGCAGTTAAACATTTATTACGAGCATTAAAGTCATCTACATGACTACACACTCTAGCAAATCTTATAAGTTGAGAAATATACACTCCATAAGAGGGACGACGTGGAACGTCACCATCCAAAAATGGAAAATTAACTATATCAAAGTCAAAGTCATCACGTTTATCATAAATTTTAGAAGATACAAAACCGTTAGAAATAGATAGATGTAAATCCAAAAAGGGGGCCTCGGTATCTGAAGTATTAGCTTTATTCAATTTAAGTTCAGGTGGGTAAATTTGGTTAACCATGCTTTCAAAATAAGGATTATCAATATTCAGAAGATCGTCTAAATATCTAGAGGTTGAGTTAAATGCCTCAATGATATCAGCTTGATTATCAACAGAAAGAGAAGTCATGAAATCTCTTTCATAACAAAATAAAAACAAATCGGCCACAAGAGGAGCACAATTTGTACCCATCGGAATACCAACAATTTGTCTGTATAACTTATTACCAAATCTGATGTAAATATTATCTAAGAGATATGATAAGGCGTCACATACATTCTGACATGACCAAAGACTATATCCTCTATATATTTTACGGTCAGTAGAAGTGAAAAACGCTTTCTTATCGTTACAGGCAATATAAAGGGTATCTTCATTTTTGGAGAACTTTTTGAAGGCCCTCTCAATCAAATCAACAAGTTTTTCCTTTATTAAATTATGGGGTAATGTGGTATAAAGAGTAGAAAAATCATAAGTGGACAAACTAGTCGCACGGAACCCTCTTGACTTCAGTTTACTAAGTACCTCACCAGAATTTTTTATAGACCAAAACATATTTTTCCCTGACCTCTCATACACTGTCTCATAGTACCAAATGACACGAGATTTCACAGCAGTGAGGCAAGAAGTTAATAATTTAGATAATTCTGTAGTAGTACAAGAGCTAGGGTTGGCAATGAATCTAGCTTTATACGGTTTTTTATGAAGCTTAGGTAACCAATACATCGTAGGAAGTTTGTCTTGGCATTCCTTAACGTTAACAGCAAACTTTAAAGGCAAATTATTTGAGTGGCTATTAACGACAGTCTTCTCATCTGTAAAAGTCTCTTCGTAAGCCGTGGTGCCGTTAAGTTCCTGCTTCAAAGTGTTAATATAGTGCATCCGACAAACAACAACAATGTTGTTTGCGGCCTTGTCAGCAGGAACCAAAACATACTTCCTATGAAAATCCTGGATAAGCAGTGAATAAGTTTCACTAAAACGGCAGTGAATAAGTTTCACTAAAAAGTGTAACTCAAAAAATCTTAGAAAAGTCGTTTTAGGCCATGAGCCAGATATGGTTTACCTCCCCCCCCCAGGGGGAGTTTTGTAGACCATACTTTTCTTAAAGACCAGCATCCTAGAAGTATTTTGCAGCATGTTAGCCCTCTGGCGAGTGGGGCGTTAAGCTGTAACAGCCTGTTACATTACGTTACCCATTAAAATAATAAACATAAAATAAGAATTAACAAAAATTATAAAAAATAGAAGTCACTTACCTATGTTTAAAATTATAATAGAGTCTAATAGAACAACCCAAAAGCTAAAAGTTATGATGTTTGAAACGTCACTTTAGCCTACGTGGTGTAGTATACGTGACGTTTTTCTTCACTCTTCATTAAAATTGCAATTTCCATCCAAAATACTTTCTTTTTGTAGGTTATTCCTTTAATATTAGACCAAATGTTTGTTTATGTGCTAAAGAAAATTTATTGATCTTTTCAGATCTGCAAAAATTATTATCCTATCTTGTATACTTTGGGAGAAATAGGATGTTGAACACAGTAACCCCTTATGAATGTTCCATATTACAATTATCACTTTCCGTATAATTCAAGCGCTTGAACTACACTATTAGAATGGAAAACAACAGTAAACGGTAATATTGAATATGCCAGCCTATTTAAACAGCAAGGAGCAGTTCAACAATATTTTGAATGCATTTTAGTCGTCCATAATGATCGATTATATACGTTACCTAGGGCTACTTTTGTTAAAATCATATGATTTAAAGATAGAATCATTTTATTTTCTTTGGTATCAGTTTCTTAATAAAAGAATCTTTTAATAAAAGAGAAAAAATCATTCTGGTTTATTTTCCATGATAAACTATTACTAGTAGTAACGTAAATAACATTAATATTTAAAATATTTTATTATAATACCTTTAAACAGTTTTTTACCACTGTCACATTAAAAAATAACACATATAAGTCTGGGTGTTCTTATGATATATTGTGTACTTGGACCTATCAATATTTCTCTCAGTTATTACTTTTAGGGATTCATGAGGTGTGTTTTATACGTGATTAAACACAGAATACTTCAAATTGTAATGTTAAGGGCATTGGCATATTCTGCACATGAAAAACGGGTTTTGCTGTTTACTTTGTTATCATATCAAAATTAAAGTATTTCATAATGACATTGCCCAGTTTGTTTCTTTAACAAATTGTACATTTGAGTTTTAAACACAGTAACATACCTGAAATTTTGTTATATACAGCTGAAAAATCCAAAAAATAAAAAAAAAATAATAATAAAAAAAAAAAATAAATAAAAAATACTCCAGAAAAGATAAAGCCGCAGCTATTAAAAGCCAGCATTGATTTTGCGTATAGGGCTAGAATAAAATGATATGCAATCAGTTTGATACCATTAAAAGCTAAGCGGTTTTGATGTGTTTAGTTTAAAACTATAAAATAATCAGCCATCAACAATGCAAACTGGGGTTCCATCTTGTTTATTGACATCATTTGTTATAGCTTTTACGTGCACACTGAAAAACTATAAGCAGAATAGTAACCTGAAGTTTAAAGGCTTAAGCCAAATACAGTTCTGCATCAAAGCTTATGTAGATATTTGCTGGCAGCGTATACTTACTTTTGTAAGACTATTGTACATTTTACGTTACCAGAGAAAACAACATTGCTAAGTTACAGTTTAAGAAACAAAACAAACTTTTGAAAATAATTAATAGTAGTGTCAATACATTGCTTTACTCAGTTCATTTATGTAACTAACAATTATGTGTCAACCAGGAGTTTGGGAGAATAGTATTAGAAATATTTAATACAGAAAAGAGACACTGGCAGTTTACTAGTATACTGTGGCTATCTATAAATGCTATGTTTAAGATGATCTACATTTCTATGCTTTTGTTTCTCGCTCTTTAAAGTCTAACTACATTCAACCATCTCCTAAAGAATCTAACTACTTTCAATCATCTCTTAAAGAATCTATTCACTAAAGAACATAAAGACACGTTTAGTTGGACAAAAAAAAAATTTTTTTTCAAGCGACAGTGTTTCAGTAGTTCTGCACACATAATAAAATGGCAAATGAAAATGACAGAATATATTAATGTTGGTCATCGCTGTTCAGATATTTATGAGCAAATCTTAGTTGTTCTCCTTCAGAATGTATCTGCCTATACTGTAGTTATATGGTTTGGAGAATAATACTGGGGAAAAAAGAAAGACCAAACAAGTAACGTATACAACGTATCTAGTGAGAGTTTATGAATTCTTCGTCTCCGATATCCTTAACTAGTAATACAGTATTTCTGAAGAGCAAATAATCAAACAATGGAAACAGTGCATACCTATACACGCCAAGGAAGGGCTAACCTAAGTAACTTTCTCCATTTGATCTCCGTGACCTTGTATTACCATATTGTTTACTTTTTAGCAATAAATGTGGCTGTAAACTGCCTATTTATGATATCTTACTGCTTATCAAATTATCCTTGTCCAAATATGTTAAATACTGTTAGAGAATAAAGCCCCAATTTTAGTTGTTACATTATTGAAAATTGTCTGACTGAAATTTGTATTTTGTAACACCTTTAGTCCTTGATAGTATCAACAAGTGGGAATAAAACCATGGGGTTTGCAAAATTACCTGACCATTTGAATTTTTGTAACAACATAATGAAAAATAGAACTCCTGCACAGGCTGGAGACAGAATGTTGTATGCGTTATAAAGTATGTCACTTTCTATAATCCTTAAATTTTCACATTGTTAACATTTTGTAATGGCCGGGAGCTGCATAAACAGATCACGTAGATCACAAATTAACATATAAGTTATGATCAAGGGGGCCACACATATTTGCTAACCCATGTAAAGCAGTTACTGTGCAAAGAGGCTCGTGGCTGACGATTCGACCGACATCATAGAAAATTGGTGTTAATGGATGCTGGCAGAGTTGGTACTGCTTTTGATTGCCTCGGCTGGTATTCACAGTTGCATATTTGTATGTAGGGTAATTGAATGGCTCAGCAAACAGCACAGGTAGCGAAACTGGTTTTATCCCCATCATAACGAGAACCTAAATATTAATCAGTTGCAGCATTTATCAAATTATACTTACTCCATTTAATGCATAGAATTTAAAAAAAAAAAACATTTTTATGAAGTCACTTTTAAGTGAGACTGAATTGAAGGCAAGGTCGAACTGCTTCAGCTGTAACATTCTATGTGCGTCTTGCTGAACTCTTGTGTATTTCAAAGAGCTAAATTTGCCATCTGACTACCAGTGGTAAGCTTATACTGCAGCAATCAATACTTCATGCCGCCAAGGAACTAAAATTTTGATAACAGATGACTAATAAATCTTATTCCTCGACATATTACAATTATGTAACGTAATGTTACTGTTAGATTGTTTTTCAAATATCCATTATTAGATCATGTTTTATAGTTTGAGGACACATAACATTGACATTTCTTCATATTTACATATACAACAGTATCTACTGAAGACAAATTAAAGATAACATTGAAATATAAAATGCAGCTAATGTTGGCTTTCGTAGCTTGTCTGGTCATTTTGTAGGTTAAATTCTTCAAAAATAAGATAGTTTATGTCCCCATTTAATGTATCCACTGCTAATTTAACTGCTGCCTACATTATCTAAGCTGGGCATGAATAAAAGAAGATTGATGGAGCACGTATAAACTTCAGTCCACCAATTCAGCGATTTAGTCTGATTCTGTTTTTTTTTTTTTTTTTTTTTTTTTTTTTTGTATTTTTGTTGTGGTTATATACGTTACATATTTATCGTGACTGCTGACGAGTTATGTAAGACTTTAGATGTTTCTTTCTTATAATAGAATATTGAAACAGTCATATATATGACATTAACTTTTCGCTACACTTAAATTCTTAAAATTTCTCCTTATATTACATGTATTTAGACACTGAAGGGGAAAAAAACGTCAAATGCAATGTAAACTACGTTATACAGGCTAGTCAACTTATCCTTGACAATGTCAATAACTTTGAAACAGTGATTTATGTACTAGCAGACAAAACCCAACATTATTTAGGGCGAATACTAGCATGTGTACAACAATGCGTAACTTCTATTATAATGTGAATATGTAAATTTGGGTAGTGTAATTGACGTTGACGTCATACGTTAACGCCCCAACGGACAGAGGGCTAACATGTGTCATTTTGTTTCTTATATAATGTAGTTTCAGAAAATCATAGGGTACAAAACTCCCCCTGGGGGGGGAGGGGGGTCTATTGTCAGCTCAAGGTCTATTTTGCAAGGGATTTCCTAACTCTGCTTCGCACACCAGTTAGCGCTATTTTTAGTTCGCGCCAAAAATATATAACGCAGCTGAGGTCATGCTGCATTGCATTTCGGGATGGTTTTAACCCATCTGCCATGCCAGGACCTCTAGGAGGGCTCACGGCAAGAGAAATTCAACCGTTGGCAAATGACATCAGAAATTGTGCACTTATAGACATATAACATAATTATTTTTAGAACTAGAATTCCAACGAAAGAAAATAAACCAAAGGGAAAACGACTATTTTCTACAACATCTGACGATTTTCTCAGTAGAAACAGCTTCAGAAAAATAAGAGAATTCAATACTAACCAGAAAAATACGAAATTATTTTGTGAACATAATTGTTATCGCTAGTCCAGGAACCTACCTTTAACTATTCTCAGTATAAACAGTCTGTATTTTGGTTATTTCTACAGAATTATGGTTAAATTAGGCAAATATTGCTGTCCATTTGACTTGTTTTGTTTCAAAGAAAACTACAAGTTTACCTTCTATCTTTTATAAAGTGTTACCAACCAAAATCGCCTACAATGCTTGCCTTTTTCTAACGGATGCTAACTGTACGAGTTACTCAAGGTTTTGCACCAGTTACTCGACAGAAAAGTACTTGGGGGTTTGTGCCTTTGTTATGGTCAGCCATAACACCAGAAGAAACTAACATTATGGACTTCCATCACGTTTCATCCTTCGGACATGTAGTGATATCTTGTGGTAAAAATTTTAATAATTATGTTATGGTAAGCCGTCATGTCAGTTCATTTAAATTGCATGGTAAACCATCACAAATATGAGTGAGGAAATCCATAAGTCCCCAGACTGCTTACCGGCTGACGATAGTGCTCATGTACACTTTCAGTCGCGATAGTATAGTTTAATTGAAAAGATACATTAAACCTGAAACACTTTTTCTGTTGTTTTTTTTATAATTTATTTAGATATGAATTTATACTATCTGACGAAAATACTATAATTGTTTATTTTGATGAGAAAAAAACACTAGGGAGTATACTTTTAACATTTACACTTTAGCTGTTATGTTGCACATAAGACAGCTCCTGCTCTAGTTGACACGGTGTTTGAAATTACTAAGAACACGCTTTTCTACTGCTACGAATGCTGGTAATTTGTTTCAGTCGATTGGATACAAATAGGAAAAAAATTATATCATACCGAAGACATAATTATTACTTCATTTCCAAAATAACGATATGCAGGTACTTAAACGTCTATTAACGGCTTATTTGTTAAGATAACCGATATAATTATTTGTCAGTCTTTCACCGCGTGATATGTTTCATACAACGGAGTACACTCTTGTTGCACTGTAAGAAATAAGACAAACACGTTATTTATTGCTAGGGTATCTCTTCTACCGAAAAATGTAATCAGTTGTTTTAAACAGCATAAAGAACATATTAAAACTTTGTTTCAAGCATGTTTTAGATGCTGCCTTTACAAAATGATTGCACATAACATCAGCTGAGCCAAGCCTAACTTTTGCAAGAGACTATCGCCGTGTAAAAAAGGTCTCCCCGTACATCAGCAGTGTGCCGAGGTTATATTTTCTGGTCGTTTGAGATCCTTGGACTCATTCTAAGTCAAGTTAAGAATAGGGTTCCGCTGAAGCCGGTACTAGGGGACATGGACAGCGTTGCAACACCACACTACTGCACATGAACGGGCTCAATCAAACCGAGTCGGCTTTTTTTTTTGTTTCTTTGTTTTATTCCTTGCTTCCAGCGGTTCTTATTCAGAATTTATTTTCTTTGTCATAGACGTAAACATTAATATGAGCATGACAACAGCGATGAACGGTTTCCAATAAAATACCAAATGTACCTGAATCTCTGATAAAAGAGATTTTGAAGGCAGATCTTCTGGAAGTAAGAAGTAAACGCATCAGAGAAACGAAAATAGTTGACTCGGTTCTGTTCATGTGCAGTAATGTAATATTGCTATAACGCTTCAGCGGAGTTCTATTTTGTCTCTGACTTGTAATTATTCCAATGGTCCCCGAGGTCCAGACAAAATATTATCTGCGCCATGGTGAAGTATGGTGAGACTTTTTATGGCCGCCACACGGCACTTAACAATATTGGCAGCTCACTGTGCATCATTTGTCTATTCCAACCCAGTTCGATTTCGTATTAGTTCTATGCAGGTGGGTCTAAAATAGACTTGAACTGCATTCCAATCAGTGTCTATCTAAAAATGAGTAACAAGTTGATGATAAAAGGTTCCCTAATTCAGTCGTTAAGGATAAGACAAAACTGTCTGGTCGTTAAAAAATCTAAAAACTGGGACAGACACAGAATCAGCGTAATTGTAACAGTTTGGTTTTATAACATAGTAATGCTCTGAAATATTAGATGGAATGGAAATCAGTGTAGACCTTGAATAGATTGCTTCTTTAGGAAAAGTCTCATCTGCGTATGCACTGTTTCCACAGACCCACCTGTCTTATTATTAAGAACTTTGTAATACCCACAACGTCATACACTATACGTTGTTGTAGGTGACTGTCTAGGGAGTGTATGGGAAGACCTAATACGGCCGCCACACGGCAAAATACCAGCTGCAGTGAAGTCAAATTTGAATCTGAAAGAGTTCCTTCAAAAGCAGAGAACAAGTCTATTAATCTGCGAGACATATGACACAGCTTTTATTTGCGTATCTCAATAAGAACAAGTAGTTAGTTACTCAAAACGAATTTTAAAGATGTGTTGGTACACTTTCCGGGGAGGCTAACTTTGCATCCCTTTTCAAAGAGAGTGTAGTCTTAAAGGAAGAATGTTGCTCAAGTAGACACAAATTCTTACTTTAAGGTAGACCACGGTTTGGAAGGCTAAACACATCGGAAGTCACAATGGATGTTCTCCTTCCTAAAAGGGTGAACAAAACATGATGTGTACCCATACACCTTTACAAGTGGTGTGTTTAAAAAGGCAACATCTGTGGCTTCTATGCTTATGTGGTTGAAACTATTCTCACGAATTGTACAATGTAGACCTACTTCTCATTAATAATGACATTTTGTAAACCTGCTTGTAATATGGCAGTAACACAAGTCAATACAAATAATGAAGTATGAAGTAAGAAGAAAAGTATTCACGATAAATCGTATTCACGATAAATCGAGCTGTGCTTTTATCGCTGTTTGTTCAAAAGAATACAATATTCGGGGTTATTATTAGCTTCTCTGTAAGAACAGAACTCCCTTGAAAGATCGCCATTAAGAAAGCAGTCAGAGTTGCTTCGCATAAAAGTGTGCGCATTCACCGGATATATATACAAAAATGTTAACCTCAGGGGACATAGCAACACAGACAAGACCTAATTAGTAGATTAGGTTCAAAGCTAAGGGCCAGAGTATTAACCACTTAGCAATATTGATAATGACACACAGGTAGTAAAAAAATAGGTGTAGGTATATCCCTTGATCATTTTGGCCGCCAGTGTTACAAAGAAGAACAACTTACGCTACAAGCTATTTGATTCCTCGAAGCATTTTATTTCCTATAAGATTAAAATCTTAAAGAGTTCCTTCAAGAGCCGAGAACACATTAAGAAGAAGTTACATGGGCCAGATTACATAGTTTCGGCTAATGAATTGAAATCTTTAAGAGTTCCTTCAAGAGCAAAAAATAAATTCAGCAGAAGGAACATGGGCCAGACTACATAGTTTCGGCAAATAAAGCCTCATCAGTGACCCTGACAATATCTGGTGACGAAACCAAGGAAAAGCATACTGTAATTTCTTAATTTTAATAAGGCAGTCGATTCAATGAATGATTAGTATCAAAAAGGGTCAAAATAATATAAACGACCATGATCTAGAAAAAGAGTCGCGGCAAAATAAGAATTGCAGCATCAATGGCAGCATCTGCAACTGAAAGTGTACACATTCATCTTCAGGTAGAAGTTGTAACCGACAGTTTACATGTACATGTAGAAGTAAATTAATTTCTTAGCAAATGCAGCGGTCAAGTGCTGATTTTTCTAATCTGTTCATTTCAAATGTATTGGAGAAAACATAAATTCAATGCTACAGTCTGTATGCCTAGTGGTTAACCCAATCTTGGTTAATAATTTTGCTATCCAGCCGGTGGGTCAGGGACGGAAACGACATAAAGCCATTTATTTCAATTAGTTTAGGCCGGAGCTTGTCTTGTATGTTTCTTGGCTATTCGGGATTCAATTGATGGTTTGTTTCATTATTTCAGTGGTGGTGTTTGACACCCACCAAGGTTTCATAACAAGTAGTTTCTTTCGAGTCCCCAATCTTTGAATCGTCATAGCGGATTTTATTCGTGATTTATTTTTGTTTCATGTGATGATTCATTGATGGGTTAGGAAACCATGTGGACCAAACAGCTAACTGAATGCTTCTGTTTTGGGCCTCTGCATAAGCTAAGGCCGAGGGTTTGGGTCCGGTGGATCTGGATTTGCCGCCTGTAATCCATTACTGACCGTTCCAAGGCGGTACTTCTGCTGTAGTTCCGCTATGTTACGTGTGCTTATAATTGTGTGTTTGTGGCCTTCTAGCAATACGGTCAACTGTAAAGCTGCTTACTTTGCATTCTGCTTTTGTTTTGTAATCTAGAATAGAAAATAAATAGATGTTACTGTTGCTCTCCATAGGGGTAGTTGAATTATCACCTGTCTGGGAAATAGCTTTACCGTGGTGTCTTTCATAAATTGTCGTCAGTTGACGTATTTCGTTTTGAGGGCCGGATATAGGATCTGATTGCGTCAGTTCCAGGTCATTGAATATCGTTTAACGTTTTGCTAGGCTTTTCATAGTAACTTCGCATACAATGTAAGTTGAAAACACTTCCGCTTGGTGCTTTTGTAGGGCTTAAGTTTGAAATTGGCACACACTGGGTATACTTATTTAATTTTATATTTTGTAATGTTCTTTTTCTGCACACGTAAAATAGTTCCTTTTCTCAGGATCCGATTGAGAGAAATAATCATACCTAATCTTCTAGCCTTTTAGCAAAGAAACCACACAAAGCATCAACAGGTTTGAGAAACAACTCGACAAAAGACAAGACGTCATATCCGTGTCTTAATAAATCTTTTGACAGCATAGCTAATCGAAGGAGGCAAAACAAGTCGAAAATTGTGAAACATTATCAACAAAGTGTCTCACAATCAGTTGACTGGATTATCTAAGTTGTTTCTTGAACGACTGAATAGAGATAATTGAGACTTCGTAGCAGCAGATAAAGTTCAAGTATCTGTAATAAATACAGCGCTACACCACTTATGCGTAAAACATTGATTAGTCCTCAGCTTTCAAATATTTAACACTCGCCGCTTTCATTAGACGGATTTCACGCTATCACATTAATTTGAATTTGTACACTTTCAGAGGCAACTGATCTGCAATTTTCCTTTTGTCTCCTTTTAGTGTCAAGTCAGCTAAATTCGGACAGCAAGTATATTCGGACAGTGACAGTGTTTCCTTAATATGTCAGTTGTTTGGAAAAAAAAAACACTGGGCAAACAGTGAAAATCCTCATCTGGATGTTTCACTGTTTGAAATGGTATGTTCGAATTTACCTGACTTGACCCTACTGCACATGAACATATTCAAATAAGCCTGACTCTTCTTATTTTATTTGATGTATATCTTGCTTCGAGATGATCTTCCATCAGAGATGACTTTGTCTTCAGCGAGGCTTGTGTTGTATGGTGGGCAGCCGCAAAAAGTCTCCATGTACATTATCACAGTGCAGATTATGCTTAAGCCAGTGCAAGGGGGCGTGGCTGGTGTAGCACATTTCATTACCGGTCATGAACAGACTCAATTAAATCGAGTCTTCTATTTTCTGTTCTTTGATGTATTCCTTGCTTCCTAAGGATGATTTTACTACTCAGAACTTATTTCTCATCCTTTTTAAAATAGTTAGCTTCATTCTAAATCAGTTTGAGAAAAAAGTTCCGCTGAAACCGGAGCGGTGGCGTAAGTTTGCAAAATTAGATTATTGCAAATGAATAGACTCAATCTAATCGAATGTTATTTTCGCTTTTGTGATGTGCTCTTTGCTTCCAGATAATCCTCTTTCGGAGTTTCTTTTGTCAGTTCAAAGCCATATTTGAAATTAGTTGCTCTAGCAAGAGTAGACTTCATTTTGGAGATAATCGCGGTCTCCAATTTACCGTTCTTAGCAACGCATAAATCGCATGTTAATTAATGTATACTGAAACCTAAAAACAATCATTTTCCAACATACCATTCCCCTGTGAAATGGTCTGGAAACTCAGCGGACACTACAGAAGAGTTCAACCCTTTATCTAAACATTAAATTCAGGGGTATATGTGTTAACTCACTCCTGGTTTGCTTCTGGTAAATTGTTTATATTTTTTTATAATGATAAATTCTCAATTTAACACCGCACACAGTGATCCAATGTTTGGAAAAGATGGAGTCGTAATAGAAATGTACAAGGTTGGGGATCATGTCCTTATTTTATTTTTAATTTATCTATTTATTTTTTTATATTATTTGTTTCCTTTTCCTGCACGGAAAAATGAGAACGATCTTTGTTTATGTCAAGGTAAATAGTTTTGTTATTTCATTTACAGTAATTTAACCCATTAAGATATACTCCACTTTCCGGTCCACATGATCCCGGTTCTAACAGCATTTTGATAGAATCATAAAGATTGACACTTTGGTCAAGGACTCTGTCACAAAATTCAATCAGGAAAAATTGAAACTAAAATGGCGGCGTAATCTGCACCAACGATTACTGAAATACTGTGACAGGGTCCTTGGCCAAAATTGGCCAGTCTTTAAGGTTCTAGCAAAGTTCCGTTGGAATCTGAAAGATTGGACTGCAAACCAATAGCTCAACGGGCGTAAAATATTGGAATAGAAATTAACATCGACATATTAACCAAGAATCTGTAACAGCATCGTCATTTTTCTGTGCAGTGTTTCAAATCACGAAGCACTTGAGCCCTACCCTGATATTGATAGACATTTTATGCAGTAAAGGTCGAGTCTGGTAGCCTCGGACTGCGGGTAAATTCGTTGCAAACAGTGAAAATCCAGATGAGACGGTTCATAATATTTGCCCTGTTAATTTCGTTTTAATTCAAACAACTGACATATAAAGAAATATGTCACTGTCCGAATTTACCTGGAGTCCGAATACACATGAGTTGACTATAGTTCTGGAATTATCCCCCTAGCATAACCGACCCAATTTATATCATTGTTGCTTGCAACAGTGCCACTCAAAGACATGTTTTTCTCCGGAGCAAAATTTCTACACATAAAAAATCTTTATCATAACAACTTGCTTTCTACCATGCCTGACAGTAAACATTTATAGCAGCCTGCGACTTATGCAGACAAATAAGAGCTTTCCCAATAGAAATGCAAAAGCTCGATAGATTATTCACGCAAACAGGAGGGACACTGATCAGGCCGCAAATGCGTGAATACTTATAAGCGATTTTGCTGTGAGCGCATGAAATAAGATATCTTTTCTTCCGTCAAACTTTCAATTAATTCTAAAAATTGGAAATCAGCGCTAAAATAATTTGCTAAAGCAATTACAAAAGAACAATTTATTTCTGAATTTTGCGCGTAAAAAAGTGGGCAAACTACAATTCTATTTTGCCTCCTTTTTCAAGGGACAAGTTTGTTTCTGTTAAAGTTACCCTCACTTATTCCCTTAATCCCCCCTTTTAGAAAAGGCTACGCCCTCCAGAAAAATAGTAAAGTTGGTGAAAAATGTGGAGACCAACCCATGTTCTTTAATTATTTAGGTTTGTTTACGGAGATAAAAAGATGACGTCTCTAAAGAAAGAAGAGATAATGTTAATATACTACCTGTATGTGATTAAAAGAATGTATCATGTATTATCTTTTTCTTAATTCTACCAAAATTTGTGTATTGCGCAGGCGAGACCCCCAATTTTAATCAACACCATGCGATTTTGTCTTAAAGTTCGTCTTTGATCCATTTGCGCTGTTGGGCTCAGATTGTTGTTTTTCATCAGAATATAGAGCAATGCAAAAGTCGGTGGCAGGTGGTGTGAAAGATTTCGGATGCATTTACTCTCATGAATAGAATCAAACTTAATTTGCAACAAGGGTAGCCGCAGCATTTTAACACAGCTGCAAAACTCTCTCTGTCAACCCAGCAGTAAATGGGTACCTTTTTCGAATCAGGGAAGGATAAGGCAGCGAAAGGAGAGGGATGGGCTCCGCCTTTCATCAGCTGTGCCCAAGATACAGTGGGTCTCTAATCTCCACTGCCCCTACGGCTATTAGGCTTTGGGAAACCTTTACCTTTGCCTTATATTTCATGTCTTGAATAATTTTTCGATAAATTAACTATAGATATCTGCATTTACATGTATACTGGCGTATTTATGGAACGTGATTTATGCATGAAACAAATGTAATAGTATGCGCAAATCACGTTTTTATTGGTATGGCAGAATTGTTATGGTTACACAAACCGAATTTTATCATAACAATCTTTGCAAATATAGTGTCGTGTATACAATTTGGTTGAAACTTTATTTAAAAACAATTACGTCAATCACGAGGCCATGCGTCATTCATGTTCCGGATACACCGGAATGTCTTTTTGAAGTAAACAGTGAGAGCTGCTTTAACTTCAAACACCACGTCTATTTCTGTTGGATATAGTCGCTATTCTTATGTACAGTGACTATGCCCTTAGCTGATTGTCTACGAAAAATAACATCAGTTTGAATTCTCTACTTTCAATGAACATATTAATTATTAATTTGGACATAAATCCGTGTATAGTGTATCAGTAGATAGAAAGGATATGCAAAATTAGAAGAAAAAAACACGACGCGAGTCTCATGCTCAACAACGTCGTAACTAACACGTTAAGTAAGTCTAACCAAGCCATTGTCTGTATCTGCATACAAACCTAAAGATTCATTACCTACTCATGCAGATATAAATAATGTTAGACATGTATGTAGCTGCATTCACATTATGCTTGACTGGCAACAATATGATATGTAACAATGAAAGATAGTGCAAAACAATCTCTTGAACTCATAACTGAGAAGGTAACAAAGCGATGACACCATGCATTTCTGATGTAAAGTCCCATGTATACCGTTTTATAATGGAGTGCAGATATGCAGTATAATCATAAATTAACATTGTCTTAAATATATCCCATCAATATCTATACCCCCGACATACGAAGTATGTCGAGGAGTATATAGTTTTCGTCTTTCCGTCCGTTCGTCCGTTCGTCCGCCTGTCCTTTCGTTCTTCCGTTCGTCCGTGTGTCCGTCCGTCCATCCGTTAACATTTGTGTTAAAGTTTTGCGTTAAGTTTTTAATCTTTGCTTATATTTCCATTATCTTTCAATGGAACCTTTTGGTATGTGACTCGGTATACTTCTAGGTTCATGCAGAATAGCTGACATCATATGGATGCTGCTGTTGACCTAATGTCAAGGTCACAGACTAAAACATTTGCGTTAAAGTTTTGCGTTAAGTTTATATTTTTCATTTATATTTCAAATATCCTTTGATGGATTTCTGCTATTTGACTAGGGTTACTTAAAGGTTCATATCGAGTAGTTGACATCCCTTGGATGCTGCTGCTTACCAAAGGTCAAGGTCACAGACTTGTATGTTTGTGTTAAAATTTTGCGTTAAGTTTATATGCTTTGCTTATAATTCCAACATCCTTTGATGAAACATTTTGATATATGAGTAGGTTTACTTCTATGTTCATGCACAATAGTCAACATCATCTGGATGCTGCTGCTGACCAAAGTCAAGGTCACAGACTTGTATATTTGTGTTAAAGTTTTGCGTTAAGTTTACATTCTTTGTTTATATTTCAAACATCCTAAGATGAAACCTTTTGATTTACGACTAGATTTACTTCTCTGTGTTCATGCATATTAGTTGACATCATCTGGATGCTGCTGCTGACCAAGATCATGGAACAGACTAAAGTTTTGTGTTGGATTGGTACTCTTTGCTGATATTTGTAATATAATTTGATGGAACCATTTGATAAGTGACTAAGTTTACTTGTAGGTTCATACCATGTATAAGATTGGTTTCATTAGGGGGTGGTTTCATTCGGCGGTGGCGCTGGTCGGGGGGTATACGTGAGCCCCTGCTGACTTGCTCTAGTTCTATTAACTATGATATTTCAAACGAAAAATTATATCCTAGGCACG
Organism: Ctena decussata; assembly: GCA_963989385.1. Classification (NCBI taxonomy): domain Eukaryota; kingdom Metazoa; phylum Mollusca; class Bivalvia; order Lucinida; family Lucinidae; genus Ctena; species Ctena decussata. The sequence goes on from OZ022513.1 coordinate 36,425,023, forward strand.
ATAATGATAGCCATTAAACGTACTTTTATCTGCTTAATTTATGACTTGTGATTAACACCGGAAATAGGAGAATTCAGGAAAACAAATAAATTGGTGGGAATAGCGGACCACGTGTTCCGACAAAAATTAAGACTGGATACGCAAACCAATCATATTTAATCAGGGTAAAGTTATACCATGAATAATTTTCAGACCTTTCTTTAATCGCCTTCAGACAGACTCACAGTGTCTGGATGAAATGATCCCATGTGCCCGAATTAGAAGTTAATGTTATTGTTAAGTTATTTACTCCGCCAATCATAAAATTCAAAACTTGCTTGCAGAAATGCCGTTTTATTGCCATATGAGAGTCAATCAAGTTGTGATGACAAAATATTCGTGAATATTCAGGAAGGGTATACACTGAAATATCGTCTCTGCCTCCGTAACAAAGATGCTTTCGCTGAAGGTTCTTTGCACAAGTCTTAATTGTGTTGCATACAACTAATCAGTTTCATAATTTTGTGATTATTTCGTAGTGAAACACGAGGGCGTACATTTTTAAATAGTCCTTATTCTCAAAGCACTAGTTTTTGTCTTATGTGTACTTTAATGGACGTGCGTTATCTGGAGTTAATTTATTGATTTCAACACTATGTTTTAGCTCACCTGAGCACGAAGTGCTCAAGGTAAGGTATTGTGATCGGCCTTTGTCGGTCGTCTGGTCGTGCGTCCTTCGTCAACTATTGCTTTAAACGTCTTCTCCAAAACTCCTGGACAGATTTTAAAATTATTTCACAGAAAGGTTCCTTGGCGGGCTCTCTACCAAAATTGCTTAAACGGTTCCACTCCACAGAACAATATGGCCACCAGAGCTAAAAATAGAATAACCTTTAAACGACGTCTCCTCCAAAACTGCTGAGCAGATTTTGAATTAATTTCAGACATGTTCCTTAGGAAACTCTCTACAAAAACAATGCTCAAAGGGTTCCGCTACGATGAACAATATGGCCACCAGAGCTAAAAATAGAAAGAACAAATTTATCTAAACGACTCCTTCTCCTAAACTGGTGTACGGATTTTGACATAATTTCACGGGAATGTTCCTTCAGAGAACCTCTACCAAAATTGATTAAACGGTTTGGCTCCGCTGAACAAGATGGCAGCCAGAGCTAAATCTAGGAAAAAAAACTTTAAACTACTTCTCCCCAAAAACTTCTGGACAGATTTTTAAATAATTTCACATAAATGTTCCTTCAGAGACCTTCTACCAAAATTGCTCAAACGGTTCCGTCTGCTGAATGAGTTGGCTGTCAGACCTAAAAATAGAAAACAAACCTTTAAACGACTTCTTTTCCAAAACTGCTGGACAGATTTTGAAATCATTTCACAGAAATGTTCCTTTTGAGACTCCTATCAAAATTGGTCAAACGGTTCTGCTCCGCTAAACAAAATGGCCACCAGAGCTACAAATAGAAAAAAAAACTTTAAATGACTTCTGCTTCTAAAGTGGTATAAGGATTTTGAAATAATTTCACAGGAAAGTTCCTTGGGGGACTTTCTAACAAAAATGCTCAAACGGTTCGACTCCGCTGAACAAGATAGCCACCAAAGTTAAAAATAGAAAAAAAACTTTTAAACGACAACTCCTCTTAAACTGGAGTAAGGATTTTTAAATAATTTCACAGAAATGTTCCTTGGGACATGCCAAATTGCTCTTAAGTTTCCACTGGCTTAATAAGATGTCCACCAGAGCTAAAAATAGAAGAAAAAAACGTTAAATGACTTCTCCTTCTAAGCGGTTGAAAGGATTTTGAAATTTCACAGAAATGTTCATTGGGTAACCCTCTTGCAGAATTGCTCAAACGGTTCATCTCTGCTGAACAAGACGGTTGAAAGGAGCTAAAAATAGAAGAAAAAAACTTTAGATGACTTCTCCTAAACGGGTGGAAGGATTTTTGAAATAGTTTCACAGAAATGTTCTTTCTGTCATCCTCTACAAATGTGAACTACTACATAAAGATGATTTTTGTGTGACCCATGACCAAGTTTGTTAATCCTGTCTCGGTAGGTAAATAAACAGGAGAACCAGGGGAATGCATCTTATTATTCCTATCTTTTCGTTTGTACAATATACATGTAGATCAGGTGAGCGATCCAGGGCCAGCATGGCCCTCTTGTTGTATTTATTTACCCATTTGTCTCTTTACTGTTCCCAGCCTTCATAACGCCAACTAACCAAATTCCGTTCCTGTGTATTATATATGCAAATGCACAGACATCGATGCTCTGCAAACCATTATTAGTTTACAGAGATCAATATACGCAGACTATATTTGTCGTGCAAATAAGCTAAAGGCTAGTTACTACAGCTGTAAATCAATTCATGAACTCACGATATTTTCGTAACAGAAGAGAGAAATAGATATCCACTGCTGAACTGTGTCTTTGTCTAGTCTAGTTCATCCCGTAACCTTTGCAAGGTCTTTTTGGCACCACAGCTGCTTTTAAAGCAACCCCTTTCCACCTGGTCCAGTCTTCCTTCAGCTGCCCTAGTTATGCTGGCAAAGTCCACCCTGGCCGAATTTTAGATATTGTCTTCCCAGCTCTTCTGTCTGCACATTCTGTGTTTTTCTCGCACTGTGCCCTCTGGGATTGTCTTTGTTAAGCCGGAAGACCTTGCGACGTGTGCAGACAAGCTCAGTTTCAAATTCTTTGACAAAGGTAAGGAGTCTGTCATATTTTCCAGTGTCTGCTAGGATCTTTTTGTGAACTTTCTCATTAGCTACATAATTCTTGTATTTCATCTCAAAGGAATGCGTTCATTTTTCTAAATCTGCTGCCAAGGTTCATAACTCTCAGGCATACAGAAGAGACCGCATCAGTTCAGTTCACCGTTGATCTAAGAGATGTGTTGTTACCTCTTCAAATTGGCTTCACCTTTGTCAGAACTGCAGTGCTATGTGCAGTCCTTGAGAGAACGACCGGTTTTGAGCCATCATCAGAGACAATTGCACCAAGGCATTTAAAGTTTTAAGCATTGCCAACTTCTGTCCTTTTACCTTAGCCTTCCTCTGGATACCATTGGCTCCGTTTGTCATCAGGTTGTATTCTCAGCATATATCTCCATTTTATACCTTTTGCAGCTTTTGTTGAGACTTTCATTTAGGGATTCTAGTTCTTGCTTTTCCTCAGCAAGAGCGTCAATCATTTCGGCGAATCTCAGATTAGAAACAATTCTACCGCCTGTACTAATTTTTTATCATGTTCTTCCAGAGCATCAGACATAATCCTTTCGAGAAAAATGCTGCAATGGGTGGGCGCAGGCATTCTCACCTAACGCCACCTGTTGTTCCGAGCTATCGCCCGTGATGCCATTTATCTGAACATAGTCGTGCCTAATGGCGGGAACTAGATTCGCAATGATATAATTGTACTTTCGCATCGTGGCCCATAAGGCTGCATGAATATTCTGTCAAATGATTTGTTGAAATCTATGAAGATATGATACAATTTCTGCTGAAGATCTGTTCGATACTGCTGCTTCTGACTCTGAATCAAGCCTGTTCTTCGTCAATTATTTCTTCAGTTTGGTGTGTAAGACTGTTCAACATGACGTAACTTTAATGACCTGAGGAGGCTGATGGTTCCGTATTTCTGGCATAGCCGTGGGTTGCCGTTTTAGCGCGCCTTTGCGAAGCAAACGAGCGCTTATGTTATACACCCGGCGTCGTAGTCCGAGTATGCGTTCGTGTTTGCGTTTGTGTTCGCGTACCCGTCCGTGATTTGCTTAACCAATGTTAATCAATCGCGTTTAGGCCTTTTTCTCATAAAGTGTAAGAGCTAAAGTAATAAAAATTGGTGCACACCTGCATCAGCACATGATCACCTGAATGCCTGAAGTAGTTATGACCGTGACCTACTTGTCATGGTCTACTGACTTTGAAAAAAATAAGTTAATGTATGTAAAGCATTTGAAAGTCAATTTCAAAGTAGTTACATAAGGGTTACGTTTATGATATCTGGTCATCACTTGTATCTGGGCTAGAGAAGCAGAGTGTAACCATCCATGAAAGACAGTGACGTACATCATTACGCTTCCCTGACTTTATGATATTTCTCAGTCCCTACACGGGTTACAGTCATGATACTTTGCATACACTTACATATAGACAAGATCATTTCAGCAGCATTATCCGTGTATGGATTTGACATATGTTTTTCTTCAGTCTCTATATTAGCACATGCTTACATATGGGCAAGATCATTTCAACACAATTGTTTATGTAATACTATGGATTTGACCTATATTTTAGCTATTTTAGCTCCACTGACTTTAAAATATGCTTCAATGACTTTATGATATTTCTTAGTCCCTAAAAGGGTAGAGCCATTATAATTGGCACACCCCTACATATGAACAGTCCCATGTTAACAGCATTATCCATGTCTGGATTTGACCTATATTTTTGTTTATTGACTTTATGATACGCTTTATGATATTTCTCAGCCCCTATATGGGTTAGAGCCAAGAAATTTGGCACACACTTATAGCATTTTTACATTGCCATCCATGTATGATTTGATCTATATCATATGCTTCGCTGACTTGATCATGTTTCTCAATCCCTATATGGATGTCAGTCATTATACTTGGCTGGTATAGTATCAACTCCGGCGGACTTCAGTGCTTTTTCAGGGCTGCTACCACATTCTCAACTTCCTCACTAAGGGACGAGTGAGGATCCTGTCGGTACTGAGTGCAGTACAGAACTGCATGGTTGCCATAACTCTCATGCCTGGATAGCTCTAAGCAATTTTTCTGTTCATCTGCCGAGAATCTCTAATTCTTCTGTTAGACATTTCCTGGACTTGTCCTTAGTAGTTTTGGATCTACCCTGCTTCTCTGAAGTTAGTTCTTTCTTCATCGGATATGCTGTCTTGCTTTCCATAAAGGTCAGTGTTGGACATCACGAGACTTGCCGAACAGTGATCCCGAGTGACGGATCTTTGTATCCGCACCTTACACCCACGGTAGATTTTTTTTCTTTCGAACCACTTAGTTTCAAGGAAGACTTCTTAAAGTGAATAAGCTTAGCGTTTCATAGGTTTTTATTTGGTTTAAAAGAAGCCGACGTTATCAGCGACTATCGGCAATGCCCGACGTGACATAACCTGCCTTAATTTTCCGTCTCCTTTATTTATTTATTCACAATTTCATGTCAACATATACATAAAAGTACATACATGAGCCACTGGATTTGTCGTAGGCACTGTCTATATTTGTCCTCTCTAGTAACTGGTAAATTAGTGTAAAATCTTTTCTTTTGTTTCAAGGTAAATGTATAATAATTATGAGATGCATAAATGATGTGAGATATTTGTATGAACGACTAAATGACTTCCAGACACTAATAATATAATGATGTAATGGAAATTTATATCTAATTTGTTACATGGTTTTCATTTTCATTCTTAATATAGTTCAAACAAACTACTAATTTAACTTCAAGCTATATAATCTATATGTATCTATATATCTTTAGTATAAAAATAATACCAAGAAATAAATATTCTTAAAGATTTACTCCCTTGATAATAATAACAAAAAAATGATTTGATAAAATATTTCATGTAATACCTCCCACATGGGGTCTAACTATACGTTTGAAAAGAGTTTAGATAATAATATTTGATAAAAGTGACTTTAAACAAAAACAAATAAGATTAATTTAAAACGATCGCGGACCGCGAAGGAAAAAACATTATTGGACAGAATTAATTTATTCTCACGTAACAATCACGCGCACGAATAAGGAAAATACTTGTACAAAGTGCATGATCACACGACAGAGGTGGTCAAAATAGATATTCTTACAGGCCGTGAGGAAATAGGTTATTTGCATTCTAATTTGAAGATTATTTTTCATACTACATTTATCGAAAAAAAAAACACGCCTTTTCTCAAAATTTGTACGGTTAATTATGAGACTATAACAAATTGTATAACGAAATTTTGTTAAAATATTTGTTTCTGAAAACATGAAATAAACGAGGGAGACAATCTATAAAATATTTATTGTTTTAGAAAATACTGGTCGTCAGCAGCCACTTCCATACATAAAGAGACAAAAGTTCACGAAATACACACGCAGAAAATCGAATGAACAGCTCAAATTTTAAACTAGCACTATTTGGTTTCTCTTTAAATCGGATCGTTCCGTCCACTTCGCGTTCTTTTGAACCAGCATGACAGAAGTAGAGTACTGAAGCAGCAAAACTTATCTTTACATGCAAATATATAACCAGAAAATGACGAGCTATTGAAGTACTGAAGTGTGTTCGTGTGCAATTTTGTTGCAATTAGCAACTCCGGTAACAACCGAACGTACCAATTTTGCACTGGAAGTTTTTACAAAAATATGACAGATTCAAGTGCATCAATTCGTTTGCCGTAATACTGATTTAAGTGTATCAATATCCCTTGCAATGATTAGCAGTATAAGTTCGTTATGAAAAACTTAATTCTCGGAAAAAAATGAAAAGATTATCTCATATAATACATGCAGCTTTTTTAGTGTTCCATAACGCACCAGTCATTTGCAACCACGGCCCCCCTGGGGCCGGGCAATAGCGGGGATATTGACTTTCACTCTGCAAAGTCCTGTTATATGCCCTGCACTGTGGGAACATTTTTTATGTCATATCCCTGGTAAAGGTCTCCGCCCCCTAGGGGATCATATACATGTAAGTATAAAAATCAATATTCTGACAGTGTGTCGCGGTTAATTTCATAAAAACACTCCACTATTTTTCCCACTGGTTTGGCGGGAATCAAAAGCCCGGCGTATCCACGGCACTGCGTGGACACCTCTTAGGTAAAAACACTGTACTTAAGCCCCGCTATGCCCCCGCTATCCCCGGTCCCGTGGGGGCCGTGGTTGCAAATTAAAAAATAAATAAAGCATCAAAGTTTAAGCATATTTACTTGACAGTTTCATCAGTCACGTGCTTAAAGATCGTTTCGAATTATGAACACACGGATACCGATTTTATTCGATTATGAGACGCATTGTTTCCTTCTAGAACCATCCCAAAATCTAGATCCGTTAAGACGAAACTAGATCTTTGGGATTGTTTTGGAAGAAAAAAAAATACAGTCAACTCTCGATACCTCAAATTTCAAATTCATCTCAAACTACTGAGATCTCAAAAAAAATTCTGGCCCCAGAAAATTTTCTTTGAGATATCAATAGTTTGAGATATCCAGAGTTGAACTTTAAATTAAAACAGGAAATATGTCCAATCTATAATCTTTGATATAAGAGGGAATTTGAGATACCCGTATTCGAGATATCGAGAGTTGACTGTATAGCTGAATTGCATAAGACTGTTTTGCATATATATAATTTTGGAAGAGTAAACTCCTGTCTTATAACCGAATAAATACGGTAAGGCACAATAATTGTCTGCAGCAATTAGCAACACTGGAGACAATTCGGCGTCGAGTGATGAGACTCCAAACGTCGATGTTTCCTGTTTTGATCAATTAGTCTAAACCTTATCTTACTACAATTAAAATTAATAGCAAGAAAATCGAATATTTACTTCTACATCTTAAATATTGGGCATCTTAACAATTAACCCGAATTCTCTAGAAAAAATTTAATTACTTGATTTTACTGCGAGGAACCTATTAATCCGAATACTTTTATGGCGTAGAGTGGTCTGTGTTTACGCTGTTTTCCCTGACACAGCTGTCCCGATAGCCACAGCCATTAAGGTATTTTGCAGAATGCAAATTATTCTTCTGCAACAATTACCTTGTAGAATCACACATTAGACTCTAAATCAAAATTTGTGAATAGACGTCAAACGCAGCAAGTGGCATTTCAGATCACATGCACCCGCACGTGCACAACCGGTATCATGACATTACAGATCACATGCACCCGCACGTGCACAACCGGTATTGTGACATTTCAGATCACATGCACCCACACGTGCTCAACTGATATCACATGAGAATTTGTTTACTTGCAAGGACGAGTAGACAAATAAAAATCTTGCAAAGTGCATGCTTGTCCATTCCAGTACATTGTACTCTCACGTCTTTGCCTTCTACCTCTCATTCTTGATCCATTAAAGTGAATGTATATACGTTTAGAGAAAGCATATCTGTCAGTTTCATTTTGTCTCCCTTGTCAATAGGGGTCATCTCTTACATTATAGAACTATTTGCTCCCCTATAATCTTTTATTCAATTGAAAAATACTTTTTGGAGGTTCTTCATCGTCCGGCGAAACAAACAGGAAGTGAGTGTTTCAAAATCATCTCGATTCGAATTTCGTAAAGGCATGATGGTATACCCATACACATTCAAAGTCCCTTAGAGAAATTGGTTTAGAATAGCGATCAACACAGGATCCAAGCCTTCTCAGCTTGCGCTACTAAACTTTGTTCTAAAGCTTAATCAAGACGGCCAACAATGTAGTTTAACTTGTTTGAACGCATCTTCATCACACCTGCGGTCTTTGAAAAATATTTGTGGATTTTTAGATTCTTGTCAACCGCATTTTGCAACCATATCGGAATGTCAAAATTGACAAAGGAGTAGATAACATCAGTTTGAAGTCGACTATGGTATAGTTTGCGTCCATATTGGTTTAAGTCGTACACAATACACATAATATGGTCTGTGCAATACGGAAGAAGGCCTCTAGTGTTGAACTATCAGTAAGATGGTTAAAATTTACTGGAAACTAGCGATTTCTGAAAATTTGTCCATTTAGTCATTTTACTTGATGGATGTCATTTGTGATTTTGATGATCAGTTTCGCCTACATTCTAATATAGAGCATGCATTTAAAGCAATGTCAGCGGGCTGAAATGAAGTATTTTTGTGCGGATTGTTACCTATTTTTGTCAGGTTTTAAAACTGTAGATTGATTAGAACTTAATGCAGACATCGAGCGTTGGTCAACATGTTAGAGGATAATTAAAAATTTAGAAAAGAATGGACTGGAATCCAATAGATGCGGTAGGTAGTGGGTTAATCGGCTGGTCTGTTCTGTTTAACGGTTAATTTAAACAGTTGTTCGGTGTCTTTCTGGCTGAAACAACCTCCTGCTGCGGACAACCGCCTGTGGCTTTCGGAGGACTGTTTAAAGCCCTTTTTGGAGGTTTTTCTTTTTTCCTTTTTTTTTATTGTTTTTCATTTTTGATGTTGTGGAGAAGCTCTAAAAAGGAAAAAGGAATATTTCAACATTTTTAGATATTAGCAACTGAATGTCTGGGCTTTCAAAAGTGTGACAGTGTCGTTAAGAGATACTCTGTTTTCATTAATTTCTCTACAAAATGTGGAAACCTCTATTTATACGAAAGTTTCCATTTTTATTGATTTTTGTAAATTTTTTTGGAAAATGTGCAAAATGTCTCCACATTTGTTGATTTTGGTCAATTATTGGCAAAATGTGTGAACTCACATCTGTTGATTTTGGCGTTACTTAAAATATGGTTACATCAGTAGGTCGGAGTATTTATCATTTATTATTTATTCCACACTGTCCTACTGGCAGTGTGGAATACTTAAGATGAAATGTACTCCGATTTGGACCAAATCTGTGTATTTATCATTCAGTATGACGGTGTAGAATACTAACAGTGATATGTATTCGAATTTGGGCCAAAGTGGCGTATTTATCATAGTTAGTATTCCACAATGCCAGTAGGACAGTGTGGAATACTATCATAGGTACTCCAATCTGAGTGAGCCAATTTGGTGTATTTATCATCGTTAGTATTCCACACTGACTGCAAGTAGGACAGTGAGAAAGACTTACTATGATAGGTACTTCAATAATGACCAGATTGAAGTTTTTATCATCGTTATTATTCAACACTGTCAATTGTATCTACTTGACGTTTCCACATTTTTATTGGTTTTGGTCTTTTGGGGTGAATGTGGTTATTTCCCTTTAAAAGGGATACCGCCACGTCTGTTTGGAAACTTTTCTATATAGGGAGGTTTCAACAGTTGTTGATTTTCGTCAATTACTGGGAAAATGTTGGAACTTCTGATTGTAGGGACTTTTCCTATTTTGTTGATTTTGGCTAATTTCGGGGAAATATGGATCATCTCTATATAGGAACGTTTTCAATTTGTTGAATTTACTCAATTATTGGAAAATGTGGAAACTTCTCTTTACAGGGACTTTTCCACATTAAATTTTTTGCTGATTTACATCAGTTTCAAAATTGTGGAAACATCAGTATTATCAGGGCAAAATCGGTGTATTAATCATTATTCGCACTGCCCTACTGGCAATGTGGAATACTTACAATGATTTGGTGACCAATTTTGGCCTACATAATGTAATAACGATCGTTAGTATGCCACATTGACGATGATAGGTACTCCAATCTGGTCCATATTGTTGTAAATATTATCGCTGCCAGTAGGACCGAGTGGAATACTCACAATGACAGGTACTCCAATTTGAGCCAAATCGGTGTATTTATAATCGTAAGCATTTCACACTGTCAGTAGGACAGTGTGGAATACTAACGATGATAGATTCTCCAGTTCCGGCCAAATCGGTGTATTTATCATCTGTAGTATTCCAAACTGCCAGTAGGACAGTGAGTAATACTAACCATGATAGGTATTCCAATGATGTCCAGATAGGAGTTTTTACCATCGTTAGTATTCCACATTGTCAGTAGTCTCTACTTGACGTTTCCAAATTGGTTGATTTTCGTCTTTTTGGGGGAGAATGTCCCTCTTTTACCGATTTGTTAGGGAATGTTTGACTTACTGTAGGGATGTTTCCTTTTTTGTTGATTTTGGCCAAATATGGGGAAAGGTGGAAACATCTCTTTATAGGGACATTTTCACATTCGTGGGTTTTTGTCATTTACTAAAATGTGGAAACATCAGTATTTCAAAGGCCAAGGGCCAGTTGTTCAAAACTAACGACATCGTTAGTTAACGTTTCGTTAAAATTTCAAACATTAATATCTCTAATAAGCCTATATTTTTTGTTGAGAAAATGTGAGAAGCTTTAGCAATGCAGCCCAGGACATCTGGCTCTTAAGTCAGACGTGCTACAGACTGCTCTACGCGACCCTGAGCAGGTGTCCCTTCCAAATAGATGAGGTGTATTGATTACGTGCTATTTTGATGATGGTCCTTTCTTCGTGAATTCAGTGACCAACTATCGAGGCTCCGTCGTCATGAATAGCGATGCGAAAAGGAACAACACGCGCGTCATAGAAACAAAATCAGTATATATTTAAACTGTGTCGGAGTAAATGAGGTGGCTCCTAAGGAGAAGTTGTGTTTGATCCTACACTTCTTCCCTCTATGCCAGTTATGCATTTTAATATTTCCCGTTTGACTGGCTCAAGATTTTGATGTGCTAATTCCCAATTTTCAAGATAAATGGTAAATAAAAAACCCTTTCACTGATTCTCTGACGTAATTACTTTACATGCTGACTAAGAATTGCCACAAATAGCTGACAGTTATTGGATTAAACATCATCGAACAGAGTTTAAAGACATCATTTATAGCCTGAAATATTAAAATGATCGGAGCAATAAAAAGTCACTTTTTAGAAGGCTATGTTCGAAATACCGCATTTTTGTCTTTCGTCCAATAGCAGGCACTGGCGGGACGAAATGCGCAGGCCTAGTCCCGAGTGCACCATTCTGAACACCTCGGATTTCCAAAAGTGCAGTGAAGCAACACATGCATTGGTAGTTCCACAGTATCCGAACGCACTGTACCATCTCTTTCGGTTTTCATAGCGTCGAATCGAGAGTACAAACATTCGCTTATAACCAGTAGTCGGAAATCATTATGTCTTGAGATTTTATCCGGAATCTGCAGCGTCATTTATAGTCATTCAGCTATGAAAATGTAAAGAGGTAAGTTTAATATAATTTGCTCTTCGGTCTTTTACTGTACTGCCCTGTACAATGTCGTGTTTGCGTGGATAGTAATGAGTACAGTATTCAAATCGCCCTTGGCATGATTCTAAAACCATTTTGAGCATTTTCTTACCTGTTTTATGAAAATCTTTAAAATAAACGGAAGGCGTTATCAATCTACAGTTTGTTAGTTTTGATAGTAGGACGAAAGCCAGGTTTTGCACGACACAAACTCGTGTTAAATTAACTGTTCGGAATAAAATTTCTGTGACAGCCATGAGGTTTTCAGGGCAATAAAGTAAAAGACCGAAGAGCAAATTATATTAAACTTGCCTCTTTACATTTTCGAAGCTGAATAACTATAAATGACTCAGCAGATTCCGGATTAAATCTCAAAACATAATGATTTCCGACTACTGGTTGTAAGCGAATTTTGTACTCTCGATTCAACGCTATGAAACCCGGAAGAGATGGTACAGTGCGTTCGGATACTGTGAGTTCGAGTATACAAGTTGTTTTTTATTTACGACGAGACACACATGTAGAAACAAGTTTTTAAATTAAACCAGTGCACAATTTAAAATTATGTTTTACATGCGCGTTCTGTCTATAACAGGGTTGGCTGTCGAGTCCTAATCCTTGCTTCATCACAGTCTTTTCTTAATTTTAATTGTTACCCGTGACGAGTCTCTGATGAGATAGGGGACCTCCATACGAACCGAACTACCAACTAATTGTGTGAACCGCGGCGGAGGGTGAGGGTGAATGTTTTGGCCCAGTATAACCGGTTAAAACCCCTCAGTAGTTATTACTGACAGTCCCAATGCGGTACTTTCGTTGCGAATGCATTTGTTTTATGTTCGGTGCTGTATAATTTGTTGTGTTCTTATTTTAATCCTCCTATAATAAAAATAGAAAATAGGTAAAAATAGTTGTTAAATGTTTTTCGTATAATTTGCTTAGTTTGTTGTAACCCTTTTGTTGGTCTAAATTATTTAGTTCAGTAAAGATAGCTGAGTTGTCACCTATTTGGGAAAGAGCTGCTGACTCGGCTTATCACTTGTAATTTATTGTTTGTTGGGATGTCTTTGTCAACCTTTCCCTTTGATGTTGGGGATAGGGTTTGGGATCTGATTCAGTCAGTTCCTGAAGTGTTACTCTTTAAATTTGCAATCAAACGTCCCGCCTCTTATCTCTTCAGCCGGTTTGTACGGAGGGTGTTTTTCCTTGCCGGGACAACTAATCTGCTCTACCTTTACCATGCATTTATAGTGGACGCGGTTATAAAATAAAATATGAGCCGCGACACGACAAAACCAATGACGTGGCATGTGCGCCCAGTGAAGACTCAGATCAGCCTCGACAACCGACAAGTCTGATCAGAGTTCGCTTTCTGCATGAAGTTAGCTAAGACCCTTAGCTATTTTTTAAGCGCATTGCTAAGACTCTGATCAGACTGGGCGGATGCCGAGGCTGATCTGAGTCTTCCCTGGGCGCACCCACATTGCTTGTTTTCTCGTGTCGCGGCTCAAATCTGAAAGAAGATCCCATGGAAACAAAGAACGCGTCATAGAAACGAACATACATTTGCATGAAGCAGACTTAGCTTAATTGGAAACTGGCTACTGAAAGTGTTGATGTCCCGCATGAATGGGATTATTTCGATTTTAAAACTACCATAGTCTTGTCTGCACCCATTGTCACCGTTTATCAACGTACACCGGATAAAGCGATAAGTGAAGCGTGGGAGTGTTGACACGAAACAATACCGGGTCAGTATATCTCCAATTTTCTCTCGTATTTTGTGTTTTCAGTTAAAGCATGTGTCAGTTATTTCGCTGATATATTGACGTATATTGATAACTACAATAGATAATCAGGAAAAACATGTACGGGTTTTAATGGACAAAACTGTCCCACCTAATCACTGGTATTTTCACCTGCCTGTCAAGAAAATTCATGCTTTCGAGATATTGTAGCTAAATATTCACACTATAATTATCAAAAAATCTTAAAACACAACCAGTTATTATCAGCATTCCGAACATACTATGAAAACTGTGTGTTTCGCTTGATTTCTTTAATTATTTTAGTTGACAGGTGTAGGATAGGAGAAAGGTGTACGTTTTATAGTAAAAACTGTGACTGGTAGTGTACGGTCGATAGCAAAGTAGAATATTCTTGGTAGTACAATCACAGTGATAGTTTCATAAGTTTGGTTTATTTAAACAAAATATTGCCAGTCTCGAATGTACTACAGAGTTCCTGTGACTACAGTTAGATGAGTAGTCGTGATTTCACAATCGTTGATATTGCAATAACTTTGTTCAGAATGATAGCCACATTGCTGCTCGTAAAACGTGTATGCCATATAGATATGGACTATGCAATTTGAAATGTTTGGCGTAATGCAGTGGTTAAGTTCCGCTTACCATATGGCACAGCTGAATACAAATAGGACTAAATCACGTCGAGGGAAAAACGTGTATAATGTCATAGGCGAACAAAAAAGGCGCAAATCAGCCTTTGCACACGCGCAGTCTAATCATCGCCTTAGTTGTTCATTCTTTAGATAGTGTAATAACTATACTTGCTAATATACAAAGTTTCAAGACCCTAAATGCTCCCAAAATCCCCGTAGACACGTGGCAAGTTGCTAGTGGGGAATTACCCCCCCCCCCCTCGGAATCTAGAGTAAGGGACTGCTGAACTAAGTTTGGATTTAGGGCAGGGGTCTAAACACTTTCTTGAACAGGTTGGGGTTGAAAGCTCCTCCAAAAACACATATACAAAATTCTGGATCAATATCCTAAAGAAAGGGGAAATGGTGTGATTGTGATAAGTCTGAGTCTGGCGTTTTAATAGATTTTCTTTATCTTGATATTAGTGGCAAATATCAAAATAAAAACAAAGCCACTAAATACGTCAGGGAAGACTCGGACTAAATCTGGATGTTTTACCTTAACTCAACCAATGTTCCCAAAGGTCTCAACTTTTACCGAAAGTAATTCCAATTACCGTCGTTGGTTTGCACGTGCACAAACGTACAAAACGGCAAAATTTAACCCTATTTTAAGAAAATATGGGTATCAATTATAGTGCATTCTGGTGAACCACACAACATTCATGAATAGATGACTGTACACCGGGCAAGCCTAAGGTGGTTCTCTTCCCCCCCCCCCCATTCCCTCTTTTCCCCTCCTCGGATTCTTCTTCCACCTTACCAGTACCGACTCCAAGCAGTACACTGGCACGATATATATCGTGATTGGCGACGGGTTGAAAACTCACATTAAACCCAATGCTTTTCTGGGAGTTATTTTGCCATATTCTAGTTTCGGGGTGGCTCGTGTCCAGGTATGGTAAATATACCCCTCGAGCGTTGTGACACGTTAGGGATGAGCCTCCATGGGCTGGATTTCCTGAGCTACAAGATACAAGAATAGATCTGACCCAAACCAATTTTATGTTATAGCTTCCTTGAATCTGAAACTCGACCTACCGGCATGCAGTAAGTGGGAAGCGAGGCTGAGAGTAGCACGGGTGATCCTCTGCTCTATAGTTATCATTATTCTGTTTGAAAAAGATTATTTTGATGCATAGTTTTGGGAACAATGCTTAACAAAACTCGAATTTTCTACGGGGCAGAAAAAAGCTAAATACTTTTGGTTCCCAAATCGTCCGCAAATAAGTTCGGCTCCAATGAAGCAATATGTTTATTAAAGGTGCAAAACAAACAAAATTTAACAAAATGGCAACGCGTTTTTCTTTTGCTCTGAGTATGCAAATGCACTTACCACCCTCCACATAGCACTTTCTTATTTTGGTATGTATCATGCGCATATATAGAAAATGTTGGAAGTACCTCTAATAAATCCCCCAACCTATTTAGTAATATACTTTGCGAATAATACCTGAATAGACCTTGGAAATTAATGTAATAGCTTCCAGAATTTCCAGCTTTAAGATTCTTTTCTTATGTCTAGCTAATCCCCACATACACAATTTATTCTAGGGCATATTATTAAAGGATAGAGCTCATTGTTTTTCAAACATAACTGACCCCGAAATGCTCGCACATAACCGGAATAAGGCCTAACTAAATATTTGACGAGTGTGCTTTATCTCATAAGATTTTTCGTATTAGCTATAGACGGTACACTAACATTGCTATAACTCGTACACTCGTTCGTCATCTAGTAGCTATATAGCGTACACTAAAGGAGTTCGTTTTCTCTAAATATCGACAGATCGAAGCACATTTCATAAGAACTGCTTCATTAACAAGTACTTAGGACCAGACATAAGGCATATGAAAACACATTATGATCATAGACAGGGACATTTTTGTTAAAATTAATTTTTGAGATGGACATGTATATTTTCCCGCACTATTTTTTATTGTCTTAAGTATACATTAATATATTACCGACTATTTTTTATTGTCTTAAGTATACATTAATATATTACCGAAGTCACCGATATAACACATAGCTCACACAATTTTGAATAATAAATCGAGAAATACTGACCGGGGGCCGGTTTCATGAACAAATCTTAGATTTGTGCTTAAATTACAACTTAAGGTGGTGATAATCACTGATTTGGGACATAGACAAAAATCTGCATAAAATACTCAAAATAACACTGATCTTTCCAAAACTTAGCAGATGCCTTCTTTATGTTGTTTCTCATAATTTAGAATCCCAAAATTCAGCATTTGTTAATGTTAAAAAGTGTTTTTATAAGAGAAGATCAAAGGGTAATTTTCTGCAAATAAATCTGAAAAAATAATATCATTATTGAAAATATACTTAGTGCTTAGAGTACCTGGCTGCATAATGGAGAGCGTCCTAGCAATTATTTTTTCCATCTCTTTCACACATTATCAGGCTGAGCAGTTGAAAAAAGATGCAGTCTGTGTCCAAATTTTTTTGTCAAAACACACAGGTGAGACAGGTGATACTATTTTAACAAGGTTGAACAATTTCATCTACACACCACTGATCATGTCAGTAATGTATTATTTATATTGTAGGTGTTAACATAGGTATGCTTGCCTACCCTACATTTAATAAATGTGTCCAGTGTACATTGACTTTGTACATGGCTGAACATTGAGAAAAAGCTACCGTTTTCATCTGGTCTACATTACAATTTGAGAAAGAGTTGGAATAAATAATTGCTAGGACGCTCTTCATTATGCAATATTGCACCTTCAGCATTACGTAAATTTTCAATAACGATATTATTTTTTCAGATTTATTCGCAGAAAATTACCCTTTGATCTTTCCTTATAAAAACACTTTTTTAAGCAGCATGTACGTCTATTTTGTACTCTAAACTGTAAAGAACAACGAAAATAAGAAGTCTGCTAACTTTCAGGGAGATACGTTCCTTTTTTATGGTTTTATGCAGATTTTTACATTTATCATACATTGTAAATCACCACCTTAAGTTATAACTTAAGTAAAAAAGTAAGAATGACTCAAGTTCGTACTTAGGCCGTTTCACAAATTTATCTTAGCAAAAACTTAACCCGTTTTGACTTAAGTCAGTGTAGTGGAAAGCGTTTTGCGCTCTAGCACAGACAGTCACGGGTTCGAATCTCCGCTTTTCAGGGGTTTTTTTCAGTTTGTTTTATTTTATTTTATATTTTTAAATTTATTTACGGTACTTTAGTTTAATGTGGTTACCGTACTGTTTTGAATGTGTTCCTTATTTTTTATGCATTTTAAAGTTAAACGGAGTATACGAAATTTCCTGAAATGCTTGTCGTTATTGAAAACTATGCTTCCCCTACGTTTTGGGGATGGTCTTGGTCGGCAGATGGTTCTGGGTAACTTTTTGTTCTGGGGCGTCCTACTAATACGGATAATAGTGGGTCAAGGGCCAACTGTGCTTGCAGTAGGTGCGGGCGGGTATTTTTTGGACATTTTTTCTCTCTCCTATCTCTTTTCCTTCTCCTTCTCTCTGAGAGACGGTTCAATATTGACTGAAATACTGTCTAAAATAGCCGTTAAAGCGTACACAACCAACCAACCGAATCTCCAACCTTTTATGCCTCGTTCAATTGCGAAGACACAGTAGGTGTGCAGAGTTCACGAAAGTCCGACCGAATCTGGTAAAATACTTGAAAAATGTACTTGAAAATTCAAAATATTTTTACCAGACGAAATGAATTTTTACCAGACATGTTAGGCGATCATACAGACATTCATGAAGACTGAGTGCGGAAGTGATAGAATTGTCTGGTCAAAAACTTAATAAATGGAAAGGATATAGGGTTCTTCTTTCCGTACTTCAGATAAGAAGGGGAAGCACGGATAATTTAGGGACAATTTTCAATAATTTTCCATAAAAGCATATGTTGTGACCGCCAATTAGAACCGTGTGCCGAGATGGTTCTAACGCGGGTCATAACATAACTTTTCCGTCTTCCGAAATAAGGAAAATTATTTCAGAATTATCCCTGTCACTCCTTCTTATCTGAAGCACTGCTCTTGCTTCCTAAGAAGAAGTCGACTATTTAGTGAAATATACCCACATCGGATAGGCACTTCCTAATTTCACCCGCTCACCCACACTTAGCTGTTGTATTCCACCGAAACATGGCTACAGGAGAATTTTGTGGGACTTTGGCATTTCCCACTCTCATAGTAGCTGAATTCCTCGATCTGAAATGCACCTATATGTGGGCATGCACGCACAAAAATTTTACGCCCGCATGATCAAGCAGACCATCCACAAATTCGCACATAAGTATTACGAAGATACCCCGAACTTTTGACATTTGAACGTCCCATGGTAGGGCAAGGTCCTGCTACTTTGCAGTAGGTGCAGTATTTGAGTAAAATCTGTCTCAACGGGGCCATTAAGGTACAAACATTCGACCAGTCGCAGGTAAGACGGCACTCTACATGGAACCTGTGTGCAGGTTAAGTTTATAATCTCTTCATATTGATAGAAAGAGGGATATGCATACAAAGACACACACACATATTCGAATGCGTCGTATGAGGCTTTATAAACGTATTGGCCGTGCCGTGAGAAAACGTCCTGAAGGTACAGACCTGGGCTGCCATGTACATACTGATTTCTTTTTTTTTGCCTTAGAAGTACTCAGTGCCGCAGGGGATGGGTCCTAAATCCGAACCCTCTCGGGGGTGGTTGGGTGGTACAATGGTGCTGGGTATAACCTCGAGTGCAGGTGCGTCCTACTAATTTGGATAATAGTAAGGCAAGGGCCTGCTGTGCTTGTAGTAGGTTCGAGTGGGGTTTTGATTGATTGATTGTTTTGGGTTTAACGGCCCTTTGAGACAGTATTTCAGTCTATATCCGGCCGTCTCACAGAGAGGGAGAAAGAGGAGAAATGATAGATGAGATAAAAAAAATGTCCAAACAACCCCACCCGCACCTACTGCAAGCACAGTAGGCCCTTGCCCTACAATTTTCCAATCCAGTAGGACGCCTCGGCACTGGAAGTTACACACAGCACCATCGCACCACCCGACCACCCCCACGGGTGGGGGTGGTTTGGATTTTTTTCTCTCATCTATCATTTCTCTTTTCTTTATCCCTCTCTCTGGCAGACGGCCCGATATAGACTGAAATACTGTCACAAAGATCCGTTAAACCCAAAACAACCAATCAACCGAGCCCTGTCTTCATCACCTTAAGAGGTACTCGTCTATATGACTCATGAAAACAATTTTAGTAGCTTTGGCTCCGCTATGGCAGAGCTATGAATTTACCCAGAAATGGCCGCAAGCACAGAACATAGGGTTCCCGAAGCACGAACAATAGAAGATTGAAGGAGTACAAAATCAAACCCAGCATGCATAGTGCCTTCTAAATGGATGAATGGATAGATTACTTGCAATTTTACGTCCTTTTCAACAGTATTTCAGTTATATCAGGATGATGGAACGGTGATAATGAAAGGCTGTATGCAATCGTACCCCGTTTACGGTAGGAATGATTCTCGCCTCAAGCAGGGCTCGAACCAGGTCCGCTAGATCAGTAAGCCAGCGCTTAACCCACTGAGCCCTACTAAATGAACAAAGATGAGCCGGAACAGAAACCACATTGGACTTGCAGTAGCAAAGTTGCTTATGTTTCAAACCGCTTATAGGTTACAACAAAATACAAGATAGAATTCGGGACGCAACAGTCTTCATTTATTTACTCATTTTGTGGTATCTCCTGAAATATGACAGCCTATCATCAGCATATCTAACTTCTACACATTTTAAGTGAGGATATAAGTCACCTCGCTGGTTGACTTAAGTTTATAGCAAAATCTAAGCAAAGAGTTTAAACTAAGATTTTTTTGTGAAACCACATATGTATAAACTTTTGACTTAAGTTATAACTTAAGTCAAAAGTTCTTGCTTAGATCGTTTGTGAAACTGGCCCCGGGTACGGTTTGCTTGTCAATAATCCCTCGCTTCACTAATCGCTATATCCGGTGTAAGTTGATTGTATATATAAAAAAACGTGGAAAACAGTAGTATGGGATAAGGCGTAACCTATGGAAACCGGCATAATAATCCGTTTTATGTCAAACCGGATAATGATTGCCATTTCGCTGCAAATATGAGCCTCGACACGAGAAAAGGAACAAAGTGGTTGTGCGCCAAATGCATCTGCCCACTCTGATCAGAGTCTTTGCAGTGCGCTTAAAGGGTAGCTAAGGGCCTCAACTACTTCCATGCGAACAGCCAAGGCTCTGATCAGGTTGGGTGGATGACCAGGCTGATCTGAGTCTTCGCGGGGCGCACATGCCACTTTGTTGATATCTCATGTAGTGGCTCATACCATTTTGTTTACGCTAAAGCAATATATGGTTCTAACAGAATTTTAAGTCTTTAAAATGTCAAACTGAAGTTAAAAGAAATGATATTGCATGTATCACGAAACTCATGCCTCGGAATAGATTCAAAAGATTATTATGTCAAATGCTGGTCTGTAATGAGCACTAATCCTCCACAAATACAACAATAATCCTATCGATTATGTTCCATGTCAATCTGCTTGCAGCTGGTAAGTCAGATATTGTAGACGTTTACCATACTTGTTCTAAATGGTGGGACAACACAACCAATTAACGAAACATAATGTGTCCAAATACTACATTTAATTTTACTGTAGTATTTGAATACGTTGCTTTGTATCTAAAATATCCAGCGCCGATTTTGATATGCTTTTTCGAAAAGAAACAATCTGATGAGGTTTTAAAAGCTATG
Source organism: Ctena decussata (assembly GCA_963989385.1). NCBI lineage: Eukaryota > Metazoa > Mollusca > Bivalvia > Lucinida > Lucinidae > Ctena > Ctena decussata. The sequence continues at coordinate 36,446,184 of OZ022513.1, forward strand.
CCAATGCACCGTTGACGATGAATCTGAAGCCCCAAGGTAATAAGATAAGTTCTTTCGCTGGTGCCCACTGAAAGAACTTTCTTTATTACCTTGGGGCTTTAGATAATTACTTGGGTAAGCTATAGAAATACCCAGATAGTCCTCGAGGAATACTTGGGTATTGCTCGGGATTACCTACGTTATTATGCCGAACGTACCAGAGTCTCAATGTAATAAAGTTCTTTCACTAGGGTCAATTTGGGTAACTTCGGACAGCGGGTAAATTCGGACATAGCATAGCAAACAGTGAAAATCCAGATGAGCCGTCTCATCAGGATTTTCACTGTTTGTCCAGTTTTGTTTTAATTCCAAACAGCTGACATATAAAAGAAACAATGTCACTGTCCGAATTTACCCGCTGTCCGAATTTACCCGACTTTACCCTATTGGCACCTATAGTGCAGTTATAACCATCGTAATCAGTGTTAGGTGGATGTTTTTCTTTTTGGCTAATCCATTAAAAGTGTATGGCTACACTTTCACGTAAAGCGACTCTTCCATTTTTAGTATTACCTGCCACCTAGTTGGGCTCACCTCTTTATAAGAGTTTTCTTTTATTTAAGAGTTGCCTCCTATTTGGATGGGCTTCGTCCCCAGAGAAGTTGTTCCTCTTTGTAAAAATGGCGTAAGAACATAATGATGCATTCATAAGCGTTTCGAACAAAGTACCTTTCTACTTCTATTCTTGGGATTAAAAGACAAGTGCATGTTTCCGTGACCAAAATGTATCCATTTCCTAAAAAAAATAAAAATAAAATGTCGATGCCTATACACAGGGTCTAGAATATATATTTCTATCTATTTGGTTATACGGTCTTACTGTACGAAATTAAGACTGTATACCCCCTAGAGCATTTAATAACACGCTTTTTATATGATGGCGAATGGTATTGTCAATTCCAATGCGCTAACAACTCTTTCTCTGTTTGCACAAATGAGCGTCTAGGAATTTGCGAACAGAGAAAACTGAACTGCACCTGTAAATAAAATTCTTCGCCTTCACTGCAAAGATTTTTATAGACTTTCCTCTAGACTTCATGCATGTGCAGACCTATTTTAGTTGTTTCCAACCTGAGCCGGACCTGGGATAATATGTCTGCGTTGAGACTTCCTACCTCATCAAAGAGATATCAAGGCAAAATATCAGGAACCACGATGAGGCAATCCGAAGCCAGAGTAATTGGAAGCCACTAGCTGGACGTTGATGTGCCCGACCAAAGACAGTGGTGGACAGGCGACAACCTCCCGCATATTTAGGGGGGTGCCGATGTTTAATCTGAAGCCCCACTCACACCGAACAACTGGCAAGGTAAGTAAAGCTGTCAACCGTTAAAGTGCTAACTACCATGCAAGCAGTTTATTTGTTTCATCTATATATGTATTATATAACAGAAAAAATGAAAGTTACCTGGGAAATCGACTGTAACCATCTAGGTTACAGTCGATTACCCAAGTAACTTCCATTTTTCATTTTATTCTAATGCAGAACAGATCTTTTCCTACTGATCATCTTATCTTACCGTTTCGTACCGTCGCCGAGACCCTCTCAAGTTGTTATAAAACTTCTAATGCCCAATTTCAATAATTCATCGGTCTCGAAATAGTTGTTCTATGGAATGAAGCAGAAAGGTGTAAACTGTTGTGCATGTCCGTGCCAGTGCTTGTTCAGGTAGATAGATACCAAATGGAAACGGGGCATTCAAACCATTATACCAGCTAAATAACACAACGCGCTATTCATATCTCTAGCACAAACAAGCACTTTCATTTCTGCAAATCATATAATCTATAATATAAGAGATATTTGAAAAACAAACTGGTAAAAGCAAATTTCAGTTATCTTTATTTTTTTAACATTTTGGTTTAAATTCAAGTAAATTGAATTTCATGGCAAAAAATTATGAAAAATATATGGGGCATGCCTATGCATATTATTTCAGTAAAACATACATTGTATGCTACAGAATAAGACCCAAAAATACACACACAAATATATCACCGTTTCGTTTCCTAGCAAAACAATGTTTAAATTCAAAATATCCTAAAACAGACAACACCCATTCTGCATCTGCTGCAAGCACAGCCGGTCATTGCCCAACTATTTCGTTTCCTGTTATTTCGGTTCTACTATAGATTAATGCCTACAAAATGCGAGAACGGAATGGCAATTGTATACCCCTTATTCAGACTTGTTCCTAAGGAGATCTCAGTTTCCACTGTTTGTAGAGACCTAGCTGTCCGAAAACTTAGGATCTTTATGGTAGACATTGTTAGTGTGTGTGATTACTGCATATATCCACAGCTGATCGATTTCACCATGAACAGTAACTCTGTTTTGTTTTAACCTTTACCCTGCTAGAGGCGACTATAGTCGCCCAAGGGGGTTAGGTCACTTAGAGAGCCTGTCAGGCACACTAGACATCAAGTACACCCCATCATTTGCGGTTGTCCTATGCAGGAGGGAATCTGCTTTCTCTTAGAGCAAGGTTTTACCCACCTTACTGATTTGTTGACTTTAAAACTCGGAGAAAACGTCAAGAAGATATGATGTTTTCAACATCAGCTTTCCAGGTGGCTACCCCTACTTAGTTGATCCCGATATTCTGAAAACTAGACTTCATACTTCCAAACTTTCTCTCTTGATAAATATTTAGCAATAACACCGGGCTTCAGACAAGCAATCACTTTTGTCATACAAAGCATATAACTGGCGCTAATATCTTGTATTTTTTTAAGTGTCTATGTCGGTTCCCGGTGTATCATGTGACATCCAAAATATGGCAGGTCACGTGACCTTGGTAACTTCCGGAAATGGCAGCTAACAGATCGGTGTTATTGAGTGAAAAATTCAAGCAAATCGATCAGAGTTTGTGGAAGTTATGGGTTCTGAGATACCCCTACCCCCAGTTTCGGGCCAGGTGAATTATTTTTCTAGCAGTGTAAGGGTTAACAAATGAAAAACAGAGTTCTTCTTTATACGACTTCCTTAAGCCTTGACTTAAACGCGTTCAGGGAAGGTGCCACGATTACATGATTTGGCAATGACTTATAACCACTTTATTTGGAAGATATAAGCCCTGATATTTAATCATGAACTCCTTTTTAACAATTTTTAGACATTTCTTTTGGTAGTGTTGCTGTCCATGAAAGGAAAAAAATGTTTATGTCAACTTTTGAATTTGTTTATGTCAACCTTTTGACATCTGCTCATCAAATCTAAGTGTTTGTTTGTTTTTGTTACATGTAAGCTAGAGAAACGGGTACAGGGTTTGTGGGCATAATCGTAGAATTACATGTCAAAGTTTGCACACAGAAAAGTTGTCCCGATTTACTGAAGTAATAGGTCCGTAATCCGTGTTAGAAGTTCTGTCTAAAAGTATAGGTCATGACCTCTAAAGATGTTACAGCTACTATAAGGAAATTTTATCATTTTGCTTACTACCACTGAGGACCACTAGAAAAAAACTCCTTTGTCTTTTGAATTTTAGTGGGGGGTTTTTCCGCTCCCAATTTCTCAACTCATCAACTCATGTTTGAGTAATTGTTCAAATTTACTATGATACAATGTATATTATTTATTTTGATCCAAGTTTTATTTTTTTTTTCTTTTATCAATTGAAACGTTTTGGTGCCCCTCCCCTACACACTCACCTATCCCATGCTGACCCAAATTTTTCAACCATATCCTGTTTACCAGAAAAAGGTCGATAAAAATAACACAGAAATCATTCATGATGTGTTTAACAAAATTTTGCTGACTATAAAGAAAGGCCTTGAAATAAATCCATTAACTTCCGTAAGAAGTTTGACATTTAAGATAAAAAAAATGCTGGAAACTTTGTAAGTATTGCTACTCATTAAACACCTCCATTAGTTAGTAATAACATTTGCAGGGAGTCTTGAACAGACTCAAATTATAAAGGCTGAATGAAACAACGATCATCGGTTATGAAACAATTTAATACTTGTGTAGATCTCTTCTGTATATTTTTTTACAATCCCTGTTTATTAGTACGCTGACGATATATATATCGAATCGTGTTTTTTTTATTCAAAGTCTCGTAATTATTCTTTCCACGTACTTGTGAATGGTTGATGCTATTGAGTTACAACGCAGACGAAAATGCTCTGTTGAGATTTAACATTGAACGGCCGATTTATGCCAACAGTATGCACCCAATTAAGAAAATTAAAATCATAAAGAGTTCTTGCAAGAGCAGAAAACGCATTCAAAAGAAGGAACATGGGCCAGACTACTTAGTTTTGGCTAATAAAGGCTCATCAGTGACCCTGACCCGTGCATGGCCTAAAATTGGCTCAAGCTTGCATGATGGGGGTTCAATTTTGCTGCGATTTTAAGCTACTAAGAGTATACCTTGGTAGTGAACATTGGTCTAAACTCAGCGTCCAAATCTTATTATTCTCTGCCCAGGTCTGAACGTTTGAATGATGCATTTTACTCAAAGTTCAAGAAAAAAACAACAGGAAAAATAAAATAGAAAGCTTGAGTAGCAGCACGCACCATACGAACATGTCGGTTTTGCCTTCTTTGCATGTGTTTCATATTAGACAAGCCGATTTTGATATAAATTAGTACTATATTTGTTATTGTTTTTTTTTTCTGAACAAACGTTTGCATTGCATTTACACGACGACATGGCGTTTAAGGTGGACGAATGCGCAAGAACTCTGTTCTTACTTGTTTAAAAAACAAAACAGAGTTATTGTTCATAATCAAATCGATTAACTGTTGAGTATATACAGTTAAAATACACACTAACAATTTCTACCGTAAAGATCCTAAGTTTTCGGGCACATAGGTCTGTACAAACAGTGGAAACCAAGATCAGACTGTTCCTTAGGAACCAGAATGATCAAGATCTTTACAGTTTCCATTCCATCTGCGCATTTTTGTCGACATTACTCTATGGTAGAACCGAATAACAGGAAAATAAATAATAGGACAAGGACTGGCTGTGTTTGCAGTAGGACAGGTGTAGAATTTGGGCAGTCTGTTTATTTAGACGGTATAATGGTTTGAATGCCACGCCAATATTTCTATTCAGTATTCGTCTACCTTAATGGCAGACAGAAATCGTTTTAGGCTGACCGCTCAAAACGGTTTGTGAAGGGCTCAGTAAAATGCAATACAAACACAACAGTTACGACTGATTTTCGCTGAAGTGTATACTTTCTTTGTCTATGTGAGTACTTTTGCCTCTGGCCTCAGAGAGCATATACTTCAAGCAAATGAAACACAAACGTTGTGGTTCGTTTAGGAACATAATCGAAATTTCAAATACAAACATGCAAATTCATATAGCCCATTTTGCTGCACATGGAAAAAGTGCAAAACTTACATGTACGTTCAATCAGTGCTGCTAGGCAAGCGTGTGAAATCTGTAATTTCACAATTCCACATTGGTGTATTCTGAGTAAAACAAATCATGCAGAAATTCAGACATAGGCAGAGAAAAATAAGTAAAATATGGACATTCAAAGAGTGTACTTTACGATTATAACTCGTATACTTGAATCCCTTTAAAGATACCCGAACTAATGAATTACAAGAGGGCCAAGGTGGCCCTGAATCGCTCACCTGAGCATTAATCAGTTCACTGGCTCTGGTGAAGATTTATAAGAGTTTTTACCATACATGGGAATGGCGGCCACCTTGGTCATGTGATCAGGATCATTTGAAGAACTTTCCATCCTTTGACCCATGTGCAGGCTCCATATGAAATTTGAGTTTAGTCCTCCCAGTGGTTTCAGATATGTTTGAAAATGTTTATGGATGGATGACAGAGGCAGCTAACACAAATACTGTAAGGCTCAGGTGAGCTGAAAATGTCAGAGTCGCTTCTCCGAAATGTTCCTGTTCATGTTGAGTTCCTTTGATGAATTTGAACTAAGCAAACACAGATGATAGAATGGTAGCATCATTATCTCACTATGATGAAACTAATGTATTCCAATGAGTTTGTGGCTGGCATCATTGCAATGTTAGTTCTGATTCTTGTAGCATAACTTAATTTAGATTTGACCTAGTGACCTAGCTTTTGATCCGACATGACCCAGTTTCGGATTTAACTTAGATTTTATGGAGATAAACATTCTGACACAGTTTCATGAAGATTGGATCAAAAGTGTGCCCTCTAGGGTGTGCACAAAGTTTTTCTAAGATTAAACCTAGTGACCTAGTTTTTGACCTGACATGACCCAGTTTCAAATTTTCTCTGGATATTGTAAGGATAAACATTCTGACAAAGGTTCATGAAGATTGGATCAAAACTGTACCCTCTAGAGTGTACACAAAGTCGTTCTTATATCTGACCTAGTGACGTAGTTTTTGACCCAACATGATCTACTTTCAAACTTGGCCTTAATACTGTGATGATAAACATTCTGACAAAGTTCCAAATAGATTGGATCAAAACTGTGTCCTCTAGAGCGTACACAAGGTTTTTCTAAGATCTGACCTAGCTTTTGACCCGACATGACCCAGTTTCAAACTTGGCCTAGATATTGGGAGGATAAACATTCTGACAAAATTTCATTCGGTTTGGATCAAAACTGTGACCTCTAGAGCGTACACAAGGTTTTCCTAGTATTTGACCTAGTTTTTGACCCAACATGACCCAGTTTCAAACTTGGCCTGGATATTGAGAGAATAAACATTCCGACAAAGTTTCATAAAGACTGGATCAAAACTGTGCCCTCTAGAGCGTACACAAGGTTTTCCTAGTATTTGACCTAGTGACCTAGTTTATGATCCGACACGACCCAGTTTCAAACCTTACCTAGATTTCATAAAGATAAACATTCTGACAAAGTTTCATGAAGATTGGATCAAAACTGTGCCCTCTAGGGTGTACACAAAGTTTTTTCTATGATTTGACCTAGTGACCTAGTTTTTGACCCGACATGACTCAGTTTCATAGGGGGGGCTTAGATATATGGACAATAAACATTTTGACATACTTAAATGAATATTGAATCTAAACTATGCCTTCTACTGCGTACGCAAGGTTTTTCTTAGATATGACCTAATGACCTAGGTTTTGACACGCCATGACCGAGTTTCAAACTTATTCTACATATTATGAAGATGAACATTCTGACAAAGTTTCATGAACTTTGGATCAAAACTGTGCTTTCTAGAGCACACACAAGGTTTTTCTAAGACTTGACCTAGTGACCTAGTTTTTGAACCCACAAAACCCAGTTTCAAACTTTTCCTACAGATTATGAGGATAAACATTCTGACAAAGTTTCATGAATTTTGGATCAAAACTGTGCCTTCTAGAGCGTACACAAGGTTTTTCTAAGATTTGACCTAGTGACCTAGTTTTTAACCCGACATGACCCAGTTTTAAACTTAGCCTAGAATTTATAGCGATAAACATTCTGACAATGTTTCATAACGATTAGATCAAATTGTGTCCTTTAGAGCGTATATAAGGTTTTTCTATGATTTGATCTACTGACCTAGTTTTTGACCCGACATGACCCAGTTTCATATTTGTTCTAGATATTATAAGGATAAACATTCTGACATAGTTTTATGAACTTTGGATCAAAACTGTGCCTTCTACAGTGTACACAATGTTTTATCTAAGATTTGACGTAGTGACCTAGTTTTAAACCCGACATGACCCAGTTTCAAATTTGGCTTAGAGTTTATGACAAAGTTTCATAAAGATTGGATCAAAACTATTTCCCTTAGAGCGTACACAAGGTTTTTCTATGATTTAACTTAGTGACCTAGTTTTTGACCCGACGTGACCCAGTTTGGAACTTGTCCTAGATATTATGAAGATAAACATTCTGACAAAGTTTGATGAACTTTGGATGAAAACTGTGACCTCCAGAGCGTACACAAGGTTTTTTTTAAGATTTAATCTAGTGACCTAGTTTTTAACCCAACATGACCCAGTTTCGAACTTGGCCTAGATTTTATAAAGACTAACATTCTGACAAAGTTTCATAAAGATTGGATCAAAACTGTGCCCGCTAGAGTGTACACAAGCAAAAGTTGACGGACGTCCGTCCGGACGTCCTGACACACGTACGACGGACGACGGACATCAGGGTATCCCAAAAGCTCACCCTGAGCACTTCGTGCTCAGGTGAGCTAAAAACAACAGATATATCACGAATAAACTTAATGGCGTAAAATTCCATCTATGAAACCGTCTGTCAAACGACCAGACGCAAGTAAATCATTCTTGCAGAAGTCTGGATGTACACCTCAATTGTCACAGTTTTATAGCTTCCGTATATTCACAATCAAGAAGCCGTATAACAGTCTAGCGCAAAAAGCATCGTCATAACAGTTGCCGAGTACAAGATAAATGGTTTAAGTTAAATGGATACATACATGTATATTCTTTCAGGGGAAGTAGGTCCGCCATTTTTAATTTTTCCTCCATTCTCGCCAGGGATTTGCGCTTAAAGAAAAGAATTGGCAGCTGCTTTCTCATCAAAGTAACCCTAAACTTTAGGAAAATAGCGAAATTAGGATTTTTATACCCCCGCTTTGAAAAAGTGGGGGTTTTACTGGTTTACATCTGTCCGTAGTTCCGTGCGTCCGTCCTTCCGTAATTCCGTAACACTTTTCCGTCAAAGATATCTCAAGAGCCTTATGAGGTAGAAACTTCATATTTGGTATACAGGATGACAACGACAAGTTGTATCGTTGGATTGAGAATGGGCCCTCTCCTTCTTGTTCTTCCTTGTATTTGTTCACTTTTCTTTCTCTCCACTTTTTTCGTCAAAGATATCTCCGCAATTGTATAAGTTAGAAAGTTAATATTTGGTATACAGGTTAGTGATGACAAGTTGTATCGTGGGATAGAGAACCAGCCTTCTCCTATTTATTCTTCCCTGTATTTATTCACTTTTCTTTCTCTCCATGCATTCAGTACTGTAATTTTTCGTAAAAGATTTCTCAGCAACTGTTCAAGGTGGAAGGCTTATATTTGTGATATGAGTAGACAATGACTTGTTGTATCGTGGGATTGAGAATGGGCCTTCTCCTGCTTATTCTTCCCTGTATTTGTCCACTTTTCTTTCTCTCCAAACTTTTTCGTCAAAGATATCTCCGCAACAGTATAAGATAGAAAGTTTATATTTGGTAAACAGATTAGCAACTACAAGATGTATCGTGGGATAGAGAACCAGCCTTCTCTTATTTGTTCTTTTCTGTATTTGTTCACTTTTATTTCTCTCCATGCATTTAGTACTGTAATTTTTCGTAAAAGATTTCTCAGCAACTGTTCAAGGTTGAAGGTTTATATTTGTGATATGATATATGATATGACTTGTTGTATTGTTGGATTGAGAATGGTTCTTCTCCTCTTTGTTTTTCCCTGTATTTGTTCCTTTTTCTCTCTCTCCACACTTTTTGTCAAAGGTATCTCTGCAGTTTCATAAGATAGAAAGTTCATATTTGATATACAGGTTGATAACAACAAGTTGTATTGTCAGTTTGAGAATGGGTAGTGCATGTAGTTATGTCTCTTAAGCGATTAAAGAAAAATACAAGAACAAAGGACTTCCTTTTACAGCAATTTGCTCATCATGTCAACAAGTAGTAGATACCATATTAGCAAATATTGCTGATGACGATGGAGGCTCGAGTATTATTTTTATATGCAGTATCTTTAACAGTTGTCAAAAGCGCGCATTTTTATGGAGCATGCCGATTCAGATCTCATCTGTGTCCATTATTTTCTTCATAAGAAATATCTTAGCTCCAGCAGTGAATTCTTGAGCAATAATTCATTGTGTGAGATCATTTGTGAAATAGATCATAACATGAGCGCACAGCGCGTGTGATATACTAACCCGAATCTTCTCTGGCTGCAAACCCTTATTGGGTCTTGCAGCCAGAGCGATACTGCACTTAAAAACTCTAATTCAGCTGATCCATCGGTGGATCGGCCAAGCAAAATTCTAATTTTGGTTAGTTTTATCAATTACCTGCGCAAAAAGATATACAGTGGCTAATTCCTTATTCATTTTTGCACCATTCTGCAGTGTTTGTCACATTTTAACAATTATTTTAGAGGAGTCGAGATTTGTAACATATCTACGCCATTAGATTGTTTTTGTTGACAGATCGTTTGAGGTCAATCCGGTGTTTACAAGAAAAAATACTATCTGTCACTTTATCCGTTTCGTAGGTACGGTCTTTTCGGTCCTAGTCGTAACGCGCTGGTTTGTACCAAAGACATTTTACTCCTTTCAACTCTGAGAGCCAGGGACTAATTTTTTATCCAAGCGCGAAACGCGAAATGTCCAAGCGCGAAACGTCCGGATTTGTGATGTTGAAATAATGGATATTTTTACCTGTACACCGGCACGCGCAAGAACTGTCAAATCAAAACGAGGTCATCAACAAAAAGTGATATTTTTCTTTACCTCATTAAGTACGATCAAAGATTATTATGGTTCAAAATGGAATAAAATGTGACAAACACTGCAGAATATCTGCTTTTAGACGGGGTATCACATTGAATTACTGTGCCGAGTCATCAAAAGGTATTTTTTGATAGGATTGCAAAGTTTACATATAACCGCAACATAATACGCAATAGAAATTCAACCAGAAACCAAGGGCATCTGTGGGAAATACAATATTAGAGTTTTCACCACTTTCGTTCCTCTGACGTCAATAAGCCGCCAATCAAAATTATAAATAGGCTTTTTCAGTCTGAGAAGGCTCGGATTAGTGATATACCTACTTTCAAGTGATCGACAGAGTTTTTTTCTCTAGAATTTACTTACAAGAGTTCAGTTGTGAAATAGATCATGTTAAGAGCACGGAGCTTGAGTGATGCATCTACGAATAAATGAACAACAAACAGTGAATTATTACTTGAACTCATTGCTAGAGCTTATGTATTTTAGCTGAATTAATATGCGCTCGTGATATTAATGGTAGCAGACCTTTTTGTAAAATAAAAAGGCGATACAGTACTTGGTGTTCAGCTTGATGATTTTACCACCGAGCGGGTAATGATTAGGCTTTTGGTTGGTTGGCATTTATTGATAATACACTACATATAAATTTAACACTATTACACCCAGCAATTTGCAATTATATAGCAAAAAGTATAAACTGCAAATTTTTTATCTGTTTCTCTCGGAGGAAAAAATATGGTGGAGAATTCATGTACCCTAAATGTATATTCATATTTATTTTCTCTTAATACGCTATCAGGACAATGCATCCTGGTTCAGCTGCACTAAAACGAACCTAGTTGAATTTAACAAATAGCGTAGACTAGTGAAAATGAGAAGTTCTTCATGAACCGCCTCATCTGGGTTTCCACTGTTTGCCTTCTTGTCATTGAATTCTTCGTATGACACAGCTCTGACAAAACTTTTTTTTCTGAAATTTTGAAAACGTAAATGTTTTCGTCTGCTTCTTCAGCGCTTTAAAGGTTAATGCCGTAAGATCTCGTGGGAGATTCTAAGTGCATTTTAAGATGAAGCCCACAAATTGAACAGCTTTATGTCAGCATTAACGCCTTCCTGGCGAGACACGATAAGAGTTTTTGCTCTACTTGCTTTGAAATATATGCGTTCAATCACAGAACATATACCTTTAATGTACTTACTTTTACAACGTCTGGAAAATAGATAAATAACTAAACATAATAATATGAAAACACTATTTATATCCTATGTTCATTTTTTTTTAATTTTCAGAACGCTAAATGGAACGAAGGACAAAATGCTAATAAGTAAATTGAGTCCAGCCAAAAACTGAACAAGTTTTAGAAAACATTGCCCTTTATTAATACAGCTCGCATTTGGCAAAAGCAGGCTACTTCATAACAGTCGTAAGCTCGGCTTACTTTGACAAACTCGGTCAATACATAACAACTCCGCCAGTACAAGCCAAACTCGGTCAATACATGCAAAACTCGGCCGGTACAACTCGGCCAAAGTCAATGACGTCAAACTCGGCCAATTTCAATGACGTTAATTAATAAAATTGTAAATAACCAAGAATTTCGTATTGGTCCAGTTACAGGAACTCTGACTGCTGTATACACCCTCGGCTGTCGGCCACTGGCCAATACACCAGACCTCGGACCTGTTTTGGCAATGCGAAATTTCTTGATTGATAACGTTATAGTAGTGATTACCTGTTGAATACCGTAAAACCAATGAGTTGCTAGTGGACTAGTACAACTAACGCTGCTATCGGCTATTGACTAAAGACTAAAGACTAAACTCACCGTTTAGAATAGTGAACGGCTATATATCCATTGAAGCGTCCAATGTGACTGTAGATTTCGACGTTGCCAAACCTGATAAATATTAACATCCTTTGCGTCGCATCAAATACGTATTGCATTAAATCGGGAAAATTGACTTGTATACTACAATGTAAACTTTAAATGATGGGGTATTCGCCCCGAGGTTCTTGAGCCGGTGTAACATTAGATTTTGACCCCTTGCAAACAGGACCCCACGCGTCAATTCTCAATTTTGAAACTTGACCCAGGTCAATTTTCAACATTGGAAAATGTTCTATGGGTCGATATTCAACATTGAAAAGTGGCCAGTGGGGTCATTTTTTCAACAGGTTCAAATTTTAATATCACACCGGCAGAGGCCCAAGATGTAGTTATGTGGCTAAATTAAAACGAGGTCTACAGAGACAAGTGGAAGCCGGAACTTTTTGCAACAATACGAGACGCGTGGAAAAATGGGGTCTATGCTTAACGGAAAGAACTTTTCTGCGAGGAGTGGGGGGAGGGGGGGGGGGGGGCAAGTTATTCTGTTTAACTTTGTTAAACGTAAATTCTATCACTCCATCTTCCAAACGTTCAAGTGTAACGTCACGACATGACCGAGCCCCAAAGCGATGACTGCTCTCTCTTTGGCTAGACCTGTTGCCTGTATGACGTCAAAATGTGAGAGATAGATTATGCTATTTACGAGTGCTTTCGAAAAGCCGACGTCAACATTAACTTTGCACTGCACGGCGGTCCTGAACGTTGAGTGACGGTAAATAATGAAAACCTAAAAAATGACTTGCTCGAAGCTATTACTTGAATCGGCATTTGGTTGGATGGTTTGTTGTTTGTTTTACTGAGTAATAATATTTGAGTTACGTCGAGCCGTCTCACAAAGCGATAGTAGAAAGGAAAGATAGGGTTGAGACACAGACGAGGCAGAGAAAATTATAATCACATAGGACCCCCAACCCCTCCGCCCTCCCCAACTCTCCGCGCCGATCTGTTGCAAGCATTTTAGTCTCGAAGATGTAGTTTGTCCCAATTCGAAAGTTCATCACACCAAACAGTGGCAGTCTGATCAAGGTCATTACTTAGCCAATGAGGAACCATTTTAAAAAGAAAAACTTGCTACCCCTAGACCATTTTAAAAGGCAAATGGTCCCTACCTTTAAAAGTTGTCTTCTGCATCACTTAGACAAGACACGTGATTTTTTTTGATTTTTTTTATTGTTTTTATTTTTTTTATTTATCTAGGGTTAGTCTAGAGTCGCAACTCGTTTTGTTTCCTTGAAACCAGTCAATACAGTCCAAACATATTTGTGATAGAATCTTGTATAATATTGTTTTCCTTGGGAGGGGGATTCGTCTAGGGTCGGTCTAGAGTCGCAACTCGCTATGTTTCCTTGAAACTAGTCAATACAGTCCAAACATATTTACGATAGAATCTTGTATATAACATTCACGTATTGCGCATGTGCGACTAACTCTTACATCGGAATGAGGTCCTGTCCACACATCCACACATGGACAGTCCCATTAACACGTAGAGGATCCGTTGAAAAATGCAAGTCCCGTTCCTACATGGACATGTAGATCCCGTTCGCAGGCACAGCCGTGCAATTGTCGTTCACTTGTGCAGGTTCCGTTCACAGGAAGCGGTCCAATACACATGTGGAAGTCCGTTCACTCGTGGAAGATCCATTTACAGGTGGCGGTCCCGTTCGCAAATGCAGTTCCCGATCACACATGGAGGGCCCATTCACAAATGAGGGTACCTTTCTCACATGCGGATCCCGTTAACACGTGGCGGTCCCGTTTACACTTCACAGGCGCAGGGCCCGTTCAAACGTGGAGTGTCCGTTCACCTGTGGAGATCCCTTGCATACTTGGATAATCAGACTGCATGTCCCGTTTTACGTGCTGGATCTTTGAAAAATACAGGACCCGCGAAGGTCTCCATCTAGCGTGCAGCAAATTTTCACAGGTGGGTGTCCCGTTCATACGTACATATCTCGTACACACGTCCCGTCCCGTTTATATCTCGTCCACACGTGGAGAAGCCATTCTAACAAGCAAAAATGTTCATACATAGAGGTCCAGTCAGACGTAGACTACATGCTCACACGTGCAGGTCAAGTTTACATCTTCTTGTTTGGTTCACCTATCACGGTTTCGTTCACACGTGGTGAATCCTTTCCAACCATACTCAGAGGACCCGTTCACTGGAGGAGATTCAATTCACATTACCTGTCTTTTTTTGTTGTTGTTTTCATTGATGGTCCGCCCATTTACAAGCCAAGGTCCCGTTCACACATGGAGGACCAGTTCAGGCACGAAAGACGTTACACATGGAGGTTCCAGAATTCATTTTTACCCTATACAGAGAGTTTGGTACCCTCAGAATTTGACATGTATCCTACCGAGCCGTCTAGCGAAGTCGGCAGTACGTCGGTCTGCAGATCAAGTGGTCGCGAGTTTGATTCCCAGCCCGGCCCCTGAACAGTCGTGAAGATTGATCATGAAATATTTTCTAAGCTCATTCTCTCCCTTCCGCTGAGTTAAGAAGGGCAGTTGTGAGTTTGCTTGTTTTGTTGAGCTTTCACGGCCCAGTAAACAGCTAAGGTCATGTCGAGCCGGTCAGTTAACCTACTCACACTGTTCCATGGCAGGCTTAGACCTCCTAAACGGTTAACCAGTACTAAGTGCATATGATTTCGCCAGTACTTTAACTGACAACTGCCCTTCTTGAATCAGCAGAAGGGAAAGAATGACCGTAGAAGATATTTCATGATCAATCTCCACGAAAGTTATGTGGCCTGTCTGGGAATCGATCTCACGACCTCTTGACCTGCAGTCTGACGCGCTGCCGACTGCGCTAGCGGGCCCGGCAAGGGTAGTTGTCTGTTACTGGCGGAAGTATATGCACTCAGTGTTGGTTAACCGCTTAGGTGTCACCGCTTAGTATGTCTAACCCTGCCCAAACACAGTGTGACGGTAGGTGAACTGACAGGCTTAGCATGACCACTGCTGTTTACCTTGACCTGTACACAGAGCCCTTTGTAGCTTCTTACACATCGCTACGTCTTGGGTAAAGCTCATTATCTTACTTCCAAATATCTGTTATCAGGAGGTCTGATAACATTCAGTGCTACCTTCCAGTGTCAGTGCTCTGGATGGGAGGGGGTATTTGATGATATAATGAGGTTTTTGTTCTTCTTGTTTCTCGTAGAAGACGTGGTGTGGTCCCTCATCCAGCCTCGTTGAGGCTGTTCGGGTGAGGGGTTTCTTTGCATATCTGACAAAAATTGTCACCCAGTGCTCTGCAACTTATTCTCCTAATGTCGTCATTCTATTCTATTCTGTTTTCAAGCTTTCTTCGAAGTGTTTTTTATGCAATTATGTTGCATTTGGACCTATACCTCGGATAGGGGTGCTGGTCTTGAAAGTCTACTGAGCCCTTTACGCAACTGCATTGCTTAGCCGTTCGTATCAGCGTTCTTGTCATATATTTCGACGTTTCGCACTTCTCCTATTCCAGATAATAATTTAAACCGTGGCCCCAATCAATTGATCGTTCTCAGGCAAGTTTTGGGGCGGCTAGGTCGGTACCGATCCCAAGAACAACGTGCACACTATCTTTGCATTTGGCACAGACGACAGACGGACTCGGGTACCCAGACGGTACTTTTATGGATTCGTTCCGCGGAGCCGCTGGGAAGGACCCGTTTGGAGGCACTGGGTTCTAGGTCACTATCGCAGTATTTTCATATACGCCCTACATTGTTAGGAGCCTACCAGAATTGGAAAAATATCCGATTTGCCCCGTATGCTACGAAATTTTGCCAAACAATGAGAAATATTGAAAGCTCTGGAATGAAACCATTTCATTGATAAATTCGGGGTTTTTTTTGGTTTTTTTTTTTGTTTGTTTTTTTTTTTTGGGGGGGGGGGGGGCGACATAGAGAGAAGGAAAATAAAGAGCTGTAACGCGTTAAAATGTTTAAAAATATTTGCTTTCAGCCGGAGTCGAACACTGGCGGCCCATATACAGGTCCGACTCTCACACCATTGCTCCAGGGTACTATATGTAGTTGTACGACTTTTTATTTCTTTGTTTACGACAAGGACAGCGGGAGTTAATTAGTTGTTTGGACGTTTAGGATTTAACGGCCCTCTGAGACAGTATTTCAGTCTATATCGAGCCGTCACCCTGAGAGTGCGGGCGAGAAAGGAGAAAGGACAGATGAGAGAAAAACGTCCAAACAACTCTTCCCGTATCTACTGCAAGATAGCAAGCACTGCAGGTCCTTGCCCCAGTATAATCCAAAGAAGTAGGACGCCCCAGTACTGAACGCTACCCATCACCATCGCCCGACCCGACCGCCAATTAACCCACTAGAGGTAGAATACACTCCGAGGCTTTCTCGCCCTCGGAGGACTTTCCCACTCGAATGTACAGCCTACTCATGTTTGTTCCACTGGCTTGTTCAGCCATTTTTAACCCAAATATCAATCAACAACTGATTTTAGTAAAGATGTACAACTATGCACAACGGTGAAATACACGTCATTGGACACGGTTGAATAAATAAAGAATGCGTGGCGGATCTAGCTCATTTTTCTTTTTTGCTTTATTTAAAAAGAAGGAATTGTGATTTATTATTTTATTATTATTCAAGAAAGAAACTGGAAAACTTTGATCACGAACTTAGAGACCTTATATTTGCCACCAAAGGTTTCTGAAGTCGGGAAATTTAATTTCACAAACTTGTCAGACAATCCGCCATCGTTAGTTTTTGGCATAGCGTTTAGTCTTTAGTCTTAGTCGCCTTAGTTGTACTAGTCCAGTATAAATAAATTAATCACTTTATCATAATCATGGTTGATATTAATATTATTTTAATTACTTATCATTTTTATCATTTCTTTTATTATTCCTGTTGCGGTTTTTGTTGCTGTTTTGTTGTTTCTTTCATTAAGTTCAAGGTAAGGCTTATATCAAGAGGACCTCATCAACAGGACTGTAATAATAATTGTTTTGGAAATAAAATAACGCATTTCACCCCCACGCCAACCCACCCCGCCCCTTTCAAGCCCACTCCGCAAAAACTAAAACCAATAATAATAATAATAATAATGAAAAAAATACACGCATGCATTCATTGTTTCAAAAATAAGCATATCGTGCTAATACATGGAGCTGGTCACGCACATACTCATAAAGACCAGCAAATACATAACAACATACATGTACCGTATACAGCATAATTTGTTTTTTCGAATCTTGAAGGGCTGTGTTTTGAAAATGTTCGCTTCCTGGATGGCTTCATACTGCATGCCATTTAAACTTAATATCTGAAAGCTTCTGTCTCATATTGAGACTTGTTAAAATCATTGTTGTGGAAGGTTGTGTGCATACTATTCTTGTGACTGTTTTACAGCTTCTGTCTCATATTAAGACTTGTTAAGATCATTGTTGTAAAAGGTTGTGAGCATACTATACCTGTGACTGTTCTAAAGCTTCTATCTCAGATTGAGACTTGCTAAAATCATTGATGTGGAAGGTTGTGTGCATACTTTACTTGTGACTGTTTTACAGCTTCTGTCTCATATTGAGACTTGTTAAAATCATTGTTGTTAAAGGTTGTGTGCATACTATACTTGTGACTGTTTTACAGCTTCTGTCTCATATTGAGACTTGCAAAAATCATTGTTGTATAAGGTTGTGGCCTTACTATACTTGTGACTGTTTTACAGCTTCTGTCTCAAATTGAGACTTGTTAAAATCATTGTTGTGCACGGTTGTGTGCATACTATACTTGTGACTGTTTTACAGTTTCTGTCTCATATTGAAACTTGTTTAAATCATTCTTGGAGAAGGTTGTGTGCATACTATAGTAGTGACTGTTTGACAGATTCTGTCTCCCATTGAGACTTGTAAAAAGCATTGTTGTGGAAGGTTGTATGCATACTATACGTGTGCCTGTTTACAGCCTTCGTCTCATATTGAGACTTCTTAAAAACATTGTTGTGGAAAGTTGTGTGCATACTTTACTTGTGACTGTTTTACAGCCTCTGTCTTATATTGAATCTTGTTAAAATCATTTTTGTGGAAGGTTGTGTGCATACATTGTAAAAAATGTGTTCAGAATCAATGCAAAAAATGCAGTACCATTTTTTATGTTTTTGAATCGTAACATGTTGAATTTGCAACATGTTTAGGTCTATGTTTAGAAATTACACATGTACAAAACTGGTTATATTAATCTTTTATGTTGAAAATATCCTCTGTCAACATTTTCGTCTCTTTTTTACGTCTTCAACGGGGAAAAGAGAGAATGGATCCATCCGAAACGCGTAACAGAATAAAACGTGTTTAGCAGACTTTGTCCGGGAAAATAAAAGAAAAGGCGTGCATGTTTTGCTATATGACATATTCCTAAACATATTTACACCTAAACATGTAACCAATTGTGATTTGTAGCTGAGCGCGATTTTTAAAGTGTACTATCCTTATGACTGTTTTACAGCTTCTGTCTCATATTGAGACTTGTTAAAATCATTGTTGTGGGAGGTTGTGTGCAACCTTTACTTGTGACTGTTTACAGCTTCTTTCTCAGATTGAGACTTCCCAAAATCATTGTTGTGGAAGGTCGTGTGCATATTATACTTGTGACTGTTTTACAGTTTCTGTCTCATATTGAAACTTGTTTAAATCACTCTTATGGAAGGTTGTGTGCATACTATACTAGTGACTGTTTGACAGATTCTGTCTCTCATTGAGACTTGTAAAAATCATTGTTGTGGAAGGTTGTGTGCATACTATACTTGTGCCTGTTTTACAGCCTCTGTCTCATATTGAGACTTCTTAAAATCATTGTTGTGGAAGGTTGTGTGCATACTTTACTTGTGACTGTTTTACAGCCTCTGTGTCATATTGAATCATGTTAAAATCATTTTTGTGGAAGGTTGTGTGCATACACTGTAAAAATGTGTTTAGAATGAATGCAAAAAATGCAGTACGATTTTTTATGTGTTTGACTCGAAACATGTTGAATTTGCAACATTGTTAGGTCTATGTTTAGAAATTAAACATGTACAAAACTCGTTATATTTATCTTTTATTTTGCAAATGGCCTCTGTCAATATTTTCGTCTCTTTTTTACGTTCCTAAACGGGGAGAAGACAGAGTGGATTCATCCGAAACGCGTAACAGAATAAAACGTGTTTAGCAGACTTTGTCCGGGAAAATAATAGAGAAGGCGTGCATGTTTTGCTATATGACATATTCCTAAACATGTTTACACCTAAACATGTTACCAATTGTGATTTATAGATGAGCGTGATTTTTACAGTTTACTATCCTTATGACTGTTTTACAGCTTCTGTCTCATATTGAGACTTGTTAAAATCATTGTTGTGGGACGCTGTGTGCATCCTTTACTTGTGAATGTTTAACAGCTTCTGTCTCAGATTGAGACTTGTTAAAATCATTGTTGTGGAAGGTCGTGTGCATACTTTACTTGTGACTGTTTTACAGCCTCTGCCTCATATTGAGACTTGTTAAAATCATTGTTGTAAAAGGTTGTGTGTGCATACTATACTTGTGACTGTTTTACAGTTTCTGTCTCATATTGAGACTTGCTAAAATCATTGTTGTGGAAGGTTGTGTGCAAACTATACTTGTGACTGTTTTACAGCCTCTGTCTCATATTGAGACTTGCTAAAATCATTGTTGTGGAACTATACTTGTGACTGTTTTACAGCATCTGTCAGGTATTGAGCCTTGTTAAAATCATTGTTGTGGAAGGGTGTGTGCATAGTATACTTGTGTCTGTTTTACAGTTTCTGTCTCATATTGAGACTTGTTAAAATCATTGTTGTGGAATATTGTGTGCATACAATACTTTTGACTGTTTTACAGCCTCTGTCTTATATTGAGCCTTGTTAAAATCATGTTTGTGGAAGGTTGTGTGCATACTATACTTGTGACTGTTTTATAGCTTCTGCCTTATTATGGGAATTCTTAAAATCATTGTTGTGGAAGGGTGTATTCATACTATACATTTGACTGTTTTACAACTTCTGTCTCATTTTGAGACTTGCTTAAATCATTGTTGTGGAAAGTTGTGTGCATACTATACTTGTGACTGTTTTACAGCATCTGTCACGTAT
The DNA here is from genome assembly GCA_963989385.1 of Ctena decussata. Taxonomy (NCBI): domain Eukaryota; kingdom Metazoa; phylum Mollusca; class Bivalvia; order Lucinida; family Lucinidae; genus Ctena; species Ctena decussata. The sequence continues at coordinate 36,466,658 of OZ022513.1, forward strand.
TGAGACTTGCTTTAATCATTGTGGAAGATTATGTGCATACTATACTTGTGACTGTTTGACAGCTTCTGCTTCATATTTAGACTTGTTACAATCATTGTTGTAAAAGTTTCTGTCTCATATTGTGCTAAAATCATTGCTGTGGAAGTTTGTTTGCATACAATGCTTGTGTCAGTTTTACAGATTCTGTCTCACATTGAGTAAGAATCAATGTTGTGGAAGGTTTTGTGTATACTATTATTGTGACTGTATTACAGCTTCTGTATCATCAAGAAGCTATAAACGTGTAGAACTTTCTAGCACAAAAGGAAGTGTCGTTGTAACTGTCGCTCTGCTCAACCCAAGGATTTAAACACCTATTTGTTATCGACAACTAAGTGCTTTGAAAGATGGGTGATGCAGGAAAACTGTTACGATATTCCGAAATTCTGGTACCTTTCCAGGCATCACGCTTATTCCTGACATTAATTTCCAGAAACAGTGAGAAATCAAACAAAGCCAAATATAGTCTACATATCTTACTCTAGGCTACGGCCTAAAAATAGTACCGCTTTCACCAACAGGATTTCCATCTTTATTGTCTTCCCCTAGGATAAATAGATATGACGGATGTGGGCAGATGATACGAACAACTTGCGAGCATCTGGTCACACCTCTGTATTTGGGTCCATGTCTTTGTATGTAAATATTTCGAATTTGTCAATGCATTTATGGTTTATGAGTTTGGTTCTTTGACGACTTCTTCTAATAATACCATCACACATGTTTATGACGAAAATACGGTTCTGAAAAGTCAGGAAGGAGCTTCAAAGATACCGTACGCTCAGTCTATTGTTGTTACTGCAAAGAAGCTGTTTTGTTGCGCAAGGTTTATTTTAGATATTAGTTTAGAATCGCGGAAAGCAGAAATTCATGTTTCGTTTCTAAATGTATCAAAGGATACATATTCTGGGATAAAAATATCTTGATTATAATATTTATATTTCTGTTAATGTTTAATCAAACTTCGGGTAATAGAAATTGTCCATAGTTTCGTCAGTTTGGCCACCACATACCCCATTTTGAACATGTTTCATACATTCATCTTGTCTTTTTTAGGTATCTTGAAGGGCTGTGTTTTGAGACTTGCTAAAATCATTCTTGTGACTGTTTTACAGCATCTGTCACGTATTGAGCCTTGTTAAAATCATTGTTGTGGAAGGGTGTGTGCATAGTATACTTGTGTCTGTTTTACAGTTTCTGTCTCATATTGAGACTTGTTAAAATCATTGTTGTGGAAGATTGTGTGCATACAATATTTTTGACTGTTTTACAGCCTCTGTCTTATATTGAGCCTTGTTAAAATCATTTTTGTGGAAGGTTGTGTGCATACTATACTTGTGACTGTTTTATAGCTTCTGCCTTATTATTGGAATTCTTAAAATCATTGTTGTGGAAGGGTGTATTCATACTATACATTTGACTGTTTTACAACTTCTGTCTCATTTTGAGACTTGCTTAAATCATTGTTGTGGAAAGTTGTGTGCATACTATACTTGTGACTGTTTTACAGCATCTGTCACGTATTGAGACTTGCTTTAATCATTGTGGAAGATTGTGTGCATACTATACTTGTGACTGTTTGACAGCTTCTGCTTCATATTTAGACTTGTTACAATCATTGTTGTAAAAGTTTCTGTCTCATATTGTGCTAAAATCATTGCTGTGGAAGTGTGTTTGCATACTATGCTTGTGGCAGTTTTACAGATTCTGTCTCACATTGAGTAAGAATCAATGTTGTGGAAGGTTTTGTGTATACTATTATTGTGACTGTATTACAGCTTCTGTATCATCAAGAAGCTATAAACGTGTAGAACTTTCTAGCACAAAAGGAAGTGTCGTTGTAACTGTCGCTCTGCTCAACCCAAGGATTTAAACACCTATTTGTTATCGACAACTAAGTGCTTTGAAAGATAGGTGATGCAGGAAAACTGTTACGATATTCCGAAATTCTGGTACCTTTCCAGGCATCACGCTTATTCCTGACATTAATTTCCAGAAACAGTGAGAAATCAAACAAAGCCAAATATAGTCTTCATATCTTACTCTAGGCTACGGCCTAAAAATAGTACCGCTTTCACCAACAGGATTTCCATCTTTATTGTCTTCCCCTAGGATAAATAGATATGACGGATGTGGGCAGATGATACGAACAACTTGCGAGCATCCGGTCACACCTCTGTATTTGGGTCCATGTCTTTGTATGTAAATATTTCGAATTTGTCAATGCATTTATGGTTTATGAGTTTGGTTCTTTGACGACTTCTTCTAATAATACCATCACACATGTTTATGAAGAAAATACGGTTCTGAAAAGTCAGAAAGCAGCTTCAAAGATACCGTACGCTCAGTCTATTGTTGTTACTGCAAAGAAGCTGTTTGGTTGCGCAAGGTTTATTTTAGATATTAGTTTAGAATCGCGGAAAGCAGAAATTCATGTTTCGTTTCTAAATGTATCAAAGGATACATATTCTGGGATAAAAATATCTTGATTATAATATTTATATTTCTGTTAATGTTTAATCAAACTTCGGGTAATAGAAATTGTCCATAGTTTCGTCAGTTTGGCCACCACATACCCCATTTTGAACATGTTTCATACATTCATCTTGTCTTTTTTAGGTATCTTGAAGGGCTGTGTTTTGAGATTGTTCACTTCCTGGGCGATTCCATTTGCCAACACCGAGGCAAACTTTACGCCGTCGACACTTCGACATTTTAGTAAAATAGTATTACGAGCAGAATCATAAGCCAAATAAGAAGCCACCTAGATCTGCACTAGTCCTGCACTATTTGCCAATATAAAAGTATAAGGAATCCCCGTAGCCTTGTGACCTCATCGGCATATTTTGGGCATCACTCTTTCTTCACTGTCTTTAACATTCCCTACTTAAAAAATGTACCCATTTTTGCTGGGTTGGCAAAGTCGCCGGCTGGTCTGATGGGTATCAAATCCGCGACCTTCTATACCATTGCCGAGCGGTTTTTCACTCGATATAGACTCTCTCATATTGACAATATGCGTCTATTATAATCACTCAATATTCTAAAAAATGGAATAGACAGCTTTATATTATTCCAGGAAAACGGTTTAAACGAAAACTTTTTCTGATATTCTAATCTAATGTTATACATCTAAATGAAAAGCAGTTTCAAAAACCAAACAGCGTTAACGCAAGCACAGCATGTAAGTTCTTATTACTGAACCTGTTGATGTATTTTTACGGTCCAAAGGTGTTGCAGAAATGCAATTATTGGCCTAAAGTTGGACAGGTTCAATGTAATTGAATAAATTGTAACTGCGAAATTGGATATTCGAACTGCGCATACAATGTATTGTCATCGCTTGATCTAGTTACTGTTAAGGACAAACTCTGAACGCTTCTTTCCGATTCCCGGTAGTTCGTAGAAAAAACGTTCAGCGCTTCTAAGGTCACTTGCACATGTGGATGCGCAGATCGAGCATACAGGTTTTCGTCACGACGACAGGCATATGGTTACGCCGTATACGCATGTACAAACGTAGTATAATTAGGGGATAACTGTCTTGAAAATTGTCATTTGGGGAGGTGAATCATCGTTTTATGATCGGAAATTTCGTTTTACGGCGACGCGCTAGCGGAGCCGTTGAACGCAATTTTACCGATGATTTACCTCCCCAAATGACAATTTTCAAGACAGTTATCCCCATTCTAATGCCCTTTTTCACATGTTCACCTTTCATAATGTACTAGTTTGCACCCATTACAAGCACCGTCAGCAACATGAAACCAAACGTCAGTCAATGAGAAGCGACGTTACTTAATGACGTCGGGTTTGCGACAGTATATCGCAGAATATACTGTCGCATATTTTTGACGTTATCCAATCAGACGTCGCGTTATATTCATAAGTGCATTAGAATATAGGGTAAATTAATTGCAGGGACCGAGTCAAGTATATAATATGCAGAAACATGTATTCAAATCAAACATCTACAAAATCTCTGATCAATAATAATAATAGTAGGCGTATTACATGCGCCGCGGGCGAACTTCCGCGCCAAACTCTTACATTCGCATAATTTTAACATGCATTAAAACCGTCTAATAATATGCTACATGGATAACCGCAAAAAAGGATAACCGTAAAAAGGTTACGTTGAACGTCTTTCTGCCAGAATCTCTTTTATCAGTTTTTTTATCTTTAATATAAACCAACTTTAGTGCGACAGACTACATTTGCGCAATTTTTTCCATGCATTAAAACCGTCTAATAATATGCTACATGGATAACCGCCTTCAAAAGGTTACGTTGAACGTTCCGTATTTCTGCCAGAATCTCTTTTATCAGTTTTTTGTCTTTAATATAAACCATTATTAAATAGTGCGACAGACGCGCGTCTCTGCATCCCTCTCCGAGCCACATTTACTGTGGCATTCCGCGTTTACCCAGCGTTTTATTGTGCCCAAACTGCTAATCCACGCTACTTTTGAAACTGATTTAAAACTGACGCATATAAGAAATGCGCAGAAACCCGTCTTAAGACAGTGTTCGATGGCCTGTTTTATTGGGAAGGTATTGGCGCCGAAAGTGTCAATGATTTGACCGCGGCCCGTGAAAGGTAGCGATGGATCTGCGATGGATCAGGGTCTTTTTATTCGTCTTAATTAATCCGCTCCATAAAAAGCAGTTGTATGATTCTAAAGTGGATGCATATACAAGTATTTTTGTGTTTCTCTGGGATACAATGATTTGTTTAAGTCTTGGAAGTGCCAAATGAAATTGAAATAAAAGTTATCGCATGTTTCAAAACAAGCATGCTTTGAAATAGTTTCGAAAGATTATTATGCCAAATGTTGATCTATATCGAGCTTAATGCTCGAATCTCCCACAAATACAACGATAATCCTATCGATTATATTCCATGCCAATCCACTTGCAGCTGTTAAGCCAGATACATTTGGAAATGTCTGGAGTTATTGATGCCTGTCGTCCCTTAAATTGGATCCGGGCAAACGGTGTAGATCTAGATTAGAGGCCGCAAAAGACGGCGTCTGATCACGGCTGATTATTTCTATGTTAGTGTTACTTCTGCTATTTAACATACTAGATAAATTGAGTTCAAGTAACAAAATGTTTATTTCAATAACTGACTATAAAGAAAGAAATGCCTTAGTCATGCAAAATTGTTAGAAGGCGGAGACGAAACTGATAAGCAGGCAAAAGTTACAGGAGCTGCTGGTATCTGTTTTAAACTTTATTGGGATTTGGAAGGGGCTAACATTGCACTAAACAAAAATACGATCGGAAGAAAAAGTTCTTACAGCATTACTGTAAACTTCCTCTAACCTCTAACTGAAACTGAAACTGAAAGATAAGATAAGATAAGATAAAGATAAAGATAAAGATGAGGGTAAGGTAAGGTAAGGTAAGGTAAGATAAGGTAAGGTAAGATAAGATAGACAGCAGATAGATAGATAGATAGATAGATAGATAGATAGATAGATAGATATAGATGTCGGTGAACGGATATACAGCTAGACAAATAGGAAGATAGACAGATAGAATGCAGCAATACGTCCAAAAGATGCAGATAGAATGTTAGCCACTGACACTAGACACCTAATAGAATATTCTGGGTCTGCGCTGTTTGCTCAGAATTACCTGACCCAATATTTAGAACGATAGGTCCTGCACTGTTGCCAACAGCACGTCTGTCCCGATATGTAGAGCCACTGGATATGAACGTTATAGGTCTGCTACAAATCTTCAGTTCAGTGGTGGTAAGGTTTATTCACTGAATAATGGATGTCACACCTGTATGATTTAGCATACCAGCTTACTATGCATGTGAGGGTGATTCATCAAATTAGCGAAAATGCTCATCAAAACAGCGAAAAATAAGCCATCCAATTTTTATAGATTTCAGAAACCCTGCTCATCGAATTAGCGCAAATATTTTGGGCAGTTACCTGTGGGCAGGTAACAGTTACCTGTGGAGTTACCTGTATTAGCCTTCAGTTAGCTGTATCATACAGGAATTTTGTGTTCGTGTATTATTCGTTTTCCCCTGCTCATCGCAGGGAGGTGGAAGAATGACCAGTTTTCAGTGTCCTTTGACAACAGAAAGAGCTCTCCTTTACATTTTTTTTATTTCCGTGCCATTAAAGTTTTCCTGCAATTCAGATCTGCTCTTATGCAGTTTCGGAAAAAATTTTCTCGTGTTTCTGTATACACAGTCTGGTGTACATGTATGTTTTTCGAGTCACTTGGAAGCAAACCTGCCTCTGACGTCATTTTAACCAACTCTTTCCGAATCAGAATCAGAAGTTGTGCTAAATCAATGAGCAGGTTTCGCGCTGAATCAATGACAGGGGAAATGTTTCGTTTGCGCTTATTTGATGATAAGCCGAAATCAGCACACTGTTCAAAACCTATTACCTGACTAATTGTACGTAGATACATCCCTATGACTCCTAAAAATGAAAGCATGCGGAAAAGGCCAAATGTTGGACTTCCTGATTCGAATGCTAAGACACTGCTATTTAAATATTTGAAACTGGTTTCTTACCTAAAACTAGATATTTGTGAAAATGGGACCTAATAACTAAATTAGCTATTCAGAAAGCCTTGAATAAACGGCATATGCAATACAAGGTTTTTAGCAACAGATTCAAACTATAAGAACTTTTTGACTGGCTTTCACGAAGGCAATTTAGGCTTTCCAGAAACTGATGCTGATTAATGTATATCTTTGCAAAGACATTATTAGATTCTGATATCTTTCCTTCTTCATCTTATTCATTTTACTGTATAGCCTGTACATGTGATTATACTTGGATTTTCACTCAAATGATATATAAACACATGTACGAATTTGGTCTTACAAGCAAATAAATGTTCCAAAATGATCTGTAAAAGGAGACCACCTCACTAAATATTGGGGCAGGAATGTCTAAGCAAACATTGTTGACCAATGCCAGAATGTTCAGGGACTGCAGTAGTATTTCCCATTCTGCCAACACGTTTGTGTCAAATTGATGATAGCCAAATCAGTGAAAGTCAAATTAGCTTAATTTAGGTTTACAATAGCATCTGCTGCAGAGATGGCCTATGTCAATATTAAAGCTGCCACGGTAAGGGATTATATCAGTAAGCAGGCAGCTGTTACAGTAGCAGAAGATGATGATAATCACTCTTTTGGGGCAAAGACAAAAACTGCATAAAACGATGAAACGCAGCTGGGAAACTCAAGAACTGCATATGCTAGGATCTTGAAATTTTATATGTGGCATGTACATGAAAAATAAGCGGACCCGTATTTTTTCTTTTTTCTGCCGGTCACATATTTCCAGAGTTATGCCCCTTTTTCGACTTAGTCTATGGAACTTGTGAACAAAATATCTCAAGAACCCCTGATGCTAGGATGGTGTAATTTTGCAGGGAGACATTGCCCAAGGTGTAAATGACATGATTAACTTTTGAAAACAAATCGTGAATTTTTGACCGAGTTATGCCCCTTTTTCAAGTTAGTGTATTGTAAGCCTATGTAACCTTGTGAACAAGATGTCTCGAGAGCCCCTGATGCTAGAATTGTGTAATTTTGCGGGAAGATATTGCCCAAGGTGTAGATGACCTGATTATCTTGTGAAAAAAAATCGTGAATTTTTGACCGAGTTATGCCCCTTTTTCGACTTAGTGCATTGTAAGCTTATGGAACTTTGTGAACCAAATATCTCGAGAACCCTGGCGCTAGGATTGTGTGTTTTTTTTTGCAGGAAGATATTGTCCAAGGTGTAGATGACCTGATTAACTTTTGAAAAAAAAATCATAAATTTTTTACCAAGTTAAGCCCCTTCTTCGACTTAGTGCATTGAAGCCTATGGTACAAAGGTACCCTGACATATGGTCAAAATAGTAAAAGGTAGGAACTTGAAACTTTATACACATGATCAGTATGGAAAATAGGCGAACATGTACCTTTTCTTTTTTCCGCCAGTCATGTATTTCAAGAGTTATGCCACTTTTTCGACTCTGCCTGTGGAATCTTGTGCACAAAATATTTCAAGAACCCCTGATGCTAGGATCATTGCTTTTTGCAGGATCACATTGCTCAAGGTGTAGATGATCTGATTAACTTTTGAAAAAAAATCTTGAATTTTTGACCGAGTTATGCCCCTTTTTCAACTTAGTGCGTTGTTAGCCTATGGAACCTTGTGAACAAAATATCCCGAGAATCCCTGATGCAAGGATCATGATTTTTTTGCAGAAAGATATTGCCCACGGTGTAGATGACCTGATTAACTTTCGAAAAAAGTTCTTAAATTTTTGACTGAGTTAAGCTCCTTTTTCGACTTAGTGCATTGAAGCCTATGGTACAAAGGTACAAGTATTATGGGATGAACTTTCTTTAGAGCCAAGCATATGGTTGGGGGCATAGTGTTTCATAAACACATTTTCTAGTTGAAAATATACTTAGTGCTGAGGGCCCCTTGTTGCATTACGGAGAGCGTCCTAGCAATTATTTTTTCCAGCTCTTTTATACATTATCAGGCTGAGCAGATAAATAAAGGCGTAACCTGTGTCCAAATTTTTTGTCAAAACACACAGGTGAGACTATTTTAACAAGGTTGAACAATTTCATTTACACACCTGTCATAGTGTCAGTAATGTATTATTTATATTGTAGGTGTTATATATGTATGCTTGCCTAACCTATATTTATTGAATGCGTCCTGAGTACATTTACCTTGTACATGGTTGAACATTTGATAAAAAGCTACTGTTTTAATCTGGTCTACATTGCAAATTGAGAAAGAGTTGGAACAAATAATTGCTAGAATGCTCTTCCTTATGGAATAACGTACCTTCAGCGCTATGTAAATTTTCAATAAATATGATATTTTTGTAGATTTCTACGCAGAAAACTGTCCTCCTTTGATCTTATCTTATAAAACACTTTTTAAGCAGCGTGTACCTCTTTTTTGTATTCTAAATTGTAGAGAACAACATAGGTAAGAAAGCTGCTAACTTTCAGAGAGATTTTTTTATGGTTTTATGCATATTTTTGCATTTGCCATAAATCACTGCCTTATTTTGTGCTAAAATGGGCAGTCAATTTCAGCAAAACGTGTACTTGTCCGTTACGCATCAGAACTGTTCTTAAAATTTATATAAGACCTATATACATGTACCATTATTTCATCTACACTGCAGTAATAGTTTATGATGATATTAATTGATTCGACGAATCCATCGAAGAGCAAAATATCTTCTTACTGCTATTCTTGGAATTAAGTAATCATTACGTTAACAAGTATATGTAATGGTCCTCGATCCCCAAGTTCTACCATTTCGTATCAGGGAAATGTGATAAATGAAAGTTATGTGACAATTATACTTCAACGTCCACTATATATACTACAAGCAAGTTTTTAAAATAACTCTTTCAGTGTAGTTAATGTTTCTGACCAAATGAATGGTATAAAAAATTGATGAGTAGACTTCCTTCAATACAATGGTGAACGGTGATTTTGGTCCTAAATGTATGTTACAGTGAATTTTGGTCCTTTAGATGAAGGAATACTCTTTGATGGGAAGCATCTCTGTCGCCCTTTATTTTGCTTCCTTTCTAAATGAAGGTCAACTTGTTGAGGAAAATAAGCCTCTCTAGGAGAACATTGTTTTGTTTTCATAGACCCCCTTTGAGAAAGGCTTCGTCCTGGTTCAGCCGTCATGAAAGACATCACGAAAAATCAGAATAGTCTAGGTAAATTGAAAGAAAGATTGCGGAGGATTTAAAACATAGCTAGTCAGTTAACGTATGAGCAGCAGGAGATTTAAAAGAACAGTGTTAGGCAAATACTAACAGAATTCTTTCAGAGTCCGGGTAACTGAAGGGAAGATTGTGGAATATTTAAAACATAGAGTCAGTTTGTGGCCATGGGACTTTGTGCTTTTATATCTTCTGCTGCTATTACTATAAAAGCTTTAAGTCACAGATTGGGTAAAACTAGCGGAAGATTGTGGCTGATTTCTGTCAGATTAAGGAAAATTGAATGGAAGATTGCGGATGATTTATGTCAGAGTCTTGGCAAACTAAACGGAAGATTGCGGAAGACTTTTATCGGAGTCTTGATAAATTGAACGGAAGTTTGCGGAGGAATTGTCAAAGTCTGGATAAATTGAACGAAAGAATGCGGAAGAGTTATAACACAGAGTCAGTTTTTAGTAGAAGCAACAGAAGCTTTAAAAGCACATACAGTCCAACCTGTGGACAAACACCACTCATGGGAAAGAGAAAATATGGCCGTTTTTTACAGGTGGTGTTGAGCTAGATGGTCAGTTTTTATGACCCCCACCAAAGGTGAGGGGGAACATATTGTTTTCAGTGCGGATCCCGTCGGCGTCGGCGTGACAGTTTCTTGTATGCACGATATCTCTTGAACCAATGGATGGAATTTCACCAAACTTGTATGGATATATTATTGGAGAAAACTTAAGAGCGAATTAGATTTTGGTGACCTTGACCTCATTTTCAAGGTCACTGGAGGACTTACATGAAATTTCTTGTATGCGTGATATCTCTTGAACCAATGGATGGAATGTCACCAAACTTGCATGGATATATCTTTGGGACAAACTTAAGAGCTGATTAGATTTGGTGATCTTGACCTTATTTTCAAGGTCACTGGAGGACTTAGATGACAATTTCTTGTATCCACAATATTTCCTGAACCAATGGATGGAAATTCACTAAACCTGCATGGATATATAATTGGGACAAGTTTATGAGCTGATTAGATTTTAGTGACCTTGACCTGATTGTAAAGATCACTTAAGGACTAAGATGACAATTCCTTGTACCCACAATATCTCCTGAACCAATGAATGGAATTTAGCCAAACTTTCATGGATACATCATTTGGACAAGTTTATGAGCTGATGACATTAAGGTGACCTTGACCTCATTTCCAAGGTCACTGGAAGACTTAGATGACAATATCTTGAAACCATGATATCTCGTAAACTAATGAATGGAATTTCACAAAACTTGCATGGATACATCGTTTCGACACATTTAATAGCTGATTAGATTTTGGTGACCTTGACCTCATTTTCAAGGTCACTAAAGGACTTAAATGACAATTTCTTATACCCACGATGTCCCCTAAACTAATGGATGGAATTTCACCAAATTTTCATGAATACATCACTGGGACAAGTTTACGAGCTATTTAGATGTTGGTGACCTTGACCTTATTTTAAAGGTCACTGGAGGACTTAAATGACAGTTTTTTGTACCTATGATATCTCTTGAACCAGTAGATGGAATTTTACCAAACTTACGTGGATACATTACCAGACTAACTTAAGAGCTGATCAGCTTTTGGTGACCTTGACCTCATTTTGGTTTAAACTATAGTTTATTTGTATAAACATATATTACAAAACAGAAATAACAGAAATTACAGTATCATCTATGTTATACAAATGGGATTCAGAAGGAAGTCATTAGACTTATACAAGTCTGTATCCCATTGTATCAATCTAAGGCACTCTAATAAAATGTGATTTGAATTTCAAATTCAAAGTACAATACCTTACTACATTGGTTATACATTTCAGTAAGAAAAAGAAAAGAGATAATACCCAATGGCAGGATTCTCGATTACCTCATTTTCAAGCTAACAAGAGGAGTTAGATATGATACATTTCACTAAAATTGATTTGTCTCATTAGCCTTTGGCTTGATTTGCACTTTACTTTCATAGATATACTTTTGGGACAATCTCAAAAGTCTACTATGTTTTAATTACCTTGACCCCATTTTCAAGGTCAGAAGCTAAACTTACAAATGCTTATTTTTTTTCTCTTAAATGAGTTATACCTTGAACCAATTGATGGATATTCATCAGGCTTGCATGAATATATCGTTTGACAGGTTTAAGACATGTTTAGCAGTTGGTGACCATGACCCATTTTTCAAGGACATAGTCTTATATGTAGGATATCTTTAGAACCAGTGGATAGATTTTCTCCAAAAGGGCTGGTGGGGGGACATCAGTTTTTCTCTGAAAAACATTTCTAGTTCATCTACTGCTATGACTCAAGCAGACAAGGTTTATTTTACAGCGCTTATTCAAATATGTATAGGGTTACCCCAATAACAACTGATTTATAATTAACTAATTAAATCTCCAATATTTTCAGGCTTAAATAAAGAATCACAGCAAATTTTTATCAGGCTCATTTAAAGATGTCCATAAACAATTGATTACCTGGTTTACAAATTTGGGCAATGCTTTTAAAGCAAAAGTAGTCTTTTTTTTTTCAGGATAAAATATGCATTTGGGAAGGATTTTTACTGTCCTCTGGTCCTTAAACATAGGTGCATAATATATTGTCTTAAATGGAAAGAATCTCAGATGGTCATAAGCACATGTTTGACTGCAGTTTGGGTAAAATTAGCGGATGAGTGCGAAAGATTTCATAGTCTGGGTTAACTGAACGGAAGATTGCTGAAGATTCTGTGGTAGTCTGGGTTAACTGAACGGGAGATTGCTGATGATTCTGTGGTAGTCTGGGTAAACTGAATGGAAGATTGCTGAAGATTCTGTGGTAGTCCTGGTTAAATGAATGGAAGATTGCTGAAGATTCTGTGGTAGTCTGGGTTAACTGAATGAAAAATTGCTGAATATTCTGTGGTAGTCTGGGATAACTGAATGGAAGATTGCTGAAGATTCTGTGGTAGTCTGTATTAACTGAACGGAAGATTGCTGAATATTCTGAGGTTGTCTGGGTTAACTGCAAGGAAGATTGCTGAAGATTCTGTGGTAGTCTGTGTCAACTGAATGGAAGGTTGCTGAAGATTCTGTGGTAGTCTGGGTTAACTAAATGGAAGATTGCTGAAGATTCTGTGGTAGTCTGGGTTAACTGAATGAAAGATTGCTGAAGATTCTGTGGTAGTCTGGGCTAACTTTATGGAAGATTGCTGAAGATTCTGTGGTAGTCTGGGTAAACTGAACGGAAGATTGCTAAAGATTCTGTGGTAGTCTGGGTTAAGTAAATGAAAAAAAACTTGCTGAAGATTCTGTGGTAGTCTGGGTTAACTGAATGGACGATTGCTGAAGATTCTGTGGTAGTCTTGGTTAACTGAATGGGAAATTGCTGTACATTCTGTGGCAGTCTGGGTTAACTGAACGGAAGATTGCTGAAGATTCGGTGGTAGTCTGGGTTATCTGAACGAAAGATTGGTGAATATTCTGTGGTAGTCTGGGTTAACTGAATGGAAGATTGCTGAAGATTCTGTGGTAGTCTGGGTTAACTAAACAGAAGATTACTGAAGATTCTGTGGTAGTCTTGGTTAACTGAATGGAAGATTGCTGAAGATTCTGTGGTAGTCTGGGTTAACTGAATGGAAGATTGCTGAAGATTCCGTGGTAGTCTGTGTCAACTGAATGGAAGATTGCCGAAGATTCTGTGGTAGTCTTGGTTAACTGAATGGAAGATTGCTGAAGATTCTGTGGTAGTCTGGGTGAACTGAACGGAAGATTGCTGAAGATTCTGTGGAAGTAAGGGTTAACTGAACGAAAGATTGCTGAAAATTCTGTGGTAGTCTGGGTTAACTGAACGAAAGATTGCTGAAGATTATGTGGTAGTCTGGGTTAACTGAATGGAAGATTGCTGAATATTTTCTGGTAGTCTGGGTAAACTTAATGGATGATTGCTGAAGATTCTGTGGTAGTCTGGGTTAACTAAAGGGAAGATTGCTGAAGATTCTGTGGTAGTCTGGGTTAACTGAATGGAAAATTGCTGAAGATTCCGTGGTAGTCTGTGTCAACTGAATGGAAGATTGCCGAAGATTCTGTGGTTGTCTTGGTTAACTGAATGGAAGATTGCTGAAGATTCTGTGGTAGTCTGGGTGAACTGAACGGAAGATTGCTGAAGATTCTGTGGAAGTAAGGGTTTACTGAACGAAAGATTGCTGAAAATTCTGTGGTAGTCTGGGTTAACTGAACGAAAGATTGCTGAAGATTATGTGGTAGTCTCGGTTAACTGAATGGAAGATTGCTGAATATTCTCTGGTAGTCTGGGTAAACTTAATGGATGATTGCTGAAGATTCTGTGGTAATCTGGGTTAACTAAAGGGAAGATTGCTGAAGATTCTGTGGTAGTCTGGGTTAACTGAACGGAAAATTGCTGAAGATTATGTGGTATCTGGGCAAACAGAACGGAAGATTGCTGAAAATTAAGTTGGTAGTCTGGGATAACTGAACGGAAGGTTGCTGAAGATTCTGTAGTAGTCTGGTTTAACTGAACGGAAGGTTGCTGAAGATTCTTTGGTAGTCTGGGTTAACTGAATGGAAGATTGCTGAAGATTCTGTGGTAGTCTGGGTTAACTGAATTGAAGATTGCTGAAGATTCTGTGGTCGACTGGGTAAACTGAACCAAGATTGTTGAAGATTCTGTGGTAGTCTGGGTTAACTGAATGGAAGATTGCTGAGGATTCTATGGTAGTCTGGGTTAACTGAATGGAAGATTGCTGAAGATTCTGTGGTAGTCTGGGTAAACTGAACGGAAGATTGCTGAAGATTCTGTGTAGTCTGGGTAAACTGAATGGAAGATTGCTGAAGATTCTGTGGTAGTCTGGGTTAACTGAACGGAAGATTGCTGAATAATCTGTGGTAGTCTGGGTCAACAATGGAAGATTGCTGAAGATTCTGTGGTAGTCCGGGTTAAGTGAACGGAAGATTGCTGAATATTCTGTGGTAGTCTGGGTCAACAATGGAAGATTGCTGAAGATTCTGTGGTAGTCTGGGTTAACTGATTGGAAGATTGCTGAAGATTCTGTGGTAGTCTGGGTTAACTAAATGGAAGATTGCTGAAGATCCTGTGGTAGTCTGGGTAAACTGAACGGAAGATTGCTGAAGATTCTGTGGTAGTCTGTGTTAACTAAATGGTAGATTGCTGAAGATTCTGTGGTAGTCTGAGTTAACTGAACGGAAGATTGCTGAAGATTCTGTGGTAGTCTGGTTTAACTGAATGGAAGATTGCTGAAGATTCTGTGGTAGTCTTGGTTAACTGAATGGAAGATTGCTGAAGATTTAAAACATAGGCAATTTAAGTAAAGGCAGTGGATTTGTTTTATCAGACTTTTTTTTTTTTTTAATTTTATTAAACTCCAGTTGAATTACAACATTTAACATATATTACATTATTTGATACTCCATCATTCTTTTTTTTTTTTTTTTTTTTTAAAGTAAAAGAAGAAGAGGACGGGAAAGGAGAGAAGAAAAGAAGTTTCTAAACTACACAACTACAGTCAAAATCTCGCTATCTCAAAGTTGTATCCCACATCATCGATACCTCAGAATAAACTTTCTGGTACCAGAGAGTCCATCCTGAGAGTCGGTGACTTGTGAAGGTCGGGATGTAAAGAGGATACTTTAAATGAGAAGGTACTTCGACATGCCAGTGCTTGAGACAACGGGAGTCCACTGTAGATATTATTTTTAAATATATAAGAAAAGAGAGTAGTAATATTGTATCTCATCTGGCGCAGAGGTTCAACACCCAGTGATGTCGTTCTACTACTTATTTTCAACCTATTTGTCTATGACAACATAAACCTCGGGAACCTATAGCAAAAAGGTTGCGTTATACAACTTCAACCTTTTGACACTTTTTTTTTATAAAACAAAGTACAATGAATGCAGCGTAAATGTACCATAGACACTCGACAGACGCTTTTGGAAACACAGTAGTTCTTGGTAAAAATATTTTTTCAATAATATATCTACTACGCCCCACCTTCTTAATATATTAGGGGGAGCTAGACTGCCAGGGACCGCATTAAAGATATTGTGCCACTTTAATCATTATTTTGTGGATGAGAATAATAATACAAAGGAGCCCATTTCTTAAAGAACTTTTCCATTGTGTTATGTATATAAGCAATATATTTCTCACTCTGAAACTTTTTTCTCAGGAAAGCTATGAAAGCTTGTATATTTAGAGTTTTACTTGAAAATTTAGTTTTATATACGTAATATTTCGCAACTACATAAATATAATTAATTAACTCACTTTTTCCTTCAATCGAAAATATTATATTTTTATTATCAAAATTCATTTCAATGTGTGCATTAACACTAATCCATTCTTTTAATGTAGTCCAGAATTCTTTCACTTTAGTACATTCCAGAAATAAATGTTGTATGCTTTCAGGTTGTGATTTACAATATGAACATACATTACTATTAAGTTTTTTTATTTTATATAGAAATGAATTAGTCACCAGTATTTTATTGTTAACCTTGTACTGAAAGTCCTGCAATTTTACCTCTTTAAGTTTTGAAATATATGAATGATACCTGTGCCAATCTTCGTTACTTATTTCCCCTAATTCCTGTAACCATTTTATATGAGAATTTAACTGATTTACCTGTGCCATTATATCATAAAATATTCTACTACCTTTTTTGTGTCTTATTAGATAACTTAGGTATACGTTGCAAACAACATTAAACCTATATTCTTTAGCAAATACAATATTACTTAATATTATGCGTTTCCATTCCGTTGGAATAGTATTCAGTATATATTGGTAGTCCAAAAAGGTACCCTTTACATTGTAAATTTGCTTTAGAGTTTCAAACCGGTAAAAATTACCATTTTCGTCCAAAAGGTCACGTATAAATAGAATACCTTTCTTAAACCAGTCCTCGTAATAGATGTTACGTTCCCTACCTGAACAAGTATTATACCACAATGGTGCTTCTAAAATTTGTTTTATAGATTCTAACTTAACGGCTTTACAAAAATCGTACCAGTCCGTTAGTAAATTTCGCCAGAAAGGGTTGCTCAGCTCCGAACTCTGTTTTAATGCATATAAACCTCCACATACAAACACCTTTTGAAAGTTTATTTGAGAAAGAGCACACCATATTGCGTCTTCCGACTGCTGTAAAATTCTACGAAGCCATGAAATTTTTAAAGACTTAACAAAAACATCTAACTGTGTCATTCTTAACCCTCCACATGCGATATTTCTTATGGCTATTTTCCTACTTATTCTATCTGGTCCCTTATTCCAGAGAAATTTATAAAAAAGAGTTTCTAATTCTCTTAAGAGATCTTTCGGCGGAGTAGGCAGCGAAATAAATAAATGCACAAATTTTGATAAAACTAGCGATTTAATCACAGTTACCCTACCTTTCAAAGTGAGTTTTCTTTTTGACCACTGGTTTAACAAACTTTTACATTTATTTAATATATCCGGAGTATTTGCTTCCCATATATTATACACTTCAGTTGTGAAGGTAACGCCTAGTATTTTAAAGGGTCCCTGTGTCCAGTCTAGCTCATAATTTTCACATAATTTTCTTGGGGAATGGCTCATAGCTCCTATCCATATGGCTTTCGTTTTCTCTACATTTATTTTCAGTCCGGACATCCGATAGTATTTATTCAATATATTTAATGTTTTTCTCAATGTTTCTTCAGTACCATCCAAAAGAAGCTGTGTATCGTCCGCATACTGACTGATTTTGAATTCTTTATTATTTATTTTTATTCCTTTTATACCATTATCTTGTCTAATCATTTGTCCCAATATTTCCGCGCATAAAATAAAAATATATGGTGAAATCGGATCCCCTTGTCTACACCCCCTCTTTAAATTGAAAAAATCGGACATAAAACCATTTTGTAGAATACATGTTTCGGCCCCATTTTGAAAAAGTTTTATCCACTTCTTTATCGAATCTCCAAAATTAAAATAATCTAAAGTCTTAGAAATAAACTTCCATGACACTGTATCGAATGCCTTTTCAAAATCGATAGAAAGTATTAAGCCTGGAATATTCTGATTTTTAACTTCAAATATAACATCATAAATTAACCTAATATTTTCACCAATGAAACGGCCAGAAATAAATCCCTTTTGGTCTTCGTGTATTAATTTATATAGTACTTTTTTCAATCTATTTGATATTACAGCAGATGCCATTTTATAAATAACATTTAATAATGAAATGGGCCTCCAGTTTTTTAATTGGTCCCTCATCTTATTTGGTTTAGGTAGACAAGTTATTATTCCTTGTTTTTGAGTTATGCTTAAAGATCCAGTACGATATCCATAATTTAATGAGCGTAAAACAAAATGTCCTATATCAACCCAGAAAAACTTAAAAAACTCTACTGTAAATCCATGTTTTATCAGACTTGTGGATCCAGACAAGATGTCAAATACAAATGTATAGCAATTGCTACATACTATGACATAGTATCCTTAGTTTCTTATGCAAGGGTCCGAAAGGCTCGGGATCGCAGGGTCAAAGGCCACAGGGTCAAGGCTGTCGTGGCAGTGCTGCTCATTACTGAGCCATCTTGACGGTGGCCCCTACTCAGATTCTTATTACTACAGCCCGGTTTACTATCAAGCATGATCGAATCAGATCTTTCTTGAAGAAACTGTACACTAAACAAGCATCACGACCAAAGGCCGCTGGGACCAAGCTCCCAACAAGGTCTGTGCACCATTAGGAACCATGACTCACCTACGTTTTTTGTGTTTTTTTTTTATTTTTGTCACCGCCTTAAAATTCTGGATTAAGAGTCACCAAGCATACAAGCAAATGACTCCGCATTAGGACAATAATATATGAGAGAAAATGTATACCCTGATAACTCTTTTCCAAGAAACCCTTATTAAGTCCTCCGCAATCTTCAGATAAAATCACAATTTTGCATTTGAAACGTCCTTGCTCAGTTTGCCTTGACAAGCATCTTTAGTGAAATCTTTGACAAACTTACTTTAGATTTATCTAGGTTATGAATTTAATTCTTCGGTAATCTTCTGATTAGCTTGCCTAAGCTGTGGTTTGAAATATTCTGCAACTTCACTCAATATCCCTAAGCTATGCTTTGAAACCTTCCGCAATTTTCCGCTCCGTTTACCTTGACAAACATCTTTGGTGAAATTTTCTGCAATCCTCCATTCAATTTACACAATCCTCCGGTCCATTAACTTTCTGCAATCCTCCATTCAGTTTACACAATCCTCCGGTCCATTAACTTTGGTTTGAAATCTTCCGCAATCTTCCGTTCATTTTACCTGAGGTATTGTTTGAAATTTTCTGCAATCTTCCGTTCAATTTACCTAAGATGTGGCTTGTAATCTTCCGCAACCCTCCGTTCAGTTTACCGAATCATGGTTTGAAATCTTCCGCAATCTTCCGTTCAGTTTACCGAGGCTATGGATTTACCTCTTCCGCAATCATCCGTTCAGTTTTACTAAGGTATGGCTGCACATCTTCTGTAATTCTCAGTTCAATTTACTCGAATTATCTATGGTTTGAAATCATCCGCAATCGCAATCTTTGGTTCAGGTTACCTAAGCCATTATCGAAAACTTCTGCAATTTTCCGCTCAATTTACACTGACACACATTCTTGGTAAGATCTTCCGCAATTTTCTGTTCAGTTTACCTGAGCTATGACTTGAATTCATTCGCAATCCTCCGTCTAATTTACCCGAAATTTGGTTTGAAATCTTCCGAAACCTTCCGATCAGTTTACTTAGGTTGTGAACTGAAATCTTCCGTTCAATTTACCTAAGGTATGACTTAAAATCTTCCGCGAATTTTCTCTCAATTTACCAAGACAAACATGTCGGGTGAAATCTTCCGCAGTGTTCCGTTCAGTTTACCTGAACTTTGGTTTCAAATCCACCGTTTAAATTACCTAGTTTATGAATTGAAATCTTCCGTTCAGTAAATATCTACGTTATTGTTTGAAATCTTCCGCAATCTTCCTCTCCATTTACGTAACCTATGGTTTGAAATATCTCGCAATCCTCCGCTCAATTTTCTTGGAGAGAAGTTCTGTTGCATTTATCTAGGTTATTACTTGAATTCTCCCACAAACTATCGCTAGATTTATGTATTCACGTCACATACTGAAACTTTCACAATCTTTCGTTCACTTAACATATTAAGCTTTAGTTTAAAATCTTTCAATTTACCTAAGCTTACATTAGAATTACTTTGGTTATGAACTGAAATCTTCAGCAATCGTCTGTTTAGTTTACCTAAGATATCATGGTTTGAAGTCTACTCCAATCCTTCATTTGATTTACAAAAGCTATGGTTGT
Source organism: Ctena decussata (assembly GCA_963989385.1). Lineage (NCBI taxonomy): Eukaryota > Metazoa > Mollusca > Bivalvia > Lucinida > Lucinidae > Ctena > Ctena decussata. Next base: position 36,486,833 of record OZ022513.1, read on the forward strand.
TCCCTATACTAGCTGCATGTTTAGAGTACTTCAGTTTCGTGATGTCTTGAAGGATCAGCCTTCGTCCTCCAGGGAAACAAGCAGGAAGTAACGAAAGTAATTCCCCTTCATTCAAATGGAGTAAAACATAGAAGTATACATAGTCATCCACCTGAACCACCATGCCATTTGACATATCACCAGATGATGCACCGTAAAACATTGTAGAAATAAGGAGGAGGCCCGGTAGCTCAGAGGGTTGAAGGATGGTCTGCTGATCTAGCGGTCCCTTGTTTGAAACCGGCTGAAGGCGAATTTCTGACCAACCGAAAAAAGGTTCCATTGCATACATTCTTTCATTATCCTCCTCCCATCATGCTGATCCGACCGTTACACTGCTAAAAAGGACGTAAAATTGCAAGCCATACATCCATCCATCTAAAAATGTAACACCTTAAACATTGCTTTAATTGTTCTAAAATGGACGGGTTTGTTGTACAATGCAGTAATGCGTCAAGCAGATGCAGGTGGAATGGTAAACAGTGTAGATCCACATTAGAATGCTCCTTTAGAGCATTCTGGTCTGGCCATGCACTGTCTATCCGAGTACCGTATTTCCAAATTCAACTTGTTCAAATTATAGGATAATTATCGCAATTGGTTTAGGTGTCCCGAAATATAGGTTATTTTTTGGCAGTTCCCTGTTATCAACAATATCAGGTTGAACTATGTTTAAATGATAAGTCTTTATTTTTGTTCCACTAGACTGCTTATCTAATGCATATGAAAACCAAAGCAACGACTGGGAAGATTTTTCTGCAGTGTATGATGGAAAAATATTCTAGGTATTCTAGTTAAGAAATTATATTTATAAAAGGCCATCGGCCAAGTGTCACCCGACGTTTGAAATGTGTCACAAACTTCAGCCCTTTATTCTGTTTCAGGGTAAATGTATGGCCAAAAACAGAAAATATATATATTACAGAACCTGTTAAGCAAATGATAACTGAACATAAGCAAAGACATATACCCATTTACTCGGCCTCTTTATAAAATACCTAAGTTCAGAACGGGGCATATATATGTTAAATCAGGTTACTGAAACTATAGGCCCTTACAAAATGACCAAAACATCAAGACTGTATACCTAGTAACAAAATGACAAGAGCCATAATCCTGCTTATATGAATCTGATGAAAAATGAACAATGCATTTATGAAAATTCAGCCCATTAATATGAATAGTTCTGGAGTCATCCCTTTACCTTTAAGTGAATGTCTATTATCTATGAAAGGGGAATAACTCTGTCACTTATAATTTAGCACATCCTAACAATAATCAGAATAATCAATTTACCAAATGCTAATAGCATACCAAATTTCAGCTCTCTCGGTCAAACGGTTCAAAAGTTGGAAAAAAGACAAAGGGCCATAACTTTGTAAAAAATATAGGACAATTGAAATTCCAAAATCACATGCATATCTTCAGATCATGATGAAACATTCTGCACAATTTCAAGTCAATCTGATACAAGATGTTGCAGGAGTTGCGGGGACAAGGTCTAAGTCAGCAAGGGCCGTAACTCCATTAAAAATGGCCGAAACAAAAATAAAAAACCACATGCACATCTTCATATCGTAAGGATACAATCTGTAAAATTTCAAATCAATCCGATGAAAGATGTAGGAGGAGTTGCGGGGACAAGATTTCGGAAGGTCTGAGTCAGGAAGGGCTGTAACTCCATCAAAAATGGCCGAAACAAAAATCGAAAACCACATGCACATCTTCATATCACAAGAATACAATCTGTAAAATTTCAAATCAATCCGATGAAAGACGTAGGAGGAGTTGCGGGGACAAGATTTCGGACGGACGGACGGACTAAGTCAGCAAGGGCCGTAACTCCATTAAAAATGGCCGAAACAAAAATAAAAAACCACATGCACATCTTCATATCGTAAGGATACAATCTGTAAAATTTCAAATCAATCCGATGAAAGATGTAGGAGGAGTTGCGGGGACAAGATTTCGGAAGGTCTGAGTCAGCAAGGGCTGTAACTCCATCAAAAATGGCCGAAACAAAAATCGAAAACCACATGCACATCTTCATATCATAAGAATACAATCTGTAAAATTTCAAATCAATCCGATGAAAGACGTAGGAGGAGTTGCGGGGACAAGATTTCGGACGGACGGACGGACAGACGGAAGGACGGACGGAAGGACGGACGCACACACGGACGGACGAGGGTCATTTCTATAGCCCCCCTCCGCCTACGTCGGGTGACAAAAACATGACACACTCATAAGCTTTACTTTTGTACTGGTTAAAAAGCCAGCATTAATTCTCAGAGACAGAGAGAGAGAGAGAGAGAGAGAGAGAGACAAACAGAGAGAAAAGAAGGAATAGGGAGAAGTAAATGTGATTTCTATTCCAATATCTCTGTTATTTATTTATTGTGTAAAGTTAGTGGCTTCCGTGTTGGAAATAAACGTCTGGAATTGAAATGTCAATCACGCAATGGCGTATATTCTGATTATGTCATTTAATCTGACATTATCTAGTGTTTTGTTCCATTAACCAAATTCATCTGCTATATGGCAAAACCAAACCTAACCTTCACATGTCTGATATTATCTGTGTGTTTTTTGTTGTTGTTTTTGTGGGTTTTTTTTGTTGTTGTTGTTTGTTTTGTTTTTTTGGTTTTTTGCTTCTTCTTCTTTTTTGCAGATCAAACGTTGATTTTAACATAACACAAAGAAAAACTTAGCGTCTTCGCACATGTATTATGCTGCTGCAAACTATGCACTCATGGGCCCAGTTGTTCAAAGCTTCACGAAGTCTGTAGTCAAGGATCCGTTGAAGGCCAGTCCCCAGTATAAAAGGACAGGCTCGGCCCACCACAAGATCAATTATCATAATTATAACATTTTGCACTTCAAGATATAATTTCAGTAATTCTAACTTCCACAACTAATTATTTTCTTTTGAAAAAAAATACAGAAGTGCATCAATATGTCCTGAATAAATCCAGATAAACAGATTTAAAAAATATGCCCCACAAATGCTTATTTCCAGAATTTTCAAATGTTTGCTGAGATAAATGACAGTTAGGTTGAAATTTCACATTTGACCCCAGACCCCTGACCACAACAAACTCAATATAGTAAAGCACATGACTGTATTTTGCACGGTTTGTTATAGAGGTTATGCCCGGGCAGCTGATTTCAACATGTGCATGTTCTGTTTACATTCTGAGATGACCTGACTCTGACCTAGCTGAACCCATTAAATTAAATAGCTGTAGGTCCTACAGCAGACTGGGTTTTTAAGTATTACAGTACTCACAATAATCAGTTGTGTTATATTTTTGCTGACAAATTGTGAGGAGCTTTTGCACTGCATTACAAAAATCTAACGGCTCGTTTCTTTAGTTTTGCCCAACCGGCCCCTGATATTTATTTATTCATTATTTGTTTATGTTTTATAAAGTTATTTATATTTATTTTTAGCCAGCTGTTTATTCAGATACAAGTTCGAGTAGAGAGAACACGCACTGTCAATAAAATCGTGCGATTAGCAAAATGAGGTGTCGGGCTCTTGAACTATTTTGATATGATTTTTAAGAGTTAACCATAGCACGAGACGGGCACCAGACTGGTGAAAAGTTAACAAACACTCCTAGTGCCTTTACTCGCATCATCGCTATATCAGTCATGTACAAGCGCTATCCAAACCAATGTCCCTTGTGTAGTGGTGACGAGCGTTGTTTAAGGCGAATGGGTACATTTTCAGGGAAATCGGAAGCTGCTATGGTCGTTGTACTTAAGCTTTTTAATAACTGGTGCATTAGTTTGAAATGATATATGTAGCTAAGTGGTGTTGCATGATTTAACTGCAAACATTTATAAGATTGCTCTGCCGTAAGTGTGCTACGCCTTTCAGAGACGACATCTAGGATGAGCTTTAAGGTGGACGATCCCGGAAGAACTCGGTTCTTGCTTGTTTAAAAAACAAACAGAGTTATTGTTCATCATCAAATCGACTAACTGTGGAGTAAATACAGTTATGATATACACTTACAATATCTACCGTAAAGATCCTAAGTTTTCGGGCACATAGGTCTGTACAAACAGTGGAAACTGAGATCAGACTGTTCCTTAGGAACCAGAATGATCAAGATCTTCACAGTTTCCATTCCATCTGCACATTTTTGTCGACATTACTCTATGGTAGAACCGAATAACAGGAAAATAAATAATAGGGCAAGGACCGGCTGTGCTTGCAGCAGGTGCAGAATTTGGGCAGTCTGTTTTGGGGATATTTTGAACTTAAACATTGTTTTTCTAGGAAACGAAACGGTGAAATGTTTGTTTTTTGTTTTATTCTTTAACATACGACGTAAGTTTTACTAAAATAATACGCATAAGCATGCCCCATCGATTGATAATATTTTTTTGACGTAACGTCAGATGTTGGTGAAAATTTCATTTTCAAGCCATCTTTATAATTTTCCCCTGATACAGTATTTCTAACGGACGATCAAACGTAATAAATTTTATACCATTTAAAAGGTTATTCATTGAGTATTTCGAAGATAAAAAGAAAATCTTCATTTATGAGATATAAAATAAATACACAGTCTTATAATACCAAACAACGTCAGTTTTTACGCTGTAAGACGTTGCAACGCACTCGCAATGCATATTAGTTATTTCAGCTTAAATTGAAAACCGGAGCTCAAAAACCAACAAAATTTTCACCGTCGATGCAAGTGAAGTAATGTAAACTGACGTCGGAACACCAGCAAGGTAAGCCTTTCCGTCTAGAAGAAAACTTAATATTCAGCAATTCAAGAAAAAGGTAAACTTCAGATCTTTGGCACTAAAAAGCGACATCCGATGAAGATCAAGGGGCCACTAAAGAACAATACGAAGCAGAAGAAGAGTAGAAAATTTATTGACATACAATACCTTCTTGGAATTTTTGAACTGTGAAATCAGACTTCGGAATGTATGATCCGATTTAAAGAAATACCGAATTTTCCAAATCTAGCGGTTTTGTCCGCAACGCCAGAATTCTTTATTTTGCATACTGGGTGGTATTTTCTGAGTATAAGAATCATATCAAAATTTAATATAAATAAAATTTAAATCAGACGGACATGAAATACCTGTTCAGAATAGTTCTTTACCAGAAATGTTTTTGGAATTTACTTCTGAGAGCCGATGTAAAATACGAATAAGCAAATCTAGCGGTTTTGTCCGCAACTGTATTTGTACGTTAGTAACGTTATTGCAATCAATGATTGGATGGATAAATTGCGATTTTACATCTTTTCAACGGTATTTCAGTCATATCCGGACGATGAGAGTTTGATAATGAAAGGCTGTGTGCAATGGAACCCCATTTGCATTTGAAAAGACTCTCGCCCCAAGCGGGAGTCGAACCCGGGACGCAGCTAGGTCAGCAGCCCAGCGCTTAACCTACTGAGCTACTGGGGCTCCTTATTGAAATCAAGCAAAATCGTAAGTTGTCCCAAAAATTACTGGTTTCCGAATATATTCTGCTAGCAGTTGCAGTTGGCAATTCAATTCATATTTAATGAGTATTTAGTTAGGAAAATATTGGAAGAAATGCACTGTGGCCCTTGCAATGAACTGGCAACAGAGCTAAAATATAACGTTTTCTGACGTTACGCTTATTAGCACCAACATCTGACGTTACGTCTTTGCATTTTTTTCAAAGAATGTAAAAATATACTTATTAACAAGAAAACTGCAATTTTGTGTTATCAGTTTGTTTCAAATATCATATATTACAGATTATATGATTTGTTGAAATGAAAGTGCATTCATGTGCTAGAGATATGAATTTTAATGGAAAATGTTTAAAAATAATATGTAGAAATACAAAATATTGTTTATTAGGAAAACAAAACGGTGATTTTTTTTTTTCTTACCCAAATGTTTTATAGCTCTTTGGGTTATTTAGACGGTATAATGGTTTGAATGCCCCGCCAATATTTCTATTCAGTATTCGTCTACCTTAATTACGGTATCTGCAGCATTGCGCCATCAGCAAATTATGGCATGCAGTGAAAAGCGCATAAAGTTCTACTGCATAGAGAGCTTTAAAACAGAACTGTCATTTGCCACACAGGTTCATACACGTGCAAGTAAACTTTGCAGGGAAGTGAATGAGGGCAATTAGGTTGAACTGCAAACATATTTTGCCAAAACGTATATAAAAAATCCAAAAATTTACATACAAGGCGTTTGTTATGGAACTGGAAATTACAACTGAAATCCATTACAAAAATATTTTTCTTTTACAACAGCAGACAGTAACTTACAAAATTTCGGCTTCATGTTTCAAGTATCTGGTGACTTGCGCAAAAGTTTGCAGGTACCTACTTTTTCGTGCGGTTTGCTTTAGAAATGACAGGCCGCTAAATACGACCATTGCTAACATTCCTGAACATTTTTCGAAGATGATACATTTACGCTGCCTCATAGCAAGTTTCTTACTAAAATATGACTTCATCAGAAAGTTACGGTGAATCAAATATTAGTGATCTTTTGCTACGTCTATGGGAAAAATCAACTGGGGTTAAGATAGATGCATTCTCTAATCAACTCCAATACTCCAGCACTACGAAAAACATCAAGTTTGAATTGAGTTTGAGTAGGAAAAGGCTCAACATATTGCACATTTTGTACAAAACAATATTTCGCTCTCATGTTCTGCAGTCGACTAGCCTATTATATAAATTAACGTTTTGTGACACTAGCAACGAAAAGAAAGTTACAGTTTCGTATATATTGGTGTTATATACAATGATAAACATTTAAATCTGCTACTCTCTCAAATGTAGTATCATTTGGGGGTACATGTAAATAAGTATGTACTTGCTTTGCTGAGTTGATGACACCTGATATTTCGTAAATGCTTAATCACTGACCTTATTGAATTGTTTTTGTGCGAGTTTGGTCAGCAAACGCGCTTAAACTGTAGTTTAACCAAAGTTGACCGTACTTACGAGGGGCATTTCAGAAATAATGTAAATGATCTCAGAGAATCTGATTGGTTGATATTTAGCAGTGGTTCTATATATATTTGGAAAGATTAATGCAAGGGCTTTAAAATGGTATGCATGAGAACAATTTCTAAGCTAGTCATGCATTGCAGCATATGCTTATACGTCATAGGGGTATGGACACTGGAAACTGTACATTTTCATTGAAAGTCTCTTGTGTTCTTTCTCTGTTTGCCTAATGAGACAATGATGAATTGTGATAAAGAAACACATAATACTGTCTTTAAATGTAAGGAAAGAAAGTTATACTGAAATCATTTCAAGATTCTACACCAGTAACATAATAAACGATGTTTTTCTCTGCTATGCGGTTGTAAATGCAAAGTTATTATAAATGCATTATATCAATGAATTGTAATTTTTTATTTATTCACATCAAATTTAAAAAAAAATGACAGTCGTTTTATTATTGAAACAATTAGGTCACTATGCTTTGCTACGATTGGCATTATATGACACATAAAATTTGGTGTACAAGTGCAAGCTTCACGCCGGAAGTTGTAAAAAAAAGCAGCAAACAACCGTATTATCTTCTTATAAAAAGACACCTGCTTAATGTATTTAACTTTGTCTAATGTCAAAAGTTAAAGGGACATACTGAAAGCATAATTTATACATAAAGACTTGAAAGACGTGTTATTTTACATACTGACATTGATATATGTGGGTAGGTGGGATAACTTATCGTAAAAAATTCAGGAAGGCCACTGACAAAAGGGCATAAGGTGCCGTAAAAGATTATTAATGGCAGAAAACAAACATGACGAATTAAATTTTATTCATTTTTTTGTTTCACAGCTGCCATCAAACATTCACTTTCACTTTAACTGACCTCAAAACCGAAGTTTAAAACGCTTACATTTCAGTTAAGCACAGGAAGTGACGTCATAAGAAATGCACATTGTTCCATGATTAGCCTATCTTGTACAGTAAATCTTATATTTTAGTAAAGCTGATATAATGACTTTTATACTGGATTAATTTCAGTGTTACAGGTAATATAGGTATCAATCCAGAGCCGTTTGTATCCAGTTACGAAAATATGAATTTGCCTTCACATAAATATTTTGTCTGTTTCTACTCAGTGTACCTACCCTAACAACAATCGTCCAGGCATACTTGAAAGAAAATATCAGTGACTTGAATTTTTTGAGTGACGGTCAATGTATGTGAACCTTAAAGGTAAGACAAAAATTTCAAACATCGGTCAACATTCCTAGGGATTGCAGACTCATTTACACTCTCTCTGAAATGCCCCTAGAACACTGGTTTGTCTGGTTTGGTTTCATCAGTTCACAATTCGGAACTCCTCGGAACGACTAGACAATCACCGAAAATCATTTGGTTGAATCGAGGTTGTGACTAGATTCCAGTGCTTGGAAAACTCTTTCAAATCAAAGAAGCAGTATTTGTTTCGACGTTTTTGATTGGCTATTGCTTTACCATAGGGGTAACAAGTGGTTAAAAGAACAGCGACCAAACCAGACCAAATCAGGCTGGTTGATGATCGAACTCGCACATGATTTTTAATACCCGTCAAATTCTCATATACTTTCCTGTTATGTTCGGCGCTATTGCTGAAGAAGTGGAAATTCGAATAAAGTGTGATGCTTGAACTCCTTATTGTTGTCCTCATGTTTAAATTTGTTGGTTGGTTGGTTGGTAGTTGTCTCGCCCGTGAAGCAGAGACGAGACATATGTATTGCTTTTCCGGTGTCGTCGTCGTCGGCGTCGGCGTCGCCGTAAACTTTTGTCGAGTTTTTGCGTTTAGCTCATTTTCTAAGAAACTAAGGGCTAGAGCCATGAAACTTAGCTCATTCATACATCTGGAAGAGTAGAGCTAAAAGCCATCATCAATATTGAGTCTTACTCTACATTTCACGGTTCACTGACGTTGCAATTTTTTGTTTAGTTTTCGCGTTAAGGTCTGTTTTTTCAAGAAGTGTAAGACCCAGAGCCATGAAACTTGGGTCACGCATACATCGAAGCGAGTAAAGCTCAAAGTTACAATCAAAACTGAGTCTTGACCTACTGTTTATGGTTCATATTTTGCTCGAGTTTTCGCTTTCAGCTCTTTCTCAGAACGTATAAGGGCTAGATCCATGAAACTTGGATCATGCATACATCTGGCCGAGTAAAGCTCAAAGCTTTCCCAATACTAAGTCTTGACCCACCTTTTACGGTTCACTGACTTTGTACTTTTTTGTCAAATTCTTGGGTTCATTTATGTTTCTGAAAAATATAAGGGCTAGAACCATGAACCTTGGGTCATGCATACGTTTTGAAAAGTTAAAGACAGTGACGGGACTATATAAGGAAGATTAACTTCCACAGTGTCATTCTGTCTCTTGATCTCATAGTGTCAACACCTCCAGTCAGCCAATAAATTATCATAACTGTTAATTCTGGTCCACTGATTAGTTGACTAAATTTTCACACCTTTAACTATACAGGTAACATTGTTATGTGCTGGGAACCAGACCCCCGGCAGAGAAGTCCTGTCTTTAAGCTCAAATCCAACACTGACGTTGAGTTTTGACCTAATTTTACATGTCACCAGCTTTGCCATTTTTATCAAGTTTTCGTTTTTAAGCTCTGTTTTGCAAGAAGTGCTAGAGCCATGGAAAACGGGTCATGCAACGATCTCAAAGTCACCATCCATATTGCCGCTTGATCGACATTTTAAGTTCGTACGACTTTGCAACATTCGCCACAAGTTAAGTTCTTTTTTCTTAGAATAATAAAGGTTAGAGCCATGAAATGATTGATGTGCGAACTTCTGGAACGGTTAAACTGAAAATTGTCATCAATGTAGCATCTTGACCTAATGCTAGGGTTCACTGACCTTTCAAAACTTGCATTGTGTTTACTGCTTTACTTCTATTTGTTAGAAGCGCTGGCTGGCGAGACACCGCTTTCCGCGGAATTATTGGTTTTTTTTTGTGTTTAATGGCTTTTTCGGAGACAGTAATTCAGTTTATATCGAGCTGTCGCCCAGAAAGAGGGGGGAAGAAAAGAGATATGATAGGAGAGAGATAAAATGTCCAAACAACTCCCACCCGCACTTACTGCAAGCACAGTAGGCCCGTCCCTACTGTTATCCAAAGAACTTCTATGCTTAAGGCGTGAATTTTCCCCATGATTAAAAATTTATACGAATCACTGACTTTTGCTTTGCATTTATGACTATGACATGTAACTTGCATGACAAATGAATTTTTCAAGTGTTTGTGTCTATGTAAAGTACGTTAAACATACGTTGATGTTGACGTCATTGTTGAGATAAATTGTAAATTATCCTCTAACTGATCGTTGAAATAATGATTTATTGTATACATTTCACCCTTTTTTTGACTCACATTACTTAGATAACAGACAACACTGGATAATTTTGACTATATGTATGTGACCTTGACCTCATTCCAAGGTCATGGTACACAATATAATCCTTGAAGATCACAGTGCTACTGTTGACCTTTCTTCTTCTTTGGCTTACTGAGTATCATTTCCCCCCGTGACCCAGCTTCCCACTCATATATATTACGTATTTGCATCACATAAGTCTGCTGCATGAAGGAAATGCTGGGTCACGGGGGGGGGGGGGAAGTACTCTTGTATTTTGGTTATAGTGACGCGTTCTCTTTTGGCCGCTTTGACCGGAAGTACAACTATGGTTTTGCACGTTTAAATGCCAATCAAGCGTAACAAGAACAAAGTCATTGCTTTGTATTGTTATATGCGTGTATTTAGCATGCATTTATGACAAAAATTTATGGAATGAATGACTGATTTCAATATTTTTATTACCTCAAAAAATGAGGTATGCAAAAACCTTGAATTTAGGTAAGGTAGGTTCAGGCTGGATTATCTCCCCATGTCTTTGGGTCTGAATCACAAATGATCTGATTTCATATGGTTCACATATTTGCGGAAGCTCTGCTAAGAAAACTTTGCCCTCTTTATGGTTTTGAAAATTCGAACCTGTCTCGCCGGTCTAATGGGGAAAATCCTCGCCTTAATCATAGAAGTCCTTAGTAGGGCGCCCCGGCACTGAACATTACCTAGCACCATCGCCCGACCACGAGCATTAAAAACAGCAAACATTACATTGTTCTCTCATTACCCTCAAATATCAATGTATACTCGTAAAGCAGCGTTTTGTATCCTACTGACGTTTAAGTCGTCGTGGGCACCAGCTGCTATGGAACAATTATACAACTATTGTTTTATTCAAAGAGAACAAACTATAAACTGCCTTTGACACGAATTGCAAAACATAATGCGGATGCAATATTTCTACGGACATGAATAGTGACTTCTACATTGTATGTGGCAATCCGAGTTGCGCTTCACCGCATGCTGTGCCATATGAGGCTGCACAGTCTTCACTATATTACAGGTACCATCTGTAAGTGCTTTATTTCTTAATTCTTACAAATAACATATTCAACAGACCACTCTCAAATGTATCATTCCTTCATATAGCAGTAAGTGCTGGCTGTCTTTATGGTTTTGTTTAGTATATCACTAACACAACCTCTACAGCGTATCCTTATAAAACAAACTGAACTAAGTATAATTTTCATGAAACTATGGAAGTGATATTTTCTAATTAATGTTCGAATTAAACCCAGTCATTGTTTTATGTTATATATATTACATATACCTGTACAAGTAGCAAATGAATGACACACAAAACAAATTCCTTCCTGTTTCAATATGCATTTCTTGATCCGAGACATATATTCGAAAGTCTCATAATTTTTGCAAGGCTTCCCGAAGTGCGCAACAATGAAATGACTATTTATGCTCATCGCGATTTGAAACTGTGGTGAATATTTCATTGAGAAAGTCTTTATAGACTTACAGTGGTGACGCTGCGATCTGTTAAGCGGCATGTAGTCAATCGGTCATATATGTTTTATTTTTAATTTATTTATTCTTTTCAATTTTTTTTGTTTATGTTATCTAATATATTTTTGTTCGTATCCATGCATTACCATTGCCGGTCCAGATGAGATGTTTCAGCAAACGGCTTTAGCCAAGTGTTCGAACGTGTCCCGAAAGACACGGCAAGTATTGTTGCATGTACAATCGCTCTTCTTGAATGTTTTATTGTCTCAGAAAGCAACCACTGTATTTATTCTATGGAAAAGCTCATCGAAGATACCCGGAGAATCACAAAAATTATCGTTCTAGTGTACTGGGAATCAGGACTTGAAATACAAAATACTTATTCCAGGTCGGCAATGTAACATCAGCTAACGTCCTGTCAGCAGGCTACGACCTCGATTATTTATATACAAGCCCGAAGCTATGTTTAAACGGTGTGGACTTCTAAGATCTGAGCATGGGCCTTTGTTCCATTTCAACCTGTACCCCTTTAGCTAAGCAAAGGATATCTACATAGGAGTAAGAATTTTTTATGTATTAAGACAACCAAACTGAGGGTTCTACTAAGGGAGTTCATGTGACGACTGAATCATCTATTTTGCCTGAGAAAGAATACACACAAATCAGCCTGCTAAAGCGGTCTGCAATCTAGATTTAATTTAGCAGTTTCCTCAATATATTCTTTCCAAATATATACACTTTTATGGTAACTCTTCAGCTGGTACAAACATTGATTCCACATTGAATCAACGTTGAATTTTACGTCATGACGTTGAATCAACGTTCATTCAATGTAGAGGCATTATGTGCCCAGTGAGTGGGGACTTACCTTTCTGTTCGTGTTTGACGTTTTCCAGAATTTCTCCTATTTCCAAAGCTGTAGCTCTCTTTCTGATGTATCTTATGGCTGGCATAAATCCGTCGGAAGATAGATAAATAAATATAACATTGCCTAATTCCATCCAGTTCTCATCCAAAGAAGCTAGAATAAGAATGTTTCTCCATTGAAAATGATTAAAAATGGTCACCACAGCTACTGAAGTTTGTTCAAATCCACTTCCAACTGAAAATACCTGCAGATTTTCGTAATGAGGGAGGGGGCTGAACGGTGAAATATAAGGACGTCCGAATAAACGGGTATGTTTGATCAGACTTTGGTCCAATAGATAATTGACCGGGCCTATAAAAACGTCAATAGAATAATTTTGAAACACTTTGACCATTTCAGATTCCTCAGTGTCGCATATCGTCATAAATTCATAATTATTTGTTATTACTGACCCGACACGAGTGGAATTTAGCAACGACGCCACGTCACTGTGATACCCACAACTTGTATGAAAGTAGGCAACAGTAATTGTTTCAGACAAACATCTACAGGTCTGCACACTTATAAAAAGAATATACAAGTATGAAAACCAGAACTTTTTACCCATATTCAGCCCGCTTCACAATTTATGTGAATGCTTATTATTTCTCATTTTTGTCTTGACACAGATAATGGACATAATTGCCAATCGCATGACTGCAATTTAAAATCAATTCTTCCATATCGCGTCTCACTGGCACAGAAACTGAGAGCACAAATTCGAATCATCTGTAACTATTAGCTTGCTATATAAAAGTCCTCTGATATGTGTTTAAAACTGTTGGTTCACCGAATGATGCTTTACAGAGCAACGATCTGAATTTTCAGGTGTCTGACAACATCAACAGTGACCGAGGTAACTTGCTCATGTTCTGAACCTCTGTATATTCTTGCATGAAATTAATTATTCCACCGTTTAACTGCTGGATTTATGGCGGTCGTTGCCGTTTCTACACCGTGATAATTTTGTATGGCTCTGTCAATCGTATACCACGATTAGTCAGCTGCAAATAATCTATAATTTAACGTTTTATGTCTGTAAGAAGGAATGGTATGTTGGTCAACCATACGTAGTTTTCTTTTCTTCAGGTTCGCCTGTTTCTGTGCTCCTCTGTAGCTCTTGAAGTGCTGATTCAATTTCCACTAGCCTGAAAGAAGAAAACGACATCAACTTACACTGCTCAAAATATTTAAGGAGCAAGTATATAATATTCATAAGACTCAAAATACATGTAGAAGACTTCATCGTCAAAGCTAATACAGAGATACGGAATTAACCCATTAATGCCTAGCGTCCCAAAAATGGGACAAATGCACAGTGCTCCCATATCAGACGCCGCAAAACGCGGCGTCTGATCAGAGTCTACACTATTTGCATAAGACAAATGGGTATTTCTACTTAAAATAAAACTAGCCATCAGAGGAGATGGCTAATCCCCCGACCGAAGCCCCTTGCGCTTTGGTAAACAGATTGTCCTTCAAAACACATATAAGTTATATATTGTTATTCTATTATGCTTCTGATTGACATTATCTGTTTAACAGGTGCATGATTATCTAACACTCAGACCAGATGCATGATTATCTAACACTCAGACCAAAACAGTATGCCAGACCGCTAAAAAGAGGTAATGTCTCACACAGCCACCATGTACACAGTGTTTAGCATATGATACACTAAATAGTTCAAAATGTGTGAATAACTTCTAAAGTACAAACCCTACACATTTAATTTTGAGCTCTCTAGTAAGTGAATTTGGACAAAGAATCAAAATCTGGAAAAAAATGAGGGGGGGTGGGTATGGAGGGGTCACAGGAAGAGATTTAGGAACATGATACGATATCATGGCATGATCATCAATATTCTAAAAGTTATAAGGGTATTAAAATTGTTGAGCAAGCAAAGGATATAAAGCAGAAACAGCTAACTGCAGCTCAAACTCCCAACGGGAAATAACTCAGTATGAACGACAGAGTTGTCATTCATGTATCAGACAAATTTCCATGACCTGTTCTGCATATCTGTGAAGTATCATAAAGATAAAACAAAAGGTATTCAAGTTATGGAGCAAACACAAAATCACAGCTAAATCTTGCTCGCGACACATTGTCATGACCTGTTCTACATATCTCTGAAGTATCATGAATATGTTTCCAAAGGTATTCAAGTTATATAACGGACACAAAATCACACCTAAAACCATCAAGGGGAAATAACTCTAAAAGAAAGAAAGCAAGAGTTACCATTCTCACTCGCGACAAACCATCATGTGCTGTTCTACATATCTGTAAAGTATCATGAAAATATTTTGAACAGGTATTCAATTTTTAGAGCGGACACGAAATCATACCTAAAACCATCAAGGGGAAATAACTCAAAAAGTAAGAAAGCAAGAGTTGTCATTCTTGTTCGCGACACATCTTCATGACCTGTACTACATATCTATGAAGTATCATGAAAATATTTCAAAGGTATTCAAGTTATGTCGCGTACACGAAATAGCACCTAAAAACATCAAGGGGAAATAACTCAAAAAGAAAGCAAGAGTTGTCATTCTTGTTCGCGACACATCGTCATGACCTGTTCTACATATCTGTAAAGTATCATGAAAATATTTCAAAGGGTATTCAAAATACAGAGCGGGCACGAATCTGCCAAAAAATTACCAAAGGGGCGATAACTCAAAAAGAACAATAGCAAGAATTACCATTCTTGTACGCGACACATTGTCATGACCTATTCTACATACCTGTAAAGTTTCATGAAAATATTCCAAAGGGTATTCAAGATACCGAGCGGACAAGAAATTGTTTACGGACGGACGGATGGACGCCAGGCTCATCGCGATATCCCCCGACCCTTTCGGTCGGGGGATAAAAATGATAAACTAAACTGAACCAGAAACCCCTTAAATGACAAATGGGCTCACCCAATATTAGCAGATAGAAGAGTCCACTGGGCATTAATGGGTAAATGTAAACAAATGGACACTAATGCCTAACGTATTTATTAGTCTTTATCCCTCGACCGAAAGGTTCAGGGGATATAGCGATGAGCCTGGCGTCCGTCCGTCCGTTAGGCCGTAAACATTTTCTTGTCCACTCTATATCTTGAGTACCCTTTGGAATATTTTCATGATATTCACAGTTATGTAGAACAGGTCATAGCGATGTGTCGTGTACAAGAATGGTAACTCTTGCTTTGTACTTTTTGAGTTATCTCCCCTTTTGTGATCTTTTGGCAGATGCGTGTTCGCTCTCAATAACCCCATAACCCTAAATGACAACTCCAAGGTAGCATGATTGTGCAGGGACACTCTGCGTCCCAGTTGTCAGTTACTGGCGAAAGTGTGTGCACTTAGTACTGGTTAACCGCTTAGGAGGTCTAAGCCTGCCCAGGGGTAGTGTGGTTAGGTTAACTGACCGTCCCGACATGACCTTAGTTGTTTACCGTGGACGTTAAGCATCAAATCAACCAACCAACCAACTCTCTGCGTCCGTCTCCAAAAAACTCGATTCCCAAGTTGCGTTGAGGTTGACATACATAATGAAGTATCGCAAATAAGAATAACAACTCTTAATAGGGTTTGTTGTGGTTTCGTGTCCGCTCTATAAGTTGAATAACCTTTGAAATATTTTCATGATACTTTACAGATATGAAGAACAGGTCATGACGATGTGTCGCGAACAAGAATGACAAGCTTTGCTTTCTTTTTGAGTTATTTCCCCTTGATGTTTTAGGTGCTATTTCGTGTCCGCGACATAACTTGAATACCTTTTGAAATATTTTCATGATATGTAGAACAGGTCATGGCAATGTGTCGCGAACATTAATGACAACTCTTGCTTTCTTACTTTTTGAGTTATTTCCGCTTGATGTTTTTATGTGCTATTTCGTGTCCGCGACATAACTTGAATACCTTTTGAAATATTTTCATGATATGTAGAACAGGTCATGGCAATGTGTCGCGAACATTAATGACAACTCTTGCTTTCTTACTTTTTGAGTTATTTCTCCTTGATGTTTTTAGGTGCTATTTCGTGTCCGCGACATAACTTGAATACCTTTTGAAATATTTTCATGATATGTAGAACAGGTCATGGCAATGTGTCGCGAACATTAATGACAACTCTTGCTTCCTTACTTTTTGAGTTATTTCCCCTTGATGATTGTTGCTGTGATTTCGTTTCCGCTCCATATCTAGAACACCCTTTGAATATTTCAAGATACTTCACAGATATGCAGAACAGGTCATGGCAATGTGTCGCGAACAAGAATGACAACTCTTGCTTCCTTACTTTTTGAGTTATTTCCCCTTGATGGTTTAAGGTGTGATTTCGTGTCCGCTCTATAACTTGAATACCCTTTGAAATATATTCATGATACTTAATAGATATGTAGAACGGGTCATGGCTATTTGTCGCAAACAAGAATGACAACTCTTGCTTTCTTACTTTTTGAGTATTTTCCCCTTGATGGTTTTATGTGTGATTTCCTGTATTTTCCATAACTTGAATACCCTTTTAAATATTTTTATGATGCTTCACAGATATGCAAAACAGATCATGACACGAATGACAACTCTCGCATTCATACTTTCCCGAGTTATTTTCCTTTGGAAGTTTGAGTCGTAGTTTGGTGTCTCTGCTCAATATCTGTATAACCCTTGCCTGCTCTGCAAGTTTAATACCCTTATTACTTTTAGAATATTGAGATCATGACATGATATCCTAACACTGTTCCTAACTATGCACCTCCTCTCCTTCTCCCCACCCCCCAGACCCCCAAAAAAGATTTTTTTTGCAGATTTGGATTCTTTGTCCAAATTCACTTACTTACGGAGTTCAATTCGATATCAGATATGTAGGGCTTGTACTTTAGAAGTTATTCAAACATTTTGAAATGGTGAGCATATGCTATACATTGTGTAACTGGTGGCTGTTTGATATTTTACCTCTTTGTAGCAGTCTGGCATACTGTTTTGGTCTGAGTGTTAGATAATCCTGCATCAGATAATGTCAAACAGAAGCATAAAACAATGAGAATATATAACTTATATGTGTTTGAAGTGCACCCTGTTTACCAAGGCGCATCAGGGCCTTTGGTCAAGGGATCTGCAATCGGCTCTGATGGCTATTTTTATGATAAAGAATATTAGACAGAGACTTGTGCACATTATAATAGATGTTATAGAATATTAAACAGTGACTTGTGCACATTGTAATGGATGATGAAGGATATTAGACAGAGACTTGTGCACATTGTAATGGGTGATGAAGAATAATAGACAGAGACTTGTGCACATTGTAATGGGTGATAAAGAACATTAGGCAGGCAGGTATGCGATTTGTAATGGATGATGAAGAATAATAGACAGAGACGAGTGCACATTGTAATGATTGATGAAGAATAATAGACAGAGATTTGTGCACATTGTAATGGATGATAAAGAATAATAAACAGAGACTTGTGCACATTGTAATGGATGATGAAGAATAATGGGCAGAGACTTGTGCACATTGTAATGGGTGATGAAGAATAATAGATAGAGACTTGTGCACATTGTAATGGATGATGAAGAATAATAGGCAGAGACTTGTGCACATTGTTATGGATGATGAAGAATAATAGACAGAGACTTGTGCACATTGTAATGGATGATGAAGAATATTAAACAGTGACTTGTGCACATTGTAATGGGTGATGAAGAATAATTGACAGAGACTTGTTCACATTGTAATGGCTGATGAAGAATATTAAACAGTGACTTGTGCACATTGTAATGAATGATGAAGAATAATAGACAGAGACTTGTGCACATTGTAATGGATGATGGAGAATATTAGACAGAGACTTGTGCACATTGCAATGGATGATGAAGAATAATAGACAGAGACTTGTACACATTGTAATGGATGATGAAGAATAATAGACAGAGGCATCAATAAAAGACAGAGACAGATTGTAACGGATGAGGGTGAATAAGTGTAATGGATTACGAAGAATATTAGACAATTACTTGTGCACATGGTAATGGATAATGAAGAATATTAGACAAAGACTTGTGCACGTTGTAATGGATAATGAAGAATAATAGACAGACAAGTGAACACATTGTAATGGGTGATGAAGAATAATAGACAGAGACTTGTGCACATTGTGATGGGCGATGAAGAATATTAGACAGAGACTTGTGCACATTGTAATGGATGATGAAGAATATTAGACAGAGACTTGTGCACATTGTAATGGATGATAAAGAATTATAGACAGAGACGTGTACACATTGTAATAGAAGGTAAATTTGCAAGCATTTATTATTTTATTAAAGGCAACTTGGATAGGAAGACTTATTATAAGTAATAGTAAATGACAATGTTATATCACTAGTTACATTAGTTTGGAAAAAAATATCAGCTTTAGATACTGGATGTGTTGGAGAAAACATAAAGGATATAAAAAATCATTTTTGGAAAGATGTCTTAGTGTCACTATTGAAATTAAAGGAAAACTAAGAGGAAACACAAGAATCTGTTTTAAAAAGCCCTTTATTCTACAGCCACAATATCACCATTGATGGGGCAAAAATATTTGATAAATGGTAAAGGAATCAGATTTATAAATGATATGATAAAAGAAAATGGAGACTTCTATAGTCAGCAGGAAATAATGATTAAAACTGAAATAAAAGTAATTTTTTTTACAATACTATGGTGTTATAAATTTAATAAAAAAGTATTTACAGAAAATAAAAGTAACATTGACTCAAAAAGTTGAAATTGCATTTATGCCATGTCATATCCATCCATTGTTGTAACAAAGTACAGTAGCGCAAATAATACAATATTTTGAATAAACATGATGAAAAACCAACTGACTGATGTCATGGAACAAAAAATACAACATATATGATGATGACTGGGAGAAAATTTTCAAGGATCCTTTTTGCATAACAAAATATCCTGCCATTCAATTGTTCCAAACATCAATTAGTCACAATATTCTTGTGACAAATAGTCTGCTTTACAAAATGAAGTTAAAAAATGATCCGTTGTTCTACTATTGTCATCAGCATGAAGAAACTATAACACATTTGTATAAGCACTGCAACAAAACCCATCATTTCTTAAATGACTCGTTACAGTGGCTTAAATCATACAATATACAATGTGAAATATCAGAGGAATTTTTTGTCCTTGGTTTAGTGAAAAACAATATTCAAGAAATCTTAAGATTTATAATATTATATGCCAAATATTACATATATATCACTCGTAGCAATCAACAAATTTTACTTTTAGATGTATATAAGAGAAAATTGCTCCTAATGTACAGGATGTTAAGAAACAATATTGCTTATAACTTCAGAAGTTACATTCATTAAATCTAAAAACTTTACAGGTTTCAAGAACTATTCAGTATTAAAGTATCCACCACGTTACAAATTTTGCGAACGCACTTAACCGTAATAAAATTAGAAGTCCATACCTAAGGTGTCAAAGTGGCCTGTATTTATTATTGATTTTACGCATAAAGTTGGGGCATATTAAACTGTTATTTATTCTTGTCCCTCAGTGAATCATCATTTTAAAACTAACTTAAATAATAGAGAATTGGCCAAACAGTAGTTCATTAGCTACAGCTTGTAAGGAATTGTAGATATCATGCACATTTTGATAGATGATTCAATGACATGAAAAAGCAGATGATGCATTAATATTTTGCAACGGGAGGGGGGGGGGGGTAATGAATTAACATTTGAAACGAAACTTGAAATGAAAAGTTGATATAATATCATTTATGTCATGAAGTGGGTCTTAGAGATAAGGGAGACAAGAATAAAATTTCAAAATATTTGTGGTACATCTGTCAATGATCATATATTTGAAATTTTACGACCAAAACGTCAGATTATGCAAATGTGTTGATAAAATAGCATTTCTACAACTATAATGCAGCTAAATGACATGAACATTTGTTAAGTACAAGTTATTTTTACCCCAGTCTTAAATATTTCAACAGTTTTTGAACAATTTCATATTCTTACCTAATTTATTTCAAAACAACAAGGTGTTAGTGCAAAATTAAATGAAAAATTAATTTGAAGTTAAATTTAGAGGGTAATTTATTAAGAGTGATTTTGCAAAACAATATGAAAAGAAAAATCATATCAAATGTTTATACTCGATGTGAGAACAAATCTAATAACAAGAGACTAAACGAACTCTGCAAAATGCCTCTGTGTTTGCAAAAACTGATATAGATTCTGTCCCTACCCCCTGAAATTTAAAGCTTCAATTGAGAATGGAGATACCCTTTCGATTTAATCAGAAATTCCGTAGTAAATCGTCAGAAAATGATAAACACTAAATGAAAAGCATCACAAAAATATTCCCTGTAAAACCAGTACTTTTGCATCTTAAATAGTTCTACTAGTTTTGAAAAGCCAAGCTCTTAGATGCCGAACTCTAATGCAGATCAAACTTTTGCCTTTATCATTGTCAGCCCTGTAGAGGGTGTGTCCATAGCAACTCAGATTTTCTCGTCAGTTTGAAATTAAAAAAAAAAGAATTTATATGTTGCATATCTTTGGTAGTGTATCACACAAACAAAGTTTTGCGAAAATCATAACATTATTAAGCTTTCTGTGTATGTTTAAATAATGTCTACGAACTTTCTTAACACCCTGTATAAGATACACATGGAAATTTTCATATCAAACAATAAACTGGTAGAATTCCAGAAAGATTGGAGACCATACCAACTACTGATAGATAGTATAGTCTAATTAGTTTAATTTTCAAAAGATTCACATTTAGACCAGGCTACCAGAAAATAATTTAATAAGACTACTCTTATGAAAATTCCAAACACTGAAAACAACCCCAAAACATTAAAACATAAAAATAAATTATTTGTTTCAGTGCCAGGTCAGGAACAAGGGAGATACAGAAATTTCCATTTTTCCCCTATAAATGAAGAATCTTTTTTTGTATAAGTGAGAAAGGTATAAGGGTGAAAGTTGCACTTGTAATTTTTTAATAATGTAAATGTGAGTATACTTCCACTGTGTAGCCTTCCTCAAAGATTGCCCGGGTCTTTGAGGATCTTCTCTGAAACGGGAAATGGTTAATAAATAAAAAAAAAGGATAAAAGAGACTTGTGCACATTGTAATGGATGATGATGAATAATAGACAGAGACTTGTGCACATTTTAATGGATGGTGAAGTATAATAGACAGAATTTGTGCACATTGTAATAGATGATGATGAAGAATAATAGACAGAGTCTTGTGCACATTGTAATGGATGATGAAGAATAATAGAAAGAGACTTGTGCACATTGTAAAGCATGATGAAGAATATAGACAGTGGCGTGTACACATTGTATTGAATGATGAAGAATAATAGACAGAGACTTGTGCACATTGTGATGGGTGATGAAGAATAATAGACAGAGACTTGTGCAAACTGAAATGGATGATGACGAATATTGGACAGAGATTTTGCACATGGTAATGGATAATGAAGTATATTTGACAGAGACTTGTGCAAATTGTAATGGATTGTTGAAATATAATAGACAGAGACGTGTTCACATTGTAATGGATGATGAATAATAATAGACAGAGATTTGTGCACATTGTAATGAATGATGAAGTTTAATAGACAGAGACTTGTGCACATTGCAATGGGTGATGAAGAAAAATAGACAGAGACTTGTGCACATTGTAATGGCTCTTGAAGAATAATAGACAGAGACTTGTGCACATTGTTATGGATGATGAAGTAAATAGACAGAGACTTGTACACGTTGTAATGAATAATGAAGAATAATAGACAGAGACTTGTGCTGATTGTTATGGATGATAAGGATATTAAACAGAGACTTGTGCACATTGTAAAGCATGGTAAAGAATAATAGACAGAGACGTGTACACATTGAAATGATTGATGAAGAATATTAGACAGAGACTTGTTCACATTCTAATGGCTGATGAGGAATATTAAACATTGACTTGTGCACATTGTGATGGATGATGAAGAATAATAGACAGAGACTTGTGCACATTGTAATGGATGATGAATAATAATAGACAGAGACTTGTGCACATTGCAATGGATGATGAAGAATAATAGACAGAGACTTGTGCACATTGTAAAGCATGCTGAAGAATAATAGACAGTGCCGTGTACACATTGTAATGGATGATGAAGACTAATAGATAGAGACTTGTGCACATTGTAATGGATGATGAAGACTAACAGACAGAGACTTGTGCAAATTGTAATGGATGATGAAGAATAATAGACAGAGACGTGTGCACATTGGAATGGGTGATGAAGAGTAATTGACAGAGACGTGTACACCTTGTATTTAAGGAATGAATTTCATTTTTCTGATGTTTATCGAAGTATAAACTACATTGGGTCGCGTGCAACGAAAGTGAACCCCGAAGAGAAACAATACGTAGATGATATATCAGACAAAATACATAAAATTTAAAGGTAAAATAAAATGCACATAATAAGGTCAGGATTGGCCAAGAATATTAATGGCAGAGCGTAGCATGATAGTCAAACAACACTCGAATCCCATGCTACAAATGAGCGACGACACGAGAAAACCAACAAAGTGGCATGTGCGCCCAGCGAAGACTCAGATCAGCCTTGGCAGCTGCCCAGCCTGACCAGAGACTTCGCTGTTCGCTTTCAGGGTTTTTAGCTCCATGCGGACAGCGAAGACTTTGATCAGCCTGAGCGGATGCCGAGGCTGATCTGAGTTATGCTGGGCGCACATGCCACTTTGTTGGTTTTCTCGTGTCGATGCTCAAATATGGATTGTGGTATATTAAACAACTATATTATACTACCATTTATTATTAATATTACGATGGGCTTCCATTGCTTGTAAAATAAGTAGAATACGTGACTTTGCATACGAAAAACAGATAAGGGAATCCAGGAATGGCCGAAATAACAAAGACTCAACCCAGAACAGACAAAAATATAGTAACTCCAGATATTCCATATTTGTTTCTTAGTTTCACAAGATAGTCATGGAAATAAATTAGGTCTACTCGCAAAATATGAATGTTACAAAAGCAAATCAAAATCAAAGGGCCAATAGCCCTGAAATGACCGATTCTATCAGGATAAAGTCATGCTACGTCGGCTCAAAATAATTTCAAACTTCAGTCCTGTTGTTTGTTAATGGTCCAGCTCTAACATTGTAAATAAGTCATTTAGCGCAAAACACTTCATGCACCTGCCAAAATTCTATCTCTAGTACACAAGTAATATTTGAATTCTGACAACGGTTACTGTTTTTCACTGACTTTTAAGCACTCCGAGTTACTCAGTGTTTGTGGTATTTCGCATTACCTATGGACCACGAGGATGTCCACTACAATGTTTATGATATGGCAGTTCTATAAATAGCCACCGATAAACACACCATTACCGTATAATATTATGTGCAGTATAACACTTGCAGGATATGTGGATAATCCTACAGAATTTCTTTTACATTACATATTCTTCAATGATTGGTGTGCTCGGAATACTGATATATGCAAGTTTACAACTGTAACAGTAAAACAGTGTTTTTTTCAGCGGCAGCTAATTTATTTTACTTGATAAAGTAAGTGGGGCACTTGAAGAGGGGGCGAATACGCTAATTGGCGGATTGATTTTTAATATTCAGTTTGTATTCGTTATATTTTTACCGCTGATGTCATTAGTTGAATACTTTTTTTACAAACTACTTAAATAATTATACCTGCACAAGAATACGTTATATAAATTCTCATTTAACTTCGTACAAAATTTATTTTCAATTCCAGGCGTTTTCAGCGAAATGAACTTACGATCACTTCATTTCTGAGCGGAAGAATACAGCTGTGAAAGCCACTTTCCAAACTACGCTTGTGACATATTTGAATGACTGATAGAATCAGTCATTAAAAAGAGTTTTAACATATATTCTTGCTCAAGCATCAAAGATTCACTTGGAAAACAGTAAAATCACACTCATTGTCAGTCACTGGATGACTTATTGGGGTTTGGAGTTCCAGTGGGCAATTAATTAGTTGAAGCTTTGTTGATAACGTGTACCTAGGTTACTGATAAGTGCCATTGGCTTAGTTATATCAGGATTACATGTATGAAGCTTAATTAAAACTAAATAATGTGACGATCAAACAATACATAGTACATCATGCTTTGTACTGCTTTATAATTCTTAACATTTAAAGCAATGACCTTAAACAGTGGGAGAAAATATCTAAGCTGAACATTGTTAGTGTTGATGTCAAAGTCAAGCAGTTGTAACGGTGGCAAATTGCAATGACCAGTTCTGTCAGCTATGGACTGCTTCTTCTTCTTGTTTTGGAAGGAAAAGCTTATCTTATAACGGAATTTAATGATTTTGACATTTTTTATCCAGAGAGGTTAAAAACATTTTTTTTAGCCGAATAACGTTATGTACACATATTCCCGATGTGAACTGACAATGATCAAACCACTTGTCAAGAAGTAAACTAACATTTAATGTCAGTCATTGGCGTATTAGGTCTTTTGGTTCCAAGGGTTAATTAATTGGTTGAAGCATTGTTGATAGCATTATATACGTAATACAATGTCACTGATAGCTGTCATTGGTAATCAAATGTACTAAGACTTCTACATAAATCTTTATGTCGATTGTAGCATCAAATATTGACATGTAAGAGCTTGCGTTTATGCCAAGATACTTTTGACAAACAAAAATGTACATCTAATTCGCGCGAAGAGTATTGCACGGCCCGTCAATATTGGTCGATAGACCAATTTGATGTTGTGCTCTATATTTAAGCCAAGTTTATATCGGTTTTGAGGAGACATCTAGTTATTGGTCAGTTCCTAAATCTGTTTTTCATTCGTCACAATGCACCACATCCCCAAGTCTGGTACACTGTCCAGAATACTACTGTTGTTCTATAACGGAAACCTCGATACATGTAAACGTCGGGAACCAGAATACACACCGAGGTAGTAAATTTACCGGGAAAATCTGTTTTTCATTGGTCACTATGCACCACACCCCCAAAATGCGGCCAATAGAATAACCGAATCGCACGAAACGCCGGATCGAACCTGAATTTACCGAAACGCAGTTAAAATATTACTTTTCCTTGCCTATAGGGCAGATTGTTTGGGGCCGTGAATAGCTGCCATAGTTAGTTCTGTCTTTAATTGATGAGGCTAATAGAATCTATGATGGGGTTGAGGCCGAGACAAGAAAATATCAGGCCAATTTTCAGATTATTTAGTCTTATGCGAGGCTTGCCGAGCATAAGACTTAAATAATCTGAGAACGAGCCTGAGATTTCCTTGTCGAGGCCTCAACCCCATCATTGATAATTTTTCTCACCCATTATATTTTATAGAACAGAATATTCATTGAATACCCTAACTTCTTGTCGAAGCCAATTCTATAAACTTCGAGCTAATTTTCCACTAACCTGTGTGTTAATTTCACCTCGTGCATGCATTTATCATGACTGACAGCTAATCAGAAAACTACAGTGACACCTCATGCACATCAATGGCTGTCAAATTCATTTTGCATGCAATTTACATGACAGATAGCAGCAAGTTGATTTGTTGAGTTCAAGTGTGTAATTAATTGGGCTGTACTATATAGAAATGATTGGCATTTTGAGACAGCTTTCTGAGCTTATATAGGCCGAGATACATGTAGCAGGCCGAGATAGAAAAATCTCAGACACCTCTAGGAAGGAGGGATATTCTTGTCAATGGGTGAGAAATTCAAATCTCATGATCTAGGTGTGATGAGATTTAAATAATGATTTAGATTAACGATTTTTGTTTTGGTTTATAAGACTAAAATCTTTCAAGCATCTAACTGTTATTATATTTATATATATAAAATGTTCTAACAATTTTGAATACTTGAGTGTCACAGTTAAGGAGCTTTACAGATTTAGGCAATGGCAAGTTATACCTCTTGCAAATAGCTGCTTCAAGTACTGTCAGATAATAAGTACTGTCAAGTAAAGCCTTGTAATGAAATTGTTCACAGTATCAAATCTGTCAGGTTCAACATTCTTTTGAACGACTTGTCTCGTCCCAGTGTTTCTGAGGATCACTCTTTTGCTATATCGTCTTATATTGTTGTGCAATGTCCATACAAGTTAATGGGCATTAACACACTTTTTTATTCTTATTTGTTTATTTAAGTGTGATATGTTGTTGTCAAATATACAAAATCGCCAAGCCTACACTAACATCGACGAAGTATATGCAAAAGCGGTATTAAAATATCGAAAATGAAATCGGACAAAATCACATGATTTAAATGGTAAACGACAAAGTTCTGGAAACGATCAAAATTGAGTGCACTGACGAAATGTATTTTTTCACATGAATCGACATTTATGTTTGTAAAAAAACTATATGAGCCGCGACACGACAAAACCAACAAAGTTACATGTGCGCCCAGCGAAGACTCAAAACAGCCTGTGCATCCACCCAGGCTTATCTGAGTCTTCGCTAGGCGCATATGACACTTTGTTGGTTTTGTCGTGTCGCGGGTCATTTATTATTCAGCATACAAATCAGATGATCACAAAGTACGCCGTCAGCTGTGGCTCTCAGTACTTTATACAACCACCACGGCTAACTTCTCTGTATAACATAATAATGAGCCGCGACACAGCGAAACAGACAACGTGGCAAGGGGGCCCAGCGAAGACTCAGACCAGTCTGGGTATCCTCCCAGTCTGACCAAAGTCTCCGCCGTGCTCTTAAAGGTTATCTAAGGGCTTTTGGTAGCTCCATGTGGACAGTGAAGACTCTGATCAGTCTGGGCGGATGCCCAGGCTGATCTGAGTCCTCGCTGGATGCGCATGCCACTTTGTTGGTTTTGTCGTGTCGCGGCTCAATTTAAAAAATCACCATCTGTTCACACAACACGATTAGATTAGAAACCTATAATTCCTCTAGTTCTTTTTATTAAACGTTGAGTCAGTTGAAAAGGAGGACAGGAGAAAAACAAACAATAAACTTGCCTCTGAAAAACCTTTCACCCTGACCAATTACTGTATTACACGTATCTTAACTGTCTATATGATAATTGAGCCGCAAAACGAAAAAAAACAACAAAGACGTGGTTGTGCGCCCAGCGCAGACTCAGATCAGCCTGGGAATCCACTCAGTCTGATCAGACTCTTCGCCGTCTGCATAGAGGTAGCTTAATCCTTAAGCTACCCTTTAAGCGTTTAGTGAAAAGTCGGACAAGACTTGGCGAATACCTAGACTGATCTGAGTCTGCGCAGGGCGCACAGCCACTTCGTTGGTTTTCTCATGGCGCGGCTCATATATGATTTAAGTTGTATTAGTTAATCTCCATGTTTTTCTTCCCTTCTAAGAAATCAAAACAACATTTTTTGCTTTCTTTTTTTACTTCCTTTTTTCTCTCTTCAGAGAACATAGTCCTTCCAAAAGGTGTTCTACTCTGAAAAGGAAGAATTTGTTCACAGAGGAGCAAACTCATTTGTTATAGTGTTGACCCCCATTGTAAAGGGAAGCAAAACTATGAAAAGAGCAGAGCTGCTTCCCTTGAATGGACACTCTTACACTTTAAGCTGCACTTTCTGTTCACACAACACGATTACTCGAGCTACTGTATAGTTGTTATAAATGTTATTAATTTCAGTTTGTTGATTTATTTTGTTTGAAATATTCTACACATTTATTTAACTTTGTACTCACTATACAATCACAGAAAAAATAAAATAAAATGACAGACTGATTCCATGTAATAAAACTTGAGAAGATTATTCTATTTGAGAAAAGTATCCCTTCCAGAATAAGCTTAAGATCCTATAGCCGTTCAATTGCAGGAGCTATATATAAAAAAATATTAGGGTTTTTAAGTTGAACTATAACAACTCCTAAAGTATATAAAGTAAGGTAAATTGTATCATAAATCTAACACATGGCAATTTTATTGTGTCTAAATGGAATGTCGAATCCACTTCCTTATCTGTACATTTACTCTTTACATTCGATTTGGTTGATTGGTTGTTTTTGGTTTAAAGACTTTCGGTGTATAGCGACCCGTCTCCAAGAGAGAGTTAAAAGATCTTAACAATCCCATCCCGCACCTGTTGTTAGCAAGGCCGGTCCTTGCCCTACTACTATCCGAATTACGAGAATGCTCCGACAATGAAAGATACCTAGCACCTTCGCCCGACCCTATCCTCATCCCCAGCGCTTTCGCCCGACCCGACCCCACATCCCATTCTACGCTCGAATAAAAAGATACATATGATCAGTCTCAGTCATATTACGAGACGCCCAATTCCGCTTTCAGAACTGTCTTTTATACCGATGTTCGGCATGACATAAAGTTGACGGTATCACGACAAGTAAGAACTGGGTCAGATTCTTATATATAGGGTCATTCACATGAGCCATGACATGACAAAACCAACAAAGTGGCATGTGCGCCAAGCGAAGACTCAAATCAGCTAGAGCATCCGCCCAGTCTGATCAGAGTCTTTGCAGTCGGCATTGAGCTAGCTTAGACCCTCAGCTACCCTTTAAGCGCTCAGCCAAGACCCTGATCAGACAGGCGGATACCAAATTGGGAACCACTAGTCTAGTCCGCACCATAACCTTGTGAGAGCGTTGGGGCTCCAAAGATGACTCTACAACAATCCCTTTTCACCTAGTCCTGTCTTCAGCTGCGCTAGTTGAGCTAGCAAAAGCCATCCCTGTACATTCCTTAATATTGTCTTCCCACCTCTTCTTCTGTCTACCTCTCTTTTTTTCCTATCACTGTGCCCTGCAGAATTGTCTTTGCTAAACCAGAAGACCTTGAAACGTGGCCAAACCACCTCAGTTTTTTTTTTTTTTTTTTTTTTGGCCAAGGTCAGGAGTTCGTCATAATCTCAAATGGCTTCTTGGGTCTTCCTGTGAACCTCCTCATAAGGTTCTTGTACGAAATGTTCAGTAACCTTCGGTAGCCCCTCATCTCAAAGGTCCTGGGTTCGAAACCCGGTCTGGCCACATACTTTCGTTTCTCCTTCCACTGATTCAAGAAGGGCAGTTGTCAGTTACTGGCGAAAGTATGTGCACTCAGTAGTGGTTGACCGCTTAGGGCCTGCACAGGAATAGTGTGGTTCGGTTAACTGACCATCCCGACATGACCATAGCTGTTTACCGTGGACGTTAAGCAACAAATCAATCAATTAATCATCTCAAAGGCCTGCGTTCTTTTCTCTAACTCTGCTGTCAAGGTCCATGACTCACAGGGATACAGAAAAATGGATATGACAAGGGGAGCGCATCACTTTCACCTTTAATCCAAGAGATATGTTGCTAGCTCTCCATATTGGCTTTAGCTTTGTCAGAGCTGCAGTGGCTTGTGCAATCTTTGAGAGAAACTCCGCTTTTGAGCCTTCATCTGAGACAATTGCTCCAAGATACTTGAAGCTTGTACCTGTTCCAAGCTTCTGTCTTTTAACCTTGATCTCCCTCTGCATGCCGCTGGCGCTGTTTGTCATTCTCAGCACTTATCCCCATTTTATACCGTGTGCAGGTATTGTCCAGACTTTCGACTAGGACTTCCAGGTCCTGCTCTTCCTCAGCAAGAGCACTGATGTCATCGGCAAACCGCAATTTTGTAATATTCTGCTACCTATGCCTTTCCATCATGTTCTTCCAGAGCATCAGACATGATCTTTTCGAGAAAAAATGCTGAAGAAGCTGGGTGAGAACTCCAACTGTTGTTCTGAGCCATTCTCCTGTGCTGCCATTCATCTGAACTGCACTTATAGCCGTGTCATAAAAATGCTCAATGGCGCGAACTAGTTTTGCATTGATATGTGGCCCATAAGGCTGCATGCTTTATTTGAAATCTATGAAGTCATGATACAGATTCTGCTGATGTTGAAGGTACTTATCATACAGGATTCTGAGGTTGAAGATCTGTTCTGTGGTGCTTCTTCAAGATCTGAATCCAGCCTGTTCTTCAGCGATAAATTTTTCAGCTTTGGATTTGAGCCTGTTCAAGATGACTTTCAGCATGACTTTACTCGGATACAAGTTGCATATTAGCTGGATAAACTTTTATAACTCTGGTTCTGGCATCGCTTTTCAAAGAGTGTAGATGAAGAAAATTAAAGTTCAGGTGACGCTTTGAAGTGTGCGGAAATCAAAATAACTTTACTTGCAAATTTTATGATGTCACTTTCATTCCCCGTTTCGTGACGTCAACGTCACACCTCCACAAGGCTCAGATACTGTCACATATTATGGCGCTGCGATGCCACATACAACATACTTCATGATAACAAACAAATGTCACATAAGGCTTACTTAGCAAAGTGAAAGTGAATCACAAAGTGAAAGAATCCTTACTTTTGCTGTTGTGTTCTGAAAAACAAGTGCATGCCGTTACGGTTTTCTATCTTTTCTTTACAAATTATTGTTTGATTCACTGTATACTGAGGGTATTCCCTTAATTTTTAAATATCTCAAAAATGGTAGATGTTATTGCAATAAAAGTTTCAGGATAAACAGTTCATTTTATACATTGTTACATCTATGTCCATATCACCAATATGCAATCAACCGACCGTATTGACCACGACTGAACACGTGCTCTCCGTGTCATCAGCGGTAAATCACTTTATGTATACATTATCCTGAATTGAATTCGTCTGATTAATGCTTATCTGAAATGCAAAACCTTATAACGAAAACATGAGTAGAACGGATAGATGAACGACTTGTGACTTTACGTCCTTTTCAACAGTATTTCAGTTATATCAGGACGATGGGACGGTGATAATGAAAGTCTGTGTGTAAAGGAACCTCATTTACGGTAGGAAAGATTCTCGCCCCAAGCGCGGCTCGAACTCGGTCCGCTAGATCAGTAGCCCCACTGAGCTACCGGGGCTCCAAAAACAGAAGTAGAATTTCGTGAGAAACGTTATCTTCAGTGCCGAATCTCGTTTTAATTTGAGTAACGCTGACGGCAGAGCAAGAGTATACAGACGTGTTCATGAACGTTATACTGATAACTGTGTTCAAGAACGCCACGCTTTTGGTGCTTGTAATATGATGGTATGGGGTGCAACAAATGAGCCGCGACACGAGAAAATTAAAAATATGGTTGTGCGCCCAGTGGAGACTCAGATCAGCCTGGGCATCCACAAATTCTGATCAAACTCTTTGTTAGCGGTTTACAGGGTAGCTAAGGCTCTCAGCTATGTGAGACCGCAATATTCACAGAACGCATTTTTCACATCTGTGAAAAATACGTTCGCATTTTTCACACGTGTGACAAATCCGGTCGCATTTTTCACAGATTTCGAACCCATTTTTCACATATCTGTGAAATTAGCTTTTGATATGTACCATGAAAACGTAATTTTACAAACGCTTGCAACACCCCTAAAAAGTGACAAAATCTCACAAAACCTATTTTTCACTTCTCTATATATTTTTAACCCTCAATTTATGAAGGTTATAGTGGACGAAAAACGGTACAGTAAACAAAAAAGGGGACTAGAAATCTGCTCTGCTCTTCCGCGCAGATGGTCGTAGGTTCGAGTCGCCCGCCGAGTCAACGACTGAAAAACTCACTCTGTCTTCCCAGCAGTAAATGGGTACAGGGAAGGTTAAATGCTACGAAATGAGAGGGGTAGGCTCCCTCTTTCATAACTTGTGCCTAAGACACCGTAGGCTCCAACAACCACTGTCCCTACGGCCACAAGACTATGGAAAACTTAAACTTGTTTGTTTTAATTCACATGTATGCTGATGACGTAAGCTGTAGTGCACAGCTTCTAGTACTAACTGATGGGCGGTGCTACAATCAAGCTGGAGGAGACCTTGCAGTATTCCTGGGGGAAATCTATGTCTGGGTAGAAATAGATGAGAAGACATATCGTTTTCCCATGGTTGTCTGCCTGTTTGTCCGTCACAAATCGTTTCCGCTTCATAACTTAAAAAATTAGTAGTTTTAGGAAACTTGGTACAAATATACGTTACAAATATGATACAAATATACACCAAGGACGGATGAACTGATGAGCCAAAATCAGTATGTCCCAACAAATTATTTCGAAACTGAGGGCACAGTAATGCCTTCACAAGTGAGGAGCCAGGTAATTAAATATGGGAAGTAATTGAGAATAAACTTCAAATGCTTTGCTCGAGATTCTTGAATTCACTCCAGTTCACAAAGTCAAATCCTGGTCGAACTGGATTCATGTCTAAGTCAAACTGGGTTTTTCGGGGTAAACCCCTGGGGAAGGAGGTTTACTCCCGAAAAAAAATAGATTAAGTATTTAAATTATTCACGAAGTACAAATGTATTGTATGATTTATCTGCCCTTTTGGAAAGGACCCGTAAATAATAATTACGTCAAAAAGATTTAGACTTTATCGGTAATCGTGGGGACACATAATTTCGACGTTATTGGTCGGATCTGAACAATCGTCAATCTGTCGTATTTATCTGCAAGTTTCAAGAAGCTAGGCTGGACAGAATCATCTCTCAGTCATAAGTCTACGGATTATTCCATTTGCCATAGCAACCAAAATCTCAAGCAACTGCATTAAAGGAAATGTCATCGTTTCCCAGTCTTGTGAACGCTATAATCACCTACATGTATATTAACGTAGCTTTGAGAGACCGCAGTCCATACGAAATATGGTTGAGACTGACCCAGACGTTTAAGAGATATAATAGTTCGAAGGTGTTGTCAGACGACGTAAGGCGAAGGACAGTGCCACTTGTGTGAAAAATGCGTCTCTATTAAAAATCGCAATTTTGTCACACTGGCAAAATGTGACGAATACGTCCGTATTCATCACACATATGTGAAAAATGCGTTCTGGGAATATGGCGGTCTCTCACAGCTACCTCCATGCAGAATTTACTCTTAAAAGACATACGATATGTATGAAGTATCCAATTTACTGAAACTCTTTACAGTATTAAACCAGTACATTTTGATTTTTCAATAAGGAAAGACTGTAATATAAACACAGCTAACGAATCATCACACCCAATGCCAACCAGCCTACAAATATTGTCGTAGAAAGAAAACCAGGTAGATACACCATTATTGTGAAGACTTTTACTAACGGAGAACTTCATCTGAAGAACACAACATCAAGTAAAAACGTCAATGAACATTCATATTTAGTTTTATCATATGACGTCGCTGTTATTCCGTGGACAACGTCGTGTCGTATGAACACACTTGTAATAAATTTTTAGCGCATACATGTAACGACATTGACAACGTCCATGTCAACAATGCGTTTTCTTATTGAAACAATGTCTAGTTTGAAGGCATTAATACCCATTCCAAAGAGCCATATGATAAACAGAATCTTACAAGAGTGGTCATTTCATATGAAATTTTTATGAAACGAGCCTTCTATGAAACTCGCCGAAGGCTCGTTTCATAAATCTCATCTTTGTAATTGCGTTTTTGATTTTCAGCTTCACAGTATAATAATTTTAGAGGAAGGTATATTTTATGTTAGTGCGACAGACGGCCAATTTTAGATTTACGAAATTGGAGTATTCGGTCAAAATTTGATTTGAACTGGGGTACAACTTGTAATCTAAAAGTAGTCTTTGGATGTCGGATAAAACCAGAACAACTGAGATCATTTGAGAATATGTATCTGTGAAAGAATTGTAATAATTTGATATAAAAAGAAAAAAATGAAATGTTCTGCTCCCAGTAAGCTTTAGTCTGATCACCGTCTGCACCATTTTCCTAATTGCAAGCAGACTTTCATACACTTTTCCAGATTGTAAAATGAGCTGGATGTATGGTAAATAGGCAACGGTAATGCGGCTTTATTCGGACGAATTAAATTCGCTACGGGCAGCTAGTTTGGTCGAAAAAATACCTAAGATAAATAGGTAGATAAATAATTTAGTGAGTAACTAAATGAATCAATAAATAAATAAGCAAATAATAAAATAAATAATAAAGGACATACGTACCTGTATCATAATAATCATTTTAACGGACAAAATGCACATTAGATGTTTTAAAGTTATTTAGAGATCGAACGTCCCAGCAGACATATAACGGTAAATCAATTTTGAATAAACGTGGATTCAACGCCAAACCATCAAATAACGTCATGACGTCATGACGTTAAAGTAAGGTAAAACTATTTCGATTCTGACATTATATACGATCAAATTACATGGATATTGCGACGTTTTCTAATGGTACTTTTTTAGGCGGAGGTCGCCAGAAGTTAAATGTTTACGTTCGACGTCATCAAGGCGCGAAATGTGCATGCCGAGCGCTAACAACGTGAATTATTACACATTTTCATACGGCGTCGCTTCCTATAGGCTCAATGGGGAAAACGTTAACGCCATGTTAGAATCAACATTGATTCAATGTTTATTCAACATGGTGTGTCCAGTGGGATGCTTGATATTATATAATTAGGAAGTTGACTCATAATAGCGTCCAGGAAAAATTCTTTCCCTTATATGTTGGACCATTCCGGAACTTACAATTATATCATTATCCAAAAGCTGTGTTTAACATCCGTGGTTTTATCCAAATCCGCTTTAAGCTGTTCCAAAAGACGCTTCCACGTATAAATAAAGCCTACTCCAAATCTTTTGTACGGCCTGATATTCACGATGTCATTCATTTAATCAGTAAAAACATGTACACTTTAAACCAATTCCGTAATAATCCAGACCTCATAAGAAGCTCAAAATATTTTGGACAACCATTTTGTTAAATTCTAATCATGTCACATAGTTATTTAAATGCTGCGTCCTGCGTCAAGTCAATCCTTATGATTCTCATTTCTCTACAAAGCTCTAAACTATCCAATTATACTGTACACAATGTGGTCTCTAGCGTAAATTTCTTAGATGTGCTATTTTCAATATAATTTTCCAATAGACAGCAGATTACTGGGAGACAATATTCCAGTTCTGTCGAAAGCTGGTATAGGAAGGAGATAGTTCATAGGAAAGTCTGGATACTCACATCATAAACTGTTGGGACATATCATACACATATAAATCTTACAGTTTCAAGGCAGGCAACTCTGCAGTTTTCATTTGTCCTTGTTTCTCAATGGAGGTAACCTTTAAAGGAAAGGAGCAAACTCTATGTTTTGTCAGACTAGACCCCAATTTGTACCTAGACACCTTAATTATTCTAAACTACGAACGAAATGATGCTTTTACAAAAGGTTAGAAATAAGAATAAAAAGCTAATCATAATAAATGATTGATAATGAGCCACCTCATCTGGATCTACCCTAATTTCCCTCTAGTCTTTGTATTCTCAATATGGTATGATCCACTGATATAGGCTCAGTGGGTTAAGCGTTGGCCTGCTGATCTTGCGGTCCCGGGTTTGAGCCCCGCTGTAGGCGGAAAACTTTTCAATCGTAAACGGGATTCCACTGCACACAGACTTTCATTATCATTTACCCATCGTCCTGATATGACTGAAATACTGTTAAAAAGGACGTAAAGTCGCAAGTCATCCATCCATCCACCCATCCATTGATATAGTTTGAACGGAACAGTTTCTAAAATGTTGCAGACATAAATTTTGCAGTCTGCCCTTTTTTTGGCGTTTTATGACTTAAAGTCTCCATAGTCCTATCAGCGTCAAAAACGCCTAAACTCAAACCATTGAAAAGGGTGGTTCAACCTTCACGTTTGGTAATGAAATATGGGTTGGTGTGCATAAATTGAGTTAAATAAATGGCAAAAATAGAGAAAACAAGTTCAAGAAGAATAACAAATTGCCCCACAGAATACAATTTCATGTTCTGGTTTCCCGTCTAGCAATGCTATACAAACATAGGCGGGATAGTGATTGGGACTCCACGGATGTACATTGTATTTTTACCATTTTTGGAAATCGAAAGTAGGTCATCTTAGTTGCCAACTAAAGTGACCCAAATAAGTTTTCTAGTTTTTTTATGTAAAACTCAAGGACATTTTATTTGTTAAAGCTAGCTAATTAGGGTCATTTACAATTACGAAACTATAGTGAGAAGCTTGCAGCGATACCTCATGATAAAATTTTTGCAAGCTGATAGAGCAATGGGGCCTTTAATAATTGCAGACGGAAAGGCAAATTATACAGTTCTGATCAGGCTGTTCATTGTGTCTGTAATTTGGTATTCAGTCTTTCTGCTGATGGCTAAGAACCTAAGCCTGACATCAATATGGACTGTCCCGACATGACCATAGCTGTTGACCGTGGACGTAAAACAACAAAAAGAAAATCAACAACAACAACAATACGGAAATAGTAATAAACAAACAAAGAATCCTATGAACTGGAAACCTAAGAACAGTCAACACCAGAATTATTACAGATCTATAACAATGACTAGGCGCGTCATGCAAACAGGCATGGCTGTGCAGGCTGAGTTTAGTTTTTGTAGGTTGGATAAATCGTTCCACATCTGAAGATGTACTCAGAGTAAACAGTGCCATTTTGTTTATTCAGTATGGATCGAAATATTCTATGATAAGTGCTAGAAGTCAAGGCAGAAACTAATTATAAGATTTATTGGTGCTCGTCAGATAAATAGATGACACCATAATTATCCTGAATGTTTGGACTACTCTGTCAATAATTATAGACACATCAGTTCTAAGCTTTTAGTAAGTTAATTATTTTGTCCTATCCGGTGTGTTGTCGAACTTATTTTGCTTACGGAACAACAGGTGGATCTAGATCAACAGTCGATGCAGAGTCTACTCTGTTTGCTCAGGGACTTATGTCCCTTTACTCAGGATGACTATGCTACAGTCAAGGTATTCCCTGACAAAATCCTGTCATAAATATGTATCTATTTGTAATTACTCTTTGTTTTATCACTGTGGCCTACCCTCACGATGATCACATTTGAGCCGCGACACGAGAAAACAAAGTGACTTGAGCGCCCAGCATCCGCCCAGTCTGATCAGAGTCTTCGCTGTGCGCTTAAAGGGTAGTTCAGGATCTGAGCTGACTCCATGCGGACAGCGAAGACTCTGATCAGACTGGGCGGATGACAAGGCTGATCTGGCTCACATGCCACTTTGTTAGTTTTCTCAGCATGCCGCGGCTCA
The DNA here is from genome assembly GCA_963989385.1 of Ctena decussata. Taxonomy (NCBI): domain Eukaryota; kingdom Metazoa; phylum Mollusca; class Bivalvia; order Lucinida; family Lucinidae; genus Ctena; species Ctena decussata. The sequence goes on from OZ022513.1 coordinate 36,524,842, forward strand.
TTTGTGCTTTGCAGAATGAAAAAGTACCTCACGGCATAAGCAAAAAGATATTTTGTGATTAGCCTGCGAGGAAGTGCAGGTTGCTCAGCAATTCATTATCTGACCTGTCTTTACTGAGTGCGGATGCGTCAAAATACATGTTCTTCCGATACGTCTCAGTTGACGCACAAATTTGGTAAAGATATATTTTTATTGTACATGAAGACATTGAAAATATTTTGAGGACCACTAGACTGATAAATTCATATTTCTTTTGGTATTGCTGTCTGTTAGTTAAAGATTTAAACGATATACCTTGAACATAAAAATATGACACCACAAACCAAGTATGCTAAATTGAAGACACTCGCTCGTACACGTACGAGGATCATCCAAAATATTCTGTCACTGGACTTATAACTTTGCTCACAGACGTGATGGTTTACCATGGTTTGCAACAATCAAAGGAACAATTCTTTACCTTTATACTGATATCAGGTACATAGTTAAAATGCCATTTGGATGAGTTATAAGTTCAAATACAGACATAGTATTTGACACTGGCCGACTGTCATGATTTTTTTTTCTGCTGGCTTGTGATTCATGCTGCATATCTCGTCAACTGGTACATATCGCAGGATTCTGAAATTTTCGGGGTTGCTGTTTGTTCTATTCTGTGGGGCACTACATAAAAATCAGCTACTTCTGTCTATTGTATGCGATGCAAACGATTTATATATATGGTGTCACAGAAATATGTTGAAATATACAGTCAGGTGATTTTCAAGGGCCCACTGTGCCTTCATTTTAGGGAACTAAAATTTTGATTCAGATCACATTGTCATGATCTGTTGCAGTAAATGCATTCTTCAGAATTTGAAATATTATACACTTATGAAGCTTTAGTACTTAGATTATGACCAAGTCGATTTTCGAATGGCGTTGTTTGCATAATGTTGAGATTACGAAATGCTGTAGATGCTTTAAAATGAACAGAATTACTTGGAGATTTTTTTCGCTGTGTTAATTTCGTAACTGAGATATTGTACATGTAGGCACCAGAAAACGATAATAGGGATCCCTTAACTGGACATTGCCTGAGTTACATCTGCTAATTTTCTAGCAGGGTGAGGGTACCCTTCTTTTAAAGCAGATCGTGAATGTTATGTCATTGATACAAGGATCAGTTTTTACAGCTGTGTGATAAATAAACAGGTTTTCTGAATGGTTATTATATTAGGTTTATATCATCTTTCGTTTTCGAGATATAAAGCCAGTCACAGAACTTTTTGGATGATCCTCGTATGCGTAGGTAGATAGATTGTAAATAGAAATATTGGTTGGGCATTCAAACCATTATAACAGCTAAATAATCAAAAGAACTAAATTATTTGAATAAAACAAAAAAGAGGCCCACGGGCCACAGACCTCACCAGATCTCCAGCTCAAAATTGCTGTTACATTTATACAGGTTCAAATTTGCTGTCACCTTTGTACAGACAATATATACAACTACGAAGTCTCAGGCCGGGCCGTGTGGCGCAGTCGGTAGCGCGTCTGACTCACGAGCCAGAGGTCCCGGGTTTGATACCCGGTCCGGCCACATACTTTCGTTTCTCCTTCGCTGATTCAAGAAGGGCAGTTGTCAGTTACTAGCGAAAGTACACATGGAAAATAGTTGAGCACCCCCAGGAAAGAATTCATTTTTTTCCATCGAGCGCCGCAAAAAGAAAAACCAGGCGTTGAAATTGATTTTGAATGCAATTTAAAGATCGTAACGTCTAATATGTTCTGGCTGAATTTGGGGCCATCATTTGTCAAAATGGTCATACTTTTTCCGGAATAGAAAAACAGCCCTATTTTACATATGGGTTACCCTCGACAATCTTATTCACGGACTCATCGAGTAACATAACTTTTACAAGCTTTAGACTTCATGCGCTTGTTTAAGCAGTCACTTCTTGATATAACCCTCTAGTGCCCAAACATAGAATGCACTATAAGAAAACATTTATATTCCATCCAGCCACTAGCTTTGGGAAGTCAAATTGAAAAGAGGGTCTGAATTTGTGTTGAGGTCCAAGGTTGCTGAGATATACATGTAGCATATATGCTACATTGGGCATTAAATTTTTAAAAGTAGCTTTTTTCAGGGTGAATAACTAAAGTGTTAACAATAATTACGGGGCACCTTTTTGGATGCAAAAAGGATGTATGAAAAAGAACCTATTGGCATATATGCATCAGGGATATCTGCAAAGGTAAAGTCAATATCACATTTTTTTTATTTTATTGCCCGATGTATCATATATGATACATTTTGTGTTTTCGAACTTTGGCGACTTTTGACGGCTGATAAACTCACTTTAGACATATCATTACAACTGGAATGATTTAATCTTATTTCCGGATATCTTAACTTATTTTCTAGCAGTATAACATAACATACAAGTCAATATCCTGGTCACGGCACCAAAACTGAGTCATGTAGCAGATATGATACACCGGGCACTAGAGGGATAAACAACCAATGAAATACGAAGATCCTTAATTGCAGCCCCAAAGTAAAACAAGCCATTTTTTCGTTGAAAATATAGCGTGCGCTTTCAATTAAATTTTTTGACCGATTTACTGTCAGTTGATGCCCATTTACTCGGATATCAAAAAGCAATATATCAAGGCTTAATAATTAAGAAAAGAAACGGTTTGGAATACTATCGGTGAAAAGTTGTGAAAAGTTAAGATTTAAGTTCTGCAACAATAATTGGGGGTGCTTAACTTTTTTCCAGGTGTATATGTGCACTAAGTACTGGTTAAACGCTTATGAGGTCATAGCCTGCCCAGGAATAATGCGGTTAGATTTACTGACCGTCCCGACATGACCATAACTGTTTACTGTGGACGTAGAGCAATAACACAACAGCAACAACAACAACAAAAAGTCTCAGTCTGACAGTCTGCTGAGTTGATAACAAAATACATAATTATTTTCCACAATTTGATCGCCACGACAACAAAGAAAGGAGATCTTTCAAAGGATTTTTAGCTTTTTTTTCCTTTGGACAGAATTAGCAGTGTGTAGAAAGAGCATAGGGCTGATAGAAGAACACTCAATGAATATCTATGAAAATGTTAGGTCAGAATATCAGCAATGGCTTAGTAATGAATCCAATTTTTTCTTTTATAATAAGTTGCCATAAGTTCCCTTGAAAAATGACAATAAAAACATTAACTTTGCTAAGGCTAAAGATGATTAGTATGACTATGAAGTCTCTGCCTCAAAGAGCATATGGTTTTGGAAAAGATCATTTTAGAAATTTTTCTATTTTTGCATTTTGGTTAATATGCATATGGCTAATAGAAGACTACTCAAGGAACTTTTCTATAACGTTTTGTCAAAATATCTGCAATGGCTTAGCAATAAATGCCATTTTTTAGCAATTTCCCCCATTATAAGTCATTGAAATTCTAAGCTGCCATAGCAACATCATAAAAATACATAACATATGTTAAATGCTTCTGCCCAAGAATGTTACACATACAATTTGGGCTCAATCAGATTAGTGGCTTCAGACGAAATTTTTTTTTCAGCTTTTTTCTTTCATTTTTTTTCAGTTTGGTTTCCATGGCAACCAATTAAAAGAGCAGTGGGCCAAGAAAACATATAGCTGATAGAAGGCTTCTCAAGAAACATTTCTTTAAAAGTTTTGTAAATATATCTGCAATCGATTAGCAGTAAATACCATTTTTTTGTTTTTTCCTATCACAAATCAATGCAAATTTAAGTTGCCATAGCAATCAAACTACCGAGCTGAATTTCATTTAAAAACAGCTTCCGATCCCCAAGCCCAAGGATGCTGCAGATAGAATCTGGTTCCTGTCGGCCCACTGGCTTTAGAAGAGATAATTTTTAAGTATTTTCTCGATCTTTGCATTTTGGTTTCCGTGGCAACAGTGGACCAAATTACATAGAGCTGATAGAAGACATCTGAGGAATGATTTCTATAAAAGTTTTGTCAAAATATATGCAATGTTTTAGCAGTAAATGCCATTTTTCAATTTTCCCCATCTATGGGAACTCTTAAGTTGCCATAACAACCAAATTAAAGAGCCGATTTTTATAAAAAGTATAAACTTTCTATCCCTCAGCCCAAGGATGCTACAGATGAAATCTGGGCCCAATCCGCCTACTGGCTTCAGAGGAAATGTTGTTTGAAAGTGTTGACGACAGACGACATACGACGACGTACGTCGAATTACAGACAACAGCCTACTCTATAAGCTTCCCCTGGAGGCTTCGGCTCTGGTGGGCTAAAAATTCACTGTTTTGTTTCCCATAAAAGATAAATAATAAAGAAATGTATTTCTACATGTTATATTTACACTTATTCTATTACAGTCATATATCTAGCATACGAATGCACTTTTATTTCTGCTGATCATAAATCTATATCATGGGGTAATCAAAATAAACTGGTAAAAAAGAATTGCAGATACCATGATTGTATTTCATTTTTTAAGGCAAGAAAACTGAGAAATTTATGAAAAATTCATGAACAATTTCTTTAATCAATTTGGCTTGCTAATACATATTATTTTAATACAGAGTATATGTTCTGAGGAATCTGAAATTTTAGATTGGTTTAGACTCTTATTCTAGATCATCGTCTTTTGTTTACAATGTAAAATATATTTAGCAAATTTTTATATTTTGCAATTTTTCTCATCACTGAAGAGCAACATTCATCGAAATTAAATTGCATTGAAGGGAACCGTATTTGGGGCTTAAGATACCATGGAATTACAGAAACCATCTTTAAAAACTATATTGGGGAAAAGCGGTAAGCGCAGAAGGGGTTATTAGCCGAAATTGGCACCCATTGAAAAGCAACATAAAATATGACAAGCATGTGATTGTACATGTACGATCTTTCACATCATTTTCATGCCCAGTTTTCTTGTCAAAGCTATTGAATGTGTAAAAGATATAGTTAAGCTTAACAACGGACGAATCTTAGCATGCACAATTGACGCTAAAACGTTATAATTCGGTCCAATGTGCAATGATCCATGGGTGCTTCAGTTCAATGCAGAATTAAAACCCGAGAAAAACCAATAGGCTAAAACGGAATGTCACAGCATGACTAATTTAACTGAGAAGTTTCTTCATTGAAGTGTAACGTAACTGTGAGAAAATGATGACGTTAGTCTAAGACTTTTGACTTATGCTCAGTAACCGGGAAGAATTTTTTCTGAATTGTTTACGTTATCATATTGGTAGATACCAAACAATCGTACACTCGAAAGGGATTCAAGACATACCGATAAGTAACTGGTTTGTTAGTTTCGGTTAAGAATTTCAGTCTCAGTCTATATCGGCATACTGTAAAATATGGTATGGTATGATGGATTGGTATGTGGTATGGTATGAAAATTCCATACCATACCACATACCAAAAGTATTATTATCCTGTAGTTTCATCTAGGTCTATATAGTCTCTGAAAGTCTAGCAGTCAGATCTTGATATAAGCATTATAATTTCTATACCCATCATTATCAAATAACACTGTCAAATGCATGACAAGACCTCTTGAGAAGTCCAGACATGTTGTTTCAGTAATTTATTTTATCACCAGATGTGATAATTAAAAAGAACAAGGGTAGGCAGTATGTCTGTCAATAAAACCGGATCATCCACATGGATATTTAAGGGCCAATTAAGTACAGATAAACTGTAGGGGTTAAAAAAGGGAATGAATTGTGGGTGTTTGCTACAGAGTCACTATTTTGGGTTGCAGGCATTCACTGATTGTTTTTGACAGTTAATCAGAATATGGCCTATATCATATGAGTTTGAGACCATTACTCAGATATGAGAAAAATCAAATCATCTAGGGTGTACTTATATTTATTTATTTTGTAAATTAAGCCTTTTTCACTGTTCTAATTACCATACATGTAGTTTAAAACCTAGACTGGAATGGTGGAATGGAATGCAAACGATGAGTTAATCTACACTCCACTTGGGAAAGAACTCTTACAGGAAAGATTTTCTCCCTCAGAGGGAGCAAATGCTTTCCGGTAAGACTGCCTTCCCAAATTAGTGGAATGAAGGAGACTGTCCGCACTGCCAGTCCATAGTAGCACATCGTCTGATAGGCTGTTGATTCCACTCCATTCCATTCCATGTTTATAACAATCCCGTTCATGTGTTTGAAGTCAGTCCTTATCCCCTGATAATGGAGTAAATTTATGACCTTCTGGTTTCAAAAACATCTCATTAGGACTGACACATGTACACTGTAACAGAAATTTGAGTGACAGCAGAAGAAAATGGACTCGGGATTTTTTTTTCTCATATGAGCCTTTGAACTGACCTTTTCAAATTAAATAAAGAAAAATTAAGAAAAATAAAATTTATTGAAAATAAAAAAAAAACATAAAAAAGGAAACTGAAAAAGAATGCATTTAAAAAAATAAATAAATAATAGTCTGCATCGCGAGATAAGGGAACCTTTTGTATATGTGCGGTCACAGAAGACTCAAATCCAAAAGTATACTTTGTCTTGTGAAATAGCCCAATTATGGGCTATCTTTATATTGTATATGGGCCATGTTCCATAACAAAGTCCCGGACTTTGGGCATTTCTGAACAGTCTGATCAGAGCTTTTCCTTCCCTGTTTCTGCACATATACTTTGGAAAAGCTTTAAAAACTCCAGTATATATAGTCCTATCAAGTGGCTACACTTGTGACAGTAAGAGTGGCAAAGGGATTATTTTTGCAAGGAGCAAACATGGAGTTCAAAAGAGAAAGTTGCCATTAATATTAGGAAATAATTGAGATGACATACAATAACACGAGAGATATAAATGCATTGTCTCATTTAATTTTTTGCAGCCTGCAACCATCGGCCCGCAGCCCTTAGACTGCCTTTAGACTGATAATAGTATTAATAATTTTTTTCTCGGCACAGCCGAGTTTAACCACCTTTGTTTCATATTTCACAAGATTTCATCTGTCAAAATAACGCGTATGTCAAAATTAGCCAATAATATCAAAGATCAATGAATATCTAATCTTCGGGTTTTTTCTGCTGTTCAACTGTACTGCACTGCGTAAATACTTGTTATTTCAAAATGTTTCTCTTGTTTGTAACTTTACAATGGAAAGATGCAGATATTTAAACCTTCTTTTTTCAGTGTAGATCTACTTTCGATTTCCACTTTCGGTTAAATACACACAACCAAATATTGCATCATTTTGTACACTTGTTTTGGAATCAGGTCAATCTCAAGATTGACCGCGGTCCATTTTGGAATTCCAAATCGGACAACTCAGTCTTGAGATAGGTCATTGTCGCTACCCAGTGTCAAATCACAGCTGCAGGTGCCTAACGCTATAGTTCACTTTAGTCACATTCATGAAAGTAATTGTCAATTCTTCAGCTAGCATGCCTAGATACATATTACAAAATACACTTCCATTTAACTTAATCTGTGCCGATTATATTTTTTCAAAGATTTTTCTTGCAATCACTTATCAGTAAGCTGGTAGGTGCTGAAGTGTACTTGCGTTCGGATGCACACTTTTACATACCCCGAGCATAATCAGAATTTACACATATGTAAATGTACACGCTGGTATTTTTGGCATTTTAGTCTTTTTTGTAATACTTCAATTACTGCATACTCCCAATAAAATCCAAGAAAAATTTGAAGCTATCTCTATTTATCAAACATACTTAATTAATGGGCAATTAGCATGGGTTAGTGGTCTGCAAGGGCATACTGTAAAATATGGTATGGTATGATGGATTGGTATGTGGTATGGTATGAAAATCCTATACCATACCACATACCATACCAAACGGCCATACCAAAAGTATTATTGACCTGTAGTTTAATCTAGATCTGTAATCTCTGAAAGTCAATAGCAGTCTGACCTTCATGACAGCATTATACCCATCATTATCAAATGCATAAAAACTATGTTAGCAAGATCATCTCTATATAAGCATTACTCCCATCATTATCAAATGCTTGACAATAATGTTAACAAGATCACCCAGAGGTGATCTTGTTAACATTCTTGTCATGCATTTGATAATGATGGGTATAATGCCCAAATAATACTTTTGGTATGGCCGTTTGGTATGGTATGTGGTATGGTATGGGATTTTCATACCATACCACATACCAATCCATCATACCATACCATATTTTACAGTATGCCGTCTGCAAGCTGTTAGAACTGTCTGCACTCAATACATCAAATGTATATTGGAGTCCTGTTGCAAGAAAACCTGTCTTCGGGGTTTCCGACAAGGTACACAAACCAAACTGCTTTGCTACAAAGACCAGCCAATGATTTGAAATTTTGTACAGAAACTTAGAGAGATTATACTTTCTACACAAAAACAACAAAGATACCGATCAGAATACGTGGATGCACCGGCTTACATGCGTTTTTTTGCTGGCATATGCAAAAACAGATTTTCTCATGACGCGGCTCATTTGTTCAACTGTTGAGCCATATCATTTAAAAACCAGAGCACCTGAACTCTGCGCTCAGTCGAGGTCTTAGATCACCCTGGTCTTCCGTCCAACTTCTGGTTGCTTTGGTTGAGTTGCTAGGACTTTCATGCTCACATTTGGAGTCTGTTCTGGCTGTGTGGAGAGCATGCCAATCTAAGTCCTCGATAGGCATCCAATTTATTTAACTGATTTTGTCATGCAGTTGTTTAAATGCAACTTACACAACCATTGAGACCAAAATAATACAGTGTTACTGTGTATCAAAGCAGCAGCTGAAAGAGTCAGTTCTATAGTATTTTGAATCTTCCTTTTAAGGACGGGTTAATGATTAATTTGGTATGACCGTTTGGTATGGTATGTGGTATGGTATGGGATTTTCATACCATACCACGTACCAAGTTATCATACAATACCATATTTTACAGTATGCCGTCTATATCGAGCCGTCACAGAGAGAGAGAGAGGGGGGGGGGCGTTATTGGCCGTGGTAGGCAGGTTGCCCTAGCTGGGCATCCAACCGTCCATTGGCACAAGTTGAAATTACTGTTTAAAAAGTCTGTGGCAAATTGGACTATTCGGCTAGGTGATTAGAATAAACTAGACTAAAGACAGTATGTCAATGCTTGTCAGCTGCTGCTTAGCAGTTTGCTCGTCTGATTTGTCGAATTCATGGTTTGGTTGCGTAACCTACCTGATCATGTGTTAGTTAATTGGTGGAATATTCAATTTTGTTGATATATATTTCATGTTGTAGACAGATTATTGACAAACTGTGGCTAGTTGACTCAACTCTTCTCAACTCAACTAAACTTTATTATGAAAATTGTTTCAGGCCACTCACATGTGGCATATGAGAAAAATGTAGCAAAATACAGTAGTAACATGGCGACAGACAGATAGTAAAGATAGATAAGCAATCAACATGTTCAGGTGGATACTTGAAGAATGTGATATGAATGAGCAATCATTTTCAAGGACCACATATAACTGAGTGCGTCATGACTTATATGATTGGGATCGCGTGAAACGGTAACCACACTGAAATAGGGAGAGCTCAGTTCGGGTCACGTTAATGCGCGATAAAGTCAGGGCCCTCCATGTTTGCATGGACAGTCAATCGATTCCAGAAGACATGTGTGGCAAAGCAAAAATCCCAATCGGTCACAAGCAGTTACGCAGACAGATCTGAGCGTACACTGTGGGGTCCGCAATTCACACAAAGGACCAGTTGCCATAAGGGGGTTTTCCTGGTACAATTATTAATGAATAATATTTTGTCAGCAATTAGCCCTATGTAGAGGACGTTCATCCATAAAAAGTCAAACGGAGCTTTGGTTTAATGTACACACAGTCTTAAAAGTGGGTGGGATAACTCCATTTCAGTCGACCCTAATGAAACTAATTGGTAATTTATAATTTTCCCATAATAGATTGACTAAAGCATGTGGCATATATTGGTTGAGCAGTAAACTCACTTTAAGATGCTATAAGGTTTTTGTGTCCACTACATATCTGTGCATATTTGGAATTTTTACATTTTTGTGTATTTGCATCTACCAATTTTGCGGAAAACCACAACGTTTCTCCATCAAGCAATACAATTGCCCTTCCTTTGGTGCAAGTATATGTCAATGACTGGACATTATAGAATTATGAGCATTTTTCTGTAAATGTTCTGAAAAATGAGTTATGTGCCCTTGAATCCAGAAAATTGTATTAAAATCTGAAAAAAACGTCAATTTTGTATGTTACAGATTCGTCATTCAGTCAAGTATCCTTGATAGTCCTATTAGTCGTAAAAACGGCTAAATACAAATATTATGAACAGGATTTACTCGCATTTCCTGATAATTACTAGTTCTCCGCGTTACAACGTATAGCGGAGAACTTATGTCTTAACGGACCGGTTTTATAACAGGTTTGAGCAGTGTGTAGTCATGTGACTGGTGCCATATAAAGGCTTGGGCGGGAAATAGTTTTTCAGTTCTAAGCGAGATTTCTACCCGAACACATCGTTCGACAGTCGAAGTTTTAAATTTTGCAAAAGTTTGTATTATGATAATTTTGTGAGACTTTTGTTATGTAGAGTGAGACAAGACTCTCTAGATCGACGGCACTTATTTGGGTTTTAATGCCTGTAATCCGAAGTAGAGAAGCATTCGTTGGTGACAGAATGGTTTTGTACTTTGGGTTTCGGCATTTTGACAGCTTGTGCAAATGATCTTGCTGGTCTTGAGCATGGATAAACCTACCCCCCCCCCCCTTCCTAAAAGGGAGTAGGGTTGGGTAGCCCGCTCGCAACGATTAACGTTTCATAATAAAGTCTCCTAATTCGCAATACATAATATATGTACGTGATGTATTTTCAAAATGATAAGTATACATGTATTTGGGAATCACGCTAAAAAGCAGTTATGTATTCAGTAGCATATCATGTCATATGAATGACGTTGTGTCCATCATATACTTGTTTCTATGGAACCACTGTCGACGTATAAATCTTGCTATCTGCAAAGAAATCTTGTCTTATTTCTTTATATTAAAGTGCGGCTTAAGACATGTGGGTTGATGTGCATATATAGCTTCATACAAAAGAGCAAAAAGTAGGGAAAGTTTATTTCTTGAAACGTAATAAAATTGCTCCACAAAATATAAATTTCTTTTTTCTGATTTCTCCGTCGAGCGATTCAGTATAAGCAAACATGAGAAATCGATAGTGGAACATGCCTGTACATTGTATTTCTACTATTTTGTTTAAGTTAATGATATCGAAAGTGGATCGATTTATTCGCCAAATCCTTTTCAAAACCAATTAAAGTGAAACTCATTGACGTTTTGTTTGTTTAAATGTAGCTAATACCTGTCATTTACAATGACGAAACTGTAGTGAGAACCTTGCAGCGATACCTGACGATAAAATAGTTTATGAATTTATACGACGGATAGAGCAATGGTACCTTGAATATTCTGACAGAATTGATTGAGAAAACAATGCTAATTCAGATCAGTCCAGAGTCTGCACTGTTTGCCAACCATGATATGAAGCATTTTCTTATGAGATAAATGGACTTCTCTAAGCTCGAAGATGGAAAAGCCCATTATAAACATAGTTAAAGTGTCCGATATTTTACGTCAACTACATTCTTTTAAAAGGTGAACAATCAAACCTACATTTTTTATCTTAAAGCATGTGAGAGCAGAGGGTTCTCAGTTCGACCTCTAAACTCTAAAATTAATAAACATTACTAAATGGTAAAAATACAATGTACAGGCCTCGGAGCACAGTCATTGTGCTGCTTCTGTTTAAATGTATCGCTTGACGGGTTACCGGAAACTAAAACTGTGTTTTGTGGAGCAATTTGTCATTTATTGATACCCTCTCTCGATATTGTTTGCCAGTTATATGCCCTAGTTTATATACATCACCCGACATTTATTACCATTGTGGAACCCTGTAGTTCAGTAGACTTAACGCTGGCCTGCTAATCTAGAGGTTCAAATTGCAAGTCCCGCTGGAGGTAGGAATCTTTTAAATTGCAAACGGGGTTTCACAGCATACAGGCATACATTATCACCTACAAATCGTCCTGATATGACTGAAATACTGTTAAAAAGGGCGTAAAATCGTAAGTCGTCCATCCATCCATCACTGAACGTGACGGTAGAACAACTTTTCATAATGATTTGTGTTAAGAGAGTCTACCACTGATAGGACATTGGAGACTTTAAGTCTGTAACATACAAAACTGAAATTTTTCAGACTTTTAATACAATTTTTTGCATTCAAGGGCACATAACTCAATTGTCAGAGTGTTTACATAAAAATGCTCATAGTTCTATAATGTCCAGTCATTGACAAATATTTGCACTAAAGGAAGGACAATTCTATTTCGTAATGGAGAAACGTTGTGGTTTTCTGCAAAGTTGATAGGTGCAAAATACACTAAAATCTAAAAATTACAAATTAAGTGATAAGTTTTTGCACAGATATGTAGTGGACACAAAAGCCTTATAGCATCTTAAAGTGTGTTTACTGCTCATTCAATGTATGCCACATTCGTTAGTCAATCTATTATTGGAAGATTATAAATTACCAATTGGTTTCATTAGGGTCGACTGGTATGGAGTTACCCCACCCACTTTTAAGACTGTGTGCACATAAAACCAAAGCTCCGTTTGACTTAAGCTTTTTATGAATGAACGTCCCCTACAGAGGGCTAAATGTTCACAAAATATTATTCAATTATAATTGTACCAGGAAAACCCCCTTATGGCAACTGGTCCTTTGATCCCATTTCGATGCTTTAAACAAGAGCTTATTTTAAAGCATAAACAGATATCTCTTTACTGAGTAAACCTTTGATTACAGTGCATTTTCACGCTTCTTAATAAGCCATGATACGACGCGTATTCAGCTATTAAATGGGTCAGTGATGTAACCATCCTCATGACTTTCATGAATTAGCGCACAAGTTGTCATTGCATGACCTAACATTGCCTGAAGATCAGTCCTGTTCGCTTGACTCATTCGACGCTGTGAGCACCCAAAAACGATTTAGAAAATGATACGAGAAGTTAATGCAGTTATCAGTAAAGTGGGGAATAATTGATAGTTGATATTGTGAAAAAGTTGTTTAGTTGATAAACACGGACAAGACAATTCCAGTTGTCGTGAAATACGAACTGTATTGATTGTCGGACATAACTGAAAACATATGCTGTATACAACTGCCTTGGCCTATCAAAGTCAACATTGAACAAATAGTCATATCATTATTGCTTCTGTTCTTTCTTCATTTATAATAAGGAAAAGGAATATATGGATTTAGGATAGAGGAGACCAGCCACATCCCGCACATGCAGTATCTGTCTGAGTCCGGTAGAGGGAAGATGAGAACAAGATCCCACCCCTTTCAGTATCACCGTCCAGTTGCTTATTCTGACGGTTTGAAACATTCCTTCTTCCCCAGGTCAATTGCAGCTTGGAATGGGCTTACAACTGAAGCTGTCTCTGCGGAGACAGTTGAGGAGTTTAAGTCCAAAATAGTGTAAACCTCGGGTTGGGCAGGGATAGAGCATGTAATGCCTATCCCTGAGGACTTCTTGTAAATAGTTTTAACTCTGTGTGGCCTTGTCATAGGTAAATACTATTTTTTTTTTTTATTTTTTTTTGGAAACTTATGCGCCACACCCCGCGCCTGCCATCATGGTCAGTTACTGACCGAGAGCAGTACCGAGAGAAAGAAAGAAAGAAACATGCTGGAAGCACAGCAAGCCCTTGCCTAATTATGATTCCCCTGTTATTTCGGTTCTACCATAGCGCAATGCATATAAAATGTGCATATTGAATGGCTGCTGTGTAGACCCTGATCAGACAGGGTTCTAAGGGGCAGCCTTTTCTCGATTTGCACCGTTTGTCCGGACCTTCTGCCCGAAAACTCAGGCTCTTTACGCTAGATACTTTTTACTGTGTATGCTATTCCTAGACATTACGGTAGACACTGTTAACTGTGTATGCAATGCATTACCGTAGACATTGCCTACTGTGTATGCTATTCCTAGACATAACGGTAAACACTGCTAATTGTGTATGCTATTCCTAGACATTACGGTACACACGCTGTATATGCTATTCCTAGACATAACGGTAGACACTTCTTGCTGTTTATGTTATTCCTAGCCGTTATGGTAGACACTGTTTACTGTGTATGCTTTTCCTAGACAATTACGGTACTCACTGTTAACTGTGTATTCTATTGCTCGACGTTACGGTAGACACTGCTAACTGTGCATGCTATTTCTAGAAAAAATGGTGGACATAGTTAACTGTGTGTGCCATTCCTAGACATTACGGTAGACACAGCTAAATCTGAATGCTATTCCAAGGCATTATGGTGGACACTGTTAATGGTGTATGTTACTCCTTGACATAACGGTAGACACTGTTAACTGTGTATGCTATTTCTAGAGATAACGGTAGACACTGTTAGCTGTGTATGCTATTCCTAGACATAACGGTAGACACTGTAAGCTGTATATGCAATTCCTAGACATTGAGGTAGATACTGTTGACTGTGTATGCAATTCCAAGACAATACGATAAACACTGTTAACTGTGTATGCAATACCTAGACATTGAGGTAGACACTATCAGCTGTGTATGCTATTCCTAGACAGTACGGTAGACTATTTTAAATGTGAATGCTATTTTTAGACATTACAGTAGACACTGTTAAATGTGTATGCTAATCATACACATTACGGTAGACACTGTTAACTGTGTATCATATTCCTAGACAGTAGGGTAGACACTGTAAACTGTATATGATATTTTTAGACATTAGGGTATACACTGTCAAATGTTTTGCTATTCCTAGACATAACTGGACACTGGTAACTGTGTATGCTATTACTGGACAATTCGCAAGACACTGTTAATTGTGTATACTATCATTAGACATTACGGAAGACACCGTTAAATGTGTATTCTATACCTAGACATTGCGTAAGACACTGTTAACAATGTATTATATTTCTAGACATTACGGTAGACACTGATAATTATGTATGCTATTCCTTGACATGACGGTAGACACTGCTTACTATTCCTAGACATTACGGTAGACACTGCTATCTGTGTATGCTATTCCTAGACATTATGGTAGACACTGTTAACTGTGTATGCTATGCATTACTGTGGACATTGCCTACTGTGTATGCTATTCCTATACAATATGATAGACACTGTTCAATGCGTTTGCTATACCTAAGTAGACATTACGTTAGACACTGTTTACTGTGTCTACTATTCCTTGACATTACGTTAGACATTGTTTACTCTGTCTACGATTGCTAGACATTACGGTAGACACCGTAAACTGTGTATGCTATTCCTAGACATAAAGGTAGACATTGTTAAAGGTGAATGCTATTCCTAAACATTACGGTAGATATTGTTAACTGTGTATGCCATTACTAGACACTATGGTTGACACTGTAAACTGTGTATGCTATTTCTACACATAACGGTAGAAACTAAAAACCGTGTATGCTATTCTTAGACATTATGGCAGACACTGCTAATTGTGTATACTATTCCTAGACATAACGGTAGGGACTGATAACTGTGTTTGCTATTCCTTGACATTACGGTAGCCACTGTTAAATGTGTATGCTATTCCTAGATATTACGGTAGACACGGTTAACCGTGTATGCTATCCCTAGACTTTACAATAGACACTGTTTACTGAGTAAGATATACCTAACATTGCGGCAGACACTGTTAACTGTGTATGTTTTTCCTAGATATTACGATTGTCATAGTTAACTCTTTATGCCATTTATAGACATTACGTTAGACACTGTTAACTGTGTATGATATTCCTAAACATTAAGGTAGACTCTGATATCTATTTATTCTATACCTAGACACTACGGTAGACACTGTTAAATATTTATGCTATTCCTATGCATCACGGTAGACACTGTTAACTGAGTATGCTGTTCCTTGACATTACGGTGAACACTGTTTACTGTGTATGCTACATGTAATCCTAGACATTAGGGTAGACAATGATAACTGTGTATGCTATTTCTAAACATAACGATAGACACAGATAACTATGTTTGCTATTCCTTGAAATTACGGTAGACACTGTTAACTGTTTATACTTTTCCTAGACATTCTGGTTGACACTGTTAACTCTGCGCACTATTACTAGACATTGCGTTAGACACTGTTAACTGTGTTCGCTATTCCCAGACATTTAATTAGACACTCTTAAATGTGTATGGTATTCCTAGACATTAGGGTAGACACTGTTGACTGTGTATGCTATTCCAAGACATAACGTTAGACACTGTTAATTATGTATGTTATACCTAGACATTATGATAGACACTTTTAACTGTGTATGGTTATCCTAGACATAACGGTAGACTTGTAAACTGTGTATGCTATTCCTTGACAATATTGTGAACATTGTTAAATGTGTATGCTATTCGTAGACATTACGGTAGACACTGTGAACTGTGTATGATATTCCTAGACAGTAGGATGGACACTGTAAACTGAGTATGATGTTCCTTAGCCTTAGGCTATACATTGTTATCTGTGTATGCTATGCCAAGACATTCAGGTTGACACTGTTAACTGTGTATGCTATTCGTTGACAGTACATTAGACACTTTTAACTGTTAATGCTATTCCTGGACTATACGTTAAACACTCTTAATTGTGTATACTATTCCTAGACATTAAAGTAGACATTGCTAACAGTGTATATTATTCCTAGACATTACTGTCGACACAGTTAACTGTGTATGCTATTACTAGACATAACTGTCGACAGAGTTAACTGTGTATGCTATTCAAATACATTAAGGTTGACACTGTAAACTGTGTATGCTATTTCTAGACACCACGGTAGACACTGTAAAGTGTATTCTATTCCTAGACACTACGTTAGACAATATTAACTGTATATGCAATTCCTAGACATTTCAGTAGCCACTGTTGCTGTTCCTAGACATTTCGGTAGACACTGTTAGCTCTGTATGCTATTCCCAGACATAACAGTAGACACTGTTAACTGTGTGTGCTATTCCTAGACATAACGGTATACACGAATAGCTGTATGCTATTCCTAGACACTACGGTAGACACTGTTAAGTGTGTTTGCTATTCCTAGACATTTCGATAGACACTGTTAACTGTATGCTATGCCTAGACAGCTTCACAGCTAATGCATTTAATCACGAACAATAACTCTGTTTGGTATTAACAACAACAAAAAATAACATACAAACAACAACAAAGAAAATCTGAGTTATTGCCCTCGTGAAGTGACCTGGCAGGGCGGAGCTAGCGTTATGGATCAGTGCATTGTCAAACAGGTAATTCCTATTGTCGCCAACAATCGGAAAAATTTCCGTACGACTTCGTTAATCCTCGCCTTTCTTGTTATAAGTAATAATAGTATTTTAACGAAATTGTTTACAAAGCGTCATGGTGTAGTGCATCTGTAGTCGAATTGCAAAAACACTCAGTGCTACGATCTAGGGTTCAAATCTAGGATGAAAATAAACTTTTTTTTCTCTCATATGTTTTTTCATTTTCAAACTTTATTTTCATTACATATTTATTTGTTTTAATCATTTCATTTTAGGAGAAAAGACATTTCCAGTAATTTCTTTCGCTCGAGATAATTCAAAGGATTAGAGTTCGAGATGTCTGCATTTGTAGACACCCTGAAACTGAAAAGTGAATACCAAATCAGAAATAATTTATTCACTCATCGTTTGCTCGTGCATGCATTTCACTTTTCTCAAGCATAAAATACCATAATCTACTAAATGCCCTCGTACATATTTCTGGGCATAATCAGACAAACAAAACCTCTGAAGGTTTTCCTTTTTAATTATGAGCATAAAGTATATGGAGTAATCAAAACAAACGGAAATTTCTGTCAGGCAAAATAATCATTTGTTACCTGAAAACTTAAAAAGAAAGAATAAAACAAACTTTATGATTTTAGGTATATTCGAACCTTGGACCCGTATAAGATAAAAAAAAAGGTTAGCACGTCTAGCAGAGCTCCAATACACCAACTTGTGAGATATAGGTAACACTTTATAGTCCAGGCAAACTAGCGATTTTTCCCCTAAACCCAAAACAAATTGCAACAAAAGCTTTTTTTTGCATTTTTGTTGAGAACTAGCATTCACATATGACATATCAAAAGTAGGATAAAATCGGATCATGCAAACTATATTTTTTTCTGCAATTTTACAAGCGCCCATTTGCGTCTTAAATATACCAATTATTTGTAATGTTTTATATGACATAACATTATTGCTGTGAGTTTTATTTCTAAAAACCTATTCGGCCTCTGCCAGAATTGAATCTAGAAGCTTAAGATTGAAGTTGGCACATTTTCTTGTTGAATGTAAAGCCATCTAGGTCTAAAAATGGTATAAATTACCCCACCCACTTTATTCTGCTTTAAAATCTGAAGTGAATTTTTGAAGGTCAGTAACTAAACTGCAACGAGAAATATATCATACTGATGACTTTGCTTAGCATAAACATGCTTTAATTTAGAATAATGATCTCTGATGGCATGGGAATAATGATAAAAGTTTAGATCCTTTAAGAGCAAAGAAAATATTCATAAGTAAGAAGTTGGGCCATACCGCGGTTTCGGCTATTCAAGCCTCATCAGTGACCCTTTAAATCTGGCACAAGGAGCCAGAGGAAAAAAACAGTAAATTTGCAGTTTTAACATGGCAGTCATCTCAAAGACTGATATAAGTCGAAAAATACCAAAATATTTCAAATTTGTTTAGAAAATGAATCTATGGGCATGGGAAGCCCGAAACAATGGCACAAAGAGCAGAATAATACATGCATAATAATACAAACAGTGCAACATACTTATGAATAGTCTTTGTAAATCTCCTAGACAGGGTTTATTAACGAGACCACTAAAAATTGCTAAGTACTAAATATGTAAGCTCTGGGCCTCATGGTTTCAGGGAAGATGATTTTTTTAAAGATTTTCCCATTATAAGTCTATGGGAGCTAACGACCCCTGGGGCGTGGCCAATTTGGGCTCCAGGGACATGGTTGGCAGACTTTTTGTACGTGACAACTAAACATTGCTAAATACTAAATACGTAAGCTCTGGGCCTCATGGTATCAGAGAAGAAGATTTTTGAAGGTTCTTTAGCGATATAGCTCTATATAAACAAATGATGACCCCCTGGGGAGGGGCCAGTTTGAACCCCAAGGGCTTGATTGGCAGGAGTTATGTAGGGGACCACTAAACATTGCTACATACACTGTACTAAATAAATATATAAGCTCTGGGCCTCATGGTTTCAGAGAAGATTTTTTAAGTTTTTCCCATTATAAGTCTATAAGAGCCAATGATAGATCCCGGTAGGGGGAGGGGGGCAATTTGGATCCATCCCAAGGGCATGGTTGGCAGGATTTATGTACGTGACCACTAACTATTGCTAACCATTGCTATATACTAAATATGTGAGCTCTGAGCCTCATGGTTTCAGAGAAAAAAATTTGAAGGTTCTCAGCTATATAGCCCTATATTAACAAATGACCCCTGGGGTGGGACCAGCTTGGACCCCATTGGCATGGTTGGCAGGATTTATGCAGGGGACCACTAAACATTGCTACATACTAAATATTAAGCTCTGGGCCTAATGGTTGTAGAGAAGATTTTTTTAAGTTTTTCACTTTATATGACAATGGGAACTAATGTTCCTGGGGCAAAGCCAATTTGGACCCTAGGGGCATGGTTGGCAGAATTTATGCAGGGGACCACTAGACATTGCTACATACTAAATATTAAGCTCTGGACCTAATGGTTTCAGAGAAGATTTTTTTTTAAGTTTTTCACTTTATAAGACAATGGGAACTAATGTGCCTGGGGCAAAGCCAATTTGGACCCTAGGGGCATGGTTGGCAGTATTTATTTACGTGACCACTAACCATTGCTACATACTAAATATGTAAGGTCTGGGCCTCATGGTTTCAGAGAGGAAAATTTTTGAAGGTTCTTTAGCTATAGAGCCCTATATACACAAATGACCCCCTACGATGGGGCAAGTTTGGATACCAGGGGAATGGTTGACAGGGTTTGTGTATATATATATCAGCTCTGGGCCTCATGGTTTCAGAGAAGAAGATTTTTAAAGTCTTTATCATTATAAGTCTGTGGGAGCTAATGACCCTTGTGGGTGGCCAATTTGGACCCTAGGGGCATGGTTACAGGATTCATTTACGTGACCTCTAACCATTGCTACATACTAAACATGTAAGCTCTGGACCTCATGGTTTGAGAGAAGAACATTTTTAAAGGTTCTTTAGCTATATAGCCCTATATAAACCAATGGGCCCCTAAGGTGGGGCCAGTTTGGACCCCATGGGATAGATTGGCAGGAGTGATGTAGGGGACCACTAAACATTGCTACATACTAAATATATAAGCTCTGGGCCTCATGGTTTCAGAGAAGATTATAAGTCTATGGGAGCTTTATGTTGCCATGGCAACCAGAGTTCCAATCTGATCTGCCCTATAACCTTGTGCAGTCAATCCCCCACCCCAACAATCCTACACATAAAATTTGATCAAGATTGGGCAGATGGTTTAGGAGGTATAGTTTTAAGTGTGGAAGACGACGACGGACTACAGACCAAGGCTAAACTATAAGCTCACCTTGACAGGTGAGCTAAAACCTTAAAGAACAAAGAACATCCCATATTTTAACATGAAATTTCCAATTCCATGACCTACACATCAAGGTCATTGAGGGGCAAGGGTGTAAAACGAAGACCATGCATTATCTAGAATATGTGAAAGTATCAACTTAGGCCATCAATGGGTTAAAGAGATGTGGGTGTTTAAATTAACCTATAACACCCAAAAGGCGGACATGGACGCGGGTACAAACGCGGAGGCCGACACCGCGGTGACAACAATAGCTCTTCCTGAAGGTCGTTCAGGCGAGCTAAAAGTGACTTCTTTCCAGAGGAGTTGGCGGGGTGGGAAGGTGGCTGTTGGGCGGGAAGGAGGTATAACTTGTAAATTTTGAACCAGCAAAGTAAACTTTTTGTCATTTGTGAATGCAAATATGTCATGGAAGTCATCACCTAATATCCCAAAGCATGTCCAAGTTATCTGCATATTTATCCCTCTAGGGGATTATCCTTTCAACACATGAAGTATTTAGCCGGGCAACATAGTGCAGTCGGTTGCGCGTCTGACTCAAGAGCCAGAGCCACAGGTCCTGTGTTCGATACCCGGTCCGGCTACTTACTTCCGTTTCTCCTTCCACTGATTCAGGACGGACAGTTGTCAGTTACTGGCGAAAGTATGTGCACTTAGTACTGCTTAACCGCATAGGAGGTCTAAGCCGGCCAAAGAATGGTGTTGTAAGGTTAATTGACCGTCCCGACATGACCATGGCTGTTTACCGTGGACGTGAAGCAACAAAACAACACTCTCAGATGTCCCTTCATTTGATAAATAAGAGTCACATCAAGCTGTTTTCTTCTATTTTTCTGTCACAGTCTTCATTTAAAAACATTGATTCTGTTTACTGTCTTCATTACCATCCATATTGTCCATCTGAATGGAGGTTATGGTAAAAGCAAAATTTGCACTGGTGGGTGGGGTAAACCAATAGTAATATACTATATGATCGACCGGTTATGCATAATCAGCAAATTTAATGGCAGACAAAAGCTAAAACACAGTATATAACTGTTTTATCAACGGCTTCTATGGATTTAACTTGTTTAGAAATGATGTTTAGAAGTGGCTTTCCGACCAAAAGTAGCTGTGCAGTGGTTTAAACGCTTCGAAAACAAGACATATGAAAAAATCAAGTTTCGCATTCTCCGATTTTGTCCTACTTTTAGTATGTTAAAAATGTAGGTCTTAGGAGCTTATTACTGCAAAGAAACCTTTTGTTGCAATTTGTTTTGGGTTCCCCCACAATTTGACTGGACTATTAATATTCATGCATGATTAACGAATACTTACGAATATCTTTCCGATTGGTTACGAAAATGTTGCTTTACTTATGAAATACACTGAACCAAATCGATAGCTCCGCCCTGCCAGGTCACTTCACGTGGGCAATATTTATAATCCATTTTGTATTAAAGTGGATAGGTGAACACCGTCAAAAACTGCCAATAACCGTTCAACTCCTAAATCTACTTTTGCTGACATGGTCACGTCGACAAACCTTATATTCTTTGTTTTCGACCGGCTACCCCCTAACACCGAAGGGCGATGGGCCTCTGCAGCCGGTGTTAAACAAAAATTGCAAAAGCTAAAAAATAATTTAATCAAGATAACCATGTTTGTATGTGTTTACCGGTATTGAAGGAAGGTGGCAACGGCATTATTTAGTGGAATTTGCCAATTTGCTTGCATTTGAGTCGAAACCCCTAACAAACTTTTTAAGATACGCGTGGTAATTTCACAGTTGGTTGAAAGTCACTGAACCTTTGATGAATTGGAAAGAGCAAGCAACTTCTCTCAAAGCATATTTCAAAAGATTACAAATGATAACGGAATGATAACGGAATAACGGAAACCTTCACGTGATTTCTAAAGTTGACCTACTTTTTAAACATTCGTGTAGTTTAAATGTGGAACTGAGTGAAATGAATGAAATGGAATAGAGATTTTCCGCCTTCCACTGGCAATAATTTGATCCAAGAGTCCGAAGTGATACTCTTACAGGAAATAATCCCCCCGTCCTCCCCCCCCCCCCTCGCCCGCACCTCACGCTCCCATGAAGGAGCATTTTTTCCCTGTAAGACTGTGTCCCAAATTAATAGAATAAAGTGGACGGGACTGTCTCTGTCAATCCGTTTCATTACTTAATATCAAATTATTCCGTTTTCAACTTGATATAATACTATTGGCTACGGGGAAGTACGAATTTCGTTTGAAATGCCATGGCTCGGAGAAGAACACAGGACCTGTACACAGTTATGGCATTGCCGTAAAAGTTCTAAAAACTGGGACGCGAAAATAATTTCCGTACTTCTCTATAAAATGGAATTTTTTTTTTTTGTATTTTTTACAATGTAGTAATATTACAACGTTCTAAGACATACGTCATTTGTCTATTCAGTGCATTACACATATTAAAACCTTATCGACATGCACTCCATACCCATGACTAACAGTTTACTTCAAACTGCAATGATGCGACATATCACTTTTGTCCACATACTACAAATTCTGATTCTGGTGAACTTTTCAGCATGATAATATTTGTTACATGGATGGTTGATAAGCAGCTGTAACTTTTGCCTAAGTAGCATCCTTGCGTGATATAGTGGTCAAACTATATTTGATGATTAGCTTGTTAAGAGCTGTCTGTTTTCTCTTGCTGTTAGAGACTAGTTAACAAATAACCATAGCAACTTTACCAGATCCTTGTTTCAAGGGACATTCCAGAGTTTGTACCGTTTAGTAATAGCAATTGGTTTTGAAAGAATTTGTCTTGAGAAGGAAATACCCAAATCTTATACTTAGTCATATGCCTAATGAATTCGCGACGGCAAAGATTAAACATACATGTATTAACGCATATGATCGAATTTATTAAACTGTTTTTCTTATGCTGGAAAATCGGGGCTTTTTATAGAGTTTTTTCTTCAAGATTTTGAATGTTAATATCAGTAATTCCATCGCATGCGATCGACGTTTACAGTATATTTTGACGTCAGTATTCTCCAGTTATTGATACTTAGAACTGTGAAAATATCATTCAAACTGAAGGAATTTCCATAGAATTAATCCTTAAAAGGACACATTTAACTGTCAAACATGGCCCGCCTAACTAGCTGCATAACACAATTTGACACAATGTACGACACATCTATACCGCATACAACGCTTCTCCACGTAGCCAGTCTGTACAGGTTGAACAAGGGTACAATGTACAATATTATCGTGTATGTTTCTCTGGGATATGAAACCTTTTCTCTAAGAGGAACTACTCTTCATAAATAAGCCACCACAAGACAAAACCAACAAAGTGGAATGTGTGCCCAGCGAAGACTCAAAGCAGCCTGGGCATCCTGTCCACATGGAGCTAGCTTAGACCCTTAGCTACCCTTAAGCGCACAAGGAAGGATCTGCTCATACTGGGTGGATGCCCAAGCTAATCTGAGTGTTCGCTGGGCACACATGCCGCTTTGTAGGTTTCGCCGTGTCGCGAGGCTCAATTATGATAAAAGGGAGCGGGGGGTGGGAGGGGGCAAATAATTTTCTGCTAGAGCAAGTTGTCTTGTGGCCGTACCTGTAACCTCTAGGCGCGCTTCTCATGACGCACTGCAAATGTTTGACGCCACACGAAAGGACCTTATGCCATCGGCGAATACTAAAATCAGTCTGAACATCACTTTAGACTGACCAGAGTCTTCTCTTGTTCTTTTAAGATTTCAGGATTCAAAGACTTTACATGCGAGAGGGGAAGATTTCGATCAGACCACACAGATGCGCACGCTGATCGGGGTTTCCCCCTTCGCACATACCGTAAGCTACCTTTTCACAGGACGTCAATCAAATGTTTTATTTTGGATAACTAATGTTCAACATTGTTTTATAATGGTCTGCAGCTTTAAAAACAGGATAAAACTAATTGGAACTTTCAATCTTTGAAATGGCATATCTTGCAAATGGCACACCCATGCGATAAGGCGTTGATTCAAGAATGTGTCCGATCAATTTTCCTGTTTGTTTTTTTTTTTTGTTTTTTTTTCAAATTCGGTTCTCCATACTTTCTCAAATAGCGTGAGAAATTTAGGTATTGGGAAAGATAGGTCTCATTAAGATCAGAGTGCTCTTAAAGGAGGCTACAGTATTTGCATATTTTGGACGAATTACTGCATTGAAAAACCAAACTATTTAAATTGTACGAGAGCTACAAAATTATTTTCCTGTCTCAAAGTTTAGATGTTTTACCGTAAATTGCATTTCCGGAGCGCATAAGTACATGTATATTAAACAAGCTCACGGAACGATCCATCTGGTTTCAGTATACTTTTGAAGATGCCTTATTTTCATACAATAAAATTATGTTATGGAGACTCGTCTAAGCAAGGGGAGTCAAAAGAATATCCTTATGAAATGTTTCTGTGCGCTTAAGGAAAACAGCAGAGTTTACCGAAACAGAAGTTTGTTTAATTGCAGCTCTGCAATGATTGGTATATCCAAAACTGTACATGATAACTGTACATGATAGCAATAACGTTACTTGATACAGTTATCAAGATTCATAAGTACCGGCAACTTCAAGGAAAAGTGCTGTCAGCTGTGGATTAAAGCAATGTGAATTCGAACCTTAACTGTATATTATTTCCCTAAGGGACAGTATTATTGTAATACGCAGATCAAAGCTTTATTTTAGCTATAAAAAAATAGCATTAAGCTATTTGAAACATAACATCGAGACATTGTATAAGATAACCCCAACTATAAGTAACGAAAGTATCTCGCACACACAACGTATTTTTGTTAAAATTCACAAGTTTGAGCATATCAAGGTTACGTTTTATTCTCATCAGCAAGAAACACAAATCGACTCATATTATCCTTGTCTTTGCAGTTGCGATGTTTAAGAAAACTATCATCGAACTGATAAAAAATGATAATAGCAATAAAAACATGCGATACAAAATATTGTAAAGAAACGAACACCTGCTCTTGTAAGCGCTAGTTCTTTGAAATAAGCTTTTTCGAAACAATGATTTCAGTTTTTCAATGCACGAGTGCCGAACACTCTACGGTTCAAAATATTATCGGTCTGAACGTAACACATTATCATAATTGAGCCGCGACACGAGAAAACCAACAACGTGGCATGTGCGCCCAGCGAAGACTCAGCGAAGCCTGGGCATTTGCCCAGCCTGATCAGAGCCTACGTTGTGCGCTTAAAGGGTAGCCAAAGGTCAAAGCTACGTCCATGAAGACAGCGAAGACTCTGATCAGACTGTGTTGATGCCAAGGCTGAATTGAGTCTTCGCTGGGCGCACATGCGACTTTGTCTGTTTTGTCGTGTCGCTGCTCATATCTTTCTGTTGGTGAACAAGTGTAGCATGGTTTAATTTATCAGAACAATATTGCATCAGTAGGAAAGCTGCTGTTAAGACATTCATGAGAATCATATAGCTGGTAGCTTAGTCCATTTATGCTTGGTGAGCTTTTCTGTCCTTATAAACTTGGTGAGTCCATTTGTTGATTCAGGGGTGTCAAGTTTCGTTTATTTTTGTCTAATATATTTTATTTCTTGCAAGTAGTAAAGAGCCTGATCAGACGCCGTGTGTTGCCCACTCTGATCTTGGTCTGCACTGTTTGCCAATGTCCCTTATATAGGACACTAAGCATAAACTTGTACAACTGCTGGAGGGAGAAGGGATGGGTAATGGGTGATTTAGCAATGATTCAGAAATACGACACCATTTCTAGTGACAGGAATTATACATATACACAATCATTTTTGCTGTAATATAAAGTGTCTCAATAAAACCAAGCCTCGATGCAGCTAGTGCTCAGTGCTAGTGCCGTGCTGTGGCTGTAAAATGTCTCTCCATACTTTACAATAATGCAGTTTTATTTACAGATTCTTTGGGATCATTGAGTCCAGTCTTGTAAATTTGAAAGATCGAATACTGTTTAACCGGACCTAGTGGAAATGGGGCATGGGGAGGAGAAGGGCTTGTAGGCTGCCATGCAAACGACATTGTTTTCATAAGAACAGTCGCAATATAGATTTCGTTCCTCCTTGTGATCTTTGATTTCAACGGTACCATTTAAATTTATTTGACGACACTGCAGCTAGTATGTGCCATGTGGTGGCTGTAAGAGGTCCTCCTGTATCGCACTTTTATTTCTTTTGGGACCAATGAGCCCATTCTTGTAACTTGAAAATTGAGTACCGCTTAAGCCGAAGCATGCTGCATTACAAACAGGGAGAGAATAAAAACGAGATTTCTGATCCAATGTTCGGTCTTGAATGTGTTATTCATTTCCAAGGGCAACATAAAAGTGTTTGCTTTATTGAACATTTCTACATTAACAGCAGAAATATTCGATCAGTTTAAGTATCATAATAGACAGTTTGATAAAACTCCAAAATAAAATATACAAAAATATTCAACGTCAATTAGTTAAATATTGATACCCAATCACATCTGGTATTTATTTGTTATTAAAGGTGGACTGTCATCGATATTGGTAGACACCTTCTAAGCTGCGAAAAATGCATGATAGTATATGACAGCTGAACAATAATAACATTTTATCCTTTCCAAAACATGATGGGCATATACCGTTAAAACATCGTCGAATCATTGTCACATTCTGTTAACACGATTCCGGTTGACTTTTTTGCGTCGAAGCTAATAAGACGTTTTTCAGGTTTCTTATCGGTTGAACATATTGCAAGAAATAATTCAGAAAACAGAAAGGCGGCTTTTCTTGCTTTGCCAGCTATAAAATGTTGTTTTGCTTATATGTAATATTTTGTACATGTACTAAGCCCCCTTTTTGTAAAGAAATATTATTTGAAAAGGTACAAATCTGATTGAAGATATCACTTGGCTATACCCATATACATTCTTAAATAAAATTATCATGTCAATGAAAAATATTGCCTAGCATACATCCAAAACGGAAACGATGCAACGACGTTGGAAAGACCATGTTTCAACACTGTTGTTCGCGTGTTTGTGTTGTTGTTGTTGCTGTTGTTTTTTGCCTTTCCTGGGCAAGTGTTTAAATATTCTAAGTCGTCTAGAATAAAAAAGTATCGGGAAACTAACATATACACATCACCAGAACAAATACACATGCTGTGTTCACAATCTAACACTACATTTAAATAGAAATCTATGGAGACTGAAAATCAGGTGATGTCAGTATTCAAAAGCAATACAAACATTCTGTATAATCTCTAAGTCTCCCCAAATGGGAGATGTGTCATCAGATGTCACAATTTCACTGACATAAAAAACGTATCTCTCGTTTAGACAAAACAAACTAGAAACATGGTAACTTATAGGGCCCCGCCTTTATGAAACTGGTCACGACATATAAGTCATATGTGCCCAACCTGAAATAACAATACCAGCTTTCTATTATCATGTTGTTCCTTCATATTCAATATGTTGTTTGCAATTAAGCCTCTGGTAGTGTCATTAAGATATGGGCAAAATACAGCAGCAAACTGATGTTACCATTCTTGCACTCTGCACACCTTCAGATCATCTAATGATGCTTTATATTTGTACCAAGTTTTATAAAAAATATCTTCAAAGGCTTTGAAGTTGTAGAGCGGACAAGATCTTCATACCTAAAATAACAAAGGGTTATAATTCTGTTTAAAATGAAGGTGTAGTTATGGTTCTTTTTCTTTGCACATTGTCTGATAATGTTTATATTTGTAACAAGTTTTGTGAAAATAGCTTCAACAGTTTTCAAGTTAGAGAGGAACACGTTTTCTAGACTGTAAACTACAAAGGAGAATAATTCTGTTGAAAATGTAGATGAAGTTACAGTTCTAATACTCTGCTCATTTGCTGATGATGCTTTATATTATGTACAAGTATTATGAAAATATCTTTGATGGTTTTAAAGCTATAAAGCGGACATGATTTCTATATTTAAAATTACAAAGGGGCATAATCTAGTAACAAATGTAGGCAGAGTTAGGGTTCTTGTTCTCTGCACATCGTCTGATGATGTTTTACATTTGTACAAAGTCTCGTGAAAATATCTCTGACGGTTTCAGAGGTATTGAGCGGACACGAAATTATGACGGACGGACGCACAGACAGACGGACGGACAAGGTAATTAGTATAGGGCCTCTGCACACTCCGTCTGGCGGGGCCCTAATGAGTGATTCTGTCATTCACCCAAAGTACCTAATAACTTTGTTAATAAAGTTGTAGACACAACAGTTTGAGTTCCAGACTTGTCCGTTTAAGACCACGCGATTAGAAAGCGGACCTGGATCCAGTTGTTCAAAAGTAAAGATGTCGTTAGTTAACGAGACGTTAAAATATTAAATATATTTGCGGATAAGGCAGCAAAAGGAGAGGGATGGGCTCCGCCTTTCATCTGCTGTGTCCAAGATATAGTGGTTCTGTAACCCCCACTGCTCCTACGGCTATAAGGCTATGGGAAACCTTTACCTTTTTCAAAATATAAAACGTTAATATCTCAAATACGACGATAATATTGTGATAAAAGTGAGAAGCTTTTGCAGTCTCACACATTTTCACCAAAGTATCAATGTTTTTTGCTATAGAGTAGCAAAACACTTAACGAGTTGACCTCTTAACGAGCTCGTTAAGGTACTGATGTTTTGAAAAACTGGGCTCAGCTCTCTACGTTTGAATGTTACAAAGCATATCCCGATAGGTCACATGTGCTTGCTCAGATTTAAAAAGAAGCATCCATCGCAGAATTGATGGTAATTATCTCGGCATAATTTGTCAGCACTGGAGTTCTCTACATATTGGTACTCTTGAATCAATAAGTCATCCTCTCTTACCCAGAGTCGACCAAAAATCATTGACCCTGATGTAAACGTGGAATATGCTTCCTTGGTCATTCTGCTTTTCTTAAATATTCGTAACAACGTCCTATTTTCTGATGACCATCATACTGCTTAGAGCTGCTCGAGAATACGCTAAAAATAAAATTGATAATCAAGGTCTATGAAAATAGTACTAATGACCGAAACTTGACTAAGTTCAAAACTGGTAAAGATAATATAAATCAATTTCAGGATAATATCCATATCACATGCAAATGATCCTACCATGCCAAACCCTCCTGTATAATTTAAACACGACTGGCATAAAACTCTGTGAGGAGTCGCAGACAACGTACAAATTGGCTATGCACTTTGATAATAGTTGAGAATATCTGACACATGACTAAGTTCAAAATTAAAAAAAAAGTAACAAAAACATCACCTGAGAAGTAAAAAGACGGGCAATGATCAGGAATTAATACTATCAAATCCCATATACCGCTCTCAAAACCAAAAGGGAAAGAAGCACACACAAAAAAAAAATGATAAAAAGTCACGAAAGACCCACACTGTAAATCGAATGAGCAGCTCTTTCCCAAACAGGTGGTAGTCATTAAGCTGCCCTATTTTTCCCCTATTTCTTACAAAACTCGACAAGATGCAAAATGGGAGGTATACAGGTGGCCACAATGCTAGAGACCACAGACAAACAGACGCAGGAACAACATTGAAGAGCCACAGCAGAAGTACCACCTTGGAACGTTGAGTAATAAATTACTGGGGCGGGGAGGGGGTGGAAGGGCTTAAACTAGTTAATAGATCCGAACCTTGCCTTCTGCTTCTATGGTGGTTCGTAAAATTTACCTATCAATGACTCATCACCGGAAACAAAACAACACGGAAAGACCGATGAGGACTCGACAGAAACAACTTATTGCGACTCCCGGAGATCCCTTGGGTGTCTGACCACACCACTGAAATACCGGAGCGCAAGAAAAACCCACCATTTAAACCCTGAATAATCAAGCAACAGACAGGGCAAGCTCCGGCCCCGACCGGCCAACATGAATAGTTATATGTAGGGTCCATCAGTGAGTCTGACCCCCGACCAACCGGCGTGTAATTAAAGAGGGCAGCAAAATTATTAACCATGATTTGGTCAGCCACTGAACATGGAGACTGCAGCATTACATTTATGTTACACGTATCTCTAATACGTTTGTAATATTTGATAATTTTTCTAAGTTGATTAGTAAAATCTGATACACTTCTAATATTTTTATTTTTATCTTTTTTATTTTTATTTATTTATTTTATTTATTTATCTTTTTTTTTTTTTTTTTGATATCATAGACTAAGGCACCATAAAATTCTGGTGCCGATAGGTGCTGTTACTAAAGACATTTTAATCAGACCTTGAATTTTGAAACCAATTCATAACCTCGGCGACAGAATTTTGAAGAGCTTTTCGAAGTTTATAATACCGGTATGGCACAATACCAATCGCCCTACTGGAGAAGTTTTGGCAGTTATTACGGACATTGAAGTCAGTCACATGACTAGACACTCTAGCAAACTGAATAAGCTGAGAAATGTACACCCCCTAAGAGGTAGAACGGGGAAGTTACCATCCAAAAATGGGAAATTTACTGTATCAAAGTTACCGCGTTTATCATAAATTTTTAAATGAAACAAATCCGTTTAAAATGTAAATGTAAATAGAAAATGGGGCTTCGCTATCGGTTGCATTAGCTTTGTTTAACTGGATGAATGCGATACACCATGCCTTCAAAGTAAGGATTGTCAATATTTAAAAGATCGTCTAGATATCTAGATGTAGAGTTGCTTCATAATTTCAGCTTGCTTATCATTAGAAGCAGGAAAAATAAAATCTCTTTCATAGCTGAAAAAAAAAATCTTAGATTCGACAAACAACCCATGTAAATTTTCAGACCATGTTAAAACTTCAAACTGATTGATATAAAGTCTTTAACGACTTGCGTAGAAAAGATACCCACTGTCTATTTACTTTGATAGTATTCGAGCCTGAAAAATCACAGATGTCAAAACACTAGATTTGTCGATGATTAGTGATTAAAATATGTATCTATATTTGCCATTAGTGGTCTAGGACCTCAAGCAAAATTCCAAAAGATCGTTCAAAATCTTGAACGTTGGATGCAAGGGGACATGATATGGGCCTTTTGTCCAGTCTTAGGGTTCATCATTATTTTAGACTAGGATTAAAAATTATGCTCATACGTGAGTAAATACGATATTTAATATAATTATGCTTTGTATGTACATGTAACTGTGAAATGGAATATTTATTGTAATTGTTGTAGCATATAGGTTGTGTAACTCTGTATCAGGTGTAGAAAGAACCAGTTCATAACATTTTAATACTGTTTTATATGGAAAGCCAGAGTGGACCCTCGATTGTTATTATTATTTTGCGTATGTACGCTGCACAAATTATAATAATGTTAAGAATTCTAATAATAATCGACAGGGGTCCCATGCGGCTAAATGAGGGTCATTTATTTTTTTCTGGGCTTAGAAGTTAAGAAAAACAGAAGTCATGTATAGTTTCTAAGCCTAGAAGTTCTATTATAGAGTTAGTCTAACTAGTAGTTAATGAGTCCCATTGAATTCAGAAATCGACGTTACGAGTTGTTACGTCAATATTGACCCAGTTAATGTTATGGTTCCCCTCTTTATTTAAATGTAAGTAGACCTGGAACCAAGTTTTATGCTGGCCGGTTTACATCGCGGAATGATTATGTACAAAGTAGTTAGGTATTTTGTCAACGTATATAAGAAGTTATAGACCTGAGTATCTCCATGTAATACATAAATTTATATAAAAGACGATAACAGATATTTCTAGACTAATATGCACAGTGGAAGGAAAGTCAACGACGATTATTTGAGCGTATGTGTATTCCGATTATTGGAAGAGTACTTCGGTCGAGGTCGACCACCTAGCTGATAAAGTATCTCCGTATTTTCCTAGTGAGCATCGTTACGAGATTTGAACAACAACGTTATCTCCATATTCAATCGAACACTAAATTATTAATGATCAAAAATAATAATTCAGTCCATGAAAGATGAATTTAATTGTTGAATTTTGAGCTCGCATAACAAAATTGAAGCCGTGACCTAGATATTCGAGACATCACCGTATCAAAACGAAAGAACGAAGCTGAATACAAAATCCACTGACAATATCCAATACATAAGACTGTACACTCGTGATTCTCACTGGCGTTAACGATAATGTTTAGTTCGTGAATTTATTGAAATTCAAAAGATTTCTCAGCCTAAAAAAAACGAAACCCAAGGATTTATCAATGTAAGCGGAAGTAAATGTCACCAATACTGCGGTTTGAGCTAAGTCCTCGAGGATAATCCTTAGAAAAGTATACCTAATATTGTATTCATATTTACAGGCATAGTTACTATATTGTACCGTTTGAAACAAGAGTAAAAGCTCTTTCAGTATGAAACTATAAGTTGCAATCCACCCACACTTGGTTCAAAACTTCATTATTTACAGAACGGGGTACAATAGTAAATATTATATAAAGGTCTCATCTGGCCAAACTAGCTACACTTTTGACTCATCCTGATGTTGAAAAAGTTGTTTTGAGGTATATTGGTGAGTTCCGAGACGGACTCACTTAACACAGGCATTACACCTATGAACACCGGTCTGATTCCTACGTGCTTAGAGATGCATCCTGCACTACCCAGAAACTTATCGATGAATACCGGTCTGCTCAGACACACTCACCGCACTACCTAGAAACATGTCAATGAACATCGGTCTGATTCCTTATCTTACCTGCTTTGACACACTCACTGCATTAACTAGAACTATTTGGATGAACACTTGTCTGAAACCTATCTTCTCAGACAAACTGACCCCAGTACTTAGAAACATACTGATGAACACCGGTCTAATAACCTCACCATCCTACCTTAAAACATGTTGATGAACATCGGTCTGTTTCCTACCTGCTTAGACAAATTCACCGCATTACCTAGAAACATGTCGATGAACACCAGTCATCGACATGTTCCTAGGTAGTGCAGTGAATTGTCTAAAGAGGGTAAAATCAGACTGGTGTTCATTGACATGTTTCTACTTAACGCGGTGATTATGTATAAGCAGGTAGGAATCAGACCGGTGTTCATCGACATGTTTCTAGGTAGTGTGATGATTGTGTCTGAGCATGTCAGTATCAGACAATTGTTCTTCGAAATGTTTCTAGGTAGTGCAGTGAGTGTATCTGAGCAAGTACATATCAGACATATATTAACTGACAGATTCCTACCTGCTTTGACAAACTAAGCGCACTACCTAGAAACATGTTGATGAACACCAGTCGTCGACATGTTTCTAAGAAGTGCAGTCAATTGTCTAAAGAGGGTAAAATAAAACTGGTATTCATGGACATGTTTCTTGGTAGTGAAGTGATCATGTCTAAGCAAGTAGGAATCAAACCATTCTTCTTCGACATGTTTTAAGATAGCGGAGTGATTGTGTTGGAGCAGGTCAGTATCAAACAAGTGTTCTTCAAAATGTTTCAAGGAAGTGCGGTGGGTGTATCTGAGCAAGTACGTATCAGACATATATTAATTGACTGATTCCTACCTGCTTTGACAAACTCAGCGTACTACCTAGGAACATGTTGATGAACACCAGTCATTGACATGTTTCTAAGTAGTGCAGTGAATGGTCTAAAGAGGTTAAATTCAGGCCGGTGTACATCAAAATTTTTCTTGGTAGTGAAGTGATCATGTCTAACCAAGTAGGACTCAGACCGGTGTTCATCAACATGTTTCTAGGTAGTGGGGTGATTGTGTTTGAGCAGGCTTCTATCAGACAAGTGTTCTTCAAAATGTTTCTAGGCAGTGCGGCTAGCAGTGCGGTTAGTGTATCTGAGCAAGTACGTATAATCGACATATATTAATTATTAATTGACATGTTTAGTTATTTGACGGTATAGTTATTTGACTGGTTTTCATCGACGTGTTTCCAGGTGGTGAGATAAATGTGTCTGAGTGGGTACGTATTAGACAAATGTTCAACCAAATGGTTCTAGGTAGTGCAGTGAATGTATTTAAGCCGGTAGATATCAGACTGATGTTCGTACTTGATCCAGCGGTGAAATCTGTAAGCCCCGTAGGCTTTTCTTCACATGACATGTTTCTAGATACCATAAATCGAAAAAGTGATATCACAAAATATGTTCGATTGAGTGATATCACAAAATCCAATTAGTGATACCACAAAATAGAATAAGTGAAAATTGATTTTGTGATGACACGAGATCTCAGCTACTTTGTGATATCACTGATTCGATTTTGTATATCACTTAATCGATTTTATGATGTCCTTATATCTTATCGAGTTTGTGATCAGTAATTCGTTCCTAACTAGTGATATCAAGAAATCGATATTACAAAATCGACTTTGTGATTTCACTAAATCGGTTTAGTAAACATAACATAACACATCCTTTATAACACTCAGGTCAGTCAGTGATAGTACATAATAGTTAGTGAAATCAGATAATAAGATGTGATATCACATACTTGAAATAGTGGAATCACAAAATCAGCATTGTGATATCACGAATTCGATTTTGTTGAACGAATTAGTGATATCACAAACTCGGATTACTGATATCGCTTAATCAAATAAGTGATACCACACAAAAATCGAATTTGTGATATCGAAAATTATATCCACTTTACTTTTTGATGTATCCAAATCTGTTTAGTCATATCTATGGCAAGCCATTTTACTAATTATAATGCATAGTAGATATCTTATATAGTATATTAGATATCTAATATGCCAATTAAGAAATCTAATAGAACACATAAGATATCTTATATAACATATAAGAAATCTTATATCCTCTATAAGATATCTGATACAGGATATATCTTATATAGAAAATAATATATCTTATTTAGGATATGAGTTATCTTATTTCATTTTTCATATAAGATATCTTATATAATTTATCAGATTTCTTATATAATATATTAGATATCTTATATACCTATACTAGATATCTATAATAGTGTATAAGATATTTTACATGATATCTTATATACCTATACAAGATATAGAAGGTCCCTTTGCACGCGACAATGATCAGCATATTCACATAGTTCATTGTTTTTTCTAGTGAAATTATTTTATTCAGATTTTTATTTACTAAGGCCCGATTTCACGTCAAACTTAGTACATGGATTAGCATTCGGAACACCAAAATTTTACATTGCGCCTTACGGTAAAATAGACCACGGACTAGTTAATACGAGTTATAACTGTGACGTGAAATCGGGCCTAAACCAATTGTTATTTGTATTGCAACTAACATAAATCTCATTTAACCTAATTTATCACTCAGTTTGTACTACGAATTTCGGAATTCAAAATTCGAAATCCGTTCTAATCCCATAGCTTGTACTCATATCTTATTTGTACATGTATGTATATATGAATGTCATTTGAAAAGCGAAATAAATATGTTTAAACCAAAATTCGAAATTCAGAATTGTGAAATAAGACAGGTAATCTGGTAATTGGGCTATCGTAGGACATCGATACTTTTCGATTTTTATTGCCTTCCTTTAATTCAAAATAAAAATGCTGTGTTAGGTCTATATCAACTTTTTAGCTGCACTAATGTCTTTCTACAGATCTTTTAGTCTACATTTAAACGCGGTCAATATTGTTCTTATTTACATGACCATGCATCATTCTTTAATAGTATAATAGAGAAAATAGAGAAAATGAACAAACGGTTACTCAGTTTTATTTATTATTCTTTTTCCTTAAAATGCAAGTCTTAAGTCAAAAATAGTGTTAGCCTAGTATTCTGCACTAGCTTACAAATCTTCTGATCAAAGATACGTTAGTGTGGTCATTTTTAACAAAATTAATACATCCAAAAACTAAATTTTTTGCGTGGCTATATCGAAGTAAGGAAATTTGTTGGGGTCGAAAACAACACGGAAGAAGCCTCATCAGTCTGCAATGAGATTCAAGTTTCATTTCAACAATCATTGCGACATTTACTTCTAATCTGCATAAAATGAGAAGTAAAATCAAACGTCCAATATAACATGACATTTCATGTTATAGTTTTTCTTGTTATTATTATAATTATTATTGTCTTATTATTATTATTATTATACGCCCACCATACTATAATTATTATATTATTATTATTATTATTATTATTATTATTATTATACGCCGATCTTACTATAATATTGTTCCAAACATCAAGCTACGAAAATAAAAATCTATGCAAACTTCTATATGGAAAGCCAGAGGGGACCCCCGATTATTATTATTATTTTGCATATGTACGCTACACAAATTATAATAATGCTTAGAATTTTAATAATTATCGACAGGGGTCCCGTACGGCTAAATGTCAGCATATTATTATTATTATTTTACGCCCGCCATATTATTATTATATTGTCCCAAAGATAATAATGTTTCAGTGAAAAAATAATCTGCGGTAAAATAATAATGTAGAACCACGTGCTCAAGAATGATTATTTATAATTTCTTAATAATAATAATCATTCGCGAGCACGTGGTTCAACATTATTATTTTGCCGGAGATTATTTTGTCATTGAAACATTATTATTGTAGCAGTGCCCGGATATAATCGATTATTATTTTTGTCGCTGCTTATTATTATTTTTAATTTTAGAGCGTGTACTGGCAATATTATTGTAGAGTAGTGTGATTTCCCTCCCTTATAGTTTTTAACATACAGACTACAGACCCCGCTTTACTTTAGCTGCATCTTAAACATACATAAATGGATACACCTGCAGTGATAGATGCCTTGCGACTGAATGTCCTTTTAGCCGTATTTCTTTTTTTTTTCTTTCGGGAGGGTGGGGAGGGCGTTGATAATGAAAGGCAATGGAACCCTGTTTACGGTTGGAAAGATTTCCGTCTCCGGGGGGTCTCAAACCCAGCGCTCAACCTATTGAGCAACCGGGGCTCTACATCCCTGGGGAAGAATCTCAGCCACTCCAATCTCTAAGCCCCCAAAAACCATGGCTAACTAATAATGAAAAAATGAATCTGGGCAAACTTCCGACATGAAAAAAATGCCCTGGAGCAGATCCACCGAAGTTTTTGAAATGGTCATACTGCCCAAGGTTTCAAGAGTTGTTTCCCTTCGGAAGAAGGTAAAATGCACTCGCTAGAGCAAACTCCCTCTCTCAGAAGGAGATTCCCCAAATGAAGGATAACAACACAAACCCCGCCCCTAAAGAAGGA
Source organism: Ctena decussata (assembly GCA_963989385.1). Taxonomy (NCBI): domain Eukaryota; kingdom Metazoa; phylum Mollusca; class Bivalvia; order Lucinida; family Lucinidae; genus Ctena; species Ctena decussata. The sequence goes on from OZ022513.1 coordinate 36,562,796, forward strand.
AATACTATATTCCTGCAAATAACCTCTCAAATACATTATCAGTGGGACTGGAAAGTGTGCTCTGCGCGCCAGGCGTTCATTCAGGAACAGGAGCGGCGGTAGTAGAGTGGATTACGCGCTGGATTTCCAATCCATGATGCAGGTTCGATCCCCATATGGCCGGCTTCTCCGACTTTCCGAAAGATACTTAAACCGAAGTCCCATCTCCATATGACCTATATGCTGGCGGATTGTTTAACTCTAGCTCACTTATTCACCGATGGATGGATGGATGGATGGATGGATAGATCATAGGGTGAAAATATCTTTCACTTAATTTCCCCACAGTCCAATTTATACTTCTCAAATCAAAGGCCTACGTTCTTTACTCTAACCCTACTGTCAAGGTCCCCGATTTTTTAGTATCCTATCACTCATGGAAATTTAGGAGTGGCAGTAGTATAGTGGATAACACGCTGGCCAACCAATCTAGGGGTCGTAGGATCGTTCCCCGGCTTCTCCGGTCCTCTAAATGAGTCCCGTCTACGTATAACCTAGTTGTTGCTGGGATGTTTCAACCCGAGTTCAGTCATCAGTCGCGGGACTTATGGATTTTCGTCACGCACATTTGTGATGGTTGGCCATGCGATTCAAATGAACTGACAGGATGTCTTACCATAAGGTACTTACTTAAATTCTTAACACAAGATGTCACCACACGTCCGAAGGACGAAGCGAGATGGAAAGCCATAATATTAGTTTCTTTTGGTGTGATGGCTGACCATGACAAAGGCAAAAACCCAAATACCTTGGTTCAAAACCTTGAGTAACTCGTATAACTAGCATCCGTTTATAAAATTGATGATGGATGGATGACTTGCGACTTTACGTCCGTTTCAACAGTGTTTCAGTCATATCAGGACGATGGGAGGATGATAATCAAGGGCTGTGTGCAATGGAACACCATTTACGGTTGAAAAGATTTCCGCCTCTAGCGGGACTCGAATCTGGGACCGCCATATCAGTAGGTCAGCGCTTAAATAGTCTTGTTTAACTGAGAAGAGCTACGGGCTTAACAAATATCAATATTAAACGTATATAGCGGACGGTCACGCTGAGCATTGCTAGCGGGTTACATTGACGTTTATTAGCGGGTAGCTGAATGGAAAAATGTTCGGGTTATGGCAGTCCATCACAAATGTGCGTGATGGAAGACCGGTAAGACCTCAGATTGCTCATGTTAAGCACATAATAAGAAAAAGTTCTGATCAAAATACAAAATACAAGCTCTTTATTACGAATTTTTGGCCCTCATAGGTGCACACATAGTGATACAGAATGAGCAACCAAACAAATCTCAAGGACAGAATTCCAAATGACAGAATGTCTGCAAAATCAGATCTGTTCTGTACAGTTCAGTTCAATTCTCCTAACTAAACTGAACTGAACAGAACAGATCTGATTTTGTTCTTGCCGTTCCTCAAGTAAATAAATCTGTAAGTTTCATGAGCGAATGGCAGTATAAGTAGTAAAGAAGTATATCACACCTTCAGTAAAACATATTCTGATGCATATTACTTAGATATCCAAAAAGATAGAAAGTATTGATTGAAATAGTCTACGTGTCATACAAAAACTACTTTTACGATGTCGGTCAAACAAAATAAATGATAAAACCGATTACAAACTATAAAAAAAAGTTCATTATCTCCCTTGTATTTGCTAGAGCTCCATTTAGTCCTCGTCTGCTCACCTGATGGTTTACTTTTACAATGAGTTTGCTCACCTGGGAATTTAATGTAAAACTAAGATTAAGGTGTGAATTTTCCCCATAATCAAAAAGTTATACGGATCACTGATTTTTGCTTTGCATTTATGTCTTTGACGTGTAACTTGCATGACAAATGAATTTTCAAGTGTTTATGTTAGTACGTTAAACATACGTTGACGTCATTGTTGAGATTAATTGTAAATTATCCTCAAACGGATAGTTAAAATAATGATTAATTGTATACATTTTACACCGTTTAGGCTTACATTACTTACATAACAGACAACACTGTATAGTTTTGACTTTATGTATGTGACCTTGACCGCATTTCAATGTTATTGTACACTATCTAATCCTTTAAGATCACAGTGCTGCTTTTGACAATTCTTCTTTTTTGGCTTACTGAGTATCGTCCCCCCTCCCGCCCCCCCCCCCCCCCCACCCCCTTGACCCAGCTTCCCACTCATATATATTGCGAACCTGCCATGCATAAGTCTGCTGCATAAAGGAAATCCTGGGTCTCGAGGGGGAAAGTACTTGTATCTTAATTATAGTGAAGCGTTCCCTTTTGGCTGTTTTGACCGGAAGTGTAACTATGGCTTTGCAAGTTTAAATGCCAATCAGGCGTAACAAGAAGAAAATCATTGCTTTGTATTGTGATATGCATGTATTTAGCATGCATTAATGACAAAAGCTTATGGAATGAATGACCGATTTCAATATTTTTATTACCTCAAAAAATGAGGTAATTAGGGTAGGAAAGGTCGGCTTGGATTATCTCCCCATGTCTTTGGGTCTGAATCACAAATGATCTGATTTCACACAGTTTACATATTTGTGGAAGCATTGCCGCTAAGAAAAAATATGCACACTTTATACCTTTGAAAATTCGAATCTGTCGTGCCGGTCAAATGGGGAAAATCCTCGACTTAAGCATAAAAGTCCTTTACTCTCCTGTCCTTTAATCGATTTAAAGTCACATTTTGAGGCATAACTAACGAACCAATAAATGGAATTTCATTGAACTTCGGTAACAATATGTACCATCATAACATGGTGACGAGTGTCAAGTTTTGTCAGAATCGCATCATTAATGCAAGAGTTATTGCCCTTGTATTGATTTAAAACCTGCAAATGAAATTTAATGAAACTGAAGAAAATAATGTATTGCAATATTAGGTTGATACACTCACAGATTTGCCAGAATAGCGTCACTAATGCATGAGTTATTGCCCATGTATTATATAAAAATCCACAAGTTTAGTCGTCACTAAATTGACAGTCACTAAGGTTAAGGAAATCTAAACCTTAAACAAATCAGAGCCACTTCGTTTTGTGGGAGTGGGTAGGAGTGGGGGGGAGGGGGGGGGGAAGGGAGGGATAAAAAATTACCGAGTTCTCTTATTCCAGTTCAGGGCACACTGAGGGCGGATTTCATGGCCTATTGGATTGAAGAAAGTGGTCGGCCATGAGTCGCCGGTGGGAGTCTAACCCACAACTCCCTACTAGAAAGGTGAACGCATGGCGCTCCGCTTTACAAAGAACACCTTCCATTCCCCTAAAGAGAACACTCAGGACACTGTAAAGAGAAGTGTTTGTATGTGGTATTTGCTTCCCTGTTCTGAACCTGAGATGAGTTTGCTCCAGTGGGAGCAGATTCTTTCCTACTCACAAAAGGAGGCAACTCTTGTGACTTCCTGTTTGGTTCCCTGGGCTGTAACGCTTTCGCAAGGGGTCTGCTTTCGAGCAAATTCTTTCATTAAGGAGTTGGCTCCGGTTTAGGTGCCCAGAGATTGGGGCGGCTGAGTCACTTCCCAGTCACCTTATCATTTATATACTTTAACATGTATGCTTGGTAAGCGAGCAGAAGTCAGGATCTGGAAATTGTATGTACCTAACATTTCGTTGGTGACAGTTGGCGTGTTTAAGTGGTAGTTCAGTAGTCAGCGCGAACCCGGGTAGTAGTGTTAAAAATTCGGCATCTGGACACACTTCATTAAACTTGCAGAGATGACATTAGAAAAAAGTGTGCCGTCTTTTGGATCTAGACTTTAAACCGGACCCTCTTCAGGGTGAGGCATCCCCTGTGCAGTTGAAAGATACCTTTCGTATACACATTGCTACGAGGAGGTTCATTCTGCAAAACTGGAGTGTACATCGTACATCTGCTCATAATCCTCGAGACAGTATACATAGAACGAGAACTTAAAGACATGGTATGTGGGTGTACCTCCATAAATTGTCTTCCCCGGTCGACAGGACCCTTCCTGCGGTCGGTCATTCTGGGTTGGGTTGAGATCGCCAGTTTCTAAGGAAAGAGACTTTTCTTTTCATTTAGCCCCGATTTGGGACGAGAGCGCACTAATGTTGTGTAACCTGTTAGTAGTAGATTTCAATTCTCGTATCGACGTGATCCCTGTTCTTTAAATACTTTATATTTAAAAAGTGATTTGATTAAATTTTTTTAGGTAGACTATTTTCAATAGAAATTCATAAAGTTTATTACTAAATAAATGTACCAAACTAAACATTAAGACTTCTGGATCCAGAAAAATTCTGTATATGAAATTTATACTTAGCTTGATACATTTATATAAACACAGTCTTAATAACGGACAGACGGACAGAATGTCAACAGCAGTTTCCACATACATGTATCAAATTACAAGGGAGACAACTCGGACTACTCCAAAAAATAATAATGTTCTGGTTCTGAAAAATAATAATCTATATAGCATCCGGCCACTCCAAAAATAATAATCCGCTGCTTCTAATTTTAGAAACACCACATTATTATTATATTTGGGGTGCCCGGATGTTAATGATTATTATTTTTGGAAACAGAACATTATTATATTTGGAGTGCCCGGATGTTATAGATTATTATTGTAAAATATAATCTGCGGCAAAATAATAATCAGCAACCACGTGTTTGTGAATGATCATGATATTGACAATATGATGATAATTATTCCTACCGACGATTTTTATTTTCGGAGGATAATCTTTAGCCCGTAGTGAACCTAACTATAGAGTGGTGGGTGTATAAAAATAATAATAATAATAATAATAATAATAATAATAATAATAATTGAGTCTAAAGAATAATCTCAAATTTTGCCGTATGGGACCCCGGAGATTATTATTAAAATTCTAAACATTATTATAATTTGTGTAGCGTACATACGCAAAATAATAATAATAATCTGGGGTCCACTCTGGCTTTCCATACTTCTAGGTAAAGATTATTATATTATCAAAAAATTATAATCATTCGCGAGCACATGGTTCAACATTATTATTTTGCCGCAGATTATTTTGAGACGGAAACATTATTATTGTAGCAGTGCCCTATGGAAAGCCAGAGGGGACCCCCGATTATTATTATTATTTTGCATATGTACGCTACACAAATTATAATAATGCTTAGAATTTTAATAATAATCGACAGGGGTCCCGTACGGCTAAATGTCAGCATATTATTATCATTATTATTATTATTATTATTTTACGCCCGCCATATTATTTTATATTGTTCCAAAGATAATAATGTTTTAGTGAAAAAAATAATAATGTAGAACCACGTGCTCGAGAATGATTATTTAATTTCTTAATAATAATAATCATTCGCGAGCACGTGGTTCAACATTATTATTTTGCCGGAGATTATTTTGTCACTGAAACATTATTATTGTAGCAGTGCCCGGATATTATCGATTATTATTTTTGTTGCTGATTATTATTATTTTTAATTTTAGAGCGTGTATTGGCAATATTATTGTAGAGTAGTACGATTTCCCTCCCTTATGATTTTTAACATACAGACTACAGACCCAGCTTTAGCTGCATCTTAAACATACATAAATGGATTCACCTGCAGGGATAGATGCCTTGCGACTGAACGTCCTTTTAGCCGTATTTCTTTTTTTTTTTCGGGAGGGAGGGGCGGGGGGGGGCGATGACGGGAGGTTGATAATGAAAGGCAATGGAACCCTGTTTACGGTTGGAAAGATTTCCGTCTCCGAGGGGTCTCAAACCCAGCGCTCATCCTACTGAGCAACCGGGGCTCTACATGCCAGGGGAAGAATCTCAGCCACTCAAATCTCTAAGCCCCCGAAAACCATGGCTAACTTTTCAAATGAAAAATTGAATCTGGGCAAACTTCCGACATGAAAAAAATTAACCTGGAGCAGATCCACCGAAGTTTTTGAAATGAACATACCGCCCAAGGTTTCAAGAGTTGCTTCCCTTCGTAAGAAGGAAAAAATGCACTCGCTGGAGCAAACTCCCTTTCTCAGAAGGAGATTCTCCATATGGAGGATAACAACACAAACCCCGCCCCTAAAGAAGGAAATACTATATTCCTGCAAATCACCTCTCAAATACATTATCAGTGGGACTGGAAAGTGTTCTCTGCGCGCCAGGCGTTCATTCAGAAACAGGAGCGGCGGTAGTTGAGTGGATTACGCGCTGGATTTCCAATCTATGATGCAGGTTCAATCCCCATATGGCCGGCTTCTCCGACTTTCCGAAAGATACTTTAATCCGAAGTCCCATCTCCATATGACCTATATGCTGGTGGATTGTTTAACTCTAGCTTACTTATTCACCGATGGATGGATGGATGGATGGATGGATGGATCATAGGGTGAAAATATCTTTCACTTAATTTCCCCACAGTCCAATTTATACTTCTCAAATCAAAGGCCTGCGTTCTTTACTCTAACCCTACTGTCAAGGTCCCCGATTTTTTAGTATCCTATCACACATGGAAATTTAGGAGCGGCAGTAGTATAGTGGATAACACGCTGGCCAACCAATCTAGGGGTCGCAGGATCGTTCCCCGGCTTCTCCGGTCCTCTAAATGAGTCCCGTCTACGTATGATCTAGTCTTTGCTGGGACGTTTCAACCCGAGTTCAGTCATCAGTCGGGGGACTTATGGATTTTCGTCACGCACAATTGTGATGGTTGGCTATGCGATTCAGATGAACTGACAGGATGTCTTACCATAAGGTACTTACTTAAATTCTTAACACCAGATGTCACCACACGTCCGAAGGACGAAGCGAGATGGAAAGCCATAACATTAGTTTCTTTTGGTGTTATGGCTGACCATGACAAAGGCAAAATCCCAAATACTTTGGTTCAAAACCTTGAGTAACTCGTATAGCTAGCATCCGTTTATAAAATTGATGATGGATGGATGACTTGCGACTTTACGTCCGTTTCAACAGTGTTTCAGTCATATCAGGACGATGGGAGGATGATAGTCAAGGGCTGTGTGCAATGGAACACCATTTACGGTTGAAAAGACTCCCGCCTCCAGCGGGGCTCGAATCTGGGACCTCCATACCAGTAGGTCAGCGCTTAAATAGTCTTGTTTAACTGAGAAGAGCTACGGACGTAACAAATATCAATATATAACGTACATAGCGGACGTCACGCTGAGCATTGCTAGCGGGTTACATATGCCTTTATTATCGGGTAGCTGAATGGAAAAAAGGTTCGGGTTATGGCAGTCCATCACAAATGTGCGTGATGGAAGACTGGTAAGACCTCAGATTGCTCATGTTGAGCACATAATAAGAAAAAGTTCTGATCAAAATACAAAATACAAGCTCTTTATTACGAATTTTCGGCCCTCATAGGTGCACACATAGTGATACAGAATCAGCAACCAAACAAAATCCAAATGACAGAATGTCAGCAAAATCAGATCTGTTCTGTTCAGTTCCGTTCAATTCTTCTAACTGAACTGAACTGAACTGAACAGATCTGATTTTGTTCTTGCCGTTCCTCAAGTAAATAAATCTGTAAGTTTTCATGAGCGAATGGCAGTAGTAAAGAAGTATATCACACCTTCAGTAAAACATATTCTGATGCATATTACTTAGATATCCAAAAAGATAGTAAGTATTGATTGAAATAGTCTACGTGTCATACAAAAACTACTTTTACGATGTCGGTCAAACAAAATAAATGATAAAACCGATTACAAACTATCAAAAAAGTTCATTATCTCCTTTGCATTTGCTAGAGCTCCATTTAGTCCTCGTCTGCTCACCTGATGGTTTACTTTACAATGAGTTTGCTCACCTGGGAATTTAATGTAAAACCAAGATTAAGGTGTGAATTTTCCCCATAATCAAAAAGTTATACGGATCACTGATTTTTGCTTTGCGTTTATGTCTTTGACGTGTAACTTGCACGACAAATGAGTTTTCAAGTGTTTCTGTTTATGTTTAAGAAATAGATCAGCTCTAGCAGTGAATTGTTGAGTAATAATTCACTGTTTGGAGGTCAGTTGTAAAGTACATCATATCACGAGCGCGGAGCGCGAGTGATATATCTACTTACAACTGACCGACAAACAGTGAATTATTTCGATTCTAACGCTCAAAAACGCTGAGAAAAAGTGTTATTTTCTTTCAAACTCTCCCAACCTTCCTGCCTGCGCGTTCATGCTCCCGCCATTATTCTTAACTGTATCCAAGGTAAATGTTCGTTTTTATGGCGATTTTAGAAAGAAAAAGAGACGTTACACCGTCTAACGTTTCAAAACGTGACAAAATTACGTCAGTAATGCAAGTGACGTCAGCAATTAGACTCATGCGCTCCGAGGCAGTGAATTGTTGCAGAATAAAGCACGGAAACTTTCCGTTGCTTCTATAGGCGCACTGTGTTAGAATAGTACGTTAAAGATACGTTGACGTCATTGTTTAGATTAATTGTAAATTATCCTCAAACGATTGTTAAAATAATGATTAATTGTATACATTTTACACCTTTTAGGCTTACATTACTTACATAACAGACATCACTGAATAGTTTTGACTTTATGTATATGACCTTGAACGCATTTCAAGGTTATTGTACACTTTCTAATCCTTTAAGATCACAGTGCTGCCTTTGACAATTCTTCTTTTTTGGCTTACTGAGTATCGCCCCCCCTCCCGCCCCCCTTGACCCAGCTTCCCACTCATATATATTGCGAACCTGCCATGCATAAGTCTGCTGCATAAAGATAATGCTGGGTCTCGAGGGGGAAAGTACTTGTATCTTAATTATAGTGAAGCGTTCCCTTTTGGCTGTTTTGACCGGAAGTGTAACTATGGCTTTGCAAGTTTAAATGCCAATCAGGCGTAACAAGAAGAAAATCATTGCTTTGTATTGTGATATGCATGTATTTAGCATGCATTTATGACAAAAACTTATGGAATGAATGACCGATTTCAGTATTTTTATTACCTCAAAAAATGAGGTAATAAGGGTAGGAATGGTCGGCTTGGATTATCTCCCCATGTCTTTGGGTCTGAATCACAAATGATGATCTGATTTCACACAGTTTACATATTTGTGGTAGCAGTGCCGCTAAGAAAAAATATGCACACTTTATACCTTTGAAAATTCGAATCTGTCGTGCCAGTCAAATGGGAAAATCCTCGACTTAAGCATAGAAGTCCTTTACTCTCCTGTCCTTTAATCGATTTAAAGTCACAATTTGAGGCATAACTAACGAACCAATAAATGGAATTTCATTGAACTTCGGTAACAATATGTACCATCATTACATGGTGACGCGTGTCAAGTCTTGTAAGAATTGTATCATTAATGCAAGAGTTATTGCCCTTGTATTGATTTAAAACCTGCAAATTGCCCATAACTTAGGTACCCGTGAATGAAATTTAATCAAACTGAAGAAAATAATGTATTGCAATATTAGGTTGATACACTCACAGATTTGCTAGAATAGCGTCACTAATGCATGAGTTATTGCCCATGTATTATATAAAAATCCACAAGTTTAGTCGTCACTAAATTGACAGTCACTAAGATAAAGGAAATCTAAACTTTAAACAAATCAGAGCCACTTCGTTTTGTGGGAGTGGGATGGGGTGGGGGGAAGGGAGGGATAAAAATTTACCGAGTTCTCTTATTCCAGTTTAGGGCACACTGGGTGCGGATTTCATGGCCTATTGGATTGAAGAAAGTGGTCGGCCATGAGTCGCCGGTGGGAGTCTAACCCACGACTCCCTACTAGAAAGGTGAACGCATGGCGCTCCGCTTTACAAAGAATACCTTCCATTCCCCTAAAGAGAACACTCAGGACACTGTAAAGAGAAGTGTTTGTATGTGGTATTTGCTTCCCTGTTCTGAACCTGAGATGAGTTTGCTCCAGTGGGAGCAGATTCTTTCCTACTCACAAAAGGAGGCAACTCTTGTGACTTCCTGTTTGGTTCCCTGGGCTGTAACGCTTTCGCAAGGGGTCTGCTCTCGAGCAAATTCTTTCATTAAGGAGTTGGCTCCGGTTTAGGTGCCCAGAGATTGGGGCGGCTGAGTCACTTCCCAGTCACCTTATCATTTATATACTTTAACATGTATGCTTGGTAAGCGAGCAGAAGTCAGGATCTGGAAATTGTATGTACCTAACATTCCGTTGATGACAGTTGACGTGTTTAAGTGGTAGTTTAGTAGTCAGCGCGAACCCGGGTAGTGGCGTTAAAAATTCGGCATCTGAACACACTTCATTAACTTGCAGAGATGACATTAGAAAAAAGTGTGCCGTCTTTTGGATCGAGACATTAAACCGGACCCTCTGCAGGGCGAGGCATCCCCTGTGCAGTTGAAAGATACCTTTCGTAGAGCTATACACATTTCTACGAGGAGGTTCATTCTGCAAAACTGGAGTGTACATCGAACACCTGCTCATAATCCTCGAGACAGTATACATAGAACGAGAACTTCTAGACATGGTATGTGGGTGCACCTCCATAAATTTTCTTCCCCGGTCGACAGGACCCTTCCTGCGGTCGGTCATTCTGGGTTGGATTGAGAACGCCAGTTTCGTAGGAAAGAGACTTTTCCTTTCATTAGCCCCGATTTGGGACGAGAGCGCACTGATGTTTGGTGACCTGTTCTTTAGATACTTTATATTTAAAAAATGATTTGATTAAATATTTTTAGGTAGACTATTTTCAATAGAAAGTCATAAAGCTTTATTACTAAATAAATGTACCAAACTAAACATTGAGACTTCTGGATCCAGAAAAAATCTGTAGATGAAATTTATACTTAGCTTGATACATTTATATAAACACAGTTTTAACAACGGACAGACGGACAGAATGTCAACAGCAGTTTCTACATACATGTATCAAATTACAAGGGACACAACTCGGACTACTCCAAAAATAATAATGTTCTGGTTCTGAAAAATAATAATCTATATAGCATCCGGGCACTCAAAATATAATAATCAGCTGTTTCTAATTTTAGAAACACCACATTATTGTTATATTTGGGGTGCCCGGATGTTAACGATTATTATTTTTGGAAACAGAACATTATTATATTTGGAGTGCCCGGATGTTATAGATTATTATTGTAAAATATAATCTGCGGCAAAATAATAATCAGCAACCACGTGTTTGTGAATGATCATGATATTGACAATATGATGATAATTATTCCTACCGACGATTTTTATTTTCGGAGGATAATCTTTAGCCCGTAGTAAACCTAACTATATAGAGTGGTGGGTGTATAATAATAATAATAATAATAATTGAGTCTAAAGAAGAACTCACATTTTGCCGTATGGGACCCCCGGAGATTATTATTAAAATTCTAAACATTATTATAATTTGTGTAGAGTACATATGGAAAATAATAATAATAATCTGGGGTCCCCTCTGGCTTTCCATAGTGCCCGGATATTATCGATTACTATTTTTATCGCTGATTATTATTATTATTATTAATTTTAGAGCGTGTATTGGCAATATGATTATATAGTAGTTCGATTTCCATCCCTTATAATTTTTAACATGCAGACTACTGGACTACAGACCCCGCTTCAGCTGCATCGTAAACATGCATAAATGGATACACCTGCAGGGATAGATGTCTTGCGACTGAACGTCCTTTTAGCCGTATTTCGGTTTTTCTCGAGGGGGGGGGAGGGTCGGGAAAGAGGGGGGGGGGACGGGAGTTTGATAATTACTCTAGGAGCCAAGTCAGCCAAAAATTGAAAGAGGTGGCACCCTCTGCTATCCTTGGTTTGACTACGTTTTCTTCTAGCCATAACCTTCAGAAAGGAGGTTTGATTGTTCTGCTCTTAAAATTTTATTGTCATGATACTTTTTTTCACATGTGTTTCTTGGTACCCTACGGCAGAAAACAACACCATTAAGGTATGTATTGTTGCATTGTTACACTTCAGTGGAAGTCATGTTTTGAAGCAATGTCATTCTTTTTCCACTCTAGGGATATCGTTTCAATACAGGTGTTACTTATTAGAGCCATAATGCGTCAAAACGATTTTCTGCTTTCTTTTTTTGAGCATTTTTCTATATGAATTTACCCCACCCACTTGAGAAACAGGTAGGCTAAATTGTTCAATGAGATAACCCTCATAATCGTGCCCATTAAATAGCATAGTGGTTAGGCAGATTTAAATGTCCAAAAACACAAACAAAATATGTTCCGCACTCTAATATGATTGGCATGGTATTGTGTATATAAAGAGTGATTCATGCTACCCATGCAAAAAAAAATGTCCAAAGAAATAATGAAACATGTAAACAAACACCATTTTAGGTCACATGCCTACTCTTTGCCCTTATAATACTTAACTGTGGTCTGCAGGTATTCAGTTATAACAAATCAAAACAGACTTCGGGCTGCAAGTCTATTTTACTACCCCATAGTATCGTCTTACTACTCGTCTTAGTACTTTACCTTTATGGTGCTATTTCCAGTTTGGTGTCGTGGGTTGAATGTTGCACAGAGAATCAATTCCTAAATGTTGCCTTTTACACTATTTGATCTGCTTTGACCTTTTCCCATAAAAAACTTTATAATAAATCACATATTTATTGCCTTATCACATGTATTTTCACCAAAGTAACGTATATAACAAGTTAAAAGGTAAGAGTTTTTTACTTTACTGCCACAAGCGTGGCTAGAGTGAATAGCTCTCTCTTACTTCATCATAATGAAAATCACGTTTATGATCATTTGGGCTCATTCTGAATCAGTTTGAAAAAAGACTTTAGCTCAAGCTATTTCTTGGAGGCATTGGCAGTGTAGTAACATTACATTACGGAATACACGCTCAGTTAAAACCGAGATTAATGTAGTGTTTTCTCTGATGCGTATCTTGCTTCCAGAGAACTTTTCTTTGGAATTTTGTTAAGCTTTTATCATTCCTACAGAGCTAAAAGAGAACTGATATATTGTGGCGCAATATAACTCTGCTATTAATTTAGCCTCCTTTCTTAATGTGGGAAGGGGGAGAGGGGGACTACGAGTTGACCATTTTTGGAAGGGTTTCATATCTAGGGAAGCAAACAGGATGTTACAAACGTTGTCATCCATCAAACAAATGGCAATAAAAGATAGAGGTGTGGCCATTTACATTTACACAGTATTGTTTCAATGGCATGCTTGAAGATAATCTAAAAGCAAAAACTACCTGCGAGAAAAGAAAGCAGATTTGGTTTCATTGATTCTGTTCTTGAAAGTGCAGATGACATTTCCAGCCATGGGTAATATTGTTATGACATATTGTCACTATCTTCAGTTCATTATCAACATGACTTTTAAATCAAATCAATGAAAAATCACTTCCTTAAACTCCTAGTTAGGAAGTCAAAAAAGGTAACGTATACAACATTAAACAATAAAAGAGTTTTCAGATTACACTTTTACTGTTAACAAGTGTTGATATTTATGCTTGAGTAGCCTTTAGCAGAAAGAAACCCGTCCTAAAGTAATCCTCAAATGTTGAAAGCAAAACATTGGGCTTTCGAATATTAACATAACAGCAGTATAACCATAAATCTCTGAAGAGATTTAAAAATTTGATTTACCCATTTCATTGCTTCAAATTGCCATTGTTACAAACAAAACGTGTAATAGTAGCATAAATACTCATACACTTTCTATATAGTGCCTAATTTGCATCGGTATAATGCCTATTTAAGGTGTTTTGCTTGCAAACGGTTATTTTCTGCACATGGTAACACAAGCATTAATATGAAAAGTAAATACCGTCAGATCCCACATCCCGCCCTTGAACCAAACGGGAAAGAAGCACACACACAAATTGACAAAAGTTCACGAAAGACATGCACGGTAAACTGAATTAACAGTTCTTTCCCAAACAGGTTGTCATTAAGCAACCCCAAATGAAAACAGCCAGAACATATATGTTTACCTATCTTATATTACAAAACAAAACAGAAAGCAAAACGGGCAGCTATTCAGGTGACCATATTGCTAGATGGCCTTAAATAAGCCTACTTCTTAACAATAAAAGAGTTCGTTCGGAGATCTGAAGAACCGTCAATGCTTCATCTTATTGAATTTCAAACATTATTTAACGGTATCATTACAAACCACAATATTTAATCTCACAACTTGTTTACATTTAAATGTTGTATGCGTTACCTTTTTTACTATCAAACAAATGAGATAAAGTAAGTGAATTATCATTGATTCGATTGATTAATATCATTTTGATAATGTCATAATCATGTCAGTCGTGCCTAGACAGTATCGTCTGCACTTGCCAGAAATCTGATATGTCCTTACTTCCAGATGATCTTCAAACATGTTATGGAAATAATACTGTATTAATGTTAATGGACAAACCTCAATGTTTTACTGCAATTTGTTAGAACGGAAACAAGATTCTCGACCTCTTATTTTCTTCTGTGGCTGGTTTAACCTTTAAAGATTTACTTTTAACAGAAACACTTTTCTCCTACAAAGGCAAATTTTTTCTTTTAAGAGTTTACTCCCATTAAGGAGGGAAGGAAAGGTAAACTTGGCAGTTATTTCACGTAAGATTGTATCCATTCACCTAAAATTCTTGAAATGATAGGAGCTTAACTAAATTGTGATTATAAATTCTCTTGTAGTAAAATACACATCACAGAAAACAAAGACATCAACCTCTGTGTCTGGGAATAAAATATAACACTTTCAATGCCCGCTAGCACCAGCTTCGGCTGATTTTTTTTTTCAATTGACTCCGAATGAGACCAAATAATACCAAAGAAACACAAATTTTTCAATAAATGAAGTACAGGGAAGCATTTTGCCGTAGCCATATGGCACTTTACACTAGCAGCGGAGTAAAAATAACACTTTCTAGCGTGTTATATACGTTACTTTGGTTTAAATCTATGCTAAACGCCCAAAATATTTTTAACCATGGTTTTAATATTGCTTTTAAAAGAATAGCTCAAAACAGATAAAGTGGTGTTAACTGGCAGCGATCAGGAATGGATTCAATGGGTGCCACAACCCTCCCATGATACCAAACTAGAAGAAATAACATAAAGTAAAAAAAACAAGTACTCAAATAATACTAGCAAGTAGCAAAATAAACATGCAGTCCATTCCATGCAGATGACCTCATAGCTAGCCTTTTACCAACATAACAAGGCACACACAACGCCTATTTTCAACAGGATAATGGCAAATTACAGACGAAATAAACCAATGTTTCGAAAACAACAGAACAGTGGACAGCACAAACTTTAACATAAATACACCACAATGAATAAACCGCCTTGGAAATATCGCTTATTAATTACATACGGTAGGTTTAAACGATTTCACATTCATGTAAAAATAACTCAACCTAATATGGTCTTGGCGTATTTTGCATTTGCAACATCTAATCTCAAGGAATATTTTTAAATAAAAGTTACAAACGTTACCTTTCTAAGTACAAAACTGTAACCTATCAAAACTTAGATTGTATTGTGTGATTCTTAAAAATAATTAAGATATTAATGAATATAAATAAATTTAGTACTTTTCCATGTGCAGATTAATTCACGAGCGCTTTCTTTAGTACTTTTCCATGTGCAGATTAATTCACGAGCGTTTTCTTTAATTTTTAGGACAATTTAATTTTTTCTTGTCAAGTAAACAACATTGTTTGCTGTCTGAGTAGGCGACTAAACTATGCAGAATTTTTTTTTTGATAAATAATGAATATAATTAGCTTAACTTTGTTAATTTGTTTAACAGGCAAAGTTCCAGATGAATGTATTCCTGGAGGAATGACAGTCTTTTTATGCAAACATGTTAATCTGTTAAGTACGTTACTTTGCTAAAGAAATGTATTGTATGTTTAAAACTTATTTCAACTATTGTGTTGCATCATGTTTAGTATGATCTGAAGGAAACATGTCAACTTTTCTGTTTACAATAACTTATAAGCTATGTTTTATCAAACAATTGCGTTTTAAGTTTTAAAGGGGTACATGAACTGTTATAACGAAAATAACAGCCCCGATGTTCTTAACTGTTTTCTGTGCAGCTTAATTTATAGCATATTAACTATTCTTAAAGAAAATATTGAGATTTGATACAGTTAAATCATTACGGCATATTTCTCATCGATTCTTATGTTATATAATTAAAATTTAATAGGGTAACGTAAATAACTGCCCATTACAGAGTTATGCAAGTTTTGTAAAGGTGGCAAACGCTGAATCTGATCACTACAGGTCAAAAAAATCATTTTAATATATAAAAACAAATATTACACCCGATTGACTACTATCTGTCTTTTCTAGGACTCTTATGGAATCATATTTGCTTCACTATAGGTAGTCACACCCATCGCTTATTTTGACTATTTTGACAATAAAATTTGACGAGCAGAACAATCAAACCTAGTTTCTGAAGGTTTAGACTATTCAAAAATATATTCAAACTAAGCATAGCAGAGGGTGCCACCTCCGACCCTTATTTTGGCAAGATAGGCGATTTTGGCTCCTAGAGTAAATGAAAGGCAATGGAACCCTGTTTACGGTTGGAAAGATTTCCGTCCCCAGGGGGTCTCAAACCGAGCGCTCAACCTCCTGAGCAACCGGAGCTCTACACCCCAGGGGAAGAATCTCAGCCACTCCAATCTCTAAGCCCCCGAAAACCACGGCTAACTTTTCAAATGAAAAATTTAATCTGGGCAAACTTCTGACATGAAAAAAATGCCCTGGAGCAGATCCACCGAAGTTTTCGAAATGGTCATACTGCCCAAGGTTCCAAGAGTTGCTTTCCTTCGTAAGAAGGAAAAACATGCACTCGCTAGAGCAAACTCCTTCTCTCAGAAGGAGATTCCCCAAATGAAGGATAACAACACAAACCCCGCCCCTAAAGAAGGAAATACTATATTCCTACAAATGACCTCTCAATTACATTATCAGTGGGACTGGAAAGTGTTCTCTGTGCACCAGGCGTTCATTCAGGAACAGGGCGGCGGTAGTAGTCTAAGAGTGGATTACGTGCTGGGTTTCCAATCCATGATGCAGGTTCGATCCCCATATCGCAGGCTTCTCCGACATTCCGAAAGATACTTTGAACCGAATTCCCATCTCCATATGACCTATATGCTGGTGGAACGTTAAACCCGAGCTCATTCATTCACCGATGGATGGATGGATGGATGGATGGATCATCGGGTGAAAATATTTCATCTTAAAATCTTTCACTTAATTCTCCCACAGTCCAAAATTATACTTCTCAATCAAAGGCCTGCGTTCTTTACTCTAACCCTACTGTCAAGGTCCCCAATTTTTAGTATCCTATCACTCATGGAAATTTAGGAGCGGCAGTAGTATAGTGGATAACACGCTGGCCAACAAATCTAGGGGTCGCAGGATCGTTCCCCGGCTTCTCTGGTCCTCTAAATGAGTCCCGTCTACGTATGACCTACTTGTTGCTGGGACGTTTCAACCTGAGTTCAATCATCAGTCGAGGGACTTATGGATTTTCATCACGCACATTTGTGATGGTTGGCCATGCGATTCAGATGAACTGACAGGATGTCTTGCCATAAGGTACTTACTTAAATTCTTACCACCAGATGTCACCACACGTCCGAAGGTCGAACCGAGATGGAAAACCAAAACATTAGTTTCTTTTGGTGTTATGGCTGACCATGACAAAGGCAAAAAAAAATACTTTTCTGTCGAGAAACTGGTTCAAAACCTTGAGTAACTCGTATAGCTAGCATCCGTCTATAAAATTGATGATGGATGGATGACTTGCGACTTTACGTCCGTTTCAACAGTATTTAGTCATATCGGGACGATGGGAAGATGATAATCAAAGGCTGTGCGCAGTGGAACCCCATTTACGGTTGAAAAGATTCCCGCCTCCAGCGGGGCTCGAACCTGGGACCGCTTTATCAGTAGGTCAGCGCTTAGATAGTCTTGTTTAACTGAGAAGAGCTACGGGCTGGACAAATATCAATTTTTAAACGGACGGTCACGCTGGGCATTGCTAGCTGGTTACATTGACAATTAGGTAGCTGAATTGTTCGGGTTATGGCAGTCCATCACGAATGTGCATGATGGAAGACTGGTAAGACCTCAGATTGCTCATGTTAAGCACATAATAAGAAAAAGCTCTGATCAAGATGCAAGCTCTTTATTACGAATCTTCGGCCCTCATAGGTGCATACTTAGTGATACAGATTGAGCAACCAAACAAACCTCAAGGAAATAATTCCATATGACAGAATGTGAGCAGGATCAGATTTGTTCTGTTCAGTTAAGTTCAATTCTCCTAACTGAACTGAACAGAACAAATCTTAAAATCAGGTTTGTTCTGTTCAGTTCAGTTCAATTCTCCTGAACTGAACTGAACTGGACAGATCTGATTTTGTTCTTGCAGTTCCTCAAGTAAATAAATATATAAGTTTTCATGAGCGAATGGCGGTAGTAAATAAGTATATCACACCTTCAGTAAAACATATTCTGATGCCTATTATTTAGATATCAAAAAAGATAGTAAGCATTAATTGATATAGTCTACATGTCATATAAAAACTAATTTTACGATGTCAGTCAAAATTTAACTGATAAAACCGATTACAAATTATAAAAAAAAGTTCATTATCTCCCTTGCATTTGCAAGAGCTTCATTTAGTCCTCGTCTGCTCACCTACTGGTTTACTTCACAATGAGTTTGCTCACCTGGGAATTTAATGTAAAACGAAGCTTTAGGTGTGAATTTTCCTATAATCAAAAAAGTTATCACTGATTTTTGCTTTGCATTTATGACTATGACGTGTAACTTGCATGACAAGTGAATTTTCAATGTTTGTGTTTATGTTAGTATCCGTTTGAGGATAATTTACAATTAATCTCAACAATGACGTTATACGTTGACGTTCACGTCATTGTTGAGATTAATGTAAATTTTTCTCAAACGGATAGTTAAAATAATGATTAATTGTAAACATTTTCCACATTTTAGGCTTACATTACTTACATAACAGACAACACTGAATAGTTTTGACTTTATGTATGTGAACTTGACCGCATTTCAAGGTCATTGTACACTATATAATCCTTTAAGATCACAGTGCTGCTTTTTACAATTCTTCTCCTTTGGCTTACTGAGTATCGTTCCCCCTCCCCCCCCCCCCCTTGACCCAGCTTCCCACTCATATATATTGCGTACCTGCCATGCATAAGTCTGCTGCATAAAGGAAATGCTGGGTCACGAGGGGGAAAGTACTTGTATCTTAATTATAATGAAGCGTTTTGGCTGTTTGACCGGAAGTGTAACTATGTTTTTGCAACTTGAAATGCCAATAGGCGTAACAAGAACATCATTTTTTGTATTGTGATATGCATGTATTTAGCATGCATTTATGACAAAAACTTATGGAATGAATGACCGATTTCAATATTTTTAATACCTCAAAAAATGAGGTAATTAGGGTAGTTAAGGTCGGCTTGGATTATCTCCCCATGTCTTCGGGTCTGAATCACAACTGATCTGATTTTACACAGTTTACATATTTGTGGAAGCTCTGCCGCTAAGAAAAAATATGCACACTTTATACTTTTGAAAATTCGTATCTGTCCCGCCGGTCTAATGGGGAAAATCCTCGACTTAAGCATAGAAGTCCTTTACTCTCCTCCCTTAATCGATTTAAAGTCACAATCTGAGGCATAACTAAAAAACCAATAAATGAAATTTCATTGAACTTCGGTAACAATATGTACCATTATAACATGGTGACGCGTGTCAAGTTTTGTCAGAATTGCATCATTAATGCAAGCGTAATTGCCCTTGTATTGATTTAAAACCTACAAATTGTCCATAACTAAGGTACATATGAATGAAATTGAACGAAAATGATGAAAATAAAGTATTGCAATATTGGGTTAATACACTCACAGATTTGCCAGAATAGCGTCACTAATGCATGAGTTATTGCCCATCTATTATATAAAATCCACTAGTTTAGTCATCACTAAATTGACAGTTAACGAAATCATAACCTCAAACAAATCAGAGCCACTTCGTTTTGTGGGCGTATGGGGGGGGGTAAAAATCCCCGAGTTCGCTTGTACCAGTTTAGGGCACACTGGATGCGGATTTCATGGCCTATTGGATTGAAGAAAGTGGTCGGCCATGAGTTGCTGGTGGGAGTCTAACCCACGACTCCCTGCGTGAAAGGTGAACGCAGGGCGTTCCGCTTTACAAAGAACACCTTCCATTCCCCTGAAGAGAACACCTATAGGACACTGTAAAGAGAAGTTGTTTGTATATGGTATTTGATTCCCTGTTCTGAACCTGAGATGAGATTGCTCAAGTGGGAGCAGATTCTTTTCTTACTCACAGAGGGAGGCAACTCTTGGGACTTCCTGTTTGCTTCCCTGGACCGTAACGCTTTCGCAGGGGGATGCTCTGGAGCAAATTCTTTCATTAAGGAGTTGGCTCCGGTTTAGGTGCGCAGAGATTGGGCGGTTGAGTCACTTCCCAGTCACCTTATCATTCATATACTTTAACATGTATGCTTGGTAAGCGAGCAGAAGCCAGAATCTGGAAATTGTATGTACCTAACATTTCGTTGGTGACAGTTGGCGTGTTTAAGTGGTAGTTCAGTAGTCAGCGCAAACCCGGGTAGTGGCGCTAAAATTTCGGCATCTGAACACACTTCATTAACTTGCAGAGATGACAGTAGAAAAAAGTGTGCCGTCTTTTTGATCGAGACATTAAACTGGACCCTCTGCAGGGTGAGACATCCCCTGTGCAGTTGAAAGATACCTTTCGAATTCACATTGCTACGAGGAGGTTCATTCTGCAAATCTGGAGTGTACATCGTACACTTGCTCATAATCCTCGAGACAGTATACATAGAACGAGAACTTCTAGGCATGATATGTGGGTGCACCTCCATACCTTTGTGCCTTCCATTCCTATTTTCTTGTCCGGTCGACAGGACCCTTCCTGCGGTTGGTGATTCTGGGTTGGATTGAGAACGCCAGTTTCTTAGGAATGAGATTTTTCTTTGATTTAGCCCCGTTTTGGGACAGGAGCGTATAGTTGTTGGGTGAACTGTTCAGTTCAGTTCAGTTCAATTCTCTTAACGTCATCATCATATTTCAATTCTCATATCGACGTTACCCCCGCACCTCAGCGGAACGGCTTTTGATTTTAGATTTAAAAAATGATTTGATTAAATATTTTTTGTTAGACTATTTTCAATAGTAAATCATAAAGTTTTATTACTAAATAAATGTACCAAGCTATACATTAAAACTTCTGGATTCAGAAAAATTCTGTATGTGAAATTTATACGTAGCTTGATACATTTATATAAACACAGTCTTAATAACGGACAGACGGACAGAATGTCAACAGCAGTTTCTACATACATGTATCAAATTACAAGGGAGACAACTCGGACTGCTGCAAAAAATAATAATCTATAGCATCCGGGCACTGCGAAAATAATAATCTGCTGTTTCTAATTTTAGAAAACAGCACATTATTATTATTTTCGGGTTACCCGGATGTAAAGGATTATTATTTTTAGAAACAGAGCATTATTATATTTGGAATGCCCGGATGCTATAGATTATTATTGTAAAAATAATCTGCGGCCAAATAATTATCTAAAACAGAACTTTATTATATTTGGAGTGCCCGGATGCTATAGATTATCATTGTAAAAGAATCTGCGGCAAAATAATAATCTAAAACCACGTGTTCGTGAATGATCATAATATTGTATGACAATATAATAATCCGTACCGACAAGAGTTTTATTTTCGGAGGATAATCTTTGGACCACAAATGGTGGGCGTATAATAATAATAATAATAATAATAATAATAACTGGAGAAGAGTCACACATTTTTGCCGTATAGGACCCCCGGATGATATAATCAAAATTTGAAACATTATTATAATTTGTACAGCATTCAGGTGCAAAATAATAATCTGGGGTCCACTCTGGCTTTCCATAGTTTTAATACAAATTTAAGGCTTTTCTTTCTAAGCTGGAACTATAACAACAACCAGCTGATATGTTTACTGCAACGGTCTAACGCCTAATGTTTCTGAGGTTTTATACTTCGTAACGTCTCTAGTGTGTAATTTCCTTCTTGGCTAATGGATTATCGAAACAGACAATAAATCTTTGATTTTAGACAAGAAAAGTGATTGCAAATTTTATTGCGACTCTTTACTTAAAGAGAAAACGTCTGTCTGATGAAGCAGTGTTAGATGTAAAGTGACATATGTCTACATACTTTCGAGTCAGCTTTAAAATTATTCACACATTCCTATTCTTGGACAAGTTTGAGTAGTTTCAGATACAGTAAATTATGAATATTGATAATCCTTATTTTGAAAGTATGGTTAACCAAATTTACCCACCTGAACTTAAATTGAATAAAGCTAATACTTCAGATACCGAGGCCCCCTTTTTGGATTTACATCTATCTATTTCCAACGGTTTTGTATCTTCTAAAATTTATGATAAACGTGATGACTTTGACTTTGATATAGTTAATTTTCCATTTTTGGATGGTGACGTTCCACGTCGTCCCTCTTATGGAGTGTATATTTCTCAACTTATAAGATTTGCTAGAGTGTGTAGTCATGTAGATGACTTTAATGCTCGTAATAAATGTTTAACTGCTAAACTTCTTCAACAGGGCTATCGGTATCATAAGCTTAGAAAGGCTTTTTCTAAATTCTATCGCAGACACCATGAATTGGTTTCAAAATTTGATGTCGGATTAAAATTTCTTTTACACCAAGGCCTATCGGAACCAGAATTTTATGGTGACTTAGTATACAAATTCAAAAAGATTAAGGGTAGGACTGATTTTTCTGATCAATTCCGAAAAATAATAATACGTCACAAACGTATTGGCTATAATTTAAATGTTATGCGACAGTCTGCATGCTTAGTGATTAACCCAATCACGGTTGATAACTTTGCTGCACTCTTTAATTGCACACCGGGGGATCGGTCGTCAGACTCTATGATGGCCCCGACCTAAAGCTATATATTTTAGTTGGTTGGGACCGGAGCCTTTTTGTCTGTTGCTTGGTCCACCGGGGCTCAACTGGTGACCTTCTTTTGCTTCAGATTTCCAGTGGGGTTGTTTGGCAGGACAGGGATCTCCACCTGTCAGACGGCCCGTTGTATCTGTTGAGTCCCCATCTTTGCTTCTTCATGGTGTTGAAATTTGATTTATGTGTTTACCGTGATGATTCATTGACGAGTTAGAGGGTTATCATGCGAACCGAACAACCAACTAAATGTTTTGTACCACTTCAGAAACTGAGGGTGAGGTTGGGCCTGTAAAATCGATTTAAGCCCCCCAGTAATTCATTACTGACCGTTCCAAGGCGGTAGTTCTGTTGTGGTTCTCTGTTGCCTGTTTTTGGTGTCAGAGTTTCTGTGATGTTTTACCTTATGTATGTTCTTATTATTTTTGGTTCGGTTTGGGTTGCTGAGTGGCCACCTTTTGGGAACAAGCTGCTCACTCGGTTGGCCATATGTTCTCTGTATCTTGATTATTTGTAATCTTAGTTGTTTCCAACTATGGTTTGAGGGCTGGATTTGGATTTTGATTGTTTCAGTTCCTGGTCTTTGCATACTTTTTACTTATATGCTGCATATCTTAATATATACTTAATCAATTGTAAGATATTGTAAATTTACTTCGGTCTCAACTTCCGATTCCAGTCAACGACAAATTAAACATTATTCTCACATCACTGTTAACTATTCTGAACTACATGCATACCTCCCTCCTTTATGAAATATCGACACTCTTGCCGACTGAATCACTGACTTTCTATAAAGCTCTAGGCTAGATCTGATGACTAAGAACTTTAAGAGCCGCGTTGTTTCTATCAACTAGTTGTTTAGATGACTAAATTGCAGTCCCGAAGAAAGATAATATTCAAATATTTCATGCCTTTACGGGCAGAACCCCGAGGTGGTCTGGACATTTCGAAGCACTATCGCACGAGGTCGCCAGCCGATAGTGCATTAGGCCGTCCACAGCACCGACGGGCGATAGATTGGACTTTTGCCTGTAAAAGGTATAAGATAGTTGTTTTATTATCCGACTAGTGCAAATGTTAACATTGATACAGTTTATACGGTCTTCGACACATATATATGAATATTAAGATATTCAAGAATTGTCAGAAGACAATAAAGCGCGACTTACGAGAGGTTGGTTTTAACAAGCGCAAATTTATTATGGACAATACCGGCCAAGTGAAATGAGATCAGCTGCAATATCAGACGAAACAGTTCTCCTCAGAATAAGTGAAATTTCTAAAATATTGCCAGAAATAAGATAATATCAATGAAAATTGATATAACGGTCATAGTGACCTAGAAGTGACATGGGGTCATTCACTGTATCTGAATAAACCATTCCACAAAGTATAATACAAGTCAATACATAGTGTTAGAAATATTGGATTAACTCACTGGGACATGGCATATAGGTCACACTGACCTACAATCAGTATGAGATCACTAACAGTGTCAGCCCAATGTATAAATCCAAGTTTTGATGCAAATCCATAAAATAGTTTTAGAGATGCTGACAAACATCACTGGCCCATGGCAAAAAAGGTCACACAGACCTAAATAATTATAAGGTAATTCACAGTGTCAAGCAAAACCATGAGCCCAAGTATAATGCGAATCCATGAAATTTCTTTGAAATATGAACCAAAATCACAGGACTATGAAATATAGGTAACTGTGACCTACTTTTAGTTCGAGGTCAACCATCCGGTCATACTGAGTCATTATCTCAAGCAATCGTGTACGTACATCAAATAGTATTCAAGATATAAGGCAAAATTACTGGACCATGAAATATAGACAACTATGACCTACTGTATGTTGAGTTCAAGTTCGTACATCAAAGTGTCTTCGGGATATAAGGCAAAAATCACTTGACTAAGAAATATAGGTCAATGTGACAATAAGATATTCAGTCATACTGAGTCATTATCCCAAGCAATATATGTCACAACGTGCACCGCTGCTTTCGGTAGATCGTCTCCAGACGAACGTATCTGAGGAGCAAGTTTGAAGACTCTAGTCCTTGTGGTTACTTAGAAATGAAACTAAACACAACAGGTGAATTTTACCTCATATGTTCATTTCAACGTGAAATATAGGTTAAGGCCTCTTATGCATTGCTGCTTTCAGTATATCTTTCCGAGATAATGGAGCAAGTATGAAGACTGTAGCCCTTGCGGTTACTTAGAAACTGAGCTAAAGGCGACGGGTGAATGGGGGGGGGGGGTCTCATATGCGCCCACTCTTGGATTTTCTTGTTACTATGCATGCTAAGTGCCACTGTCCTATCAACTATAAATATGTATCTATTATCTTCAAAAAGGTATTTTAGGTCTCAAGAGAGCACCTTGAGGTACTCCATTTTTTTCCTGATACCTGCCATTCGTTTTTTAGTCTTAAAGTACATGCTTTCCTTAATTTCATAAACTTTGAACTAGAATTGTAAAAGGACTGTTTATAGATACCTTCAATACCATTTGTGATTGAATAGATATAGAAACATGTTTTTTGTCGAAACATAAAGACTGAAACTATAAAATAATTAAGGCTGAAATTACCAAAACATGATTTTCAACTTAAAATTTAAAAGGGTTGCAGTCTTTGTCAACCTTTGAAATTGCTAGCAAAGTAGGCCCTGTGTATCCTCTCAATACCTTTAGAATTTTATGACATTTGGAAACCGGTAACATTGTCAAATATTACGTAATATTTACGAAGGTAGATTTTAAGAGAAAAACTCATGTCAGAATTAAGTGTGAATAAGAATATAACAATTAGTATACATAACAATGATAACCGATTGTTCTACATGCTAATACACTGATTTAAAAGGTTTATAAAAAAAACATTTTACCCTAAACAATTTGCATATATAAAATGTACTAATTCTGTAGCTGACTTTCATGCATAAATATTTTTATTTGTGTAAAGTATATCATACAAAGCAAATACATATATATGAATAATTGCTTGACTGCTAATTGTCCCCTTTAGTCAATTTAACTACTTAAGTTTCTTTTCAATTGAGGTGTAAGTCAGGGTGATCCATTTTTACTACTGATATAGTGTCAGATTTGCACAAAAACACCAAGATTGTATTCAGTAAAGCTTTTCTAATTACAACAACAGTAAATACTTAGTTCCATCCCATACCTTACCTAAGGGTAAGCTCACCTATGGGTAAGAATAGATAACCGATTAATCTGGACACCGGATGTTATTATTTACATGTGAATAAGTTAGCTGAAATATTGAACTTTCTGAAAGAGACACAATGCTATAAACACTGAATACTTTATGTACATGGTTGCATTCATTACCAATCTTAAGTCAGATTGGATTTGTTTCAGGAAGAAACAGGTTTTTGATTCTTCGTTCCCCCTTTTAATGTATCACTCTCCTGCTTGTCAGTAGGTTAAAAGGGCGAAGCTTGACACTTTTCTACAAATGCAAACAGAAACGTCTTATGTGGCTTGGCAATGCAAAACATGATAGAAACATAAAATTGGCCTAACAATGAAACACAAAGATACCAAAAACAAAATTCTGTGAATAATGTGGATTTTACACTTTTCAAAAAAATTGACTGTTAACATAACAAGACCTGTCCGCGTACAGGATAGCTCGCCTGCAGTGCCTTGCCCATCCATGGGTTAAAATATAGGTCTTTAAAATACTTTAACCAAAACATCCAGTTCGGACGCCGACGCCGACGCCGACGCCAGGGTGACAACAATAGCTCTTCCTGAACTTTCGTTCAGGCGAGCTAAAAATTCTAAAAAATAATGTTTCCGGTTTTAATTTTTCTTGATTTTTTAATATCATTACCTACACATGTGTGGTCAATTTTGATGTGAATTTCATAGGTTGACAAGAACTATAACAAACTAAAATCAACATTTTAATGTATTGAAAATAATTTATGGATCTGAAATATGGGGATATTTCAGTTGAAATTTTATGTGGATATTTTCATTTGATACATTGATCTACAATTAATGTTACATACATACTCACAAATTACTAGGCATCGTTTTGAGACAAAATTAGGTACAAAAATCTAAAATTTCATAGCTCTGGGGGGGGGATTAAAACAAGGGCACCAATTTTTTCCTCGAAACTTACAAAAATTGCTGTTATTTAAATACTGAAATAGATCGATGGATAAATATATCACAAACGCAAGACTCATGTGCTTGACAATCTTTATGCATATTAAGATTAAATTCCGAGCGTGAGCAGAACTCTATGTAAATTTCCTATAGGGTGAGACCCCCCCCCCCCTTTATTCTATGTTCCATCAAACGTGTAATAAAGATCATGGCCAAATATATATCACTGCTATCAGTAGATCTTTCCCAGATATATCTGTGGAGCAAGTTTGAAGACTCCAGCCCTTGTGGTTACTTAGAAACTAAGCTAATTGCAACAGGTTAGTATTTTGCTATGTTCAATCAACCATGAAATATAGGTCATGGCCCAGTATGCATCCCTGCTTTCAGTATAGCTTCCTCATACGTATCTGCTGAGTAAGTTTGAAGACTCTTGCCTTTGCGGTTACTTAGACACTGAGCTAAACGCAACAGGTGAATCTTTTTATTCTATGTTCAATGAAACGTAAAATATAGGTCAGGGCCCAATATGCGCTGGTTTCAGTAGATCTACCGCAGACGTATCTATGGAGCAAATTTGAAGAGTCTAGCCCATTGCTTTTTCTTTGAAACTGAGCTAAGCGCAACAGATGAATATTTTTCTATGTTCAATCAACCGTAAAATATAGGTCATTCTTTCAGTATATCTTTCCCAAACGAATAGACTGGAGCAAGTTTGAAGACTCTAGCCCTTGCGGCTACTTATATAAGAAACATTGCCAAAGGCAACAGGTGAATATTTATTCTATGTTCAGTCAACAAAGAACTTAAGGTTATGGCCCGATATGCATCGGTATTTCAGTAGAGCTTTCCCAGATGTCTGAGCAGCAAGTTTGTAAAAACTCTAGCCCTTGTGGTTACTTAGAAACTGAGGTAAAAGCAATAAACATGTATAGTTTTTTTCTATGTTCAGTCAACTGTAAAAATATAAGTCATGGCCCAATTTGCATCCCTGTTTTCAGTATAGCTTCCCCAGACGTTTCTAAGAAGCTAAATGCAACAGATTCATGGCCCGATATGCATCGCCGCTGTCAGTATATTTTCTCCAGGTGTATCTATGGAGCAAGACTCTAGTCATTGTGGTTAATTGGAAACTGTGCTAAACGCAACCGGGTGGATATTTTTTCTATGTTCAATCAACCGTAAAATATAGGTTGTGGTCCGATATGCATATGCATTAGCAAGTTTGAAGACTCTAGCCTTTTTCTGGTTAAGATGATCCATTGCAAAGCACAGTTGTCACACAACTTCGCATAATTGTTCAAAAACGCTGATGAAGTGGTTAAATCTTGACCGCCTACTCTTTTATGGCCATTGTTCACAGTAAACACGATATTTTTTATTCGGAAAATGTTTTGTTACGGATGAAATGAGCAGATCAATGGAAGCTGGCCGCATCCAATGAAATGACTAAGTGGGAAATTCGATTTACGAATACATGTATGCTGTTGGTGAAGGGTTCGTGAGGAACAAATGAATTTAGTACCCTATGCTTGCGAAGATGATCCATGTTTGAAAGATGCAATTTTCCATTTATCTGTCTTACATTTTAGTAAATAATCGTTTTTGATACCAGTTCAATTGCCACTGATATCAGCATTATGGTGGCAACTGTTATATTGATATAATTCTCTCTTAACTTGGCAGCATGAAAGAATGGTTTAGAACAACAGTTGGAGTAAAGCAGGGATGTCTTCTGTCATCCACCCTCTTCAGATGGTCTCGAAGAACATGCCGGGAAGGTTAACATAGACTGCAGAAATATTACTAATCTCGGTTTGCCGATAATATAGACGCTCTAGCTGAGGAAGAGCAGGAATTAGAAGCCAGCCTCCATAAAATCTGCACAAAGTGTAAGATGGAGATCAGTGCTGAGAAGACCAAACTGGTGACAAACAGCGCCAATGGCATCCAGGGGGATATCAAGGTAAGAGGGCAGAAGCTAGGTACCGTAACAATCTTCAAATACCTTACAGCTAATGTCTCAGGTGGTGCCTCTAAAAAGGAGGTTCTCACAAGCCACTTTAGCTCCTAGAAGAGCTGAAGCCAATTTGGAGAGATGACTACATACCTCTTGAATCAAAGGTGAAACTTATGCGCTCCTTTGTCATTTCCATATTTCTGCATGCCTGTGAATCGTGGACCTTGAACCCAGAGTTAGAGAAAAGAACTCAGGCCTTTGAGATGTGATGCTACCGAAGGTTACTGAACATTTCATACAAGGACCACATAACCAATGGGAGGTTCGCAGAAAGATCCAAGCAGCCATTGGAGAATACGATGAGCTTGACTGCAGTGGAGGCAGTAGCCATGCAATTGAAACAATATATTTTATTCAGAGAATGTGACTTTCCATTTGTTTTAGCCGTTGAAACCGCTCATTGCAACGATTGTTAAGTTAGTTCCTTTTTCCTTTTTCCTTATTCCTTTTTCCTTATTCCTTTTTCCTCATTCCTTATTCCTTTTTCTTATTCGATTTTAAGGCTCATAGAACTTTTAGAAACTGTGCCGAAGAAGATTCGCATATAGCACATTAATGATCATTTTTACTTCTAAGAATAATGGTATAGATTTCCAAAGCTCAACGGTTCAAACTGCGAATAAGGAAAAAGGAAATGAACGAACAATTCCTTTTTCCTTATTCGATTTTGAGACTCATAGAACTTTGCAGATCTGTGCAATAGAAGATTTGCATATAGCACATTCATGATCATTCTTACTTCTAAGAATAATGGTATAGATTTCCAAAGCTCAACGGTACAAACTGCGAATAAGGAAAAAGGAAATGAACGAAAAATTCCTTTTTCCTTATTCGATTTTCAGGCTCATAGAACTTTGCAGATCTGTGCAATAGAAAATTCGCATATAGCACATTCATGATAATTTTTACTTCTACGAATAATGGTATATATTTCCAAAGCTCAACCTACAAACTGCGAATAAGGAAAAAAGGAAATGAACGAAAAATTCCTTTTTCCTTATTCGAATTTCAAACTCATAGAACTTTGCAGATCTGTGCAATAGAAATTTCGCATATAGCACATTCATGATCATTTTTACTTCTTAGAATAATGGTATAGATTTCCAAAGCTCAACGGTTCAAACTGCGAATAAGGAAAAAGGAAATGAACGAACAATTCCTTTTTCCTTATTCGATTTTGAGACTCATAGAACTTTGCAGATCTGTGCAATAGAAGATTTGCATATAGCACATTCATGACCATTCTTACTTCTAAGAATAATGGTATAGACTTTCAAAGCTCAACGGTACAAACTGCGAATAAGGAAAAAGGAAATGAACGAACAATTGCTTTTTCCTTATTCGATTTCGAGACTCATAGAACTTTGCGGATCTGTGCAATACAAGATTTGCATATAGCTCATTCATTATCATTTTTACTTCTAAGAATAATGGTATAGATTTTAAAAGCTCAAGGGTACAAGCTGTGAATAAGAAAAAAGAAATAAACGAACAATTCCTTTTTCCTTATTCGATTTTCAGGCTCCTAGAACGTTGCAGTTCTGTGCAATAGAAGATTCGCAGGTAGCACATTCACGCAGTTTGTACATCTCAGCTTTTGAAGTTAATACCTTTTTTCTTAGAAGTAAAAATGATCATGAATGTGCTACATGCGAATATTTTATTGCACATATCTGCAAAGTTCTAGGAGCCTGAAAATCGAATAAGGAAAAGGGAATCGTCCGTTTATTTCCTTTTTCCTTATTCACAGTTTGTACCGTTGAGCTTTGGAAATCTATACCATTATTCTTACAAGTTAAAATGATCATGAATGTGCTATATGCGAAGCTTCTATTGTACAGAGCTGCAAAGTTCTATGAGCTTGAAAATCGAATAAGGAAATGGAATTTTTCGTTCACTTCCTTTTTCCTTATTCGCAGTTTGTAACGTTGAGCTTTTGAAATCTATACCATTATTCTAAGAAGTAAAACTGATTATGAATGTGCTAAATGCGATCTTCTATTGCACACATCTGCAAACTTTTAGGAGCCTGAAAAACGAATAAGGAAAAAGGATTTGTTCGTTTGTTTCTTTTTTCCTTATTCACAGTTTGTACCGTTGAGATTTGGAAATCTATACCATTATTCTTAGAAGTAAAAATGATCATGAATGTGCTATATGCGAATCTTCTATTGCACAAATATGCAAAGATCTATGAGCCTGAAAATCGAATAAGGAAAAAGGAATTGTTCGTTCATTTCCTTTTTCCTTAATCACAGTTTGTAACGTTGAGCTTTGGAAATCTATACCATTATTCTTAGAAGTAAAAATGATTATGAATGTGAAATGATTATGAATGTGCTACATGTAAATCTTCTATTGCACAGATCTGCAAACTTCTAGGAGCCTGAAAATCGCATAAGGAAAAAGGAATTGGTTGTTTATTTGTTTTTTTTTCCTTATTCACAGTTTGTACCGTTGAGATTTGGAAATCTATACCATTATTCCTAGAAGTAAAAATGATCATGAATGTGCTATATGCCAATCTTCTATTGCACAAATATGCAAAGATCTATGAGTTTGAAAATCGAATAAGGAAAAAGGAATTGTTCCTTCATTTCCTTTTTCCTTATTCGCAGTTTGTACCGTTGAGCTTTGGAAATGTATTGCATTATTATAAGAAGTAAAAATGATCATGAATGTGCTATATGCGAATTTTTATAGCAGAGATCTGCAAATGTCTATGAGTCTCAAAATCGAATAAGACAAAAAAGAATTTTAGTTCATTTCCTTTTTCCTTATTCGCAGTTTGTAACGTTGAGCTTTTGAAATCTATGCCATTATTCTTAGAAGTAAAAATGATCATGACTGTGCTATTTGCGTATCTTCTATTACACAGATCTGAAAAGTTTGATGAGCCTGAAAATCGAATATGGAAAAAGGAATTGTTCGTTCATTACCTTTTTCCTTATTCGCAGTTTGTACCGTTGAGCTTTGGAAATCTATACCATTATTCTAAGAAGTAAAAATGATCATGAATGTGCTATATGCGAATCGTTCAGGTTTAGAAATCTATACCATTATTCTTAGAAGTAGAAATGATCAAGAATGTGCTATATGCAAAGCTTCTATTGCTCAGATCCGTAGAGTTCCATGAGTTTGAAAATCGAATAAGGAAAAAGGAATTTTTAGTTCATTTCCTTTTTCCTTATTCGCAGTTTGTAACGTTGAGCTTTGGAAAAAATACATTATTCTTAGACATATAAATGCTCATGAATGTGCTATATGCGAATCTTCTATTGCACAGATCTGCAAAGATCTATGAGTTTGAAAATCGAATAAGGAAAAAGGAATTGTTCGTTCATTTCCTTTTCCTTATTCGCAGTTTGTACCGTTAAACTATGGAAATGTATACCATTATTATAAATTGTAAAAAATATCATGAATGTGCTATATGCAAATCTTCTTTTGCACAGATCCGCAAAGTTCTATGAGTCTCGAAATCGAATAAGGAAAACGGAATTGTTCGTTCATTTCCTTTTTCCTTATTCGCAGTTTGTACAGTTGAGCTTTGGAAGTCTATGAGTTTGAAAATCGAATAAGGAAAAAGGAATTTTTCGTTCATTTCCTTTTTCCTAATTCACAGTTTGTACCATGGAGCTTCGCAAATCTATACCATTATTCTTAGAAGTAAAAATAATCATGAATGGAGTCTCAAAATCGAATAAGGAAAAAGGAATTGTTCGGTTATTTCCTTTTTCCTTATTCGCAGTTTGTACCGTTGAGCTTTGGAAGTCTATACAATTATTCTTAGAAGTAAAAATGATCATGAATGTGCTATATGCGAATCTTTTATTGCACAGGTCCGCGCAGTTCTATGAATTTGAAAATCGAATAAGGAAAAAGGAATTTTTCGTTCATTTCCTTTTTCCTTATTCGCAGTTTGAACCGTTAATCTTTGGAAATCTATGCCATTATTCTTAGAAGTAAAAATGATCATGAATGTGCTATATGCAAATCTTCTATTGCACAGATCCGCAAAGTTCTATGAGTCTCAAAATCGAATAAGGAAAAAGGAATTGTTTGTTCAATTTCTTTTTCCTTATTCGAAGTTTGTAGCGTTGAGCTTTGGAAATCTATACCATTATTCTTAGAAGTTAAAATGATCATGAATGTGCTATATGCGAAGCTTCTATTGCAGGAATTTTTAGTTCATTTCCTTTTTCCTTATTCGAAGCTTTGGAAATCTATACCATTATTCTTCGAAGGAAGAATGATCATTAATGTGCTATATACAAATCTTCTATTGCACAGATCCGCAAAGTTCTAGGAGTCTCAAAATCGAATAAGGAAAAAGGAATTGTTCGGTTATTTCCTTTTTCCTTATTCGCAGTTTGAACCGTTGAGCTTTGGAAGTCTATACAATTATTCTTAGAAGTAAAAATGATCATGAATGTGCTATATGCGAATCTTTTATTGCACAGGTCCGCACAGTTTTATGAGTTTGAAAATCGAATAAGGAAAAAGGAATTTTTCGTTCATTTCCTTTTTCCTTATTCGCAGTTTGAACCGTTAATCTTTGGAAATCTATACCATTATTCTTAGAAGTAAAAATGATCATGAAACAGCTATATGCAAATCTTCTGTTGCACAGATCCGCAAAGTTCTATGAGTCTCAAAATCGAATAAGGAAAAGGGAATTGTTCGTTCATTTCCTTTTTCCTTATTCGCAGTTTGTACCGTTGAGCTTTAGAAGTCTGTACAATTATTCTTAGAAGAAAAAATAATCATGAATGTGCTATATGCGAATCTTCTATTGCAAAGATCTGCAAAGTTCTATAGGTTTGAAAATCGAATAAGGAAAAAGGAATTGTTCGATCATTTCCTTTTTCCTTATTCGCAGTTTGTAGGTTGAGCTTTGGAAATCTATGCCATTATTCTTAGAAGTAAAAATGATAATAAATTTTCTATATGCGAATCTTCTTTTGCACAGATCCGCAAAGTTCCATGAGTTTGAAAATCGAATAAGGAAAAAGGAACTGTCCGTTCATTTCCTTTTTCCTTATTCGCAGTTTGTAGCGTTGAGCTTTGGAAATCTAAACCATTATCCTTAGAAGTAAAAATGATCATTACTGTGCTATATGCGAAGCTTCTATTGCACAGATCTGTAAAGTTCTATGAGCCTGAAAATCGAATAAGGAAAAAGGAATTTTTCGTTCATTTCCTTTTTCTTTATTCGCAGTTTGTACCGTTGAGCTTTGGGAATCTATACCATTATTCTTAGAAGTAAGAATGATCATGAATGTGCTATTTGCAAATCTTCTATTGCACAGATCCGCAAAGTTCTAGGAGTCTCAAAATCGAATAAGGAAAAAGGAATTGTTCGTTCATTTCCTTTTTCCTTATTCGCAGTTTGAACCGTTGAGCTTTGGAAATCTATACCATTATTCTTAGAAGTAAAAATGATCATGAATGTGCTATATGCGAAATTTCTATTGCACAGATCTGCAAAGTTCTATGAGCCTGAAAATCGAATAAGGAAAAAGGAATAAGGAATAAGGAAAAAGGAATAAGGAATAAGGAAAAAGGAATAAGGAATAAGGAAAAAGGAACTAACTTAAGAATCGTCTCATTGCATAGTATACCCGACAAAGAATTGTAGATGTCCTCGACCCAAATGGTCTACAGTGTACCGAAATAGATATTAGAATGAATTTAAATGCAAATCTCATGTGGGGAATTTTTGAACTTAATTTAAGATTTTCTGTCGATGACAAAGTCAAAACTCATATACATTCATTCTCTAATTTGCAGTTTACACAATGGGTCTTTCCTTTGAAACCGGTAAAATCAAATTGTGTTTGAGTAATGTGAAGGTTATGCATGGATAAGTGTAGGCCAAACTAGGTAGATACTGATCAGACTGGCCTTACAAACATCACCAGTAATTCTTCGTCACAGTATTGCATTTGGAATAAAATAGTTTAACTTGGTGTTAATAAGTTAAGTCGCGTACCTAATTATTTTATACAAATATGGTAAGCTCTGACTAAATGTCGCGTTATGCGAAACTTGAACTTGGTATAAGCTATTTGGTAAGGTCCATTTTTTATCTCCAATGTGATGTTTTGTATTGACAGTAATGGCACAATCCATCCGTAGTTTATATTTCTAAGAGATCTCAGAACAGATACAGATCATCTTCCTAGCAAATGAGCCGCGACACGACAAAGTGGCATATGCGCCCAGTGAAGACGCAGATCAGCCTGAGCATCCACCCAGTCTGATCAGAGTCTTCGCTGTGCGCTTAATATCTAGCTAAGGGTCTTAGCTACCTCCATGAAGACTCTGATCAGATTGGGCACATCTGAGTCTTCAGTGGGCGCTCATACCACTCTGTTTGTTTTGTCGTGTCGCGGCTCATATGTAGCATTGTGATCACTGGCTATTGTGTTTTCAGTGTTGCAAAATGTGAGGTATTTTATGATTGTTTTGTTCTGCCTGTACTTCATTTTGGTTTGTAATGTTGTGCTTATTTGTGGAACTGGTTTTGGAGACAATGGTGCGATTGAAAATAGGCTATTCCTATAAACCGGCTCATACCGCACCTAATCTTACTACCGAACATTTTAGTGCAGTTCTTCCGTTGTGTTTCCATTTTTTATACACAGTATTATTGTATACTGTTTTCACGTTGTCCTTCTGTCCGTCCGTCCGCAACACATTAAACTTGCTCCGATTTGTTTCAAATTTTTGTCCATGGATGCAGCATGTAAAAAGAGTTGATACGTATTTTTCAGATTTCCGCGGATGAGTTTTAAAGCTGAGTTATGCCCATTTATATTTTTAGTAAAAAAAAGTTTGTTATCGCAACTCCTCCTAGAATGCTTGACCGATTTTCTTGAAATTAAGTATGTGAACACATATTGGTATGAAGATGTGCAATAAGGTTTTCACTTTGAAATCTGACCCCTCTTGCCTGGGTTATGCCCCTTTTGACATATTTGCCCATTTTTTTTATTTTTTATTTTTTTTTTGCGGGGGTGGGGGGGGGGTTGTTAGTCAATTTTGTTTTCATTTTATTCAAATTTGATTCATAGATGCAGCATAAGAAAATAGTTGACACGTGTTGTTTTCCAGTTTTTCCCGGAAGCATTTGCCTGCTTGATTATTCCCCTTTGAAATTTTTAGTATAAAAATATGTTATCACTACTCCGCAAAAATTGATATGAAGATGTGCATTAAGGTTATTATTTTGATTACCAACAAATTTTGCATGAGTTATGCCCCTTTTTGATATTTGATGCTCTTTTTACATAGGAGTTATGATCATGTTGCTTCGATTTTATCCCTATTTGGTATATTGATACAAGAGAAGACAACAGATGACAAATAGTTTTCAGCTTTTTCCTGAAGAGTTGTCTGGCTTAGTTGTGCCGCTTTATGGTTATTGAAAAGAGAGTTACTGCTTCTTCTCCTAAACTGTTTCTCTTACATTTTTAATATCAAGTGTGTGAACACATATTGGTCTATAGATGTCTACTGAGTTATAGGTTTGAAACTTCAGCATTTTTTTCTGATATATGTCGCTTTTCAGTTGTTGTTTAGATCTGAATTTGTATTTTTTTTTTTTTTTGTCATTTTTTTCTGATTTCTGTCAGATTTGGTCCATGGAGCAATCATAAGAAAAGAGTAGACGTAAATATATTCAGTTTTGCTTGCTAGAACTTCAAGGATGAGCTGTATATGTGTTTGTTTTTTTAACATGTACCTTAAATGCTGTGTATATGTAAAAGTTGGATGACACGGCAAACTAAGTGCTAAATCCGGGGGTATTTAGTAAGCCATGCTTACTGCTGTCTCTAGTTATCATTATTATTATCAATATTATTATTTTAACCGTTATACCTCTTAGCATTTGGTCAAATAGGTCTGAGCAAACAGTAGCGGTCAGAAGTGTTTGCTGGGAATAATCTATTCTGGGCCTGCACTCTTTGTCATTCCATTTGCATGGTTTGAACGCATTCCAAACTATTTCATTTTCAGGCCAATTAAGGTAATTTTCTAGGTGTCCTAAATTTAGATTTTTACGGAATCAATATATTTATATTACCTCAAATGTGGTGTTTTCTTTTGTCCTTACATGTAATCAGTTCGCTACATGATGATGTTTGGTCTGGGCACGGACTCTGCGCGTATCCTCAAGCCAGTCAAAATTTCTTTTCAACCTACCTTTTATTAAAGCAAATGGCTATACCTCCATGTTTTTCTGCCATTTTTACAAAGCAGAATAGCTTTCGTGAGCTACTTTTTGCATTCCTGGAGGAAGAAGCAGTTACACAAGGAATATACTCTGAAAAGAAAAAAAAATGCTTCTAGCGGAGAAATTTCTTTTCTTTAAGAGCCGATTCCAATATAGAAGGGTTGCAAAACTGAAAATGGCAGAAGTGCTTTTCTTAACGACGATAGATGGACTTTACGCGACCCATACGCAAAGCTGTGTCTTTTTACGGCTTAATATTTTTGTTTCGTTTATTTCGTACATGTATGAACTGAGACTGAACTCAGCACACATTCAGGCTACACCAAGGAACTAAACTTGTGCCAAGCTTTGTATATTTTGGACATTATTGCGTAGCAATCATACGCAGTCACTATTTCCAATATCTTATAACTGGAAACTGAGTCGTAAATTCTTCCCACATTTCTTCCGCATAACATATTTGCCATATTTGCCAACAAGAGGGAATAACGGAGAAAGCAACCATATTTAGGAAATACATTTGGTGTTATACTGGGACTTAAAAGATTACTAACTCGTACTTTATTACGAAATGATTGAAATTGGTTAGTTGTATGCAACACAATTATGCAACCACTTAGTCATTTCTCATAAGAACACGACAAAACTTTAAACTGTTCAAAATGTTTAAAAAAAAGTACTTCTATATAATTTCCAAAAGTCCCTGTATCAAAATCTTCATCATCAATCCTAATAAATAGGTAAGGCATCAATGTATATTTGTAGTTATCTTTTTTTTTTGATGATAGTTAGTTTTATGTAGTCATATGGATATTATATACATTGTTCCTTTAACATGTTTTAGCAGTGTATACATGTATGTATATATATTTTTGACTCTTTGTCAAACAGAGCACGAAATTAACGTTGCAAGGTTTGTCATTTAGGTTTGTCATTTAAAAGTATATGATTATCTCAGTTGGAAACATTGACTGTATTGTTGCTGTTTGAAACGTTCGGCAGTACTTAAATCGGTGCTAGATAAAAGGAACTATTCCCTGTACCCTGATTTACTTTGAGAGACAGACAACTGAACAAACGAACATTGACGGTCTCAAGAAATTCCTGTATTGAGCAACACTCTGATGTTGTAGTTGTTGGACATATCACTCGAATGCAGAATGTATTACCATTGCAACGTATAAAAAAGCTTACCAGGTGTCGTGGCAAATATAGGTTCTTTTGCAGGGCCGGACTTGACCACTTTCTAGCCGACCCACTTTGCTCTATTAAAGTAAATAGCAGTTGCATGAATTAAGAAACAAAAACAATTAATAAATAAATAAATTATTTAACAACTTACATTATTTCACAGTTCAAGACAGGAGATACACTGCTAGACTGAGTCTCCTTTACAAGATCCAGCATGGATTGGTTGACATTGAAAGCTCCTGCTACTTAAGACCGAGTGACAGCAGAACCAGAGGCCAGAGAGGGCTTTTCCAAGAGAGAATCAACTGTGATGTCCATCTCAACTCATTCTTTCCTCGTACCATCAGGGATTGGAATGAACTCCCACGAAACATCACAGAAGCCAGCACCTTGGATGAGTTCCGGACCAGTCTTATTAGACGACTGGTCCACGCCTAAATCCATTCCTGCGATAATGAGACAAATTGTATATAGTTTTACCATGTTTTTAACCAAGTTTTGGGACTACTGCTGTTTAACCGCCATACGCAGTCCCGCAGGACCAATTACGTTCAAATTGATCCCGGTCCTTTACCCGGAAGAAGAAGAAGAAGAAGAAGAATTTAAAGGCCCCATTGCTCTATCAGCATGAAATATTTTATCATGAGGTATCGCTGCAAACTTCTCACTACAGTTTCGCCATTGCTTATTATCGTGATTGGCCTGCTTTGAAAAATCAAACCGTCCTTGAGTTTACCATAAAATAGATTTGAAAAAAATAACTAGGTCATTTTAGTTGCCAACCAAAATGACCTAATTTCGATTTCACAAGCTTCATTTCATGATAAAATACAACGTACAGGCGGTAGAAATATTAGGTACAGGCGTTTAACAGGTGATAAAAATACAATGTACAAAAAATTAGGCAAGGATCCCATTGATTGCCGCTGTTGCACCATTGCGTTGCTTAACGGGGAACCAGAGACGAAACTCGTATTTTTATGCAGAGACTTATCATTTTTTAAAAATACCTTGTCCCCTCTTTTTTGCCCGTTATATGCTACAAAAAAGCACATCAATCGACTTATTTTCATGAATTCTGAAGGCTGTACAAGTTTCATAATGATTTGTATTTTGACGGTTTTTACCTTTGATAGGACTATGGAGACTTTAAATAAAGCATTGTAAAAAACGTGTAGCCTAATAACTGTAACTTACGGGCTTGTTAGTGCTGAAAACTTTAGCGTGCT
Source organism: Ctena decussata (assembly GCA_963989385.1). NCBI lineage: Eukaryota > Metazoa > Mollusca > Bivalvia > Lucinida > Lucinidae > Ctena > Ctena decussata. Next base: position 36,602,741 of record OZ022513.1, read on the forward strand.
GAAAGTGAAGATCAAGGCCAAGGTTGACAATAATGAGGGTGGTTGTAGTCAGGCAATGGTACTGGGTAACTTTCAGTGCCGGGGCGTCCTACTGATTTTAATAATAGTAGGGCTATGGCCTACTGTGCTTGCAGTAGGTGCGGGTGGGAGTTGTTTGGACATTTTCTTCTCTCCCCTATCATCTCTTTTCTTTCTCCCTCTCTCTGGGAGACGCCTCGATATAGACTGAAATACTGCCGTTCAACCCCAAACTAGCAACCAACCAATGTACATTGTAAACGACATTGATTTTTAAACGGGTCGCAAGATCAGTTTTAACCGAGGTCCCGTCTCCGTATGACCTGGTTGTTAGAGGAACGTTAAATCCGAGTTGATTAACTCACTCCTAAAGGGGTTGTGCTCTGCTTCAATGATTGGTTTTCAATGGGTCAAGTTCAACATTGGCGCTCTACTGCTATTCTCATACCAGTCAGAATTTGACATACAATAAATGCAAAAAAAAATGGTATTGGTTGGACTTGGATGAAACTCTTCGGAGTCAAGATAGGCGAAACACATAATATATGAGCCGCGACATGAGAAATCCAACAAAGTGATTGTGCGCCCACTGCAGACTCAGATCAGCCTGGGCATCCGCAGTGCGCTTAAAGGGTAGCTGAGGGTCTAAACTACCCTCATGCGGACAGCGAAGACTCTGATCAGACTGGGCCAATGGCCAGGCTGATATGAGTCTGCGCTGGGCGCACAACCACTTTGTTGGTTTTGTCGTCTCGCGGCTCATATAAGCATGTTTTTTTTTTTTCTCTTTTCTGACGTCAGTTCATTGCATTTTCTCTATAATCGGAAGACGTCATGATTTATGTAATAAGACAGCTGAGCCCTTAACACACTCCTCAACTATTTCATACTTAAACTTTGCTGCATGCTTGACTTCCTGAAATTACATGATGACATTTCATAAATTTTGCTACATGCTTACCAGAAAGACTGTAGTCGAGCGGTTAGGGCGACTCGCTTATGGTGCAGAAAGTCGCCTGAAGGTCGTGAGATCGCGTCCTGGTTTCGTCATCCGACGACAGGAAAACTCTCTCTGTCAACCCAGCAGTAAATGGGTACCTTTCTCAAATCAGCGAAAGGAGAGGGCTGGGCTCCGCCTTTCATCTGCTGTGCCAAAGATACAGTGGGCCTCTAACCCCCACTGCCCCTGTGGCTATTAAGCTATGTAATGGGAAACTACCTTTTTACCTTTTTAAATATCTTAAAAAAATATCGAAATTGGTTTTCTTAATAGATTTACATGTACCTACATTTCTTGGCGTTTTTATATCAAATGGCTGCAGTTACAGACACATAAGAATTATTAGACATTATCATGACAAACTTAATCTGCATCTGAACACGAAGAAACGACGCTGGGTGTATATGTAAACGGCGAAAACTCAAAACGGCCAGTTCAGATGCACTTTCTGGTAAAAGCATTTGCAGTTCGCAGGCGCCAGGCATGGTCCAGCCACGAGAGAAAACGGTAGGTCTTAACAGTGTCATGAGGGTGCATGGACTAACTGAAATTATACTTTTCGGCACTCTTTTACATGCCACGGCTTATTTTACGACTAGGTTGAATAAAATTCCCTTGACGACAATATTACTTCTAAACTGGAATGTCTAAACAGCCTAAAAGCGGGGTTCGACAAGCGAAATAATGCCCTTCGACTTATATAACACCTAAGACTCAAGGATTTCGGTAGGTATACACAGTCACATCAGAGCGTTTGCTCCCAGATGTGTATTTGGAAGACTGGGCAGACTTGTGCAAATCATTTAAGACAACTGTTTCCATGGGCCGGTTTAACGCCGCTGAGCATAACCAGGACGCCTACAGTGCCCCCATAACAACAACCGTTGAGCTGTAACACCTATTGTTAACGTTTCTCTTGCTGCTGAAATGTTTAATTCCAGACGCTAAAAGCTATTACGGTATTTACTGGGCTCTTAACTACATTGAAAGAATGTGCCTGGAGGGACTTTGTACGAGATATAGATTCAAACGTACGGTATGTCGGCGGTTACTGGCAATACTGGAAAATGTATATAAGGCAGAATATTGACGGCTTGCGTATGTTTGGAAACTTTGCAGGGATACGATGAATAAAAAAGGAACGTTTCTCTGTATGAGTTCCATAGTCAGTGGTTAAAGAATAGCATATAACCAGATACTAATAGCATGATTGAACAGCTTTAATTCAGATCAATCTGCCCATCTACTTTCAAGGTGGGCAATCACGTCACTTACCTTGGTTATTTTATACTCAAAAAAAATATTAAAGGGTCAAACTTTTATCCTGCGATTTCTGGAACATTTCAAACATTTGGTAAAATAAATCATTTCTTCCTTCCATTTTATTTATTTTACAAGTTTTATACACATGAAGCTTGAACCTATAGCCTTTGTCTTGACTAAGGTCAAGCTTTAAGTCAAACTACCCCTAAAATGAAAGTTGTTTGAATTCCCATAGAGAATTGATAGTGTGTTAGTTTGGGCGGGAATAACTTCTAAAATTGCTGTGAGTTTTAAACTTCTTATAGCTTGCTGACCTTAAAAATGATTAAACTTGATGACTATTTAGCAATTTTTCAAAAAAATTCATGAATTGGCGAAATCGAAAATTTTGGTGAATTTGTTCCCTATGGACTTTAAAAAACTCTGATTTTGAGGGTAGTATGAATTGAAGTCTGGACTTGGTCAAGATATGGGCTAAAACTTGTAAAATGAATGAAATGGAAGGTGGAAATGATTTATTTTACCAAATGTTTGAAATGTTCAAGAAATCGCGGAGTAAAAGTTTGACCCTTTAATATTTTTTTCGAGTATATATGTATATCCGAACAGAACGGGTTAGAAAGTTTTACTTAATATTCATTCATTATTTCTTTAATACTCAATGAATTTTCACGCCTAAAACGCAGAAAACGACTATCAAAAGTGCTTTACATGTATTTTTGTGCTGTAGTTTGCAACATTGCATCGAGCAGAGACTTTTTGACTTTGCTCGAAAGTGTGCGGAAAAACAAAGTAAGCATGGAAATGACTCTTCGATAATGGTTTGCTGCAAACGGGACGAGGTATCTGCAGCACTTTTACAGCATGCCAATTCATTGAGTATTAAAGAAATAATGATCAATTTTCTCACTCGCTTCGTCCGAATATAAGTACACAATAACCAGGGTAAGTCACACGATTCCCCACCGTGACCTTTCGCTTTTGACTTTTTTTTATCAGATTATTGATTGTGAGGTATATGTATCACAGTATCCGAACGCACTGTACCATCTCTTCCGGTTTTCATAGCGTCGAATCGAGAGTACAAACATTCGCTTATAACCAGTAGTCGGAAATCATTATGTTTTGAGATTTTATCCGGAATCTGCTGCGTTATTTATACTTATTCAGCTTCAAAAATGTAAAGAGGTAAGTTTAATAATATAATATGCTGTTCGGTCTTTTACCGAATACATCTTCTCAAAGTAATTTTACATGATGCAGTTCCCCGAAAAACAAGGTGATTTTACTTGGAACAATAATACCTTATCTGACATCAATATCTTCTTTCTGTACCATATAATTACTTCAGTATTATATTTTTCGTGTCTCCCAGCAAAGTTCAGATATGTAGAAGCGTTCTGAGTTAAGCCAAAATATCTTGAACTGGCAACTAGAAGCCACCGCCGTACTCCTAATGTTAGTATTCTTCCATTGCCTAGCAACTGCATTTTCATGATTCAGACGTTCCTGAAATTGCCTGGAAAGAAGAGTGGATGTGTTGAAATTAAAATCTTAAAAAGTTCCTTCAAGAGCTGAGAATACATACAGAAATGGGAACATGGGCCAGACTACGTAGTTTCGGCTAATAAAGCCTCGTCAGTGACCCTGACAATATCTGGTACGAAACCAGAAAAAGCATACTGTAATTTCTTAATTTTAATTGGGCAGTCGATTCAGACTGATTAGTTTCAAAAGGATCCATATAATATAAAAGACGATGATCTAGAATAATAGTCTAAATCGATCTGAAATTTTAGATTTCTCAGAATCTATCCTCTGATCTCAAAGGATGTAAATGAAATATAATCTGCACTATGGATGATGTACGGGGAGACGTTTTACGGCCTCCACACGGCACAACACCAGCTGCAGTGAGGTACAATTAAAATCTTAAAAAGTTCCTTCAGGAGCAGAGAATACATACAGAAATAGGAACATGGGCCAGACTACATAGTTTCGGCTAATAAAGCCTCGTCAGTGACCTTGACAATATCTGGTACGAAACCAGAAAAAGCATACTGTAATTTCTTAATTTTAATTGGGCAGTCGATTCAGACTGATTAGTTTCAAAAGGATCCAAATAATATAAAAGACGATGATCTAGAATAATAGTCTAAATCGATCTGAAATTTTAGATTTCTCAGAATCTATCCTCTGATCTCAAAGGATGTAAATGAAATATAATCTGCACTATGGATGATGTACGGGGAGACGTTTTACGGCCTCCACACGGCACAACACCAGCTGCAGTGAGGTAAAATTAAAATCTTAAAAAGTTCCTTAATGTGGACCGCTTAATTCGCTATTATCATCTGCAAAGAATATGGACCGCTTAATATGCTATTAGTTATAATTTGCAAAGAATATGGACCGCTTAATATGCTATTACTTATCATTTGCAAAGAATGTGGACCGCTCAATTCGCTATTAGTTATCATTTGCCTTAAACTTGGTCGTTTGTAGGACTTATCAGATGACTCTCGTACACTGCCACAAGTGAGTCAACTTTTTGAAATGCCACTGACTGACATGTATTGGGCAGTATGCAAGAAAATTAGTTGCGCTACATCTGTTCAGCAGATCACTATAAAGCATATACTATTAGAAAGGTAGGTGATTAATGCAATACACAAGAAGAGCTTCGCAAGCGGCGCATAATACGCCCGTTTCAGTGTCACGAAGGAGTTACAGAAAGAACAAGATTGTTAATGGAAGGATGGACAGTCAGAAATACGGTGGAAACAACTCTGTAATTAATGACTGCAATGTTATAAAACATCTAACATATCAAATACTATAAGTATTCCAAAAATTAGCCACAAGGATGAAGCAGCTCAGAAGCTGAGAAATTCCAAAGTCAAACAAGGGAAATAATTCATAAACTAAGTAAACAAGAGTACCATTCTTAGTCATAATACATTCCCTTGACAATATACACATCACCATAAAGTTTGTTAAAATATTTCCAACAGTTAAGGAGTTACAGAGTAAAACGGATATTGATGCAAGGACAGATAATTCAGAAGTAAACCAGAGTTGTGGTTCATGCTCATGATATATTGCCCCATTAATATACACATTCCTACAAAGTTTCAATAAAATAGTTCAAAGGGTTATGGAGTTACAGAGTGAATGGGGGAATGGGGTAAGCCTAAAACACTTATCAAAGGGAGGTTACTCCAAAACAAACATTCTTATATGTGACATTCTGTCTTGTGATCATGCACACTGCTATAAAGTTTCATCAAGATATTCCAAACGGTTACTAAGTTATTGAATGCACATGATTAGTATACACCAAAATAGCCCACAAAAGCTAATCAAAGGGATGCAACTCCAAAATGAAGAAAGGGAGAGCAACCATTGTCATACGCGACACATTGTTGGAGCCTCATACACATTGCTATGAAGTTTCATCAAGATATCCCAAACTGTTAATATCTAGAAATGGTGCGCACAAGACTTGTAGGGTAAAAAATAATCAAAGGGGCATAACTTGGAAAGTAAGAAATGAGGAGCAACCATTTCTGTACACGACACTTTGCCCCATCCTAATATACATGCCTACAAAATTTCATGAAGATATCTCAAACGGTTACTGAGATATGGTGCGCACAAGAATGTTGACGAACGGACGGACGGACAGACAGACAGACGGACGGACGGACAGTGCTCAGAAGTAAGCCAGAGTTGTGGCTAATGCTCATGATATATTGCCTCATTATCATACACATTCTTACAAAGTTTTATTAAAATATTTCAAAGGGTTATGGAGTTACGGAGTGAATGGGGGAATGGGGTTAGCCTAAAACACTAATCAAAGGGAGGTTACCAAAATTAAGGAGAAGGAAATAACCATTCTTATATGTGACACTCTGTCTTGTGATCATGCATACTGCTATAAAGTTTAATCAAGATATTCCAAACGGTGACTAAGTTATTGAATGCACATGATTAGTATACACCAAAATAGCCCACAAAAGCTAATCAAAGGGATGCAACTCCAAAATGAAGAAAGGGAGAGCAACCATTGTCATACGCGACACATTGTTGGAGCCTCATACACATTGCTATGAAGTTTCATCAAGATATCCCAAACTGTTAATATCTAGAAATGGTGCGCACAAGACTTGTAGGGTAAAAAATAATCAAAGGGGCATAACTTGGAAAGTAAGAAATGAGGAGCAACCATTTCTGTACACGACACTTTGCCCCATCCTAATATACATGCCTACAAAATTTCATGAAGATATCTCAAACGGTTACTGAGATATGGTGCGCACAAGAATGTTGACGGATGGACGGACGGACGGACAGACAGACAGACAGACGGGGGGTGAGCAGTGCTCAGAAGTAAGCAAAAGTTGTGGGTCATGCTCATGATATATTGCCCATTATTATACAAATTCCTACAAAGTTTCATTAAAATATTTCAAAGGGTTATGGAGTTACGGCGTGAATGGGGGAATGGGGTTAGCCTAAAAACACTAATCAAAGGGAGGTTACCCCAAAATTATGGAAGGGGAAACAACCATTCTTATATGTGACACTCTGTCTTGTGATCATGCACACTGCTATAAAGTTTAATCAAGATATTCCAAACGGTTACTAAATTATTGAATGCACAAGATTAGTATACACCAAAATAGCCCACAAAAGCTAATCAAAGGGATGCAACTCCAAAATGAAGTAAGGGAGAGCAACCATTGTCATACGCGACACATTATTGGAGCCTCATACACATTGCTATGAAGTTTCATCAAGATATCCCAAACGGTTATCTAGTTATGGCGCGCACAAGACTTGTAGGGTAAAAGTAATCAAAGGGGCATAACTTGGAAACTAACATTACTGTACGCGACACTTTGCCCTATCCTAATATACATACCTACAAAATTTGGTGCGCACAAGAATGTTGACGGACAGACGGACAAACAGACAGACGGACGGACGGACAGCGCAATGCCATAATACGTCCGTTTTTTCAAACCGGGCGTATAAAAATGCCAACTATACTAAATATTTTTCTTTGAAGAGAGCAGTGAATATACAAAGATTAAAGTTCGAAAACATAACTTTTCTTTTGACGCTAACGGTGATATCGCTGAAACACTGACATATATCAGGGTCATTCATATTGAAAAGGCTGCAGTTCTTAGATGTGTCAGTAAGAATTGCATCAAATATGTTTACTATTGCTTTGATCATTAAGCTGTCTAATACACTGTAAAAATGTGTTTAGATCCAATGCAGAAAATGCAGTCCGATTTTTTATGTGTTTAAATCGTAACATGTTCAATTTGCAACATGTTTAGGTTTATGTTTAGAAATTAAACATGTACAAAACTGGTTATATATACCTTTTATTTCGAAAATTTCCTCTGTCAACATTTTCGTCTCTTTTTTTTTTCGTTCTTCAACAGGGAAAAGAGAGAATGGATTCATCCGAAACTCGTAACAGAATAAAACGTGTTTAGCAGACTTTGTCCGGGAAAATAATAGAAAAGGCGTACATGTTTTTCCATGTCCAAAAGTATATATGTCTGTGGGATTTAAGACGAAAGTTGATTCACTTTTGGCATGGCGATGTATAACTCATTTGCAACAAAGCAGAGCTCAGATTTTGTCCTCGCTTGTTCTAAATACAAAATAGTTGCAGGAAAAAAATTAATGACTTTCTATTTTCCTTCGGCTTATTATGAAACTGCTACCTTACAGCCCGGTTATGCGATTGTGCAGTCGCTATAATGTTTATCAACACCATTGTGTTCCTAGGCTGGAAATATTACGTTGAAAGATAAAGAAAATATGTTTTACGTTGGAGCCATGCTGCTTTCAGAATTCTAAGGGCAAACTGATTTTTTTTCTTGAAGCATCAAAACACCCATTCACAGTGTATAGCCGTACAGGGAACAAACTGGAAGTTTTTCTTCTTTACAGTAGATTTTAACTCGGCGAGGAAAGAGGCATCAGACATTGAAAAAAGATAGCTACGTCAATGGTTTCTCGCTCAGTTAAGGAAAACTTCCTTTATTCAGGAGTCTGCTGAAAAACAGAAAAACTAGCAGGATGACCTCAAAAACTAGTAGGACGACCTAAAAACTAGTAGGACGACCTCTTTTGTCCCTTGGATAACTCCTAGGATAAAAAGGCAGTTCTGAAGAAGAAAAAGGACTCATGCTAAGGCTAAAAAGACCGGCAGTAGAAAGTTTCGGTCAAAAGAATATTATTCTAGAAGGGAAGATAAGGTATATGTAAAAAAGCAAGGTGAGTTGTATGTCAATAGCTTGTTGGTGGCTTTAAGGCTAATCCCATTAACTGTTAAAAGACGCTCAAGGTATCCTACCTCTTAAGCAGAGACAACGGTGTAGCAGAATCGAAGTTGGAACAGGTAGATGAATTCAATGGTCAATTTATGGATGTGCTCAACAAAAGTGAACACACCAAACTCTCCCTTCTCAATCGCTCGGCTGTTTTCATGGAGGACATTCTTGTTTCAGCCGAAGGAGTAACAAAGCTTCTTAAGGACTTGAACCCCTCAAAAGCTTAAGGATCTGATGAACTGCATCCTAGAGTCTTAAAAAACTCGCATCCGAATACGAGGGTCATCCAAAAAGTTCTGTCACTGGCTTATATCTCGAAAACGACAAGTGCGATTCACCTAAAATAAAAACCATTTAGAAACCCTGTTTTTTATCACATAGCTGTAAAAAACTGATTCTTGTATCAATGACATTACATTCACAATCTGCATCAAAAGAAGAGTACCCTCACCCTACTGGCAAATTTGTAGATGCAACTCCGGCAATAATCAATGAAGGGATGTCTATTATCGCTGCCCGGTGCCTACGATTTCTCAGGTGCTAATAAACACAACGACAAAATCTCCAAGAGATTCTGTCCATTTTAAAGAGTTTACAGCATTTCGTAACCTCAACTTTATGCAAACAACGCCATTGGAAAATCGACTAGGTCATGTTCTAAGTTCAAAAGTTTCATAAACGTGTAATATTTCAAATTCTGAAGCATATTTTTACTGCAGTGGATCATGACAATGTGTTCTCAATCAAAATTTCAGAAAAGATTCCAAAAATGAAGGCACAGAGTGGGTCCTTGAAAATCACGTGACTGTGAATTTCACCATATTTCATATATCAATATTTTGCATCGCATATAATTGACAGAAGTCGCTGATTTTTATGTAGTGTCCTACAAAATGCAACAAACAGCAACCCTGAAAATTTCAGAATCCTGCAATATGTAATTGATGAGATATGCAGCATGAAGCAACCCAGCAGAAAAACAAAAATCGTGAAAATAGGCCAGTGTCAAATATAGGGTCTGTATCTGAGCTTATAACTAAACCAGATGGCATGTTTTCACCATTTACCTGCTATCAGTATAAAGATAAAAGATTGTTCTTTTGATTGTTGCAAACCGTGCAATATCACGTCTGTGAGCAAAGTTATGAGTCCAGTGACAGAACTTTTTGGACGATCCTCGTAAGGCGCACCTTTTTTCACCTCTTCGAATAATCTATCGGTACGGGTGATATTCCAAAGGCATGGTCTTTTAAAAAGTAAAAACTTGACGGTTTTTATCTTGCAGTCATTTATAGGTTTGGAGAAATCAGACATATGATACATGTCAGAATATTATTGTTGCATATGTGTATCATGTGTACTTATTTTCTATGCGATTGAACTTGTAAAATCCCATATATGCTACATTACTTGTTTTTTGCATGTGCATAAGTAACTTTGCCCGCAGATATCCACGCAGACACTCTATACTAATAACATAAATACATTCCTGCATAAACTTTCATTTCTGCATTACTATCATAATGTTATACTTCTCAGAAAATTAGACGAATACTGAAATTGCGATTTTGTGCACTGACGTTAACGTTGACAAATACATAGGACTTAAGGTTGCAGTTGCTAGATAACTTTAATCTCAGGTACCATTTTTTGACAGCCAGACACATTGAATCGTTGCATTAAAACAATCAAACGCAGATTACATACCCTTGATTTGCAGTACGCCTATTTAACGCTACGTCAACGCCACACTTGAAATAAATATTGTGTCAACATTTTTATTTGTTGTTCTGCTTTTAAGATAAAATTTTTACATTTCCTGTCAAGTCAGAATTTTTTAATGTTTTGAATTTTGCCATTTCTGAAAATCGACCTTTTTAGAACAAGTTTAGCGTTTCCAATCATTCAAGTGTCCTAATTCTTAACCCGAACTGAAAGAAAAGAATGTCTGATCAGTTTCAAATAAAAAAAATATTGGTATGAATCTAAGATTTCCAAAACATATTGGAGTTCGAAAAACAGTGATAAGCTTTCAACCGTCAAGTTTCTATTTTTGTTGAATATACACTCAAGACTAATAGAAACGCTACACTTTTTCAATGGAAAATACATGGGATACTGTTTGAAGTATTAGATAGCGACGACGGGCCTTTTTATTTCCACAAAATGCTTTCGAATCAAACAAACCATTGTTTGGAATGATACTCAACTAAAAAAGAAGAACATGCTTTTAATGTATGGAAAGTGTCACTAGCAGCATACGATAACGTCACTTAATGTTTACGTTTACGGCGTTTCTAAACGTGACAATCAAACCTATGTTTCGTTTCTTGACTAAATGAAAATCTGCGGTATGACTGATTACATTGGATTCCTATTTTGATCAAATGGAATATCTTTTGGCAAAATAAGGATTTTGTGTTTTCATCATTGCCAACAAACAAAAAGCTTAAGGTGGCGAGGCAAATCGAAAACTAATCCTTTGGTCAATACATTATCAGGGCTGGATCCTAAACTTTTGGAATGTAAATCATCCGACGCATTTAATTTCCTATGAATGTTGCCCTGGAAGAGTGTGCACTAACATTCGTAATCTCATTGTAAAAATGACGCCATACGTCACAAACCAGACGTAGAATATCATGATAAACGAAAAGTTAAATGAAAGTCGTGTGGTATATGTATCATCATGTATAAACATTAGCGTCCTGGATCTATTATAACAACTCTAAATTTCAAAATTTCTCTTGAGTGTATATGCCCTCTCTTCAAAAAAGGAGATAAGTCTTTGGCTTGCAATTATCGACCGGTTTCTCTAACCTCTCTTACTTATGTACCATGCTAGTAACTTCACCATATTGTTTGCTCTAATATTATGGCAATTTTGGATGAACATACACATTTGTCAGACAGACAACATGCATTCCCGAAGAGGCATAATGGTGAAACTTAACATTATAAACGACTGGGCTAAAATCTTGGACGAAAGCGGACAGGTTGATACTTTTATCTTGGACTTCGAGAAAGCTTTCGACACACTCCCTCATGGATTAATAATTTCTAAGCTATATGACTACGGTATTGATGGGAAGACACTTAAATGGATACTAGATTATTTTCTCTGTGGCAAGGCAGCAGCGTAAAGATGTAAATGGCGTTAAATTAGATTGGGCTCCAGTTTTGTCACGTGTCCCCCAGGGTACCGTTCTTAGATTATTAGTGTTCTCATTGTAAATTAACAATATTACAGAAGATATTGGATCAGATTTATCAAATTTTTATCAAAATCTGAGTTTACTTCTCTTGTAAGGGCTAGTGACTAGCTTCCCTGGTCACATGTCGTGGTGAATGATTGTCCTTGGACGTATCACCAGTAAATAATTCTGATTCTGAATCTGACAGTGACAACAGGTTACATAAAATGGTATTTCCCCAAGTATGGCATGTCAAACGTTGCATTTATCGATAATTCTATATTTGTATTTGATTTTCTTTCATTGGATTCAATCCCTGTTCATTTCTATCGTATATTTTTGTTTCCATTCTATAATCGATCATTTGTATTCAATATCTGTTCATTTCTATTGTATAAGTTTTGTTTATATTCTATATTCTATTATTTCTATTTAATAATAGTCCGGCAGAAAAATATTTTGACCTGGAACTAAGGTCTAAAGTTTTTTTCTTTACTGATTCATGTTCCACAGACATTACCTTTGAAGAATCCGAGTGATGCCACCTTGTCATCATTGAGCATTTTCATATTTTCAAGATGGCGTCCAAGAGGGTTGCAATTTTATTAACTATAGTCACTATTATACATGCTATATATGTTTTATTCGTCTTAACTACTGCATTTTGTTATCCTAACTGCTGTGTTTTAATGTGAAATGGTGTCAGTATAATATCTTTGTGTAATTACGTCCAATCATTTGCAGAAATCAAGATGGGATACAGGATGGCCGCCATATTTTATAGAAAATGTTGCATGAATCAGAATATTCAAAGTATTTTCATGTTTTTACTTTCAGATTTGTATCATACAAATAGCAATTTGAAAACCCTTAGTACTGCTATTTTTCATCTCAAGATATGTAGATTAGTATATTAAAGATGGTGGTCAAGATGGCAGACTCTTGATTAAAGGAAAACAAATTCGTATTGCCATATCATTATAATGAAAATATCTCAAAAGTTCTGTTGATCGAAGAGTTTGCATTTATTCAATGTTAAAGCCCATACATGCTAGAACCATGCAAATTGTCATCAAACAAGATTGTTCAAATTCAAGATGGCTATCAATTAGATTTCATAGAAAAAAAACAAACAACACACCTACCAAATGCTCAAATGCTCAACCGATTATCAAAATTGAAATAAAAAAAAACTGCCATATGAAGAAAATAAAAAGGGAATGTCATGCAAAAGCCTATAAATTCGTATGTTTGTGGTACAAATATCATGTCAATAAGTTATCTCAGTTTGAAACATTTATTTTTTGTGTAATTAATGTAATCCTGTCATATTTGGATAGATGGGTCACGTGACTTGTGTAAAGTTGTGTTTTAGAAGGCTGGTGCTTTTTTCGTTGTAATTGCGGACTATCAGCCTCAATGTCTATAAAGTTTGTATGAGGATGATTCACTAACATTTTTTTTTTAAGATGGCGGTATTAAAAATTGGTTAAAATAGATACTTATGGAGTTTTCAATGGATTTTTGGATTGTGTTCAAACTATAAATAGTCTATTGTGGAGTACAAGGTATACACATTCATGCCCTAGAGCAAGAGCATTATTTTCAGATTACAGTGGATTTATACGTATTGATTGCTATTGACTGCTTGCTTAATGTTAATAATGGATAGCGCAGACTTAGAATTTACCGAGCTCACACCAGTTATCTTGGATGGGGAGGAGACCGAGGTTAAGGTCCCCAGCGGTACCAAGACTGACTTTGCTTATCACATTAAAACAGAAAGTGAAGATTGTGGTGACTGTGGGGATAATATGGACCCATCAGATCAGCCTGAACATTTGTTATACAAAAGATTGCAAATCTTATTCAGGGGCTTGCCGAAAGAAATGTTTATTAACAGGGTCCTACATAATGTGTCTTCCTCAGAAACGGATTTAGAAAGTCATCGTTCGATGCTCTTTGCTCTTATTAAGGAATGTGATGACTTCCCCTATGGATTACAAGCGGAACTTAAGCGCCGTGTTCATACGCGCAGTGGTGATACGGTGGCGACTAAGCTTGCACAAGACATCTATATGTTAATGACAGTTCTTGAGGTTGGCAGTTCCTCCGATCTGAAGGATTTACTTGCACGTGGTCAAAGAGCTCAGCGTACTCAATCCCAGTCGCAGTATGGTACGTGTAATATGACCATAAACTCATGTGACTGCGCCGCAGAAATGAAATCATTAGTAAACAGTTTAAATAATGTGAAAGCCGATGTGCTTAATGTCAAGCAAAGCTGTATTGCAGCAGAGACTTCCAGATCTTCACAAATACAATCTTTAAAATCAACTGTACTTGGTTTGAAGTCAGATCTCAGTACACTTACTTCCACAGTGTCTAAGGCAGTTACGGACATTGTACTTGCAGCGCAGCGTATTGAATCCGATAAAAAGTCTTGGGGTTGCCAGTTTGAGAGCGGAAGTTCGTTTGTTGAAAGATGCTGTCCGTGATATACAGGACACTATTGATACTGTTACTACTGGTTCCTCTCCGGGTAATAAAAGTAAAAGCAAAAAGACTACTAAAAAACAAGATAGCCGTACATAAGCCTAACTTGTGTGAGAATGACAGTATTGTACAAAATGAAAATGGTGACCGACAGCCTGCTGGGAACGTGGCTATTTTGCAAAATTATACTGAACATGACTCTCATACAAGTATTACATGTAATAGCCATAGTGAGGGAAACACCGTTGACTGTAGTCAAGGTGCTTCCAATGGGGAGCGTTTCACCGCCGAGCCAGCAGTGCCCAGTGCTCAACCAAATGTGTCTACATGCGAAGTAAGTCTAGAGCATGCTGCTCAGGGAAACCGGGGGTCTGTCTATGATTCGTTAGGCTCTGCCAGTGCTGGTAGGTCTGGTGGCGAATATCCCAGTAATGTGGGTTCTTCAGCGTTGGTGAACACCGACGGTGAGAACCGGGTATCATCGTTGGTTGGTGATGGTGCAGGTTTGGGTGCTAATTTTTCTGTACTTGAAAATCATTTTCCACAGCGCCAAATGCAACAGGTCTCATATAGTGAAGCTATCTCTTCGTCAAACACACCTCGGCGAAGTACTGTCTATACAAATAATGTACCTTTGGCCCAAGGGTCAAATATACACTGGCGCTCACGTATTTGTACACCAAAAACGCGTTCGTACCGCGTTGCATGCACGTGCTGCGTGCGTATCACCTAGAACCGCGCATCAGACGCGTCTAGACGCGCCCTGACGCGTCTCGACGCGGGAGACGCGAACAATAATAAAATGAATATTCATGACTTGTTCAATACGCGTACAACCGCAGATTGTACGTTGGCCTATTTAAAATAGTTTTAAGATAGCTTAAAACAATAAAACTTCACTGCTAAATTACTAAGTTAATATTGTGAATGTCTCGATCCTGCCCGAATCGATGCGCAGAAGACGGGAACCATAAAGTAGTCCCACATTATCTGGGTCAACTTTTACATAACATATCGTAACGTCTCGATTTCTGAATTCAATGGGATTCATTAACAACTATTTAGACTAACTCTATAATAGAACTTCTACGCTTAGAAACTATACATGACTTCTATTTTTCTTAACTTCCAAGCCTAGAAAACAAACAAACAAAAAAAAAAAAAAAAAAGTCACAACTTATCTGGGCCAGAACGGACAAATCCGGGCACACGGTAACCCTCGCTAAGAAACTGACCAGTGAAATTTCCCCGTGAAATTTGGACCCAGACTGAATGTTCAAACAGAACAATACCACAGGGTATAATCAATTCCGCTGATTTTCGCTTCCTGCAGAGACTGTACATCATATTTGGCTTCCGCCGACACTGTCCGCAAGTTCTTGCTTCCTGCTGAGACTTCTGCACATGATAAATGGCTTCCTGCTGAGACTGTCCGCATGATTCTGCTTCCTGCTGAGGCTCTTGGCAGGAAGCAGAGTCATGCAGACAGTCTCGGCAGGAAGCCAATTTCGAGGACAGAAGTCTCTGCAGGAAGCAAGAGATATCGCGGACAGTCTCCGCGGACTGTATATCATATTTGGCTTCTGCCGAGACTGTCCGTGATCTCTAGCTTCCTGCAGAGACTCTCGGCAGGAAGAAAGAACTCGCGGATAGTCTCGGCAGAAGCCAAACATGATGTACAATCTCTGCAGGAAGCGAAAATTAGCGGAATCGATTATACCCTGTGAATACTGGCATATTTTTATAAGAAATTATAAGAGTTTCAAAGCCAATTCAAGACTATTTCAAGTGGTCTCCACAGCTCAGTGGTCAGCGCACTCCCATCTCACATTTATTTTACATTGAAGTAACTTGCATTGAATAGGAAATGGTATAGCCTGCACAGACAAGTGGGTTCTCTTCAGATTACAATGTACCTTATTGCAGAGCAATCTGTGCTGAATCGAAACAGGTATCCTCTGCACAGAGTAAAAGAAAACAAAATAAAATTAAAGAATATTTCATTTGTAGCATGTAGTTTTGGCTGAAGGATAGAACCCAAATGGACTTGTACACAGATCCGCATAAATCACTTCCCATGCACACAGCCCTCGCGACCCACTGTGGGTTGGCTTTAGCGATACAATTCAGGGCTTCTGGAAATGCATCACAAGAGAGGCACACTTCCGGCCATAATGCATCTTCCCCGAAATGCAGGCCTCCATCAGACTTCACTTTGCTAGTTCTGCCGGAACAAGCCCCCTGTCCTGGCTGGGCCCAGGGCAGGTCTAGGGGGGAAATGGGGAGCAAATTCTTAGGTGGGGAGCAATTTCCCTTATTAACTAATGCAATGGGCAGTGGGGGATAAGAGATTGAGGGTGATCTGGAATGTAGTTGTCTCATGTTTTTGTGGCCCTCATGAGTAATTGAGACTGCCTGGGTTACATCATGAATTGCGACCGTTGGTCTCAGAGAAGACCATAGCTTAAATCTGTTGGGAGGGAGGTAGGTGGGGTAAAAATTCCTTTTGGGACCTACTAGGGCTGTAGCATTTGTTCTAAACCTTTTCTTGGTTTAGTTGGTTCCAAAATATATTGCATATTTAAAGTTTTAGGGTCCTGTATTTTCATGGGAGTTTTTTTAGTGTTCTAATATTTTGGGAAATGGAGAATATTATTAGTCAACAACAGGACTGTAGCTAATTTCTTATTGTGGATTGTTGGGAGGAGAGAGCAGTTTCTTTTTGCTGTTTCTAGGGAGCAAATGTGATGAACCTTATAATGGTTCAGTTGGTTTCCAGGTAACTAAGCCTGGGTATGAGATTAAGGAGGTTGGATACACATTATTTTTTGGAGGGGAAATGGAGAATATTATTAATAGACACGGGGACAGTAGCTTATTTCTTATTGCGGGTAGTTCAAAGAGGACGGCGGTTTCTTTTGGCTGTTTCTAGGGAGCAAATGAGTTGAACCTTATAATGGTTTATTTAGTTTCCAGGTAACTAAGCCTGGGTATGAGATTAAGGACGTTGGATACACATTAATTTTTTTGAGGAGAAATGGAGAATATTATTAATAGACACGGGGACAATAGCTTATTTCTTATTGCGGGTTGTTCAAAAAGGACGGCGGTTTCTTTTGGCTGTTTCTAGGGAGCAAATGAGTTGAACCTTATAATGGTACATAAAGCTGTCGTAGAGTGTGGGCTGGTGTCTTTATTGCACGTTCAGTTCAGAATTGAACTGAACTGAACTGAACGTGTAATGAACTGAACTGAACTGAACGTGTAATGAGGGACACTAATCTACGTTTTGCGATGACTTTGTGGTCGTTTCTGTAAGATTCTAAAAATTGGGACACCTTATATAGGGCGATTATCGTAATCGTCCTGTAAATATTGGGTTCTAGGGATGTGGATGAAGTGTAAAACAGTGTAGACCCTGATCAGACTGATCTGTGTCTGTACTGTCGCTCACTCTTATCCGTCCCAATAGATAGATTTTTTTTTTTTTTGCTGTCCATTTTTTCTAATTATCACTAGTCTGTTTATATATTACCAGAATTATCACGTATTACTGTATTCTGTTTCAACATAGTAGTGCACAACTCATCCGCCATTTCATGTGTAATATCATATATGCAAGGAGAAGAACCAAATAAGCTCGTAGCTTCCGTCCTTATCCTATTAAATATTGTATTTTGTTAAATACTGTATGTCTATATTTTGTTGAAATAAATATGTTTAAACTAACCTTATAATGGTTTATTTAGTTTCCAGGTAACTAAGCCTGGGTATGAGATTAAGGAGGTTGGATACACATTATTTTTTGGAGGGGAAATGGAGAATATTATTAATAGACACGGGGACAGTAGCCAATTTCTTATTGCGGGTTGTTCAAAAAGGATGGCGGTTTCTTTTTGGCTGTTTCTAGGGAGCAAATGAGATGAACCTTATAATGGTTTATTTAGTTTCCAGGTAATTAAGCCTGGGTGTGAGATTAAGGAGGTTGGATACACATTAATTTGGGGGTGGGGAAGAAATGGAGAGTATTATTAATGGACCAGAGGACTATAGCTTATTTCTTATTGCGGATTGACGGGAAAAGAGGGCAGTTTCTTTTGGCTGTTTCTAGGGAGCAAATGTGCTGAATCTTATTATGGTTCATTTAGTTTCCAGGTAACTTAGCCTGGGTGTGAGGTTAAGGAGGTTGGATACACATTAATTTTAGCCTTTATTGTCAATAGACAAAAGTTATTTATATGACCGTAGGGAAAGTCAGATTGTAGTCGTACAGATGGGTTCTGGGACTTTTACTGGGTAATGGGAGTTTTTGTCATGAGCATAACACTTAGTAGGGTATTAATGTGGATCCAGGGATTTTGGGAAATGGGTTTGGTAGGCGGTTAGCAACAGGGGCTTGAATTAGAGAAAATTAGGGGGATTTTTTATCCCTATTGTATTGGAATCTATCTATATCCTGGCAATGATATTGGTTTTGTCCAGGTATTCAAAGACTACCGTCTGTATTGTATTTGCATGTTTCTTTGGGGGAGACAGGAGCAGTCTCAGGTCTATTGTGTGATAGCCTAACTTGAATTTGGTGGATTCTATGGTCTTGCCTTTGATTGTTATGGGGCCACACAGTCAAAGAAGATATGGTTGAGATCTTCTGCATCATTGCAGTGGGGGCATAGGGCAGACTGGTTACTGTAGTGAAGGCAGCCCTGCCCGCAGTGTCCTAGCCTTAGTCCGGAATCGTCTTAGTTGAAACGTCTATTGAGACTATATACGTCACATTGAAGTTTAACCTTTGGTTTGACGAAATGGAAGGTGTGGCCCTTGTTGCTATTGGTCCATTGGGATTGCCATTTTTCGGTTACTGCTTCATTTATTAGGGGATAAACGTCCAGTTTTGAGGGTTTGGTATGGTTGTAAGTGCCGGTGGTCAATAATTGACAACTGCCTTTCTTGAATCAGCGGAAGGAGAAACAAAGTATGTGGCCCAACCGGGTTCTCGAACCCAAGACCTCTGGCATGAGTCAGGTGCCCTATCGATTGCGCTACGCAGCCCGGCACCTTCAGCTGTAGGAGTTTAATTCCACATTCAACTTCTAAAGCATTAATAGGGGCGGAGTGGTATGCCCTCGTAGCAATACGGAGTGCTAAGTTGTTTTGGATGAGGTCTTGAGCTTTGAGAGTAGATGTTTGGGTGCCGAGTTATAAGCTTGGGCACCATAATCGACTTTTACTGAGGATTAGGGCCTTATATAATGTCAATAGGATTTTTTTATCTGCTTCATAGGAGGTGCCTGAAACCATCCTCATGAGGTTTAGGTCTTTATTACATTTTTCAATCAGATTTTTAATATGCTGACCCCATATGTTAGTTTGCTATCTAGGATCATGCCCAGGAAGGTGATATGGTCACTAAATTCTATTTCTGTCCCAAAAAGGGAGAGTTTTTAAAGTGATTCAATATTAAGTCTTTTTTTAAGGGAAAATTATGGCCTTTGTTTTAATAGTGGGTATTTTGAAGCCCCAGAGCGTGGACCATATCTCGATTGTCTGGAGGGCTGACTGGAGTTTTACGAGAGCATATTTGGGAGAGGAGCGGTAGGTCCAGATAGCACTGTCATCTGCAAACTGAGAAAGAGAGAGGTTTGCCCCCCCCACCCCCCAGGGCATCATCAAGGGTATTTATTATTACAATGAATAGGATAGGGCTGAGGACACTGCCTTGGAGACAGCCGTTTCCAAGTCATGTTGATCAGAGCAGTGACCTACCACTCCTCTCCCAAACATGCTCCAATCAGCCCTCCAGGTCACTGCTATTTATAGGTCACTGATCAGAGGTTTTTATCCCCCCACCCTGACTTGAATTCTTTAAGATTCATAGTGTTTGCCCCAGATAATAAACCAATCAGATCACCCGAATTTTCAAATTTTCAATAGATTTATTGGTGTAGACTCATCACTTATCCATGAAGAGAGTCTTCACCAATAAATCTACCGAAGACTTGAAAATTCAAGTGATCAGAAATGTACAGTCTTCTGTGGCTTGTCATGTCTAAAAATAGCTTCAAAATGACAGGTCAAATTGATTTAGAAGTCAATGTAGATTTCTCGAATGAGGGTTTTTTCTCATTACAGAGGGACAGATGAAGGAAGTATTTGGCAGTATTCTCCATAAAAATGTGTTTTGTGGTTACTCCTTAGAACCACCTCGACGAGGCGGTTCTATGGCAAACCATAACATTATTTTTTAAACTGTAAAAACATGTGGATACTTATTAGAATCGCCTTGACGAGGCAGTCCAATAGGTACCCACAGCATTGTTTTAAAGCATGTTGTAAATACTTGTTAGAATTGCCTCGAAAAGGCAGTTCTAATGAATATCTACAACATACCTTTTTTAAATGGAGAAATAAAATCACAAAATACTCCTCTTATATGTAAACTGTCCTCTGTAATAAGATGCATCTCGTAACACAAATCAAATAACTATGATTTGTGTAAAGAGAAGAAAATAATCCTCATTCAAAGTGACCAGCCATGTTTGAGCTCCAAAAACTGAATGAATGGGAATGTGCAAAGTCATCTGAACGCAAATCATAAATGACAGCACGACACTCACTCTAGAAGCATTATTCTAATTATGCTCCTCCTCTCCAAGCTAAATAACAGCATGACAAATACTTTAAAAGCAGTATTCTAATTAAGCCCCTCCTCTCCAAGCTATTTTGGGACAGTCATGATATTGCATCATGTTTTGAGGTTGCATCATTACTATAATCAAAGTACATTGGAGAGTGGTCATTTTGGGATTTTTTTTTATTTATCATTTTTTTTTTTTAAACACAAAATATCGCTCAAAAATGATTATCTAAAAGATGTTGGAAAACAGGACAGACCAGGATCAGTTTATTATCTGGGGCAAACACTAAGCCGGTTAGAGGCTATGAAGAGAAATCTTCGCAATTAAGAACCTTCCGCTCGCTACGCTCGCTTCAGGTTCTTAATTGCGAAGATTTCTCTTCATAGCCTCTAACCTATACAAAGTGACTGCCGCCTGGCACTTATTTTCCATAAAGGCCATATTAATTTCAGATTCCACGATTTTAATTTCTGATACGAAAGGAATTTATGGCTGAAGAGTGCGATTTATTTCCACTTCAACGGCGAAGTGTCATGGGACTGTCCCAGTCGCATTTAGTTTTGAGTTGCCGCAGGTCGAGTTTCTAGGCTTCTTTTTTTTTTTCTTTATTTCCCGTTATGGTTCAAGTAAGACCAAATGAGCATTCGACATCAAGCGTGATGTAGACTAATGGCTCTTTCTTTCACATGATTTACTTAAAGTTGACCTCACTAAAATGCGCATTCAATACGCGATTTTGATTGGTTCCCGTACGCGCGCGTTGAGACGCAAAGGACTACGTCACTACCAGTATCATGTGCGCAATTTTGATTGGGTCCATGAAATTTGCATAAAATGCGCGTTGCACGCGTCGCTTCGCGGTATACGCAAAACTGAGAACGAATTTTCATTGGCTACTAAAATATTCGCGTCCATAATTACCGCGTATCCCGCGCGCATCAACTGCGTCTCTGACGCGTTTTGAATGTGTACAAATACGTGAGCGCCAGTGTACCTGTCCATATTGCAAATAGCTCTCCATCAGAACTCGATGCGTTCGTGCATAGGGATGGATGCGATGACGAGAGCGATGAAGATGCCGATTTCGCTAAATATGTCAAAAAGAAACCTAAACGGTATTATTAACTTCTGTTTTTCTGCCGAATTATGATATTTCTCTCATCAATGGAGGCGACACTTGTCTTTTCAACCACAATGGAGACATAATTCGTTGTAAATATTTTACATGTCGCTGGCCGGGTTTGAACCCTCACGGATGCGGCGACAGCGCCTAGCACTGCAATGTGCGTCAGCTTTAACCATTACGCTATCGAGACGTCCCCAAAAAAGGACGCTCAAATAACGTATATAAAGCTAACCGACGTTGCAGTACACTCCGTATATAGGGGTTTCTATTTATTATTAACGTCTCCATTGTGGTTGAAAAGACAAGTGTCGCCTCCATTGATGAGAGAAATATCATTATTCGGCAGAAAAACAGAAGTTAATAATAAATAGAAACCCCTATATACGGAGTGTACTGCAACGTCGGTTAGCTTTATATACGTTATTTGAGCGTCCTTTTTGGGGGACGTCTCGATAGCGTAATGGTTAAAGCTGACGCACATTGCAGTGCTAGGCGCTGTCGCCGCATCCGTGAGGGTTCAAACCCGGCCAGCGACATGTAAAATATTTACAACGAATTATGTCTCCATTGTGGTTGAAAAGACAAGTGTCGCCTCCATTGATGAGAGAAATATCATAATTCGGCAGAAAAACAGAAGTTAATAATAAATAGAAACCCCTATATACGGAGTGTACTGCAACGTCGGTTAGCTTTATATACGTTATTTGAGCGTCCTTTTTTGGGGACGTCTCGATAGCGTAATGGTTAAAGCTGACGCACATTGCAGTGCTAGGCGCTGTCGCCGCATCCGTGAGGGTTCAAACCCGGCCAGCGACATGTAAAATATTTTAAACGGTATTGGAATTATGTCCAGTTCAACCTATTTATGTGATACCCTTTCGTCCAAAAATATAGATATTTGTGGATTAGCTGAACACTGGTTGTATGAAAAAGACTTAATCTTTCTTGATAAGATAAATAGTGACTACAAGTGTCACGCAGTGTCTGACTTTGATCTGAGGCTCCCTTGGCGTAGGCGTGTTGGCAAAGGTGGGGTGGCCTTGTTATGGCATAAAGATTCGACCATAAAGTCACACCTTTGTCATTTGAAGATGACAGAATCATTGGTTTACAGCTCGAAATAAGTCCCTCTGTTTACATTTATTTATTTCAGGCGTATTTGCCTTGCACCAATCATCAAGTTGCTAGCTTTTATGAGTATGTTGACAAATTAAGCAATTTGCTGGGGCTTTATTCGGAGAAGGGTTTGGTGATAATTATGGGTGATTTGAACACTAACATTTTAACCAACAATTCTTTGCGGGTTCATAATAACAGAACTCGGTACCTGATGGAATTTTTAGCTTACAACAATATGGTATCTATAAATACCTTGGAGTTTTGCGTGGGCCCCTGCTCCTCATTTGTGTCCTATGATAATAAGAGTGAGGCGCTTATAGATCACATATTGTTACCCATAGAGCATCTTCATTATGTTCGACAATGCGAAATTTGCGATGACGATGCATTGAATGTTTCTCGACACCGTCCTGTTATGAGTAAGTTTTGCATACCGACTTGGCATCAGGAATCAAACACTGTACCGTCTAGCGGTAACATTAACTGGAAAAAAGCAGATGAGTCTACAATTCATGGTTATAGGTATAATTTAGAAAAGAGTAACGTATATAAAAATTTATGTGAAACTAGCTTTGAGTCCAGGGCTTCTATAGACATTGGTTATACGGAGTTGGTTGGGGTACTTAAACAGGGCGCTAAACAAAGTTTCCCCATTAAGAAATACAGGCGATACCTTAAACCATATTGGAATGAAGAGCTTACCGCTCTGCATAAATCTATGACCAGTGCTCGTGAGGACTGGCTGAGAGCTGGTAAACCAAGGGGAAGTAACCACGCATCATACACAAACTATAAGTCAGCCAAACGATATTTTAGGCGCAAGCATCGCCAAACATCCGAATTTTTCATGAAAAAGCAACTAGACGAAATCGATAATCTTGCAGAAGTTGACAGTAGTTTATTTTGGCATCATATCAATAGTCGTCGGAATAAGACTTTTAACAGTCCAGGTTCTAGTATTAATTTTCATGGTAGACTTGTTTGTAGTGCAAGGGAGATAACTGACGAATGGGCGCAATACTTCTCTAACCTCTATACCTCTACAGTGAATTCAGGTTTTGATGAGTCGTTTAAGTCTACAGTCGGTGACTCAGTACGTTTACTTAATGAAGATACTGATGAGGCGGAGCATAGTAGTTTTTCTATAAGCACCGAAGAAATTGAATCTGCCATTCGCTTGGCACATAAAGGCAAAGCTTCTGGTGAAGATGGCATTTGTTGTGAGCATGTAATGTTTGCTGGTGAAAGTTTGTATAAAATTTTAGCAAACCTATTTTCTGCAATGATAAATCTTGCACATGCTCCCGTGGAAATGAAGAAAGGTATTATAATAACCCTATACATGTATAAGGGAGGGAATAAACGGAAGGATAATCCCGATAGTTACCGAGCTATTACTCTTTCTTCTGTTCTCCTTAAGCTACTAGAGCGGATTTTGCTTACTAGGATTCAGCTTTTTGATACTATAACTCCTCCTATGCATCCTATGCAGGGAGGTTTTCAAAAAAAATATCGGTTGTCTTATGACTTCATTTTTATTACGTGAATCGATATTTTATGCCAAAGAAAATGGTAGCAAATTGTATATTTGTTTCTTAGATGTAAAGAAAGCATTTGACTGTGTGTGGCATGAGGGTTTATTTTACAAGTTGTAGAACTCTGGTATAAACAAAGCTTTTTGCAAACTTATCGTCAATATGTACACTGACATGTTTAGTTGTGTCAGGGGTCGAGGATATAAATCGGACTGGTTTCTAGTGCAGCAGGGTACACGTCAGGGAGGAGTTATCTCGCCTTTCCTTTATTTAATTTATATCAATGAGCTGTTATATGACTTAGAAGCTGCTGCTCTAGGCTTCTGTATTTATGACATTTGTTGTGGTTCCCCGACTGTGGCTGACGACATCTTAGTCGGATCATACTCAGTTACTGGTCTTGGACAAATGTTGCATATATGCTTTAACTACGCAAGTAAATGGCGGTTTGAGTACGGCATTATTAAATGTCTCGTCATTGTTTTTAATGAGATGAAAAAGGCATATCAAAAGTCGACCCGAACATGGACATTTGGCAATTTCTGTATAGAAGAGGGTACAGAATATAAGCACTTGGGTGTAATATGTGACAAGAACATGTCCATTGATGAAAATGTTAAAGTAGCATGTACTAAACTCAAAAGTACTTTCTTAAGTCTTGTAAACTGCGGTGTCTATGAGGATGGTTTGAATCCTCTAACATCGAGACGCATATATAACTCAGTGGTGTTGCCAAAGGCATTGTACGGATGTGAATTGTGGTCAAATATGTGTTCGTCTCATATAACGGCTATTGAGCGAGCACATCGATTTTGCATTAAATTTATGCAGTTTTTGCCAAAATACACGAGTACAGACGTAGCATTGGCGTTATTTGGAACCATCCCTCTAGAATCTGAAATTGATTATGGGAAACTCGTATTTTTGGGTCAGCTTTGTCGCCTATCAAGTGATCACAGAATTAAACAAATATTTCATCGCAGACTTATACACTATAATGAGTGTCCTGCGAAAAAGTTAGGTTTTTTCCCTGATATTTACCGTATACTAAATAAATATGCGCTTACGGAGTATTTGACTCAATATCTTGAAAATGGTTTGTTTTTATCTAAAACATCGTGGAATAAGTTGGCTCGAGTTAAAATAAATGATTTTTTCAGGAATGAATTGTCCATGAGAATAACTACATCGGAATCACTGTGTCGATTAACCAATATACATGTTGTGTTACATGAGCCCCATATCCTGTGGCATCTGGGTCGAAATTTTTCACGCTTTAAGAGCTATGTGCATATGGCCATGCGTTTGATGGGTATGTTATTCTATGGAAAGTGGCTTTCAATTTGTCAAAATTGCGGCGAAAAATCATTTCCTCTTACAGAACACATATTACTGTATTGCCCAAGTGCTAATACTTTTAGGTCCCTGTTATGGCGCAGGTTGTTTCTTCGCTTTGGTCTTGATTTTTACAAGCGATTTATTGCATTAACACCGTCTGATCAAGTGGATGCTTTGTTTTCAGGGTTTTATATGTTGTTGCAGGATGAATATGATAGATTAGAGGCACTGAAAATTGTGCTAAGGGACTTAAATTATTGCAGTTGCAGTTGCCAATTAGTTTGTAACCTAGTCACGAGCAGCTGAGTTTTAGCGTCGGCTCAACGTTGAAATGGTGCATATCGCAGTTGGCTCACAATGTCGAATCGACGCCGAATCTGCGTTGATTGAACGTCATGACGTTGAATCAGCGTTGATTCAGTGTTGGTTCGTCTTTGTGTGCCTGCTGCGATATTATCAGGATTCAAGTAGAGAATTCTAGGATTCTAGTGTTTGTATATATTGTATATGTTGTATTCCAAAATTGTTGTTGGTATATATTCATGTTGTATGTGTTTTTTGTGCTCTTCATTTTTGGAGGAAAATAAAGTATCTATCTATCTATCTGTATGTCAATAACTTGTTGGTGGCTTTAAGGCTAATCCCATTAACTGTTAAAAGACGCTCAAGGTATCCTACCTCTTAAGCAGAGACAACGGTGTAGCAGAATCGAAGTTGGAACAGGTAGATGAATTTAATGGTCAATTTATGGATGTGCTCAACAAAGTGAACACACCAAACTCTCCCTTCTCAATCGCTCGGCTGTTTTCATGGAGGACATTCTTGTTTCAGCCGAAGGAGTAACAAAGCTTCTTAAGGACTTGAACCCCTCAAAAGCTTAAGGATCTGATGAACTGCATCCTAGAGTCTTAAAAAACTCGCATCCGAATACGAGAGTCATCCAAAAAGTTCTGTCACTGGCTTATATCTCGAAAACGACAAGTGCGATTCACCTAAAATAAAAACCATTTAGAAACCCTGTTTTTTTATCACATAGCTGTAAAAACTGATTCTTGCATCAATGACATTACATTCACAATCTCCATCAAAAGAAGGGTACCCTCACCCTACTGGCAAATTTGTAGATGCAACTCCGGCAATAATCAATGAAGGGATGTCTATTATCGCTACCCGGTGCCTACGATATCTCAGGTGCTAATAAACACAACGAAAAAATCTCCAAGAGATTCTGTCCATTTTAAAGAGTTTACAGCATTTCGTAACCTCAACTTTATGCAAACAACGCCATTGGAAAATCGACTAGGTCATGTTCTAAGTTCAAAAGCTTCATAAACGTATAATGTTTCAAATTCTGAAGCATATTTTTACTGCAGTGGATCATGACAATGTGTTCTCAATCAAAATTTTAGAAAAGATTCCAAAAATGAAGGCACAGTGGGTCCTTGAAAATCACGTGACTGTGAATTTCACCATATTTCATATATCAATATTTTGCATTGCATATAATTGACAGAAGTCGCTGATTTTTATGTAGTGTCCTACAAAATGCAACAAACAGCAACCCTGAAAATTTCAGAATCCTGCGATATGTAATTGATGAGATATGCAGCATGAAGCAACCCAGCAGAAAAACAAAAATCGTGAAAATAGGCCAGTGTCAAATAAAAGGTCTGTCGGTAGTTCTGTTGTGGTTCTCTGTTGCCTGTTTTTGGTGTCAGAGTTTCTGTGATGTTTTACCTTATGTATGTTCTTATTATTTTTGGTTCGGTTTGGGTTGCTGAGTGGCCACCTTTTGGGAACAAGCTGCTCACTCGGTTGGCCATATGTTCTCTGTATCTTGATTATTTGTAATCTTAGTTGTTTCCAACTATGGTTTGAGGGCTGGATTTGGATTTTGATTGTTTCAGTTCCTGGTCTTTGCATACTTTTTACTATATCTGAGCTTATAACTAAACCAGATGGCATGTTTTCACCATTTACCTGATATCAGTATAAAGATAAAAGATTGTTCTTTTGATTGTTGCAAACCGTGCAATATCACGTCTGTGAGCAAAGTTATGAGTCCAGTGACAGAACTTTTTGGACGATCCTCGTAAGGCGCACCTTTTTTTCACGTCTTCGAATAATCTATCGGTACGGGTGATATCCCAAAGGCATGGTCTGTTGCAAAAAGATACTTATAAAAAGTAAAAACTTGACGGTTTTTATCTTGCAGTCATTTATAGGTTTGGAGAAATCAGACATATGATACATGTCAGAATATTATTGTTGCATATGTGTATCATGTGTACTTATTTTCTATGCGATTGAACTTGTAAAATTCCATATATGCTACATTACTTGTATTTTGCATGTGCATAAGTAACTTTGCCCGCAGATATCCACGCAGATACTCTATACTAATAACAAAAATAAATTCCTGCATAAACTTTCATTTCTGCATTACTATCATAATGTTATACTTCTCAGAAAATTAGACGAATACTGAAATTGCGATTTTGTGCACTGACGTTAACGTTGACAAATACATAGGACTTAAGGTTGCAGTTGCTAGATAACTTTAATCTCAGGTACCATTTTTTGACAGCCAGACACATTGAATCGTTGCATGAAAACAATCAAACGCAGATTACATACCCTTGATTTGCAGTACGCTTATTTAACGCTACGTCAACGTCACACTTGAAATAAATATTGTGTCAACATTTTTATTTGTTGTTCTGCTTTTAAGATAAAATTTTTACATTTCCTGTCAAGTCAGAATTTTTTAATGTTTTGAATTTTGCCATTTCTGAAAATCGACCTTTTTAGAACAAGTTTAGCGTTTCCAATCATTCAAGTGTCCTAATTCTTAACCCGAACTGAAAGAAAAGAATGTCTGATCAGTTTCAAATAAAAAAAATATTGGTATGAATCTAAGATTTCCAAAACATATTGGAGTTCGAAAAACAGTGATAAGCTTTCAACCGTCAAGTTTCTATTTTTGTTGAATATACACTCAAGACTAATAGAAACGCTACACTTTTTCAATGGAAAATACATGGGATACTGTTTGAAGTATTAGATAGCGACGACGGGCCTTTTTATTTCCACAAAATGCTTTCGAATCAAACAAACCATTGTTTGGAATGATACTCAACTAAAAAAGAAGAACATGCTTGTATGGAAAGTGTCACTAGCAGCATACGATAACGTCACTTAATGTTTACGTTTACGGCGTTTCTAAACGTGACAATCAAACCTATTTTTCGTTTCTTGACTAAATGAAAATCTGCGGTATGACTGATTACATTGGATTCCTATTTTGATCAAATGGAATATCTTTTGGCAAAATAAGGATTTAGTGTTTTCATCATTGCCAACAAACAAAAAGCTTAAGGTGGCGAGGCAAATCGAAAACTAATCCTTTGGTCAATACATTATCAGGGCTGGATCCTAACTTTTGGAATGTAAATCATCCGACGCATTTAATTTCCTATGAATGTTGCCCTGGAAGAGTGTGCACTAACATTCGTAATCTCATTGTAAAAAATGACGCCATATGTGACGTCACAAACCAGACGTAGAATATCATGATAAACGAAAAAATAAATGAAAATCGTGTGGTATATGTATCATCATGTATAAACATTAGCGTCCTGGATCTATTATAACAACTCTAAATTTCAAAATTTCTCTTGAGTGTATATGCCCTCTCTTCAAAAAAGGAGATAAGTCTTTGGCTTGCAATTATCGACCGGTTTCTCTAACCTCTCTTACTTATGTACCATGCTAGTAACTTGACCATATTGTTTGCTCTAATATTATGGCAATTTTGGATGAACATACTCATTTGTCAGACAGACAACATGCATTCCCGAAGAGGCATAATGGTGAAACTTAACATTATAAACGACTGGGCTAAAATCTTGGACGAAAGCGGACAGGTTGATACTTTTATCTTGGACTTCGAGAAAGCTTTCGACACACTCCCTCATGGATTAATAATTTCTAAGCTATATGACTACGGTATTGATGGGAAGACACTTAAATGGGTACTAGATTATTTTCTCTGTGGCAAGGCAGCAGCGTAAAGATGTAAATGGCGTTAAATTAGATTGGGCTCCAGTTTTGTCACGTGTCCCCCAGGGTACCGTTCTTACTGCAGCTGGTGTTGTGCCGTGTGGCGGCCGTAAAAAGTCTCCCCGTACATCATCCATAGTGCAGATTATATTTTATTTACATCCTTTGAGATCAGAGGATAGATTCTGAGAAATCTAAAATTTGAGATCGATTTAGACTATTATTCTAGATCATCGTTTTTAGCTCACCATTTGGATCCTTTTGAAATTAATCAGTCTTTGAATCGACTGCCCAATTAAAATTAAGAAATTACCGTATGCTTTTTTCTGGTTTAGTCACCAGATATTGTCAGGGTCACTGACGAGGCTTTATTAGCCGAAACTACGTAGTCTGGCCCATGTTCCTACTTCTGTATGTATTCTCTGCTCTTGAAGGAACTTTTATAGATTTTAATTAGATTATTAGTGTTCTCATTGTAAATTAACAATATTACAGAAGATATTGGATCAGATTTATCAAATTTTCATCAAAATCTGAGTTTACTTCTCTTGTAAGGGCTAGTGACTAGCTTCCCTGGTCACATGTCGTGGTGAATGATTGTCCTTGGACGTATCACCAGTAAATAATTCTGATTCTGAATCTGACAGTGACAACAGGTTACATAAAATGGTATTTCCCCAAGTATGTCATGTCAAACGTTGCATTTATCGATAATTCTATATTTGTATTTGATTTTCTTTCATTGGATTCAATCCCTGTTCATTTCTATCGTATATTTTTGTTTCCATTCTATAATCGATCATTTGTATTCAATATCTGTTCATTTCTATTGTATAAGTTTTGTTTATATTCTATATTCTATTATTTCTATTTAATAATGCATGGTTTGTATGCTAGATTTTTCATTACTATTCATTGACTTTCGATTATACTCTACATTCTTTCATTCTTATTCTAAATTACTATATTTGCATTGTATAATTGTGATTTGCATTTAATATTTTATATTTTCATATTTGTATTTAACTTTTGTTCATTTCTATCCAATATGATTTCATTTCTATTGTTTATTCCTTCATTTGTATCCTATATTTCGATATTTACATTCTATACTTAGTGATTTATATTTGATGTGTTCGCATTTGCTTTCAATCTTATTTGATTTCTTTTCTAAACTGTTTCATTTCTATTACATATTTTTAATTTCTATTCTATATTTCTAGATTTATATTTGATAACAATTGTTTCTATTTGATGTTTTCCGTTTATATTTGTAAATTGCTTTATTTATATTCTTAAACTCGTTGATTTCTTTTAAATATATTGTCGCATTTACATTCATTGAGACGCCTATTTATATTCGATAAAACTCTTGCATTTGTATTGTATAATTTGTTTATTTACTTTATTACGTGGCATTTCATTGGCTAAGAAAAATTGGGATTTCATAGGCTGAGAAAAATTGGGTATGTCTAGTAACCGGGTATGTCATCCACCACCCGCACCCGCACCCCTGTTCAAAAGTAAAAAGTATGCAAAGACCAGGAACTGAAACAATCAAAATCCAAATCCAGCCTTCAAACCATAGTTGGAAACAACTAAGATTACAAATAATCAAGATACAGAAACCCACCACCGGAAATTTTATTGGCGACATTTGAGATATAAGCAAACGTGTTAATCTAGATTTTTCTGGTTATAGATATTGGGAATTATATGAACTATTTCTGGTACAAAATTCTTTTCAAACAGATTTAGTTTTAAGACAAAAAAGCGAATTGTTGCAATGTCGGGGGTATTAAACCCACCACTCGCCATCGGGAAATTTTAATCTGTTATTTCCATTTATAGCTTTATTAAATCAGATAAGTTTCCTTGATTGTCTATTTCTACTTCATTATCAAAACCTCGCCAATTTTATTTCACGATAATAGGAAATTTATAATATTTAATGAAATAAACGACTTTTTGCGGAAATAATTGATGTTCTAAAAATAGATGTAAATTGCGGCATTTAGCTACACCAAGAAACCGAAACGTACTGAAATAAAGGGGACATGCAGTCATTGCTGAGGGAGTCATAGGGTTTATGTCGGCGAAACCTTGACATCTGTTATTCATTAAGGATATCTTATTGACTGGTGTTTACATACTTGTTTGAACAATACTTAAAAAACTTTCATGACGTCAAGTAACTTTATGCAAGGGCAGCATGGTAAGAAACTCTAGCGTCTCACTGTCCCTCTGACTGTCTGTCTGTGTCAGTCTGTTTGTCTGTGTCAGTCTCTCTGTATCTGTCTGTTTGTCTCTTTCCGTCTGTGTGCCTCACTCTGTCTCTCTCTCTCTCTCTCTCTCTCTCTCTCAGACATTTAAAGTCTTTGTGTGTGTGTGTGTGTGTGTGCGCGCGTGCGTGCGTGTGCGTGTGTGTGTGTTGTGTTGGATCGTGGTCAGCTTATGAGAGAAGCTAAATACTTTAGCTCTACTGATTGACTTAATTTCCAAGTTTCAAATTTTTGCCAAAATGTACGACGTTTATCTGATAGTGTGTCTGATAGCGAGGTACACAACATATATTATGATTGTGGGCTTTTGGAGAGCTCCAAGCTTAGGAAGCCGTGAAAGAAAACAAAGAAAAAGAAGACATCTTAAGGAGTTGGAGTCCTCTAGTGGCACCTTAGAAGCACAGTAAATATGAAATTACTGAACGCTGACATATAAGTAGACGGCCAGCAAAACGTTCAGTTCTCTCTTCTCTCATAAGGTGATCACGATCCAAGACAACACTCACACACACTAACATACACAAACTCTAAATGTCTGACAGAGAGAGAGAGAGGGAGAGAGAGAGAGAGAGAGAGAGAGAGAGAGAGAGAGAGAAAGAAAGAAAGAGACAGAAAGACACACTCACAAACAGACTGACACAGGCAGACAGTCAGAGAGACGCTGAGATGCCAGAGTTTTGTACCCAGTGCCAGGCTGGTGAGGGCAGCGGTCCCTCGATCGCATCAATGATCCTCAGAACTTTGAGGATGCAGGAAGTATCTACCATCTCCTAATAGTGTTCGGGTAGAAGCTAAATCTACAAGTAAACGCAGGAGATAGTTACTTGGGAGTTTTTATGAGCAACAGTAATATAGAGAGAGTAGGTAAAACTGGAACGTAAGGGGCTCAACTGGTGACCTTCTTTTGCTTCAGATTTCCAGTGGGGTTGTTTGGCAGGACAGGGATCTCCACCTGTCAGACGGCCCGTTGTATCTGTTGAGTCCTCGTCTTTGCTTCTTCATGGTGTTGAAATTTGATTTATGTGTTTACCGTGATGATTCATTGACGAGTTAGAGGGTTATCATGCGAACCGAACAACCAACTAAATGTTTTGTACCACTTCAGAAACTGAGGGTGAGGTTGGGCCTGTAAAATCGATTTAAGCCCCCCAGTAATTCATTACTGACCGTTCCAAGGCGGTAGTTCTGTTGTGGTTCTTTGTTGCCTGTTTTTGGTGTCAGAGTTTCTGTGATGTTTTACCTTATGTATGTTATTATTATTTTTGGTTCGGTTTGGGTTGCTGAGTGGCCACCTTTTGGGAACAAGCTGCTCACTCGGTTGGCCATATGTTCTCTGTATCTTGATTATTTGTAATCTTAGTTGTTTCCAACTATGGTTTGAGGGCTGGATTTGGATTTTGATTGTTTCAGTTCCTGGTCTTTGCATACTTTTTACTTTTATGAGCAACAAGGCGACTGTAAAAGCCATTACTTGAACTGAAATCCTGTGCTGTTTGGGATATTACAGTTTGATTACAGGCAAGGTAATTGTTCAGCTACCAGCTGTCTTTATTATAAGATAGTGTCTGACCAGTTTTTCTGCGGTTCTTTTATAAATGGTTTGCAACATTGAGCAACTCTATACAAGGCAACAGGTGCAGTCCTAATGAATGGCAGCACAGAAATCTCTGGGTGTCACGTGTACAGTCTTATCTTTTTTATTATGTATTTATTTATTATTACTCTAGCCGTCTGGTATGTCGGTGGTAAGCCTATAATGGCCGGACTGATATTGGTTCCGGTAACTAGACATACCCAATTTTTCTCAGCCAATGAAATCCCAATTTTTCTAAGCCAATGAAACGCCACATATCAAAGTAAATAAACACATTAATACAATACAAATGCAAGAGTTCTTATTGAATATAAATAGGCGTCTCAATGAATATAAAGGCAACAATATATACAATAGAAATAAACGAGTTAAGAATATAAATAAAGCAATTTACAAATATAAACGGAAAACCTCAAATAGAAGCAATAATTATTAAATACAAATCAAGAAATATAGAATAGAAATTAAAAATATGTAATAGAAATAAAACAATTTAGAATTGAAATCAAATAAGATTGAAAGCAAATGCGAGCATATCAAATATATATCACTAAGTACAGAATGTAAATTTCGAAATATAAGATACAAATGAAAAACATACAATAGAAATGAAGTAATATAGGATAGAAATGAGCAGAAGTTTAGTACAAATATGAAAATATTAAATGCAAATCACAATTATACAATACAAATACAGTGATTTAGAATATAAATGAAAAAATATAGAATGTAAATGAAAGTCAGGCTATATATGTTGACCACAGCCAAAATCCACGATTATTGTATGGCTCGCCTTGGTCACGAACACATGGCCATTGACTCAAAAAGTTCTTTAGCCCTGGCTGACTTTTACGAAGACTTCCGCCCAGTGATGTTGTGTTAACACCACCCCTTGTTCACCCATAGGGTTGGGAGACTCGTGGAGGTGGGACCGTCTTATTTCCTCCCATCAAATTGTTGACTTGCCCACTGCCTGTAATGCAAGCAATCAGACTCAAAGAGCAAAAGTGATTGGGTGGTATCCCTACCTATCAGTGACCCCCTTGATCTAGTTGCTTCATCAAGCTGAGCAGGGCTCTCTCGGGTCTAACTGCTAACACTCTACTTAGATTTGAGTTCTACCCTAGCCGTTGACTTCTTCTAGGAAGACTTCCGCCCAATGGTGCTGTGTTCACAGGTTTTGTTCATGGGTTTTGGTTAGAGACCTAGCAATGAACTCATAGGTGGGCTGCCTGCCAAGCCTTAGAGCTCTACTTACCCCTTCTAGTTTTGGTTAGAGACTAGTAACTCTTAGACAGGCCACCTTCCCAGGTTGATGAGCCCCATCCGCCCACATGCAACAGGTAGTACTGGACTACGTGATACCAGTAGCAGGTTTTGCCTGACCTGACATGAAACGGAAACTAAGGTGGTTTGGCCATGTCTCAAGGTCTTCTGGTGTAGCAAAGACGATTCTACAGGGCACAGCCAAAGGAAAAAGAAGAAGAGTAGACAGAAGAAGAGGTGGGAAGACAATATGAAAGAGTGGACAGGGATGCATTTTGCCAGCTCAACTTACATGTAAAAAGCGTTAAAATAGGATGTAGAAAAAGCGTTAAAAAAGCGTTAGTGCAGTTAAAAATGTGGTTTCAATATTTAAATTGATCTTATCCTAGTATAAAATACTACTTATAGTTTCTGCGACTGCATCAGTTAAGATTTAATTCATTATGGGACATTAGTGTTGCTAAGAAACAAATACTTTTCTCCAGGATAATCTTAGGAAAATAGTTCATTGTCTTGCTTCAGACCAAGACTTTGCTGTGGCATTGTACAGTTTAACTCCCAAGCATGTGTTACCTTTGTGAATGAAATAACATTAGTGAGCAAATGTCATTGCATCATTAAAATATCATTATTATTCAGCAAGCAAAATAAATTAATTTCTAATTCTGTTGAGACAATTACATAAACTTATATGATTTGCCTGAAGCAAAGTAGATTATTGCAAATTCTTGATTATGCACTTTTGTCAATGTCGTTTTAATATTTGCGTCTGATGATCTGTATAACACGAATTACCAGGAAATCTTCCGTATTTCTTCGGTTTTAACACGGCAGTTTATCGTTCCAAAATTACCCGAATATGTGTAAATCAGTCGTGAAATTCAGCTATGATATGGATTTGCGAAACAATTTCAAAATCTAAATCCGTCTTAGAAGACAGATCTAGTTTGTTAGGATTGTTTTAGAAGGGGAAAAGCGAAAATTTAAAATAAGCCAAATGTGTATCAACACTAAGGGCAGATGAATTACAAGCAGTGGGAAGTTACCGGAACCTTAGGTGATATAGACTGATATAGTATACTATTGTCTATAACTAAATTCTCGTAATTTGTTTAATTCATTCCAGTATGTGAATCAAATGCTACAAGTAAGTTGTGTTTTAATTCAAATATGACTGCGCTTAAGGAGTCGATAAATGAAAGACAAAATTTAAGTAACTTAGTTAAGTAATTTCTCAAAATGGCAGATTTGTGGCTTTCAGTAAGTGCAGTTGTTTCTCTTCTGTGTACGATTTTAAAAAAAAGACGTTTCAAAGTGCCGTGTTTAAACACATTCACAACCTTCTATGAGTTCAATAGGTCCATTCTTGGAGACAGACTGTTAGCCAACATGCCAACCTTTACAATACTTCCTGTCAAGCTCTTGGAAAAGAAGTTTTGGTATAAGAAAATGTGGTTCAACAAAGTCTACCTGAAAAGATTGAAGCCCAAATAATTTATATTAATTTCGAGAACAAGACTATGTAAAGGCATCTTATATCAATAAGACATTTCTTTTCTCAACCTTTAAATTTCATTTATTATGCCGAGACTTATAATTATTAATTTTTGGCCAGTTGAATAGTAGTGTCTTAAAGATGCCACTTTCATTCGAAAGAATGTCGATGCAACGCCAATAAGATAGGAGACGATTTAATTAGAGTTGTTTTCCAACATGATACACTAGCAAAAATAAGCGTTTCTGTGCACGCTCAATTTATTTCTTATGCATCCTTATATCATTGATCAGTTTTCAATATTATTGTATATTAAACCGAAATTTCCTCTGAGTATCGTTCAGCTCTTAATCTAATGGAGTATCAAACATGTCAATAGCTTAAATTCCAGGCGATACATGTAATTAAGGCTTTGTTGGTGCTTTTAGTTCTGAACGAAATTGTCTGTCTGCTTGGATGCCTACAGACAGAAAAAAATATAGAGCATCGGTTTTCTAGTTATGAAACTTCATAAGGCGTAAGGATATTCTGTCATGTTTTCCCGCCATTTTTGCAATAGGGAGTCATCTTTCAGAAGTTTTCTACTTCCCCAGGCAACGAAACTCTTCCAAATAAGGGTCTACTCTTAAAGACAAGAATTTGCTTCTAGATGAGAAACTCTTCCCTTTACGTGTTGACCACCACTGGAAGAGAGGCTAAATTGAAAATGACAGAATTGCACCGATTTACCTAAAAACTGAAGCCCCGACACGAAAAAAATATATTGGCATGTGTGCTCAGCGCACTCAGATCAACCTGCGCATCCACCAAGTCTGATCTGAGTCATGCGCTGTCCGCATGGAGCTAGCTTAAACCCTTATCTACCCTTTAAGCACAATGCTATGACTCTGATCAGACTGTGCGGATGCCCATGGGATCTGAGTGTGCGCTAGGCGCAATGTCACCTTGTTCGTTTTCTCGTGCCGCGGCTCAAACGGCGTTATGCGGGCATTACAAAATTATCTCCCTTCAAGGTAAATGCATTCAATTTCAGGCCATTTTAATTTTAATTCCTTTACATTTGGGGTCAATTTCTTAAAAGATAAAATGGTGCGTCTCCACGAGCGAATTCTTTTCTTACGCTTAAAGAGATTAATTTGCTTCCTCTGGAGCAAATCTCCCCTGCAAGAGAGTATTCTGTTTCAAAAGGGTCGCCTCATCTAGAAAAGTAAGCAGAAATTACGTCACGAAAACTGTCCCTATTGAATATATGGAGAAAAACATGATAATGATCATTATAGATGACAAGCAATCCCCATGTTTGTCAGATATTATGATCTGGCCTGTTTGAGGCAACTTTATCAGAAATAAGGGGATGCGGTAGTGCCAAGGTTACTACTAAAGGAAAGAGCTTGCTCTCTAATGAGAGAATTATTTGGAAGAGCAGGCCTGTAAGAGAAGGCAGACAAAACTGTTTGTCCGAGTGATCCATTTACTTCTCAGAAACGCAATATAGTAATGTCAGTTAAACTACGATGCGTATAACTGAACTAGAATGCATAACTAAAGCGAAAACGAGAAACAAAAACGTACGCTATCAAACATCTACATTACTACAATAATAGATTATCCGATTTGTCGAGAAAATGGCAAAAAATTTAAGCGAATCTTTCACGTTGATTTATCAGCGTAGTATCACCATTTATAAATTTGATGTAATCGAATTTAATTCCTACTTCGTTTTTTCTGATTTTTGTACTTGTAAAAAAGACGTTTCCTCCAACTTTTTGACAGTGACACATGATTTTTTTGGGCTGCAAGTATGGTTAACTAAACATTATACTACATGTATCTAAAGTTGAAAAAAAACAATAATAATAAAAAGATATGAGGTCTTTAATCAGAGTTTCGTGGGGTTCAAATAGTAATAATAATAGAAATAATTAAAGAATAGGATAATTTTCATTGCGGGACCTCTTTCCCTTCTTTCCACCTTCTGTTTATAAAAATAAAACATTTTATGTGCAACGATTTTAATATATTCAATTAATGATGGGACGTAAGGTGTCCCGGATTCCTGCAGGCAAACAATACTGAATCCACACTGATTAAGCGTTGATTCAACGTTGTGTGCCAAGTGGGCAGTACAACTGAAAGGGTATAGATACATGGGACATTACTCATATCTGTACTAGCATAGTTTTGTATCCCTTCTTACAAGGGGCTACATAAAGTAATGAATTCGCTCTTGGAGAGAGAGAGAACAAACTGTAGCAACATGCAGGCGAAGCTAAAATTAGTTGCCAGTCATGGATATGTAGCCAAACTGCACTGCTTAAACCACTTGCATTATAGTCTTAAAGAGATACATGTACACTATCGTATTTCTTTGTTTCCCTTCAATGTTTAAAGGAAAGAATAAGCTCCCCATGACTATAATTTTAACCGTCCAGACATCTTATCAGGAATTACATATAAATATAATGTAATGAGTTTGCTCTGCGAAAGAGAGATGAAACTGTAGCAAGTGCATGCAAGAGTACAAGAGTAGCTTTCCTGTCTAATTTTTGGAACGACTTAATTGTGTTTAATGTGTTTTCTTTACTCTACAATCTCTTTAAAGTGTAGTGCTTCTTCTGT
Organism: Ctena decussata; assembly: GCA_963989385.1. NCBI lineage: Eukaryota > Metazoa > Mollusca > Bivalvia > Lucinida > Lucinidae > Ctena > Ctena decussata. Next base: position 36,642,148 of record OZ022513.1, read on the forward strand.
CAATCAGTATTATATAACAGTTGCACAGTCAGGTATTTTACCTTCACCTTAATTTTGGATATATTTTTTGCCAGCACGCATGCAAACTCCTATAATGCACCCGCCAGAAAAAGCTGTTCACCAGCGAAAAAATTCCGGATTTTTTTTCGCGATTTTTGCGTTTTTCCATGCGTTTCGGGTCATTTTAAGACCCCCAAAAAAAAATTCCCCGAAAAATGACACGAGCTGGATCCTAGCAGCAAAAGTCAGTTTTGGACGATTTTCGTCCACCGCCGCAAATTTCCGAAAATGGTTTCTGGCGGCTGTGACTTTATTTCTGAATCGATTTTTTTAATTTCTTCTCAATAAATAGATTGTGATAGTGTCCGGCTACGGTAGAAAAATCAGCCGAAAATATGGATAATTAAAAAAGTTATAGCCGAAAATCATTTTTTTACCAGCTTTGCTGGTGAAATGAAAATGACCAGCAAAACGAAAAATGCAATATCTTTTAAAATATAAGGCGTTCTTGAAATATGCGATTATCAGAGTAATCAAAATTGAAAACAGCATCTAAAACTGCAGGAACAGCATCTTTTCAGGCATTTTGCAGGAACATATTTTGGGTGGTTTACTGGCGGTACAGGTGAAGCTCGATACCATGGACGAAAAATGTCCATAATTGTCAGGGCGCAGTAAATGGTTACTCAACCCCTACCACGCGCAAATTTCTTTTTGCTTAAAAACATGTTTTAAGCTGTTTTAAGACATCTTTAGCAAAAAAAATTTGGCCGAAAAATTTTTCCCCGTAGAATACCCTACCCCCACCCCTGAGGGTCCCCGAAGAGGTCAATTTTCCGGTTTTTGGTAAAATTCAAATGTTAATAACTTTTTTATTTTTCATGATATATTTGTAATATTTATATCAGAAAGTAGAAAAATATATCAGCTTTAAGTTGATGTATCCAATATAGAAAGAAAAAGAGACGTGCATTTGACACGCAACATTTCCGTAAGGGTACCCCCTTTTTTAGGCGAAATTTCAATTTTCCGGTATTCGATCCCCTTGGCATTTAACTTCGCGAATTATTATACTAGAGTATCGTTTTATAGCTCACATTATTTTTACGTTATTGTAGTTTATTTTGATAACAGTTTTAGAGGGGGGGGGGGGGGGGGTTACGGATTTTTAAGGGTCAGTATGGGGGACCATTATGGGGTACCCCCTGATTTTTCGCCATTTTTCGGAAATTTCCGGTATTTTCCCATATTCAATATTTTATAACTTTTTTATTTTTAAAGGTATCTCCATGTTTCTTGCTCTCAATTGTAGGTAATTATATCTTCTTTAATGCTATAACAAAAAGGGTTCATTTTATGGAGACACGCATGTGACGCGCAACGCTTGTTTAAGGGTACCCCCAAAATCAAGCGTTTTCGGTCAAATTTGCGGTATTACCGGAAATTCATTCGCTTATAACTTTTTTATTTTTCAAGATATAACAATGTTTTTGACACCAGAATGTAGATAATTATGTCCTTTTGAAGGAATAAAAAAGCAAAATACAATATAGGGAGGTGCGCATTTGACGCGCAACGTATGATTAAGGGTACTCCCAATAATGGATTTTTTTCTGCGGTGGTATCAGAAAATAAATCGCTAATAGCTTTTTTATTTGCAAACATATCTACATTTTATTTGCACTTAAATGTAGGTAATTATATCTGTTTAAATAAAATATAAATATAAAGTTCGTATATAGGAACATCATTAAGACGCGCAACTATTTATAAGGGTACCCCCATAAATTTAGCAGTTTCAGTTGATTTTGCAATATTATCAGACATTAATTTGCTTATAACTTTTTTATTATTGCAGATATAACAATGTTTTTTATACTAAAATGTAGGTAAATTTAGCTGTTCTAAATTTATAGTAAAGAATTTGCAGAATATGGAGACGCGCATATGACGCGCAACAGTTGATTAAGGGTACCCCCAAAACGGAGTATTTTTTTTGTGTCTTTTTTTCAGTATTAGTAGAATTTCATTCGCTTATTAAAATTTTTGTTTTTTTAAGTTATAGTCATTTGCTTTACCTCAGACTAGAGGGATATATTATATAATTTTAATTGTATATGCAATTATTAGAGCAATTGCTACAAGGTGCCTCTAATTACCGCAAAATATCCCTACCCCCCTCTCTTTGCATTGTTTGCCATTATTTCATTTATTCTATATCGAAGGAATCAGTTGCCTAAATAAGGTGATATTTTGTTGAAAAAAAAACATTTCTATAAGGTTTGTTTTAGTCTGATTTGACTTTCGTATATCTTGCATTGCAAATTATGACGTACTAAATAGGAGAGTGCGACTAATTACCGAAAATGATTCCTACAAATAGGATTCATAAACGAAACCGGAAGCCAAACCAACACAGTAAAAAGATAATAACAACAGAAATAGTATATTTATGTCATTTTCATTACGTAGGTACATTGTGTATACAAGCATATCATTCAAGAAAACAAGATTTCAATACAGAATCAGTTCTGAATTCCAGGAAAACCTTTAGAAAATGAGCGTAGTTACATCTTTTTCGAAATTTTCAATTGTTTTTCTGGCCATAACGCGTGTTGTGTACATACAAACAGAAAGGACTGTTCAAAAGCTTTGATACAATGTATAGTTTGCTTTCCTGAATTGCTATAAGCGCCGGGTGGATAAAAAGTTTCTACCTCCCCCCCCCCCAGATTTTCTGCCTTGGTTTCTGACCTTCTTTCAGGATTTTGGCTTGTAACATGCTTATATTTCAATTAATTGCAGTTAAACTGCATCATTACATAGGTACTATGTGTATGCAAGCATATCATGCAAGAAAACAAGGTTTAAATACGTAATCAGTTCTGAATTCTTGAAATACCTTTAGAAAATGAGCGTTTTTCCATCTTTTTTTGAAATTCTCAATTGGTTTTCTGGCCATAACGTGTGTTGTGTACATGCAATATGTATAAATATGATATCAACAGAAAGGACTGTTCAACAGCTTTGAAACAACGTATAGTTTGCTTTCCTGAATTACTATTAGAACCGGGTGAAAAAAATTCTACCCCACCCCCCGATTTTCTGCCTTTGTTACTGACCTACTTTCCGGATTCTGGCTTGTTACATGCTTATACTTGGACAAATCGCAGTTAAATCTGCATCATTACGTAGGTACTATATGTTTTAAAGCATATCATTCAAGAAAACAAGATTTCAATACGGAACCAGTTCTGAATTCCAGGAAAACCTTTAGAAAATGAGCGTATTTCCATCTTTTTCGAAATTTTCAATTGTTTTTCTGGCCATAACATGTGTCGTGATAATACCATATGTACAAATATGATATCAGCAGAAAGGACATTTAAACAGCTTTGAAAGAACGTATAGTTTGCTTTCCTGAATTGCTATTAACGCCCGGTGGATAAAAAGTTTCTACCCCACCCCCCGATTTTCTGCCTTGGTTTCTGACCTACTTTCCGGATTTTGGCTTGTAACATGCTTATATATCAATAAATTGCAGTTAAAACTGCATCATTACATAGGTACTATGTGTATGCAAGCATATCATGCAAGAAAACAAGGTTTAAATACGTAATCAGTTCTGAATTCTTGAAATACCTTTAGAAAATGAGCGTTTTTCCATCTTTTTTTGAAATTCTCAATTGGTTTTCTGGCCATAACGTGTGTTGTGTACATGCAATATGTATAAATATGATATCAACAGAAAGGACTGTTCAACAGCTTTGAAACAACGTATAGTTTGCTTTCCTGAATTACTATTAGAACCCGCTGAAAAAAAAATTCTACCCCATCCCCCGATTTTCTGCCTTTGTTACTGACCTACTTTCCGGATTCTGGCTTGTTACATGCTTATACTTCGACAAATCGCGGTTAAATCTGCATCACTACGGAGGTACTATATGTTTTAAAGCATATCATTCAAGAAAACAAGATTTCAATACGGAACCAGTTCTGAATTCCAGGAAAACCTTTAGAAAATGAGCGTATTCCATCTTTTTCGAAAGTTTTAATTATTTTTCTGGCCATAACATGTGTTGTATACATACCATATGTACAAATATGATATCAGCAGAAAGGACTGTTCAACAGCTTTGAAACAACGTATAGTTTGCTTTCCTGAATTGCTATTAACGCCCGGTTGATAAAAAGTTTCTACCCCACCCCCAGATTTTATGCCTTGGTTTCTGACCTACTTTCCGGATTTTGGCTTGTAACATGCTTATATTTCAATAAATTGCAGTTAAAACTGCATCATTATATAGGTACTATGTGTATGCAAGCATATCATGCAAGAAAACAAGGTTTAAATACGTAATCAGTTCTGAAATCTTGAAATACCTTTAGAAAATGAGCGTTTTTCCATCTTTTTTTAAATTTACAATTGGTTTTCTGGCCATAACGTGTGTTGTGTACATGCAATATGTATAAATATGATATCAACAGAAAGGACTGTTCAACTGCTTTGAAACAACATATAGTTTGCTTTCCTGAATTACTATTAGAACCCGGTGAAAAAAAAATTCTACCCCCCCCCCCCCCCCCCGATTTTATGCCTTTTTTACTGACCTACTTTCCGGGTTCTGGCTTGTTACATGCTTATACTTCGACAAATCGCGGTTAAATCTGCATCATTACGTAGGTACTATATCTTTTAAAGCATATCATTCAAGAAAACAAGATTTCAATACGGAACCAGTTCTGAATTCTTGAAATACCTTTAGAAAATGAGCGTTTTTCCATCTTTTTTGAAATTTACAATTGGTTTTCTGGCCATAACGTGTGTTGTGTACATGCAATATGTATAAATATGATATCAACAGAAAGGACTGTTCAACAGCTTTGAAACAACGTATAGTTTGCTTTCCTGAATTACAAATAGAAACCGGTGAAAAAAAATTCTACCCCACCCCCCGATTTTCTGCCTTTGTTACTGACCTACTTTCCGGATTCTGGCTTGTTACATGCTTATACTTCGACAAATCGCGGTTAAATCTGCATCATTACGTAGGTACTATATGTTTTAAAGCATATCATTCAAGAAAACAAGATTTCAATACGGAACCAGTTATGAATTCCAGGAAAACCTTTAGAAAATGAGCGTATTTCCATCTTTTTCGAAATTTTCAATTGTTTTTCTGGCCATAACATGTGTTGTGTACATACCATATGTACAAATATGATATCAGCAGAAAGAACAATTCAACAGCTTTGAAATAACGTATAGTTTGCTTTTCTGAATTGCTATTAACGCCCGGTGGATAAAAAGTTTCTACCCCAACACCCGATTTTCTGCCTTAGTTTCTGACCTACTTTTCGGATTTTGGCTTGTAACACGGTTATATTTCAATAAATTGCAGTTAAAACTGCATCATTACATAGGTACTATGTGTATGCAAGCATATCATGCAAGAAAACAAGGTTTAAATACGTAATCAGTTCTGAATTCTTGAAATACCTTTAGAAAATGAGCGTTTTTCCATCTTTTTTTGAAATTCTCAATTCTCAATTGGGTTTCTGGCCATAACGTGTGTTGTGTACATGCAATATGTATAAATATGATATCAACAGAAAGGACTGTTCAACAGCTTTGAAACAACGTATAGTTTGCTTTCCTGAATTACTATTAGAACCCGGTGAAAAAAAAAATTCTACCCCATCCCTCGATTTTCTGCCTTTGTTACTGACCTACTTTCCGGATTCTGGCTTGTTACATGCTTATACTTCGCCAAATCGCGGTTAAATCTGCATCATTACGTAGGTACTATATGTTTTAAAGCATATCATTCAAGAAAACAAGATTTCAATACGGAACCAGTTATGAATTCCAGGAAAACCTTTAGAAAATGAGCGTATTTCCATCTTTTTCGAAATTTTCAGTTGTTTTTCTGGCCATAACATGTGTTGTGTACATACCATATGTACAAATATGATATCAGCAGAAAGGACATTTCAACAGCTTTGAAATAACGTATAGTTTGCTTTCCTGAATTGCTATTAACGCCCGGTGGATAAAAAGTTTCTTCCCCACCCCCCGATTTTCTGCCTTGTTTTCTGACCTACTTTTCGGATTTTGGCTTGTAACACGGTTATATTTCAATAAATTGCAAGTAAAACTGCATCATTACATAGGTACTATGTGTATGCAAGCATATCATGCAAGAAAACAAGGTTTAAATACGTAATCAGTTCTGAATTCTTGAAATACCTTTAGAAAATGAGCGTTTTTCCATCTTTTTTTGAAATTCTCAATTCTCAATTGGGTTTCTGGCCATAACGTGTGTTGTGTACATGCAATATGTATAAATATGATATCAACAAAAAGGACTGTTCAACAGCTTTGAAACAACGTATAGTTTGCTTTCCTGAATTACTATTAGAACCCGGTGAAAAAAAAAAATCTACCCCACCCCTCGATTTTCTGCCTTTGTTACTGACCTACTTTCCGGATTCTGGCTTGTTACATGCTTATACTTCGACAAATCGCGGTTAAATCTGCATCATTACGTAGGTACTATATGTTTTAAAGCATATCATTCAAGAAAACAAGATTTCAATACGGAACCAGTTATGAATTCCAGGAAAACCTTTAGAAAATGAGCGTATTTCCATCTTTTTCGAAAGTTTTAATTATTTTTCTGGCCATAACATGTGTTGTGTACATACCATATGTACAAATATGATTTCAGCAGAAAGGACATTTCAACAGCTTTCAAATAACGTATAGTTTGCTTTCCTGAATTGCTATTAACGTCCGGTGGATAAAAAGTTTCTACCCCACCCCCCGATTTTCTGCCTTGTTTTCTGACCTACTATTCGGATTTTGGCTTGTAACACGGTTATATTTCAATAAATTGCAGTTAAAACTGCATCATTACATAGGTACTATGTGTATGCAAGCATATCATGCAAGAAAACAAGGTTTAAATACGTAATCAGTTCTGAATTCTTGAAATACCTTTAGAAAATGAGCGTTTTTCCATCTTTTTTTGAAATTCTCAATTCTCAATTGGGTTTCTGGCCATAACGTGTGTTGTGTACATGCAATATGTATAAATATGATATCAGCAGAAAGGACATTTCAACAGCTTTGAAATAACGTATAGTTTGCTTTCCTGAATTGCTATTAACGTCCGGTGGATAAAAAGTTTCTACCCCACCCCCCGATTTTCTGCCTTGTTTTCTGACCTACTATTCGGATTTTGGCTTGTAACACGGTTATATTTCAATAAATTGCAGTTAAAACTGCATCATTACATAGGTACTATGTGTATGCAAGCATATCATGCAAGAAAACAAGGTTTAAATATGTAATCAGTTCTGAATTCTTGAAATACCTTTAGAAAATGAGCGTTTTTCCATCTTTTTTTGAAATTCTCAATTGGTTTTCTGGCCATAACGTGTGTTGTGTACATGCAATATGTATAAATATGATATCAACAGAAAGGACTGTTCAACAGCTTTGAAACAACGTATAGTTTGCTTTCCTGAATTACTATTAGAACCCAGTGAAAAAAAAATTCTACCCCACCCCCCGATTTTCTGCCTTTGTTACTGACCTACTTTCCGGATTCTGGCTTGTTACATGCTTATACTTCGACAAATCGCGGTTAAATCTGCATCATTACGTAGGTACTATATGTTTTAAAGCATATCATTCAAGAAAACAAGATTTCAATACGGGACCAGTTATGAATTCCAGGAAAACCTTTAGAAAATGAGCGTATTTCCATCTTTTTCGAAATTTTCAATTGTTTTTCTGGCCATAACATGTGTTGTGTACATACAATATGCACAAATATGATATCAGCAAAAAGGACATTTCAACAGCTTTGTAACAATGTATAGTTTGCTTTCCTGAATTGCTATTAACGTCCGGTGGATAAAAAGTTTCTACCCCACCCCCCGATTTTCTGCCTTGTTTTCTGACCCACTTTCCGGATTTTGGCTTGTAACATGCTTATATTTCAATAAATTGCAGTTAAAACTGCATCATTACATAGGTACTATGTGTATGCAAGCATATCATGTAAGAAAACAAGGTTTAAATACGTAATCAGTTCTGAATTCTTGAAACACCTTTAGAAAAAGAGCGTTTTTCCATCTTTTTTTACATTTACAATTGGTTTTCTGGCCATAACGTGTGTTGTGTACATGCAATATGCATAAATGTGATATAAACAGAAAGAACTGTTCAACAGCTTTGAAACAACGTATAGTTTGCTTTCCTGAATTACTATGAGAACCCGGTGATATAAAAGAATTCTACCCCACCCCCAGATTATCTACCTTTGTTACTGACCTACTTTCCGGATTCTGGCTTGTTACATGCTTATACTTCGACAAATCGCTGTTAAATCTGCATCATTACGTAGGTACTATATGTTTTAAAGCATATCATTCAACAAAACAAGATTTCAATGCGGAACCAGTTCTGAATTCCAGGAAAACCTTTAGAAAATGGGCGTATTTCCATCTTTTTCGAAATTTTCAATTGTTTTTCTGGCCATAACGCGTGTTGTGTACATACAAACAGAAAGGACTGTTCAAAAGCTTTGATACAATGTATAGTTTGCTTTCCTGAATTGCTATAAGCGCCGGGTGGATAAAAAGTTTCTACCTCCCCCCCCCCCCCCCCCCCCCCCCCCCAGATTTTCTGCCTTGGTTTCTGACCTTCTTTCAGGATTTTGGCTTGTAACATGCTTATATTTCAATTAATTGCAGTTAAACTGCATCATTACATAGGTACTATGTGTATGCAAGCATATCATGCAAGAAAACAAGGTTTAAATACGTAATCAGTTCTGAATTCTTGAAATACCTTTAGAAAATGAGCGTTTTTCCATCTTTTTTTGAAATTCTCAATTGGTTTTCTGGCCATAACGTGTGTTGTGTACATGCAATATGTATAAATATGATATCAACAGAAAGGACTGTTCAACAGCTTTGAAACAACGTATAGTTTGCTTTCCTGAATTACTATTAGAACCAGGTGAAAAAAAATTCTACCCCACCCCCCGATTTTCTGCCTTTGTTACTGACCTACTATCCGGATTCTGGCTTGTTACATGCTTATACTTCGACAAATCGCTGTTAAATCTGCATCATTACGTAGGTACTATATGTTTTAAAGCATATCATTCAAGAAAACAAGATTTCAATACGGAACCAGTTATGAATTCCAGGAAAACCTTTAGAAAATGAGCGTATTTCCATCTTTTTCGAAATTTTCAATTGTTTTTCTGGCCATAACATGTGTCGTGTTAATACCATATGTACAAATATGATATCAGCAGAAAGGACATTTAAACAGCTTTGAAAGAACGTATAGTTTGCTTTCCTGAATTGCTATTAACGCCCGGTGGATAAAAAGTTTCTACCCCACCCCCCGATTTTCTGCCTTGGTTTCTGACCTACTTTCCGGATTTTGGCTTGTAACATGCTTATATATCAATAAATTGCAGTTAAAACTGCATCATTACATAGGTACTATGTGTATGCAAGCATATCATGCAAGAAAACAAGGTTTAAATACGTAATCAGTTCTGAATTCTTGAAATACCTTTAGAAAATGAGCGTTTTTCCATCTTTTTTTGAAATTCTCAATTGGTTTTCTGGCCATAACGTGTGTTGTGTACATGCAATATGTATAAATATGATATCAACAGAAAGGACTGTTCAACAGCTTTGAAACAACGTATAGTTTGCTTTCCTGAATTACTATTAGAACCCGCTGAAAAAAAAAATTCTACCCCATCCCCCGATTTTCTGCCTTTGTTACTGACCTACTTTCCGGATTCTGGCTTGTTACATGCTTATACTTCGACAAATCGCGGTTAAATCTGCATCACTACGGAGGTACTATATGTTTTAAAGCATATCATTCAAGAAAACAAGATTTCAATACGGAACCAGTTCTGAATTCCAGGAAAACCTTTAGAAAATGAGCGTATTCCATCTTTTTCGAAAGTTTTAATTATTTTTCTGGCCATAACATGTGTTGTATACATACCATATGTACAAATATGATATCAGCAGAAAGGACTGTTCAACAGCTTTGAAACAACGTATAGTTTGCTTTCCTGAATTGCTATTAACGCCCGGTTGATAAAAAGTTTCTACCCCACCCCCAGATTTTATGCCTTGGTTTCTGACCTACTTTCCGGATTTTGGCTTGTAACATGCTTATATTTCAATAAATTGCAGTTAAAACTGCATCATTATATAGGTACTATGTGTATGCAAGCATATCATGCAAGAAAACAAGGTTTAAATACGTAATCAGTTCTGAAATCTTGAAATACCTTTAGAAAATGAGCGTTTTTCCATCTTTTTTTAAATTTACAATTGGTTTTCTGGCCATAACGTGTGTTGTGTACATGCAATATGTATAAATATGATATCAACAGAAAGGACTGTTCAACTGCTTTGAAACAACATATAGTTTGCTTTCCTGAATTACTATTAGAACCCGGTGAAAAAAAAATTCTACCCCCCCCCCCCCCCCGATTTTATGCCTTTTTTACTGACCTACTTTCCGGGTTCTGGCTTGTTACATGCTTATACTTCGACAAATCGCGGTTAAATCTGCATCATTACGTAGGTACTATATCTTTTAAAGCATATCATTCAAGAAAACAAGATTTCAATACGGAACCAGTTCTGAATTCTTGAAATACCTTTAGAAAATGAGCGTTTTTCCATCTTTTTTGAAATTTACAATTGGTTTTCTGGCCATAACGTGTGTTGTGTACATGCAATATGTATAAATATGATATCAACAGAAAGGACTGTTCAACAGCTTTGAAACAACGTATAGTTTGCTTTCCTGAATTACAAATAGAAACCGGTGAAAAAAAATTCTACCCCACCCCCCGATTTTCTGCCTTTGTTACTGACCTACTTTCCGGATTCTGGCTTGTTACATGCTTATACTTCGACAAATCGCGGTTAAATCTGCATCATTACGTAGGTACTATATGTTTTAAAGCATATCATTCAAGAAAACAAGATTTCAATACGGAACCAGTTATGAATTCCAGGAAAACCTTTAGAAAATGAGCGTATTTCCATCTTTTTCGAAATTTTCAATTGTTTTTCTGGCCATAACATGTGTTGTGTACATACCATATGTACAAATATGATATCAGCAGAAAGAACAATTCAACAGCTTTGAAATAACGTATAGTTTGCTTTTCTGAATTGCTATTAACGCCCGGTGGATAAAAAGTTTCTACCCCAACACCCGATTTTCTGCCTTAGTTTCTGACCTACTTTTCGGATTTTGGCTTGTAACACGGTTATATTTCAATAAATTGCAGTTAAAACTGCATCATTACATAGGTACTATGTGTATGCAAGCATATCATGCAAGAAAACAAGGTTTAAATACGTAATCAGTTCTGAATTCTTGAAATACCTTTAGAAAATGAGCGTTTTTCCATCTTTTTTTGAAATTCTCAATTCTCAATTGGGTTTCTGGCCATAACGTGTGTTGTGTACAAGCAATATGTATAAATATGATATCAACAGAAAGGACTGTTCAACAGCTTTGAAACAACGTATAGTTTGCTTTCCTGAATTACTATTAGAACCCGGTGAAAAAAAAAATTCTACCCCATCCCTCGATTTTCTGCCTTTGTTACTGACCTACTTTCCGGATTCTGGCTTGTTACATGCTTATACTTCGCCAAATCGCGGTTAAATCTGCATCATTACGTAGGTACTATATGTTTTAAAGCATATCATTCAAGAAAACAAGATTTCAATACGGAACCAGTTATGAATTCCAGGAAAACCTTTAGAAAATGAGCGTATTTCCATCTTTTTCGAAATTTTCAGTTGTTTTTCTGGCCATAACATGTGTTGTGTACATACCATATGTACAAATATGATATCAGCAGAAAGGACATTTCAACAGCTTTGAAATAACGTATAGTTTGCTTTCCTGAATTGCTATTAACGCCCGGTGGATAAAAAGTTTCTTCCCCACCCCCCGATTTTCTGCCTTGTTTTCTGACCTACTTTTCGGATTTTGGCTTGTAACACGGTTATATTTCAATAAATTGCAAGTAAAACTGCATCATTACATAGGTACTATGTGTATGCAAGCATATCATGCAAGAAAACAAGGTTTAAATACGTAATCAGTTCTGAATTCTTGAAATACCTTTAGAAAATGAGCGTTTTTCCATCTTTTATTGAAATTCTCAATTCTCAATTGGGTTTCTGGCCATAACGTGTGTTGTGTACATGCAATATGTATAAATATGATATCAACAAAAAGGACTGTTCAACAGCTTTGAAACAACGTATAGTTTGCTTTCCTGAATTACTATTAGAACCCGGTGAAAAAAAAAAATCTACCCCACCCCTCGATTTTCTGCCTTTGTTACTGACCTACTTTCCGGATTCTGGCTTGTTACATGCTTATACTTCGACAAATCGCGGTTAAATCTGCATCATTACGTAGGTACTATATGTTTTAAAGCATATCATTCAAGAAAACAAGATTTCAATACGGAACCAGTTATGAATTCCAGGAAAACCTTTAGAAAATGAGCGTATTTCCATCTTTTTCGAAAGTTTTAATTATTTTTCTGGCCATAACATGTGTTGTGTACATACCATATGTACAAATATGATTTCAGCAGAAAGGACATTTCAACAGCTTTCAAATAACGTATAGTTTGCTTTCCTGAATTGCTATTAACGTCCGGTGGATAAAAAGTTTCTACCCCACCCCCCGATTTTCTGCCTTGTTTTCTGACCTACTATTCGGATTTTGGCTTGTAACACGGTTATATTTCAATAAATTGCAGTTAAAACTGCATCATTACATAGGTACTATGTGTATGCAAACATATCATGCAAGAAAACAAGGTTTAAATACGTAATCAGTTCTGAATTCTTGAAATACCTTTAGAAAATGAGCGTTTTTCCATCTTTTTTTGAAATTCTCAATTCTCAATTGGGTTTCTGGCCATAACGTGTGTTGTGTACATGCAATATGTATAAATATGATATCAGCAGAAAGGACATTTCAACAGCTTTGAAATAACGTATAGTTTGCTTTCCTGAATTGCTATTAACGTCCGGTGGATAAAAAGTTTCTACCCCACCCCCCGATTTTCTGCCTTGTTTTCTGACCTACTATTCGGATTTTGGCTTGTAACACGGTTATATTTCAATAAATTGCAGTTAAAACTGCATCATTACATAGGTACTATGTGTATGCAAGCATATCATGCAAGAAAACAAGGTTTAAATATGTAATCAGTTCTGAATTCTTGAAATACCTTTAGAAAATGAGCGTTTTTCCATCTTTTTTTGAAATTCCCAATTGGTTTTCTGGCCATAACGTGTGTTGTGTACATGCAATATGTATAAATATGATATCAACAGAAAGGACTGTTCAACAGCTTTGAAACAACGTATAGTTTGCTTTCCTGAATTACTATTAGAACCCAGTGAAAAAAAAATTCTACCCCACCCCCCGATTTTCTGCCTTTGTTACTGACCTACTTTCCGGATTCTGGCTTGTTACATGCTTATACTTCGACAAATCGCGGTTAAATCTGCATCATTACGTAGGTACTATATGTTTTAAAGCATATCATTCAAGAAAACAAGATTTCAATACGGGACCAGTTATGAATTCCAGGAAAACCTTTAGAAAATGAGCGTATTTCCATCTTTTTCGAAATTTTCAATTGTTTTTCTGGCCATAACATGTGTTGTGTACATACAATATGCACAAATATGATATCAGCAAAAAGGACATTTCAACAGCTTTGTAACAATGTATAGTTTGCTTTCCTGAATTGCTATTAACGTCCGGTGGATAAAAAGTTTCTACCCCACCCCCCGATTTTCTGCCTTGTTTTCTGACCCACTTTCCGGATTTTGGCTTGTAACATGCTTATATTTCAATAAATTGCAGTTAAAACTGCATCATTACATAGGTACTATGTGTATGCAAGCATATCATGTAAGAAAACAAGGTTTAAATACGTAATCAGTTCTGAATTCTTGAAACACCTTTAGAAAAAGAGCGTTTTTCCATCTTTTTTTACATTTACAATTGGTTTTCTGGCCATAACGTGTGTTGTGTACATGCAATATGCATAAATGTGATATAAACAGAAAGAACTGTTCAACAGCTTTGAAACAACGTATAGTTTGCTTTCCTGAATTACTATTAGAACCCGGTGATATAAAAGAATTCTACCCCACCCCCAGATTATCTACCTTTGTTACTGACCTACTTTCCGGATTCTGGCTTGTTACATGCTTATACTTCGACAAATCGCTGTTAAATCTGCATCATTACGTAGGTACTATATGTTTTAAAGCATATCATTCAACAAAACAAGATTTCAATGCGGAACCAGTTCTGAATTCCAGGAAAACCTTTAGAAAATGGGCGTATTTCCATCTTTTTCGAAATTTTCAATTGTTTTTCTGGCCATAACATGTGTTGTGTACATACCATATGTACAAATATGATATCAGCAGAAAGGACATTTCAACAGTTTTGAAACAACGTATAGTTTGCTTTCCTGAATTGCTATTAACGCCCGGTGGATAAAAAGTTTCTACCCCACCGCCCAGATTTTATGCCTTGGTTTCTGACCTACTTTCCGGATTTTGGCTTGTAACATGCTTATATTTCAATAAATTGCAGTTAAAACTGCATCATTACATAGGTACTATGTGTATGCAAGCATATCATGCAAGAAAACAAGGTTTAAATACGTAATCAGTTCTGAATTCTTGAAATACCTTTAGAAAATGAGCGTTTTTCCATCTTTTTTGAAATTTACAATTGGTTTTCTGGCCATAACGTGTGTTGTGTACATGCAATATGTATAAATATGATATCAACAGAAAGGACTGTTCAACAGCTTTGAAACAACGTATAGTTTGCTTTCCTGAATTACTATTAGAACCCGGTGAAAAAAAATTCTACCCCACCCCCCGATTTTCTGCCTTTGTTACTGACCTACTTTCCGGATTCTGGCTTGTTACATGCTTATACTTCGACAAATCGCGGTTAAGTCTGCATCATTACGTAGGTACTATATGTTTTAAAGCATATCATTCAAGAAAACAAGATTTCAATACGGAACCAGTTCTGAATTCCAGGAAAACCTTTAGAAAATGAGCGTATTTCCATCTTTTTCGAAATTTTCAATTGTTTTTCTGGCCATAACATGTGTTGTGTACATACAATATGCACAAATATGATATCAGTTAAAAGGACATTTCAACAGCTTTGAAACAATGTATAGTTTGCTTTCCTGAATTGCTATTAACGTCCGGTGGATAAAAAGTTTCTACCCCACCCCCCGATTTTCAGCCTTGTTTTCTGACCTACTTTCCGGATTTTGGCTTGTAACATGCCTATATTTCAATAAATTGCAGTTAAAACTGCATCATTACATAGGTACTATGTGTATGCAAGCATATCATGCAAGAAAACAAGGTTTAAATACGAAATCAGTTCTGAATTCTTGAAACACTTTTAGAAAATGAGCGTTTTTCCATCTTTTTTTAAATTTACAATTGGTTTTCTGGCCATAACGTGTGTTGTGTACATGCAATATGCATAAATATAATATAAACAGAAAGGACTGTTCAACAGCTTTGAAACAACGTATAGTTTGCTTTCCTGAATTACTATTAGAACCCGGTGAAAAAAAATTCTACCCCACCCCCCGATTTTCTGCCTTTGTTACTGACCTACTTTCCGGATTCTGGCTTGTTACATGCTTATACTTCGACAAATCGCGGTTAAGTCTGCATCATTACGTAGGTACTATATGTTTTAAAGCATATCATTCAAGAAAACAAGATTTCAATACGGAACCAGTTCTGAATTCCAGGAAAACCTTTAGAAAATGAGCGTATTTCCATCTTTTTCGAAATTTTCAATTGTTTTTCTGGCCATAACATGTGTTGTGTACATACAATATGCACAAATATGATATCAGTTAAAAGGACATTTCAACAGCTTTGAAACAATGTATAGTTTGCTTTCCTGAATTGCTATTAACGTCCGGTGGATAAAAAGTTTCTACCCCACCCCCCGATTTTCAGCCTTGTTTTCTGACCTACTTTCCGGATTTTGGCTTGTAACATGCCTATATTTCAATAAATTGCAGTTAAAACTGCATCATTACATAGGTACTATGTGTATGCAAGCATATCATGCAAGAAAACAAGGTTTAAATACGAAATCAGTTCTGAATTCTTGAAACACTTTTAGAAAATGAGCGTTTTTCCATCTTTTTTTAAATTTACAATTGGTTTTCTGGCCATAACGTGTGTTGTGTACATGCAATATGCATAAATATAATATAAACAGAAAGGACTGTTCAACAGCTTTGAAACAACGTATAGTTTGCTTTCCTGAATTACTATTAGAACCCGGTGATATAAAAGAATTCTACCCCACCCCCAGATTATCTACCTTTGTTACTGACCTACTTTCCGGATTCTGGCTTGTTACATGCTTATACTTCGACAAATCGCGGTTAAGGCTGCATCATTACGTAGGTACTATGTGTTTTAAAGCATATCATTCAAGAAAACAAGATTCCAATGCGGAACCAGTTCTGAATTCCAGGAAAACCTTTAGAACATGGGCGTATTTCCATCTTTTTCGAAATTTTCAATTGTTTTTCTGGCCGTAACATGTGTTGTGTACATACCATAAGTACAAATATGATATCAGCAGAAAGGACATTTCAACAGCTTTGAAACAACGTATAGTTTGCTTTCCTGGATTGCTATTAACGCCCGGTGGATAAAAAGTTCCTACCCCACCCCCAGATTTTATGCCTTGGTTTCTGACCTACTTTCCGGATTTTGGCTTGTAACATGCTTATATTTCAATAAATTGCAGTTAAAACTGCATCATTACATAGGTACTATGTGTATGCAAGCATATCATGCAAGAAAACAAGATTTCAATACGGAACCAGTTATGAATTCCAGGAAAACCTTTAGAAAATGAGGGTATTTCCATCTTTTTCGAAATTTTCAATTGTTTTTCTGGCCATAACATGTGTTGTGTACATACAATATGCACAAATATGATATCAGCAAAAAGGACATTTCAACAGCTTTGAAACAACGTATAGTTTGCTTTCCTGAATTGCTATTAACGCCCGGTGGATAAAAAGTTTCTACCCCACCCCCAGATTTTCTGCCTTGGTTTCTGACCTACTTTCCGGATTTTGGCTTGTAACATGCTTATATTTCAATAAATTGCAGTTAAAACTGCATCATTACATAGGTACTATGTGTATGCAAGCATATCATGCAAGAAAACAAGGTTTAAATACGTAATCAGTTCTGAGTTCTTGAAACACCTTTAGAAAATGAGCGTTTTTCCATCTTTTTTTTAAATTTACAATTGGTTTTCTGGCCATAACGTGTGTTGTGTACATGCAATATGCATAAATATGATATAAACAGATAGGACTGTTCAACAGCTTTGAAACAACGTATAGTTTGCTTTCCTGAATTACTATTAGAACCCGGTGATATAAAAGAATTCTACCCCACCCCAGATTATCTACCTTTGTTACTGACCTACTTTCCGGATTCTGGCTTGTTACATGCTTATACTTCGACAAATCGCGGTTAAGTCTGCATCATTACGTAGGTACTATATGTTTTAAAGCATATCATTCAAGAAAACAAGATTTCAATGCGGAACCAGTTCTGAATTCCAGGAGAACCTTTAGAAAATGAGCGTATTTCCATCTTTTTCGAAATTTCAATTGTTTTTCTGGCCATGACATGTGTTGTGTACATACCATATGTACAAATATGATATCAGCAGCAAGGACATTTCAACAGTTTTGAAATAACGTATAGTTTGCTTTCCTGAATTGCTATTAACGCCCGGTGGATAAAAAGTTTCTACCCCACCGCCCAGATTTTATGCCTTGGTTTCTGACCTACTTTCCGGATTTTGGCTTGTAACATGCTTATATTTCAATAAATTGCAGTTAAAACTGCATCATTACATAGGTACTATGTGTATGCAAGCATATCATGCAAGAAAACAAGGTTTAAATACGTAATCAGTTCTGAATTCTTGAAATACCTTTAGAAAATGAGCGTTTTTCCATCTTTTTTTAAATTTACAATTGGTTTTCTGGCCATAACGTGTGTTGTGTACATGCAATATGTATAAATATGATATCAACAGAAAGGACTGTTCAACAGCTTTGAAACAACGTATAGTTTGCTTTCCTGAATTACTATTAGAACCCGGTGAAAAAAAATTCTACCCCACCCCCCGATTTTCTGCCTTTGTTACTGACCTACTTTCCGGATTCTGGCTTGTTACATGCTTATACTTCGACAAATCGCGGTTAAATCTGCATCATTACGTAGGTACTATATGTTTTAAAGCATATCATTCAAGAAAACAAGATTTCAATACGGAACCAGTTCTGAATTCCAGGAAAACCTTTAGAAAATGAGCGTATTTCCATCTTTTACGAAATTTTCAATTGTTTTTCTGGCCATAACATGTGTTGTGTACATACAATATGCACAAATATGATATCAGCAAATAGGACATTTCAACAGCTTTGAAACAATGTATAGTTTGCTTTCCTGAATTGCTATTAACGTCCGGTGGATAAAAAGTTTCTACCCCACCCCCAGATTTTCAGCCTTGTTTTCTGACCTACTTTCCGGATTTTGGCTTGTAACATGCCTATATTTCAATAAATTGCAGTTAAAACTGCATCATTACATAGGTACTATGTGTATGCAAGCATATCATGCAAGAAAACAAGGTTTAAATACGAAATCAGTTCTGAATTCTTGAAACACCTTTAGAAAATGAGCGTTTTTCCATCTTTTTTTAAATTTATAATTGGTTTTCTGGCCATAACGTGTGTTGTGTACATGCAATATGCATAAATATGATATAAACAGATAGGACTGTTCAACAGCTTTGAAACAACGTATAGTTTGCTTTCCTGAATTACTATTAGAACCCGGTGATATAAAAGAATTCTACCCCACCCCCAGATTATCTACCTTTGTTACTGACCTACTTTCCGGATTCTGGCTTGTTACATGCTTATACTTCGACAAATCGCGGTTAAGGCTGCATCATTACGTAGGTACTTTGTGTTTTAAAGCATATCATTCAAGAAAACAAGATTTCAATGCGGAACCAGTTCTGAATTCCAGGAAAACCTTTAGAACATGGGCGTATTTCCATCTTTTTCGAAATTTTCAATTGTTTTTCTGGCCGTAACATGTGTTGTGTACATACCATAAGTACAAATATGATATCAGCAGAAAGGACATTTCAACAGCTTTGAAACAACGTATAGTTTGCTTTCCTGGATTGCTATTAACGCCCGGTGGATAAAAAGTTCCTACCCCACCCCCAGATTTTATGCCTTGGTTTCTGACCTACTTTCCGGATTTTGGCTTGTAACATGCTTATATTTCAATAAATTGCAGTTAAAACTGCATCATTACATAGGTACTATGTGTATGCAAGCATATCATGCAAGAAAACAAGATTTCAATACGGAACCAGTTATGAATTCCAGGAAAACCTTTAGAAAATGAGGGTATTTCCATCTTTTTCGAAATTTTCAATTGTTTTTCTGGCCATAACATGTGTTGTGTACATACAATATGCACAAATATGATATCAGCAAAAAGGACATTTCAATAGCTTTGAAACAACGTATAGTTTGCTTTCCAAAATGCTATTAACGCCCGGTGGATAAAAAGTTTCTACCCCACCCCCAGATTTTCTGCCTTGGTTTCTGACCTACTTTCCGGATTTTGGATTGTAACATGCTTATATTTCAATAAATTGCGGTTAAAACTGCATCATTACATAGGTACTATGTGTATGCAAGCATATCATGCAAGAAAACAAGGTTTAAATACGTAATCAGTTCTGAATTCTTGAAACACCTTTAGAAAATGAGCGTTTTTCCATCTTTTTTTTAAATTTACAATTGGTTTTCTGGCCATAACGTGTGTTGTGACATGCAATATGCATAAATATGATATAAACAGATAGGACTGTTCAACAGCTTTGAAACAACGTATAGTTTGCTTTCCTGAATTACTATTAGAACCCGGTGATATAAAAGAATTCTACCCCACCCCCAGATTATCTACCTTTGTTACTGACCTACTTTCCGAATTCTGGCTTGTTACATGCTTATACTTCGACAAATCGCGGTTAAATCTGCATCATTACGTAGGTACTATATGTTTTAAAGCATATCATTCAAGAAAACAAGATTTCAATGCGGAACCAGTTCTGAATTCCAGGAGAACCTTTAGAAAATGAGCGTATTTCCATCTTTTTCGAAATTTCAATTGTTTTTCTGGCCATAACATGTGTTGTGTACATACCATATGTACAAATATGATATCAGCAGAAAGGACATTTCAACAGTTTTGAAACAACGTATAGTTTGCTTTCCTGAATTGCAATTAACGCCCGGTGGATAAAAAGTTTCTACCCCACCCCCCAGATTTTCTGCCTTGGTTTCTGACTTACTTTCCGGATTTTGGCTTGTAACATGCTTATATTTCAATAAATTGCAGTTAAAACTGCATCATTACATAGGTACTATGTGTATGCAAGCATATCATGCAAGAAAACAAGGTTTAAATACGTAATCAGTTCTGAATTCTTGAAATACCTTTAGAAAATGAGCGTTCCTCCATCTTTTTTTTAAATTTACAATTTGTTTTCTGGCCATAACGTGTGTTGTGTACATGCAATATGTATAAATATGATATCAACAGAAAGGACTGTTCAACAGCTTTGAAACAACGTATAGTTTGCTTTCCTGAATTACTATTAGAACCCGGTGAAAAAAAAATTACCCCACCCCCCGATTTTCTGCCTTTGTTACTGACCTACTTTTCGGATTCTGGCTTGTTACTTGCTTATACTTCGACAAATCGCGGTTAAATCTGCATCATTACGTAGGTACTATATGTTTTAAAGCATATCATTCAAGAAAACAAAATTTCAATACGGAACCAGTTCTGAATTCCAGGAAAACCTTTAGAAAATGGGCGTATTTTCATCTTTTTTGAAATTTTCAATTGTTTTTCTGGCCATAACATGTGTTGTGTACATACCATATGTACAAATATGATATCAGCAGAAAGGACATTTCAACAGCTTTGGAACAACGTATAGTTTGCTTTCCTGAATTGCTATTAACGCCCGGTGGATAAAAAGTTTCTACCCCACCCCCAGATTTTCTGCCTTGGTTTCTGACCTACTTTCCGGATTTTGGCTTGTAACATGCTTATATTTCAATAAATTGCAGTTAAAACTGCATCATTACATAGGTACTATGTGTATGCAAGCATATCATGCAAGAAAACAAGGTTTAAATACGTAATCAGTTCTGAATTCTTGAAATACCTTTAGAAAATGAGCGTTTTTCCATCTTTTTTTAAAATTTACAATTGGTTTTCTGGCCATAACGTGTGTTGTGTACATGCAGTATGTATAAATATGATATCAACAGAAAGGACTGTTCAACAGCTTTGAAACAACGTATAGTTTGCTTTCCTGAATTACTATTAGAACCCGGTGAAAAAAAACATTCTACACCACCCCCAAATTTTCTGCCTTTGTTACTGACCTACTTTCCGGATTCTGGCTTGTTACATGCTTATATTTCGACAAATCGCGGTTAAATCTGCATCATTACGTAGGTACTATATGTTTTAAAGCATATCATTCAAGAAAACAAGATTTCAATACGGAACCAGTTCTGAATTCCAGGAAAACCTTTAGAAAATGAGCGTATTTCCATCTTTTTCGAAATTTTCAATTGTTTTTCTGGCCATAACATGTGTTGTGTACATACCATATGTACAAATATGATATCAGCAGAAAGGACATTTCAACAGCTTTGAAATAACGTATAGTTAACTTTCTTGATTTGCTATTTGCACCCGATGGATACAAAGTTTGTACCCCAATCTCCGATTTTCTGCCTTTGTTCCTGACCTACTTTCCGGAGTTTGGCTTGTAACATGCTTATATTTTTTTTAAAAATTGCGTTAAATCTGCATCATTACGTAGGTAGTATGAGTATACAAGCATATTATTCAAGAAAACAAGATTTCAATAGGGAATCAGTTCTGAATTCCAGGAAAACCTTTAGAAAATGAACGTATACCCATCTTTTTCGAAATTTACAATTCGTTTTCTGGCCATAATATGTGTTGTGTACATACAATAGGTACAAATATAATATCAGCAGAAAGGACTGTTCAAAAGCTTTGTAACAACGTATAGTTTGCTTTCCATAATTGCTATTAGCGCCCAGTGGATAACCTGATTTTCTGCCTTGGTTTCTGACCTACTTTCCGGATTTTGGCTTGTAACATGCTTATATTTCGATAAATTGCAGTTAAAACTGCATCATTACATAGGTACTATGTGTATGCAAGCATATCATGCAAGAAAACAAGGTTTAAATACGGAGTCAGTTCTGATTTCTTGAAATACCTTTAGAAAATGACCGTTTTTCATTCTTTTTCGAAATTTTCAATTGATTTTCCGGCCATAACGTGTGTTGTGTACATACAATATGTACAAATCTGATATCAGCAGAAAGGACTGTTTAGACTTTTGTAACAACGTATAGTTTGCTTTCCTGAATTGCTATTAGCGCCCGGTGGATAAAAAGTTTTACCCCACCCCATGATTTTCAGCCTTGGTTTCTGACCTACTTTCCGGATTTTGGCTTCTAACATGCTTATATTTCGATAAATTGCAGTTAAAACTGCACCATTACATAGGTACTATGTGTATGCAAGCATATCATGCAGGAAAACAAGGTTTAAGTACGGAGTTAGATCTGAATCCTTGAAATACCTTTAGAAAATTAGCGTATTTCCATCTTTTTTTAAATTTACAATTGGTTTTCTGGCCATAACGTGTGTTGTGTACATGCAATATGTATAAATATGATATCAACAGAAAGGACTGTTCAACAGCTTTGAAACAACGTATAGTTTGCTTTCCTGAATTACCAATAGAAACCGGTGAAAAAAAAATCTACCCCACCCCCCGATTTTCTGCCTTTGTTACTGACCTACTTTCCGGATTCTGGCTTGTTACACGCTTATACTTCGACAAATCGCGGTTAAATCTGCATCATTACGTAGGTACTATATGTTTTAAAGCATATCATTCAAGAAAACAAGATTTCAATACGGAACCAGTTATGAATTCCAGGAAAACCTTTAGAAAATGAGCGTATTTCCATCTTTTTCGAAATTTTCAATTGTTTTTCTGGCCATAACATGTGTTGTGTACATACCATATGTACAAATATGATATCAGCAGAAAGGACATTTCAACAGCTTTGAAATAACGTTTAGTTTGCTTTCCTGAATTGCTATTAACGCCCGGTGGATAAAAAGTTTCTACCCCAACCCCCGATTTTCTGCCTTAGTTTCTGACCTACTTTTCGGATTTTGGCTTGTAACACGGTTATATTTCCATAAATTGCAGTTAAAACATCATCATTACATAGGTACTATGTGTATGAAAGCATATCATGCAAGAAAACAAGGTTTAAATACGTAATCAGTTCTGAATTCTTGAAATACCTTTAGAAAATGAGCGTTTTTCCATCTTTTTTTGAAATTCTCAATTCTCAATTGGTTTTCTGGCCATAACGTGTGTTGTGTACATGCAATATGTATAAATATGATATCAACAGAAAGGACTGTTCAACTGCTTTGAAACAACGTATAGTTTGCTTTCCTGAATTACTATTAGAACCCGGTGAAAAAAAATTCTACCCCACCCCCCGATTTTCTGCCTTTGTTACTGACCTACTTTCCGGATTCTGGCTTCTTTTTCGAAATTGAAAATTGGTTTTCTGGCCATAACGTGTGTTGTGTACATACCATATGTACAAATATGATATCAGCAGAAATGACTGTTCAACAGCTTTGAAACAACGTATAGTTTGCTTTCCTGAATTACTATTAGCACCCGGTGAAAAAAAAGTTTCTACCCCAACCCCCGATTTTCTGCCTATGTTACGGACCTAATTTCCGGATTTTGGCTTCTAACATGCTTATACTTCGACAAATCGCGGTTAATTCTGCATCATTACGTAGGTACTATGTGTATGCAAGCATATCATGCAAGAAAACAAGGTTTAATACGGAACCAGTTCTGAATTCTTGAAATACCTTTAGAAAATGAGCATTTTTCCGTCTTTTTTGAAATTTACAATTGGTTTTTTGGCCATAATGTGTGTTGTGTACATGCAATATGTATAAATATGATATCAGCAGAAAGGACTGTTCAACAGCTTTAAAACAACGTATAGTTTGCTTTCCTGAATTACTATTAGCACCCGGTGAAAAAAAAGTTTCTTCCCAACCCCCCGATTTTCTGCCTTTGTTACTGACCTACTTTCCGGATTTTGGCTTGTAACATGCTTATACTTCGACAAATCTTGGTTAAATCTGCATCATTAGGTAGGTACTATGAGTATACAAACATATCATGCAAGAAAAACAAGGTTTCATTACGGAATATGTTCTTAATTCTATTAAAACCTTAAGAAAATGAGCGAATTTCCATTTTTTTCGAAATTTTCAATTGGTATTCTATCCATAACATGTATTGTGTACATACAATATGTACAAATATTATATCAGCAGATAGGACATTTCAACAGCTTTGAAATAACGTATAGTTTGCTTTCCTGATTTGCTATTTGCACCCGGTGGATTATAACAATCCATCATGAGTGTCCATGTAGGATAGGGTAATCTCACCCGAGGGGTCGGAATTTGATACAGGGACGAGGCTTGCCGAGTCCCTGGTTGAAATTCCGACCGCGAGGGTGAGATTTACCTATCCTACATGGACTGGCTCATGATGGATTATTTTTCTCCCACTGTTAGCGGATTTTAAACCTCAAATCGGATAAGGCTTAAAAACAGGAAAATTTCTAACTTTTTAACCAGTGATCAGAAGTAAATTTTGGGCAGCCCAGTGTGTTTATCGGGTCCTAAGATGGGTGTAAGCATAGTTTGCACCTCAGAAATAGACGGAAAACACGATATTTGGACTATTTTATCTTCCAGAGAGCGAAAACAAAATGCAACTTAGCCTCTCACGTCACGCGCGTCAAGTTTGCTAGCGACGTTTTAACCGGTTTTAGTGACGTCATTAAAATTGAGTGATGTCACAAACACATGATCTGCTATCAAACGTCATCCGGCATGCTTGCGTGTCCATTTTGTTAATTTAAAATTAAACTATTACATGTAGTCATAAAACGAAAAAGTCTGGTTGCTAATATAAGAAAGATGTTGCCAGGTGTAAGATTATAAGAATCTTTCATGGGTGTGTGATGTGGATAGAAAAATCCGTCACGAGGGTCACTGTTCGGCATCACGAGGCTTGCCGAGTGATGCCGAACAGTAATCCCGAGTGACGGATTTCTCATACCCATGACAGATACTTATTCGTGCACACCACGTTTTGTTAAAATGCGTAATTCTAGTGCTTGAGAGGTTGTAATTTGATTTTGAAAGAAGGCGCCGCTTTCAACGACCGCCATTCGGCTCTTTACGTCAACGTCTGACGTGCATAAACTGACGTCATTTTTACCGTGTTCATGGCGTCATTATCTAAAACGCCAACGTCACTTGACGACACAGATACGTGACCTCCAATTCAACTAATGCATTGAATGCTCGTGATTTTATTCCGGTCCAGGGTAAGAATGCCGGGCCGGGTAGCGCAATCGGTAGGGCACCTGACTCATAAGTCAGAGGTCCTGGGTTCGAATCCCGGTCTGGCCACATACTTTCGTTTCTCCTTCCGCTGATTCAAGAAGGGTAGTTTTCAGTTACTAGCGAAAGTATGTGCACTTAGTACTGGTTAACCGCTTAGGAGGTCTAAGCCTGCCCAGGAATAGTGTGGTTAGGTTAACTGACCGTCCCGACATGACCTTAGTTGTTTACCGTGGACGTTAAGCATCAAATCAACCAACCAACCAGGGTAAGAATACCTGGGTAAGATCAGATTTTCTATCCCAGGTGAAAAGAATGGCGTTTTCTATCCGATGTGCAAGAAAGAAATTTCTTATATGAGCTGAGAGCCTCTCTTATATTGGCAAAGGTGGGAGAAAAAAAGATTGTACTCCACCCTCCGATTTTCTGCCTTTGTTTCTGACCTACTTTCCGGATTTTGGTTTGTAACATGCTTATATTTTTTATAAATTGCGGTTGAATTTGCATCAGTACGTAGGTACTATGAGTATACAAGCATATCATTCAAGAAAACAAGATTTCAATACGGAATCAGTTCTGAATTCCTGGAAAACCTTTCGAAATTGAGCGTATTTCCATCTTTTTCGAAATTTTCAATTGTTTTTCTGGCCATAACATGTGTTGTGTACATACAATATGTACAAATATGATATCAGCAGAAAGGACTGTTTAACAGCTTTGTAACAACGTATAGTTTGCTTTCCTGAATTGCTATTAGCGCCCGGTGGATAAAACGTTTCTACCCCACCCCCTGATTTTCAGCCTTGGTTTCTGACCTACTTTCCGGATTTTGGCTTGTAATATGCTTATATTTCAATAAATTGTAGTTAAAACTGCATCATTACATAGGTACTATGTGTATGCAAGCATATCATGCAAGAAAACAAGGTTTAAATACGGAATCAGTTCTGAATTCTTGAAATACCTTTAGAAAATGGCCGTTTTTCCATCTTTTATGAAATTTACAATTGATTTTCTGGCCATAACGTGTGTTGTATACATGCAATATGTATAAATATGATATCAGCAGAAAGGACTGTTCAACAGCTTTGAAACAACGTATAGTTTGCTTTCCTGAATTACTATTAGCACCCGGTGATAAAAAGTTTCTACCCCGACCCCCGATTTTCTGCCTTTGTTACTGACCTACTTTCCGGATTTTGGCTTGTAACATGCTTATATTTCGACAAATCGCGGCTAAATCTGCATCATTAAGTAGGTACTATGAATATACAAACATATCATGCAAGAAAAGAAGGTTTCATTACGGAATCAGTTCTTAATTCAATTAAAACCTTAAGAAAACGAGCGAATTTCCATTTTTTTTCGAAATTTTCAATTGGTTTTTTGCCAAAACATGTATTGTGTACATACAATATGTACAAATATTATATCAGCAGAAAGGACATTTCAACAGCTTTGAGTTAACGTATAGTTTGCTTTCCAGATTTGCTATTTGCACCCGGTGGTTAAACGGTTTGTTCCCCACTCTCCGATTTTCGGCCTTGGTTTCTGACCTACTTTCCAGATTTTGGCTTGTAACATGCTTATTTTTCGATAAATTGCAGTTAAAACGGCATCATTACATAGGTACTATGTTTATGCAAGCATATCATGCAAGAAAACAAGATTTAAATACAGAATCAGTTCTGAATTCTTGAAATACTTTTAGAAAATGAGCTTTTATCCATCTTTTATTAAATTTACAATTGGTTTTCTGGCCATAACGTGTGTTGTGTACATGCAATATTAATAAATTTGATATCAGCAGAACGAACTGTTCAACAGCTTTGAAACAATATATAGTTTGCTTTCCTGAATTACTATAAGCACCCGGTGAAAAAAAAAAATTCTACCCCCTCCACCTCTCCCCCCGATTTTCTGCCTTTGTGACTGACCTACTTTCCTGATTTTGGCTTGTAACATGCTTATACTTCGACAAATCGCGGTTAAATCTGCATCATTACGTAGGTTCTATGAATATACAAACATATCATGCAAGAAAACTAGGTTTCATTTCGGAATTTGTTCTTAATTCTATTAAAACCTTTAGAAATTTAGCGAATTTCCATCTTTTTCGAAATTTTCAATTGTTTTTCTGGCCCAAACTTGTATTTTGTACATACAATATGTACAAATATGATATCAGCAGAAAGGACATTTCAACAGATTTGGAATAACGTATAGTTTGCTTTCCTGATTTGCTATTTGCACCCGGTGGATAAAAAGTTTGTACCCCACCGTCCGATTTTCTGCCTTTGTTTCTGACCTACTTTCCGGATTTTGGCTTGTAACATGCTTATATTTTTTATAAATTGCGGTTAAATCTGCATCATTACGTAGGTACTATGTTGTTACTAGCATATCATTTAAGAAAACAAGATTTCAATACGGAATCAGTTCTGACTTCCAGGAAAACCTTTAGAAAATGAGCGTATTTCCATCTTTTTCGAAATTTCCAATTGTTTTTCTGGCCATAACATGTGTTGTGTACATACAATATGTACAAATATGATATCAGCAGAAAGGACTGTTCAACAGCTTTGTAACAACGTACAGTTTGCTTTCCTGAATTGCTTTTAGCGCCCGGTGGATAAAAAGTTTCTACCCCAGCCCCTGATTTTCTGCCTTGGTTTCTGACCGGATTTTGGCTTGTAACATGCTTATATTTCGATAAATTGCGGTTAAAACTGCATCATTACATAGGTACTATGTGTATGCAAGCATATCAGGCCAGAAAACAAGGTTTAATTACTGAATCAGTTCTGAATTCATGAAATACCTTTAGAAAATGAGCGTTTTCCCATCTCTTTTGAAATTTACAATTGCTTTGCTGGCCATCACATGTTTTGTGTACATGCAATATGTACAAATATGATATCAGCAGAAAGGACTGTTCAATAGTTTTGAAACAACGTAGAGTTTGCTTTTCTGAATTGCTTTTAAGACCCGATGAAAAAAAGGTTTCTACCCCACCCCCACCCCCACCCCCTCACACCCCGATTTTCTGCCTTTGATACTGACCTACTTTCCGGATTTTGGCTTGTAACATGCTTATATTTCGACAAATCGTGATTAAATCTGCATCATTACGTAGGTACTATGAATATACAAGCATATCATGCAAGAAAACAAGATTTCATTACGGAATCAGTTCTGAATTCTATTAAAACCTTTAGAAAATGAGGGAATTTCCTTTTTTTTCGAAATTTTCAATTGGTTTTCTGGCCATAACATGTATTGTGTACATACAATACATATCAGCAGAAAGGACATAACAACAGCTTTGGAAAAGCGTATAGTTTGCTTTCCTGGTTTGCTATTTGCACCCGGTGGATAAAAAGTTTGTACCCCACCCTCCGATTTTCTGCCTTTGTTTCTGACCTACTTTCCGGATTTTGGCTTGTAACATGCTTATATTTTTTTATAAATTGCGGTTAAATTTTCTGCCTTGGTTTCTGACCGGATTTTGGCTGGTAACATGCTTATATTTCGATAAAATGAGGTTAAATCTGCATCATAACGTAGGTTCTATGTGTATACAAGCATATCATTCATATGCCTTTGATACTGACCTACTTTCCGGATTTTGGCTTGTAACATGCTTATAATTCGATAAATTGCAGTTAAAACTGCTATCATTACATAGGTTCTATGTGTATGCAAGCATATCATGCAAGAAAGTAAGGTTTCATTACGGAATCAGTTCTGAATTCTTGAAATACCTTTGGAAAATGAGCGTTTTTCCATCTCGACAATATTTCGACAAATCGTGATTAAATCTGCATCATTACGTAGGTACTATGAATATACAAGCATATCATTCAAGAAAACAAGATTTCAATACGGAATCAGTTCTGAATTCCAGGAAAACCTTTAGAAAATGAGCGTATTTCCATCTTTTTCGACATGTTCAATTGTTTTTCTGACCATAACATGTGTTGTGTACATACAATATGTACAAATATGATATCAGCAGAAAGGACTGTTCAACAGCTTTGAAACAACGTATAGTTTGCTTTCCTGAATTGCTATATGCGCCCAGTGAATAAAAAGTTTCTACCCCACCCCCTGATTTTCTGCCTTGGTTTCTGACCTACTTTCCGGATTTTGGCCTCTAACATGCTTATAATTCGATAAATTGCAGTTAAAACTGCTATCATTACATAGGTACTATGTGTATGCAAGCATATCATGCAAGAAGTAAGGTTTCATTACGGAATCAGTTCTGAATTCTTGAAATACCTTTAGAAAATGAGCGTTTTCCATCTTTTTTGAAATTTACAATTGGTTTTCTGGCCATAACATGTATTGTGTACATACAATATGGACAAATATGATATCAACAAGCAGTGCAGTTAAACAGCTTTGAAATAATGTATAGTTTGCTTTTCTGATATGCTATTTCGCACCCGGTGGATAAAAAGATTCTACCCCACCCTCCGATTTTCTGCCTTTGTTTCTGACCTACTTTCCGGATTTTTGGCTTGTAACATGCTTATATTTTTTATAAATTCAGTTAAAACTGCACCATTACATAGGTTCTATGTGTATGCAAGCATATGATGCAAGGAAGCAAGTTTTTGATACGGAATCATTTCTGAATACTAGAAAAACATTAAGAAAATGAGCGTATTTCCATCTTTTTTGAATTTTTCAATTGGTTTTCTGGCCATAACATGTGTTGTGTATATATAATATGTACAAATATGATATCAGCAAAAAGTACTTTTCAACAGCTTTGAAATAACATATAGTTTGCTTTCCTGAATTGCTATTAGCACCCGATTGATAAAAAGTTTCTATCCCAACCCCGATTTTCTGCCTTTGTTACTGACCTGCTTTTCGAAGTGTGGCTTGTAACATGCTTATATTACGACAAATTACGGTTAAAACTGCAGCATTACGTAGCTACTTTGAGTGTACATGCATATCATGCAAGAAAACAAGGTTTCAATACGGAATCAGTTCTGAATTCCAGGAAAATCTTTAGAAAATTACCGCTTTTCCAATTTGTTCAAAATTTGTTCAAAATTTTCAATAGGTTTTCTGGCCATAACATGTTTTGTCTACTCTCAATTTGTGCAAGTTTGATATCAGCAGAAAGGGCCGTTCAACAGTTTTGAAATGCCGTAAGGTTTTCTTTCCTTAATTGTGCCCGGTGGATAAAAAGTTTCTACCAAGGTTGGCAAAAAGGCGGGAAATACTCATATTTCCCAGGACGGCGGGAAATACTGGTAATTCCAGGGAATTACTGGGAAATTTGGTCTCTCTCCACCTAGAAAGTTTTAAATATGTTTTATACAGCCATAAAACTATATATGCAAAGCAAAAATATTTCAACATCCCTTTATTCAAACATCACACAAACGTACAGATAAAATATTGTCTAGATCTGCATATGCAATCAAATTACTTTCTTATACTAACTGTCCGAAGATGAGTCTGCATGTACAGTTGTCTCAGTTCAGTTCAGTTCAATTCTCTTATCGACGTTACCCAAGCGGCTCAACGGTACGTAACCATAGTTGCACACACTTGGCGCCGTGTGTCCGTCCAATACAGTTGACTCTGTCTGTCAATAAGTTTTTATAACACTCAGATTAAAACTACATACTGTAATTGTGAATCAAGACAATTAAATTATTTTTCACACCTTCAGTGGTGTTTAGTCATTACTTACAATAGGAAGCATAGTTAATCAATAAGATACATATAGATATTCTCCTGAGATTCCTTTGGAAAAAAAAGACATAACAGAAGTTCATCAGGTAACATTTGGACCACAATGCCCACACATCATTGTTTAATTGATCAGGTGACAAACTCAGGGATACATGCAAGAAGCTGGAGTATGGTACACGCTCTTTTTCTGTGAGGTAGTTTTGAATCTATGCCCGGCTTTGAAGACCTTCACAGGGTTCTGTCAAAATTTGGTATGATCAAACTTAAGAACAGATGAAGTTAGCCTGCAGAAAGCTATGGTTTTTAGCAGTGATAAACCAGTAAGGGTCAGCCTAGAGGGAGAAGTGGGAAAAATTGTCTCCTTAAGTTGGCTGTTTTCTCCCTGTATTGAGCTGAGCGAGAAGTCAAAATGTATAAAACATATGTACAAAATCTAAAATTTGGAATAAAACTTTACATTGAAATTCAGAAAATGCCACAAAATTTCTCTTTGCCTGAGAACCCTAGGTTGACCCCTGAACCAGGCAAAATGGTTTATGTAACACTACAGCTCAGTTTACAAATATAGTGTTGAAAAACCCTTGTTAAGTGATTAAAGAAGGAATTTTACAGTATGTTAATTTTAGAAATAAGAATTTTTACGGCAATTTTCTTCGAAATTATAGCCTTTGACATAACTAAGAATCATACTGTGTGCTCTGGCATGTGCCAGTCCTAGAATTTACAACCTTATTTGCATGATATGCATATAAATGATAACCAATATGTGCTATCAACTTAAATTTAAAGAAATATGATAGAAAATCTTTTGAAAAGCAGCTCTAAATATTCATATTACCCAGTATTTCCCACTTTGGCCAAAGTTGGAGTATTTCCCAGGACGGTAATTACCGGTAATTACCGCTGGGAATTCCCGCCACCGGCATTTGCCGGCCAACCTTGGTTTCTACCCCTGCCCCTGATTTTCTGCCTTTGTTACTGACCTACTTTCCGGATTTTGGCTTAAAACATAGATATATTCCGATAAATTGCAGTTAAATCTGCGTGATTACGTAGCTACTATGTGTATGCAAGCATATCGTGCAAGAAAACAAGGTTTCAATTCGGAATCAGTTCTAAATTCCAGGAAACCCTTTAGAAAATTAGCGCTTTTCCAAATATTTCAAATTTTCCAATAGGTTTACTGGCCATAACATGTGTTGTGTACATGCAATTTGTACAAATTTGATATCAGCAGAAAGGACCGTTCAACAGCTTTGCAACCGTATATCATTTGGTCTCAATGGCTGTTAGCGCCTGATGGATAAAAAAAGTTCTACCTCACCCACAGATTTTCAGTTTGACTTTCGGGATTTTATGAGCTGAAAGAACCGTTCCACAGCATTGCAACATCGTAATGTTTGTTTTCCTGGTTTGGGCTAGTAACATTTTCTTATATATTTTGTAGCAATTTGTATAATTATGAAGGTTACATATGTATACAAGAATTTGGTCTTCTGTGCGCAACTATTTATTTCTTCGTCCTTTCGAGTTGGCCACGTAGTCATTCATAGACTAGGTGTTTCCAGCTGACACCACGAGGAGGTTCGAATAGGACTTACAATATGAATGCGCTTTTAAATTCATATTGTCATTTGTCAGTCATGTGGTCCTGAAAAAGGACCGTTTTGCCTGTGGATGACTACGAGTCTGCATGGCAGCTGCGTAGGGTGTCTGCTCTTCTCGGTAGTCCAGACAGGGCGTCATGGCGGTAGCTTAGTTGGAGCTTCTTCTCAGTTGCACGTAGGCCATCATCTGGGTTCTTCCGATGTATCCGCCGGTTCGTCGAATATATTCTCTTCTGAGGAGTTTGGTTAGGAGCCTGTGGTTGATGATAAGCTGGCGCCGCTTCCTGCTGTCTGACTCTGTTCCGCTGGCAACAATACGAAGAACATTGTCCTTTCATCTAAAGATAATGGCATCCCTTTCCGAGACTGCTACTTTTTCTCTTCTTATACAGTCTGCGACTTCTCTAATGGCTGTAAGGTCACATGATGTAGAGTGAAGCACCATCTGAAGCCTCTCGTCGCGTCTTTCTTCGCCAAGTCGTATAAGGAAGTCCCGTTTCCACATTGCAAACGAAAACGGCCGTGTTGTATATCCAGGCAATGGCGGAGGTGCGTAGTGCTGCATGATGATCTTTTAAAGTGTTTAAATATAGTAGTATTTCAATTCTCATACCGACGTTGCCCCCGCACCACAGCGGAACGAATCCATAGCCGCAGTAACGGGGCGCCGAGCGTCCGTCCATTAACATATATGTTGTTGTTGTTCTTCAGGTTAGTCGTATCGGATGTTGGTCCCCAGGGCCAACAGCCACTAGAGCATCATATCCACCCTGGGGCATCCGGAGTCCGTCCAGGTCTTGCGTCTGTCGTTGATGTGGTGCTGGTCATGTTTCTGTCTTTGCGTGTTCTTGTTCTGTGAGGCTGTGATGTCGTTGTAGTGTCGTTGCTTTCCTTTAGGGCCGCGTGTCGGTGTTGGCAAAGAAGTAGGTCAGTAGGTCGGAAGCGGCCCTGGCTGTTGTTGATGATGCTTTCTCCCAGGGCCGCGTTGATTGCCGCGATGTGGCAGCAAAGAAGTTTCTTGTGAACTAGGGCTTGTCTGGATCCATCGGCTGGTGTAGGTCAGCTTCTTGTCCCTGACGATCTCTACTGCCTCCCTGATGGCTGCGAGCTGGCATTCTGGCTTTGGTGCTGACTTGAACTGGTCATTCCAGAAAGCCCAGTGGGCAGCATGATGGATTTTGCTGTCCGGTCCCTTTGTCACTTTGATCTTTTCCCAGCTCCTGCTTGTCACACCAATGCAATCCTTTGGTTTTCCATTCCTTCGGAGCTGGACGATTGCAACGTCAGTGTGTTCCATGAATGTTGCCGCTTCCACACTGTACTTGGACAGCGGCTTCTCCTCGGAAAAGGACTCATTGTGGTACATGTCTCGGTGTGACTCCGACAGTTGAGCGTTGTCTTCGGCCGGTTGTGGCTGTGACCTTCGCTTCGGTGCTGGTGCTGGTGGTGATGTCATCTCCACGTCCTTTGGTAGCGTCGTCGGTGGCGGTGGTGGTGTGGAGGCCGTCTTCTCAGGAGCTGGCTTGACTGGCGTTGATGGCGCTGGAGCTGCTGGTTTCGGCGCTGACTTCGGCGTTGGTTTCTGTGCTGCTTTTTGTGGTACAGTCTTCTTAGCAGCAGGCTTAGGAGCGGACTGCTCCTTTGCCCTCGAAGGAGTAGGCTTAACCGGCCTATCCTTCTTCTGTCCAGGCTGGCAAGAGCGCTTGCCAGCTGAGGGTGCAGGCTAAGAGGGGTGAGACTTGCAACGATCTCCCCCTCTCCTGCTTTCGGCCCTCTTGCTAACTTGACTAGCCTCTGGGTTGACTGCCCATGTCAAAGTTAGCCGGACAGTGTTTGATCCATGATGGAGATCAAACTCAGGGAAGCCACTAAGGCGGGCTCCCTTCAAAAAACGGACTG
This sequence comes from Ctena decussata, assembly GCA_963989385.1. NCBI lineage: Eukaryota > Metazoa > Mollusca > Bivalvia > Lucinida > Lucinidae > Ctena > Ctena decussata. The sequence continues at coordinate 36,677,238 of OZ022513.1, forward strand.
CGAGTGCTGGAATCTTGTTGTTTTCCATCTCTGAAGAAGCGATGTTGTCTGTTCGACGTTCAACGCAGGAATGATATAAATTGGTTTCACCTTTTTTATACCATAGGACTAGTCCACTTATTTACAGGGATTACAGTAACTAATAACGTCATCTTCTATAACAATTATGTAATATTAAATCACTGTCTCGGTTTTACTTATACTGTCTAGACTTAGCACGAATATTACGTAACAAAAGGGACGTTTAAAACGTTCCGATAAACTCAAATAATATGGCTAGTCTCAAGTATATAGAAACACTTAATGCAAAATAAATAAATAAATTCATGCTGGATTAACATATTATGGCAATTAAACCTTTAAAAAATGAGATTTTTTTCTAGCAGCGTTTAGTAGGTTTTCTGCAAATAACATTTGCTATGTACATGAACTATGTTGATAATTTCTATTTACTGGTTTTATCCATCAGCAAATTTAAAAACACATACACTGTATTCCTTAATGGCAGTCGAGAATATATTTTTTCCTCAGCACCCCGATTTTCCGGGCTCTAGTTTGTGGTCTACTTTCGATAATTTGGTCTGTGACATGATAAGTTTTAAAAAATGTTCAGAAAAGTGTCCGTCAAGATGCTGGTCCTTGATGAATACAACCAAGCAATACAAGGAAACAACCTTTTTATCATGTAACAGCACAAAAACCTTGGGAAATGATCTTTGTTTTCTTTTTTATTTTAATATTTTGCATAAGGTTTGTGGCTTTTATATTTCTTTTGTACATGCAATATGCAAGCAGTTGATATTACATGAAGGTACCAGTCACCAGCAATGCAAAACACACACACCGTTTAAAAATTACATATCAAACACCGTGAAAGTGTGGGCAAATTTAATTGTAAGTAAAGCTTGTACTTAGCTATATTTCTGGCCAAGAATTCTACCAAGAGTCATTGAACTTTTTGAATGCCCCTCGTTATTGTCCTACCTAAAGACTATAAAATGCCAGGAATTTACTTTTTGAAATTATAACCAAAAATGTCTTATGCACAACAACATCAAGACTTTCTTTGTCAGCTTGAGAGTGCTGGGCACCAGGTCAGGGCCATCCTCATTCAGAACGTTACAGCAGACCAGATGCTTGCCATCTCGGAAGTAGCGGCGGCAATTGCACAGAGACGGATCCATATCATGGCGCGGGACAGGTCAGACTTTCGACAAAAAGAACTTTTTTTGAGACAGCTGGGGAGCAGCAGAATCTCTTTTGCCAGGAAGAAAGCCATTCTTCATGCCTACAAGAAAAGAGCCATCATCAGCAGATTTCTCAGGCGCTGTTACATCCGAAGCGCAATTGGCTATGTTCTGCGGACAAGAGAGCACTAATATTCCCAAGCTGTTCCAGCCCTCCAACACTGACAAGAGGTCCTTTACAGGACCGCCAAATTCAAAACAAAATAGATACCCCTGCCATGCATGAATCCCTTGTATGTATGTATGTATTGGGAGATCTTCTCGGGGAGTGACGCAGTCATTTCCCGCACACGCATGCCCGAAAAAGATGCTTTGGGGGACGGATGTAGGTCGGTCCCAGCCCACGCTTGCCCGAAACTCTGGGAGATGTTTTGGAAAGGATGTACAGGTAGGATGCACAGGCGGTCACCGCACAGGCTTCTCCGAACATGTAGGGAGATGTTCTGAGAGACGGAAGTAGTTCTGAATTCAAGATAAGCGCTTTTCCAAAATTTTCAATGGGCTTTATGGCCATAACATGTGTTGTGTACGTGCAATATGTACAAATTTGGTATCAGCTAAAAGAAAATTCAACAGCATTGCAAGAACGTATAGTTTGTTTTCCCTGAATAAATATTAGCGCCCGGTGGATAAAAAATTCTACCCCTACCCAAGATTTTCAGTCTTTCTTACTGACCTACTTTCCGAATTTTGACTTGTAACATGTTATATTTCAATAAATGGCAGATAAAACTGCAACATTATGTAGGTACTATGTGTATACATGCATATCATGCAAGAAAACAAGGTTTTTATGTGGAAATAGTTCTGAATTTTAGAAAACATTTAGAAAAATAACGTTTTTTGCAAATTTTTCAAAATTTTCAATAGGTTTTCTGGCCATAACAAGTGTAATGTACAACAACATTGCAACACCGTATAGTTTGTTTTCCTGAATGGCTGTTAGCTCCCGGTGGATAAAAAAGTCCCCCCCCCCCCCCCCCCCCGATTTTCAGACTTTCTTTCTGCCCAACTTTCCGGAGTTTGGCTTGTCACATGCTTATATTTCGAAAAGCTGCAGTTAAATCTGCAACATTATTATGTTGGTACTATGAGTATAGGAGATAACGGGAATCCCCGGAGTGACGTCATCGGATGATCACGTGGGTAGATTGGTTGGCAAAAAGATAGCGACTGGCAGTGGTCTTCTTTGGGATTTTGCTGAAAATTAACCTCTAAAATGCGTAAAATATAGTTTAGAAAGCTGCGAATAAATAGAAAGCGATAAAACCAGTGCAAATATTGTTTTAATCGCTTGTCGAGCGAAAAAGAGAGTTTTTTTGTGTTATTTAAAGTTATTTAATTACTCGAGATACATTGACTCGCTTCGGAACAGGACTTTTTCTCTTAATAACTTTGACTTAAAAAGAAAAATAAATAAATGAAATAAAAATACAATAAATCGGAGGTTCTAAAGATCAGTATTTTAACCTTTAAGCCTTTTCGACAATCAAGGTGATTATTAAATAGAACACGGGTAATAGAAAATGAAAGACAATAAAATACAAAAACTTGTATCCAACGAGAAATAAAGCAAAATCAAATAAAACATATTGATATGAGTTAGGGAAAAGAAAACGTAAAAAATAAATAAGTAAATGAATTTATATTCATGACTGCGCTTCAAAAGAGAATGTTATAAAATGGTAAAGGATAATATACACGTATCAGCAGAGAACTTTCTGTTTTGAAATTACTATCAGTAATTACCATATTATTTAGTCCGAGCTCATGACATCTGAACAACAAATTCACTCTGTTTGTTTCTCTCTCTGTCTCTCTGTCTCTCTGTCTCTCTAATGGTTTGATAAAACGGTAAAGGATAATAAATAAACAGAGAATCTTCTCTGTTTTGAAATGCAGTAATTACCATAGTATTTAGTCCTAGCTCATGACATCTAAACAATAAATTCTCTCTCTCTCTCTCTCTCTCTCTCTCTCTCTCATTGTTTGCTCTTTATATTTTATTAGCGGACAAGCATATTAATATTAAAATATCATAGATTATAATAATCGAGTTTTATTTGATATTTAAATTAGCCACACGACCAAAAACAGTTGGTTATATTATACAAGTTAATATGACATTGTCACTGTAGGAGACCCGCGGCGTTCTTTGAAATATGATAAAGACATTCCTTATCAAAAGACCCGCTGAATGCCGGTTTAATTTTAAAATGTACACCAGATACAGACACATTATTTTAGTGTATCCATGCTAAAACGTACATCTAAAAGCACTTCATGTGGAACCAATTTAAATGAATTAGGAGAGAGAATAGAACAATACTTCACACTAAAATACCTACATTTCTAAGCGTTATCATTTATATAAAAATATGCATCATAATGCGCAAAATACACGACATGATTAATTACATAGTTTAATATCACCCAATAAACGTTCAATATAGCGTGATTGATTATCGACTTTTTGCCAACCAGTGTGGGGAATACCTTGGAAATCCTTATCGATGACGTCACCGCGTTTTCTCCTATAAGTATACCATCTCAAAAAACAAGGTTTCAGTACGGAAATATTTCTGAATTCCATGAAAACCTAACCATTTCTGGACGTAAAGCCTATTATTATTCAGTATCAAAATGCATTATCTTTTATTTAATACCTTTTCAAAGCGCGTATTATTCCACATTGTGGAAGCCATGTAACGCGAAATTATGTATCGGTTTATACCGACCCTCAAAATTGGTTGTCTGGACCGCCCCAAGTCTTTTAAACGCTTAAAACAGCTAACCTTGCGATTTATGATGGTAAACATTATTATTATTGGATAGCAACACGCCTTACCTTTCATGTTATACCAGTTTTATTGATTTTTTTTCTTTACTTGGGAGCCTTGGTACGGCGAATCCCCGACCTTCCACCTCTAAGTTGGTTATCTTGACCACACCAGGGTTTCTTAAAACGCTAAATACAGCTAAACTAACCGATTTTGCCGGTAAAGAGATTGAACACAGAATCGTACAAGGAGTTGGCAGATCAGGGTCTACACGTCGACTTAGAGTTAACATGGTAACAGCCAAAGAGGCTTTATCATACCACCCACACATTGTAAAAAGCGATGTGCTCGCCAAAGGCAGTGCCTATTTTCATATTAACACTTTGGCGCGTACATGTAACGTCATTGACAACGTCCGTGTCAGCGATGCGTTTTCTTATTGTAATAATGTTCAGTTTGAAGGCGTTAAAATACCATTTTAATGGGTCATATGATAGATAGAATGTTACACTCGCGGTCATTTGATATGACATTTATGAAACTCTCCGAAGGCTCCTTTCACAAATTTCATATGAGATGACCACGAGTGTAAGACCCTCTATGTATTACACATAACGTTTACAAAATTTTGAAGAACAAAGTATTATAACATGGTTAGATGAGAAGACCTAACTACATAATTCTGAAAATGGGAAAAAAACTGTCAATTTTTAAGCTTATTCTGAGAACTCGCAAAGACAGATATTCTTATAAATTATATCTAACTTTGTTAATAAACAACAACTTGGAAGGTGGATAATTCATAGTGGAACAATAATCTCATTTAAACACCAGAATCGTTTCAAAGTTCTGAATATTATTTTGTCCTTTTTCCTTAAGTTTCCTATTACTGTTCTTATAGCTGAACGATTTCCATTCTTTGACATTTTTCTTGTTCTTTTATTTAATAAATCTGAAGATTACTTCGTGTTGCCTGCAACGTCTCTAAAGAATACATTTTCACAGACAGACAGACAGACAGACAGACAGACAGACAAAATCGTTTATTAGTAGCTCAGGTCACTTTGAACAGACCGTTTCATCGCCCACTGCTTTGTATTCAGAAGGTCTATTATCTGAGATAGACTGTAAGCCGTGGAACTCTTCGAAACTTAGTTTGATTCACTTGAGGCCAGTTTGCAATTTCAACAGTGCAGAAAACAGGAAATGACGTCATAAATATTAAACGTAAACCGTTATGACGTCACTTCCTGTAAGCAACACGAACTTACAGTAAGACATCAGGATTGCAAAAGGAGTATCAAATTGCCACAATCTCACAAAATTTTGAAAAGTTTCCTTGATAAATAAAGAAGTTGCAGCAATTTCAAAAAAAAAGATCTAGGTTTTTAGACACCCTGTAGCACTCAACCCGGGGCTAGGCAAAGTGACGGATATCGCATTTGCCAATATCTGTCATGAACAGACTCCATAAGATCGAATCTGCTGTTTTCCATCCTAGAAAAATGTGTTTTCAAAGAATCTCCTTTCATAAATGAAATGACTTTATGTATATCAACGGCGTCATATGATAACTTTTGTAAAATTACTTTTCCGAAAACTCAGATTTTCATTTATGAAAATTTTGTACTTCTTTATTGGCATAAATGCAGTTGCTAGCAGTTCCCTTTGACAGTTGCAAGTTTGTGTCTTTTTTAACTGCTGTGGATATCACAGAAGATAATCATTCTTTTCGATTTTATTTGTCGGAACCAATAAAAGTTCTAATCACGGAACCCCGGAAGGATCAAGTGCATTTTTCTTTAATTCGTGGCCACGACATTATAAGTCGTTTTCCCGACTAAATAAGTCGATCCCACGACTTATGTCATTCCCTCTACTTAATCAGTGGTGGCCATGACTTGTTCAGTCGTTCCAGAGAATAAATAAGTCGTTTTCTCGGCTTTAATCACGGTAGTTCCCTCGAACTTATTAAGTCGTGGCCACGAATAAATACTGCCCTCTAATCGTCAGAATATATAGTGTAACAGACTCAATTAAACCGTGTCTGCTATTTTCGTTTCTCTGATGTTTTCTTTGCTCCCAGAGGATCTTTGTTCACTTATTTTAGTCTCCCCGTACATCAGCATCAGCATAGTGCAGAATTTATATTTTCTGGTCCTTTTGGATCACTGGCCTCATTCTGAGTAAGTTTGAAAATACAGCTGAAGCTGATGCTAGGGGACGTGGGTAGTGTTGCAACATTACATTACTTCCTATGAACAGACTCAATTATACCGCGTCTGCTATTTTCGTTTCTTTGATGTGTTCTTTGCTTCCAGAGGATGCTTATTCTGAACTGTTTTAACATACTATCCAGAATGGGACTTGAAAGTGATGCAAACCTGTGTCCGTCAGTTTTACAAGCAATACACTCAACCTCTACCCTCGGTAGCTCAGTTTGTTAAGCGCTGGCCTGTAGATCTAGCGGTCTCGGGTTTGAGTCCCGTTTCACGCATCCATCGTCATGATATGACTGAAATACTGTTAAAAAGGACGTTAAATCGCATGTCATTCATCCATTCATCCATCGCATTAACTGTTTTAATCTGTTTGGGCACATGCATACATAAGGATTGATTTTGGGGATAACATTCAGTTATGCTGCATAGCAACATGTGTTGCGGCTACCCATTAGGACTACCATGTAACAAGGCGTTCTAATGAGAGATCACGACATGTTTTTTTTTGAGAATTTAGAAAAAAAATCCCCAGAATTATCCTAAAATTCCCAACATATCTGTATTCCTGCTCTTAGTAACAACTATAGTTTGGCTACGCATTTGAGTGAAATTAAAGTCGGGTTTTCACAAATAGGCTTGATAATGCATGTAATTATAAACTGAGAGACACGACCCTTTTTTAGCTACTGCTGCGTATCTCCATAATCGTCACTGAAGAACAGGCGGATACTTGACAAACAAAAAGTAACATCTATTATATTAAACTAAATAGGCGGCGGGCGAAAGATGATGTTTATAAGAAGTGCACTGTAAACAATTTCCGTAGATTTTACGGTAGAATAACTGGCAACCAGCTGCCAGTCCTTTCCCCATTATTTTTTACGGGCGTTTGCCTGTAAGACATTGCTGTAAATCACGAAACGGAAGTGTTGTGTTAACTGGCCGCTCTCGAAAATTGCGTTATATTGTTGAAGGGCTGTCTGACCAAAACGACACCTGTTCTTTTCTGTCCTACTCTGCTTGATAATTCCTTCAATTTTCACGGGCGCCCGTAAAAATAACGGGAATAGGACTGGCACACTGAAAAAAATCCGTATATTTTACGGTAGAATAACTAGCAACCAGCTGCCAGTCCATTTCCCGTAATTTTACGGGTGCCAGTAAAAAGTGTAGGAATCATCAAGCAGAGTAGTAAAGAAAAGAACAGATGTTATTTTGGTCATATAACCCTTCAACACTGAACATGCTGAAGGGAATTTTCGAGAAGGGGGCAGTTATATAACACTACCATATCGTGATTTCCAAAACTGATATACATGCAAACGCCCGTAAAGACACGGGAAATGTCTGGCAGCTGTTTGCCAGTTATTCTACCGTAAATTCTACGGATTTTATACAGTGCAGCTGGTTTCTACGGAAATTTTACAGTGTATTATGTATTATAATTTCTTGCAAGACTTTGTGTAACTTGTTTCTTTTCTGAACTTTATATAATTGCAGAAAACAAATGAACGGCTTAAGTTTGAATGTTTATTTATGCATGTCTAAATTCGGCATACGGCCACCGCGGAATACAAAAGGAGTTTTTGTCCGTTTATACAGAACCATATCCAAACAACTAAGTTCTATAGCGGACGTTCCCTGTCCCCAATTTTGAATATTTTAGTAGGGCAATTGATGCCACAGGTATCGGTGTTGAAATGTAATGCTATATAAAATGTTTTTTGTGCTCATGGTCAGTCTTTTTTCCGGTTGTTAGGTAGACAGAATTTCTTTACAGATGCCAAATTTAAGTTTCTTATAACTTTTTAACCCTTTGGATTTTTTCTTGCAGTTATCGATAATCTTTTAGATAAAACAATACCTGTTATTCCCAGTGATTCCAGTGCATGTTGCAAAAAAAACGTTCAATAACCCTGTGATGTCAAAACGAAACAGAAAACTTGCTGCTTCGCCACTCGTGAAAATAATGCTTTTTGTGTTTATTCTGTGGAATAAATATCGATCTGATACTGAAAAAAGTCAAATATCCCCTATTACTCCCACTTTCACATATAAAAGATCGGTTTTCATATATATAAACTAGAAAGTGTCCATAGGACACGGATGCCACGGATGCCCGACCTAGTGCCCTAAGTAAGATGGCGCCTTATTTAAGGTGCTGGCACTTGTAGGATAATTAGGTTCACAAAGGCAGGCTTGTGTGGTACGTGTTTTATTGTTTTCCTTAGGCAGATGCATTGTGCTTCTCGGATCAAGAGAAGTGTATGTATGTGTGTGTGTGTGTGGGGGGGGGGGGGGGGGGGGTGGGGTTAGAGGGGGGGGGGAGTCATGACTGTGATATGGTATCTTATCACAACAATGAATGCAATGCACCTTTCCAAAAGAAATAGCCCGGAAACAAGTAACTTTTCAAAAACTAATATACGAAAACCATTTTTGTATGAAATGACGTTGAAAAATGGCCATAACTCCAAAAGTAATTGGCGGATTTTACCCTTTATTGAACCTGACCTCTATATTATAATTATATATCTGTGTATAAAATATGAATTCAATACATTAATCTTTTCAAAAGATAACGAACGGAACCCGTTTTTTGTACAATATAAAGTCGAAAAAGGGGCATAACTCCCATAATGATTGACGGAATTTACCTTTAATCGAACTTGACCTGTATTTTACGATTATATACCTGCGTATAAAATATGAATCCAATACACTAATCTTTTCAAAAGATAATGAACGGAAACCATTTTTTCATACAAAATGAATTCGAAAAAGGGCCATAACTCCCAGCATAATTGACGGATTTTACCCGAAATCGAATTTGACCTGTATTTTATGATTATATACCTGTGTATATACTAAGAATTCAATATATCAATGTTTATAAAAGATAATGAACGGAAACCATTTTTTCACACAAAATGAAGTCGAAAAAGGGCCATAACTCCCACAATAATAAACGGATTTTATCCCAAATCAATCTTGGCCTGTATTTTATAATCATATACCTGTGTATAAAATATGACTTCAATACACCAATGTTTTCAAAAGATATCTAACGGAAACCATTTTTTCATACAAAATGAAGTCGAAAAAGGGCCATAACTCCCACAATAATCGACGGACTTTACCCTAAATCAAACTTGGCCTGTATTTTATGATTATATACCTGAGTATAAAATATGAATTCAATATACCAATGCTTTCAAAAGATATCGAACGGAAACCATTTTCGTACTGGACGTACAGGACAGGACGTACGTACGGACAGCGGTGTTACTATATGTCCCCCCCCCCCCCCCCCATTAAATATGGCGGGGGTATAACGAATTATCTTTTATTTGCTACATCTTTTTATATTAGTAACAGAACATTTACAATTTTTCACTAATATTTCAATTTTCAAAAGTCAAATTATGAATAAAATTTAATCCGGTTCTGGTCTTCGGAGAGAACACTGAAAACAAAGCCAATAGTGTTTAATTACGGCTGTGTGCAGAAATGTATGTATATGTATTTAAAGGTATGTAATATTGGCAGACTTATATTTTAGCGCTCCTTGCCCTAACCGCCAGTATCGCCAAAATTCAGTAACCGCCACAAATAAATGTTTTACAGTATATGTTGTACATAAAATTTTTCGAAATAAATATGTTTAATCCAATACATCGCCGTTAGTTATGAAGAAGCCAAAGTATGAAGAAATTATATCTACCATTTAGCCGAAGTGTACTATAATCTTCCATTTCCGTTCGAATCAACGTCCTTGTGAACGCTTTTTGGCAATGACGACAAAATGAATGGCATGTAATCCATCATCGTTAGTCATTCAGAAACCGAAAGTATAAAGTGCTAGCAAAGTTGTACTTTTATCGTCCATTTCCGTTCGGGTCAGTCCTCGTGAACGTCGTATGGAAAGAATACTGACAATAAAGTCAATAGTGTATTATGTATGGCTGTTAGTTATTGAATAGCCAAAGAATTCAGAGATGTAATCAGCCAACTTGTGGAAGTGTACGATTGTCGCAAATTTCCGTTCGGGTGATCGCCTTGTGAACGTCATATCAGTGATAAGAGCACTGACAACGAAGGTCAATCGGGTATATAATATGGCCGTTAGTTATTCAGAAACCAAAGAATACAAAAATGTTATCATCCAGCTTGCGGAAGTGTACGATTATCGCCCATTTCCGTTCGGGAAATCACCTTGTGACCGTCATATGGCAAGAACAATGACAACGAAGGTAAATAGTGTATTTTATTATATGACCAATATTTGACGTCACATCCTTGTCAATTTGCGATATTCACCGGCCAGTCAGTGAATATAACTTTAAAACTGACGTCATTGTATTAACGTTACGTAACGTTTGATGCACGTTAATGTAAATGGTGTAACGTCGCGAGATAATACCATGCAGTGCCATCATAAATATCAAAGGAAACTATATTAAGAATTGTAATTATTATTTAACAATTATTGCTCTTTATTTCGGTGAATATTAAGAAGCCCAAGATGGAAGAAATGTAATCAGCCAGCTTGCGGAAGTGTACGATTATCGTCCATTTCCGTTCGGGTCAGCGTCCTTCAGAACGTCTATGGTAAGAATACTGACAAAAAAAGTCAATAGTGTATTATATATGGTCTTTAGTTATTAAGAAGCCCAAAATGGAAGAAATGTAATCAGCCAGCTTGCGGAAGTGCACGATTATCGTCCATTTCTGTTCGGGTCAACGTCCTTGAGAACGTCTGTGGTAAGAATACTGACAAAAAAGTCAATATTGTATTATATATGGTCGTAAGTTATTAAGAAGCCCATGATGGAAGAAATTTGATCAGCCAGCTTGCGGAAGTGTACGATTATCGTCCATTTCTGTTCGTGTCAGCGTCCTTCAGAACGTCTACGGTAAGAATACTGACAACAAAGTCAATAGTGTATTATATCGTATATAGCCGTGAGTTATTAAGAAGCCCATGATGGAAGAAATGTAATCAGCCAGCTTGCGGAAGTGTACGATTATCGTCCTTTTCCTTTCAGGCCAGCGTCCTTCAGAACGTCTATGGTAAGAATACTGACAACAAAGTCTATAGTGTGTTATATATGGCCGTTAGTTATTAAGAAGCCCAAGATGGAAGAAACGTAATCAGCCGGCTTGCGGAAGTGTACGATTATCGCCCATTTCCGTTCGGGTCAGCATCCTTCAGAACGTCTATGGTAAGAATACTGATAACAAAGTCAATGTTGTATTATCTATGGTCGTTAGTTATTAAGAAGCCCATGATGGAAGAAATTTGATCAGCCAGCTTGCGGTAGTGTACGATTATCGTCCATTTCCGTTCGGGTCAGCGTCCTTCAGAACGTCTATGGTAAGAATACTGACAACAAAGTCAATGGTGTATTATATATTGCCGTGAGTTATTAAGAAGCCCAAGATGGAAGAAATGTAATCCGCCAGCTTGCGGAAGTGTACAATTATCGTCCATTTCCGTTCGGGTCAGCGTCCTTCAGAACGTCTATGGTAAGAATACTGATAAAAACAGTCAATATTGTATTATATATGGTCGTTAGTTATTAGCAAGCCCAAGATGGAAGAAATGTAATCAAGCAGCTTGCGGAAGTGTACGAGTATCGTCCATTTCTGTTCGGGTCAACGTCCTTGAGAACGTCTATGGTAAGAATACTGACAAAAAGTCAATATTGTATTATAATGGTCGTTAGTTATTAAGAAGCCCATGATGGAAGAAATTTGATCAACCAGCTTGCGGAAGTGTACGATTATCGTCCATTTCCGTTCGGGTCAGCGTCCTTCAGAACGTCTATGGTAAGAATACTGACAACAAAGTCAATAGTGTATTATATATTGCCGTGAGTTATTAAGAAGCCCAAGATGGAAGAAATGTAATCAGCTAGCTTGCGGAAGTGTACGATTATCGTCCATTTCCGTTCGGGTCAGCGTCCTTGAGAACGTCTATGGTAAGAATACTGACAACAAAGTCAACAAAGAATATTCAAGATACGATTGCTTTATCAAATATCTTTCTCGGGCAAGAAAATACAGAATTAAATCAGCTATTACAAGAGAAAAGTGAACTGTTCAAAAGTATTTGCATTCTTAATTTGCACAAAATGTGGTATAAATATAAATCTTTTTGAAAAATGCATGGCTATTTTACTTTAATCACATTATTTACTCAACCGTGCGCCGTTTTGTCTAGTTGGACTGCTGCCGGGGATGGTGACGAGGACCTGCATGCCCCGCCTCATTTCCCTGCGTCGCCATCGTCGGTAGCATCTCATGGTCTCATTTGAGACGAGGCCGGCGCACGCTTGTGTTCGTAATGCATGTAATTGAAATTATGTACTGGTCTTTACCCATTTCTGACTATTTTGACATTTATTGTCATTTCTTATTTGTAAATAAGACAATGGGATCTTGGATCCTATAGGATAATAATAAGTGTGTTTTGATAAGCCATCTGTCCTTCTATATTTAATGTAGATGGATAGATTGTTTTTTTCTATGACAGATGTGTTATGTGGCTGTTGTTTGGAGGTCTCTTTTCGTCTTGATTACTTTCTTACATTTCGTTTCGGTAAGACTAGAGACGATGAGAGAGCTTGAAACGATTTTTTTTCTTGTCTTGTTGCTTTTCTCTTTCTTCTCATGCACTTGCCCAGCGGGCACATGACGTCGTGTTGACGTCGATGCGACGTCGTCGCGTCGCATCGACGTCAATACGATGTGATTTTGGCGATTGTGAGGGCACATGACGTCGTGTTGACGTCGATGTGACGTCATCGCGTTGCATCGGCGACAATACGACGTCATTTTGGCGTTGTGTGCCCGCGGGGTTAATATAGTATTGTACATGTAAATGTCCATATATTTACTAAACTGCTGTATGTTATATATCACTATGTATATATGTTATATGTATGTTGCTATATATGCTACTCTCCATTCTGGAGGAAATAAAGAATATCTATCTATCTATATATCGCCGTTAGTTATTAAGACGCCCAAAATGGAAGAAATGCAATCATCCAGCTTGCGGAAGTGTACGATTATCGTCCATTTCCGTTCGGGTCAGCGTCCTTCAGAACGTCTATGGTAAGAATGCTAACAACAAAGTCAATATTGTATTATATATGGTCGTTAGTTATTAAGAAGCCCATGATGGAAGAAATGTGATCAGCCAGCTTGCGGTAGTGTACGATTATCGTCCATTTCCGTTCGGGTCAGCGTCCTTCAGAACGTGTATGGTAAGAATACTGACAAAAAAGTCAATGTTGTATTATATATGGTCGTTAGTTATTAAGAAGCCCATGATGGAAGAAATTTGATCAGCCAGCTTGCGGTAGTGTACGATTATCGTCCATTTCCGTTCGGGTCAGCGTCCTTCAGAACGTCTATGGTAAGAATACTGATAACAAAGTCAATGGTGTATTATATATTGCCGTGAGTTATTAAGAAGCCCAAGATGGAAGAAATGTAATCAGCCAGCTTGCGGAAGTGGACGATTATCGTCCATTTCCGTTCGGGTCAGCGGCCTTGAGAACGTCTATGGTAAGAATACTGACAACAAAGTCAATAGTTTATTATATAAGGTCGTTTGTTACTAAGAAGCCCAATATTGAAGTAATGTAATCAGCCAGCTTGCGGAAGGATACGATTATCGTCCAAATCCGTTCGGTTATCGTCCTTGTGAATGTGGTATGTTAAGAAAGCTGACAACAAAGTTAAAAGTGTATTAGATATTGCCAATAGTTACTTAAATACCAAAGAATGAAAAAATGTAACAGCCAGCTTGCGGAAATGTACGATTACATCCATTTCCGTTCGGGTCAGCGTTCTTGTAAACGTGGTATTGTAAAAACACTGACAGCAAAGTCAATAGTGTATTATATAAGGCCGTTACACTGTAAAAAAATCCGTAGATTTTACGGTAGGAATATCTGGCAAGCAGCTGCCAGTCCTTTCCCCGTTATCTTTACGGGCTTTTGCCTGTAAGACCTTGTTGGAAATCACAATGTTATGTTAGTATCATGTTAACTGGCCGCACTCAGAAATAACTTTATAGTGTTGAAGGGCCCTATGACCAAAACAACACCTGTTCTATTCCATCCTACTCTGTTTGATGAGTCTAGCAATTTTACGGCCGCTCCTGAAAAATAACGGGTAATGGACTGGCAGCTGGTTTCCGGTTATTCTACCGTAAAATCTACGGAAATTTTACACTATGGTTATCATGAAGCCAAAGAATGGAAAATTGTTATCAGCCAGCTTGCGGAAGTGTACGATTATCGTCCATTTCTGTTCGGGTCAGCGTCCTCCTTAACGTCATATGGTAAGAACACTGACAACAAAGTCAATAGTGTATCAGATATGGCCGTGATTTATTAAGAAGCCAAAGAATGGAGAAGTGTAATCAGCCAGATTACGGAAGTGTAAGATTATCGTCCATTTCCGTTCGGGTCAGCGTCCTTATGAACGTGGTATGGTAAGAACACTGACAGCAAAGTTAAAAGTGTTTTATGTATGTCCGTTTGTTATGAAGAAGTAAAAATATGAATAAATTAAATCTACAACACTGAAAAAAGTACGGCATTTTAACCGTGCAGTAAGAGGAAGTATACTATTATCGTCCATACTTTCGGTGTATCATCCTTTTCAACGTTATATGGTAAAAACACTTACAACAAATCTGATCTACCAATTAACGGAGGTGTACTTTGATCGTCCATATTAGTTCGGGTCACGTCATATTGTACACTGTAAAAAAAATCCGTAGATTTTACGGTAGAAAACCTGGCACCCAGCTGCTAGCCCAATTCCCGTTATTTTTACGGGCGCCCGTAAACATGGGCGTAATCATCATGCAGAGTAATGTAGAATAAGACCAGGTACTGTTTTGGTCTTCAACACTATAAAGGTGCGGCCAGTTAGCAAAACTCTATCATAACGAGATTTCTAAAAATGTTCTAAAGGCAGACGCCCGTAAAAATAACGGGAAATGGACTGGCAGGTGGTTGCCAGGTATTCTAAAGTAAAATCTACGAAAAAAATTTACACAACACTTAACATAATTATGCTTTATTAATAAAAAAGAGATTTTTAAGCATAGCATGTCATATTCAGGTACACTGATATGGAATGTATTACCTGAGTTTATCAAATTATCTAATAATACCTCAATCTTCCAAACTAGATGCATCAAATGGATGAAATCATAACTTCTTTTTAGGTAGGTATACAGAATGAGAGATTGTGATTTCATTATATTTGTCCATTCTTATTTGTTTTTATTGTAAAAATATGTGAATTCATATTTTGAGTGAGTAAGTGTGTGTTTTTGAGCATACATTTGGCATATATTTTATTTTCAAGATACCCAGAAACCGGGGCTTGTTCTTGCGTTTCGTTTTCGGTAAGGGCAGGGTACAGGATTGGGTATCTGTATTTTCATTCCGGTGTACCGTAAAAATTCTATGTATTGGGATAGATAGGTCTGAGCGGTCAGTGCAGACTCGTATCGGGCTGCTCTTAGAGGAGCAGTCTGATCAGGGTCTACACTGTTGCTATTCCGTCTGAATCTTTTGGCTACCGGTTTTGTTTGGGACAGTTGCGGTGATTATTTTAGGTGTCCTAATATTTTGAATTTTGCGGTAGTACTGATTGCTGCTTGTGCTTCTTCTTTTCTTGTGAGAAGGAGTGATTGTGATATGAATGATTTGTATTTGATATACGTTTTGATTTGTACATATTTTGTTAAGTGGGCCTCAAGGAAGAGTAGCTTGTAGCTAATTGTGTCACCCACTGAGAATACAGTCTTTATTATTATTATTATTATTATTATTATTATTACACTCAGGTCAGTGTGACATAAGAGGATATATCATATTATACATGTAAAGATATGTAAAATGGTAGCAGCTCATTTTATGTAATATGAAAAGAAGAAGAAGAAGAAACAAGAACTCAGCAAGCGGGGCGATATACGCCCGTTACTAATTGTTTGCACCGTTTCATCCTTGTCTACATTGCTATTAAGTTTATCAAGATATTCCAAACGTTAGGGTTCTCAAAAGAAAACCTGAAAGAGTAATCAAAGGGATGTAACTAAAAAAAGAAAATAAGGAAGGGGAAGCAATTATTCTTTTATTAGACATACTGTCTCAACCTATTACACATTGCTATAAAGTTTCGTCAAGATACTTCATACGGTTACCTAGTAATGACTTGCCCAAGAATAGCCATAGAAATTAATCAAACGGATGTAACTCCATAAATAAGGAAGAGGGGGGGGGGAGGGGGGCAATAATTCTTATATAAGACACACAGCCTCAACCTAATACACGTTGCTATAAATTTCAATCAAGATATTCTGTATGGTTGCCTACTTACAGCTTGCTCAAGAATAGCCTTAGAAAATTTTCAAAGGGAGGTTACTCCAAAAATAAGTAAGGGGAGGCTATCGTTCTTATATGTGGCATATTGTGTCAACCTAATATACATTACTATATATTTTCAACACAATATTCCAAAGGGTTAGTTAGATATGAGGTGTACAAATATAGTCTAACAAAATAACCAAAGAGAGGTAACTCAAAAACTAAGTAAAGGGGAGTAACCGTTCTTATATGAGACACGTTCTCTTAACCTCATACACATTGTTATAAAGTTTCATCATGATATTCCAAAGAGTAACCAAGTTATGGAATGCTAAAGAATTGCCATACAAACTGCCATAGATGAGTTTTTTCAAAGGGCTGTAACCCGCTAAAAATCATCGGAGCAAAATTTCCGCATAAAATACGCTACTCCACATCGTAGTCTTACTCAGCTTAATTGGATGAAAACTATAGGGGGAGTTATCCGGAAACGAACAAAAATTCTAAGTAAAGGGCTGTAACTCCGTTAAAAATCATTGGAGCGTAACCTCGAAACGATATGCGCTGGTCCACCTCATAGTCTTACTTTATACCAAGTTTCAGCTCGATCGGATGTAAACTGTAGGAAGAGTTATCCGGAAACTAAAAGTTTACGCCGGACGGATGGACGGACGCCAGCGCCATAACATAATACGTCCCGTTTTTTCAAACGGGCGTATAAAAAGGAATAGAAAAAGTGAAACATTGCAAGACAGCACTATAGTCCGAGCCCGCAAACAGCGTCGGAATGACGTCGCATCGCTGTCGGTAAAATCGACATCGATACCACGTCATTTCGACGCTTTGTGTTTCGTGGGCTAAGTTAAACATTATTGAAAGAAATACATATGGTGAAGGGAAAAGGGGTGGTGAATTTGATAAATGGAAATAAGTTGTATCAACTTATACTATTTGATATACAAACCATCAAATAGTTAAGAAAATAGGGCGGTTTTCCTTATCAATTTCCGTTATGTTATTATTTGAAATATGCCTCCATGTATTTCATAGCACTAAAAGTTACAGTTTTCGGCTAGAAAGTGCACGTTCTATTTTCAAAACTACCGATTAAAGAAACGTGTTATTCGCACGTGCAAACTGTGAGCAATTGGGGCATATCGACTACATGAATGGAATCTAAATTATTCATAGTAAAACTTATGATGTGACATCGTTGATAAAAAGGATTAAATAATAATAATAATAAGAAGAAGAAGAAGAAGAAGAAGAAGAAAAATATTTCGTGGAAAAGTAAGTACACATTTTATAACTTAATGCAAGTCAGTATTGTAGTAAAATGGGACCGTTCTCAACTATTACAACATCGACAAAACTTTCATTTCTGCAATATTGTCAGATTATGCTCGTATCAAAACGATGTAAAGGTGATACCCTAACAGGCGCATATCGTTTCATCAACACCCAGTCAACGCTGGTTCAACGTCACCACGTTGAATCAACGTTGACTCAATGTGGAGTCAACGCTTCATGCTCAGATGAAATGTAAACCTGTTAACAATAGTACCCCTATTTAGGGTTGTGGTTCGAACCCGGACTGCTAACACAGACATGAACTATATAAATTATTTATGATATCTATACGTGTTTGCAAGTTAACCATTTCAGTCTAGGAGAGGCAGGTTCAAAGCCTAACTAGGCAAACTCCGACTAGACGCCTACGAGTCTCTTCGGATTCTGCCTAGAATGCCCAGAACTGCATCGTCGGCGCTCATGCTTATCCGGATCAATGGAACATTCCAGCAGGCACATTGCTGAATCATCACTGATCAACGTTGATTCAACGTCATGACGTTGAATCAACGCAGAGTCAGCGCCGTCTCAACACCCAGTGCCCAGTGGCATGTCGTCGTTTCGATAAACATAGATCGTTAGAATGGAGGATTTGGAGAATAGAACAAGGGAGGTAATAACTGTAATTTCGATATGGTTTCACCACCAGTGTAGACCCTGATCAGACTGCTTCTTCAGCCATAAAGTAACAGTCTGGTATGAATCTATGCAGCCAAATCATGAGTAATCGTCTGGATTCAGGTATTACCCTGCTAACAAAGTAACTACATGTACTAATAACAGTATATACATAAATTGCCGTAGTTGCACAAAATAATCGGACACCGTTAGCGAAACAGCCAAAAATACAGGTCCTGATCAGACTGCTCCCCTATAACCCCTAAGGAGCAGCCTGCTAAGGATCTGCACATATTATTGAAGTATAAAAAGGATTATTATACATATAGTTTCATTTGAAACGCTTGAAAATAATAAAAACTTACTAAGATTTGTCAACGTTGTCTTATTGCATCGAATTTAATCATATTTGGACGAACTTTAAAATAATTTTTAATCATTTTTTTTTCTTTCTGTTTGAAAATATGGGCATTTGAAAGGTAGTGAAATCTATCACCGATGTCGTTTGTGTAAGAACACTGACAAGAAAGTCAGTTCCCTGGTTAACTTTGAATATACTTTGAATATAGATAGATAAGGGCTGTTACGAAACGAAAATGAGATGTTTCGAGAGAAAAAAGAGTCATAGTTACCAATCGACTTGGTAACTATGACTCTTTTTCGTTTCGTTACAGCTCTTTTTCGTTTCGTATCATCATTGAAAACATAGTTAGCCACCCGTGGATACACAGCCGTCCGTTATTAAGAAGCTAAAATATGAAGATACGAGAATTAAATCAGTAAGCTTGCGCAAGTGTACTATTGTCGTCCATTTCCGTTCGGGTAATCGCCCTAGTGGTCGTCATATGGTAAGAAACCTGACAACACAATAAAAAGTATATAAAAGTGTGTAATCCATCGCCGTTAGTTATTAAGAGGCCAAAGTATAATTAATTAATCACTACGTCTACACTTGTAATGGAACGATACTGGCGTTTTTGCCAAATATGTTAGCTTCTTGGAGTATCTTTGATTAAAGTTATTGTTGATGTACATATTCAAAAATAATTAACATCTTCTTATATTATCAATCATTTTCTCTGGCGTTTCAATGGTGTTTCGGCAATCTATTTCAAGTGTGTGGTGCGTTTGAACAAAGTAGGGGAGAGTGGCGCTAGTTCTAACCTTTTTTTTAAATTAAGTATCTTGATACATCACACTATAGAAAAAAACATGTGGCATAAAAGAGTTGATTTATTTAGAAATAGATCAGCTCTAGCAGTGACTTCTAATTCACTGTTTGTCGGTCAGTCCGCTCTAGTGATATATCTACTTTACAACTGACCGACAACAGTGAACTATTACCCAACTATTCAATACTAGAGCTGGGCTATTTCGATTCTAACAATCAAAAAACGCTGAAAACATATTCCTTTCGTTAAAATTCTCCTAACCGTCCTGCCAGCGCGCATGCTGCCGCCACTATTCTTTAATGTATCACAGATAAATATACGTGTTTATGGCGATTTTAGAAAGAAAAAAGACGTTGCACCGTCTAACGTCTTAAAACGTCACAAAATACATCAGTAATTGCCAGTGACGTCAGAAATCAGACTCACGCGCTCCGAAACAGTGAATTGTTGCAGAACAAAACACGGAAACTTCCCATTGCTTCTGTAGGCGCACAGTGTTGGAATGTGTTGTAGTGTTTAAAATATTTTCTATTAAAATTCAAGGAGAAAAAGGTTTTACAAACCATTGGAATTGAAATAATGAGTCTCAAACCAACATGGGATAACCATTAGAAATCTTCAGTGTGAACGAAAAGAGATATTGCACAACCCGCAGGTTTGCACTATAATCACTGTGTGAGTCCGTCCGTCCGGCCGTTATCAGTTAGCGAAAACCGTTATCAGTTAGCAAAAACGCTCATAACTCTTGAACCGCATGGGATATTTTGACAAAATTTTGCATACTTATACATGTCAACATTGTCTAACGACTCGCATCCATAACAACCTTATTTGATGGACGAGGCTTTGCTGAGCACAAGTTGAAAATTTACAGCCCACTACTGAAATTGCTCATAACTCTTGAACACCGTGGTAAATATGGTTCAAATTTTGTATGCTTATGTATTTTAACATAGTCCAGCCACCGGCATGCAAAACAGTGACGAGGCTTCACCGAGCATCAATCTGGCCGGTCAAGCTCTTTTATTGAAAATTCTCATAACTCTTGGACCGCTCTGTATATTTGCTTCAAATTTTGTATACTTATGTAATTTAACATTGCCCAGCCACTGGTATGCAAACTTCTTATTGCACAACCCGCAGGTTTGCACTATAATCACTGTGTGAGTCCGTCCGTCCGTCCGTCCGTTATCAGTTAGCGAAAACGCTTATAACTCTTGAACCGCATTCTATATTTTGATACATGTCAACAATATCTAACGACTCGCATGCATAACAACCTTATTTGATGGACGAGGCTTTGCTGAACACAAGTTGACAATTTACGGCCAACTACTGAAAATGCTCATAACTCTTGAACCGATATATATGGTTTAAATTTTGTATACTTATGTATTTTAACATTGTCCAGCCACCGGCATGCAAAACGGTGACGAAAGTCTTAACAGTATTGCACGACCGACAGGTGTGCACTTTAATCGCTGTGCAAGTCCATCAGTCTGTTTGTCCTTCCGCTGTAGTCAGTGAGTGAAATTGCTCGTAATTCTTAACCACATGGTGTAGTTTGATAAAAATGTGCATTTTTCTACAAGAAATGACCAATTTCATTCCATACATTCCTTCTGGCACCAGTAACTGGTTATTCTACATTCACCACGGGTTGTGCACATTACCATCAGTTGATTTCACAGTGAAACCAAACGGCTAAGATAACAGAAAAACAACGATTTTAGCTGTCACATTTTTTTTATTTTATAAATTCTCGGCTTTACGTCTTGCCTAAAAGGTTCTAAATGTGAACGTTATGATTTTTGTAAGAGGTAGATATCAGGCTTCCTATACACTAGTAGCAACTTGAAATTTCGTATTAGGATGGATGGATGGATGAATGGATGACTTGCGATTTTACGTCCTTCTCAAAGTATTTCAGTCAAATCAGGGCAATGGGCGGTTGATAATAAAAGGCTGTATGCAATGGAACCCCGTTTACAATCGACAAGATTTCCGCCTCGGGAAATCGAACTCGGGACCGCTAGATCAGTAGGCCAGCGCTTAGTCCACTGAGCTACCAGGTTTTCTTTGTATGACGATAGCTAGAAGTACAACAGGAATATACAAGTATCAGAGTATGATGATCCCTATGTCACGGTCCACTGACTTCGGACTTAGGCCAGTTTTCACAAGGTTAACATTTTTGTAAGAGGTAGATGTCAGAGTTCCTATGAATTTGTATGAATTTATATCTACAAAGATACATATATAGCCTAATAGAAGTTGAAGAGTTAAAGATTGATTCCTTTTGTTATAGAGGGAAAAAAAGCTGTTTCTAATCTATAACATATTTACACGTTAAGTCTGATCTAGAACATGTACATAAAAAAACACTGCAGAGACCGTAATGTGCATGTTATGGATTAGTACCCAAGGACTGCGGACCCGCTAAAACAAGCACGAGTGACAAAACGCTCGTAAGCATGTAAGCTCGCATGCCTATGTGATTACCTGTATTATGTATAGCGATTGCGAGAAAATCACACGATAAGTGATATCCATTTCTCATATACAGAATTGGATATCCATAATTCGAATTAGTGATAGCCATAATTCGAACTATGACTATCAATAAATCGCTCTATTTATGGATAAAACTAGATGGAATTGTGGATATTAATAATTCATCTTTGAAACTAAGAAGTCTGAATAACAACTGCTCTGCGGTTATTTATGGATATCCATAATGCAAATTATGGACATTAATAATTCAGCCCAATTTATTGACTTCACCCATTTAAATTATGGATATCCATAATTCGAATTCAGCTCGTTTACGCATATCCATAATTCTAATAATGGATATCAATAATTCGAATTAGTGGTATCCATATATCAGACTGAATTATAGATATATATTATTCGAATTTGTGATATCACTTTTTCGAATTATGAACATCCATTATTTGAATGTGATATCAATAAATGCGCCGAATAATTAATGTCACTATAATTAATAGAATTATGGATATCCAGAAATCAAATTGGATATCTGTGAACAGGGAATAAATAGTAAAACGGCACCACATACTTCTTAATCACGCTCATTGCCATTTCGACCATCAGACTGGCGATGGGCGTGTTAGGGACCTCTTTTGGGCGGCTGATCTTTGAGTGAAAATGTTACCTTTTAGCTAGTCTCTGTTACATTCCATTTGGCGGAATTATAATACATGTAACACAAATGATCCCATTTTTCTAATTGCGACAGTGTACAAATCCATGCGCGCGCGTGCGCGCGTGCTTGCGCATGTATGCTTGTTTGTGTTCTCTTTTCCCTTTCAGTTTCGCTTTCTCTTTAACATATCTTTCCAAAGATAATATAACGAAAGATAATTAACAAAAAAAAAAAAAAAAACGTATATACATAAAAATACGCGGTTTCTGTTTCAGTCACTACAAAATCTATAATCATGGTATGCGTAAAAAAGATAATGGCTTGACTAAGCCCCGTATACACGATAATATTTCTTGTACCATTTTTTCTCTCTCCCCCCTTTTTTTTTTTTTTTTTTTTTTTTTTTACAAAAATTTAAATAACAATGCTTGACCGTGTATACAGTAAACATGATCATTTTAAAAGTTGTACGAATGATGGAATAGAAACTCAAACCATGTATTTCTCATCATTTTTTCCATCTAATAGCCAATGAGAATCGATTAGATATTACCATGCGTTTTGTAAACTTTACTGCACTGATGATTTTAGAAGTGTAAAAGGAAAATTAATACGGGTTTAATTATTTGCATGTATTCTACATACTGACTTAAGTTTTTAAAACACACTTCAATAAAAACTGACAAATATTTCATTCTTGTCCTAGTACAAAATACTTGTTTATTGGTTATATTGTTCATTTACTCCGTATATAAGTAACCTTATTTGATCATTAAAATCTTATACCGTGTATTAAAGATTGTCTCACTCGTTTATTTCATGTTTTCAGAAACAATTATTTTAACAAAATTTCGTTAGACAATATAATGTAATAGTCTCATAATTAGCTGTAAAAGTTTTGAGAAAATGCATGTTTATTCGATAAACGTGGAATGAAAAATAATCTTCAAATTAAAATGCAAATTACCTATTTCCTCACGGCCTGTAAGAATATCGATTTTGATCATGTGTGTCATGTGATCATGTAGAGGTATTTTTCTTATTCGTGCACGTGATTGTGACGTATGAATAAATTATTTTTGTCCAATAATGCGATTTCAACCGCGGTCCGCGACTGTATAAAAATTTATTTTATTTTTTGTTTAAAGTCACTTTATCTAAACTCTAATTCAATTGTATAGTTGGACCATGTCGGAGGTATTGCATGAAATATTTCATCAAATCATTTTTGTTATTATTAGAAAGGGAGTAAATCTTTAAACAACCATCATTTTTCCTTCTTTTTCTTGTCATTTTTCTTTTACAAGCTGTACAGGGGGCGCGGCAATGCGTGACGTCACAAGCGCAGTCAACCAGCATCATTAGACCCGCTTCCGTTACATGTAAATTATCACGGTTTGAATACATTCATTCAGTAGGTATAGTCCGTTTGGTCTCAAGTGCAAACGGGGTTTTGCCTATTTTCTCGAAAACGATGAAAGTTCCATCAAATGTTCTAATGTCATAATGACTCCTATAACTATACATAACAGAATACGAAAAATCCAATTTTTTGGATGCTTTTGTAAAACATTTCCCATTAACAGTAGTGTAGAAATTAAGCAATTTCAGTGAAGGGCGTCATATGCTTGTTAGAACAGCCAAAATATTGTTGATAGGCAATAGCGTAAACTCGTTGTTTACTACAGTTGTGGAAGTATATGAATGAAAAAGTAAAATGTATTCACGTGTCCGCACGCGTAACGCATGGTGTCGCTGGTCAGGTGATTCTGTGTTGTAAATAAATATTTAACTATTATATAGTTTTGCGAGTAAAAATTGTATGTTTCAAAATTTGATAATCTATGGGTGAAACAAAATGTAGAAAAAAAGGATTATAAATAAAATTTCAATTAATTATGCAAATTTTGTTCTAGGGATGGCATACATTGGTCACATGCTCTGATACGTAAGACTAAACGGGAATTCCAACAGCCAAGTTTTACTCCCTTGTAATTAAGAGGCGAAAAGGACATGTCGTAGGTCCTATTTTGTAAAGAAACTTTTTTGTAAAAAGCCACACATTTCCACAAAATTCTGATTTGGTTATGTATAGGATAAAAATCAAGAATGAGCAATTCGAAAATCTTCTACCGCTCACCAATTTTAAGAAAATAATTGGGGATGCCGTTTGCATTTGGGAGCAAACGGACTATAACGGTGTTTCTAAGTTTAAAGAAAAAAGGAATATTAAAGATTGTCTCCCTCGTTTATTCCATGTTTTCAGAAACAATTATTTTAACAAAATTTCGTTAGACAATATGTAATAGTCTCATAATTAGCCTTAAAAGTTTTGAGAAAATGCAAGTTTATTCGATAAATGTGGAATAAAAAATAAACTTCAAATTAAAATGCAAATTACCTATTTCCTCTCGGCCTGTAAGAATATCGATTTTGACCACGTGTGTTATGTGATCATGTAGAGGTATTTTTCTTATTCGTGCACGTGATTGTGACGTATGAATAAATTATTTTTGTCCAATAATGCGATTTCAACCCCGGTCCGCGATTGTATAAAAAATTATCTTATTTTTTGTTTAAAGTCACTTTTATCAAATATTATTATCTAAACTCTAATTCAATTGTATAGTTGGACGATGTCGGAGGTGTTGCATGAAATATTTCATCAAACCCTTTTTGTTATTATTATAAAGGGTGTAAATCTTTAAACATTTATTTTAACCAACTGTGAAGGTTGAGTTATATTCATTTTTCACCATAAATCTATTCACTACACCTGAAAAATGCACGAAAAAATAATAATAAAAGACTTTGTGAAAAAAGGAGCCTTTTACTTTCAAGTAATTTTCTTCGGACCCGAATGAACAGTGGACAGTTTACCTAAATTACGGTTTTTGTAGCAATCATTGGCATAGGTATTATCATGAGTTTTTCATGACCATCTAGGGGGTGGTTGGGTGGTGCAAAGGTGCTGTGTGTAACTTCCAGTGCCGGGGCGTCCTACTTATTTGAATAGTAGTAGGACAAGGGCTTACTGTGCTTGCAGTAGGTGCGGGTGGGGGTTGTTTGGACATTTTTTCTCTCGTCTATTATTTCTCTCTTCTTTCTCCCTCTCTTTGGGAGACAAGAGGTAAAAAAGAGGTAGGTTACAGATTCAACGACAGCCTATTAAGCATGATTTTTTCCGCATTTCGTGCCGTTACAATGTTGTCCACAAGAAAGAAAAGGAGGTCAAATGATTATCCCGTGCAGTATTCGCTAGTATATTCATATCGCACGAAGTACTGATTCTTGTGCCAGATATTCTTGCTCAACAATGAGTAAAATTTGTATGGATACCGTAAAATTCTAAAACATTGGGACACCGAAAACATTTTTTGCAGCTCCTCCTGCAATGTGTCCAAATGACTCAGATAGAATGGCAAACAGCGCAGGCCCATACCAGACCGCTCCTTTAGGAGCGCTCCGATCTGGGTCTTAACTGTCTTCGCATAACTACCTGTCCCAACATTCAGAATTTCCACGTTTGATAAGGTAAGACAATGTATTAAGTTGTATAATTTAGATATAGTTACATTTGAGCCGCGACACGAGAAAACCAACAATGTGGTTGTGCGCCCAGCGCAGACTCAGATCAGCCTGGGCATCCGCCCAGTCTGATCAGAGTCTTCGCTGTCCACATGGAGGTAGCTTAAACCCTCAGCTACCCTTTAAGTGCACAGCGAAGAGTCTGACAAGACTGGGTGGATACCCAGGCTGATCTGAGTCTGCGCTGGGCACACAACCACATTGTTGGTTTTCTCGTGTCGCGGCTCATTTCATGTTTTTAAACGTCACCAACAGCAAACAGAGTTTTTGCATCATGAAAAGAACGTATTTACAGAAACTTATCTAGAATAAACAATCTCTAAAGACAGTTTGAACTGACAGTCACGGAGTGAAGGGCCACCCAGCGGGGACACGACGCAGAAATGACGTCGCACTGACGTCGATGCGACTTCATTACGTCGCAAAGACGCCCAGATGACGCCACCACGACGTCAGGTGCCCGATGGGTAGAGTCCTAACAAGGTCTCACTCTTTTAGGTACTGTCAGTACCCACTCGTCTTGTAAATAGGTGTCTTTTATACATCGTGAAATATGTCTCCAGAGTGTCTGGTGACAGTTTCAGATAATTTATCCTTGTGGCTAGATTAAAATATATGTTGTGACAATTCATCAGAATCGCTTCGGCGAGGCAATTCTCATGATATATCGCAACATATATTTCAAGGCAAATAAGATATTATCAAAAGTCCCCATCAAATTGATCCCCAATTATGTCATATATTTTTAATCCCCACCCCACTCCCTCACATACATATAACCTCGGCACCTCCCAGCCCCACCAATACGTGGTGGTCTGGATCCGGGCCTGAGCAGCTATAAATTTAGCGTTCCAAATAAAAAAAATTACATTACAATAAATAGTAACATCTTTTTTCATTCCTGTCGACACATTTTATGCAGCATGCTTTAAATTGTGTTATTGTGTTTATAAACAAAATTGTGTCAAAATCAGATTTAGAAATTATGTTATGCTGTCTTTTCTATGTTGAAAAAAATTAGAGTAGATGAAATTGGAATAGTAAAATATTTTAGAGTAGGCGAAACAGGAGTATGTAAAATGGGAGATGGCGAAATGGGAATAAACCGTGTGTGTGCACGCGCAAGCGCGCGCGGATGGTTCAACAAGCCTTCTATTACGAAGGTTTTTGCATTGGGTCGCAGTGTATTCATCGCATAGGAAACACAGTTGAATGAAACAGTCGACGTAAACTATTGCGTTTTAGCGCGCCTTTGCATAGCAACGGAGTCCGTGCACGCGTGCACGCCTGTGCTTTTGTGCGCGTTAGCAAAACATATTCACCGCATGCGTTTAGCATGCTTATCATGTTCATATTCCTGCTTGTCGCCCATGCGGCTATATGTGTTGAAATGTTCTGCAATTCTGCTCAAAATTTATATACTGTTCGATGTGTATATGCTTATAAACTAACTCTGTATTCTATTCTGTTCTATTCTATCCCATAATTTGGGGCACCACAGATGACTTCGAAACAGTCCCTTTCCACCTTGTCCTGTTATCAATTCAAAACACCTGTTTCTTATTCTACCAACGGCTACGTACCGCTGAGCTACTTGGGGAGCGTCGGTACGGGAATTGAAACAGAACAGTACCTACAGCTATGTCTGTGCAGTTTTTTAAGGACACGGGTATCATATGTGCCCCTCTCCTCTGCTGCTACACTTATACCCCTCTACTACGTCGCCTCACAGTCTGATTGCCCCTTGTGGTAAGCTGTCGTTTGTTAAATCCCATTTCTAAGAGGGGTCGTATGAGGTGCCGATTTACTATAAATTCCCTGTTTTGTGATTTCACTAAATGAAATTAGTGATATCACAAAATCGAATAAGTGATATCACAAAATATGTGCGAATTAGTGATATCACAAAATCGAATCTGATTCGTTCATTAATTCGATTTTATGTTGTCACAAAATCTATTCTGTGGTATCACTCATTCGATTTCGTGATATCTCTGTATCTTATCGAATTTGTGATCACTTATTCATTCCTATTTAGTGATGTCACTAAATGGATTTTGTCACAAAATCGAATAAGTGATACCACTAAATGAATTTAATGACATCACGTAATTATTAGTGTTAGTGATGTAGTTAAAATAATTATTGACAAAATTGCGGCCTTTTAAACTTAGTCATTTTGGGTACTTTTTCTGCATTATAAGATAGTTTTATGGAGTTTTTTAAGTAAACAGCTGCTCCTGCATTAATGTTTTTTTTTTTTTTTTTTTTTTGAAACTTTGAACACATGTTGGGGGCATAATGAAGATGTGGCTTTTGATGGCGATAAAATAATTTTGACAGAATTACAGTCTTTTGATCTTACACTCATTTTTGGGCAGCCTTTTTCACGTTAGCTATTGTAGACAAAAGTGCTTTAGGGATACCCACTATCCTGTGGCAGGTGCTGGACGAGGGTGTCATTCCTGTCGTAAGACACAATTTTCTAGTTCTCATATTAGTTTCGTCTCGATAACCTTAGCCTATATCTGAATCCACAAAAGATTAAAGTGTAAACTTGGAAATACACGTAAGTCAATGAATATTTGGAATTTGATGAAATACATTTGGCCATGGACTGTATAAAAACTGAAACAGTCTTTCATCGTCACTGTGCAAACAACAATTCTAACCCTGACTATATTTTCATGCAGATGCACTTTCCTATATAACAATAACATTTTACTGCTCAGCGAAATTATTTTTTTTACAAATCTAATGTACGTTTTATTATATTATTATTTTTTTTTATTAGTACCAAATGTATTTTTATTTTTTTTACTTGTGGAACATGACAAACTTTTATGATGACGAAATAGCAAATCTTTAGCACACAGATTATTTTGTTGCGATTCACTCTGCATGCGATGACCTGACCAATCAGCTACTAGATCGACACGCCTCTTCTCGTTTTCACCCAGTCAATTTCAGTCTGTCAACCAATAGAAAAATAGAGCTACCGAACCGGATAGACGGATAACTGGGAAGTAGGGCAGGAAATGATATCCCGCATGTAATCGCCCCTAGGGACAGTCTACTGATAAAAAAGATTAAAGACTTAAAAGTTTCTCAGTTTTCTTCAATTATCTAGTCTTGCAGGTATAAAATCAAAAATGTTGTGTTCGTCTAATATTTTACATTATCTAAGAAAATTAGTGATAATCGGATGAATTTTAGTGCCGTCATTTTTGATAAATTTATTACCACCCTATGTTCAAAATTTGCACATTCAGTCAATGGCGGCCATGACACTGTATGTAGTAAGTACTGTAGCATAGCTTGGACTAGGGTTAAGTATTTCATGATCAGTCGACTTAAAGTGTGACATCTGTCTCTCTCTCTCTCTCTCTCTCTCTTTAGAGGTAAATTCGATGTTGTTGATTACAAATTTGTGAAATTTAACTGACAAACAACTGCATTAATGCAGATAATAGTTAACACACTTCAAACACGGGAAAAGTTTGAATTAATAAGAAAGTTTAATGAAGCTGCTATAATGCATTTATAGCTAAAAAAGATTGTTTTGTTTGAACCGTTCAGTCTATTATTTGCTAATTTAACTGAGCAATTATGTGACAGAGACTTGATTGTCATACACAATACCTTTAGAAGGGAAGCCATGTCATCAAAACTGGTAGTTCACACCTTTTTTATATCGAAACAAACAACTCGCAGTTGCTGGACGCATATCCAGTTTGTGTTGTAACTTATTAAATAATGTGATTTTATTTTATGTCGTGTCCTTAAAATTTGTCATTTCATGTGTGATCAAGGAAACAAAAATAATTTAGATGGGTTTGCTTGAATTAATTATGCTTACAAACCCGTGTCCCAAATTAAAAACTTTTCACGCAGTTTTATTGGCATGGGGCGGGGAGGACGGAACACGAGGTTTGGTTCTGCTTTGTGAGCTTAGAATTCGATAGTACACTAAAACTCTTAGATTGAATGGATTGAATTGTTGTAAGATTTAAACTAGACACTACACTGTAAAAAATGTGTTTAGAATCAATGCAAAAAATGCAGTCCGATTTTTTATGTGTTTAAATCGTAACATGTTCAATTTGCAACATGTTTAGGTTTATGTTTAGAAATTAAACATGTATAAAACTTGTTATATTTACCTTTTATTCTGAAAATGTCCTCTGTCAACATTTTCGTCTCTTTGTTTTTCGTTCTTCGACGGGGAAAAGAGAGAATGGATTCATCCGAAACGCGTAACAGAATAAAACGTGTTTAGCAGACTTTTCCGGGAAAATAATAGAAAAGGCGTACATGTTTAGCTATATGACGTATTCCTAAACGGGATGTTCCCATTTCGCCTACTCCTGTTTCGCCTACTCCCGTTTCGCCTATTCCCAGTTCGCCTACTCCCATTTCGCCTACAGTCAAATGTAACCTCATTCCCGTTTCGCCTACTCAATGAAAATTTTTCATATTATGATTTTTTATTCATTTATTTATTTTGTTTTATTAAACATGTTTTTTTAAACATCTTTACAGTATCTGTTAAACAGGACTTTGGTTGATTGATAATTACTGAAGAATTATAAATTGGTGTACGCCTGTTTGTAATCAGCTCATAATATGAACTTGTGTAGCCAGTACATATCAATATTTAACATACGAGGGGTGTTCGAAAAGATTTGCAAATGGCGTAATTTCTTGATAACGACTATAAAGACAGAATTACTGATAGCAAAAACACATAAAGCTATGTTATGCCTACAGAGGTTTGCAAACGCACCCATAATTTCTTCAAAGGACAAGTTTTTAACCTCTTTGAAAGAGGTATACCCTACAGGCACTGCAGAATTCTACTTTAGTAGGCCGTAATTCATATATGAACAGTCTTTGATTTTTTTTTAATTTTTCTGCTTTAAGACAATGTCCAGACAATATTGTCCTGTAAATATGGCGGAAATTATATTTAAACTAGGTTCAGTACTGTCCCGTAAATATGTATTATCCGTATTTCATGTTATAGCAAATTCTCCCTTTCTACTAAAGTTATTATGATTTTGTTATGAAAATAAGTCTGTTAGTAATCGAAATCGTGTCAGCAAGAGCATTTGCATGGATCAGCTAAAATCTGTCAATAAATTCAAATTAATGCAAAATATGAAACTGATACAATCTTTCAAAAATGACGTTGACGTCGATTTTAAAAGCGTCATAAGAACTGCGCATTGCGTTGCAAGGAATGACTCGATAACAGTGCCACCCTTCTAACTTTTGTATGGATAATGTGGGCAACGATGGACATGCAGTTGACAAAGATATATTTTGTATTTATAAAGATATTCGAATTAAGGGCCTAACACTGAAAAGATTTGACATGTAAAATTAACCCAGTGGTATGACTGGGGCCTAATAAATTGCAATGTAAGTCAGTAAGAAAAAGTGCCTTTGTAATTTGTTTGGTATCATTGTAAAGACCAAATGTAGTGCTTTCAGTACATGCATAGCATTTGTACCCAGTATGCCCTTACACAAAGTTACGAGGCCATTTGCAAAACTTTTCGAACGCCCCTCGTATTTTAAAACAGCTTGCACCTTAACTGGGAATTACATATTCTTGTAAAATTTCTATTTACCATGAGTTTTATTAAAACTAGAAGGATGGGGAGGGGGAGGGAGAAGTGGGACCCTAATTTTAAGCTTATAAGCGACTCTTAACTTTCTAACTGAATTGTTATTACCGTTTTATTTTTGTTTATTTATAATATTTTTTTTTTTTCATTCTTGATGAAATATTTATGCAGCATGTTTTAAAACTGTGTTAATATAAGAATGTAAATAAATAAAAAAAAACATGAAATATTTTTCATTAATTTACTATTTGTATGAAAAAAATGAGTAGGCGAAACGGGAATAGTGATATATTTTAGAGTAGGCGAACTGGGAGTAGGCGAAATGGGAGTAGGCGAAATGGGACAAATCATAGGCGAAATGGGAATAGGCGAAATGGGAGTAGGCGAAACGGGAGTAAACCTCCTAAACATGTTTACACCTAATCATGTAACTACTTGTGTTTTATAGCTAAGACCGATTTTTACAGTGTATGCACATGCTCTCTCTCTCAGCCAAAATGAGGAAACAGTTATGCAGTTAGAATTTTATACCATAAAAAGCCTGAACTTATGTTTGTTTGAGATGCACAAAATTTATGAGAGGGCTACTCATACGACGTTTATTCAAACTGCCTTGTTTACACGTTTTTCAACTCACCCGATATGTGCCAGATACTATTATGTGCCCCCTCATTCTTACTGTCTCATACAAGCGGTCCCAGCGAAGTATCTCAAACTAGTCATTCAAAAATACAAAACGTTACCCATTATCAATATCCTTAGACTGATTTCAGTCGAAGATGTTAAAAATTCTTTTAACCCTGTATTCATATTTTACTTTTCTCTGATATATACTCCTGGCTCCAGCATCTTGGGTCAGGTACAAAAGTATCAGAGAGGGACAAGAAAAAAGAAAAGAAAAAGAAAAAAGCTAACATCTTCGGCTGACAAAAGTCTACAATATCCCCTGCTATTCTTAATCTTCTATATTAATTTTATAATATTTTCTATTTTCTTTTCTTTTTTATTTTTTTTTTTGGGGGGTGGGGGGGTGGGCGGGGGGGGGGGAGTTATTTATTTATCGCACACCTTACTTTCTTGAGAAACAGAAACAAATGTTTGAAGACAGGGATAGGACTATATAAAGAGGCATTATTTATCTAATATTATTTTTTTAGGCCTACGTCCGTTTTCATGACGCGCCGCATACATATTTGTTTAAAATAAAAAGGAGAAACACAGATTTTACGCACGCTGATCTGCATTTTTTATTGGTATTTTATGTCCTTTTTTATCGTGCGTGTCACATATACAGGTATGTTGAAATTTCATTGGATATTGAGTCTAGATCCCTGGGGCACACCATAAAATTTATAATCTCTGCTTATTGACATAACATGTTAGTTGTTAAATAAAAATTTATCCCTTTTGTAAGTGTATCATGAGTTATCTGTAATAAATATTACAGACAAAAGATAAACATTTTAATTAAACAATTATCTGATTATTTAAAATTAATATTAAATAAGAAGCCTTTTTCTTACTATTCACTTATAATCATTTTAAATGTCTTTTTGTTTCAATTGTCTCGTTGAGACAACAACCAGAAGAATGAAAAAAAATGTTGTTGTTGTTGAAACAATAACATTTGTGTTGTTGAAACAACAACACGAATGAAATAACAACATAATTGAGCCGCGACACGACAAAACAAACAAAGTGGCATCTTCGCCCAGCAAAGACTCAGATCAGCCTGGGCATCCGCTTAGTCTGATCAGAGTCTTTGCTGTACGATGATGGTGTACCCAAGGGCCTAAGTTAGCGCCTTGCGGACAGCCAAGACTATAACTAGACTAAGCGAATGCCCAGGCTGCTCTTCGCTGGGCGCACAAGCCACTTTGTTGTTTTTGTCGTGACGTGGGCTCATATTAATGATTATGACTACTATGATAAATATATATACATCATAAATACCAATCATCTATACTCGAAAAAATATTAAGGGGTCGAACTTTCACCCTGAGATTTCTGGGACGTTTCAAACATTTGGTAAAATAAATCATTTGTGCCTCCCATTTCATCCATTTCATAAGTTTTGTACAAATGAAGTTTGAAACTATCTTGGCCAAGTCCGGACTTCAATTCACAATACATTCAAAATCAAAGTGATTAGAAGTCCATGAGGAGCGAATTCACTAAAATTTTCGATTTCGCAAAATTGCTCGATAGTCATCAAATTTAATCATTTTTAAGGTCAGCATGCTGTAACAAAATTGAATAAATCTAAACGACATTTTATATCAAGTTTTTTTTTTTGGTACATCAGTACGGATATAAGTTTACTGATAAAAAAGATGAAATAATTAATAAATAAATTGAAAGTAAAAGGCGCTGATCAGATTCCATCTTCACAGCAAGACAAATATTTTGTTGGCAATAAGCACACAGTATAATGACCTATATTTTATTGCCCCGTTAAGCTTATCCCCTGGTTTTATGGCCCTAATATTGACTCCGCATAAAGGAATTTCTCGACTGCCTAGCGTCCCTTAAGGGGTCTACCTAGTGGTGTATAACCAGATCAGACGCGTTTCTCAAATCTTCCGTAGAATGGCTCCAGAAAATGGTACAATAAATCGTAAAAAGTGTAAAATTGGAACAAAACTATTTAATAGTTCATCTCCAATTCAGACACCTCCAAGCTTGGTAAAAAATTTGAATAATTAAACCTTTAAATAATCGTATTAGACTACAGAAAAGGTGCATTATGGCATGTGTGAATGTCAATGTGCGCATTCGCGCAGTCTTTTCATAGTCTTCCTCGTTAGCATGACAATTAGGACGTTATGGTGATAATGAAAGGCCATGTGCCATGGAGCCATGTGCAATGGAGCCTCGTTTACGGTTTATAAGATTCTCGCCTCCAACGGGTCTCGAACCCGGGACCGCTAGACCAGCAGGCCAGCGCTTAACCTACTGAGCTACCGGGGCTCCTTTATAAATCCACTGTTGATTCACTGCAAAAACCTCACATGTCGGACAACTACATTTATACTCTGAGGATGTTTACAGGGCTGGTCTAAATGCAAGCAGTGTGTACCCTGATCATACTCCTCATTTTGTGGCATCTAATTTTGACCTTAACCAGTGATGTAACGGGACATTTATGCCACTCTGATCTGTGCACTCTGCAGGTATATCAGACTGTAAATATCGATTCCGAAATTTAATTAACATGCATATGAACATTATACTGCGAAATTGGTTTATATAATAATAATAATAATAATAATAATAATAATAATAATTTTCTCATTGTCGGTTATTATAAATATTATTATATATTTGTACAGACAATGGTTAAACAGAACACATGTTTATACAAAGCTTTTGTAATGCTGTATCCCTTTGACGATGTACATCTCTATGTTTCCGCCACTTTTACGAAGGGGAAAAACTTTTGTGACTTCCTGTTGGCTTTACTGGATTATGTAGCTCTTCCTAGAAACAAGGAATATTCTACTTATGTCGAGAATGAGGTTCTGATTTTGTTTTCCCTGTCCATGGTATTCATTGCGGATTTTGAAGTTTATGGGTACACATCCCAGTTTTATTTCAGTTTTGGGGGTGGTTGGGTGGTGCAAAGGTGCTGCGTGTAACTTCCAGTGCCGGGGCGTCCTACTTATTTGAATAGTAGTAGGGTAAGGGCTTACTGTGCTTGCAGTAGGTGCGGGTGGGGGTTGTTTGGACATTTTTTCTCTCGTCTATCATTTCTCTCTTCTTTCTCACTCTCTTTGGAAGACGGCCCGATATAGACTGAAATACTGTCTCAAAGGGCCGTTAAACCCCAAACAACCAACCAACCAAGATTATTTCAAGTTTTAACTTTTTTCTCAGGTATTCCCTGGACTTTCGAAGAAAATATGATTTAGTTTTTTTAACGTTTTCCGTTTTCAGTCCTGATAAAAATATCAAAAATTGTTATGCCGTTCAGTTCGAATACTGTATAAAATCTACAAAAGAAGCATATTGAACAGTCAAACACAGTAAAAAATTTCCGTAGATTTTACTGTAGAATACCTGGCAACCTGCTGCCAGTCCATTTCCCGTTATTTTTACGGGCATATGACTGTAGAACATGTTTGAACTTTGAATATGGTAGAGTTATGTTAACTGACCGTTCGAAAATGCCTTTATAGTGTTGGAGGGCCACATGACCACAACAACACGTCTTGTTCTACCCTACTCTGCGTGATGATTCCGCCAATTTTTACGGGCGCCCGTAAAAATAACGGGAAACGGACTGGCAGCTGGTTGCCAGGTATTCTACCGTAATACCTACGGATTTTTTTTACAGTGAAGCGACCTTATCACTTTAACTTTGACAAACGTGAAAATTCTTTTCGTGTTCATAATGCGAATTGCATTAAAACCTGTCATTGTACCACACGCCTGGTGATGTCGTTAGGGCAAACAAAGTTCTGCTATGGCGAGCAAAAGCAATTACGAGAATTATAATTTGTATGGCATGTAGTTTTCATTTGCAAAAACTTGAAAAAAGCTACGTTTACACCCTTAACCATAATATTATAACAAGAGCTTCATATGGAGAAAATCTCATCGCTGCCAAATATCAGTATCGGACAACTGGATTACTCAGAATACAGGTGATCTCTCCGTATATTTCCGCCAATTTACGAAGCTGTGGTGTCAAAATCTTGTGTCAACAACTACACTCAACAAACCGACAAAAGCAACTACCGACAAAAGCAATCGATTAATGCGCCCGCAGGGTAGAGATTACGTTAGGCGGGAACATGATAAAGATGTACTTTATAAAACATTTTAGCCGCGACACGACAAAATAAACAAAATTGACATGCGCCACGCGAAAACTTAGATCAGCCTGGGTATCCGTCCATTCTGACCAGAGTCTTCCCTGGCGGCATTGGGGTAGCTTAGACCCTTTCAATACCCTGTATGCTCACAGCAAAGACTCTGATCAGATTGGGCGGACCCCTAGGCTGATATGATCTACGCATGTCACTAATGCCACTTTGTTGGTTTTGTCGGGTCGCGGCTCAGTTGTTTATAGTGAAGACTCAGATCAGCCAGAACAATGCACAGTCTAATCAGCGCAAATGTGACTCCCAGCTTAAATAAATAAATCGTGAATAAATCATTATCTAACGGAGATTTGATTATCTGATTTCACATATGATTGGTTTAAATAAAGAATTAATTAGATAAATAAATCAATAAATAAATATAAGCGAGCAGTGTCATTGCTGTTGTGTCTGTGTGCGAGAATGATAGATAGATAGATAGATATGGCTGACTTCATGTGGTTGAAAATTGTCTGAGTGGAGACTAAACTATTATAGTTGACATCATATAAACAAATACATGTAAACAACAGACATGTATTACGGGTTTTAAAATAACTTATTTGCGTTTATTTAAGCCATGAAAATTAAAAAAAAAAGTGTACCGCACACAAGAGAATATCATTTAATTGTAAAATCCAAACTTGATGTTAAATATTCAGAGTGTATGTTTCGGAAACAAATAAATAAACTTTATTTGGCAGACTTTATGAATAAATTCACAAAAATACCGAGTAATTTATTAGATAAATTAGTCTGTATTGATCATAGTTAGATAGATAGATAGATAGATAGATCTGGCTGACTTCAGATAGATAGGTAGAGACGGCTTACTTCATATGCGGTATAATCCAGCATCTGCAACTAATATTTGGACCAAAATTTTGAAATATCTTATTTTCGTATATTTGAGCCGTTGAAAATTTAAAAAAAAAAACGTATAGATTATTAAATCCATCGGATTACCGCACACAAGAGAATAACGTTAAATTATAAAATCCAGACTTTGATTAAAAATATTTGGAGTGTATGTTTCGGTAACAAATAAATTAAGTTAAATTGGCAGACTTTAAAATACCGAGTATCTTATTATATAAATTAGTCTGTATTGATCACAGATGTCAATTTCACACTTGACTAATTTGAGCAAATATTGAGTAACTTGATGAAAATTTTATCGTCATTCTTTATCTCGGCACCATCAGTTTTAAAATCTATTTAAGATGTTTGCTTTTATAGCAATTAATTTATACAGTGACTATAAGGTCACTGATTTATATAGCGAGAAATTAGTTTATATGTTTATATTATCATTGTTTAGAAGTCAAACAAGCAAACGATATGATTGTTCTTACTTCACTTTTTGAAAAAGTAATAGCCAACTAGTTGATTAGGGCTAGAAACATTCTTTTAACATAAAAGTCCCTAAATGTATAATTTCGCATCATGCTTTTGCTAATCTCAGCGATATACGGTCATAAATACAGCCGGGAGCAATTTCTATATGTATCCGCCGCAATACCTCTCTCTCCGTGACACTTCGTGAAAAGGACGGAAAACGCCGAAGTATCACGACAAGGAAAATTTAATACCTTGTTAAGAAATAATGGAAACAGACTATTTTGCTTTTATTATTTCAAAATTTAACTTATACCATTAGAAAGGAGGAATATTTCTGTAATTGAAACTATCTGCACACACGCTTTCTATCGTTTTCTCTTTTTGAAGAAATAAGTGCGAAAGGGACTAATAAGTCCGTAATATATTCCGTTTTACTATATATTTATTACATTTAGATGGTTCCTCTACTTTTTCTAAAAACAGACAATTTTCCTATTAACTTAAAAGTTTGTAACATACATCTTTATAAAGCTTATACAACAAGCATTTCAAAACCGTTTGCACAGGAATGATAACTTTTATACAAATCACGCTATTTAAGTTAAAAGGCTTTTAACATTTGGCAAA
Source organism: Ctena decussata (assembly GCA_963989385.1). NCBI lineage: Eukaryota > Metazoa > Mollusca > Bivalvia > Lucinida > Lucinidae > Ctena > Ctena decussata. Next base: position 36,716,253 of record OZ022513.1, read on the forward strand.
AATGCCTGTCCAACATATGGTCCTCAGTTACAAAGCACACTGTCTACAATATAACAACAACAACAACAACAAAAAAAAAATCCCGTAGATTTTAAGGTAAAAGACCTGGCAACTGCACTGTAAACAGGTAAAAAATTCCGTAGATTTTACTGTAGAATAAATGGCAACCAGCTACCAGTCCATTTCCCGTTATTTTTACGAGGCCCGTAAAATTTGCAGGAGTTATCAAGCTCAGTAGGATAGAATAGAACAGGTGCTGTTTTTGGTCATATTGCCCTTCAACATTGTAGGGATATTTTCGAGTGCGGCCAGTAAACAACACACTACCATATCGTATTTTCCAACGATGTTCTACAGACAGACGCCCGTAAAAATAACGGGAAAAGGACTGGCAGCTGTTTACCAGTAATCCTACCGTAAAATCTACGGATTTTTACAGTTTGGCTGCCATGCCCTTTACCGTAAAACGTACGGGATATTACCGTTTGTTTCAAATATGGAATCTAAGTGCATAAAACATACGGTGCTATGCCGTACTTTTAACGGTAAAGGTCCTGAGAGCCATGCAGTTCCCATGTCTTTTACCGGGGAACTCTGCAGCATTTTTTTTCAGTCAATCAAAGCAACATAAATGTCATATACATATGTACAGATCTTTATCTCCGGAAGTTTAAGAGATCAATATGTTTTGGTTTCTACCTCTTTGTATAATATTATGTTGGATAGGCGCAGCGTGGATGGTTGGTCGTTTTGGGGTTAACGGCCCATTGAGACAGTATTCCGTCTATATCGGGCCGTCTCCCAGAGAGAGGGAGAAAGAAAGGAGAAATGATAGACGACTCTGAGAAAAAATATCCAAACACCCCCGCTCGCACCTACTGCAAGTACAGTAGGCCCTTGCCCTACTTTTATCTAAGTAGGACGCCCGGCACTGCATCGCCAGACCACCACCCCCTTAAAGCATGGAATGTGATCGAGTGGATCGGAATGGAACTAACAGGCAGTGATAATCTGCCCACTTCATACCAATAATTTGGGGAAGAATTTCTTCCAACAACGGAGCAATTCTTACAAGAAACCACCCAGGCTCTCGGAGCAAATTGTAGCCAACGGTATATAGAATACCTTGTCAAATCCATTCCATGTAAGCCCATTCCGTTCCAGGTTTTAAACTACACCGGCTGGATTCGCATGCAACATTAAGATTTAATTTTACATTAGGACAACCTGTCTGTAGCCATAACGTGTATCATACTATTCATTTGAATTTAAACATATCCTATCCTCACTAGTCATGATATGGTTCATGACAGTCTGTTTTATTATCAGTCCTTTATGCACTGGCCATAAGCTATGTATTTAAATGCAACGGAACTTCTCATATTCGAATTTACGAATCTATTAAAACAATAAGATATCTTGAAAGTAAGTACATTTGTATATTTTCATTACACAAATATAAATAAAAATAAAAAATAAACAAATAAATCTATGAAAACAAAAAAAAAAAAAAAAATAAATAAACATGAAATATATATTTAATTGATCGGGAAGGCTGAGGCATAGTATTATTTTAGTAAAACTTACATTGTATGTTACAGAAAAAGGCAAAAAGAAAAAAAAAATCACCATTTCGTTTCCTGGCATAACAATGTTAAAGTTAAAGATTGTCTCCCTCGTTTATTCCATGTTTTCAGAAACAAGTATTTTAACAAAATTTCGTTAGACAATATGTAATAGTCTCATAATCAGCCTTAAAAGTTTTGAGAAAATGCATGTTTATTCGATAAATGTGGAATGAAAAATAATCTTCAAATTAAAATGCAAATTACCTATTTCCTCTCGGCCTGTAAGAATATCGATTTTGCCCACGTGTGTTATGTGATCATGTAGAGGTATTTTTCTTATTCGTGCACGAGATTGTTACGTATGAATAAATTATTTTTGTCCAATAATGCGATTTCAACCGCGGTCCGCGATTGTATAAAAATTTATCTTATTTTTTGTTTAAAGTCACTTTTATCAAATATTATTATCTAAACTCTATTCAAATGTATAGTTAGACGATGTCGGAGGTATTGCATGAAATATTTCATCAAACCCTTTTTGTTATTATTATAAAGGGAGTAAATCTTAAAAAAAAAAGTAGCCCAAAATCTGGAAACTGACACATTTAGTAATGTTGGAGTTAATACCCCTGAAAATTTGAGTGGTTGGTTGTTTTGGGTGTAACGGCTTTTTGTCTATATTGAGCCGTCTCCCAGAGAGAGGGAGAAAGAAAAGAATATACAAATAGACAGATAAAGAATAAAGGAGACAAAAAACTCAAAACAACACGCATCACGCACCTGCTGCAAACACAGCCGTCCCTTGCTCTACTATATTTATTTATTCCTATGTCTTATTCTATTAATCTTTTTTTTTCTTCTTCTTCTTCTTCTTCTATACAACCTCTTCTTCTTCTTCTTCTTCTTCTTCTATACAACCGAACAGCTATGCATAATTAGCGGAGCTCCAGACGGGAGGGCTTGTTTTATAATTGTGGGGATCTCCAATGATGCATATGCTGTGACTCATCATTGGAGCCGCCTTAGTGAGACGGTTCTAATGAGGGGCCACTGCCCATGTGTTCTTGGGAAGGCGTTTTGTTGTCATTTGGCATTACCTCTTATCTGGAGCTCCGATATTTATGCTTGTATCCCTGTATGATTTATCATAACATTTTACTATACAGCCCGGTTTCCCAAATATTTGAATTCATGTTTTGTATTTGTACCGCATATTGCATGTATTTACATGTACTGAGAGTATCCAATAAACTTGTAAACTTGGTAAACTTGTAAACTTGGAACAAAATGCTTTGGTTCATCTTATCATTTTGAGACAGAAAGCAATATAAAGAGCATACCGCAATGTTCTTAAATTTTCAGACACCCAAAAAATACTGTAATCATCCGCTCAAAGTTGGACCAAAGTCGTTTTGGGCTATAGAGAAATGTCAACAAAAATGTGCAGAAATTGCAACTGTATACACCCTGATCAGACCAGTTCCTAAGGAGCAGCCAGATCTCGGTTTTCTTTGTCCAGATCTATCTGGCCGAAAACTTAGGATCTTTACAGTATACAATATGCCCGTACAGCTGTACGGTTGGCGGACTTCATCATAAACTTTGTTTTAACAAATGAACAAATGAAAACAAAATATTTATCGTAATACCTTGATGGGATGAATGCGTGACTTGCGATTTTACGTCCTTTTTTAACAGAATTTCTGTCATGATCGATAGTGTGTGAACAGTCAAAGGGAAGCAACTGGAATATTTTTTCAGCTTGCAAGCTTAAACTGAAGTTATGACAGCTGTGGACATAAAACGTCCAAATCTGTATCCTTTGAAAAGCACTGATTAGTTGAAAACGACAACGAACGAAACTTAAACATAATATAAAGGTTAAAATTAAGTTACACAGAATAAAAACAAAACAAGTAAATGAATAAATAATAAAAAGAAAACAGCATTAATGATAATTTTTGGTAATTAAAATAATCAAAATTTTATATTTTCTACTGACATTATGAATGAAACATAATTTCATTAAGATAAACGGCTCATTTAAATCGGCGAAACTGTAGGACTAATTAATTTATATAAAAAAGTAAAAGAAAAAGTAAATAAATAATAATAATAAGATAAGAAGCAGGGTCATACCAACCTTTAATGGATATCCAGGTATCTACAACCGGCTTTGAAGCATACATGTATTATACATGTAGGTATATAATGGCAATTCTTAGTTACACTCTTCTATATTATTAAAACTAATTACAACATTTTGGCCGTGCATGCGTTATATGATTCTGATTATTAGACGAATATTGGCATATATATTTAAATTAGTGTTGTCATTAACTTTTTAGTCTTTATGGCATATAAAGAGAAATTACCTTAAATGTACAGAATATATAGGAAAACGGGCTCTTTGGAACCTCTGTTAGTGTAACAAACCCTATCGCAATTTCCTTACAAATTGTTATATTTTTTTCTGTGAAAACGAGAGCTGAAAGACAAATTCATTTCGGACACGCTGATATAAATTTTATAATTTCAAAATGAAGATAAATTAGTCTTTTTGGGCGAACAGTCATCGCGGTGACAAGAGAAATATGGTCGAAACTTGCCTGAAACTTCCCCATAATTGTATACGACCAAGTTCCATTAAATTTACACGTAAACTGTGAATCTGTAGTTTCTTTGATTTTATTTCAATCATTTACAACAAATGACTTATTTTGTTCTGTTAAAATGTTTGCAGCGCGCACTGACAACACGTTTATCCAAGTACTTGGATGGATTTCCGTGTTTCCCGGTGACTACGCGCTAGGGTCCGGATGCGCGACCCCCTCCCCCTACCCCAAATAATGGAACCGTACACGTTCTAAGGTGGGTAGTACATCCAGAGACACAAACCAGTGCATTTAAAAACCCGCCATCTCCCCTCCGCATTCCATTTTCTGTCAATTCTTTGAACCGAAAAAGCGGGCGTGCGTCATTACACCCCCTCCCCCCTCCCCACACCTACCCGCGAAGTGGACTTGTCCATATTTGAAATTGGTATACTCCATCTTCCACGGACAGGGGGAGAGAAGCCAAACCACATTTAAGCATTTTTGCCTCCATATACCTTTTTACAGTAATTTAATAATGATGCCCTCTGTTCGAGTAGAAAAAAAAAACATATAGAAAGAATAATATTATTTTCTACGCCCATGGACGTAGACTATCTAGTAATTGCTTTGGACACGGAAGTACAGCCATTAGTGACACACAATACAGCTTGACCTTTATGCAAGTGAGCGCTATTTGCATAGATGGCGTGAGCGGTCATATTCGCATATATGTTGTGAGCGCTATTTGCACAGATGAGAGCAAGGGTTTATTTGATAAGCGTGGCTAAGCGTAGACCAAGCTTTTTGTGAAAGCTTTACTTGTACTACCCTTATTTTGGCCAATTGTATGTTGTTGCTTGTTTGGTAGGGTTGAGCGTTTAGTGTCATCTACTTATTTCCTAAATTACTCTAAAGACTTATTAAATATTTCTAAATTCCTAAATTCAATTTATGTTGCACTTCTTTCTTTCTTTCTTTCTTCGAGTGCTTGTGATTTATCAATTTCAGAGTTGCAATGTTGCTCTGTAAACCTATCTAAAGTCTCTAAATTCCCAAAATTCAATATATTCCCAAAATTCCCTCAACATAAGCTTGTGTTTTTGTTGTATTTTTCTTTGATATGACTGCATTTTAATGCTTTTTCACTTGAAGTGGTTTAATTGTAGTCGTTGCCGCGTCAGCCCAAGGCACCCAGGCAACTCTCATCATCAGCATGCGTAGACACCACCGATCAGTCGCCCCATATGAGCCGGCCCATGGTGCGTTACCTATCTGTCCGTCTGTCTGTTCGTCCGTTCATCCAATCCCAGACTAGTCCAATTACGAGGCTGGACGAGTCCACTCTTAACCTACAAGTTATGAGAACCGAATGAGCACCTCAGGCAAACACGGTAAGTCCTGTGGTAGAGATCGCTGACCCTATAATTATCCAGGTGTGCTTCCAGGTGTGCTTTTGCCGTATTATCACGTGCTCTCACACCTGAAATGCTCGTGGAATGTCATTCAGTTGCGAGGGCTCGCGGTATTAATTCCTAGCAGTAAAAAAAATAACGCGTACTAAATTTTGTGGTCAAAAGTTGTCGGACCCTATATTTTTTTATTCAGGCTTCGGATTGAATTGGGGTTTTCTGTAGCGTCGGATTATGCATGTCAGCAATTGCCCCCCACCCCCCCCCCCCTTCCACCACAAGTCCCCCGCTACACCTGTATGTCTGTTTTCTGTCACGTACGTTAGCGCTTAGTCTTCTATAAGCCCGGCGGTCAGTGGCACATGCGTAGGAAACAACTATTAGCGCAATCGGTAGGCTCCTGACATATAAGGCAGAGGTCCTGGGTTCGATACCCGGTATGGCCACATACTTTCGTTTCTCCTTCCGCTGATTCAAGAAGGGCAGTTGTCGTTTACTGGCGAAAAATATGTACACTCTGTAGTGGTTAACCGCTTAGGAGGTCTAAACCTGCACAGGAATAGTGTGGTTAGGTTAACTGACCGTCCCGATATGAGCATAGCTGTTTACCGTGGACGTATTTAGCAAAAATCAATCAATAAATAAATTTCACGGATGCTCTTGAAGCCGGCATACAAGTGATCAGGAGTAGACCCTAACTACCATGCAACCGGCTCCATACATCGCACTGCGGCACAGTGGCTGAGGACCCGCATAGCATCTTTCACGCAAGGATGAGGCATTATGTCAATTAATCTGAGCCTTCTCTGTCTAACGAAAGCCTTCTGATATTTTTTGATTGGCGGCTTTTAGCACAACGTAAAAAAGTGAAATGTCAGAGAAAGCTCGGATTATATGTCAATATGCGTCCTTTCACCCTCGGTTCACACCGTACTGCGGACCATTATGCCAGCGCCCGTCGAGCAATGGTGTCTGCTACTGTGCGTCTGTCCGTAATGTTAAAAGTTCTATGGGGAATTCGTCTGTTACAGTGTGGCTGTATGTTGTACGTCTGTCTCAAACTGCCATCACGGAGGTGCAAGTGCAGTATTGAATTCCCTCAGCACAATCAGGTTCCGTATTACATGGCGCTAAGTCCGCAAAAAGGAATTCCTGACCTCCCCATGTGTACCTCGGGAATTTTAAACTAATGGGACCGCAACGAAATGAGCACGTGCACATTTCCGCAAAAATCACCAAATGCACTGTTCCAGCGTCCCACCGTCTCCTATACAAATTAGGACAGGGTAACTGTTAGGTTATTTCTGTAGGCAACAGATCGGTAATTTCCGTTGAAATACCGATGAGACTGCAAAATTACGATGGACGAAAAACGTCCGCGGGAGTCAAGCCAGATGGATATAAACGTCCATGGAGTGGACAAAATTCGTCCAGTTTCTTACTAATGACATTACAATACATTACAATACGGCCAAAGAAGTGTTAAATATGAGCGGCGTGAACGAAAAACCGATGTAGACAGCGAAACTGTGATGGACGAAAAACGTCCAAGGGGTCAAGCCCAGTGGACGATAAACGTCCAAGAAGTGGACGATTTTCGTCCAGTCAAGCTCCGGTAATAGACTCTATTATACTCGTTGTGTTTGTAAATTTGATACTGCTTGCTTAATACAAATGCGAAACTATCTGAATCTGTATATATGTGGAGCCTAGTGACAGCATCCATGTTTCGCCAATTGAAAACATAAAATTTGGAAATTTCATAATACATACTGAGCATGTTCTAGCCAAAATGGTTATGCAGTCTGGTCTCGGAATGAGCGGTTGGCATTTGTTGTATTTATTCGGCAACAAAACGGGGGTTTTCCTTCTTTTGAATGTCCCAAAATATCTAAATCAGCTTATGAAATTCTGCTATAAAGTGGGGATTTCCCTTTGGGAGGGGAAAACTCCTTCATATAATCGAGGAAATAATCGGTATTTAAAGACATATTTTATCTCTATGTTGCTTATACGGTATCAAAATGCAGACAGTAATTACATGTCTATGATTGGAAAAGGAGTCATGCGGCAATCTCCTTCCATTTTCAGCCTTCTAGATCATTAGTTATACGGTAACAATAATCAAAGATCATAAATATAAACTGTAGATAAAATGTGCGTACTAAGGAACCTCAGCAAACTAATTAAGGTGACTGGGTACAATTCAGCAAGCAATTCTACCAATTTCAGTTTCGCTTCCCTTCGCAGTAAGATTCGACAGTTAAAGGAAATAATATGATCATCTAGGAGCTTGTTAGTTTTTTTTCGTAGCCGAGCACATTCCTCCTGTAAGAGTATACTTTGTTCTGGACGGGCTTCGTTGGCCAGGAAGGCAAACAGGAAGTCACAAAATTTGTCCCCCTTCGTGACAATTATTGGAGAAAAAAATAGATATGTACCCAGTCACCTTTAGTATATACATGTATTTATATAGAAGTACAACTTACCGATTCGTTAAAAATTAATTTACAATGTTAAGATTTATTTTTTTTCTCCTTATTTAATTGAGTTTTTCTCTTTATCCATATGTGAATGAACTGATTCTCTCGTGCCCAGCTTGAAGCGCTTTTTTACAATGCACGCGTTTGATGTGAGAAAGGTTATAGTCAGGGAAAAATAAAAAGGTTATGGTACACTAGAGAGTTCGTCCATCATAAGGGAAAGCTTTTTAGCAGCGTCGATGCAGCGTCTCTGTTTCATCCACGCTGGTGCATCGCCTCCGTGTACTGCAATGCTAGAATAAATGAATAAATTGAGCGGGTGAGTAATTATATAATGATAAAATAATGATCATAAATGTATGTTTGTAAATCTAAATAAAAGAAGAACAAACAATTGGATATGTATAATATACATTTCCATTTTTTTTTCAGATCCCTTAAGATATTGAGCAGTTCTTATGAGCATATAAACATCCCACCCCCCGTTGCCTGTGCTCCCTACCTTTCCAAGACGAGAGCTACGGATTTGACAATCTCATGAATCCCATGATGTGAACATCACTGGAACCGCTCTTTTATGGAGGTTCTCGTGATGGACCTCATGGGATGTCTCTGTAGGATTGAAGATGTTAGTCGGATCCCGCGCTCGTTCGAAGCTATCGGGTTTTCTCTCAGTTTCTTTGTAATGTGTCCCAAACAGTATTTCAGTTCAGTGCGTTAAATTACAATCTTAAAAAGTTCCTTCAAGAGCAGAGAATACATACAGAAGTAGAAATTTTAAAGCGTAACTACACTACACTTTTGTGTAGGCGAAGTAAAAAGGCAACATTAGAGAGTGTTACAAGAATTAAAATCTTTAAAAGTTCCTTCAAGAGCAGAGAATACATACAGAAGTAGGAACATGGGCCAGACTACATAGTTTCGGCTAATAAAGCCTCGTCAGTGACCCTGACAATATTTGGTGACGAAACCAGAAAAAAAGCATACTATAATTTCTTAATTTTAATTGGCAGTTGATTCAAAGACTGATTAATTTCAAAAGGATCCAAATAATATAAAAGACAATGATCTAGTATAATAGTTTAAATTGATCTCAAATTTTAGATTACTCAGAATCTATCCTCTGATCTCAAAGGATGTAAATGAAATATAATCTGCACTATGGATGATGTACGGGGAGACGTTTTACGGCCGCCACACGGCACAACACCAGCTGCAGTGAAGTAAAATTAAAATCTTAAAAAGTTCCTTCAAGAGCAGAGAATACATACAGAAGTAGAAATTTTAAAGAGTAACTACACTACACTTTTGTGTAGGCGAAGTAAAAAGGCAACATTAGAGAGTGTTACAAGAATTAAAATCTTTAAAAGTTCCTTCAAGAGCAGAGAATACATACAGAAGTAGGAACATGGGCCAGACTACGTAGTTTCGGCTAGTAAAGCCTCGTCAGTAACCCTGACAATATTAAGTCTATCTTCTTTTGCTGGCGATTTCACTGGACAGTCGCGGCGATCTTACAAAGCATTCCGGCGGGCACATGACGTCGAGATGAAGTCGTAATGACGGGAATGCGACGTCATCACGTCGCATCGGCGTCGGTACGGCGCCGTTGGGATGTTGTGTGACTGCAGGGATGGTCATTCTAGCCACGAAAGGGGTTTGGTTTCGACATTGTCTAATATTCAGTATTTATTTTTATGTTACCACGAATGTGCATATGTATGTGTTGACTCATGTATGTCACCAATGTGACCTGAGTTTCAAGAATAAAATGACTTTGACTTGACTTGACTATATTTTGGGAGCTTGGGTTCACAATATTTTTATCTTTATCCGTGGCATCTGCTTTATAAGGGAACAAAGGAACTCATGGGGATGGTAAAGGACTGAACTTAGGTCGAGGAACGGATACTGATTGTGCACTGACTGACCGTCGCCTTCCAATACCTCCCCATCACCTTTATTGTTTCAAACATTTCGAGTTTTAGCGACAATTTATTTAACCCATTACTGCCTAGCGTCCCAAAAATGGGACATGTGCAATCAGTGCAGACCCTAATCAGACGTCGTAAAACGCGGCGTCTGATCAGGGTCTCGACTATTTGCACTTCTGTAAAAGAGTCAAAAGTAAAAATTACCAGACACCCCTAAAATGATGAATGGACTCATCTATTCCGTAAGGGTAGAGAATCCATTTGTCATTAATGGGTTAAAATGTTAAGTACAGAAATGAGCAACTGTAACATAAAATTTGGAATAGGTTCATTTTTATTACAAATGGACAGAATCAGATCTCACAGCGCGGGGATAGAATACACTGAATTGCACAAAGTAGATGAGAAGAGTATAACCAGGAACCGACTGCTACACAAAATAAAGGAAGGGAAAATGAGAATTAAACAAGCAAATTCAGTGAATTTTTATCACCCGATTTGTTTATAGGTTATTACAAGTTTCATAAAATTTCGTTCACTGGTTACATAGTTACGGCTGATTGCAAATCAAATCAAGCGCAATAACTTTGGCAGAAGTGAAGCATAAGCTGAAGCCGTTCTTAAACACACACTTGCCTTAGCCTCACTGCACTATGATTATACATTTTTTAATTCAGTTTTAAGAAATTTTGTTAAATGGTATCTTAGTTACCAGAGAGGCGCCATAGTCGAGAGGTTGGAGTGACTCGGTTATGGTGCAGAAAGTCGCCGGAAGATCGTGAGTTTGCGGCTCACCGTCGCCATCCGACGACTGGAAAACTCTTTCTGTCAATCCAGCAGTAAATGGGTACCTTTTTCAAATCAGGGAAGGATAAGGCAGCGAAAGGAGAGAGATGGGTTCCGCTTTTCATCAGCTGTGCCCAAGATACAGTGGGTCTCTAACCCCCATTGCCCCTTCGCCGGCTATTAGGCTATGGGAAACCTTTACATTTTTTTACCTTAGATATGGCTAATTTGTGGATTTTAAATCAATTCAAGGACAATTAATCATGCACTTATAATGCGATTATGACAAAACTTAATGTGCACCGATGTTTCATGACAAAATATGATTATTTTTAGTTTCATGAACTTCCCGTGATACATTGTTATTTAGTTATGATACAATTTGTTGATTTTAAACCTATTCAAGGGCAATAACTCAATGCTTACTGAAACAATTCCGACAAAACGTAAGATGCATATTTAGTATAAGTTCCATTGAAATCTAATCATTGACTACTTAGTTATGGCCGAATTTGTCAGTCGTAAATTGATTGAATGTGATTCGGACGGACGGACATGTCGCACTAAATTCGGTATAGTCAAAGAAGTTGAGGGGCATATTGGTTTGGACGTGGCTGTCCGTCAGTCAGTCCGTCCGTCCGTCCTTCCGTCCGTCCAGATGTACGTAACAATTCATCTACTCAGGAACCGTAACTTCTGGGATCTTGATATTTCATAGGTTGGTAGACTATAAAAACCCAAAGGACGCGTATTTTTTTTCTTGTCCATCAGCCTGGAACGTGCATAGTTATGCGCCTGTTTCAGAAAATAAAATGAAAGTTTGTTCCCCAAATCCTGGGAATACCATTTAAGCTTGGATGCTCATATTTTGCATACTGCTAGGGGCTAAGGTGTAGATCATCTGATTAACTTTTGGGCAAATTCTGTGAAAAAATGACTGAATTATGCCCCTTTGTTGAATTTGACGTTTTCCAACTTTCGAAACGTTTGACCTAGAACCCTGTTTTTTAAAATACTATTAGTGTTTGATGTGCTCATCATTCTGATGTTGCGTACGTTATGATGCAGTCATTACTGACAGAGGTATTCCCCTTTTTTAATCGGAATAAAACATAATTATAGGAGGTCTATTTCTCAAGAACAATAACTGCTGGGGCCTTGATATTTATAAAATGAATAGACCATAAAAATAAGCAGACACGTATTTTTTTTCTTTTCCGTCTGCCATGTACTTACAGAATAATGACCTTTTTTCAAAAAAAAATACATAAAAGATTCTTCCCAAAATGTTGGGAATACCGTTTGAGCTAGGATAATCATATTTGCCATACGGCTAGGAGCTAAGGTGTAGATCATCCGATCAATTTTGGGGCAAATTCCGTGGAAAAAATGACTGAATTATGCCCCTTTCTTGAATTTGGCATTTTTCCAACATCAGAACCGTTTGACCTAGAACCCTAATTTTTGCTATATTATTAGTAATTGATGTGCTAATCATTCTGATATTAATTGTGTTAAGATGCGTTCATTATTGACAGAGTTATTGCCCTTTTCTCATCTGTATAAAACATAATTATAGGTGGTCTATTTCTCAAGAACAATAACTACTGAGGCCCTGATATTTATAAAATGGATAGACCATAAAAATAAGCAGACTGTTTTTTGTTGTTGTTGTTTTTTTCTTTCCTGTCTGCCATGTACTTACAGAATCATGCCCCTTTTTCAGAAAATTACGTAAAAAGTTTGTTTCCAAAATTTTGGGAATACCAGTTGACCTAGGATGCTCATATTTTGCATAATGTCTATTTCTCAAGAACAAAAACTGCTGGGGCATTGATATTTATAATATGGATAGACCATGAAAAAATTAGCAGACCCGTTTTTTTTTTCTTTTCCGTCTGCTATGTACTTACAGAATTATACTCCTTTTTTTCAATAAATTATATAAAAGTTTGTTCCCAAAATTCTGGGAATACCATTTGACCTAGGATGCTCATATTTGGCATACTGCTAAGAGCTTAGGTGTAAATCACCTGATTAACTTTTGGGCAAATTTCATGAAAAGTGGCCGAATCATGCCCCTTTGTGGAAATTGGCATTTTTTCCATTTTTTGAACCGTATGACCTAGAATCCTGATTTTTGGTATACTATTTGTATTTGATATGCTTATCATTCTGAAGTTAGTTGCGTTATGATGCATTCTTTATTGACATAATTATTACCCTTTTCTCATCTGTATAAAACATAATAATGGGTAGTCTATTTCTTCTAGGGGCTAAAGTGTAGATCACCTGGTTATCTTTGGGGCAAATTCTGTCACAAAGTGAGCAAGCCATGCTAGACATCTAAAGTTTGCCACCTTTAGTGGCAAGCATATGGTTGGGGGCATAGTGTTTCACAAACACACTTTCTAGTTACGTTTATATTTTGACTCTAAATTTTGACTTATGTGCTTGATGTGTAAAATCAAACGACGAGATAGGGGAGATAATAAGCTTTTCAATACATGACACTTATTTATCCCGTGACGCCAGAAGTCATCGCGCAGGTTTCACCCTACCAATAAATGTGCGTGTGGACTTGTGGCCTTTGAGATGAGATGCTTTAGAAGGTAACTGAGCATCGCGGACATAGGCTACATGTATGTATACTTTCCAAAATAAATTATGCAATTGATTCGTATATGCCAAGTCCACGATATTCGGTTTTTAATTTTATACTTAGCAATGAATTCAATGCTAGAGCAAATAAAAGTGATATTGTCTACAGTAAAAAAAACAATCGCATCAATTCACTAGTGACAGATACGATTTATATTTTTTCACTGTAGCAAACTGCGGCTGTTTTTGACAACTTTGGGCTTAATTTCTTTCCAAAAAGGTCTGAAATGTAGCTTTCTTGTCTGACATTATGCTTCAGACGATAGCATGTCAAATCATGCAACTGACGTCACATCTGACATCACTTTTTGAGCTGGAATATTTCTAATTTGTACGCTACGTCAATCCGGCGGCAGCTGCAAGCCGCTTTCTTAAATCGCCGATGTTCTGTTTATTCATTCATTAAAATGACATTATAACCCCGTTTTCTGGGTGCAAATCATATTTACGCCCAATATTATACCCACTAAAGGGCCGGGCCGGGTAGCGCAATCGGTAGGGCACCTGACTCGTAAGTCAGGGGTCCTGGGTTCGAATCCCGGTCTGGCCACATACTTTCGTTTCTCCTTCCGCTGATTCAAGAAGGGCAGTTGTCAGTTACTGGCGAAAGTATGTGCACTTAGTACTGGTTAACCGCTTAGGAGGTCTAAGCCTGCCCAGGAATAGTGTGGTTAGGTTAACTGACCGTCCCGACATGACCTTAGTTGTTTACCGTGGACGTTAAGCATCAAATCAACCAACCAACCAACTAAAAGCGTTGAGACAAGCAAAATTAACGAGAAAGGACTAGGGAAAAAGTTATTTGCGAAGCGGCCCGTTTTCGGTAAATATAAAAATGTTTCATTTCATATGTACTGATATTTTCAACACATTCGATGAAATACTTTGGTATTCACCTAAAACAAGTAGATAGCCTCTATATATGCGTCTTGCGTCTTTCCGTCAGCGTTCGCTTACAGAAAAAAACAAACACCATTCGTACATTTGAAGAGCGCCAATGTGTCGCATGTCGCTAAATTTATATATTTATTTATTTATTTCTATTTCGTTCCCCTTAAGTATATGAACTTGAATTTCCTTCGAATGGGTTGAGTAACCCAAACAGGCTTCAAATGACCTATTCGAACACATGAGGTTTTGGGCTGTAGTCCTTCTTTCCTCTCATATCCATTTTTAATTGATAGAAGGTTTGCTTCAAGAACATGTGGTATCCATATTTTACTTTTCTACATAATAACAAATAAAAATACGGAAAGATTATTATTGTTTGGTTCAAAATGACGTAATTCCTGTTTGTTCGGAAGGAGAAAAAATATATATTGTACTTTTATTCAAGTCGCATCCTGCGTATGGATCAAAATGTCAGACGGATTAAAAAGAAAACTATAATTGCTTACAATATCTCTAAAACCCGTCTTATTAACATTTATTGCACTAAACATGTCCAGATCTTATTTCCTTTGGACAAATACAGCTACATTTAACAAAGCTGTACTGTGTGATTATCATGTACTTGTCACGTAAACAGGACAAGAGCGTACAGGTGTCCTATATATATACTGAAGGGATTTAAAAACTTCCACTTTTTATAGCTGCCTTCTGATTCTTTCACTTGTGACAGTGGTAAATATTTTACGATAAAATGCTTGGAACTTCTAAAATTTAGATATTACGCAGTTTATTCTTATCATCTAGTTAAATAACGTCAGTAAAAAAGCGTAACGTTCCTGAAACGCATAAGGCGGTGACGGCGTTATTTTATGCAACACTCTTTTAGATGATTTATTCTAACACAGTGCGCCTATAGAAGCAATGGAAAGTTTCCGTGTTTTATTCTGCAACAATTCACTGTTTCGGAGAGCGTGGGTATATCGTCGGAGGCCCTAAGGTCGTTACTGCCTTAACTCCGTGACGTCATCAAAACGTGTGTATCCCGCGCTTGTCTCCACCGAACGTGACTTCCACGCGCAGTTACTTTTAACTGTAAACAAGAAGTTCTCACTGACGATTTTTTGTCAAGAATGGCTTTCATTCACGTAAGTTGTTGCTGATATTCTACGATGACCTTATAAAAATAGCATTTTCACTATTACCAAACTTAGCCCCAGTTAAAATATTGCTATTTCTATATTATTAATCCCAGTGTTCCACGACAATCTGTCGTCTGTTTGTTGACCTTTACTAGGCTACGGTCACGTGACCTGTCAGCTTCCTTTAGGCCAAGCAAAGTTAAAAATACGGTTCTGAAGTTTCCAGACATCTTAGTAAAGGGGGTGTTTCAAAATGGCCCACGCTTGGATTTCCTTCATACTTATTACTTTGATTACCTGGGGTAAACCAATTAATAAAATGGGTTAATCAATTTAATTCAAGAACTGCAGGGCTTATGGTCGCACCTTGCAGAACCCCTTATTAGACATGATGGGTAGGGCTAAGTTAGAACCTGTCAAATTAACATTATAATTTATATGCATTCGTTGCCTTCTGAAATGAATTTCAGGTACCCTGAGAATTATTCTGATACCATAAACTTATATGTTGACTTATACAAATATTTTTTATAGTCAACCAAATTTGAAAAATCTGTCAAAAAACCGACTATAAATAATCAAACGTGAAAAGTAATTTTAATGTTTAGATCTGTTGCTGTATTTGTCAAGCTATGCTTTTTATTCAGAATTAGGATAAGTATATCCCCTCTTTTTGTAAAAAGTTTTAAAATATTTTGAAACCGGTAAAATAGTTTTCGAAACTGAAATTTGGGGATAGGTCAGGTTTGGGAGAAAGTCAGTTTCATAGTAAAGGTAGGATCTTTCACTGCAGCACTTATTTATCGGTGACATAAATTATTATTGAGGTCTTACATTAATACCCATTCTGTATGCAATTGTTTTCTTCACTGGCTAAGATTTGGAAGCCAAGGATAATTCCGAAATGTGCCCCGCCCCCTCTCTCCTCCTCATACTTCTGCAAACAAGTGTAATCACCCAAAACAGTCAAAATATTTTCTATCATCTGTACAGAACAATAAATAAAAGGTGACCAGGTAAAATTAATTTCAGTGTTTACCCTATTTTTTAATGCATCAGTGCCCTGGGTTTTTTGTTTTGAAGATAACTTTAGGTTAGTATCTGTAGCTGTCTCTAGATGTAAGGCAGGAGGTTTCACCTTTTGTTTCTAACTGCTGCCTGCATCAAGTGCTAGTGTGTTGGCTTGTATCTTTACATTGCCTACATAACAGGAAGGGTGATCCATTATTTTTGTTTCAACTATTGACTGCAGCAAGTGTTAGTGCCCCGAATTTAATTTGTTTACATTTTTGGCTTGTACCTGTACACTGAACAGGCGTAAGACAAGACTCAAACACCGGACTGCTTCAAGTGTACGTTCACTAAAGAATCAAACAAAAAACAAGGAAAGAGGCAAATCATCTGGGCACAACAGTTTATGATGGAAGATAAGCTGACACTTTGCAAGCTTGGGAAGACTTCTCAACCCATCATCAACATATTTACAGCAAACAGCAACGTAAAATAAGTTTTCAGTTTTGAAAAGATGCGACTTACGAGGGGCGTTCGAAAAGTTTTGCAAATGGCCTAATAACTTTGTTTAGGGGCATGCTGGGTACAAATGCTATGCAGGTATTAAAAGCACTACCTTTGGTCTTTACAATGATACCTAACACTTTACAAAGGCACTTCTTCTAACTGACTTACAATGCATTTTATTAGGCTCTAGTCATACCACTGGGCTAATTTCACATGTAAAATATTTTCAGTGTTAGGCCCTCAATTCAAATATCGTTGTAAATTCAAAGTATTTCTTTGCCAACTGCATGTCTATCGTTGCCTACATTATCCATACAAAAGTTAGAAGGGTGGCAACTGATATCGATTCATTCCTTGAAAAGCAATGCGAAGTTCTTATGACGCTATCAAACTCGACGTCAACGTCTTTTTGAAAGATTGTACCGGTTGCATATTTTGCATTAAATTAAATTTATTGACAGATTTTAGTTGATCCATGCAAAGGCTCTCGCTGACAAGATTTCGAATACTAAAAGACTTGTTTTCATCACAAAATCATTATAACTTTAGCAGAAAGGGAGAATTTGCTATTACATGAAATACGGATAATACATATTTACCGGACAGTATGGAACCTAGATTTAATATAATTTCCGCGATATTTAAAGGACAATATTGTCTGGGCATTGTCTTTAGTCAGCAAAGATAAAAAAATCAAAGACTGCTCATGTATGAATTACGGCCTACTAAAGTAAAATTCTGCAGTGCCTGTAGGGTATACCTCTTTCGAAGAATTTAAAAACACGTCTTTGTAAGAAAAATATACCGCTTTTGCAAACTTCTGTAGGCATAACATAGCTTTATTCGTTTTTGCTATCAGTAGTTCTGTCTTTATGGTGGTTACCAAGAAATTACGCCATTTGCAAAACTTTTCGAACACCCCTCGTATTTGCGACTGATAATTTACTCGCTTCTTGACTATCATCAGTATTATTGGAAATGTCTATTTCGGTACTGTTAATCTTGGGCCTGCAACCCGACCGTAGGTATTCAGAAAACCGGAAGTCGACCTCACGGCATCGGAGTTATGTTAATCCATATGTATCCGTACGTTGTACAGGTGTAAGACAATGGGTGATTATAAGAATCTGAATTTGATCAAATAAAATTAAAGCTGAGCCTATAGCAACAATTAATCCATGAGCAAACCAGTGCCTTCAAAGTGTCAGTTTAAACTGCTAGGGCTCTAAAATAGTTTTCCTGAGCTCCGAATAAGGTATGTTATCAGTCTAGGTAAAATGATCACCGGGTAATTATTTTGAAAATAAAAAGATTTGATCTGGAAAGTTTCTTCTGTTAATAGGGTTGGACAAGGCGACATTTCATCGATATGCTTTTTAATCTGAATTGGGATAATACAGAGATGGTAAAGTTCACTTTTACGTGACATGAGGAATCAAGAAAAATACATTTCTACAAGATAATGCTTTTCTACTGCATTGGGGTGCCTGACAGCCCACATTTTGCGGCCCTGAAGTATAGTTTACCGGGCTCTGAATTTCTTTAATTTTCGTGTACACATATAAGAGGTATACAGCATGATTTATGGTTAGTATAAAATCTTGACAACAACTGGATCATACTTTAACTGATAATGAATTTTTCATATAGATGTGGTTTTTAGCTGATTTTGAGGGGTTATACCAAATAAGATACATTTTATACATAACCCGTTTCTTGAAACATGAATATACATATTTCTAAAATGTTTCGCAATAATTCACTGATTTAAGTTAATAAATGAAATCGCAAAATCTGAATATTTAATAGTTCTAGGAACGGTATTTTAAGGGGACCCTCATTTTCAGGGTAGAAGTTACTTAAGTCAATCCTGTGCTATGCTGAGCGTGTGAACTGAGGTAAATAATCCATCAGTAACACTGTTAGTCCTTAGGCAACACATATACATAGAATAAAAAAAAATCTAAGCGTGGGCAGATTCCTATGTAAAATTAACATAGGCTGAAACTCCGCCTTTACATGTTTTAATGGTTTGTTTCTGTAAAGAGTCATTGAAGATATGGGTATATGCTGCCTAGTTTTGAAACAGTAGTCCATAATTTACATCATTTTGTCAACATATTACCTATGCTAATATTAAATACTGCTAATATGGACTATTATGTCACTGATAGATAGTTCATATTATCCGTATTGCAACAGCCATGTGGCTGCTGCGTGTATTCTTTTGATTTCACATTTTTTATTTCAGTCTTCACCTCTGCCTGTGAGAAAGAAGTACCACCTGTATTCTCCAACGTCTCTTACCAATGCTTACCTGGCTGTGAGGGATGACAACTTATCAGTTCGCAGAGCGTCGAAGCAGTTTGATGTACCTATGCAAACCTTACGAGATAGGGTGTTAGGGAAAGTTGACCCAGAGTGTGTAACTACTGGACGGGTGCCTATATTTTCTATCGAAGAAGAGTCTCATATTGTGGAACATCTGAAAGATGTAGCAAAGTGTGGTTATGGCTATACTAGGCAGGAAGTCGTTGATTTGGCATCAGACTATGCTGTGCAGTTGAGCAAGAGGAAAACTGACCAACCCTTAACAATAAAGTGGTTTAGAACTTTCATTGGGCGATGGCCAGAGCTTAGAGTTATTAAACCGAGAAGTCTGGAGCAGCTAAGAGCCAAGAACACATCTGAAACAATAGTGACAGAGTATTTTGATGAACTTGAAAGTGTGTTAAAGAAGTACAATCTTAATGAAAAGCCTCATTTAGTTTTCAATGTTGATGAGAAGGGCATTACCCAGGATCATACCCCACCATCAGTTGTAGCGGGAAAAGACTTCCATCCGCCTGCAGTCACTTCAGGAAGATCATCCACAACCACCATAAACGGATGTGGGAGTGCTAGCGGAATGGCAGTACCACCGTATTTTGTTTTCCCGGGAAAAAGAATGAGGCCAGATTTGTTGAACGGGGCAACTCCTGGTGCTGATGGTACTGTAACGGAGACTGGGTGGTCAAATTCAGCTGTATTTAGAGGTTACCTCAAGGATCATTTTCTTAAGTTTGTCCCTGTGCGAGAAGATCAGCCTGTCATGTTACTGCTGGATGGACATAAATCCCATGTTTCTGTTGGACTTGTTGAGTGGGCCAAGTCAAAAAATATCATTCTCTTCGTTCTTCCAGCTCACACCAGCCACATACTACAGCCCATGGATGTCGGATGCTATGGTCCCTTTCAGCGCATATATAATGCAGAGTACCACAAATTTATGCGTCAGACATCCTCAGCTATCACGCGGTATAACCTATGTGAACTTGCTTGTAGAGTGTACAGAAAAGCATTGTGTTCTGAAAACCTGCAGTATGCATTCAAAAAACTGGTGTTTATCCCTTTGATAGGGCTGTAATCAACAAAGACAACCTTATTCCATCTGAGTTACTCACCCCTGACAAGACTGCAGATGAAAATACCACTGATCTGAGTGAAAATGTGGAAGCAACAATCCACTTCAGTCAACAAAAGGAAGATGAAAGAAGAACATTTAATGACCTAAATGAACAACAAACTGAAAATGGAGATAAAGTGAATTCGTTCTTTGATAGGCGTATTGATACACTGAAGAAAGTAAAGAAAAAAGGAAAAAAATAATAAGAAAGACCATGAGTGCCATTGTTTCAGGGAAGGCCATCACAGAAGAGAGAACAGAAAATCGTATGAAACAGCATGTTAAAGATCAAAGAAATCCTACAGAATCTGGAAAAGGAAAGAAGCGTAAAGTTGAAAGAGAAACACAAAAGGAGAAACAAAAAGCTGTGAAGAAAATCAAACCCAGTGTTCCCACAAAGAGCTCTAAGAAGCCAGTCAGCACATCCAACAAGGGTCAAGCAATTGATATAAACCTCCCTGGACCTTCTGGTATATATGTAGCCTCTGACAGTTCCAGCGTCAGCTCAGATGACAGTGAAATGCCAGCCGAGGACCGCTGTTGTGTGTGCAATCTGTTCACCCCTAAACAAATGAGAGAAAGTTATGTGTTTGAAATCGCAAAATGTGATGGAATTAGCAATGGGGTTGCCTGTAAGCACTGGGTTCATCTGAAATATTGCACATACTTGTCTGTTGTAAGGCGTAATACAGTCTTCTATTGTCCTCACTGCATACCTGTCCCATGTGAGGAATAAAACTTTCAGTGAAAGAAAATTGTTTAGTATGTTTCTGTTCTGGTTTTTTAAGGTTTCAGAGTATTTATCCCCACTAATTATTGTTTTACTGTTGAGAGTGTTAATTAACTTTGAACAGCTTCACTATACCCTCAGACCCAGCAGGTGCTCCTACAACGGACAAATATTTTAGTGTAGCCTAACTAATAGCACAAAAAGTCATGACGTCATGGGGTCACGGAGTTAAGTCCCTCCCATTTCAAGCGGCCATATTTGTTGACACATGAACATGCTGTCTTAAATACTTGCAAGGAAAGACGGTGCTAAAACTGTCATTTGCATAAAGGTTTACACTAAATAAAATGCAAAGGTAAGTGGTCAAACTATTTGTTGGTTGTTTTGTTCTTAAAATATGAAGCACTCATTGTTATCATAACGAACTTTGGGCACTCTAGGATAATTGCTGACGTCACTGGCAATACTGACGTAATTTTGTTACGTTTTGAGACGTTAGACGGGTCAATGTCTCTATTTTTTTCTTAAGGTGAGGTGGGAGTAATTCAGCGCCGCCGTGCGGCAGCTTCTGTCGCAACGTCACGTAATGACGTCAAACGTTCCGTTTGAAAAAAACAAGATGGCGTCAACATTAGCCGCTTCTGTGATCCCTACATTTTCTGCTTCCAAAATGCAAGGAGGCTGAGCGCTGGGTGAAATTTAAAGGAAATCTTGCAATGTGCCGAAGAGAAGAAACTGAAAAAAGTATAGTTAGTTTTCCGTGCTGATGACTACTTGAGGGATAGCTGACAATTTCTTATCAGTTTGTTTGACGGAGTTCGCAGCTTTTGAGTTGCAATACTTTTATTACAAATTTTCATACGACAACAAAGCCTCGTGAAATTGAACCCAGAATCGTACAATGAATAGTCAGATCACTGTCTACACTTCGACCACGCACGTTACTGATAACATGGTAGCTGCCATAGACAGTCGATTTCATACCACCCACACTTAAAATACTAATCAGCAAAGGCTATGCCAAATTTCAGTTGCATTAAAAATTCTTAGACTGTCCCCAGCATTTGAACAAAGCAAGACAGCCGTATCAACGTCGATGCAATGTCGAATCTTTCATCGACGTTGATACGATAATGCAACGGCCTGTTCTATCAGTAAGCTAAAAACAATGTGGCGTTTCTTTTTCTTTGTCTTTCTTTCACTTTCTGTCTTTCATTTTCTTCTTTCTTTTTCAAGTGCATATAAAAGAGGCACTTTATTGTATCTCCTAGACACTAAAGTGAATCCAAGCTGCCTATCATTTTTACAGAGAGAGAGAGAGTCGCCAAAGTCCAGTCGTTGGAACGCTAAGTTACCTAGGTTATAGTGTGTAATATTATAGGTTCTTTCTTGGGTCGGGTCAGGAACTAGAAAACTTGACTCGCTTACACTATACAAACGACAAGTGGATAAGGGAATTGTTCAAATGTCATAACACGTTGGAGCCCGCCCAAAAGTAGTAACTTCTGAGAGTCTGTCAACTCGGGTGCGCGTTAACTGTATCGGAGCGCATAATGGCAATGTTTTCAATTTTTTTAATTAAAAAATAGTTACGACGGCTTATGCAGAGATTGAGAGAAAGTATTACATCTGCCTTCATCCTGCACTTTCCCGACGATGACAATCATGAGTGAAGAAAATCCCAGACAAAGGACCAGGTATGATTTGGGCCATATTTGGCCCCCTCTCAAAATTTATTCAAATATTGTTTTTTCATTAGTCACCTTGTCAACAATATAAATCTAGAAAATGGAGATGTTACGGCTTGTACAAGGAAAGTTACAGCCATTCGTTTGTTGATGCAGTTCTGGTCTGATTTTTAGCAAAATTTAGGGGATAGGGATACATTTTGCCATATATAACAAAGAAAGGAATTTAAAACTAAATGATAAGTATCAGATCTAATAATGTATGTAATATTAATACTAAATCTCTTTGACATTTACTGGTCTGCATGTTATCACGTGCATGAAGGGCGATAACTCTTGATAGATCACTGAAATTGTCGGATTACAGAAACGCTACATTAAACTGTTTTTCAATCGAAAATTTACGTTTTAGGGGCATACCACAATTGCAGTATTTTGTCTTTCAAGGAAATTAAGATAAACCATTCGTTTCAAGATCAACTCATGTGCAGCAGTCACCTTTTCTCGGAACAGAACGTATTAGTCTGAAAGAAATCGGATGAAAAAATATTTAAAAATATGGGGGTATGGATAAACTTTGCATTATTCTTGCGAGTTGATAGATTGAAAATAATAAGAAATGAATACAAAAACAACAAAGGTATAAAGCTAATGAAAATATTTTGCATTCGAAGTAAACATTTATCTCTTAGAAAGAAAAAAGGGAGATAACTTATGATTTACATTGAAACTGCATAGCAATTAATGGTAATTAACACATTTCTTTTTATAACTGCTGACTTGGTTTTGCAAACACAGGCCAGATTTTTTATGCGCTTCCTTTTATATACGTTGTTTTATAAACAAAAAAAATGAAAGTAAACTATTTACCCTAACCGTTTCCATGGCAACGATTTAAAAAAAAATAGATGGAGCGAAACAAGAAATTAGATATCTTTCATACACGTACTTGTTTTTATATACCTGTTTTTATCGTGTGGCTCATTATTTTCGCACGATTTTTGAAGTTATTAATATATCAACCATATATGTAATACAAACTCTTAATGAAGCTAATCAGCAAAAGATCAAAATGATAGTCGTGTATTTCATGTATGAGAGTGGGAGGGGTAACTAGGACACTGAGTTATTAATACCGTAATACTGGGAAACTGGGTAATTCACAATCTTTGTCCTATAAACAGCCGAAGGTATTGGAAACAAAAGGCAATGAATATTTTGATTAAACTATGCATTGCTCATACTTTGCCATAACTAAGCTGTTACTATGGTACTTTTATCAACTACGGCGGACTTTAGAACTACTACTGCAATCTTAACGTCCTCACAAAGGGTCGCTTTTAGATCTTCGTTTTGACGCTGAGTGCAGTCCAGAACTGCATTGTCGCCATAACACTCATGATTGTATAGCTCAGAGCAATTTTCTGTCCATCTGCTGAGAGTCTATCATTCTTGTTAGACATGTCCCAGACTTGTTCTGGATAGTTAGGATCTACCCTGTTCTCTGAATTTTAATCCACACCAGCTGATGTGCTAACTTGCAGTTGTGTTATTTTAGGTATTAAGTTTCAGTCTCCTTGCATCGAGTATCCCTACTTAATCAGTCCTCCTTTGCTCTCTTCAGGGTATCTGAACCCTTTTGTAAGCCTTCCTGTATTCTCTTGCTCCTTCTGCTTCATACCGCCTCCTTTTCAAATTCCTCCTCGCACTGCAGAGGTTGAGAACATCCAGTGCCCAGTGCATGTATCTGCGATGTTCGTTTCCAAGTATTTCTTTTCCTGTATCAGTAACTGCTGTATTGTAGGGCGCAGAAAAATGCAAGGAAGTCGCACTAGTTTAAATCGTCCCGTACGTGCACGATTTCGAACAAGGTTTAATTTGTTTTTACTTTTTTGTGGTTTGACACTTCAACAGAATATCTGTTGGTAAAGTATATCCAGCAGATATATTGAAAAACGGGCGTGACCCCGTCATTTCTCAGTCAGAAAATACCCAATTTGATGTTACTTGGTTTTATTTATGAAATGGGAGCAACTCTTACAGACAATTTAAAGTGAATCTTACAAGTGATATGCATAAAAAATATTGTTTGATGATTTGAGGTATGAAGCATGTTTTTGCAACCCGCCCCCTGACCCCCCCCACACACACACACACTCACATATTGAAACACACGCCTGTCTCCCATCACCACCAACACCAATTAATGGATTCATGAGTACAAATATCGTACTACTACTACTACTTACTATTACTATTTCAATTCTCCTAACGACGTTCCCGAAGTGGCTCAGCGGTAGTACAAGTACCGTCTTTCGGTCCCGTCTTTTATTCGCTGTCCCAATTGCAACAACATTGCAGTTGCATGTATACTTCAGAATCAGGAGTTGTTTCTGACAATAGGTCAAGCGTCGTCATGAATGAGTGAAGAAGCGAAAAACTATGTTTTGCATCATATATTCCGGTATTACTTATCAAAAAGAAGGTAAAGCGGTCTGTTTTGGTTTTTTATTTAGTAAAATTTCTTGGCGATCCGTAGATTGTCTACCTTCACTGCCAAAAGAGTTCCTGTCGCACGCGCGTCCTTGTAAAGCAACCGTTGTCAATGACGTTATTTTATTTAGAAAAGTTTAAAATTAGGTGTCAGCGCAGGCAAGTGCACAGCTGAATTTTTCACACATTGTTGATGTTCTTAAAATGCATTATTATGCAAAAAATCAGCTGTGCACTTGCCTGCGCTCAGGTAGTTTTCGGCCCAAATGCAAGCCAAAAATGGCCGAAATTGCGAAAATCAGCTGAGGTGGGGTACATTTAGAGGCTCAGAAGAAGTTGAAAATCATTAGAGTATAGATTATTTTAGTCAGAATTGATGGTTAAAGGTTTAGACTCATACATTACATGAACAGAAGTTAAAGAAGTGCAATTTTGAAAATTCATAAATGAGGGGGCCAAATATGGCCCAAATCATACCTGGTCCTTTGCCGGTAGCCTACACAAAGCGATAATTGATATGTGGCGCGAAAAGTTAAGTAACGTTAACGTCACCATGCGCAACGTTAACAGTTCAGTCTAAAGAGACGACAAGCCGGGCATTTTATGCACATTATCTCGAAAGTTAAGTCGGCGATATACTATTTTTATTGCTTTAATGTAAATTTTTATCATTGAGCCATACTGTGTTTGTTTTTGAAGAAAAAAATATGTTTTGTTTTCTCAGAATGACGATTTTTATCCAAGAGTGACGAACAAAAATGTCCGTTTTCCATAGAACGCCATTATAACGTCGTCTCGAAAAAGTGGAAAATTTGATGTTTTCGAGGTCAGATATCTTGAAAACGACATCGGCGACCCCCCTTTTTCATTACATTTTCTGAAAGAGGGACTAAAAATGTACAATATAATGAAGTATGAATAAAATCACGTGTTTTGTCAATTACTCCCACCTCACCTTAAGTCACCATAAAGACGTACATTCATCTGTGATACAGTAAAGAATATTAGCGGTAATTTAAACGCGCTGGCACGAAGGTTGGGAGAATTTGAATGAAAGGAATACTTTTTCAGCAATTTTGAGTGTTAGAATCGAAATAGTTCAGCTCTAGCATTGAATTGTTGAGCTCTAGCGGTAATAATTCACTGTTTGTCGGTCAGTTGTAAGTAGATATATCACTCGTGCTCCACGCTCGTGATATGTTCTACTTTACAACTGACCTCCAAACATTGAATTATTACTCAACAACTCACTGCCAGAGCTGATCTATTTCTTAATTACTGTGTTGGTATTGTCACTCATTCACGTTAATTTGCAATTGTCATTGCAGTTGATGATGTCACGCAAGACCTACAACGGGGAAGGCGTCGACGTAATTTAACGTCATGATCTCTGGTTGTTAATTAGGGGATAACTGTCTTGAAAATTGTCATTTGGGGAGGTAAATCATCGGTTTTATGGTTGCAAATTGCGTTTTACGGCTCCGCAGGCGCGTCGCCGTAAAACGAAATTTCAAGACAGTCATCCCCATTCTAATGCACTTTCCTACATTTTTATCTTTCATAATGTACTAGTTTGCACCCATTTCAAGCGCTGTCAGCAACGTAAAGCCAAACATCAACCGATGAGAAGCGACGTTACTTAATGACGTTGGGTCTGCGACAGTAATTCGCAGAATTTACTGTCGCAAATTTTTGACGTTATCCAATCAGACGTGGCTTTATATTCGTAAGTGCATTAGAATTTCGGGTAACTGCTTTTCTGGCGGTCTTTTGAGCTTCCTGTAAACCGTGCACGTCGTCTGAGATTGTAAACTGCCGTAAATAACGCATAAAATTGTCGCGCGTCGTCAGGTTTTGAAATTTCAGCATTTAACTGGCCCAAAACTCTGCACCTGTTAGCGATATTTAGGCGCGGGTGGCCAAATGAAGGCACAGACCGAGTTCAAACTTTTAAAATTCAATTTGATATTCTAAGATCGATATGTCATCAGAAAACTGTATACATGAAGTCATCCATCTATATGTAAACTGCACTTAGGAACACGAGGAGCACGTGCTTATTTCTGACCGATTCGGTTAAACGATTTCAAGTTCGGGATATGGACATAACCAGGTATAAGAGAATATATATCTTGTAGAATTTCGGTGGACGTAGCGGCATTTGTTTTTGAGATATTCAATATTAATGGGTGGAAGTTTTTAAATCCTTTCAGTATAGATATATACCCAGCAAAAGTGGGAATACATTAGGTTCCTCTTCGATTGTAGGAGGGCGCGGACAGACTGGGTGCCCGAAGGTGCAGGGGGACATCGTTATGATAATTGGACGAAAAAGCAATGCATCTAACGTATTATAATCTGATCAGCTTAATTCATTGCTGCTTCCTCATAGGTCTTAATGACTGTCGAATTTATAAAAAAAAAAAAAAAAAAAAAAATAGAGAAAAAAAACTGCATCATTTCACTTGCACAGGGCGTATTATATCTTTGGCCCGACTGCTCATGGTGCCTTTGGCTGAACTGAGCATTTTCGTTTCATTTATGTTTCACGATGATGTCTCTTTGATTACTCGACCCCTATGAAGACCGACCATCTTTTGGGGTTGCTTAAGGCTTTTGAGGCATTCATTAATCTAGTTAAAGCCACCTGTAGTTATGCTACTTTGCGCTCTTATGCGGAACAACTCCTGATGCAGATTTTCTTTGTCGTAATTCCAGCATTGTAGTCACCTGTATAAATGGCCATTTCCTTTTTATTTACTTACTTATTGTGTTGTACAGAAAAAAGGTAAAGACATGTTATGTGTTTTGTATTAGAGAAACCTAGAGCGACTCGGTTATCGTGCATAAGATTGCCGAATTGTCGTAAGTTCAGCCCGGGCTTGGCCATCCGGCGAGTGGAAACTCTCTCTGTCAACCCAGCAGTAAATGTTTCGAATCAGGGAAGGATAAGGCAGCAAAAGGAGACAAATGGACTCCACCTTTCATATGCTGCCAACTGCCCCTACGGCCACTAGGCTATGTGAAACTTTTTCTCTTTTATCGGATTTGACCAGTGTTGTTGAATCCAGCGTGTCTATTATCAAAAAGTAGCTATTACGTTTTGTCTTGTGTTTTTCTTCTACTTCTTCTTCTTCTTTTGTCAGCGTCTTGTATCAGTTATGCTTTACGGTTGTGTTTCCCCTGTGTATCTTCAATGTTTTTACCATAGAGTCAACTTATATATATTTCAAATGCGGTTGTGCCTTTACGCCCAGCTATGCAAAATGTTCAATATCTTTGAAAACAAAACTTTCAAACCTTCAGAATTGTAAATTTGGTAAAGGTAAAAGGTTTCCCATAGTAACCGTAGGGGCAGTGGGGGTTAGAGGCCCACTGTGTCATGGGCACAGCATATGAAAGCCGGAGCCCATCCCTCTCCATTATCCTTCCCTGATTCGAAGCAGGTACCCATTTACTGTTGGGTTGACAGAGAGAGTTTTCCAGTTGTCGGATGGCGAAATCCGGGTTCGATCTCACGACCTACCGGCGACTTTCTGCACCATAACCGAGTCGCTCTAACAACTCAACTACGGCGCCTCCCTGGTAATTCTGTACTAAATTTAAAATTTAATTGTCATTGAATTCCGAAAAACTTAATTTAAATTGCTAAAGCATGGTCATCTTTTGATAGTCTGGCTTTCCATAATGTTCTCTTGTATAGTGTTCACTTGTATTGATGTTCATCCTGGTTCCTGCTTTGTTTTATATAGTTTTAACATATTTATTCATAATTTCACTAACATGCAACATAAGATATACACAAAATAGAGTTAATGCTTTGTTTTGTTGTTTAATTTGAAACTAATAAAAATGCTTTTCGTTTCTTTCTTCCCAACATAGTCGAAGGGGACTACAGTGTTGGGTTCCGTCTGTCTGTCTGTCCGTCCGTTCGTCCGAGTTTGTATCTGAATTTCATGAAACTTTCAGAATAATGTTATCCATACACTATAAAAATCCGTAGATTTTACAGTAAAAATCTGACAACCGGCTGCCAGTCCATTTCCCGTTATTTTAAGGGCGCCTGTAAACATTTCTAGGATTCATCACTCAGAGTAGGGTAGAATGGGATAGGTATTGTTTTGGTCATACAACCCTTTATGGCAGTTTTCATAATTACGTGGAATCTGAGCGTCTACAACGTTTACCTTCTCTAGACGATTTGACGGGTCAATGACAGAAATAACTGTAAAAATCTCAAAGACCTATGACGCTTGCATTGAGTACACATGACAATATAACGGTAGAGACACACCTGGGCAGCCCATTGATGATGTAATCAGTAGCCGGAAGTGTCAATCAATTTCTGCGCTTGAAAAGATGTATAAGCTGCTTTGACTAGCTGACAAAGTCGGATCTGCTACCTTTATTAGATTAATGTGTTGAAAATTAAACCTATAAATTTATGTCGATGGTGGATGAATCACGATTTCACGCCCTTTTTAACATAATTTCAGCCATATCAGGACGATGGGTCGGTGATAATGAAAGGCTGTTTATGACTGAAAAGATACCCGCTTCCAACGGGTCTCGAGCCCGGAATTTATGTACGAATGCAGAGTCTAATCTGAGACTAGGCAGCTCGCTAATTTCCTGTCGTCCCTTTTACCGACGCGTAAGAGGGCGTTAGGGCATATGTGGGCATTGGTGACTAAGACCAGCCTGTGTTTTGTGCACAACAGCTAGAGCATTACTGTTAGCGTGTGTTACCAGACTTTTGGACTGCACAGTTTTCTACTGATTTGTGTGTCGGGCCGTAATCCAGCTTTTAGAGCGCATAGCTATTGCATAGAAAGTCGCGGGTTCGAAACCCGGCCCGGACAACAACTGAAAATGCAGCTGACTGCATGCAGCTGAGCTGATGACTTCGACTATGGACAGCACTCGCGATATGATAGGCCTCGCCTACAAATGCAGCTATGCCATCACGGTACGCAGCTCGGCGTTCACATCTGTGTAAAGTGATCAAACTGAATCTTCACTTTTATTCCCCTGTATCAGATTATTTAAGCAATCAGACTGCGCGGAAGCGCAGGCTGATCTTTACCTTCCCTATTCCCCCTTTCGTTTTAATGTTCAGTTTCAGGTGATCATCAACGGTTGTGACCAATTTGGCTTCGTCTTATTTATTTACTCTGGTGTAGTATCGATAAACTGCTTCATTATATCATTTGTAAAAAGCTTACCAAAATGTAGCTTCCAACCTACATACAGCCTATCATATCGCGAGTGTTGTCCATAGTCAAACACATTTAGACCTGACCATGCTAGCTTAACAATTCTATGTCTATACTTAGTTTCAAAGAAAGTGTTTAAGCGTTTGTACGGCATATAAACACTACTGGGCGGAGCCATTTATAATAATGCAATGATGTGAATTGATTTGAATGGGCATTTATTATGCTAAGTGTATGTCATAGGTTATATCAGCTATCTAATAAAGATATACGACATCAAATACAGGATATAAGATATTTGAAATCTTAAACCCATGTCACTCTATCCATTTTGTTTGATCAAATACGGGCTAATTTATGTTCATTCGAATTATTTGACAGTGTAACACCCTTACAAATAATCTTAATTGCATTTCAAATAAGATAGCAAACATTGGATGGCGATAGAACCGGTTCATTTTCCCCCGAATATTTCTTGACAAGCCGCTGATAAGGATGCAATTTACCACCTGCATCTCCAACACTGTTTCTCTCAATGAGGGCTATAGTAAACACTTTTTCTGACATTCACACAAACACTCTATCTTAAGCCAGCCATAATTATAATATTTGAAGCATTCCAGCCTTTTTGATGAATAATGATACACCCACCAAGTTTGATGCTAAACATTGGTTTAAACCATATTTTATTTGTATAACGAACAACATACATATTACAAAGACAGAGACAACAGTAATACATGTTTATACAAATTGGGATTCAGAAGAAAGTCATTAGACTTTTTTATCTGTATCCCATATTGCAAACAAATCTGTTAATTATATGTGATTTGAGATGTTTTCACAATACATAGTAGATATATGAATGAGGCTAAACATATGTTGTATGTACACCAATATATATGTCTCTCAATGTGGCTCCACGGGGAATGGAATTAGGTTGCTCATTTAGACAAAATGAGAAAGCGAGAGAGAGGAACTTATGCAAAGAAAAAAATCTCATCCATGCAAAATACAATCTACAGTCGTCTATATATCAGGTGATAGCTGGTGGAACACTAGATATTCTTAATTAACTTGAAATCGTTTTGAATTTATCAAGTTATCCTGGACGGCATTGAAGATGTGCTGGTTCAGGGTGATTGTAAGGGCTGGGTTACCAAATAGTAGTATATTAACAGTCGGTTCACAGTATTGAGAAACGGCATTTAAGAGATCGCGTCTTTTGATCATCATACCGAGTGCAATCAAATAGATAATGGTGTGTGTTTTCCACCTCGCCGCAAACACACAGTGGGCTGTCAGCTATATTTTTAGAGAACAAATGCTCATTTAATGAGCTGCAATGGGTTCTAAGTCTAGCATGGTAAATCTAACCTAGATGCTAAACATTTGATAGTGTGTCACGAATATTGAATCAAACATTTTATTTGAACGACAATAAATAAAGAAAATTTGACCAAAGAAGCAACACAAGGTACCATGGGTGTTTAAAGAATTTTTTCTTGACAAACATTATAAATTAAGAACATTTTATCAAAGAAGTTTGAAAGTGTAACATGGTCTTAATATCTTTTAATCGGCCAAGTGTTACTTTTATGTTCACATACGTTTCGTTTTTGTCAATTTTAGTCTTGTTGAACACGACTCTTTTGACCAAACTTTTGACCAAACTTAGTCTGAAGGAACCAGTCGTCAAATTGCAAGGAATCTGCCTTTTCGGAATGTGTTGATTCAAATGATGCAAATGGTTTTTCTCCGATGTATAAGCAGATCTGATCATATTTGACAACGCTAAGACATCTTCTCGTGAATGCTGTTATGGAGGAGCAGACCTGTGATTAATTGAAACCATCCTGGGCATTATGAACTGTTTTCTTATTACACAGCAAAAATGTATTTATAAATTTGAGACAGGGAGAGAAAGCTAGCTATGTGAGAAGTCTTCTTTTGTGCTCCAAATGATGTAAGACATATCAGAATCGTATCGCCACTTACTTCCCTTCTGTTTCAAAGCTACATTTTGATAAGCTATTCACAAACGGTATAGTGAAGCAGTTTACCGATACTACACCAGAACAGGGATGCCTCTTACACTTCCCCTGACCAGAATAACTTTCATCTTCAATGCTATTCAAGTAAGTCGAGTCTATTGATGTGACGCAATGTGTCATATCTTTCTTGTCATGCTTTCTTTACACTAGCTTACAGTTTTTGATTTCATTTTCTTTCTTCCGAATGAACAGCTCTTTCCCAAAAAGGCGGTCATCAAAAACAACAGTAACATCTTTTGTTTACCTATTTGCTATTATAAATCACACACACGACACACAGACACACACACACACACACAAACACACACACAATTACAACAACAACAACAACAAATAAACAGGAAGCAAAGTGGGCAGCTATACGGGTGACCATATTGCTAGAAGTAAAAAGTATGCAAAGACCAGGAACTGAAACAATCAAAATCCAAATCCAGCCCTCAAACCATAGTTGGAAACAACTAAGATTACAAATAATCAAGATACAGAGAACATATGGCCAACCGAGTGAGCAGCTTGTTCCCGAAAGGTGGCCACTCAGCAACCAAAACCGAACCAAAAATAATAAGAACATACATAAAGTAAAACATCACAGAAACTCTGACACCAAAAACAGGCAACAGAGAACAAACAAGCGGGCCTTAGAACACGTAACATTGAAGAACCACAACGGAAGTACCGCCTTTGACCGGTCAGTAAATGTTCTTCGCATATAACAAAAGAACTAGACTTCAAGTCCATTTGGGAAGAGCCGTTTTGTCTGGATCCACATTATCTGGCCAATTTGTTTTGGTTAAACGTTGATCTTAATAATGTATTTGCTCAAACGTCAGAAATGAAAAGGTTACTAAGTACGAGTGTCCCTTATTGGTCGATATCGGGAACGATCTGTCTTAAGGTGAATGGGCACACTTTTCGGGGAAGCAACACTGTCATTTTCATTTTTATATCCCTTTCTGAAGGGAGCAAATTATTTCCTTAATGTGTTGACCCTATGAAAGTGACATCATCTGGATTCATGCCGGGTCATTGCCCAAACAAGCTTATATGTGAAAACAACATGCTCATGATAGGCACATATTGCAGGATAGGCGAATTATACGGTGCATGTTCTGACCAGACTGTACAGTAAACTGCGCAGATACACATAACACGCGGATCTTTTTAATAGCGTTCAAAAAGTCGAGTCGTCTTGCCCGACGGGTAAAATAATGCTCTCTACTCATCATGAAGAAGCCAGGGTATTGCATCCAGCCAAGTTCGTGACTCTCCTTCGATTGTTACTTTATAATACAATCATCAGCGAAGGGTCCTACGACTTCAAACTTTTTCTTCAATTTATGTTGTATACCCAGCAGAGCTTGAATCAAGATGATGTCATTTTCAAAGAGTCAACACATTAAGGAAATAATGATTTGCTTTGGAAAGGGAGTCTAGTACATTTAATACGGGGATATTACCAGTTTGCTTACTTGTGCTGGCAACCGATCCAGTGTGGTGCAAAGTGGCCGTCAACCAAAAATTCCGTCGTAATACCAATAACTGTAAAATGTATAGTACTTTATCATATGACGTCGCATTTGAGAGTGTATTCTAACACAGTGCGGCTATAGAAGCAATGGAAAGCTACAGTGTTTTATTCTGCAACAATTCACTGTGTCGGAGCGCGTGAGTCTAATTGCTGACGTCACTGCAACTACTGACGTAATTTTGTGACGTTTTGAGACGTTAGACGGTGTAACGTCTCTTTTTCTTTCAAAAATCGCTATAAAAACGTACATTTGTCTTAGATACAGTTAAGAATTTTCGCGGGAGCATGAACGCGCTGGCAGGAAGGTTGGGAGAGTTTGAATAAAAAGAACAGTTTTTCGGCGTTTTGTGAGTGTTACAATCGAAATAGTTCAGCTCTAGCATTGAATTGTTGAGTAATAATTCACTGTTTGTCGGTCAGTTGTAAGTAGATAAATCACTCGCGCTCCGCGCTCGTGATATGATCTACTTTACAACTGACCTCCAAACATTGAATTATTACTCAACAACTCACTGCTAGAGCTGAACTATTTCTTAAATAAAGCCATGCATTAAAAACGATAATCCACTAGTGGATTAAATATGCAAATTACGTCGTAAGGTTATGCGTTGACGTCCATCAAACGTCCCATTTTCTAATGGCGAAATTGTGACGTTTTAGTGCAAAATTTGCTAAAAAAAAACGCGTTTTTAGTGTCATATGATTAACAGAATCTTGCATTCGTGCTCCTGTATTATTGAATTTATCAAACTCGTTGGAGAAAACGATAAGATGCTCGGCAGAGCCTCGCATCTTATCTTTTGCCCCAACTCGTTTAATAAATTCAATAATACATGAGCACTCATGTAAGATCCTCTATATAGCTAATGACTGTCGAC
This sequence comes from Ctena decussata, assembly GCA_963989385.1. NCBI lineage: Eukaryota > Metazoa > Mollusca > Bivalvia > Lucinida > Lucinidae > Ctena > Ctena decussata. The sequence continues at coordinate 36,751,271 of OZ022513.1, forward strand.
TGAGTAGATATATGTACTTTTATAGTCTGTCTCGGACGACAGCGACTTTTGAACGTATATAATGATTATTCGATCAGACTCGCATCAGCTTGTGCATATGCAATGTTAGCAAAATCTCCTCCTTCCCGATCAACAATAAATGAAGTCTACAGCAAATAGCGAACACTCTGACCAGACTGTGCAGCCTGTTCTTAATATTCGCTATTTGCCCATGCCTAAAGGTACTTCCTTCTGACGTCGCGGCTCAACTAAAATGACAGCACAGGAAGGGGCATTGACCAGTATGTACGCGGGCGGCGAAATATGTTTTCTTTATGCCTGTGTGTCTGTTTCATCCTTACCCCTTACTGCTAAACTATCACCGCCGTTTTAAACCACCAGCAACTCTGCACTTTTCGATCAAATAATAATAATAAAACTGCCTTATCTCATTTTTAGTACATTATTTACGTTATAGGGCTTGACTTCTTACCCTTTTTTACTATTATCATTCGATTGATTTCGCCGCATTTTGTAACTTCACAGTAAAAGAGCATTGCCACGTACTTGGTGATTTACAGCGGCCGCTGAATGCGTTAATAATACAGCTAACAGGTACCGTAAAGTTTGACAAGACGGTTTGCTTTGAGACTAAACTGCCGTTGTCCACCTGCACTTAGTAGCGGAGAAACCCGCTATCCTGTCTAGAGAAACATTTCAGACAGTCAGATTTCGCGATTCACTGAAAGGAGCTATAACACGATAAAGGTATTTTCGACTGCGATCCGTTAAAATGACCCTATCATGTCGTGATCTCCAGAAATGGTCTACCGGCATACGCCCGTAAAAATAACGGGCAATGGACTGGAAGCTGATTGCTTTTAATTCTACTGTAAAATTTACGAATTATTTTACAGTGTACCTAACATGGATCTTATTATACCTTTCCGCCAGAGTTACGGCCCTCTTTTTTCTGTAACTCTGGTCAAGTACTTTGCCCGTGATTCCCCCTTCAGTTTTCAACGAATTTTCATAAAACTTTCATTATATTGTTATCAATATCAAATTTTCACGTGGATCGCGTTTCATTGGGGTCGTAATTGCACTCTTTTGTCAGAGTTCAGTCCTTGACCTGTCCAGTGATTCAAACCTGGGGGGCCGGGCCGGGTAGCGCAATCGGTAGGGCACCTGACTCGTAAGTCAGAGGTCCTGGGTTCGAATCCCGGTCTGGCCACATACTTTCGTTTCTCCTTCCGCTGATTCAAGAAGGGCAGTTGTCAGTTACTGGCGAAAGTATGTGCACTAAGTACTGGTTAACCGCTTAGGAGGTCTAAGCCTGCCCAGGAATAGTGTGGTTAGGTTAACTGACCGTCCCGACATGACCTTTGTTGTTTACCGTGGACGTTAAGCATCAAATCAACCAACCAACCAAACCTGGGGGGAGAAAAATATTATGGCCGGAACTCCTCTTTCAGTTGTCAACCGTTTGTCATAAAACTTTCAGGATATTATAATCACAATATTAGGTTAATCCGATTTTACTAGAGTTTTGATTTTCAATAGAGATACTGAGATTGATCTGTCCAGTGATACAAACATTGTGGCCCCAACTCCCCTTTAGTTTTCGGACGGTTTTCATAAAACTATCAGGATATTGTTATCACTTTTAGACGTACAGTTGGAACGCAGGCTCATCACATTTGAGTTAATCATTTTCTGAGCGGTCGTCTACGCACAAAGAAGTAATCCTTTTTTTTCGCCGGAAAAAAATGGCGGGAAATTTTTAACAGAAACAGTCCAAAAATAATGCTCGTTTGATAAGATATGCAGTCATAGTTTTCCAACGGACCAGATCAGAATAAAATTTGATGTTTTGTTATTGAAATCAGACGCATATCGGTACCTCAATGCAGTTTGGTTTAAACATATTTATTTCAAGCTTTTTTACAGTTCACATAATCATTGATACATTACAAATAATGGGATTGGAACGAAAGCACATGTACTTATAAGTTCATCTCCCTACATATTTCTAACATGTATACATCATGGCGATAGTTGAACCAAATTATCAGGTTAATATATAAATGACATCATTTTTTCATAAAAACAGATACAATCAGTGAGAGAAAAAAATAACACAGAAAAGTTTCCGAACACAAAACAAAAAGGGGAAAAAAAGAACTGGAGAGAGATCAGGGAAAAAACAACAAAACAAAAACAAAAAAAAAAACACTTCAATATTAATATGCAATTTATGTAGTTGAGGATGAGAGAGAGGGCGCGGATGTGCAGTGACAGTCGCATCAAACACAGCAATTTTCATTACTGACAAGAAAAGACCAACCGCATGCTTATTAATACGATTATATGATCAAAAACGTTTAGAGTCCAAAATGAATTTATGCACCTTTTCGAATATTACTTTATTTGTATCTAGTGGAAAAGAATCATTGCCATATAAATAAAGAGACAGCGAGGGGGTCTGATACTGTGACACTGAATTTAAGAGTACCGTTCGTTGGGCCTGATAGTGCCTGCAGTGAAAGAAGTAATGTTGGGCATTTTCTATGCTGCCACACTGGCATTAAGGGGAAACGGAAATGTTTTTCAAGAAAAGATCTAAGTTTAGCGAGCTGAAATTGATCCGTAATCTAGTGTGTAATACCTGAGCTTTCCTGTTGCCTACATAGAAGTGTTTTGGAGTGCGCGATCTACCTTTGTTAAGAAGAACTTTGAAGGTGCTTAAAGAGTCAGATTGTTTTGCTTCATCATGTACATTATTCCAGGCTCTGACGGTTGACGGTAAGAAAGAATTATAATATAGAGTTGTTCTTGCATCTATAGTTTGAAGATAATTAGAATTTCTGAGACTATAACGGGAAATATTACTAACGGACTGAGGTATTAAGGAAGATAGATATAAGAGAGTTAGATTATGAGTCATTTTATAAAACAAGGTAAGCTTATGATCTGTTCGTCTCTTTTCGAGCGGATCCCATCCGATTTCCTTATAAAGCATAGCAATGGAAACAAGTCTAGTGGCTCCTGTGGCGATTCGAGCCGCTTCATTTTGAATTTTATCGAGGTCTTGTTTCTCATATAATGTGCAATTGTCCAATATGACGTCTCCGTATTCAATCAGGGGTCTAATGAATGCAGTGTAAATAGTTTCAAGAGATTTTCTGTCTAACCTGAATTTTAATTTTCTCATAGTATTAATTCTAGTCCAAGCCTTATCCGTAATATATTTTATGTGTTGATGCCACGTACAATCATTAGAAAAGTGAAGACCAAGATGTTTATGGGAATCAACTTCAGATACCTGTTGGTTTTGCATATAGATAGGTGGATGGAGAGGTCGATTTAATTTTCGTGATACAAGTAAGGTTTCGCTTTAAGAAGGATTGAAGGTAACAAGCCAAGTTGAAGCCCAAGCTGAGATTTTACCAAGATCTGCGTTAATGCAACCGGCTGCTGTAACAGGATCATCTACAATAATAAAGAGGCTAGTGTCATCTGCGAACAATCTAATATTTGATCCAATATCATTAACAATATCATTAATATACAACAGAAAAAGAAGGGGGCCTAGAATCGATCCCTGAGGAACTCCAGCACGAATGTAAGTCCAATCAGAAACAGCGCCAGGAAGGACAACTTGCTGTTTTCTGTCAAGGAGATAATCTGCAAACCAAGCATGGACGTTTCCTGAGACACCAGCTGCTTGAAGTTTAGCAAGGAGGCCAGCGTGCCACACACGGTCGAAAGCTTTGCTGATGTCACAGAAAACAGCCCGTACTTCTTTGCCAGAATCGAGAGCTTGACAGAACGTGTTGTAGAGAAATGTTAACTGATTTACGGTTGAGTCACCAGGAAGAAAGCCAGATTGTAGGGAAGAAAGTAAATTGTTATCACGTAGGTGGTTAAATAGATATTTGAATACGAGTCTTTCCAGAACTTTGTCTTCCAAATTGAGTAAGGAAATGGGTCGATAATTGGAGACATCAGATAGGACCTTTCTTAGGAACTGGACAAACATTTGCTTCTTTGTATGAAGAAGGAACTTTGCCCTCGCGTAGTGACTGGTTGAAAAGAGAACAATAGGGTAATGAAAGCTCTTTAGACAATTCGCGAAGAATACGATTACTCAGGCCATTAGGACCAGAGGCTTTGGCAGGGGGCAGAGCTTTAAGGACCGATTCAACTTCAAGTGGAGATAAAATAATGTTGTTCAGTTGTGTATTAACAATAGGTGGGGGAAGGCTTAGAATGAGAGCATTCTGTTCGTTTAAAATTGTATGGCTTTGGAAATAAGTATTTAAAACGTTAGCTTTGTCAGTTTCTTCCGTATATATTTCACCATGAAATTCAAGAGGTGGAACGGCTGTTTTGTTAATGCAGTTTGCACACTCAAAACACCGATCACAGTTTGACGCCGGGCCGGGTAGCGCAATCGGTAGGGCACCTGACTCGTAAGTCAGAGGTCCTGGGTTCGAATCCCGGTCTGGCCACATACTTTCGTTTCTCCTTCCGCTGATTCAAGAAGGGCAGTTGTCAGTTACTGGCGAAAGTATGTGCACTTAGTACTGGTTAACCGCTTAGGAGGTCTAAGCCTGCCCAGGAATAGTGTGGTTAGGTTAACTGACCGTCCCGACATGACCTTAGTTGTTTACCGTGGACGTTAAGCATCAAATCAACCAACCTACCAAACACAGTTTGACAACCGTTTTTCAGAAAAGTAAAACCCTACGACAGTACCCCAAAGTTATTTTGCAAAGAAAAAATGTCTCACAAACCAAATTAGATGCCATTATAACTGAACCGTAGTTCATACATTCGACCGTCTTTTAGCGAGGTATATCTTCGGGAGAAAGTCTATTTACGTTGAAAATCGACAATGAAGTTGGTCATTTTTACGTATTCACGGCACGTGCGTTTGTCAACACACAGACATTTTCTGCTGGATCGACTTGAGGAGACCAGCTGTAGCCTTATTTATGGTATAGTAAAGCTTGTAATCATTTAGCATACTGTGAATTTATTAAGATTTTGCGTTAGTCTGCCTGCCAGTGGTTTTTGGGGCTTCTGAATTTAGGCTACACGCCGAGAACGAGAGGAAGCAAAACAAACACACTGGGCAACCACAAAGTTTGACAAACGAAAAACATTGAGTGATAGACCGACTATTTAAATGATAGTGGAACAAGCAAGAGCATGCGGAATGATGATAAATATCTCAAATAAATATTTTAAGTTGAGCACTTGGCAAGCAACAATTTGTTTGCCACTGAACAGCATGGATTTATTACCGGTAAAACATGTATTACACAACTTTTGGAATATATGGAAGACATAACTCAAGCTATCGATAACGGTGATGACGTTGATGTAATATATTTAGATTTTCGAAAGGCTTTCGACCGCGTACCACATACTCGTTTACTGCATAAACTACAAAAATACGGGGTCAGGGGCAGTTTTTACAACTGGATTAAGGAGTTCCTTAGCAAAAGAGAGCACAGAGTTGTTGTCAGTGGAGTAGAATCTGGGTGGCAAAAAGTTACTAGCGGAATACCCCAAGGGAGCGTTCTGTGGCCAGTGTTATTCTTAATATTTATCAATGTCTTGCCTGATGTTCTGGAGGTTTGTGTTAAGCTGTTTGTAGGCGACACAAAACCATATAAACAGATAACCTGCCAGCAAGATACCCAACAAGTACAACATAGTGTAGCATCTGCCGTGATATGGGCTAAAGACTGGGATATGGAATTTTATAATGCTAAATGTCACCAGCTACATATCGGGAAACACGACCTTGGACATAGATATACTATTGAAACCCCAGAAGGAGAATGTGAAATTACAAAAGTAGACAATGAGAAGGATCTAGGTGTCACAATAGATAAAAATCTGACATTGAGAGAGCACATCTGAATCAAAATAAATACTGCTAATAGAAACCTTGGAATTATATTTAGAACCTTTACCTATTTGGACCCCGATAAGTTTTTGAATCTGTATAAAAGTTAAGTAAGACCACACCTGGAATATGCAACTGTAATTTGTCACCCATGTACAAAAAGGACAGAATCATTATAGAAAATGTTCAACGAAGAGCAACTAAACTTGTTAGATCCTGCAAAAATCTGTCATATCCTGAAAGATTAAAGAAACTTGGTTTACCATCTTTGGAATACAGAAGGGAAAGATCGGATTTGATACAAGTCCACAAGATTCTGTGCGGAATTGATAAAGTAGAACAGGACAAACTATTCACAATGGCAACATATAGTATGACAAGGTATGACTAGAGGACATTCTCAGAAATTATACAAAGAAAGACCTCGCTTTAATATACGGGCAAATAGTTTTAGCAACAGAGTTGCAAATGCATGGAATCAACTTCCTGAACAAGTAGTAATGGCACCCTCCCTGAAGAGTCGGTTGAATTCTCACTGGAAGGGACACCCACGGAAATTCTACCCAGCATGTTACGAGACTGGTGCAACTACCGGACCGAGAAACCAGAATTCAAATGCGTCCTTACAAGTCAGATGACTTTCTACGACGTCGACTACGTGAGTAAACGTAAGTAAGTGAAACCTAGGACATGCTTTAGTCGAATTACGGACAACTCGCCCCAAGACAACTCGCCCCACAAGAGTCTTGCCCTAAGATAAGTCGCCTCACCTTCAGGTGACAACTCGCCCCAGATTCTGAGACAACTCCCCCAAGACAACGCGCTACACATTCTGAGTCTACTCGCCCTTCTCAAGAATTCTGTCCCGTACGACGCCCCCCCCCCCCCCACAACACACACGTACCCTTTCAGAAGGCATTCCACAAAAAGTAAAAGAGACAGCCTGCCCTTCCTCTTAAATCTGTCAAAACCCTGTCCCACTAGGCGCTAAGGGACCGACCATTCGATATTCTGGGGTGGGGGGCTGGGGGCTGAGAGGGGGGGGGGGGGCTGGTATATTTTTCCGAAAAAAAAATTCTGTCTTTGGATATGCAAGAAAAATAAATTAGCTCATAAGCGGATTTAAAAAAATAATCTGGCCTCAAAAACCAGTGAAAAAAAAAAATAACCTGGCTCCACCCAAAATTTCCAAACAAAGAGTCTGCAGATAATCCATTTGAATTGAGTTTTTAAAATGACCCCCATATTTATAGTAATGTTTTAATATCTACAATTTTTTACACCAGCAACCCTCCCCCCCCCCCAGCAGCCCTCCCCCCCCCCCCCCCCCCCCCACACACCCCCCCCCCCCCCACACACACTTCATACATTTTAAAAACAATCCTATACAACATTCACATACATATATTAGTGATCAGCCGCATTACTAAGCAAATGTTTCTACTACCCTCAACCACCCCACCCCCTCCACACACACTCATGCGCATGCCCTCCAAAACACTCACAGCCACATAGTAAAACAGTCAAACCTCGTACAACCAGCTGAGCTACAACTGCATCTGTGTCATTGTTCCAGATTGCATTTTATGAGATTTGAACAAGTTTTAGTGAGATTGATTCGCTACCATGATGAAGATCAGGCCTAATTCACAGATTGACGGCTAACTGCTGGACACTGCACTTTTGGTGGGTAGGTAGGCCAATTTGTTTCAACTGCCTACCCCCACCCCCACCCCACAAAAAAAGGTCATTTTGGACAGCCTTTTTTTTGTTTGTTTATTTTTTTAAGATTGCAAATTTACCCTGATCAATCTGCATAGTAAGACAAACAGGTCTGACCAAACAGTGTAGATCCAGGAGCAGTCTGATCTGGGACTGCACTTTTTGCCTTTTTGATACACCATTTGTGCGTGAAATAGATATGTTCAAAATGTAGGATGCTGTTATCTTAGTATTATTGGTAATTTGTGCAACTATGTGTGACATTTTACTTACTATTATTTGTTTTGTTGTTATCATAGTTTGCAGGGATTCAAATTAAAAAAACAGTCCACCTACCTACCTCCCCCCTCACCCCCCCCCCCCCCCCCCCCAACACACACACACACAAAAATATATATAGTTAATAAGCAACTGCAAACAAAATATTTTTAATGCTTGGCCTCCAGCTGAGATGGGAGGGGGAAGAGGGGGCATGAAGAAATATATATTCTATAGAATTAAATGCCAAAAGTTATGTTTTAGCTTGAATCACAAAAAAATAATAATAGGCTTATATTGAAGTTATATAGCAATAATAATGATACCATAAACTGAAAATAAAAAAAATATTTTTATATTTCCTGATTAATTTAAACCAACTTTATTGTTTGCAGCTTCTGACCAAAGCAAAGCAACTTGTAATTACTAATCAGTTATTAAGACACTAGAGAACTAGAGAGAAAACCTTGATGAAAGACATTAAATGAGTCATGACTGTAAAGGGATGCAGTTTAGTGCAGACGAATGAGAGGAAGCCCCTTCATGTCTATCTCTCCCCCCCCCCCCAACACACACACACACACACACACCTAAGTTACCTATTTAAAAGCATTTTCACAGAGTATTTTATTGGCCAAATATTAAGGACTTCATTATGTTAGGATAGGATTTTTTTATATCATTATAAGTGTCCATGCACAAAAAAATGATTACCCTGTTAACTGAACTGCTGGACCCTGCACTTTATGTGGAATGTTGCATAATGCTGTTTGTCCTTCTACATGTCAGTTTTGCAGACTATGTTAGAATGAAAAATTAACACAGTTCCACCATAAATGTTGCACCAGCATCAATGGGCTTCATATTAACACCTGTTGTGCCCTCTCATTAGAAGCACTTCAGCAAGATCATAGATGGGGCTGTTAATGGATCACAAAAATGTCAAGACAGAATTGCCAGAATTTGCTATCATGTCCCAGCTGATTCTTTGTAAAATCATATCATAAAACCATCACTTGTGGAAATGTCTCCAGTTTTTTTTTTCTTATTATATACATATGTTAAAATTTATATTGGACATATATTTATTTATACTTATAGGGAGAACACTGAAGAGCAAGGTCAGACTCATGTAAATATGATGATATAATCAGAGCTTTATACATTTACAATACATATATAGTAGAAATTTGTTCCTTTGAAATTTGTGGAAAATTTGCAATTCTACAGAGGGCCAAAACATATGTTATAAAAAGATATATATTGCAAATTTGAAACCCTAAGCCTCATTTTACAGAAGATATGCTGCTTCTCAATTTTAGCTGAAATTGTAAAGGAGTGTATACGTGTGTATGGCCAAGCCATTTTCTAAGCTTACAGTTGAAACCTTATCTCCATTGCTGCAATTGTCCTAACACCTTTAATATCTGACAGTGTGTCCAAATTGCTGGGAAAATCAATATACTAACCCTGATTAGACTGTTTTTTTTGGAAGTCGTCTTACCCAGGTCAACACTGCACTTTTTAATCAAGGATTTAGTCATTGCAGTTTTGCTTATTTTTTTCCATGAAAAAACAAGGTTAAAGGTTGTGTGCGGGGGGGGGGGGGGGGCAGCGGGGGGGGGCTGCTTAAGTTGGACAGGATGATCGTGAGAGCTGAAGGAGTGGCTTTGAAATATTGGCACAAGTGCAGTATTAATTGGATGGCAAAATTACTTTTTCTAGCAGCCCGCATGATTCTGGCCACAACTTATCGGTGTTAAAACTTTTAAGCAGTAAGTGCGAAAGCCGAAACAGTTGACGTAGTTTAGTTGTTGCGTCACACATCAACTGTCAAAAATCAATTTGTTTACATTCTTTATGGTGTAGGCTACTGATCAGTTTTCTTTGTCCAATCTTTCTGAATAAAGACGAGATAAAATTTCCTTTTAAAAGGAAGGCTTGCCCAGCTTAGACAGTGAAATTTTCATGGGTTGTTATTCAAGTGAACCCGAGTGTTAGTGCACTTTCTGTTGCTAACTTTTATTTAGCAAAGTATTTAATTTCTAACTTACTGAATAGTGGCATTATCCACGGGTGTAAGGTAAAATCAGTGTAGAATTTATTTTAAAAACAAATTGGAGAAATATTTAAAAACACACACACACAACAACAACAACAACAACAACAAAAAGTTTCCCAACGTTTTGGCTGGTGAATGATTGTCCTTGGACGTATCACCAGTAAACCATTCTGATTCTGATTCTGATTCTGGCTGGCCCTTTTAGGCATGTCCCAAGGAAAATAACTATATGGGCCTATTTCAAGTCTTTTCTTCACAGCTGTTGAGTCTGAATCAAAATTTTAGGAAATACTGTTTCAAACCCATGTCTATGGAATTTTGGCACATCTGAACTTGGCATCAAAAGAAGACAATAAATTTATATGTACTGAAGTTTATTTTTGGTTTAAGTGGCATCAGTGGCAGTGACTGGAACAAAATTTTGACACTCTGAGAAGAAAATGCATGCTGCTGTTGTTTGGGACAACAACTTGCTTTACACCATTTGGGAACAACAAAGCACGGAACCCACTGCCTTCGTATTTCCGTGAACTCCCGACAAATGAAATTTATGACAAAATGACATGACATATATCAGACGTTACGTCGGCCAATCATTTATCTGAATTATCCGTGACGTTGCTTACGCGTAAGATTGCATGAATGTGTGTTGTTCGTGGATGTATGAGCAACGTCAGCCCAGTATAGGTTCACCTAAGGAAATCGTCGAAGAGTGTAAATATTTCTCTGTACATTTGTATAGCTGAAGTAAGAACGCAACATTAGAGAGTGTTATAAAAGCAAGAAAAGTGGCCACACAATCCCCACCTGCACCTACTATAATCCAAATCAGTAGAACGCCCAGGCACTGGAAGTTATACCTAGCATCATCGCACCATCCAACCAACCCCTCCATTGTCATAAAGCTGTCAATGAATCCCTAACAGTTTAAAATTTAACAATTCTGAATTGTCCCCTTTTTCTGTACCTGTGTCATTGTAAGAGGCTACCAGTTGCTTTTCATGAACATGTTGATGGCCAATAGGAAATTTATCAGATGCTTAAAATGTGTACATACTATATCGCTTTGTGCCATGGAAATGCTTGTTACAATGCGTATGCGTTAATTACTCACCGACATTACCGACTTTTACATACATAACGCAGTCCCTTGTGCATATAACCACACACACAGATACATGGGATATATTTTTTCAGTAAATGTAAAATCGTCAAAAGCGCTTGTTTCTAAATTTAAACAATAAATTAAATTTGAACTCTGCTCTTTCAGATTTTATATTGATCAGCCCACTCCGGCATAAGCGCAGTCTGATCAGTCTAGCCTCAGCATGAACGATGAAGAATATATATATGCCGAAAAGGACTGATCAGATCCAGCGCTGGACAGTGTGCCGGCTGCTCTGAGTAGTCAGATTATGCGATGCCCTAAGGCCTATTTTTCGCGACGCCGCTGCATTATTTTTTGGAAATGCTAATGTTTTGCGCTAAGCTATATATAAACACTGTTTCTTACACAAGTTTTGGTATATTTCTCAGGATGCAAAGCCAAATACTTTGCATTGCATTCAGAGTTTCATTTTTTATGCAATCAGTTTATAAGAAGCAAAAGAAATGTGGCCAAGTTCAAGGCACTTGTAAAAGAAAAACGTTCTTTAACGGAAATGTTTAGAAAAAATACATGTACTATCAAAAATAGAATAAAGTTTCCATATTATTTTTAGCAGATGAGGCAAATCGGGTATGGATAGAAATAGACAAAATCGGACGAGGTCTTTGTTTGTTATGCCTGTGAAGAAAATAATGAAGAAATGCTGTCTCAAACCGGAACGAACTTTCCGATCTCTTTGGCTTAATTAGCGGCCCTATAAAAAGTTTAGAACGAATCGTTGCAGTACACACTCTCCTGGTATTTTCCGACTAAGCGTGACGTATCGTTTCTTCCGAAAATAACTCGGTATCACTAAACCACTTGAATACTGGCTTGCGCCCGAGAGCGCAAGCCAAAAATGTAATTTGTTGTATATTGAATTAAAAGTTTCGTTTCTCTGCGTGTGTTGGATATCAGGAATCAAGAAAATCTCCGTAGAAGTTGAATTTATTACTGACAAAACTGTCTATCCTCCATCGCTACCTATCAGGTAAATTATCCGCCATTTTTTTTGCTGAGAAAATGCATAGGGTGCCTCAACATTATTTTGCAAAGGAAATTGTCCCACACACCGAATTACATGATTTTTTACATGGAGAAAGGGCAGACACCATGGTTTTTCATGGCATATGTCTGCCGACGGGAGAAAGTCGATTTATCTAAAAAAAATGCTATTGAAGTTAATGGACAAGAGACGTTTTTACGTGATCACGTAAAACGTTCGGTTGCCGAATATCTCGGTGTTTAGTTCTGCTCTCAAATGCATAAAGAATTAAATAAAGGTGTAAGGAATATTATCAAATATTATTTTCGGCTGTGTGTAGTTTGATTCGCCGACAAAGCAGCACTGAAACTGCGACACGTTCGTCGATTGAATCTGAATCTCAAAAATTTAGAATTTTTTTTCGTTGCTATATTTGTAAAAATATCACCCCGCCATAGATACGCGTTCCCACTGGTAGATCGTAGTTTATTTGGGATCATATTTGGACATTTTGTCAGAGTTATAGCACTCGGTCTGTCCAATTATTCAAATGTTGTAGCCACAACTCCTCTTGTTATTTTCATCCGTTTTTTTTTCCTGAAACTTCCATGATTATATTTTATCAAGTATACAAGAAACCATTTCTACAAGCTACAGCCCTTGTTAGTCCAGCAGTATAAATGCTGTGATTGCAATCCCTCCGGAGTTCTACTTTTCTATAAATTCTTTAAGACATTGTTATCACCATGTATAGTAGAACAAATTTATTAAGGCCGGGGTAAGACCTTTTTGCCAAGTAACTGCCCCAGATCAATCAAGTAAAGTATATCTTGCAGCTGTATCTTCCGTTTTCATCAGATTTTCATCATTAGATGTTCAGTTAAACTGCTCACATCACTGGAGGTAATTTGCATTTCATTATGGTTATGCTCTTTTACTTTTTAATCTGTCCATCAACGTAGAACTCATTGTAGGAAGTCCTGTCAACTTGTATGAAACTTATTAGAAACTGAATATAATAAACTTACAATTGCTTTTTTCAAGTTCATCATATGAACGGATGATTGCTGTTAGTATCATGGCCTGATCATCATTTGAATGAAACATCTCTCTCTCTCTCTCTCTCTCTCTCTCTCTCTCTCTGACCTGCAGATAGTATGTAATCGTAAGCAGACTCATATTTTTTTTAATTTAGCTTTTATCGTCAAGAAGTAGCATTAAATCGCTTTCACTTATATAGATGAAGAGTGATGAGGATTCGAGCTCTTGGCCTTCTTCCCCATAGCCTAGCGTTTTTAACCACTCGATACGCACCTATCTATTATTAAAATACCATTTTTAAGGAAGTGATAATTACTCATTGGTGGTGAATACAAAAGTCTGCATAAATTGCAGAACATACACAAATATCTCTTTTAAACTTCGCAGATCCGTGCCTCCTATGTGTTATTTCTCACAGTTTAGAATCCCAAAAAGCTTTACCTGCTGCTGTTAAAGGGGTTAAATAAAAAAGGGGTAAACTTCTATGCAGAAATAGGAAATAATTACAAAAACATTATTATTGAAAATATATTTTGATCCAAAGGTACTTCAATACATTGAAAAGTGTGTCTCAGCAATTATTTTTCCAACTCTTTCACATATTTTTTAAGGTTTTGCAGACAAAAAAGAAGTAGCTTGTGTCCAACTTCTTGTCAAAATTATGAAGAATACACTAGACAGTCTACCTATTCAAGGCTCAACAGTTTCATTTGCACACTTGCATTGGTCACAATAATGTAGATTTTATACTTATGTGTGATATTGGTTTACCTGCCTATCCTACTATATATTTTTTGATTGCATCCAGTATACATGTGCCTCATACGTAGTCAAACATTTGAAAAGAAGCTACTGTTTTCCACCGTTCTATCTCATAATTCGAGAAAGATTTGGAATAAATAATTGCTGGGACGCTCTTCTTAATGTATTCAAGTACCCTCAGACCTAAATATATTTTCAACAAGAAAATTATATATATATTTATTTGTATTTTTGCGCAGAAATCTGGCCTTTGATTTTTTTCTTATCAGAATTCTTTTTTTTTAATCAGCAAATGTCGCTCTTTTTGTATTCTAAACTGTTGAGAACATCACAAATTAGAAATCTGCTACCTGTCTTGCAATGCGTTCAATTTTCATGGTTTTATTCAGAGTTTTGTATGTACCACAAAACACCACCTTAACTACTGCAATAATGTTGTTATAAGCTGATGTAAGCTGAAAAAGGTACCTAAACCGCATTTAGAGCGAAAGATACACGCTTCTGTATTTAATTGTACCTAAACCCACCGAGTATAGCCACACAATGGTTGAGTGATGAAAGTGTCATATGAGAAGTGTGTCCTTTTCGGGATATAGCAAAGGTTTGATGAGTGACCGTTGGTTTTTCTACCTTTGAACTTCCATATTTGCTCCACAAGGAAAATGCACGGAACACATTAGTTTCTAAGCGTCCAAATCGGCGTATTAGATACAAATATACTGGCACAATTACAAAACTGACGCTTGCAGCATTTGCTCGGTCGTTGTAAATGTACTGACCACATTAGGAAGTTGCTTTTAAATGTCAGTTAATATGACATTCAGACGTTTTCTGTCGCATTCAACCAAAGATTTACCTTTTAATAAATGAGAAGAAGATACAAGTACATGGACTGGTACTTAATTGTTCCAATTAAAGCCACAGAATGACAAAACTACGATGTGCAGTATGTTGAATAGTGTCACTGTGCAGAATGTGAATGTTATTTTGTTTCCTAAGGCTCGTGTGACAGAATGTCCAGTCAATTTGCAGTTAATGTATCAGTACAGGCATGCAATAAAACTTTTGACCATTAAAACTAAGATAATTTTCTCCCTATAGCACAAATACAGATGCATACTACTCACATAAATACACATACCCGCACATGTATACGCGCACATTCTCGTCCGCAGGAAGTAACTGTTAATCGTACTTGTGCGTTTATTCGTCTATGTCCATAGTAGGAAGAAACAGTTATGGGTAAATATTACAGCAATATCATGTCGTCTCTCTCTCTTGTTTGTTCTCTTCGGCATTGTTACTTGTTATACATTGTTTAATTATTTTATTACAAACAAACACGATCTGTAAATAACTGTCATCATCATGAAATATTTGTTACTACAGACTCGCACATTCTGCATGAATTTTGTTGAAGCGTCGATATCCTGGCAAGGTCTACAAATGTTAGAGAGAAGAACTCTATAAGCACTCAGGTTTCGTTCTAATCCCAAGATTGTTTTGTACATTATATATATGTATGTATGTAACAATTTAAAAAACGAATAAAATATGTTTAAACCAAGGTCTACAACATATTTTATTCGTTTTTTAAATTGTAACATACATACATATATATAATGTTTAAACCAAGGTCTACAAGCCGGGCCGGGTAGCGCAATCGGTAGGGCACCTGACTCGTAAGTCAGAGGTCCTGGGTTCGAATCCCGGTCTGGCCACATACTTTCGTTTCTCCTTCCGCTGATTCAAGAAGGGCAGTTGTCGGTTACTGGCGAAAGTATGTGCACTTAGTACTGGTTAACCGCTTAGGAGGTCTAAGCCTGCCCAGGAATAGTGTGGTTAGGTTAACTGACCGTCCCGACATGACCTTAGTTGTTTACCGTGGACGTTAAGCATCAAATCAACCAACCAACCAAGGTCTACAAACCCTTTCCAAAATCCATGCGAGCTATCTAATGCATACTCTCAATAGCGACCTTTCTATCTGACATGAATAAGAGCATGCGTATATATATTTTATTCTAGTCTATCCCAGGCCATAATCTTGCAAGGTCGTAGGAGCACCAAAGATGACTTTACAACAATCCCTTTCTACCTAGTCTTGTCTTCAGCTGCCCTAGTTGTGCTTGCACAGTGCATACCTGTCCACTCTTTGATATTGATACTGTCTTCCCACCTCTTCCACTGTCAGACTTTTGCTCGTTTCCCTTTCACTATGCCCTGCAGAATCGTCTTTGCTAAGCCAGAAACCTTGGGATATCGCCAATCGAGTTTCCATTTTTTGACTATGGTCGGGACTTCGTCTAATATTTTCCAATGGCTGCCTGATCATCATCACCAGGTCATGGTCTTTTCCTACGTTTGCTCCAGAAAAGCTTCTTGTCCTTTGGATGTTAACTCCTGATCGAAGCCGCATCCTTACCAAGATAAAGTCAGGCTGGTTGTGATGTTTCATGCCATGTCTATCTTCTGGATGGTATCTGGTTTACGATTTCCATGAGTTGCTGGTAGAAGTTGTCGACCTCGTTGTCATCGTATTCAGATATTGGTGCATAAACCTGTTTGAAGGTGACATTTAAGGGAGCTGCTCTCAAGTTGATTGGTCGGCAACACTCACCATGTCTTTATATACTAGAAAACCAATACCATACTCGCGTCTGTCCTCTGCTCCAATGAAGTAAAGAAAAAGATAGGCAATGGTCAAGAATTAATACAATCAGATCCCATATCCCGCCCTCATAACCAAATCGGAGAGAAGTATAAATTGACAAAAGTTCCCTAAAGACACGCACGGCAAACCGAAAGAACAGATCTTTCCCAAACAGGTCTGCCATCTGTTAAGACGTAAGGGATCGACCATATTCAGGGGGGAAGGGGGGGCTGGTATATTTTTCACAAAAAAAATCTTTTTCTTTGGGTATGCAAAAAAATGGCTCAAAGGGGATTTAAAAAAATAATCTTGCCTGAAAATAAGTGAAAAAAGATATAATCCGACTCCACCCAAAATTTCACAAAAAGTAGTCTGCAGATAATTCCATTTGAATTGAGTTTTAAAAATGTCGCTGGCTTCTGGGGGTCACAGACTACCCAAGTTTATAGTAATGTTTTAATATTATCTACAATTGTTTTCCACCAGCAGCCCCCACCGTCTCCCACCTATGTGCATACATTTACAAAAACACCCTATACAACATTCGCATACATGTATTATTATTGATCTGCCGCATTACTTAGTAATTAATTCCACTAAAACTGGATTGCAAAAGAGTCACTTGCTTATGGGAGACAAAGCCATTACAACACTCTAAAAGAGAAAATTCCTTAAAAAAAAGGCCCTTATTTTCATCATGATCCCTAGTTTTTCTCTATAGTTTCCGGTCTTAAAATTGTCATTAAAATTGGAAAATTGCTTTGGTTTCTGAGGGGCGTTGCCCCCCAGACCCCTTTGTTAACTTCTTAGCATAGACCTTTTAGCCATTTTTAACTTGCATTCATTTATAATGTGACTCTATCAGTAAGTATTTATCAAACTTTCAAAAGTGCAAATAAAGCATGTTTTGGGCATATGATTGGGCTAGAAAATACCCTTAAATTCCAAATGTACTTTGCAAAAATAGCCCTAATTTTTGCCAATATATTACTACTTTTAGGCCTATTTTTTGGCCATGTTTGTATCTGTACCATAGATAAAGAGAGTAACATGCTCCAGGCACTGGTTTGCAAAAGTAAGCTAAAGCCCTTAGCCTGAAAAAAGCAAGCCCTTAGCCTGGTTACAGACAGCACCATGTTCTTTTTGTGAGAAAAAAAGGTGTAAAAATTACTGATGCGGGTGTAATAAAACTTATTTTAAGGATGTTAAGGTCAAATAAATAAGGATCTTATAATTCAGCCTATAGAATCAAAAACAATTGTTCGAGTTAGTTTGTAAAAGAAAGAAATTAGCCCCCTCAAGATGAAAAAACGACATTGTTTCCAGAGGCCAGTTAAAAAAATCCTGTCTGCATCAAGAAAACCAGCCCCCGCCCCAGAATATCAAATGGTCGGTCCTTAACCAAAGTCGTTCTGGCGTCCAACAATAGGCGCGGTCATTATTAACCCGGCCTGACACCGATCGGGTATTAAGGTATCATTGAATTTGGCCAACATGGTATATCTTAGGCATAATTCAGCCTAACGGAGTTCATACCTCTTCAGACTGCGGCGTAGAGGTCCCGATACCCGATCCGACCACTTACTTTTTCCCCCTTCCCCTGATTCAAGAAGGGCACTTGTCAGTTACTGGCGGCAAATATAATATGTGAACTTAGTACTGGATAACCGCTTAAGAGGTCTGAGCCCGCCCAGGAATAGTGTGGTTAGGTTAACTGACCGTTCAGACATATGCACATAGCTGTTTACTGCGGACGTAAAGCTACAAAACAACAACAACATTGACTTACCCATGGCCTTAGATATAAACAACCAGATTCAAAGGGCAAGGTGATTTGGCCTATCCGTACTTACTGTGTTCCCTTAAATCTAGATGTTGTATCAAGCTGAGCAAGATCTTACCGGTTAAACTCAAGTTGGAGTTTTATACCGGCTGTGGATTTCTTCCAGGAACACTACCGCTGGTGATGTTGTGTTCAAATGACTGGTGTTGTGTAGCAGGTTTTGTTTAGGTACCTAAGAATTGACTCTTAGGTGGACTGCCGACAACGGCTTGGCGTTGCACCTACCCTTCTAGTTTTAATTGGAGACTAGAAACTCTTACATTTGTAGATGGGTTACCTTCCCAGGCTGATGAGCCCTATCTGCTAACATGCAACAGGTAGTACCGGACAGCATGGTACCAGTCGAAGGTCTTGACTGAGTGATATGACCTGACCTGAATTTATACCGCCAGCTAACTATCAACTACATTATTTGTCTTGTCTGTTTGCTGCGAGCTGTCTAATGAAGTGCTAACTTGATACATTTGCAAGTTCGTGTCCAAATATTGATCCTCTTTTCTTTGCTGCTCTAAGTTTTATTTCATTATCTGCATTTTAACGCGCAGTGTAACAATAACTTTGCACATTCCAAAGTACATGAACCAATACTAAGTGTTTCCTGTCTTCTGTGTACTGGCTACCTCCTGCCAATTGCTTTCTGTGTATTGTCTTCTGTGTTCCTTACTTTGCTTGGCTTTTGATAATAGGGTCAAATTTAGAGTTAGGTTACTCATGTTTACAGGCAACGTTTGTATGAAACAAAGAGAATTAATGGGTGCAAAATGGTATTCGCAATCTATGCTTAATTTTTTTCATATAAAATTGCGGTTGTTTGTCAGGGATTCACAAAATTTCTAATCGACAGTACATAGACGTATGGTGTAACTCCAAAAATATGATGACATCGAAATCACCTTTATTCTGTCATATTACAAGCGTTAATACGTTTAATAGAATTGTTAATAAAACAATTGACATTAGCTCTTTCCAGGGCTTCATGTGCAGTTCATCTTCTTACTGTAGCGGACGACGAACCAACAATCTTGTAAATTCTGCCATTAAAGCACTGGGTAAAATAGAACCCTAATTTTGAAGTCAGTAACACGCTTCAAAATTTGTGGAGCCACATTTATCGGTCTAGGAGCATGTCTGCTATGAAATTGTATCTCTTACAGTCAGATAACACTGGATTAAATACCAATCCTCTAGTTTGGAAGGTGGGCGACTGAATAGAGAGACTTAATCACACACCCTAACTGCAGGCAGAAGCCATTACAGATCAATGGACACACGCACGAACTGACAAAACTAAATGCTGTAAATGCCCTTAGCTTTACGTGGCATGGGTTTAAAATGCGATACAGGAAAAGGTATAATCATAAAATTAGCCGCACCATAGAAAGTTTGCTTAAGACTAGTGCGAGCAGTCCGCTCACAGCCTTTGCTATTCGTAAAACCATATATGGACAAAAACATCTGCAAGCACAAAACGAAGGCTGTAGACAGACTGCATGGATCCACAGACTGTTTAAACTTTTTGCTTTTTGCAGATATATTAAGCGACCTTAATGCGTTATGCCACCCAAACATATTTTACAATACTCAAACA
The DNA here is from genome assembly GCA_963989385.1 of Ctena decussata. Classification (NCBI taxonomy): domain Eukaryota; kingdom Metazoa; phylum Mollusca; class Bivalvia; order Lucinida; family Lucinidae; genus Ctena; species Ctena decussata. Next base: position 36,771,234 of record OZ022513.1, read on the forward strand.
TACAGTTTGAACTATATGAGGACCTGCTCATAGCGTTATACATCTATCTAGATACCCATTCCATATACATATACTGTACAAATACAAAAGCCACGTACTGCACATTTAAAAAGTTTAATTTTTAGCAAAACGGAGAACAAATACGCATTTCATTGATTATCAGCGTATGCTAAAAAGCTGATAGGCGGCAACGGATAACTTGAAGGAAGTATAAAACGGCAGACAACAACAAATACCGACACATAGACACGATTTTTGCCCCTTAACAGCATATTTTCAACGCACGAGTGAATGGTGCACGCGGCAGTTTTTTTATTACCAAGTTAACTTCCTTCCGACACGGTGTTTCAAAGGCTAAGAAACTGATGTGTTCCGTGCACTTTCACGAAAAGCAAATATATAGGGTATAAGGAAAGAACTACATAAATTTATGACCAAACCTTCGCAATATCCTAAAAAGTACATACTCCGGTTGCGACACATCCATCACTCCACAACTGTGCGGCTACACCCGGTGTAAACCGCATTTTGAGCGAAAGACACTCGCGTCTGTATTCACTTGTTCCGAGCCGCTTAACACCAACGTCTGAGGATTGGTAATAAACTGACAGCAGCAGGCAAAGGACATAATCCTCCCCTGCTCCCTCTGCCACCCATACACACCACTACTACCACACACACACACACACACACACACACACACACACACACACAGAGTATCTGAGAGCCCGTTAGCCGTTGCAGCCTACGAGACGGAGCAGCCATAAACTTCAGGTTTAATTACGCCTACGTATTACATGTAACTCGCGAGCACAGGTGTCCCCAGCTGAGGTCCGAGAGAGACCACAGCAGCGGATATCAGGAAGGGGATGTTTGATGCAGCGAGACCTTGCAAAAAGTCAAACGTGATCCAAAAGTCTAACTCCGCTCAGGTTCATTTTGCAACAGGTGTTGAATACTCTGGACTCAGTTGTCTGACAAGTGCGTGTACGTTTAACACATACTGATTATGCAAAGTTTTGTCAGGTATGGTACAAAGTTTTGACTCTTTGATTTGCACAAAGGACAGTCATAGTTTGAATGGATTAAACATTAAAGCGTCATCAAGTTTTATGTTACATTTGAATTAAAAATTCTCCTAGAAGTTTCCTATTTACTTTCTCAAAGCATTACCCAGTTGCAGCAGAGAATATACGAAAGAAACGAAACTCTGTTTATGAGCATCAATGAGCCGCTACACGACTAAACCAACAAAGTGGCATTGCGCCGCGCAAAGACTCAGATCAACCTGGGAATTAACCCGTTTTGATCAAAGTCTTCGCTTTGCGCTCAAAGGGGGGCTACGGTTCTAAACTAGGGCCATGGGCACAGATAAGACTCTGATCAGACTAGGCTGATCTGAGTCTTCGCTGCGCGCATATGCCACTTTGTCACGGCTCAAATATAATGAGCAAGCTTGCTTTTCCCCTTTCCTCCCGGCTAGTCATGGAGTTTTGTTTTCAAAATGATACCGAATAAAGATTAGCCCTACATAAAGCAGTAAAGAAATGACTGCTGTTTTGAAATATAATGTATGCTGAAGAGTCCCGATATATGTAGAATCCAGTCACACATGTACATTAGCTGGCGGATACGTTCTCTTACATGAATATCCCCTAATTACTCCTCTCTTGCTTTATAGGTCAGTAACAATGTGTAATCAGATGTAATAATCATTGTCATCTGCATCCCGTAAGAACCGCCTATGGCAAAGATTGTATCTCTAATTAAGCGATTCTTAAACACGGATAGTCAGGCAAGTCTAGAGATTACAATAAATACCTATTATTGGAAACTGCAGTTAAGACTTTAAAAGCTGAACTTTTATAGATAAATATCGAACCAATTTTTGTTCATTTATTACTGACCTATGATTCGCTTTATTTATTTATTCATTCATTAATACAACACAAATGATGCATTTTGATTGCTGTAAGGTTGACAAAGAATAGTGGTAGAAACAAAAATTAGCTGCGACATGACAAAACCAACAAAGTGGCATGTGCGACAAGCGAAAACTCAGATCAGCCTGGACAACCGCCCAGTCTGATCCGAGTTTTTGCTTTGCGCTTAAAAGATAGCTAAGGGTCGAAGCTGGCTTTATGCGAACAGCAAAAAAAAAACTGATATGTCTGGGCGTATGCACATGCCACTTTATTGGTTTTGTCGTGCAGCGGCTCAGATGGTAAGTGAGTGCACCTATTTACATGTACCTGAAAATGTTTTCGAACATTCCAGCATCCCTCTTGTACAAATATTTTGTCTGCTAGTTGATATAATTGTTCATACACGTCTTCCGAGTCTGGTGATATGTCTGCTGAAGTTTGGTGGTAAAAATCTGCTCAGTCTTGGTGATATTTGTTTGCTCAGTTATAATTGATATTTGCCAGCTCAGTTTTTTTGATGATATTCTCTTTTTTTGTTTTGACGATCTCTTCTCCCTAGCTTTGATGACATGTTTGTTCAAATTTGGTGATACTTTTATGCTCAGTTATGGTGATATATGTTTGCCCAGTGTTGGTAATACATGTCTGTTCAGTTTAGTTGCTATATGTCTGCTGAGTTTTTGTGGCACATCCTGGTCAGTTTTACAGATATGTGACTGCTCTGATTAGGGATATATACTATTTCTGTTTTAATTATATTTATCTGCTCCGTTACGGTGATATGTGCCTGTATTTAAGAGTGAGGCTGAATATACACAAACTCAGTTTAAGGTGGTGATTATCAATGGTTTGGGGCAAAAACAAATATCTGCATAAAATGCTTGCTGAAAATACAAAAGATCTTCCCGAAACTTAGCAGATGCCTTCTTTATGTTGTTTATCACAATTCAGAATCCCAAAATGCAAGACTTCTTGATGGAAGGATTTATATAAGAAAAGATCAAAGGGTAATTTTGTGCGAATAAATCTAAAAAATGACCATCATTATTGAAAATGTAACTAGGTCTGAACATAAATTAATGCATTATAAAGAGCGTCCTAGCAATTATTTTTCTATTTTTTTTTTGCACGCTATCAGGCTGAGCAGATTAAATAAGGGTGTGGCCTGTGTCCAAATATTTGTCTAAAATACACAGTAGAGTCTATTTTCAAGGTTGAATAATTTCAGTTACACACCTGTAATGGTCATTGTAATGTATTATTTATACTGTATGATATAGGTATAACTGACCTACCTGTATTTCATGAATGCAATAAGTATACATGCACCACATCAGGGTCAGACATTTGAGAAAAAGCTACTGTTTTTATCTGGTCTACCTTACAATTTGAGAAAGAGTTGGAACAAATAATTGCTAGGACGCTCTTTTTAACTCATCAAAGTATCTTCAGAGCTAAGTACATTTTTCTAGAACACATTTCATTTTTCAGATTTCTGCGCAGAAAATTACCCTTTGATATTTCCATATTAAACACTATTTAAACAGCGTGTCCCTATATTTTGTATTTCAAACTGTACAGAACATCTGCTAACTTTCAGGGAGATACGATAATTTTTTATAGTTCTATTCAGATTTTTGTATATACCATAAATTACCACCTTAGGTTGTTAACACCTAGTGGCCTTTTTCTACAACACCTCATTTAATATATGAGGGGTGTTTCATAGAATTTTAACTAAAGATTTTTTTTTCAAAGACACTTGTATTTAATGCTAACAGTACTGACCCTGAAAGACGCCGCGTAATGCGGCGTCTGATCAGGGTCTGCACTGTTTACCAAAGTCCAGGTTATGGGACACTAGGCAGATTTGGGTTAAACTCACAGTTATCTTTCTACTTGCCGTGCACAGGGTATTCTTCTTTAGCAAGCTCTTTATCTTAGTGAGATATATAAAGCCCTGTTTTTCCATATGCATAACCAGTACGTTTTAATACTTGTATTACGTACGTACTCTGTCATTTATATGTGTCGTGGAAGGGTTGTTTTTCCCGATAAATTTGTTGTTTATAATCTACCAGCGACGATGCCACCATTAACATCTGAGTGGACAAAAGTACATTTTCGGAAAGGTCGAGCTGTAATCATTTTGACACCTAAATGGAGTTTTCTTCAAAATGACCCGACACAACTTGATATACAGTATTCACGAATAGAAATGCGGTAAGAAGGTAGTTGAACGATCAATTTGTTTCTAGCGACAACAAAACATTTTTGGAGACAAAAATATTGATTCGCCCAGCAAAATTTATCTTTGTCTGACCTTTTTCCACTGATGCTAGATCAATCGCCGATTTCAAGCAGTATCTAGTAGCATGTTCACTTCTCAAAGATTAGAATAGCAAAAGTCGTGTGTCACACTTATATCTATGAGGTCGCATCCTCTGAATGATCAAATCACTCTCAGCAATGATATGCCTAGTGAGTCAGCGTATGCGACCTTTACTACTGAATGCTACATGCATCAGTAGTCATTCTCTAGCTTTCTGTGGACGTTTCAAAAGTTTCTGGCAAATAGTCTCTTTTATAGTCTCTTTTATACGCCTCAACACTAGACGGGTGGTTTATTTTTAAAAATGCATTTAAAGTCTATTTGTCTTGGATTACTTCGAAATAGAACTCACACTGGTCTGGCATTCATCACAGGCAACGAAGGCAACGTACTATAAAACTTGATTTTTTCGCATATCTCTTAGATTAATTTCAAACTATTATTCTTACGGACCCGGCAGTTTGTTATACCTCTTAGTCAGACCAGATTTTTGAGGAAATTCCGTCTAGTATATATGCAGTGCTTGAATAAGTTTCTTTACCGATTCGTTGCATAGACGTTGTAGTCCAAAAATTGTTTTCAAGCATTTCTTGAATATGCATATGAATTCAGTAAAACTTTTGATTCCTATTTCAAGAGCCGGGGATCGGATGGTCCGTGAGACTTTACTTCTGAAACAAACTTATCCTGATGAGCGGAACAAGCAAGATTCGTGTACGTTGTCTTCGTTACCTGTGTTGAATGCCAGACCAGTGTGGAACTCCTCATGTGCCTACGATTCTCCACTATCTACAGCGAAACTCCCATACTAGTCTAAAATTCTGATATGAAATTAATGGATGTTTGGATACCTCATCACTTACAGGGGTTTGTAAAACCAGAGGACCATTGGTCCTGTAGCTCACCTGAGTCCATTCAGCCTCAGAACTCTAGGGTAAGTTACCCTAAGGCAAATTGTACAATATGGTCTATTGTAAAATGCATCGGAGATTTTTGCTTGTCGACGGCATTTCCATATCAAAGAGTCATTCAAAAGCCTTACAGAGAAAAATTGACCTTGCCGTAAAATAGATCAAGGTCAATCCATCTTATACTTTTTGTAGTACTAGAGTCCAAGATGCTACATACGAGGCCTCAAAGCAACAGGCCCTGTGGATCTAGGGAAGAAGATTTTTTAAGTTTTATCATATATGACCATGGTGGCCATCTTGGTCTGGACCAAATATATAAACTTTATATTCCAAATATATAAAAGGGGGGAAGAAATATATTTATTCCAAATATATAAAAGGGGGAAAGAAACTTTTCCCTTTTCCTGAAGGCTGCATGTGAAATTTAACTGAAATTGGCCCAGTAGTTTCAGAGAAGACGTCCTTTGAACATGTTGACACTCAACCGTCAAGTGACCGTTGGCCAAGGTCAATAAATGGCCTTGGCCTCTAGAATTCTTTGGGGTTGAAGTTGACTGCATTTCCATATCACAGTGCATTGTATAAAAAAAAATGCAATTTTTTAGCTTTTCCCATTCAAAAGCCTAAGAGACAAAATTTGACCTTGCGGTAAATAAGTCAAGTCAACCCAAGGTTACCATTTATATAAACTTTGTAGTACTAGAGCCCAAAATGCTATATACCAAGTTTCACGGTAATCAGCACAGTGGTTACGGAGAATAATATTTTTTAAGGTTTTTGCCAGATATGGGCAGGGTGGTCATCTTGGTCATGTGACCTGGACAAATATACATACTTTCTTTCCCGCATTTTTGATGGCTGCATGTGAAAGGAGGGGTGTCTATGAGGCTGTTTTCATGGCCACAACCGATTTTCTTTAAACTCAGACTACAATGTGTCGGTTGTAATGTCATGCAATATTAAATTAATTGGTGAAGGTTTCTTTGGTGTGTACAAGATGAAAGTGGGTGGGGTAATTCTGACCCGAAGAGGGTTCTGTTAAGAAAATGCTAATAGTTTTATTGCTGCTTAGAGCTGGAAGTCTACCATTTCATGACTCCTTATGCAATGCCAGATATAGCAAATGATTATATTACTTTTGTGAAATTTCTACATGCAATGTGTTTATACTCACTTGTAATAAATACCTAAATTCTAGCCTTTTTTATTCTCCAACTTTACGCAAAACCACAACAGCTTTTTACACTCAAAGCTATTCCAATGATATTTTGCAGTTATACAGTATATTAGATGGTTGTTCCAAAATTATGCCGATATTTTTCTATAATGAATATTTTTTTCTGAGTTATCTCCCCTTAAAACCGTTTCTTTTATTATTTTTTGTGTTTTTTTTCAAAATTATTACTCAGAAATTATACCCCGCCACATCTTCTATTCTATTCTATTCTATTCTATCCCATAACCTTACTAGGTCGTTGGGGCACCACAGCTGACTTCAAAACAATCCCTTTCCACCTTGTCCTGTCTTCAGCTGCCCTAGTTGAGCTTGCAAAATCCATTCCAGTCCACTCCTTGATATTGTCTTCCCACCTCTTCTTCTGTCTACCTCTTCTTCTTTTTCCTTTCACTGTGCCCTGAAGAATTGTCTTTGCTAAACCAGAAGACCTTGAGACGTGGCCAAACCACCTTAGTTTCCGTTTCTTGACCAGCGTCAGGAGTTCATCATATTCTCTAATGGCTGCTTGGATCTTCCTGCGAACCTCCTCATTGGTTATATGGTCCTTGTACGAAATGTTCAGTAACCTTCGGTAGCATCTCATCTCAAAGGCCTGCGTTCTTTTCTCTAACTCTGCTGTCAAGGTCCATGATTCACAGGCATACAGAAATATGGAAATGACAAGGGAGCGCATAAGTGTCACCTTTGATCCAAGAGATATGTTGTTATCTCTCCAAGTTGGTTTCAGCTTGGCAAGAGCTGAAGTGGCTTGTGCTATCCTTGAGAGAACCTCCTGTTTTGAGCCATCATCGGAGACAACTGCTCCAAGGTATTTGAAGCTGCTTACAGTACCCAGCTTCTGCCCCTTTACCTTGATCTCCCTCTGGATGCCATCTGCGCCGTTTGTCATCAGTTTGGTCTTCTCAGCACTGATCTCCATCTTATAACTTGTGCAGGTCTGGTCGAGACTTTCAACTAGAGCTTCTAGTTCCTGCTCTTCCTCAGCAAGAGCGTCTATGTCATCGGCAAACCGCAGGTTGGTAATATTTCTGCCGCCTATGCTAACCTTTCCGTCATGTTCTTCCAGAGCATCGGACATGATCCGTTCGAGAAAAATGTTGAAGAGGGTGGGTGACAGAAGACATCCTTGTCTTACTCCAACTGTTGTTCTGAACCATTCTCCTGTGCTGCCATTTATCAGGACTGCACTTGTAGCCTTGTCGTATAGCTGCTCAATGGTGCGAACTAGGTTTGCATTGATATTGTACTTCCTCATGGTGGCCCATAAGGCTGCATGCCATACCCTGTCAAAGGCTTTTTTGAAATCAATGAAGACATGGTACAGATTCTGCTGATGTTGGAGATACTTTCTTAGTATCTTTTCACATCTTAGTGGCGGGCTATTTATAGTTATTTATATATATTTGTATATAGTTTTTGTCATTCCGTCTATTCGTCTGATCGTCCGTCCGTCCGTTCGTCAACTTTTCGTCAAAAGTTTTGCATTAAACCTTTAGTGATTGCTGATATTTCTGTAACCTTATATCAGATTCTCTTCATATTCAGTACATTATATCTCTACAGCTTTACTTTTGATCTGAAATATCAAGGCACCTGGGTAAGGCCCCTAGGGGGAGGTCAGGGGTCAATAATTATGACATGCATTTTCATTATGTCAAAGTTTTGTGTTAAACATTTTTAATTGTTCATATTTCTTTAACCACATGTCAGATTCTTTCCATATTTGGATCATGATACCTCTTTAGCATCACCTTTGATGTGAAGAGTCTTTGCCCCTGAATCAGGTCCCTGGGTGGGGCCTAAGGTCAATAATTAGGACTTAGGCATTGTCATTATGTCAAAGTTTTGGGTTAAACCTTTTTGATTGCATAATCTCTGTAAATGCATTGCAAATTCCTTCCATATTTGATTCATGATATCTCTGTTTCACTGCTTTTGATAGGGACTTCAGGGCCAGGCTCATGGGTGGGGCCAGGGGTCAATAACTGGGCCTCAGCCATTTGTTGTATGTTGTGCTTGTTCTGATATCTCTAAATGGAGTCTAGTGATGCATGACTATTTTAATTTTATACTAGTTTACTTTACATGGATGCTGCTGCTGATCTAAGGTCAAGGTCACAGACTTTGAATTTGTTCGTTTAACATTTGAATTTAACTTTTGTGTTAAAAGTTTGCTTTCATTAAGCGGTGGCACTGGTCGGGGGTATATGTGAGCCCCTGCTCACTTGCTCTAAATTGTTTTCTGCTGTTTGTCTTTCTGTTCATATGTTGTACGTACATTTATCTGCCTGTCTGTTTGACCGTATGTCAGTCTGTCCATCCGTGAGACTTCGTTTCCTTTCGAGAACTTGGGTATTTTTAATGGATTTTCTTCAAACTTGGCATGTGATCTTATCTTGGGTCTTTACAAGCTCCAAAATACGTTACTTAGTGTATGTGTAATAAGAAGAGACACGGGAAAGAAAATGATACAATTCTGAGACAATAAGCATATATATTTGACAGTGGGCATTAGTTTTATCAGCTAAAAAGAGCATACAGTAATAGATGAACATTTCGAAGAAAGTGGTCTGTATAAAATATAAAATCTAAAGATGATGACGTTCTTAAATCAGTGGACTCATTCCATGCAAAATTTGCAAATGCTCTGAATGAGTAATTTGATTCTCTCCAGTTTGAAACAAGCCCCGAAAGGGTACAAGTTAATGTTCTATCTGCATTTAAATTCCAGGCATAGAAGTGGAGAGAAGGGGAGAACAAACAATAAGAGCAATGATCTGAAAATGATAAGTGATCAAGTCGGTGGAGTAAAGTACCATAATTATAAAATAAAATTATATGATTAATTTTCAAAGAGTACTTCTTATTTTCTAATATGTTAATTATGGCTTCAAAGCAATAAATAAATTAAAAAGCTCAGAATGCAGTTAGAATCATTAAGATATGACAGCTTGATGACTTTGTTTAAAATTGGCCAAATTTGGAGAAATAGGAAATAATTAAATGTATTGTAATTAACTGCGTAAACCCCGCCACTGCAAAACTTTGATAGATGTTTTTCATGATTTCATACATGTATATAACTCCGGGACTTGGGCAGATAACCACCTTGTGATAAAAATATAACCATCCCTAGAAGCTATTATTGTTTCATATATTTTTAGCTCACCTGTCAAGGTGAGCTTATAGTATAGCCTTGGTCCGTCGTCCGTCGTCGTCGGCGTCGGCGTCGGGGTCAACACTTTTAAACATCTTCTTCTCAGAAACCACTGGACGGATTGAAGCCAAATTTCATATGGAGCCTTAACAGGATGAGGGAACGAAAGTTTGTATATTTGACCAAGGTCACATGACCAAGATGGCCGCCATGCCCATATATGGTAAAAACCTTAAAAAAAATTCTACTCCAGAACCACTAGGCCGATTGCCTTGAAACTTGGTATGTAGCATCATGGACTCTAGTACTACAAAATTTATATAAATAATGACCTTGTGTTGACCTTGACCTATTTTATGGCAATGTCAAATTTGGTCTCTTAGGCTTTTGAATGGGAAAAAGTGCATTTTTCTGTTGCTTTTGTGCTCTGTGATACGGAAATGTAGTCAATTTCAACATAAATGGATATCAGAGGTCAAGGTCATTAAGTGACCTTGCCCAAAGGTCATTTGTCCGTTGTGTGTCAACATTTTTAGAGGACTTCTCCTCTGAAACAACTGGGCCAATTTTAATTAAATTTCATATGCAGCCTTCAGGTAAAACGGGAAAGAAATTTTATATATTTGGCCCAGGTCACATGACCAAGATGGCCGCCATGCCCATATAAGGTAAACACCTTTAAAAATCTTCTTCTCCATAACCACTGGGCCGATTGTCTTGAAACTTGGTATGTAGCATTATGAACTCTAGTCCTACAAAATTTATATAAATCATGACCTTGGGTTGACCTTGACCTATTTTATGGCAAGGTCAAATTTGGTCACTTAGGCTTTTGAATGGGAAAATCTGAAAAAGTGCATTTTTCTGTTGCTTTTGTGCTCTGTGATACGGAAATGTAGTCAATTTCAACATAAATGGATATTAGAGGTCAAGGTTATTAAGTGACCTTGCCCAAAGGTCATTTGTCTGTTGTGTGTCAACATTTTGAGAGGACTTCTCCTCTGAAACAACTGGGCCAATTTAAATTAAATTTCATATGCAGCCTTCAGGCAAAGCAGGAAAGAAATTTTATATATTTGGCCCAGGTCACATGACCAAGATGGCCGCCATCCCTATTATAAGGTAAAAACCTTTAAAAATCTCTTTCTCAAGAACCACTGGGCCGATTGCCTTGAAACTTGGTATGTAGCATTTTGGACTCTAGTCCTACAAAATTTATATAAATGATGACCTTGGATTGGCCTTGACCTATTTTATGGCAAGGTCAAATTTGGTCCCTTAGGCTTTTGAATGAGAAAATCTGAAAAAGTGCATTTTTCTGTTGCTTTTGTGCTCTGTGATATGGAAATAAAGTCAATTTACACACCTATGGATATGAGAGGTCAAGGTCATTTAGTGACCTTGATCAAAGGTCATTTGGCCATTGGATGTCATCATTTTCAAACATCTTCTCCTCAGAAACCATTGGGCTGATTGAATCCAAATTTCATATAAAGACTTAACAGGATTTGGGAACGATAGTTTATATATTTGGCCTCGGTCACATGACCAATATGGCCGCCATGCTCATATATGGTAAAAACCTTAAAAAAATTTCTACTCCAGAACCACTGGCCTGATTGCCTTGTAACTTGGTATGTAGCATCTTTGACTCCAGTACTACAAAGCTTACATAAATAATGACCTTAGGTTGACCTTGACCTGTTTTATGGCAAGGTCAAATTTGGTCCCTTGAGCTTTTGAATTGGAAAAGCAGAAAAATTGCATTTTTCTGTTGCTTTTGTCCTTTGTGGTATGGAAATTCAGTCATCGTTAACCCCTACGAATACTAGAGGTTGTCGTCGTCATCCGTCGTCAACATTTACAAAGGACTTCTCCTCAGATATCACTGGGCTGATTAAAGCCAAATTTCATTTAGAGCCTTAACAGTAGTAGTAGTATTTCAATATTCATATCGACGTTGCCCCCGCACATCAGCGGAACGAATCCATAGCCGCAGTAACAGTATAAAGAAACAAAAGTTTATATATTTGACCCAGATTACGTGACCAAGATGGCCACCATGCCCATTTATGGTAAAAACCTTAAAAATTCTTCTTCTCAAGAACCACTGGGCCGATCGCCTTGAAACTTAATATGTGGCATCATGGACTATAGTACTACAAAGTTTATATAAATGATGACCTTACGTTGACCTTGATCTATTTTATGGCAAGGTCAAATTTGGTCCCTTAGGCTTTTGAATGGGAAAGGATGAGAAAGTGCATTTTTCTGTTGCTATTGAGCTCTGTGATATGGAAATGCAGTGAACTTCAACTTCTATAATTACTAGAGGTCAAAGTCATTTAGTGATTTTATAGGTGTGGCCATGATTGAACAGTTTACACACTCACTATCCAATGCTATAGAATTGCAGCCTGTTTATTAGCCTGCCTGAGCCGAAAGCTTGCATTTTGGCCACTTGACCTGAGCATATACTGGCAGGTGAGCGATCGTTGCCCTTAGGCGACTTGTATTAATAATCCTTTTCGATTCTGACTTTATATAGATATTTTTCATGATTTGATACAGTACATCGAGAAAACATTTTAATCCTAAAAGGAAGCTTATATTACTTCGATAATTTGCAGCAAGTTTCAGGAAAATCTCTTTCAACGCTGATTTAATATAGATTTCTTCATGATCTTATAAATGTGTACATCCCAGAGGCAGGGGCAAATAACACTGTTTAACTAAATTCTGGTTGTCAAAGAAAGGTAATGTTAACTTTATCATTTCTATGAAATTTCATAAAGATATACCAAAAATCTGATTTTATATAGTGTTTGCATGATTTTATGCATGTAAATGGCCCAGTGCGAAAGGCAGATAACCGCTGGGGACAAAATTTTGATCTTGACAGGAAGCGAGTACTGTTTAGATAAGTTGTTGCAAGTTTCAGGAAAATCACACTCAAACCTGATTTTGTACATGTATATATCCCCAGGGCAGGGGCAGATTACCCTGGTAGACAAAATTTTGCTTGTTACAGAAAAGATATATTACTTCAATAATTTCTGTGAAATTTCATCAAAATATTTCGAAGTGTAAAGGAATTACAGACCATAATCCACGTTTTAGACATTGACAAGGGCAATAACTCTGTCAGGAGATATCGAAATTTGCCCAATCCCTAGCGAGCTATTCCCAAGACCAATCCACATGCCAAGTTTAAAAAAAAACCATCAAAATACTCAAGTTATCGAAAAGAAATGAAGTGTTCATGAATGAAGAACAGACAGACAGATGGACAGACAGACAGCTAGTCAGAGACACAGACGGTCAGATGGACAGACACATGATCAACCTGCTTGGAAACATCACATCCTGCCACTTATGTGTGGCGGGGTATAAAAACTGAGTAATAATTAGAATAAGATAAAAAAAAAGCAGTTTTAAGAGGAGATAAACTCAGAAAATATTCATTGTAGAAAATTATCGGCATAATTTTGGAACAGCCATCTAATATACTGTATAACTGCAAAATATCATTGGAATAGCTTTGAGTGTAAAAAGCTGTTGTGGTTTTGCGTAAAGTTGGAGAATCAAAAAGGCTAAAATTTAGGTACAAGTGAGTATAAACGCACTGTGTGTAGAAATTTCACAAAAGTATTATAATCATTTGTTATTCTGGCATTGCATAAGGAGTTATGAAATGGTAGACTTCCAGTTCTAAGCAGCAATTAAAATATTAGCATTTTCTTAACAGAACCCTCTTCGAGTCAGAATTACCCCTTCCACATGCATCTTGCACACACCAAAGAAATCTTCACCAATTGATTTAATATTGCATGACATTACCGCCAACGCATAGTAAGTTTATAGAAAATCGGTTGTGGCCATGAAAACAGCCTTATAGACACCCCTCCTTTAATTGGCCAAGTAGTTTTAGAGGAGAAGTCCTTTGAAAATGTTGACACTCAAAGCACAAATGACCTTTGGCCAAGGTCGCTAAATAACCTTGACCTCTAGTATTTATTGGAGTTGAAGTTTAATGCATTTTCATATCACAGCGCACAATAACAACAGAAAAATGCACTTTTTCATTTTTTCCCATTCCAAAGCCCAAGGACCAAATTTGACCTTGCCATGAAATAGGTCAACGTCAACCCAAGGTCACCATTTATATAAAGTTTGTAGTACTAGAGTCCAAAATGCTACATACCAAGTTTCAAGGCAATCGCCCAGTGGTTCTGGAGAAGGATTTTTTACGATTTTCGATTATATGGGCAGGGCGGCCATCTTGGTCATGTGACTTAGACCAAATATATAAACTTTCTAACCCGCTTACCCTGAAGGCTGCATGTGAAATTTAATTGAAAATTTTCAGGTAGTGTTAGAGGAGAAGTCCTTTGAAAATGTTGACACACAACAGACAAATGACCTTTTGCCAAGGTCGCTAAATGACCTTGACTTCTAGTATTCATTGGAGTTAAAGTTTACTGCATTTCCATATCACAGAGCACAATAGCAACAGAAAAATGCACTTTTTCAGCTTTTTCCATTCCAAAGCCCGAGGGACCAAATTTGACATTGCCATGAATTAGGTCAACTTCAACCCAAGGTTACCATTTACATAAAGTTTGTAGTACTAGAGTCCAAAATGCTACATACCAAGTTTCAAGGCAATTGCCCAGTGGTTCTGGAGAAGGATTTTTTACGATTTTCGATATATATGGGCAGGGCGGCCATCTTGGTCATGTGACTTAGACCAAATATATAAACTTTCTAACCCGCTTACCCTGAAGGCTGCATGTGAAATTTAATTGAAAATTTTCAGGTAGTGTTAGAGGAGAAGTCCTTTGAAAATGTTGACACACAACAGACAAATGACCTTTTGCCAAGGTCGCTAAATGACCTTGACTTCTAGTATTCATTGGAGTTAAAGTTTACTGCATTTCCATATCACAGAGCACAATAGCAACAGAAAAATGCACTTTTTCAGCTTTTTCCATTCCAAAGCCCGAGGGACCAAATTTGACATTGCCATGAATTAGGTCAACTTCAACCCAAGGTTACCATTTACATAAAGTTTGTAGTACTAGAGTCCAAAATGCTACATACCTAGTTTCGAGGCAATCGCCCAGTGGTTCTGAAAAAGAAGATTTTTAAGGTTTTGGTTATATATTGGCAGAGCAGCCATCTTGGTCATGTGACCTAGACCAAACATATAAACTTTCTTACCCGCTTACCCTGAAGGCTGCATGCGAAATATAATTGAAATTGGGCTAGTAGTTTCAGAGGTGAAGTCCTTTGAAAATGTTGGCACTCAACAGACAAATGACCTTTGGCCAAGGTCACTACATGACCTTGTCCTCTAGTATTCATAGGGGTTGACGATGACTGCATTTCCATATCACAGAACACAATGGCCACAGAAAAATGCATTTTTTCAGCTTTTCCCATTCAAAAGTCTAAATGACCATATTTGACCTTGCCATGAAATAGGTGAAAGGCAGCCCAAGGTCATCTTTGTAGTACTAGAGTCCAAGATGCTACATACTTTCAAGGCAATCAGAATAAGAAGAATTGTGGGCATATCTAATTTTACTTCACAATTTCGAAAACTTATTAATCGATATAAAGGAAAAGGATATAACTCATATCTTATGCGGCAGGCTGCATGCTTAGTGTAAACCCAATCATGGTTGATGAATATGCTTCCCCCTTTAACTGCACGACGGTGGTTCACTGGGATAATACCAATTTGGCTACCTGTGTTTTCCACTGAGTCAGTCAATTACCATACAGCCGGTCGACATCCATTAACAATAGTACCATTTACCGTTATTGGTAGAGCTTACGATCGTATTCTCGGTCGAAAGCCACTTTGTATAGTACTAACTTGGTCAAAAGCACAGGTAGCCAAACTGGTATTACCCCCGTGCGGGTTGGGCCTCTGTCTCTATGACGGCTTCTTCATAAAGCTTTAACGAGTGGGTTGGGGCTTAGCTTGGCACACTGTGGTTTAACTAACAGTTGGAGCGCAGCTCCAAGGAGTAGGGATATAATCAAACACATAGCAACGAATTTTTGTTCGAAATTGTCGCCATCAAAATGGCTATCGACAAACCCCATTGTACTTTCACGCCACCATACAGATTAATCTAATCGCCTCACCGCTTGAAATTTTAAGAGAACTTTTCTGACTTCCATTATTGAATATTTCTGTTAAAATAATTCCAAGACATCATTTTCCGCCTGTGTAATTATTGACGAAACAATGCCCTTTACGTCAGCGTCAGACATGTGAACAAAAATTCGCGATTTACGGCTTATTCGACTTTCTCCAAAACGCAGACCTATGCCATGTAAAACACTGATATATACTCTACTATTATGTGAAATTTCAGAAAGTTTGGTTTTGGAACATTTTAAAATTGCAAAATAACATACAGCTACTCAGTTTGTAAAACCAAAATGGCGTCGAAATCATGCCAGCTTTATGTGACATCGCGCGCTGTGTTCATTGCAAAAACAACAATATCGCAACTCTGCCTTTCCGAAGAAACTTTACCACGTAACATAAATTAGTTTCCGACCAAGACAGAATAAAACAGACAAGCAAATATATTTTATTCTTTTATTGAGAAGGAATAATTTCAACTCTCACCTCCATACAGACCCTTGCAATTTGTAAACACGACTAAGTATTGACAAACTTCTGACGTAAATTTGAATCAATAAGGAGTTTGTTTAGTACCTTAGAAGACGGACTTAATCAGCATTGAATGTTTATTTAGGTACAGCTCATGCTACCGCTCATGGTTAACCTAAATACCTAAAAATTTGACACTTAAATTTATTCAATTAGCAGATCACGCGCTTGAGTTCAAAACTTAAATTATCGACTGCATTTCAGTTACTGGGTGGGACAGTTAGAAGGGGTTGGGTGCACTCTGCAGGTGGTATGTTTGAAAAAATAACACGCCCCAAACTGAAATTCACACCCTGTCAGGTACGCGATTCAGTATTTTTCTAGAGTAGATGTATTTTCTTTTTTTCTTTTTTTTACGCGAGGGGCGGGGGAAGAAAAGGTGTGTGTGGGAGGGGGGTGTTGGAGGGTGTGCGGTTTTGGAACAAGATGCTATGCACTTCATCTGAAAGGGGTTTGGGATGCAAACTGTATCCTTTAAGAGATGGCCCCCTAGCCTACTAAGAAGGGAGGCAAACTATAATAATAATAGTTACTTCCTCTGAATGTATATCCATTCTGTTTATTAGAGGTATTTCGCTAGTGACTTAGGTCCGACAATTCACCCGTTTCATAAAATGCTTGGCACTTAGGGCGTTTAATAGAATTGTTGTTTTTCACAATTTAGAATCCCAAAATTCGCATGAACCTTGTATACTTATTCAAGCAACCCATCATTGCCTTCATTTAGCAAAATGTGCATGAACAAAAAAGCTACCAGCCAAGACTAAGATAGCCTGCACTAAAATTGTTATAAAAGTTAAGATTAACAGCTTGCATGTGTGCATTCTATTATGGATCGTGGCTGGTAGCTTTTTTGTTCATGCACATTTTGCTAAATGAATGCAATGATGGGTTGCTTGAATAAGTATACAAGGTTCATGCGTATTTCAACAGTTCCTCACACGCCCGCTATTTTCAACTTTCAAACAGATTGTTTAAGTAGGCTATACTGTCAATGGTCTTTACGCTTATAATAAATTCGGGATGTGGAATTTGCCAAAGTGGAGCGATTTGTATACAGTTTAAGTTCATGTACAGTGCTTTGCTTCCACGGAATAAACGGCTGTTTTTGTGCCACGTGCCAAACGTCGGATGGCACGTAGCAAGCCTCGAAATTTTCCCCACACCTCCAACATCCGCACACCCCGACACATTTTCAGGCTCATAATCGAACACACGAAATGCTCTTCGTACCTCAATTCAAGACGGAAAGTGTTTGCTTGCAAGCCAGTCAGGGTTTTGCTATTCGCTTATATATATATACAGCTTTGTATCTTGAAGCGGTCTTGTTAGACTAGGCAGATTTTGCTGTTATCATATCCGACAAGATTCCTCTTTCACTGTTGCGGCTCAACTGTTGGTAAGATTCAAATGATTGTAATAAATCTCAGTGTGTGTAACAACAATGAAGCCAAATCTGGCAGAGAGAGAAGTGTGTGTAACAACAATGAAGCCAAATCGGGCAGAGAGAGAGAGAGAGAGAGAGTACGCTTTCACAGCAACGACTGCTCAAGTCATGTTTGGGACCTATACATCACTCCAGGCATCAGTCAAGATGAAATCGCCCACTTTCTTGGCCCCCACCCACCCCCACCCTCGTCACCAACCGCCTCCTTCCATCCCCACCTGGCTTGTTTCTTTCTAAGTAGCTTGAGCCGCGACGCGAGAAAACCAACAATGTGATTGTGCGCCCAGCGCAGACTAAGATAATCCTGGGCATCCGCCCAGTCTGATCAGAGTCTTCGCTGTCCGCATGAAGGTAGCTTAGACCCTTAGCTACCCTTAAAGCGCTTAGGGAAGACTGCGCAGACTAGGCGGATGCCGAGGCTGATCTGAGTCTGCGCTGGGCGCACAACCCATTTGTTGATTTTCTCGTGTCGCGGCTTATATGTTCTCTGTAATTGTTGAGCAAATTATAAAATCAGATCGTAAAATTTTCGAAGACTAAACAAACACAACGACAAGAAAGAAACTCTTTACTTCGTACTGATGCATTTTATGTTCGACTTATAATCCATTTACATGGCACGCGGACTGGCAATCTAGCTCGAGGCAATATACGTCATTTTCTTTTATTACGTCACAACATTGACCTAATAACTTATTTGACAGAAAACAGATGACTGTTTGAAAGATAAATAATACATGTATTAGAAAAGGATATTATTTCCACAAATTTGAGTGGCAGAACGTCAGATTTGTACAATGCCAATCAGTTCAGGTAGGTAAGGTACGTTCTACCAGTTTGTAATCTAGTCTATTTTAACTAAACTCCGTAATTTTTCTCCTCTTCAAGTATTTAGCAATCTGAGCTAATGTTTGACAAGCTGTCGACCTCAATTTTCTGTCTAAATTGTGGCTGTCCGGCAAATATTGCTGGTGCTCATATCACGTGCAAGACCGTTTCCTGAGCGTTAAAACTACAGATGCCATCTTTTATTTTGCAATTTAAAAATGTTCCAAAACGATATTGCTTGAATTTTCACATGCAAAAAGAAGAAATATTAAAGTTTTCGATGGCATTGGTGTGCGCATTGGAGAAAGTCTCAGCTTTCTGTAAATTATGTTTTATGTTGATGCAAGTTTTCGGTAGAATCAAGATAGAGTATTGTACTTTGACGATGAATATTTAGCATTTCGAGCAATTTTTGCCCTGAATTTTGTTGAGAAAGCCTGCTTAATACTGGTTAGCAACACATTTTTATGTGTTGAATCATTTTAATATAATCCATGCCTCTATATACATTAGAGAATAATGGGAAATTTCGTCAAGAACCATGTTCGCCATTTTTAGGGCCTATTTTTTATGTGGAAGGATGCACCGTTGTAAATACAATCACCGCTTTTCGAGGGTTTGCGTTCCAACTGTAATAGTTTCCTTCAACTGTGGCTGACAGTAGAATTTGGTTTAACCAAGAGTACTTTTCTTTGTTTTATCAAAGTCATCAATTTGATTTTTATGTTGTCGCTATGGTGCATTGGTTGACACAGGAAATGAACCTTTTATATATTTCTGTATCATGAATTGCATCGAGACCAGGATGAAGTTTGTCAACAGCAAAAAAATCTCCCGGAAGTCTATGCTGCTGGCCGTTGAAGGCGGCAGTCCTGATGTTAATCTTTATTCTATGTTACTTGGTGGTTTGTACAATAAGGCGCTTTATGTTTTAAAGTCTTCTTTTTTTCTTTGTCTTCGTTTTTTTGTGTTTGTTTTAGCATTCTGGTCACCTTGTTTGCGGAAGACGGAGCTGTTTTTCTTTTTCTCTTGCATTTGTTTGTTTTGCACGTATGTGTTTGTCATATTTCTCTTCCTTTTCGTGTCGCGGTTAGCTGCGGTTTGTGATTATAGTATAGGCAGGCCTCCGTCATCCGTCTGTTGTCCGTCGTCAACATTTTCTAACATCTTCTCTTCAGAAACCACTGGGCAGTGAAACCAGGTTTCATATTGAGTCTAAACAGGATGGGGGAACGAAAGTTTATATATTTGACCTAGGTCACATGACCAAGATGGCCGCCATGCCCATATACGAGGGGCATTTCAGAAATAATGTAAATGATCTCAGGGTAGTCTGTTGGCTGATATTTAGCAGTGGTTTTATATATCATTGGAAAGGTTAATTCAAATGCTTTAGAATGGTATGCGTTAAAAGAATTTCCAAGTCACACATGCACGATAACACGTGCGTATACGTCATTAGGATGTGAATACTGGAAGCTGTACATTTTCACTGAATGTATTTTATGTTCTTTTGCTGTTTTCTCAATGACAAAATGATATATTTTAATGAAGAAACGCGTAATACTGTCCTTTAAATGTAAAATAAGAAAATAAGATAGTTATACAGAAATAGTTTCCATATTCTGCACAACTGACATAAAAAACGAGAAAAATCAGTTAGGCCACTGACAAAAGAGCATAAAGTGCCGTCAATGATTATTTATGACAGAAAACCAGCATGACGAATTAAATTTTATATATTTTGTGTTTCATATCTGTCATGAAACATTCACTATCACTTAAATTGACCTCAAAACCGTAGATTAAACAGCTTACTTTACATTTCAATTAAGCACAGGAAGTGACGTCATCAGAAATGCTCTTTGTTCCATGTTTAGCCTACTTAGCATTGCAAATCTTATATTTTAGCAAAGCTGATACAATGCTTTTTATATTGGAATATTTTCAGTATAACAGGTAATTTAGGTATCAATCTAGAGTAGAGCTGCTTGTATCCAGAGTTGAGAAAATATGAATTTGTCTTCACATAAATATTCCATCCATTACTATTCAGTGTCCTTACCCTTACAGCAATTTTCAAGGCAATTTTTGAAGAAAATACCAGTGACTCACATTTTTTTATTAAAGGTCATTCGATGATATCTAAACCTAAAACCTAAGACAAACATTTAAAAAAATCGGTCAACATTTACACTATTTCTGAAATGCCCCTCGTTTGTAAAAACCTTTAAAAATCTTCATCTCCAGAACTACTGGGCTGATTGCCTTGAAAGATGGTATGTAGCATCTTAGACTCTAGTACTACAAAGTTTATATAAATGGTGACCTTGGATTGACGTTGACCTATTTCATGGAAGGTCAAATCTGGTCCCTTAGACTTTTGAATGGGAAAAGCTGAAAAAGTGCGGTTTTTCTGCATAGAATTCCAGTTCCGATATTCCTTGTTGCTCAGCCTTCATTATATTTTTCCACCAACCCACTGTGACGACGATAAAACTTTTTTTTTGCGAACGATAGCCTTGCCTAAAGAGCTTGGCTGTAAGGGCTTTGTTACGGCAGTTTAAGTCACTTACGCTAAAAGATGCTCTAGCGAAACGAACAAGATGAGATATGTATACGCCATAGGAGGTACTTCGAGGGACATCTCCGTCGAGGAAGGGACAATTAACTATATCAAAATCAAAATCGTCCCGATTATCATAAATTTTAGTTGAGACAGTACCATTAGATATTGATAAATTCAAATCCAAAAACGGTGCTTCGGTATCAGAACAATTAGCTTTATTCAACTAAAGTTCAGGTGAATGTATCCGGTCAACAATATGTTCAAGTAAATATTATCGATATCTAGAACCTCAATAATGTGAGCCTGATTTTCCCGTGAGAGAGATTTCATGAAATCTCTTTCCTAACAAAATAGAAACAAATCTGCAACAAGAGGGGCAAAATTAGTTACCATCGGAATACCTATGGTTTGTCTAGTTTGTTTATAAACTTTACTTCCAAATCTAACAAGAAAAATCTTTAAAAAAAATAATTGATGCAGATTAAATGGAAGTGTGTTTTGGAATATGTCTCCAGGTGAAGAGTGTAGAATGTGTAGAAAAATAAGGACAAAAATCTTGATTTGCAGCGTCGGGGACAACGTTTACAGTTGACTGGTTCATTCCCCTAATATCTAGTCACAAATATTGATAGGACAACTTGGGACCAGTTTATGAACCGCAGTTGCGCATGACAGGAGACTGGTTCTCTTTCGAATGACAATACGAGAACTACCGAATGCCTACGGAATTTGAAATTCAGTCTACCTGTCGCGCGCACATGTGTAAACATTGTCCCCGACGCTGCAAATCAAGATTTTTGTCCTTATTTTTCTACACATTCGGTGAGAAATAGCAAGAATTTGAGAGAAGTTTGAAATGATGTCGGTGTCCACGTAAAGGCCAATGTCTGTCGAACTGAGGGACCTAAGTATCTTAGATGATTGCGTTGAATTCGGAAGTCGCAGCCCTGTTTACATTGGTCAACATTGATCAACACGGAGTTGCTTATCTTGTGTTTTTTAAGCCAAGGGAGCAAAATATCGATAACTGCAAACGTTTTCTATACATGACCAAACCATTTATCTCAGTTAAGGAGGTGTTCAGGTATACTAAAATGTAAAAATAAGTAAGAAAAAAGCTGCGGGAGATCAATTTTCGTCCAAATGCACCTACTGACCCCAAGTGTCTGTGACAGATCTGACACCGAACAGTGTTTCGACCCGAGAAATATCCTTCTACAGTGGTGATGAAAATAACAGATCAAGAATATCTGACGTATTCTATGCTGACCCTCATCTACACGGTTGGGTAACAATATAGACGGCGATGACCCTTTTCTTACAGACACCAGTAGTCGCCCTCGGACGGACATTTTTATGTGTAGCCTTCACCGAACCAACTTTGCAGGGAAGTGCAAAACATTGCAACAAAAGTGCTACAATGTGCAAAAAATGTGAAAGATTGTGCAAATCTGTGTGGAAATGTGCAGTCAATTGGAATGCTAAAGTTATAGGCCCCTTTTCACTCTTTGATAATCCAGGTAAATACCAATCTCTAGTTTAAGATATAGGAATTCCCCTATTATCCTGAAGGAGCAGGCGTTTGAGGGATAAAAAGCATCATCAGGACTAGACTGGCCACCCATCATTCATTCATCAAAAAGAATAGCCCATAAGGCACAATTTAGTGAGAAACTTGCCGTTGAAAGCACGGAAGAGTCTGATATTGGACTACACTATTGGCTCAGGTATTCAAGTGTAAATTGAGGCGCTGTATCATCTAGGTCTCCACTGTTTCCTCAGATATTCCTGTCTAAAGTAAAAAAAAACGGTCTGATCTGGGTCTAGATTACACCAGGTGCCTAATGATTTTTGACCAAAAAAATAGAGGTGTTGGATTTTGACATTCCTCAACCTCCCCCTCCTCAAAATAAAACAAAACGCAGGTGTTTGAACAACAGGCAGTATCATAACGCATTTCAGACTTGTTACATCATCCAAGATAACGGAGCAACATGGCCGACAGAACATGGTATCATCCAATATGGCCAACAGGAAATGACGTGTTCCAAGATGGCGGACAGGACGTGACGTCCTCCAAGATGGCCCACCGGATATGACATCAGAGGGATTAATTCCCCCCGGGAATGAATTTGCGCCCTCCTTTTTACCCTACTGGTGTGTTTCCTGTGATGATTAATTGATGGGTTGGGAAAATGATAATGATGATTTAAAATTTAACGACGCGTCAACCCACTGGGTCATTTGCGTCATGAAGGTTGCATATTACTTAAAATATAAACAGAACTGCAAGCCACGGCACTTTGTAAAACTAACTTTGCATTATTAACATGGAAGTAATATATGGTAAAAATGTAGAAAAGGTTTATATGATGGGTTAGGAAACCTTCATGCGTACCAAACAGCTAACAAAGTGTTTTGAACCATGGCAGAGGGAGAGGGCGAGGGTCTGGATCCAGTTAAGATAGTTTAAGGCCCACCCCACCAATAATATATTACTTACCGTTCAAAGACGTTACTTCTTTTTTGGTTCCTCAATGTTACATCTTTAAATGTCCGTTTGCCTTCTGACACCTAGCAATATGGTCACCTGTGTAGCTGCCCACTTGGCTTTCTGTTTTGTTTTGTAATTTAAAATAGAAAATAGGTAAAAATAGATGTTACTGCTGTTGTCAGTTAGGGTGGCTGAATGACCACATATTTTGCGAAAGATCTCAGTTCATTCGGTCTACCCTGTGTATCTTTCATGAACTTTTGTCAATTTATGTATATATTTTTCTCCTTTTTGGCTTTGAGGGCGGTATATGGGATCTAATTGTATTAATTCCTGATCATTGCCTACCTTTCTTATTTTGTCAGAGGACATATATTTGCAAACACAATTGTAAATGTTTGACTCTTCAAAAGTTATGGCCGGTCAAAGAGTTATACAGTGCACCCACCGGGACAGTAGTAAAAAGTGAATCGTCGTCCGCTTGATATTGAAGATACATTCCCGGTATTTGGTGATAGTTGCCTGTAGAATGTTTGTTTAAATCATAACTCAAACCCACTATAAAGGTTTCAGGAAAGTCTGGTGGTGCCCAGAAACTTTGATCATGCCTCGTATTTTGGCCAGATAAATTGTAGAAAGGGAGTACACTTATTCACAGTGTATTCAGAGCCCATGCTATTTACTGTTGTGAAATACCGACGTTGTACATGTAATTGGTGTTTTGGCAATTTGTATATATGGTAATTAGAAGGTGCACGTGTTTCTGCGTATACACAGGTTGGGTATACCTGCAGATTTATAGAACCTATGATGGGGTTGAGGCCGCGACAAGGAAATCTCAGGCTAGTTTTAAGATTATCTAATCTTATGCGAGGCTAGCCGAGCATAAGCCTTCAATAATCTGAAAACGAGCTTGAGATTCCCTATGTCGAGGCCTCAACCACAGCATTGATTATTTTTCTCACATATTATATTTTATAAAACAGAACATTCATTGAATGCTTTACTTCTTGTTGAGGCCATTCCTGTATAAAGTTCAGGCTAATTTCCTATATTAATAGTTCTAACGTGTGTTAATATCACTTTGTGCATGCATTTTTCATGATTGGCGGCTAATAAGAAATCTACAGTGACACTTCCTGTTCATCATTATCTGTCAATTTCATATTCTGCATGTAATTTATATAACAGGTGATTCTTTTCAAATTAAGTATGGTACATGATTTGGCTGTAGTATGTAGCAATGGTTGACATTTTGAGGCAGTGTTTTGAGACTAGGCTCAGTTAGGAGGCCGAGATAGAAAAATCTCAGACATCTCCAGAAAGGGATACTCTTGTCCAATCGGTGAGAAACGTTTGTCTACAACAAGGTTAAAATTCAACCCTACCATATTTCAAATGATTATTTCGAATAAATTTTATTCGGCTATAAAAATGGGTACAAGATACAGGATACAAGAAACTTTATTTAAAGTCGACTTATAAGTGTATAACAGCTCAACATTAGCCAGTAAGGCTATTTTGTCGACAAACAAAATGAAAACTATACAAATGTACACTATATAAAAAGATCACAGATATTAATGATATAACACATGTGTATATTACAAGAAAGGACCTCTGACAGTTGTAATGTTAAGTACCATTCCGGCTAAGAATCAGGCAGGTGGTGGCATATCGAGGTCTTCAGATTTTGACCAAAACTTGTGTATAAGTCCACTGGGTGACCAAACCTGCACATGCAAAATCTTAGGTCAGTCAGTCAACGGTTGCTATGGAAACCAGAGAATAATTGTTTTCCTTAGCAACAAGCAAATTATGCTTGAACATTTATATAAAATACAACATTTTTGGGAGGTTAAAACTGTATACAAAGCAAGAATAGCCCTTCTTGTAATTTGTTCACTAGCACAATGCACATTATTGGTATCGAACTCTGTTTGAAGGTTTATGAAATAAACATCAGCATGTGTGCTATTTGGGGTCAAAGGTCACCTGGGTCAGCGTTTTTACAGAATTTGTGAAAATAGTCAAAAATGACTGAAATCCAACCCAAATATTTTCTATAGTATAAAAAATCGAAAAATGCCAGTATTCAATGATTAAAGCACAGCTATGGAGCTTTCAAAATCTGTAATAAAATTACTGTATAAATTTCTCCTTAGCAACCAGTTTAACACCTTAGCAACCACCCCTTAGGTGATCTGTAAATTTTGACTGAATTGAAAACAGTATATCTTTTACATTATGCAATGCAGGTAGACAATAGTTAGTTATGTTTCAAGCACAGGTATTAAACTTTTGCAATTTGTTGAAAAACCTACGCACAATTTTCTCCTTAGCAACAAATATGTGCCCTTGGCAACCAACTATTAACAGATATGAAACATTTGGTTGACTTCAACAAGCAATATATCTGATATGTGACAAACTATGCCAACACATATATTTGTGCTTAGCAACCATTTTGGGCCCTTAGCAACCACATTTTAACAGATAACTTTTCAGTGAATTCAACACTAAAAATCTTCTATTTACAGAGTACTATGCAGAGGATTGTAATTAATGACTGAAAAACAAGAACTGGGCTTTTTAAGATCTTTTGACAACCTTGTGCATATAATTGCCCTTAGCAACCAGTCTGAACCCCTAGCAACCATCTCTTAACTGAAGACTTTTAACTGAATTTCATATGAAATATCTTTTATAACTAACAAAGTATGAAAATAATTGCAAGTATCATTACAACACTAGTTACTGACTTTTAAATTCTGTTGAACAATGTGTGTGTATATATGTACCCTTAGTAACCAATTTTAGACCTTAGCAACCAACTGTTCACTGATTTTGATTTTGAGGGAAATTTCTTTCTGTAACATACTTAATAAACAATTGTGTGTAATGTATGAACCACAAGTGCTGACATTTACAATATGCTGCAAGAGCTGTGTAAAATTTGTCCTTAGCAACCAATCTGAGTCCATAGCAACAAACTCTAAATTTAGACATGTGAGTGCTTTGCCTGGTTTCCATACGGAATATCCTTTATACGCAAATTAAGAAGACAGTTTAAAAGATGCAAGAAGCACAGCTGACTGGCTTTCAAAAATCTGTTGAAAATTGTCTATTTTCTTCCTTAGCATCCAATTTGATCCCTTAGCAACCACCTTTGAAACAGATTCAGAACTTTTAAGTGAATTCTAAATATACTCTGTTCTATTTGCAGTATACTGTGTACACATTATAATGTGTGAACAGTCAAGCCTGCTTATGCGGTCACCTCTAATTGTGGTCACCTCTAATGCGGGGTAGGTGGGGAGGGGACGGGGGAGGGGAGAAGTGGATAATTTCTTGAACTAAAATAGTACAGAACCTGTATTAAGGGGTCATCTGTCTGTAGCAACCAATTTTTATGTCTCCCTTGGGTGACCCCTTAGGACAGGGTTTGACTGTGAATATACTTGTGTTCTTAGTAACCAGTCTGAGCCTTATGTTGAGCTGATCATTAGGCAGAGGTTGTCAAAAACCAGAGCTCCCAGGCAAAAATACATCTGACCTTCCGAAATCCGCAAGCCGCAAATCCGCAAGCAGAACTTGGCTTCACCACATGTGCAAGCCCGAGGTTTGAACACACAGCAGTGAGAGGCATAATGTTTAAGAGTCAGTGCTCTTATCCAGTAGGACATGTATGTTCAAAAGATTTTGTAGAAATTAATCACAAGACCTGTGGTTGCAACAGTTGTTATTATCTTTATTATCTTAGCAGAATTAATTCATATCCTAATACAATATATATATATATAGCTATATATTTTAGTTGGTTGGGACCGGAGCCTTTTTGTCTGTTGCTTGGTCCACCGGGGCTCAACTGGTGACCTTCTTTTGCTTCAGATTTCCAGTGGGGTCGTTTGGCAGGACAGGGATCTCCACCTGTCAGACGGCCCGTTGTATCTGTTGAGTCCTCGTCTTTGCTTCTTCATGGTGTTGAAATTTGATTTATGTGTTTACCGTGATGATTCATTGACGAGTTAAAGGGTTATCATGCGAACCGAACTACCAACTAAATGTTTTGTACCACTTCAGAAACTGAGGGTGAGGTTGGGCCTGTAAAATCGATTTAAGCCCCCCAGTAATTCATTACTGACCGTTCCAAGGCGGTAGTTCTGTTGTGGTTCTCTGTTGCCTGTTTTTGGTGTCAGAGTTTCTGTGATGTTTTACCTTATGTATGTTCTTATTATTTTTGGTTCGGTTTGGGTTGCTGAGTGGCCACCTTTTGGGAACAAGCTGCTCACTCGGTTGGCCATATGTTCTCTGTGTCTTGATTATTTGTAATCTTAGTTGTTTCCAACTATGGTTTGAGGGCTGGATTTCGATTTTGATTGTTTCAGTTCCTGGTCTTTGCATACTTTTTACTTCCAATGATGTGAGGAGCATTATTGTGCTTATAAATATGCATCTGATGAAAATAGGCAAAAGGGAAAGACTCATACAGCCTGCACTTCTGTGCAGTCTGATCAGCTTTCCTTTTTACAATCTATGTATACTGGGGAAAGTAAAAAGTGACGGTTCTGATCTAAGCAGATGTACAGACTGATTACAGTATTCATAGTATGGCTTAAGATGCATACACTCCCATTACCGGGCGTCTGATTTAACCTACCTTGCATCCCCCCAGGACAATTTCTCATGGGTGCCAAATTGTTCATTGGGACCTCCTGAATACGAAACAAAGTTGTCCTCAAAAATTTTTTGGTATGGGCTATGTGAAAATGCATGGTTTCCATGGCAACCCATAATGCATTTCTCAAGAATGGGGGTGTACCTACAAAAGTACTCATATCTCAGCTGCTCCTTATCCTATACAACTAAACTTGGTACCAAATTAAAGCTTAGGCATAGGCCTTTTATCCCATTATAGTATATGCAAATTATCTAATTTGCATATTCATGAATATTCAAGAAAACATTAAAAGATGAGGGAAAATCGTGGAAAATATGTATATGTGATCTTATTTCAAACAAAAACCTTTGTTGTCGGTCGTAATTTGACACCGATCCAAGTTCTTATGAAATTATCACTGTGAATCGACTTGGTATCTTATTAGAATCAATTATTATTTGAGGCCTTCCTTAGTCCTATTTGCATATGCACAGGTCAAGATGGCGAAAGCATTTTCACATAGCCAATACCAAACATTTTTTGAGGACAATTTTGTTTCGCATTCAGGAGGTCCCAATGAACAATTTGGCACCTATGAGAAATTGTCCTGGGGTGGGGTGGGGGGGGGTGCAAGGTAGGTTAAATCAGACGCCGGGGTACATGTTTTTCCACCATTTTTGCCAAGGGATACAACTTTTGTGAATTCGTGTTTAATTCTCCAGCTGAAAATACCTTTCCAAAGTGGGATCTAGTGTTAACGGGATTAGTCTGCTCCTGCAGCGGCTAATTCTATCCTTTATCGGTTGACCTTTACACAGAAGGTAGGCATTTATGACAATGGCAGTGTTGTCTCCCCTGAAAGTGTACCTTTTCACTCCACATCAATCTTATATTAATATATTAGAAATATAGTTAACCTTTTGTGAACATGCTCATCAAAACAACATTCACCAGCATGGCCTGTGTCCTGTCCTTTGACTCACATGTGTAAATGCACTCATGAACTTCCTTATAAATAGGTAAGATTACTGTATTAAAAAGCTAACATGGTTCCCTAGCGATGTTCATTTTGCATTGACAGAAAAAATCTTGGAGCACCAATCAAATAATAAGATACCTCCTAAGGGTATATTAAAGTGATTGACATACCTGCAGTGGAAGCAACTCACCATTTTCATTTAAAGGAGGTGAATTCTAAAATGAAAACAAGAGGGCCATGAGGCCCTGATCCGCTCACCTGAGCAATTGGCAAAGTGGCTTTTTCTTATGTCTGAAATTGTCAAAATATGAGTCGAGGGTCAAAAGTCAAAGACTGACCATGACCTCTTGTACTCATAAATCTTCATGTGCTAATACGCATTAAGACAACTAAATATACCATTTTTTAGACCAAAATCTTCAAAACTTTCCATGAAATCTTATGTTCTAGCATTTTCCCATATT
This sequence comes from Ctena decussata, assembly GCA_963989385.1. Taxonomy (NCBI): domain Eukaryota; kingdom Metazoa; phylum Mollusca; class Bivalvia; order Lucinida; family Lucinidae; genus Ctena; species Ctena decussata. Next base: position 36,800,934 of record OZ022513.1, read on the forward strand.
TGACCATGCTGCAAAAAAGGTCAAGGTGAACCCAAGGTCATCATTTGAACAGTCTTGGAAGTACTCTAGTACTCCATGCTACTTACCTTGTTTCAAGGCCATAGGCATATTGGTTCTGGAGAAGAAAAATATTAAATGTTTATACCATAAATGGGTATGTCAGCCATGTTGGTCATGTGACCTGGACCATTTGAACACATTTTTGTTCCCTCAACCCCTGGAGGCTCTTTATGAAATGTGACTACAATTGGCCCTTTGGCTTTTGAGGAAATGTTTAAAAATGTCAAAATATGAGAGATCTGGGTCAAAGGTCAAAGAATGACCTTGACCTCTTGTACTCATAATTCTTCATGAACTCATTAAGATGACTGTATATACCAATTTTTAGGCCAAAATCTTCAAAAATTCTCATGAAAGCTTATGTTGTAGCATTTTGCCATATTTGACCTTGCCATAAAAAGGTCAAGGTCAAGCAAAGGTCATAATTTGAACAATCTTGATAATACTGGAGTACCCAATGCTACATACCAAGTTTCAAGGCCATCGGTCAACTGGGTCTGGAGAAGAAGATTTTTAAAGGTTTTTATCATATATGGTCATGGCGGCCATGTTGGTCATGTGACCCAGACCATTTGAAGAATTTCTTTTCCTCAACCCCTGAAGACTCTATATATTTGGTTACAATTGTCTTTTTAAAAAGACGTTTGAAATTGTCAAACTATGAGAATTCAGGGTCAAAGGTCAAAAAATGACCTTGACCTCTTGTACTTATGAATCCTGATGTACTCATTAAGATGACTGCATTTTCCAATTTTTAGGTCTAAATCTTCAAAACTTTCAATGAAATCTTATGTTCTAGAATTTTCCCTTATTTGACCTTCCCGTAAAATGGTCAAGGTCAACCCAAGGTTATCATTTTGAACACTCTTGATAGAACTGGAATACCCAATGCTTCATACCAAGTTTCAAGGCCATCGGTCAACTAGTTCTGGAGAAGATTTTTTTAAAAGTTTTTATCATATATGGGCGTGGCGGCCATGTTGGTCATGTGACCTGAACCTTTTGAACAAAATTTCATTCCCTTAACCCCTGGAGGCTCTATATGAAATTTGGTTACAATTGGCTCAGTGGCTTTGGAGAAGATTGTTTGAAAATGTCAAAATATGAGAGTTCTGGGTCAAAGGTCAAAGAATGACCTTGACCTCTTACACTCATAAATCTTCATGTACTAAACTGCATTTACCAATTTTAGGCCTTACTCTTCAAAACTTTCCATGAAATCATAAGTTCTAGCATTTTCCCATATTTGACCTTGCAGTAAAATGGTCCAGGTCAACCCAAGGTCATTATTTGAACAATCTTGGTAGTACTTGAGTACCCAATGCTACATACCAAGTTTCAAGGCCATCGCTCAATTGGTTCTGGAGAAGAAGACTTTTAAAGGTTTTTACCATATATGGGCGTGGCGGCCATGTTGGTCATGTGACCTGGACCGTATGAATAAATTTTTGTTCCCTCAACCCCTGGAGGCTCTATATGAAATTTGGTTTCAATTGGCTCAGTGGCTGTTGAGGAGATTGTTCGAAATTGTCAAAATATGAGAGTTCTGGGTCAAAGGTCAAAGAATGACCTTGACCTCTTAAAGTCATAAATCTTCACGTACTCATTAAGATGACTGTAGATACTGGGTTTTAGCCCAAAATCTGCTACAGTTTCCAAGATATCTTACGTTCTAGCATTTTGCCATATAAAAGCACAAGGAAGCAAATTTGACCTGGCCGTAAAAAAGGTCAAGGTCAACCCAAGGTCATAATTTGAAAACTCTTGGTAGTACTCACATACCCGATGCTACATACCAAGTTTCAAGGCCATCGGCCTATTGGTTCTGGAGAAGAAGATTTTTAAAGGTTTTTACCATATATGGGCGTGGCGGCCATGTTGGTCATGTGACCAGGACCGTTTGAACAACTTTTCGTTCCTAAGGTCCCAGGAGGCTCTATATGAAATTTGGTCACAATTGGCCCAGCGGTTTCAGAGGAGAAGTCGTTTGAAATTGTGGACGGACGGACGACGGACGACGGACGGACGACGGACGACGGAGCCTTACCATCCTATAAGCTCCCCCGGAGCCGCTGGCTCAGGTGAGCTAAAAAACTGGCTTCTCTAGGAGCAAATTGTTTTATTTTTTAACCAATAATGCATATTGTGGGTGATCTCATATTTGAGAAGCTATTTGTCCAGGAACAAACAAGAAATAAAAAAAGCTGCTTCCATTTGTAAATATGGCAGACAAATAAAGATATTCAGGATATTTGACTTTTTCAGTGTAAGATCACTTTTTATTTCATGGAATAAACACCAAAAGCAGTATTTTCTGGAGTGGTCAAGCAACAAGTGAACAGTGTAAGATAAATTTTTATTTCACCGAATAAACACCAAAAGCAGTATTTTTACTAGTGGCAAAGCCACAAGAGAAAATACAATTTTTGGTGTTCATGAGTGAAATAAAAATCAACTTTACACTGAAATAGTCTATCCTTTTTAGTGTAAACAATATTTTATTCAAAATACTGAACAAATACTTCTTTGCGACTGACAAGGTCAGAGAATCAAAATCAAGCAAGAGAATGAGACTTTTCCCTACATGTATATATCGCTGAGATTGACCTTGAACACATTCTCCGCGTACTTGATGCATATCTGGAAAAATGCAAGACAATGTGCCTAATCCTTTCATGTACCAAAGAAACAATCTATATGTGACAAAATAGCATTCTTATATTTTGCATAAATAGTTTTCAGAGAAAATAAATACCTCAAACCTTGTGCCGATGTCAAATTTGTTTACGATTTTGGCTCCCCTACCGCAAAACCGGAAACTCCTCTCATGGATTGACGTTCTGAACCGTGGTTTCGCATGAGAGAGATTGGTAGGCGTGATATACCTTAAAGCACCCTTTGCATGACAATATATATGCAATATATGGAGAGACACCATGGCTGAGTGGTTAGAGATGCTATGTTATGGTGCAGAAGGTTCTCAGTTCGAATCCCAGCTTGGGTCAACTCGCAACTGGAAAACTCAGTCAACCCAGCAGAAAATGGGTAACGTTTTCAAATCAGGAAAGATAAGGCAGCAAAAGGAGAGGGATGGGTTCTGCTTTTCATATGCTTAACCAAAGATACACTGGGCCTCTAACCCCCACTGCCACCACTACGGCCACTAGGTTATGGGAAACCTTTACCTTTATATACAATATATATGTCCCTCATGAAAAAGGACTACGCAAATTAAAACTGCATTGAATTTTTACAAAGGAGTTCCAGGAAAATTAACATTTAAATTGCTTTTCCTATAAGTCATTGTAAAAGCCTTAATTTGTGATCCAAGACCTGAGTCAACGTGATCATATATAAATTCATTTTTAATAAACAAAATAAAACAGAGATAAGTACTGATGAGACAAAACTGATGTCAAATAGCAACAATGGCATCCAGTGGGAGATATAAGTAAAAGGTCAGAAGTTAGGCATGATAACAAACTTCCACCTTGAAGCAGTTGTCTTAGATAATGGATCAAAGCCAGAGTTTTAGACTCTCAAGGATTGCACAAGCTACTGCAGCTCCGTTAAAGCTGAAGGTAATTTTGAGAGACAACAAAATATATCTTGGATCAAAAGTGGAATGTGTGCTGTCCCTTGTCATATCCACATTTCTGTATACCCGAGTGTCATGGACCTTGACAGCAGTTTGAGACAAGAAAATTGATGGAACCGATGGATGCTCTCCGAAGGCTTGGAATAGGACAATGGGTATCCTGGTGAAGGATTGATTTTCTGTGTAAACTAAATGCGATTCAAAATTGAAAAAGTAACTCTCTTCAATACTTTTAGAGCAATGCTCTAGACACGCATACAATGGAGAAAAAATAAGAAGTGAAGTAACTCCAAAATAACTTGGGATACACTTATTTTTCTTCTGATCTGAACTTCTTGTCATTGCCCTCTATTATCAATATAAGAAGTTTCATTCATGTTCCCTTAAATATGTACAGAGATATACTCTAGACAAGCTAAATAACTGAAAAAAATAGGGAAGGGCACTAATTCCGTATTTACTAAAGGTAATGTTATAGTTCTTAAGCTCTGCACTTCCTTGCATTACCAACTATCTATGTGTAAAATTTCATTTGGTTTCCTTCAAAACTTCCTAAGATATGCTTCATACTTTCAAAATAAAGCAGAAATTAAGAAGGGAGCTAACTCTGTAATTATTTATGACAGGGTTATGGTTCTTATGTTCTGCACTTTCACTCATTGCCCTCTATTAGTGTGTGAAATTTCATTAAGTTCCCTTTTATACTTTCAGAGATATGTTCTGGACATGCAAAATACTGAAAAAGAGGAAGGGAGCAAACATTAGAAATACTTAAGACAGGGCCATGGGTCTTGTGCTCTGCACTTTCTCTTATTGCCCTCTTTCAATGTATGAAGTTTCATTAAGTTACCATTAATACTTTTGGAGATATGCTCCAGACAAGCAAAATATTGAAAAAAAGTGGAAAGGGAGCTAACTTCGTAAATACTTGTGACAGGGTTACGGTTCTTGTGCACTGCACTTCCTCTCATTGTCCTCTATCAATGTGTGAAGTTTCATTTAGTTCCCCCTTATACTTTCAGAGATATGATCCGGACAAGCAAAATAGGCAAAAAACTGGGTAGGAGCTAACTTCGTAAGTACTTGTGACAGGGCTATGGGTCTTGTGCTCTGCACTTTCTCTTATTGCCCTCTTTCAATGTATGAAGTTTCATTAAGTTACCTTTTATACTTTTGGAGATATGCTCCACACAAGCAAAATATTGAACAAAAAACTGGAAAGGGAGCTAACTTCGTAAATACTTGTGACAGGGTTACGGTTCTTATGCACTGCACTTCCCCTCGTTGTCCTCTATCTATGTGTGAAGTTTCATTTAGTTCCCCCTTATACTTTCAGAGATATGCTTCGGACAAAAGTGTGACGGACGGACGGACAGACGGACGGACGGACGGACGGACAGCTGGACGGACAAAGTGGCAACTATATGCTCACCCTTCGGGGAGCATAAAAAGAATGCATGCCTTAGAGATGAGATGCTACCATATGTTACTGACATTTTGTATAAAGACCATGTAACTGATGAGGATTTTTGCTGAACATGGTCAAGAAACAGAAACTTAGGTGATTCAGTCATGTCAATGTCTTCTGGCTTAGCAAAGGCTTTTCTGAAGACACAAAAAAGTAAAAAAGGAGAGCAGATGAAGAAGAAAACATTACTGTTTTGTTCTTCGCCTGTGTCTTCTTTTTCATTTCTCTGTGCCTTTAGACTGGCAACCAGTTCTGGGGACATATGAAAACAATGTAGACCCAAGTCAGACAATATGAGATAATGTGTTTGAAATTCAGTAAATACGTTAAGAGGTGGTTGATTAAGAGCTCGTACGTACTGCTTGTACATGTTTTCAACATACATGTATCTCAAAAGTCAGGCAACGTTACTTAAAACCCTTTTATAACTGTCTTAATTACTCGTAGGGCAAAAACAGATATTCTTTTTTTTGGACTTCAGCAGAAAATTCGTCTTCTTCAAGGGCTGTCAGTTTCTCTGGTAACATTCTTAGTCTTCTAAGAAATGGTTGCTAAGAGCTTCAGCTGGTTACTAAGGACAAGCACATACGCATTTTCTTCAACAGATTTTAGATCTTGTCTAACTGTTTGATCCAGACATCACTTACACTTGTCATAACAGTTTGTTGCTAATAAAACTACACTGTCCTGAATTCCGACAATAGTCTCACATCTAAAAAAAGGTGGTTGCCAATGCCCCAACCTGGTTTGTAAGGACAGTTGCATGCACATGTTTTTAATCAGATGGTAAAAGTTCAGGTCAGAGGTGCTTTAGATATTACTTATAACAAGATGCATTGTTATGTTGCAAAGAGAGAATAGTTTGATAATAATTCACTCACATGCTCCAAATCTGTTAAAATATGGTTAAAATCACGTGGTTGTCAAGGATTAAACTTGTTGCTAAGGATATATACATGCACAAGTGATTTTTTCCTTAGTGATTTTTAAAAGTAAGTTAAATATGTTATAAAAATTACTGCAACTGTCTTCATAGACTGCTGCTCATGAAAGGTATTTTCTATGGAATTTAAACCAAAATCTCAAATCAGTTTAGAGGTGGTTGCTATGGGCTCAGACTGGTTGCTAAGGACAATTATATACACAAGTTTTTTCAACAGACTGGCTAAGTCCAGCACTCTTGCTTCAATAATTCCTTACCATTGTCTACATAGTACACAACAATGAGAAGGCATTAGATTTGGACTTTACTAAAAATTCTAAATTTGTTAAAAGGTGGTTGCTAAGGGCACAAACTTGTTGCTAAGAGCAAATATATTCACATGTTTCACAACAACATTTAAAGGACAGGCGGCTGTAGTTTAAACATTTCAATAAAAGTATGGTTGTTCTTACTTGTATATCAAAGATATTCCTCTTGGAGTTCGGCCAAAAGTCTCAAATTTGTTAACGGTTGGTTGCTAAGGGCTCTTACAGGTTGCTAAGATGAAATATATGCACATGTTTCTCAACAAAGTGTTAAAGTCCAATACCTGTGCTTTAAACTTTTCTTACTAGTGTCTTCCTTTATTGCAATACATCGAAGATATACTGTTTCCAATTCAGTCAAAATGTACAGATCACCTAAGGGGTGGTTGCTAAGGAGTTAAACTGGTTGCTAAGGAGAAATTTATACAGTAATTTTATTCCAGATTTTGAAAGTCCCTTAGCTGTGCTTTAATCATTAAATGCTGGTATCTTTCAATTTTTTATACTATAGAAAATATTTGGGTTGGATTTCGGTCATTTTTGACTATTTTCACAAATTCTGTAAAAACGCTGACCCAGGTGACCTTTGACCCCAAATAGCACACATGTTGATGTTTATTTCAGAAATATTCAAACAGAATTTGATACCAATAATAAACATTGTGTTATCGAACGCATTACAAGAAGGGCTAATTTTGCTTTGTATACAGTTTTAGCCTCCCAAAAATGTTGCATTTTATATAAATGTCCAAGCATAATTTGCTTGTTGCTAAGGAAAACAATTATCCACTGGTTTCCATAGCAACCGTTGACTGATTGACCTAAGATTTTGCATGTACAGGTTTGGTCACCCAATGGACTTATACACAAGTTTTGGTCAAAATCTGAAGACCTCGATATGCCACCCTATTAATGCATTCTGCCTGATTCTTAGCCGGAACGGTACTTAATTTGCCTATAAAAAGTGGTCAAAAATGACTTTTGATACACTTCAAAATGTTTCACTGAAATCTATTCCTCTGAACTCCCTTTAATTGGCCTAAAATTAATTTTTGGCTATTAAGCACACAGACTGAGATGTTTGGTGTAAAAAGCAAGTTTTTTATAATTGAATGTATGGAAAATAGGAAAAGTTTTATAAAGATACTTCCCCCCCCGTGCCTCAGCTAGCCACTTTGCATGTATGTGTGTACTGTCAATATACACATTACATGTGTGTTGCAAGCTGAGGCATGGGGGGAATGATATTCTGCAGCTGAAAAACTGAAAAGTGGGTGGGGTAATTAGACCCTCTGCATCTTAAAGTAAGGCTGGCATATTTTTATTTACACGTAACTGCATGCTATATGAAGTTGTAGTATTTACTTTATTTTAGGAATGTTTTACAAAATAAAATCCAGTAACAGTTGGAACGCAAACCCTCGAAAAGCGGTGATTGTATTTACAACGGTGCATCCTTCCACATAAAAAATAGGCCCTAAAAATGGCGAACATGGTTCTTGACGAAATTTCCCATTATTCTCAAATGTATATAGAGTCATGGATTGTATTAAAATGATTAAACACATAAAAATGTTTTGCTAACTAGTATTAAGCAGGCTTTCTCAACAAAATTCAGGGCCAAAATTGCTCGAAATGCTAAAATATTCATCGTCAAAGTACAATACTCCATCTTGATTCTACCGAAAGCTTGCATCAACATAAAACATAATTTACAGAAAGCTGAGACTTTCTCCAATGCGCATACCCATGCCATCGAAAACTTTATTATTTCTTCTTTTTGCATGTGAAATTTCAAGCAATATCGTTTTGGAACATTTTTAAATTGCAAAATAAAAGACGGCATCTGTAGTTTTAACGCTCAGGAAACGGTCTTGCACGCGATATGAGCACCAGCAATACTTGCCGGACAGCCACAATTTAGACAGAAAATTGAGGTCGACAGCTTGTCAAACATTAGCTCAGATTGTAAATACTTGAAGAGGAGAAAAATTACGGATTTTAGTTAAAATAGACTACAAACTGGTAGAACGTACCTTACCTAACTCCTGAACTGATTGGCATTGTACAAATCTGACGTTCTGCCACTCAAATTTGTGGAAATAATATCCTTTTCTAATACATGTATTATTTATCTTTCAAACAGTCATCTGTTTTCTGTCAAATAAGTCATTAGGTCACTTTTGTGACGTAATAAAAGAAAATGACGTATATTGCCTTGAGCTAGATAGCCAGTCCGCATGCCATGTATACGGAATTATAAGTCGAACGTGAAATGCATCAGTACGAAGTAAAATGTTTCTTTCTTGTCGTTTTGTTTGTTTAGTTTTCGAAAAATTTACGATCTGATTTTATAATTTGCTCAACAATTACAGAGAACATATAAGCCGCGACACGAGAAAATCATCAAAGTGGTTGTGCGCCCAGCGCAGACTCAGATCAGCCTCGGCATCCGCCTAGTCTGCGCAGTCTTCCCTAAGCGCTTTAAGGGTAGTTAAGGGTCTAAGCTACCTTCATGCGGACAGCGAAGACTCTGATCAGACTGGGCGGATGCCCAGGATTATCTTAGTCTGCGCTGGGCGCACAACCACATTGTTGGTTTTCTGGCGTCGCGGCTCAAGTTACTTAGAAAGAAACAAGCCAGGTGGGGATGGAAGGAGACGGTTGGTGACGAGGGTGGGGGTGGGTGGGGGCCAAGGAAATGGGCGAATTCGTCTTGACTGATGCCTGGAATGATGTATAGGTCCCAAACATGACTTGAGCAGTCGTTGCTGTGACAGCGTACGCGCGCTCTCTCTCTGTCTCTCTCTCTGCCCGATTTGGCTTCATTGTTGTTACACACACTTCTCTTTTTGGTTGGTTGGTTGATTTGATGCTTAACGTCCACGGTAAACAACTAAGGTCATGTCGGGACGGTCAGTTAACCTAACCACACTATTCCTGGGCAGGCTCAGACCTTCTAAGCGGTTATGCCCCTATTCCACACAGACCACGAATCCCACGAATCGCCACGAATTGATAAATATAAGAATTCGTGGCGATTGTAAATTTTCTGGTCCAATTCGTGATGCTCTACGATTCAGTTACGATACAAGTACGATGGGGTTACGAATATTCGTGGGATTCGACCGAATTCGGCTGGACTCGCACGAATATTGTAAAGAATTCAGTACGATTTACAGGAATCTCTTTGGAAATACTGCACGCTCGTTTAGAATTAGTTACGAGTCAGTTAAGAATACGCCGAATGCACGTACGAATCTGGTACGAAAAAAAATGAATTCGTGACTATTCTTGAAAATTCGTGGGATTTTCTCCCAAGATAGGCATGAAAAGGCCCCAAGCCTGATCAGATCCTTTGCTGTACGTTCATATTAAGTATGAACCATCAGAAATCTATGGCCACAAAATGAAATATCTACGCACGAAGCATATGATGTCGTAACGACGTCGTACTAAGGTCAGTGCGACGTAGTGACATCTCATAGACGTCAGTAAGACGTCATTTGCCCACTGGGTAGATAAATGCATGCGTCCAGAGTCTTCACTGTGCGCAAATGCATCAAAGGTACAAATTCATGAATCCCCGAATGAGTTGAGAACACTACGAACGCCTCAGAATCGATTTCGATTCAGTTACGATGCCTAAGAATGCATTAAGAATCTGTTACGAATTAACTACGAATTTTATTAATCGGGAGTTCGTGGCCAAAATTTTGAACAGCTCAAAACTTTTGCCACGAATTCCCGATTGCTCAAGAATTGCAAGAACTGACTACGAATATAAACGATTGAGTTAAGAACTTCACGAAGTAATTATGATTCAGCTACGAATCCTAAAATTTATCAATTCGTGACGATTCGTGGGATTCGTGGTCTGTGTGGAATAGGGGTATTAACCAGTACTAAGTGCACATACTTTCGCCAGTAACTGACAACTGCCCTTCTTGAATCAGCGGAAGGAGAAACGAAAGTATGTGGCCAGACCGGGATTCGAACCGAGGACCTCTGACTTACGAGTCAGGTGCCCTACCGATTGCGCTACACGGCCCGGCCACACTTCACTCTCTGCCCGATTTGGCTTCATTGTTGTTACACACACTGAGATTTATTACAATCATTTGAATCTTACCAACAGTTGAGCCGCAACAGGGAAAGAGGAATCTTGTCGGATATGATAACAGCAAAATCTGCTTAGTCTAACAAGACCGCTTCAAGATACAAAGCTGTATATATAAGCGAATAGCAAAACCCTGACTGGCTTGCAAGCAAACACTTTCCGTTCTGAATTAAGATACGAAGAGCATTTCGTGTGTTCGATTATGAGCCTGAAAATGTGTCGGGGTGTGCGGATGTGGGAGGTTTGGGGAAAATTTCGAGGCTTGCTACGAGCCATCCGACGTTTGGCACGTGGCACAAAAACAGCCATTTATTCCGTGGAAGCAAAGTACTGTACTTGAACTTAAACTGTATACGAATCGCCCCACTTTGGCAAATTCCACATCCCGAATAAGCGTAAAGACCATTGACAGTATACTTAATGCCTGTTTCACATCAGCCTTACGGCAGCCGTACGGCCCTCTGCGACCACATTTGTGGCAAAAATCGCTGGGTTTCGTGCAGCAGCCGCAAGATCGTCGTACGAATTTTAGACGTCGCAAGGTCGTCGTAACGTCGCAAACTGAATTCTCAACATGCACATTTAATATTTCTGCGTTTTTTTGGCTATCTGTGGACGCCGCAAGGCTGCCGCACGACAGTCTTGAGACAACCGCACGATTGACTCACGATTTTGCAGGAGTTCGCAAGTTTGCAGGCGGGGCTGCTGTCAATCATCTCTTGCGTTTGTCTTGCGACGGTCGCGAGACTGCCGCACGAGCATGACAGTCGTGCGTCCTGACAGAATGCTATCGCAAGAATGTTGCGAATCGTAAGACAATCGCACAAGTCGCACGGCAGTTGCATGACAGCCGCACGGCAGGCGCACGACAGTCCTACGATTGTTGCGTCACTTGCGTCTCCCTTAAAAGTAGATCGGTACTCATAGTCTAGACTCCAGAGAAGAAGCATGCTCCCAGCGAAACAGATCCAGGGTTTGCCCCACCAACGCCTCTCTCGTCCTCTTCTACCTTGCCGTGCTCGCATGAGCAGCGCCAGGATGGCGGCGTGACGCTTTTCTTCATCACGGAGCCTTCTTCTTAGAAGAACAATACGCTGCTGTGAGATAGCCATCAGGATCCAATGTGGTGTCGACAATTGATGGTGAAACTATTAGGGTTGCGGGGGGTGCTCTTGCATTTTATTCGTCACTCGAGGCGAATTCGTACGATGAACGTACGGTCATCGTAAGACATTCATGAGACAGCCTTGCGAATTCTTGTGCGTCGTACGGTGCCCGCAAGATTTTTGACAAATTCTCACGACCGTCTCACGGCAGTCTTGCGGCAGTCTTACGGCAGCTGCACGGTCATCTTGCGGCAGCCGTACGAAATGTTGTTTATTTTTTCCTACTTTCAAGCTGCAAATCGTGCGACCCGTGAGACAGACGTACGAACATCGTACGGCTGCCTTGCGATCTCTGAGACCACGGTGGACCCGCCCAGATACTCTGCGAATTTGTCTGCGATCTGTCTACGGCACACATGACCTCCAAAATCGTACGAACAAAAAATCGCACGGCTGATGTGAAACAGGCTTAAACAATCTGCTTGAAAGTTGAAAATAGCGGGCGTGTGAGGAACTGTTGAAATACGCATGAACCTTGTATACTTATTCAAGCAACCCATCATTGCCTTCATTTAGCAAATTCATCGTGCATGAACAAAAAAGCTACCAGCCAAGATCCATAATAGAATGCACACATGCAAGCTGTTCATCTTAAATTTTATGACAATTTTAGTGCAGGCTATCTTAGTCTTAGCTGGTAGCTTTTTTGTTCATGCACATTTTGCTAACTGAAGGCAATGATGGGTTGCTTGAATAAGTATACAAGGTTCATGCGAATTTTTGGATTCTAAATTGTGAAAAACAACAATTCTATTAAACGCCCCAAGTGCCAAGCATTTTATGAACTGTCGGACCTAGGTCACTAGCGAAATACCTCTAATAAACAGAATGGATATACATTCAGAGGAAGTAACTATTATTATTATAGTTTGCCTCCCTTCTGAGAAGGTTTGGGGCCATCTCTTAAAGGATACAGTTTGCATCCCAAACCCCTTTCAGATGAATTGCATAGCATCTTGTTCCACAACCGCACACCCTCCCGCCCCCCCTCCTCCCCTCCTCCCCCCCCCCCCCCCCCCCCCCCCACACACACACTTTTGCTTCCCCCGCCCCTCGCGTTCAAAAAAAAAATACATCTACTCTAGAAAAATACTGAATCGCGTACCTGACAGGGTGTGAATTTCAGTTTGGGGCGTGTTATTTTTTCAAACATACCACCCGCAGAGTGCACCCCACCCCTTCTAACTGTCCCACCCAGTAACTGAAATGCAGTCGATAATTTAAGTTTTGAACTCAAACGCGTGATCTGCTAATTGAATAAATTTAAGTGTCACTTTTTAGGTATTTAGGTTAACCATGAGCGGTAGCATGAGCTGTACCTAAATAAACATTCAATGCTGATTATGTCCGTCTTCTAAGGTACTAAACAAACTCCTTATTGATTCAAATTTACGTCAGAAGTTTGTCAATACTTAGTCGCGTTTACAAATTGCAAGGGTCTGTATGGAGGTGAGAGTTGAAATTATTTCTTCTCATTAAAAGAATAAAATATATTTGCTTGTCTGTTTTATTGTGTCTTTGTCGGAAACTAATTTATGTTACGTGGTAAAGTTTCTTCGGACAGGCAGAGTTGCGATATTGTTGTTTTTGCAATGAGCACAGCGCGCGATGTCACATAAAACTGGCATGATTTCGACGCCATTTTATTTTTACAAACTGAGTAGCTGTATGTTATTTTGCAATTTTAAAATGTTCCAAAACCAAATTTTCTGAAATTTCACATAATAGTAGAGTATATATCAGTGTTTTACATGGCATAGGTCTGCGTTTTGGAGAAAGTCGAATAAGCTGCAAATCGCGAATTTTTGTTCACATGTTTGACGCTGACGTAAAGGGCACTGTTTCGTCAATAATTACACAGGCGGAAAATGATGTCTTGGAATTATTTTAACAGAAATATTCAATAATGGAAGTCAGAAAAGTTATATTAAAATTTCAAGCGGTGAGGCGATTTGATTAATCTGTATGGTGGCGTGAAAGTACAATGGGGTTCGTCGATAGCCATTTTGATGGCGACAATTTCGAACAAAAATTCGTTGCTATGTGTTTGATTATATCCCTACTCCTTGGAGCTGCGTTCCAACTGTAAATAACGTAAACCAAAAATATGATGTGTTTTGGATGGCCGAAAATTCCACATACCCGCATTGAGATAGTCAGCGAGAGTTAGTCTGCAGATGTTATATTTTTTCAAAATCAATATAAAAACTTCTTTATAATGCATAAGTCTACATGTTAATGCTAAAATCATCAACATTGACTTCCCATGGAAGCTGTAGTAATTTATCGAAAAATAGGCAAATTTGCATTGAAACTGTCAGAGGTCCTTTAAGAGTTTGCTATCAGATATAATTAGTTTCCAATAATCAAGCCAGGAAAACTGGCTTCAGGAGGAGAAGGCAGGTTTCATAGCTTAATCTGAGGCACCAAGCACGTGTGCATGGATAATGGCTCCCCTTCAACCAGGCCCCTTTATCCCGAAAAGAGAAGAACAACGCTTATCCCTTGGGAGATAAGGCTTACCATCAGCGAAAGCGAAAATGGACAAAGGAGAAAGAGGGAGGGCTTAACTGATTGAGATAATTTAGAATTAATTGAAAACTGTAGAAAAAATTCATGCAGAACATAAGCAATATAAAAACATAACAGATAAAGCTGATCATGCTAGCTAAAAATAAATAAAACTAAAAACAAGGGGGATTTAAAGCAAATGAAACAAAATTAAAAAAGCAAAGCTAAAAGAGAGAAAATAAAAGTCAAATTAAGCATTAAAAAGATTTACACATATGACATTTGCATGAGGAGCCGCCCCAGGTACGGATCAGCATTCTGAAGTCTTCAAGGTCGTCGACCTTTCTAGGCTCATTCGGGAGGCTGTTCCACACTACAGCGGCCTCATAGCTAAAATTAGATTTACCAAATCTTGTTGTACGTACACTTGGAACATCGACTAGGTTTTCATATCTGAAAGAATAAACGGTATTTTTACAAGATACAAGGTCCTGTAAATAGACCGGTGATTTGTTATGTAAAATTTTAAAAGTTTCAGATGCAATAAGTCTAATCCTATTTACATGTAGAGTAGGCATATTGACCTTTTCTAAAAGAGCCTCTTAAGAACTAGTAAAATCATTAAAAACTAAACGAAGTTCTCTAAACTGCAATTTATCCATTTTGTTAGAACTAGTTTTTGAGCAAAAATGCCATACAGTAGTTAAAACTTGATCTAATAAAAAAATTATAGATAAGAATCTTTGTTTCCTGGGAAAAATAATTGCTAAGACGTAAAAGAATATTAATTTGTCTGGTTGCTTTTTTACATATTTCAGATATGTACTGCTAGAAATTTAAATATTAATCAAGAGTAACTCCTAAGAGTTTGACCGAGTCTTCACAATTAATTTCAGTGCCACAGATATTAAGACTTTTACAGGACTCATAACCTTTTGGACCAGGCATTATGGCCTAGAATTTGTCAGGGTTGGCCTGCATTTTATTGTCTCCAAACAAGTCAACGATAGTTTCACTTTCAGATTCGAGAAATCGTTTCATAATATCTAAAGATTTGTGGCTATACGACAGGGTATTAGCATCTGCATAATTATAAATTAGTGTTGTTGTTTTGTTTGGGTTTTTTTTTTGTGTTTTTTTGCTTTGTTTTTCGATAATATAACATATGTCATTTAAAAACACATTACAAAGAAGAGGTCCCAGGATAGAGCCCTGAGGCACTTCCTTTAAGATCTCCAGCAAACTGCTATGCATTTGACCCAACTTGAACCTCTGCTATCTTTTTGATAAATAACTATGTAGAAAAGTGCAAGCTTCGGCAGTGAGTCCATATGCTTTAAGTTTGGCTATAATAAGGTCATGCGGAAGACAGTCGAAGGCTTTGGACAAAGCCATAAGCACAGCGCCTATGTAGAGCTGTTTGTCCAAATCCTTCTTCCAGTCCTCCGCAAGCCTAAGGAGTGTGGTTTGACAGCCAAACATTTTTCTGAAGGCAGCTAGATAATTATATAAATACATTCAAAGTGTTCAGACAACTGTAAAAACATAAGATCTTCGAAGATCCTAGACTGAGAGGAAAGAATGCTAACCGGGCGATAGTTTTTTTAATAAAATGGTCGTCCTTCTTAAAAATGGGACTGACCTGAGCATTCTTAAGGTCATCTGGAAATTGGTTAGTTTAGGCACAAAGATTAAAAGTGGTGCTTATGGGTCCAGCAAGAGCATGTGCCCCTGCTTTAGGAGCTTGGTGGGTAACTGATCAACGCCAGTAGCCTTTTTGGGGTTAAGTTTATTTATAGATTTGGTGACCATTGGCTGGCTAACAGGTTTAAAACTAAATGGTTAGTAACCTTCTTCTGGACTATTTTCCTTAATGGCTATAATGCTGGGGTGACTATCAAGGTCATTTATCTGGGATTCCTATCTCCCGAGCAACGTTTATGTAAAAGTCATTAAGGATACTGGAGACCTCTTTCTGGTCACTAACTAAGGTCTTATTCTACAGCAAAATTTCGTCACAGTCCGTTTTACTGGCTTTCGAGCTGAGAAATGGCTTAATGGTAGGCTAAAAATCATTCGATTTAGAACCCCCTCCCCCCCCCCCCCTCCTCCCCCCTCCACCACTACATTTTTCAAAAAGGTAAAGTTGAATGGATTGCTTGCTAAGTTTGGTAACGTAATTTCTTTGGTTCCTTTTTGATTTATTCCTATATTTTTAATACTTGTTATGGAGCATTTTCTTTTCCCAAGTGTGCCAAATATAAAGGCTATAACCCATACAGGGACTGAGAAATCACAAAGTCAGTAAGGCGTATCATAAAGTAAAAGAAGCAAAAACATAGGTCGAATTCATACATGGGTTATGGTGTTTAAATGGACCTCTCCATATGTAGGTCTGTCCCAAGTATCAAGACCTTAATCGAAACAGGGACTGAGAAATATTACAAAGTCAGTGAAGCGTATCATTAAGTCAATGAAGCATAAAATTTACCTCAAATCCATACAAAGAGGATGCTGCTGAAATGATCCTGTCCATGTTTTAGTGTGTGCAAAGTATCGTAACTGTAACCCATATAGGGACTGAGAATATCATAAAATCATTGTCAAACCGTAAAAATGTAGGTCACTGTCTCACTGTCCTACATGGTTGGTTACACATACATGCCCTTGTTCAGATGCAAGTAATGACCAAATATCATGATTCAAACCCTTATAACTACTTCGAAACTGACTTGAACACAAATGCTTAACATACATTGACCTAATTTTTTTCCAAGTCAGTAGACCATGACCAGTGGATCAAGGTCATACATAGTATAATGTCATGTTTTTGTGTAAATAGTCTGTTAATTCTGTGAATAATGATTGGAAAGAGGGCCCCATGGAAGATTGGTTATACCAAATGGGTTACCCTCTCTAAATAAAGAATTTACTTACTTACTTACTTACTTTTTACTTACTTACTTACTTACCCTCTTTAGAATAACTCCAAAAATCTAAATGCCTTATAAAAATCGACAAAGTGATCGAGTTTCCCCTTCCAAAACGATCCCAAAAACCAAGACCTATCTATTAAGACTGATCTAGATTTTTGGAATAAATCCAATATTCTCTTAACATAAATTGATAAATATTTTCTGTATTCATTTATGACGCCGAAGGCAAATTACCCCATTTATCATATTTATATAATTCTAAGCATGATAAGAACCAATTATAAATCGAAGAGTCACTAGGAACTTAATGTGAATGCATTAATAAAATGCCATTAAACCACTGATTACGTGAAGCATAATGAAAAGTTCTGACATTTTGCCTGACAGAAAATATGATCTTAGTACCCACGAGTGATTGATTTGCTGATTATTCGAAGGCCATCTCTATTGATTTATTTCGAAGCAATAGGAAAGTGAATAAATGAAATTGGCTTTAGAGAGCATAAGGTACACTTACGTCTTTAAAACTGTAAGAGAACATCTCAGGTGTAACGCTCTCACGCCTGCTAAACTTTTTAAGGCAAAATACAAACGATTAGAAAATGCTGTGGAAGTTTCCTGTCGGAACTGTGCTCGCGAAAATTGAAATATCAACAACAGGCTATGAATTCAACTTCCACTTTAACTTTTTTTCATATAAACTGAGCAAGAGTGAAAACGCTGCATTATATATGACAGCTTGTAACTAACACAATGACACTTTTCGCCTGGCTGTTAATATTAAGTCATTCGCGGCCTTCAGCAAAAGAACATCTCAAAAATTCTGTATCTTATACTCTTAATAACAGAGTTATCTTCTTACCTTATTCAAATTAGCATATTCTGTAATTCCCCAATTATGCGCAGCAGATTTTTTGTTATCTGAAACGTTACATACAGAGTGGTGGTAAAAGCCCCCCCCCCCCCCCCCCACACACACACACACACACTCAAGAAAATAAATAAATAAAAATAAAAACTCTCAATTGTTAGTTAGAAACTTAGGAATTAAAGATTAAGTTTTGAAAACTGCAAATTATCTCCCTTTGCATTAAAATTAGAAATTTTTAATGTGCAATTATTCTATAGTTTACCAATTTTCTGAGCAACTTTTTTTCCCGTTCTTGTTAAGTGCAATAAATCATGCACTTTACCAATGTTTCCAGGAAAACTGTGACGATATGTGTGGTAAACTTAAATTAAAATCTTACGGGATTTTCCATTGTTCACCGTTTCTGATTGTGTTTTCAAAGGAATAGCGATATTTCAACATTGGTTTTCAAAGACATGACAACTCTAACTTTCCATATGGGTGGGGTTTTTTTTTCAGATATCTATCACAAATGGTGAAAAAATATCATTTTTGGGGCATCCCTTCACTTAGTGCGAATAGTGACCGCGGAGCGTTCTTTGGTTTTGTTTTAATGGCCGCGGAGATATGCGTTCCTACCCGCGGCACAGTGCTTTATTTAGGAATCGATTTACTCAGTAAAGAAGGTGAGTGAGTCAGATTTTTGTCTTAGAAAGAAGTTTTTTTTATTATTTTCTACAGATTCTACTTAAACTGCTTCTGTACAGATGTAGATGCTAATCTGTACCACGGCGCAAAACGTGGTGCCAATAAGGTATCGGTTGAGAAAGTTGCATATGTTTTACAGTCCGCGGCACAGTTCAAGCTGTTTTCTTGTCGTCGGCGTGGAAATGGATTGGATCTTCTAAATGTCAGTGCTCTAGTGTTTGCTCCACTGTTTTGATTGCGTGCTTGGTTTTGAGTGACCCCGTTGTCAAACCAACTGAATATTAGCTCATTTGGAAATTGCGGTAACGTCTTATGCACTTGCTTACAGGGTGCTAGCTTAGTCCCGGTATGAAAAGTTAGTTCTCATTTTAATGTAGGCAAATTGACTATTCTGGCGGGCGCAGGCTGCGGGCCGCTGGCTGCGGATCGCTGGTTGCGAGCTGTTGGTTGCGGGCTGCAGGTTATTGAATGGACAGCTGAATATATAAAGTCCTTGCATTTGTATGTTATCTTAATAATTTCTTTACTCTAAACCCCTTATATAAATTGTAACTTTTTCTTTTAAACTCCACGTTGACTTCGCCGGTTCTTGACGGGTATGTAAAATTACACAAGAGTGGCGGCTTGATGGAACTGGCTTGAAATTTTGCATTTTCTTGAAGCTTTTCCAAAGTGCAGTACTAGCATGAACAGGGCAGGCAAAACTTCTGATCATACTGTTTAGAATTCCCTAAGGGACCTTGACAATGCCCATATATAATATCAAGGGTACCATAATTGGGCTGTTTCACAACAAAATGTACTTTAAGATCCCTCAAAACTCCACCTATAGGATTTCGATGATGTACGCTATATTATAGTAGTCCAATCCCTATTGATTAGTTACGCACACAACAAAGACTCTGATCAACTCTAACTCCGAGGAATAGTATTAGCATTTTTAAAACATGCGATTAACCGACGCCATTATAAACATTTTTGTAAAATAAAGCCACGGTCAGGATAAGCCATAACAATACATGCCCCGCGGTCTGTAAAACACGCATCCTCGGTACAGACCAACATTTGGAGTTATAGCCATCCTGTTTGAGTGGCGATTACTAAAGAATGCTTGGTCAGATCAAACTGACATTTAGATAAAATATCTACCGCTAATTTAACTATAAAACTACAAAAGATACCATGATGCTGACAAACTGTTATCAACGCTTGAGTCGACTGAACGCATTTGTTTGCAGTTTTGATCCTCTTCCTTCTGATTATTATTCATTTTGCAAATGAACAGAACGTTTAGCTAAGATAGTGATCATTCGAGGACAAACTAAGGTGGTTCACAACTGTTCTGTTTGCATCTTTTTGTTTTCAAAACAGCCTGATTATCTATAGTTTACCATTTGTCAACAACACCCCTCAGCCGTTCCACCATTATTAGCTGCGCCGAGCCAGGATTAGCATGAAATCAACCGATCCTAGAAAACGGTATAATACCTGTGCAGACTCCAACCAGACTGCGCCGACGCACAAGCTGATCCGAGTCTTCGCAAATGTGCGATGTCAGTCAGTCATTTTACTTTCAGCTGATTGCACAACCCGCAGGTTTGCACTATAATCAGTGTGTGAGTCCGTCCGTCCGTCCGTTATCAGTTAGCGAAAACGCTTATAACTCTTGAACCGCATGGGATATTTTGACAAAATTTTGCATACTTATGCATGTCAACATTGTCTACAGACTCGCGTGCATAGCAATCTTATTTGATGGAACAGGCTTTTCTGTTTGCATCTTTTTGTTTTCAAAACAGCCTGATTATCTATAGTTTACCATTTGTCAACAACACCCCTCAGCCGTTCCACCATTATTAGCTGCGCCGAGCCAGGATTAGCATGAAATCAACCGATCCTAGAAAACGGTATAATACCTGTGCAGACTCCAACCAGACTGCGCCGACGCACAAGCTGATCCGAGTCTTCGCAAATGTGCGATGTCAGTCAGTCATTTTACTTTCAGCTGATTGCACAACCCGCAGGTTTGCACTATAATCAGTGTGTGAGTCCGTCCGTCCGTCCGTTATCAGTTAGCGAAAACGCTTATAACTCTTGAACCGCATGGGATATTTTGACAAAATTTTGCATACTTATGCATGTCAACATTGTCTACAGACTCGCGTGCATAGCAATCTTATTTGATGGAACAGGCTTTTCTGTTTGCATCTTTTTGTTTTCAAAACAGCCTGATTATCTATAGTTTACCATTTGTCAACAACACCCCTCAGCCGTTCCACCATTATTAGCTGCGCCGAGCCAGGATTAGCATGAAATCAACCGATCCTAGAAAACGGTATAATACCTGTGCAGACTCCAACCAGACTGCGCCGACGCACAAGCTGATCCGAGTCTTCGCAAATGTGCGATGTCAGTCAGTCATTTTACTTTCAGCTGATTGCACAACCCGCAGGTTTGCACTATAATCAGTGTGTGAGTCCGTCCGTCCGTCCGTTATCAGTTAGCGAAAACGCTTATAACTCTTGAACCGCATGGGATATTATGACAAAATTTTGCATACTTATGCATGTCAACATTGTCTACAGACTCGCGTGCATAGCAATCTTATTTGATGGAACAGGCTTTGCTGAGAACAAGTTGAAAATTTACGGGCAACTACTGAAAATTTACGGACACCTACTGAAAATGCTCATAACTCTTGAACCCCGTGGTATATATGATTCAAATTTTGTATACTTATGTATTTTAACATTGTCCAGCCACCGGCATGCAAAACGGTGATGAGGCTTCACCGAGCATCATTTTGGCCTGTTGACCTATTTTGGCCGTCCGTCCGTTATCAGTTAGCGAAAACGCTTATAACTCTTGAACCGCATGGGATATTTTGACAAAATTTTGCATACCTGTACATGTCAACATTGTCTACAGACTCGCATGCATAACAATCTTATTTGATGGGCGAGGCTTTGCTGAGCACAAGTTGAAGATTTACGGACACCTACTGAAAATGCTCATAACTCTTGAACCCCGTGGTAAATATGGTTCAAATTTTGTATGCTTATGTATTTTAACATAGTCCAGCCACCGGCATGCAAAACAGTGACGAGGCTTCACCGAGCATCAATTTGGCCGGTCGAGCTCTTCTATTGAAAATGATCATAACTCTTGGACCCCCTGGTATATTGGCTTCAAATTTTGTATACTTATGTAATTTAACATTGCCCAGCCACTGGTATGCCAAAAGCCAAAAATGGAATTTAAGTTGATTGCACAACCCGCAGGTTTGCACTATAATCACTGTGTGAGTCCGTTTGTCCGTCCGTCCGTTATCAGTTAGCGGAAACGCTTATAACTCTTGAACCGCATGGGATATTTTGACAAAATTTTGCATACTTATGCATGTCAACATTGTCTACAGACTCGCATGCATAACAACCTTATTTGATGGACGAGGCTTTGCTGAGCACAAGTTGAAAATTTACGGACAACTACTTAAAATGCTCATAACTCTTGAACCCCGTGGTATATATGATTCAAATGTATACTTATTTTAACATTGTCCAGCCACCGGCATGCAAAACGGTGACGAGGCTTCACCGAGCATCATTTTGGCCTGTTGAGCTATTTTGGCCGTCCGTCCGTTATCAGTTAGCAAAAACGCTTATAACTCTTGAACCGCATGGGATATTTTGATGGACGAGGCTTTGCTGAGCACAAGTTGAAAATTTACGGACACCTACTGAAAATGCTCATAAGTCTTGAACCCCGTGGTAAATATGGTTCAAATTTTGCATGCTTATGTATTTTAACATAGTCCAGCCACCGGCATGCAAAACAGTGGCGAGGCTTCACCGAGCATCAATTTGGCCGGTCGATCATAACTCTTGGACCCCGTGGTATATAATGTATGTGAAGTTAGCAGTACAGCAGTAGAGCAGTATCCTGCTAATACTGCCCAGCAGCACAGGTGTTGTGACGACAGCGCAGCAAACATGTGAAAGGTCGTCTACGCAATCTGAGTAATCGAAGAAAAACTAAAGTCCCAAGTGTTTCTACTACAGATGTTTTATTGTTGTGATGAATTTGTGGATTTCAATCAAAGAACATCAATCATAAAGGCGTATCATCTATGTGTATATGTCTAACATCTACGTGAAAACTGGAACGAGAAAAGATGAGGAGGGTTTACTATAGTGCCTCTAAAATATGTCATAATTTCAGTTAATTCGACCAAATAAAAAAGCACGACAACCGTGACGATAGTCATACGAGAATAAAGGCATTTCATTAAAAATTGCAAATATACAGTTCATGCGATCGGTAGGGGAAATCACTTTCTTGGGTCCTTGAGATCGAAGGCTTATAGCCAAAGAAAGCAGCCCTTTAAGCCACGCATTTAGTCATTTGGCTCAAAGGTTAACATGCTCTCGCAAAGGCGTAAACAAAGAAAGAGGGAGATCCCCAGCATACTGCACGAACCATTGCCTTCAAATCACAAAATACCTTAAACAAAACTTGTTCCAGTTTTCAGCAAATAACTAAGTCGTAATGCAATAATATTCTACGTAAGGCTTGTCAGATAATACTCATTCTTCTTCAGTACTCAGCAGAGAATGTTTTATTTTCATGTCAGCTGCAAAGCAGGCAGTAATACTGCTTTACTGTCAGCAGTACTGCAACAGTACTGTACTGTCATCTGTACTACAAAAGTACAGTTGTAGCAGTATACTGCTGTACTGGCAACAGTGATACAACAGTTGTAGCAGTATACTGCTGTACTGCCAAATGTGATACAACAGTAGTAGCAGTATACTGATGTACTGCCAGCAGTAGTAGCAGTATACTGATGTACTGCAAGCAGTAGTAGCAGTATACTGCTGTACTGCCAACTTCCTACCCGTTGGTATATATGGTTCAAATTTTGTATACTTATGTATTTTAACATTGTCCAGCCACCGGCATGCAAAACGGTGACGAAAGTCTAAACAGTATTGCACGACCCACAGGTGTGCACTTTAATCGCTATGCAAGTCCATCAGTCTGTTTGTCCTTCCGCTGTAGTCAGTGCGTGAAATTGCTCATAACTCTTAACCACATGATGTAGTTTGATAAAAAATATGCATAATTCTACAAGAAATATCCAATTTCATGTCCATACATTCCTTCTGGCACCAGAAACTGATTATTCTACATTCACCACGGTTTGTGCACCTTACCATCAGTTGATTTTGAATTATTATCTAACTATGTAGTATAATGAACGTTATGGAAGCAAACTGGCATATATCAAACTGGAAGCAAAGATAAGTATCGAATCAAAATTGTATGGAAGCAAATGGCACATATCAAATTATCAGATGCAATTATTAGTACGGCAGATAGGCAGCCTATGAGAAGGTGCTACTGGTAAGGTTCTGCAAACATCTTGAGTTATATATCAGATTAATCGTTAGAATCTCTAGCTTACAAAACCGGCTGATGACACCTCTGATTCTGAGTACTAAGCGAGTTATCTCCCCTTGAATTACCCCACCCATTTAATTAGGTAAAATGATTCTTAAATGGAAAAGAGTAAAAAAATCATTTGTGAGATCGTACTCTGTACGATTTTAATTTGTATTCAGTTTGTGGCTTATTTACCGTATATGCGGTACTCATTATTTACTTTAGTTTTCAATTTGTGGCGTTGTGATATCGCGTTTTCGTTGAAATTTGTTTTGAAAATGATTTTTTAAATTTCAGGTTAACAGTTTTTAATGTTGACTCCATCACTCAAGATTTTGAAACAATATTTGCAATAAAATAGCAAGTTTAGAGCCTTTGCTTTATGTATAGATTATCAAAACTCAAGATTTCAGTTCAAAAACAAAGAAACTCTGAGAAACATGAGTAAATACCCCACCCATCTAAATATGCATTACAAAACTGGAAATCATTCAGGCTCTTGCGGTTCAAAAAAGTAAGGTTATGTCATATTGTAACATAATATACGTGACATTATAGGGCTGCACATCTATGCTAGTGCAAATGAAATTTCTTCTAGCAATCCTTCACGCTTCAGTGAGCAAGGATTAATTTACTTGAAACAGTAGTATACAGACAGTATTTCTACAAACCTTCTTATACAGAGGACACGTTCACAATATTTAATCACATACCATTTTTTTCGCAACACTTCTAACATGCGAAATATATCTCCAGATGTTGTAATAAGTGATAATTTACCTTATAACTTATTTATTTGTTATTTACATTTCAAGTGACCATACTGTATGCAAAACTTTGTTACTTTGTTGTTTTTCTTTGGAAGCGTATACATATTCATTGTTGTTTTGATGAACTACTGGCATAGTTTTGACATCTTCAAGATTCAAGACATTGCAAAAGAACAGTTTACCTTAAAACAGAATAAAAAGAAAAAATACCCACTCACTAAAATGCATTAGAACCTGTATCCTAGTTATATCAGCCGCTAAATAAATGTAGGCCAGGCCAGTAGGATATTGCCCGGCCACCCGACGAAGTTGTGTAGACCTTATTTTTCTAAATGTCCTATATATGCAGAATATTTGCTTCTTTCTTGCTGCCTACTTAGTGGGGCGATTGAGAGTTCAGACTGTTAAATACGTTACCAATAGAAAGTTTACAAAAATTACTATGTTTTTAAATAAAAACGAAAGTCGGTAATCTATCTATAAATCGATGTAAATTATTTATTTTTATATTAAGTGATGTAAAAACATTTTTAAATTCTAAACTTTTATTATTATGCTTAATTTTTCTACAGTTTATAAGGCTGTAATCTATGTTATCATTAGATACGAATTTCAGACAAATAAAACTATACAAGACAAAACTAAAATTGATAAATTGCATTAGTATCAGTATATTACTATTTAGGTATAGAGACAAGCTTTATAGTGGAAAAAAGTGGTTTCATTAAAGTTTGTAATTTACCATACAGAAACTGTTTAATACGTGTAATATGATTTTAATGCAATATTCAAAAACATTAAAATGATTTGAAATGGCGCTTACATGTTGAGATTCAAACATTTCTCAAAGTATGACACTCTAAGAGCATCTTACAGAATTGATATAAATCATATTGATGTAACTAACGTAGTAACATGTAGCTTATGAGACTGTGATTTATGTTATCATAGAGAACAAGATTTACAGCACATAAAACAATAACTAACAAGTCAGAATTGAAAAATAAAATATACTTTCAACCTTTTAGGGTATAGGTTTAGCACAGATTTTATAAAGATAAGGTAGGTGTGATTTATCTTGTGAAAACTACGAGACAGAAACTTTTCAGAGTTGTTGCATGAATTCTAATGCAGTTTCATAGTCACCTTAATGTATGAAATAATATTGACACATAAATAGAGAAATATGTTAAAATAATGACAAAAAAAAACATGAATCAGAAAACAGATTTCTCAGGTGTATCTAGTTTGCTCACTAAAGCTGAGATTATTCAGATTTATGTAGTTTGCTCACTAAAGCTGTATATGCGCCCTAGATTTTATTCACTGTTACATTTATAGAAAAAATAGTATCATTTGATAACCATACAACCTAAATGTATATGACAATATTTTTCTCTAGCCTTTTTTAAAATGTAGAATAAACCGGAAATAATGACAAGATTATGACATCAACACTTTTAAAATGTGGTTCACACATAAAATATTTATGAGCATGCTGTGAGTTACTTTTCTTGTTTCTTCTTGTAATATTAAAGCTATACACTCAAGACATGAAACTGAAAACTGTCTGGCGACAGTTTTAAACTGATGTGCTTTTGACTCAAAAATGGCATTGGTGTAATTCAGAGTTCAAAAACGACAGTATCACATTATATATGTATCAGTCTTTCAATATTCGATGTAATATATGTTAAGCGAGACTAGTATAGGGGAGAGTATGTGGTAACAAATTCTGAAAATAGTTATCCTAATTGCTCATAAAACTGGGAGGTAGTTCTAATGTACGTTCACAGTATATCATTTTATGGAGAATTGAGAGAGAGAGAGAGAGAGAGAGAGAGAGAGAGAGAGAGCAAAATCCCAAAATTATCCTTAAATTATCTTCTACCTCTTCATCCATATATAAATAGTGTACACACACCGTAAAAGTCCTCCTTGTGTGACAGTGATACAGTTTCAGACTACTCCATGTCCTCTAGGCAACCATTTGATTACTTAATTGATAATATAGTTCCACCATAGAATGCTAAAAGACCACTTTAGCAAAAACAGTTTCTGTAGCGCAAAATACCATTTTGTATGCATTTCATTGTTACTCATATTTGGTAACGTATATGACAGTGCACAGTTTTACAAATGCAAAGTTTTACAAGTTTGATAGCATTTGTTTTTATTTAACGATATATTAATGCATTAGTGTTCTTCATTGATTGTACTAATCAGATTAAGTAGTCTGTCCATTCTTGGTAACGTAGACAACAGTACGGGTTCTAACGCTCCAGAAGACAATATTGATTTAATTCAGAGGCTTCCAGGCATATTTTCTACAACACTAAAATATATGTCTGTTATTGTGTTTATTTGGATGAGAATATGCGAAGGTCATTAAAATGATACGGTCACGTATATAACATGGGAAAAACAGCCAAACTGCCCAATAATCAGACAGCAGATAGCAGGGAAATACTTTGTAGACGTTGGGCTTTCAGAAAAAAAGAACATGTTGAAAAAGTATCTCATAAAAGGAGAGGGAGTTATTGGAGCTTAAAAATCTACTAGCTTTTATTAATGTATCATTTGATCAATTTCACCCACAGATGAACCGACGGACGAACAAATGGATGAGCTGACAAGGACAGACGGCCCAAAGACAATCTTGAAGTACCGGATTGGACTGAAAATGACACCAGAGTATGCAACTACAACCATTGTATAATCAGCGGCTAGTTTTGACCACTGTTAAGCTTGTCATTTATGAGAAGTTGACTGCCCAAAAAGTGGTGAACACATGCTATTGATAAACCGACGTACGGACGGATGGAAAAATAAATATATAGAGCACATATTATCTACATGAGTGCGAGTTAATAGAAGTTACACATATATACTGTTTTTCAAGCATTTAGCCCATTTATCTGGTCTTAAAACAGTAATTTAAGTAGATTTTCATCATTTATGTACGTTTTCTGTTTGATCGTGACCTTGACCTTTTGTACATGTTGAAATATATTAAGATAATTAATTCAACAATGAAATACCGTGTAAATTAGTTTCTG
Source organism: Ctena decussata (assembly GCA_963989385.1). Lineage (NCBI taxonomy): Eukaryota > Metazoa > Mollusca > Bivalvia > Lucinida > Lucinidae > Ctena > Ctena decussata. The sequence continues at coordinate 36,828,873 of OZ022513.1, forward strand.
CATAAGACTTGACATATTTATTGTCGTGGTAATTTATTTATTCACAATTTATTCACAATTTCATGGCAACACATATATAAAAGTACATACATGAGCCAATGGATTGGACGTAGGCACTGCCTTTAGGGTACAGTCCACTAAATATTCATGAGGACTTGCCCGCCTATTTCGGGTTTACATTGTAAGAGAGATGACGTCATCTGTCAATCATGCATGTTAGATTTCTTGCAGTATAAAAAAAGACCAACAAATGACAGTTACAAAAAGGCATATTTAATTGAGAAATATTTTACCAGAAGAAGATGGAGTTGATTTTGGTGACTGATCCCCTAGGAAAAAAGTATGCTCTTTTTTGGAGTACGAATCGATGGTTGCCATACTCAGCCTAGCTTAGCGGCTCACTGAGATGGGAAGGCAGTGGATGTTTTCATCTCAAATTGATAGGCTAGGATGACACTTTAAAGCAAGACAGGTTTGGAAAACTTTGTATGTACAGTTTTGTAATAAAATGACCAGATGTTAACATTGTCGTCTATGGAAAATTAATGGTGGAATGCAACCTTAAGCGCATTAAGTCAGATTGACCTTGGCCTTGTTTCTTACTTTCGGTTTCACTTTAGGTGCATATCTAGAGATATGTGTCCCATTGACCATTAAAAGTACATTCTTCTGTGTGTTATCCATAGTGAGATTGCTGTTGTAATTGATGATTTGATGCTGAAGGCCTAGGATCATCAGCAAAAATGAAAACAACATTTTTCTCCATGTAGAATCCAGGGGGGGAGGGGGGAGGGGGTGGGGGCGGATGCTACTTTATTATTGAACTATAAGTGTTGATGGTAAATTATTTCACAGTAGTCCAATTTCACATTACGCGGTTAGAGAAAAAGCATCTGGATCACCTGGAAACATTTAAAAGCCCATAAAAGCATGATATATGCGATTCTGCGAAATACAGAAAGCGTCGCTTTTCGGAGACTTTTCCATGTAAATAAGTATTTTTTGAGGAAAAATATAATTTTAACCAAACATTTACCTTACATTCATATCAACCTTATTTCTCTGCTTCTTTTGGTGTGCAGGTTTATACTATTAAACCAGTTTTACTGCATTTATGTCTTAAACAGCCTCCAAATACCAAGATTTTAACCAAATTGAGGGGGTATATATAGAAAATTGCCAATAAATGATTATGTATAACAGATTCAACCACATTTTCTTGTTTTTATTATTAAGAGAAGTATTAAGGCTCCTTTGAAAAGATAAATGTTTCCATAGATATAAAAGAATAGCAACAAAATCATTCTTAATTTTCATTAATCCTTAAAATCATCAGTTTCAGTCATTTCGCTACAGAAACCTCAGCCGACATAGTGAAACTGTCCTAAATGGTACATTTCTTTACGGATTCGTTCGAAACTTGGAGATCACAATGAAAATGTGTCAAACTAACATTCAAACTGTTCAGTTTATGGCATATTGCAAAAAGTTAGTTTGGTTTAGGGTACAGTCCACTAAATATTCATGAGGACTTGCCCCGCCTATTTCGGGGAGAGCATTAGGTTTACATTGTAAGAGAGATGACGTCATCTGTCAATCATGCATGTTAGATTTCTTGCAGTATAAAAAAAGACCAACAAATGACAGTTACAAAAAGGCATATTTAATTGAGAAATATTTTACCAGAAGAAGATGGAGTTGATTTTGGTGACTGATCCCCTAGGAAAAAAGTATGCTCTTTTTTGGAGTACGAATCGATGGTTGCCATACTCAGCCTAGCTTAGCGGCTCACTGAGATGGGAAGGCAGTGGATGTTTTCATCTCAAATTGATAGGCTAGGATGACACTTTAAAGCAAGACAGGTTTGGAAAACTTTGTATGTACAGTTTTGTAATAAAATGACCAGATGTTAACATTGTCGTCTATGGAAAATTAATGGTGGAATGCAACCTAAAGCGCATTAAGTCAGATTGACCTTGGCCTTGTTTCTTACTTTCGGTTTCACTTTAGGTGCATATCTAGAGATATGTGTCCCATTGACCATTAAAAGTACATTCTTCTGTGTGTTATCCATAGTGAGATTGCTGTTGTAATTGATGATTTGATGCTGAAGGCCTAGGATCATCAGCAAAAATGAAAACAACATTTTTCTCCGTGTAGAATCCAGGGGGGGAGGGGGGAGGGGTGGGGGCGGATGCTACTTTATTATTGAACTATAAGTGTTGATGGTAAATTATTTCACAGTAGTCCAATTTCACATTACGCGGTTAGAGAAAAAGCATCTGGATCACCTGGAAACATTTAAAAGCCCATAAAAGCATGATATATGCGATTCTGCGAAATACAGAAAGCGTCGCTTTTCGGAGACTTTTCCATGTAAATAAGTATTTTTTGAGGAAAAATATAATTTTAACCAAACATTTACCTTACATTCATATCAACCTTATTTCTCTGCTTCTTTTGGTGTGCAGGTTTATACTATTAAACCAGTTTTACTGCATTTATGTCTTAAACAGCCTCCAAATACCAAGATTTTAACCAAATTGAGGGGGTATATATAGAAAATTGCCAATAAATGATTATGTATAACAGATTCAACCACATTTTCTTGTTTTTATTATTAAGAGAAGTATTAAGGCTCCTTTGAAAAGATAAATGTTTCCATAGATATAAAAGAATAGCAACAAAATCATTCTTAATTTTCATTAATCCTTAAAATCATCAGTTTCAGTCATTTCGCTACAGAAACCTCAGCCGACATAGTGAAACTGTCCTAAATGGTACATTTCTTTACGGATTCATTCGAAACTTGGAGATCACAATGAAAATGTGTCAAACTAACATTCAAACTGTTCAGTTTATGGCATATTGCAAAAAGTTAGTTTGGTTTAGGGTACAGTCCACTAAATATTCATGAGGACTTGCCCCGCCTATTTCGGGGAGAGCATTAGGTTTACATTGTAAGAGAGATGACGTCATCTGTCAATCATGCATGTTAGATTTCTTGCAGTATAAAAAAAGACCAACAAATGACAGTTACAAAAAGGCATATTTAATTGAGAAATATTTTACCAGAAGAAGATGGAGTTGATTTTGGTGACTGATCCCCTAGGAAAAAAGTATGCTCTTTTTTGGAGTACGAATCGATGGTTGCCATACTCAGCCTAGCTTAGCGGCTCACTGAGATGGGAAGGCAGTGGATGTTTTCATCTCAAATTGATAGGCTAGGATGACACTTTAAAGCAAGACAGGTTTGGAAAACTTTGTATGTACAGTTTTGTAATAAAATGACCAGATGTTAACATTGTCGTCTATGGAAAATTAATGGTGGAATGCAACCTAAAGCGCATTAAGTCAGATTGACCTTGGCCTTGTTTCTTACTTTCGGTTTCACTTTAGGTGCATATCTAGAGATATGTGTCCCATTGACCATTAAAAGTACATTCTTCTGTGTGTTATCCATAGTGAGATTGCTGTTGTAATTGATGATTTGATGCTGAAGGCCTAGGATCATCAGCAAAAATGAAAACAACATTTTTCTCCATGTAGAATCCAGGGGGGGAGGGGGGAGGGGGTGGGGGCGGATGCTACTTTATTATTGAACTATAAGTGTTGATGGTAAATTATTTCACAGTAGTCCAATTTCACATTACGCGGTTAGAGAAAAAGCATCTGGATCACCTGGAAACATTTAAAAGCCCATAAAAGCATGATATATGCGATTCTGCGAAATACAGAAAGCGTCGCTTTTCGGAGACTTTTCCATGTAAATAAGTATTTTTTGAGGAAAAATATAATTTTAACCAAACATTTACCTTACATTCATATCAACCTTATTTCTCTGCTTCTTTTGGTGTGCAGGTTTATACTATTAAACCAGTTTTACTGCATTTATGTCTTAAACAGCCTCCAAATACCAAGATTTTAACCAAATTGAGGGGGTATATATAGAAAATTGCCAATAAATGATTATGTATAACAGATTCAACCACATTTTCTTGTTTTTATTATTAAGAGAAGTATTAAGGCTCCTTTGAAAAGATAAATGTTTCCATAGATATAAAAGAATAGCAACAAAATCATTCTTAATTTTCATTAATCCTTAAAATCATCAGTTTCAGTCATTTCGCTACAGAAACCTCAGCCGACATAGTGAAACTGTCCTAAATGGTACATTTCTTTACGGATTCATTCGAAACTTGGAGATCACAATGAAAATGTGTCAAACTAACATTCAAACTGTTCAGTTTATGGCATATTGCAAAAAGTTAGTTTGGTTTAGGGTACAGTCCACTAAATATTCATGAGGACTTGCCCCGCCTATTTCGGGGAGAGCATTAGGTTTACATTGTAAGAGAGATGACGTCATCTGTCAATCATGCATGTTAGATTTCTTGCAGTATAAAAAAAGACCAACAAATGACAGTTACAAAAAGGCATATTTAATTGAGAAATATTTTACCAGAAGAAGATGGAGTTGATTTTGGTGACTGATCCCCTAGGAAAAAAGTATGCTCTTTTTTGGAGTACGAATCGATGGTTGCCATACTCAGCCTAGCTTAGCGGCTCACTGAGATGGGAAGGCAGTGGATGTTTTCATCTCAAATTGATAGGCTAGGATGATACTTTAAAGCAAGACAGGTTTGGAAAACTTTGTATGTACAGTTTTGTAATAAAATGACCAGATGTTAACATTGTCGTCTATGGAAAATTAATGGTGGAATGCAACCTATATTTGTCCTCTCCAGTTGGTGTAGCAATACAGATACATATATTTGATGACATGAATATTAAAGTGCTATACAAAAATTCTGTGACTAAAGTGTACATACTTATAAACTAGAAGTAATTGATATAAACATGGATATAACAACAATTTAACAAGAAGTAATACCAATGTTTGTCTAACTACCGACATAGACCTATACGAGTTTGAGAATCTAACCCACAAGGCACACAACGCTGAATCAACACTCAACAAACGCTGATTCAACGTCGTGACGCCGAATCAACGCCGATTGAGTGTCGATCAATCGCCGCGTGCCCGCTGGGAAGGCTGACAGCTTCAATATCCCAGCGGGCACGCGATGTCGAAATGACGTCGCCTTGACGTCAATGCGACGTAGTTACGGCGCGTTGACGTCAGTACGACGCCACCACAACGCCACGTGCCCGCCGGGATATCATCTTTTATAGTCACGTTTTTCAATCTTAATAATAATAGTATTAATAACAATAATAATAGTAACAATAATAATAATAGTAACAACAATAATAGTAATAATAATAATAATAGTAATAATAATAAAGTATTACACTATAATAGAGAGAAGAACCGACCAGAGCTGGATCACAAAGGTCGGAACACCGCTCGGCCAATTTCGTAAATCAACGTCTGATTCACGGAATTGGCCGAGCATGCTCCGATTGGGTTTAATTGATTTGCACCAAGACTCCTCGCCGCACAATGAAGCGGGGCATCAAATGCCAAGCTGATGGGCCGTTACTAATAATATAGGCTTTCGCCAGCGGCGTGCAACGGGCGCAAATCAAGTGCACGCACAGTTATCGAAGAGATTAGCCATGCCTAACGGTACTTTTGTTTTGAAACTTGCAGGTCTAACGGCTATATTCAAGAACAAAACTCACACTCACACTCGACTCAAACTCGAGTAAGTATCCCTCAAGTGTGGCTGGAGTGGGATTAACAAGAGTGTGAGTGGAATTCAGGTTTTGTATTCACGAAGCTATCTCAACCTCACCTTTCCCAAGTGTGACTTGAGCTTCACTACAGTTTCAAGTAGTAAATAATAACGTAGCAATACGCCTTTTTGTGGATCGGTGACGCGAGTCAGTCGATGGTTTTACCTCTGTCCGTCTGTCGCGCCTAAATTTTTTGTATACTTTCTGGAATCAAGCAATGAATATGAAACTTTACACAACGTTTACAGACCTACCAAAGATAAGCATTTGACTTTTTTATTTCTTTTTGAAGAGAGAGGATCGTGGTTTAGGGTGTGGGGTGGGGATGACAGACACAGTTTACGGGGGCATCATCTGTGTAAAATACACACATTTTCGAATGCCTGTATGTTTATAGTGCAAAATTGCCTCTGCTTTATATTTATCTGTATATTCTGACTTGTAACCGTGAATTAGATTCACGGGGTCGTCGGATGTGCTGGGTAACTTCCAGTAACGGGACGTCCTTCTAACTTGAAGAAAGGCCAGCTGTGTTTTCAGCAGGTAAGTAACGGGGTTTGGATTTTTATTTTTACTCTCAACTATCTTATCTTCTTTTTCTTTCTGGGAGACAACACGATATAATGCGCTCTGAAAGAGGCATTCAACTTAAACAACCAACTAATCAACTAGCCAGCCAACGAAATCAGATTCAGTTAAGAAAAACTTATTTGTCTAAAAAAACACACACGGAGACATGAAATTATCATAAACTATTAATGCCGGTCTGAACGGACAAACAATGTACTTATACTCCCTTGAAAATAAGGGTCATACCCTGAATTGGCATTTCTTAAAGTACCAAAATCCAGCCAAACCTGATTCATTAGTTGCAATAGTAATGGTGCTATGGCCCCACCGATATCTACAAGGACACCTAAATGATAATGTAAAATGAATTCATGTATCTGAAAAATAATTTATTTTTCATTTCTCAAATAATCTAATTCTTTCTTTTATTTGATTTAATATGTACAGTTTATCGCTCAATAAGATGATGAAAATCATGCTTAGGAAACCTAAGATGGATCACGAAGACTTCATAATTAGGTGATGGGTGGAGGGGTAATAGGGGCAGGGTAGTTCATTTTTTCCGAATCTGAATATAAAATAGTTCATCATATGCAGTCGGGTATGTTTCTTCTTCTTCTTCTTCTTCTTCTCTCTCAGGAGTGCCGGTAGCTGAATGGGTTAAGCACTGGCCTGCTTTGCCAGCGGTACGGGTTCGATTCCTACTGGCTACATAATTTTTTGTCAAAAGAAACGGCAGTTCTATTGAACACAGCCTTTCATTGTCACCCTCCCGTCGTCCTGATATGACGTGAATAAAATACTGTGAAAAGGACATAAAATCGCAAGTCATCTCTCTCTCTCTCTCTCTGTGCTGATATTGGGTGTAGAAAAGGGTGATGGAGCGGACACAAAATGTCAGTTGACCATTAAGTTTGACCTTGAATTCGATCCAACATCATTAAAATATGTTCTGCACAAAGCTTTGACAAGGCTTCATTAAAGTTTCAAGAAAGTCCTCCTATTGGTTCAGAAGATAAGGAGCGAACAAGAAAAGGGAGAAAAACAGACATACGGACTTAACAAGAGGGTCATGAAGCCCAACTGTAGAGATATGAGAAACATTGGTTAAAAGACAACGATTGACCTTGACATCTTTTACTCAAAAACTTAGTTGACTATTACCAACTTTTGTAGCGAAATCTTCTACTAATTCCACGAACTCTTCTGTTCGAACATTTCTCAGTTAACGCACCAAAACGCAAATTTGACCTTGCCGTACAAAAGGTGAAGGTCAACCCAAAGTCGTCATTTGGTAGTACTTGTGTACCTGATCCTACATATCATCAGTCTAATGGTTCTGGAGAAGAAGATTCTTAAAGGTTTTTACTATATTTTGGAGTGGCGGCCGTGTTGGTCATGTAACCCAGACCATTTGAACAACTATTCGCATCCACAGGCCCTGGCGCAGTATACGAAATTTGCTTAAAATCAGCCCATAGGTTTCAGACGCGAAGTTGTTTGAAATTGTGGACGGACGGACGATGGCGGATGATGCTTAAAAAAGAAGTATGGCCATGTACATCATTCTCTTTCTCTGCATATGTTTTATGAAGTTATTTTGAATGGTTTACTATAAAATTATGAAGCAGACATAAAATATTAATATTTGAGCTTTGACCTTCACGTGCGACCTTGACCCAACATTCTTAAAGTGTATTTCCTCACAACGTTTTGGTAAGATAGACACATAACACATGTTTCCAGGTGATACTCAGTGGAGTACAGTTGTTGTTTGTTGCTGTTTTGAATTTAACGGCCCTTTGAGACAGTATTTCAGTCTATATCGAGCCGTCTCCCAGAAAGAGGGAGAAAAAAAGAGAAATGACAGACATGAGAAAAGAATAATAAAAAAACTGCCCGCACCTACTGCAAGCACAGTAAGCCCTTGCCCTACTTAAATCCAAATAAGTAGGACGCCCCGATACTGGAAGTTATAACCAGCACCATCGCCCGACCACCATCCCCGTGGAATACAGAGTGTATATATTATGTAACGGACAGACTGAAGGGGCAATACCATATAAATGACGACTCGTCTAAAATATGACCAACCACGAATGATAAATATGTAAAACGGCAAATGATCGGAGTAGCTTGCGCACCAAAGTCAGTTAAGTTCTATTTCGTATTCATAAACAAGACTTGAGTTGAGTTAAAGGGAGGTATCGGTCTCACTCAACACTCACTCACTTTATCGAGTCCACTCAGAGCTCCCTAATCTTTGTGAATACCAACGAGCCCTAAGTTGAGTCTACCTGTGACCGCTAGACGATTAACTCAATGAGTGGAGTATGAGTGGAGTGTGAGTGACGTTCTTGAATATAGCCGTAAGTAACATAAAAGATAGTTTGCTGTTATTGTTGTTTGTCACCTATCGGTGCTGATGTCAAGTCATGTGTGACCGGCGAGACGGTAAATGTCGTTGTGTACAGTAAGTAAGTATAGGTAGGGTTCATGTACCGAAACGTCTAGAAACGGTCCGTAACACTAATAGATTATAACGTTAGGGAGACAATATAATCACAACTAATGAGCTATAAATCTATGTAATCTAAGGAAGAGTGGGAGTGTCGGAGGTTCTTCTGACAAATCTGGCTTGCAGTGCAGACCTAGATCAGCATGCCCCGAGAAGCAGGCTGAAGGAGGTCAACACATACAGCCGGACACTCCCTTTCTTCAGCAAAGTCTAGTGATATATATAACCATAAAATCTCCATGCACAGGGACATACCAGTCTGAATGACTAGTGTAGATCCAGAGAAGACAACTTCTCAGGGAGGAGTCTGGTCTGGAATACACTAGATCTACCATACACAAAAAAGAAATAATAAAAAGAAAAATAAGCTTGAATATACAATGCTATAATCATACAGTGACTGATATGATTTGTTAATCATGAGGCATTCAAACTGATTCTATCCAGTAAAGTGGTCATAAATTGATATATATAAGATGCACTTTCCACACTGTGATCCAGCTACTATATGTACACATGCCATAGTTTAATGGAGGGTACCAATAAGATTTGATTTGCATTTATAGGGCAATTCCGATTTATTAGTCGTGGTAATAAAACAGACAAATTCTAATATTGATGTCGAAAATTGTCAACCTTTGGTAATCAACGGTAATTAACAAACAGACGCACGGACAAACACTGTTAAATAAGCCATATTCGTTAAAAGCCTCTATGTTTAGTTCATTCCATTTGTTTTCCGTACGTACTACTGGAAAATGACAAACACTTGTCTTTGGTTGAAATAAATGGACATTTTTGACCTATACCGACAAAAAAATGTAATTTTACTGTTTATGGGTACGTAAGTTTCAAGGGACATAACTCTGTTAGTACTCAGCTGCGGCGATGTCATCAGCCGGATCCATACACTAGACATGCTGACAAACAAGTTGGTATATAACACTTGATGTTTGCAGAACCTTACCAGTAAAGTCCTTCAGGAGAGCACTTTTTTTGGGGCTCCGTCTGCTCTACTATATATTGTTGTTTTTGGTTTGTTCTTTTACGTCCGTGGTAAACAGCTATGGTGATGTCTGCCAGTTAACCTAACCACACTATTCCTGAGCAGGCTTAGACCTACTAAGCGGTTAACCAGTACTAAGTGCACTTACTTTCGCCAGGAACTCTTGAATCAGTGGAAGGAGAAACGAAAGTAAGTGGCTGGACAGGGTATCGAACCCGGGACCTCTGGTACTTGAGCCAGACGCACTATCGACTGCGCTACGCGGCCCGGCAGTTCAGACTTTCCAAATTGTGAAGGTTCATACAAGGTTATTAAAAGAAAAAATGAGTAAAGACAGTAAGGGATAAGAAAACTAAGTGTTAAGGTATCATACAATGTGCGCAGATATCCATATTCCAAAAGTTTCCGTAGCCTCCGAAATAGTAGACACTGAAAATTCGTACACAGGTATAAAAGTATAATGGTTGTGAACTACGTGAAGCTGTTTCTATGAGTCTGAAGAAAAGAAAAGAAAAGGTTTTCTATACCATTCCATTTGTGTTGATATTCGGTTCCAGTTTTTGTACAGCTACAAACAATATTTGGAAATCAACAGAAATTCATTTAAAGCTGCAGGTTAGTATCATTGATACACTGCATACCGGTGTATTTCTGTTATTGGTATCTATTATTAGTAGTAGTAGTCGTTTAGATTTTACCAAAAAACTCATGTACAACTATAAATATTTGCCGTTGTTTTGATTTCGGAAAGTTGTTTGCTGCGGAACAGAAGTATATATTAAGGGTAGGCTGGCAAATTGGAGAAAATTTTGTTTATAGTTGTCTCCCTCGTTTATTTCGTGTTTTCAGAAACAAATAATTTAACAAAAGTTCGTTAGACTATATGTTATAATTTCATAATTAACTGTACAAGTTTTGAAAAAATACATGGTTTTTCGATGAAAAATGACCTAATATTGAAATACAGAACAGAACATATTCTTTATTTACACTCAGGTCTTTACAGACATATGAGAATTTGAAACATAAGGGCATGGTCTAGAACTTACACAGTCACATGACAATCACATACAACCACAATCACATTATAAATCACAAAGTAAACGAACGACAGAACCACATAATCACTGACCAATTCATATAATTTCCCTACAGGCCAATGAATCAACGTTGATTCAACGTCATGATGTTGAGTCAAAGTTTATTCAACGCTGGTCAGCGTTTTGTGCCGGATGGGCTGTCTCTACACCAAGGTATTGGAATGAAGTACGATGGCCCAAATGGCTCTCTTTTCATTTCCATACTATTTCATAATTCCGACTTCCGAATTCCGAATTCCGAATTCTGAATTCCGAATTCCGAAATTCGTAGAACAAACTGGACGCTTGATTATTCTTACTTATTTCATATCGTCAAGCCTTCAAATGAAATAATTGATGTATACAGCATTAAACAAATAAGATTCAAAATACAAAATGACTCTTTCGGCTATATTCAAGAACGTCACTCACACTCCACTCAAACTCCACTCATTGAGTTAATCGTCTAGCGGTCACAGGTAGACTCAACTTAGGGCTCGTTGGTATTCACAAAGGTTAGGGAGCTCTGAGTGGACTCGATAAAGTGAGTGAATGTTGAGTGAGACCGATACCGCCCTTGAACTCAACTCAAGTGTTGTTTATGAATACGAAATAGAACTTAACTGACTTTGGCGCGCAAGCTAGTCCGATCATTTGCCTTTTTGCATATTAATCATTCGTGCTTTGTCATATTTTAGATGAGTCGTCATTTATATGATATTGTCCCATCCGTCTGTTTGTCCGTTACATAATATATACCTCTGTATCCCATAGGGGTGGTGGTCGGGCGATGGTGCTTGCTATAACTTCCAGTACCGGGGCGTCCTACTTATTTGGATTTCAGTAGAGCAAGGGCTTACTGTACTTGCAGTGAGTGCGGGCGGTTTTTTTAGAGGGTGGGGGTGCGGGGGATTCTTTTCTCTTTTCTGTCATTTCTCTTTTCTTTCTCCTTCTCTTTGGGAGACGGCCCGATATAGACTGAAATACCATCTCAAAGGGCCGTTAAACCCAAAACAACAACAAACAACAATTGTACTCCACTGAGTATCTCCGAAAAATATATGTATTTTGTCTGTCTTACCAAGACGTTGTGAGGAAAAACACTTTAAGAATGTCGGGTCAAGGTCGCGCGTGAAGGTCAAAGTTAAACTATTAATATTTTACGTATGCTTCATAATTTTATTGTAAACCCTTCAAGATTACTGCATGAAAAATATGCAGAGAAAACGAATGATGCATGACCATACTTCTATTTTCGCTCACCTGAGCGAAGCGCTCCGGAGGACCTAAAAGGATAGACAAGCTCCGTCGTCAGTCGTTGTCTGTACGTCCACAGTTTCAAACAACTTCGCGCCTGAAACCACTGGGCTAATTGTAAGCAAATTTCATACAGAGCGTCAGGGCTTGCGGATGCGAAAAGTTTGTTCAAATGGTCTGGGTCACATGACCAACACGGCCGCCACTCCAAAATATAGCAAAAACCTTTAAGAACCTTCTTCTACAGAACCATTAGACTGATATGTAGCACCGGGTACGCAAGTACTACCAAATGAGGACCTTGGATTGACCTTCACCTTTTGTACGGCAAGGTCAAATTTCGTTTTGGTGCTTTTAACTGGGAAAATGTTAGACCAGAAGAGTTCATGGAACTTGTAGAAGATTTTGCTTCAAAAGTTGGTAATAGTCAACTAAATGAGTACATGAACGTTTTTATTAAAGAGGTCAAGGTCATTCGTTGACTTTTAACCAATGTCTCGCATATCTCCACAGTTGAGCTTCATGACCCTCTTGTTCAGTCTGTCTGTCTGTTTTCTCCCTTTTCTTGTCCGCTCCTTATATTTTGAACCAACAGGAGGGTTTTCTTGAAACTATGGTGAAGCCTTGTCAAAGCTTTGTGCAAAACATATCTTAATGATGTTAGATCGAATTCAAGGTCAGACTTAATGGTCAACCAGCATTTTGTGTCCGCTTCATCACCTTTTTCTACACCCAATATCAGAGAGAGAGAGAGAGAGAGAGAGATGACTTAATATTTTATGTCCTTTTCAACAGTATTTTATTCACGTAATATCAGGGCAACGGGAAGGTGACAATGAAAGGCTATGTGCAATAGAACTGCCTTTGCGTTTGAAAATATCTATAGCCAGTATGACTCAAACCCGGATCGCTGGCAAAGCAGACCAGTGCTTAACCCATTCATCTACCGGGACTCCTGAGAGAGAAGAAGAAGAAACATACCGGCTGAATATGACAAACTATTTTATATTCAGATTCGGAAAAACGGATGAACTACCCCGCCCCCATTACCCCTCTACCCATCACCATGATTATGAAGTCTTCGTGATCCATCTTAGGTTTCTTATGCATGATCTTTGTCATCTTCTTGAGCGATAAACTGTGCATATTAAATCAAATAAACGAAATAATTAAATCATTTGAGAAAAGAAAAATAAATTATTTTTCAGATACATGAATTCATTTTACATTATCATTTAAATGTGTCCTTGCAGATATCGGTGGGACCATAGCTCCAATTAGTGAATCAGGTTTGGCCTTGGTTTGGTAGCTTTAAGGAATGCCAAAACAAGGTATGACCCTGAATTTCAAGGGAGTACGAGTATACTGTCTGTCCGTTCAGTCCGGCATTGATAGTGTTATGATATATTTCATGTCTCCGTGTATGTTTTTTAGACAAAAAAGTTTTTCTCAACTAAATCTGATTTCGTTGGCTGGCTTGTTGATTACTTGGTTGTTTGAGTTTAATGCCTCTTTCAGAACGCATTATATATTGCTGTCTCCTAGAAAGAAAAGGAAGATAAGATAGACGAGAGTAAAAATAAAAATCCAAACCCCATTCCACACCTGCTGCAAGCACAGTTGGCCCTTGTTCAAGTTAGAAGAACGCCCCGTTACTGGAAGTTACCCAGCACATCAGCCGGACCCGACGACCCCGTGAATCTTATTCACTGTTAAGTCAGAATATATAAATATGAAGCAGGGGCAAAATTGCACTGTAAACATAAAACATTAGAAAATGTGTGTTTTTACACAGATGATCCCCACCCCCTGCACTGTGTCTGTTATCCCAATACCCCACCCTAAACCTCCAACCTCTCAATCTTCAAACAGAAATAAAAATGTCAAATGCTTATCTTTGGTAGGTCTGTAAAAGCTGTGCAAAGTTTCATATTCATTGCTTGATTCCAGAAAGTATACAAAAAAAATTTGGCGCGATGGACGGACGGACAGAGGTAAAACTATCGACTGACTCGCGTCACCGATCCATAAAAAAGGTGTTTTGCAACGTTTATTATTTACTACTTGAAACTGGAGTGAAGCTCGAGTCACACTTGGGAAAGGTGAGATTGAGATAGCTTCGTGAATACAAAAGCTGAACTCCACTCACACTCTTGTTAATCCCACTCCAGCCACACTTGAGGGATACTTACTCGAGTTTGAGTCGAGTGTGAGTGTGAGTTTTGTTCTTGAATATAGCCGTTAGAAACTTAAATTCAATTAAGTTAATCAAATCAAATCTTTTATTACTCTCAGTCCATATAACACGGCAACATGAGGCATATGTACAATATGAAATAAATAAATGAGGCTTCGTTTAATGTATGAGATACAATAATGCGATGAAATACAACTCTATCGGCTATATTCAAGAACAAAACTCACACTCACACTCGACTCAAACTCGAGTAAGTTTATTTTTCATTTCTCAAATGATTTAATTCTTTCTTTTATTTGATTTATATGTACATTTTATTGCTCAAGAAGATGATGAAAATCATGCTTAGGAAACCTTAGATGGATCACGAAGACTTCATAATAAGGTGATGGGTGGAGGGGTAATAGGGGAGGGGTAGTTCATTTTTTTCCGAATCTGAATATAAAACAGTTCATCATATGCAGCCGGGTATGTTCTTCTTCTTCTCTCTCAGGAGTCCCGGTAGCTGAATGGGTTAAGCACTGGCCTGCTTTGCCAGCGGTCCGGGTTCGATTCCTACTGGCTATATAATTTTTTTTAAAAGCAAAGGCAGTTCTTCTGCACACAGCCTTTCATTGTCACCCTCCCGTCGTCCTGATATGACGTGAATAAAATACTGTGAAAAGGACATAAAATGGCAAGTCATTCTCTCTCTCTCTCTCTCTCTCTCTCTTTCTCTCTCTCTCTGCTGATATTGGGTGTATAAAAAGGTGATGGAGCGGACACAAAATGTAAGTTGACCATTAAGTTTGACCTTGAATTCGATCCAACATCATTAAAATATGTTCTGCACAAAGCTTTGACAAGGCTTCATTAAATTTTCAAGAAAATCCTCCCGTTGGTTCAGAAGATAAGGAGCGAACAAGAAAAGGGAGAAAAACAGACATACGGACTGAACATGCGGGTCATGAAGCCCAACTGTAGAGATATGAGAAACATTGGTTAAAAGTCAACGAATGACCTTGGCATCTTTTACTCAAAAACTTAGTTGACTATTACCAACTGTTGTAGCGAAATCTTCTACTAATTCCATGAACTCTTCTGTTCGAACATTTCTCAGTTAAAGCACCAAAACGCAAATTTGACCTTGCCGTACAAAAGGTGAAGGTCAACCCAAAGTCGTCATTTGGTAGTACTTGTGTACCTGATGCTACATATCATCAGTCTAATGGTTCTGGAGAAGAAGATTCTTAAAGGTTTTTACTATATTTTGGAGTGGCGGCCGTGTTGGTCATGTGGTTGGTTGGTTGGTTGATTTGATGCTTAACGTCCACGGTAAACAACTAAGGTCATGTCGGGACGGTCAGTTAACCTAACCACACTATTCCTGGGCAGGCTTAGACCTCCTAAGCGGTTAACCAGTACTAAGTGCACATACTTTCGCCAGAAACTGACAACTGCCCTTCTTGAATCAGCGGAAGGAGAAACGAAAGTATGTGGCCAGACCGGGATTCGAACCCAGGACCTCTGACTTACGAGTCAGGTGCCCTACCGATTGCGCTACCCGGCCCGGCGTTGGTCATGTGACCCAGACAATTTGAACAACTCTTCCATCCGCAAGCCCTGGCGCAGTATACGAAATTTGCTTACAATCGGCCCATAGGTTTCAGACGCGAAGTTGTTTTAAATTGTGGACGGACGGACGGACGATGACGGATGATGGAGCTTGTCTATCCTATTAGGTCCTCCGGAGCGTTTGGCTCAGGTGAGCTTAAATAGAAGTATGGTCATGTAGATCATTTTTTTTCTCTGCATATGTTTCATGCAGTTATCTTGAAGGGTTTACTATAAAATTATGAAGCAGACATAAAATATTAATATTTGAGCTTTGACCTTCACGTGCGACCTTGACCCAACATTCTTAAAGTGTATTTCCTCACAACGTCTTGGTAAGATAGACACATAACACGTGTTTTCAGGTGATACTCAGTGGAGTACAGTTGTTGTTTGTTGTTGTTTTGAATTTAACGGCCCTTTGAGACAGTATTTCAGTCTATATCGGGCTGTCTCCCAGAAAGAGGGAGAAAGAAAAGAGAAATGACAGACATGAGAAAAGAATAATAAAAATAATTAAAAAAAACTGCCCGCACCAACTGCAAGCACAGTAAGCCCTTGCCCTACTCAATCCAAATAAGTAAGACGCCCCGGTACTGGAAGTTATAACCAGCATCATCGCCCGACCACCATCCCCATGGAATACAGAGTGTATATATTATGTAACGGACAGACAGACGGATGGGGCAATACCATATAAATGACTACTGGTCTAAAATATGACCAAACACGAATGATAAATAATGTAAAACGGCAAATGATCGGAGTAGGTTGCGCACCAAAGTCAGTTAAGTTCTATTTCGTATTCATAAACAACACTTGAGTTGAGTTCAAGGGAGGTATCGGTCTCACTCAACGCTCACTCACTTTATCGAGTCCACTCAGAGCTCCCTAGCCTTTGTGAATACCAACGAGCCCTAAGTTGAGTCTACCTGTGACCGCTAGACGATTAACTCAATGAGTGGAGTATGAGTGGAGTGTGAGAGACGTTCTTGAATATAGCCGTATATAATAGAAACTAATCCAGAGAGAATAAAGAATCGGTTAACAAATACAGGTAGTGTAATAGCTTTCAAGAAAGTATACCAGGAGGGCGGGCTTATATACCGTTATGTTCCGAGTAACGTTACATAAATCTATCCGTGCACATCGTACTCCAGTACTCAGCGATAGTTGTGTTGACTGGATTAAATTTCCGAGCATTCTGAGACTCTCCGCGAGAAACCCTTTCTCACGTCAACAAAAACCTATAGTAGTATAAGGAAGAGGGGTTCTGGTGCAAAACCACTGGGGGCCCGCCCGACCCCCCTGGCGAGCCCCCAGGGGCGTCATTTAATTGGGTGCCTCCGAGGCCGGCGGGGTTCTGGGACAAAACCCTGGCAGGCCCGTCACCTGATTGGACACCGGCGGATACAGAGTGGGGATTCTGGTGCAAAAATTGCTGAGGCCCGCTCTCACCCCCCTGGCGGGCCCCAGCAACTTTTGAGTTTAAGTGAAAAATGTTTATTTCATTTGCTGGCAAATAAAAAAGCCCTGTAGGTACGTTTCAGCTATACAGAGTAGGAGTTCTGGTGCAAAACATGAGGAACCCACCCACCCCACCAGGCAGTGTTTTTTCTGCCTACCCCCCCCCCCCCCCCCACCCCTTGGCGGGCCCCAGGTGCACCACCGGATTGGACCACCGAGCCTGTTATTAACCCTCCTGACCGATAGCCACAACACGTGGCCCACCCCACCCCCTCGGTGGGCCACGAGTTGTGGCTATTCTCACCCGCCGCCCCCCCCCCCCCCCCCCGGCAGCCCCCAATCTTTATTTGAAGAAATGTGTTTATCATTGTATACCCATAGGGCGATGAGGGGAACACAAAATTTCAGCTGGTTCAAGGTTGAGGCTATAGGTGAGACCTGTGGAAAACGGTGCATGGGAGAGTTTTGTAAGCTACATAGTTACAGAATGCGCGGGGGTAGCATTTTACCAAAACCGTGTAGAAAATGCGGGCGAGCCACACAGTCCGAGCTGCAGCTATGTACTTCTTGTGGTGCTACAGTGGCGAAGATGAATATGAGAAGGTCCGAGAAAAAAGCTCGTAAGTTTTACAAACGGGTTTTGGCAGAGTTGGTAAAAAGTACAACGCAGCAATTAGAGAAAAATGTTTACATATGTCTACCAGTAATGCATTGACAGTACCTACTGTTAATGAAAAAAGATAGTGTGTGTATACCAGTAATTGTTAGTATATACATACCAGTAACATGGCTACCATGGATGAATACATCGATCAACTGCTGGCAGAAATACCCGACAAGAATTCGGCTCTCCATCATGTGGTACAAAACATCTTGGATGAGCCCATTCCTGATTTTGTTAAGGGACGCTTGTTAAAGCCTTTGTACCCCAAAAATACCGGCCTCCACACCCGCCTTCAACATGGAAGGCCGCCAAGAGAAAGGCCATCTTGGAGGAGTTTGACCCACTACCTCATCAGAAGGCGGTTCAAACAGTCCAGGACTATCAGCAAGAGATTCTGGAGGTGTTTGAAGAAGAGCCGAAGAAGAGACACGAGCTAGTCTTCTACAGAACGCCATGGCTAATCGGCAGCTTCCTGCGAGGTTGACAGATGGATATCTCTGAAGGCCATCCCTCAGGCGTTGATGTAAGAACCTTTATGCAAGAAGTAGAACCCCGAATCTATGACAAGCTCGAGAAAGAGATCTTTGGCTCTCAATGGCATCAAGTTCCAGCTTGCACTCAAGGTCCAGCTTCGGAAGGACAACCCAGACGGCAGTGAGGAGTACACAGGCCCTGTGCTGCGCCACAACCAGGAGGCCCTTCTCCAGGCTAGCGGAATCAATGAGGATCTAACCAAGGCCATCCCCCACCTATTTGAGCTGCTCGAAAAGTGGACACAGAGAGGGTCGGGGTGGTTGGTCGACAGAGTGCAGACTCTCTGGCTGGACATCGCTAGATATCAGCCATTGAGAGGCGGCTCTTACATCCCACTACCGGCTGCAGTGAGAAACAAGAAAGCAGTAATCAACGTAAAAAATACGGATGACCACTGCCTTCGATGGGCGCTCCGAGCGGCTCTGGCATATCCGCCGCCACCTTATAACCCAGAGAGACCAAGATGGTATCCCGCCGAAGATGGTCTCAACTTCAAAGGGATCGATGTCCCCACGCCCATCTCTCAGATCCCCAAAGTAGAGAGGCAGAATAGCCTGGCAATCAATGTATTTGGCTGGGATAAAGGCGTGAATGTTTACAGGCTCAGCACCCAGCCGAGGGGAATGCCCTGCATAAATTTGATACTAATCGAGAAAGCCGGAAAACATCACTATACCTGGATCAAGGACCTCTACCGCCTTCGCTATGACCAAAGCAAGCGCAAGGAGCACAAGCACTTCTGTGAGCGCTGCTTGCACGGATATACAAGACAGGACCTGCTGGAGGCCCATACACCCGACTGCCGAGGGATTGGGCAGACCGTGGTCCGGGTGGAGATGCCAGAGGAGGGTAAAAACAAGCTCACCTTTCACAACCACAACAATCAGCTGCCGGCCACTTTCATCATTTACGCGGACTTTGAAGCCCTCACTACCAAGGTTGAAGGACCTGAGCTCGACCCCACAAAAAGCAACACCCGACAAACGCAACAGCATGAGGCTTGCAGTTACTGCTACATCGTTGTGCGAAGTGATGACCAGACACAGCCGCCAGTGAAGTACAGAGGGCAAAAGGCGACCGAGCACTTCCTTCAAGCACTACAGGTAGAGTAGGGCAAGACCAAGGCCGTGCTGGCCAACCCGAAAGCCATGAGGATGACACAAGAGGGCTGGCTGGCCTACCGTGCCGCTGAGACGTGTCATGTGTGTAACAAACCTCTCGAGGGCAACTCCGTCCGCGATCACTGTCACATCACGGGGAAGTACCGAGGCGCCGCACATAGTGCCCCCTGCAACCTTAAGCTGAGTTTGCCGGTCGTCTTCCACAGTCTGCGCGGCTACGACTCCCACCTGCTAATGCAGGCCGTTTCGAAGGTTGAAGGCAAGGTCTCCTGCATCCTAAACAACACGGAGAAATACATCTCTTTCTCCCTGGGGCAGCTGCGCTTTATTGACAGCGCTCAGTTTCTGCTAGCTTCCCTCGACAAGCTTGTAATGGCAAACCAGCCTGAGGCTTTCCAAATCACGGCACACTACGAGCCAGACTGACGCAAGCGCCAGCTCTTGACGCGCAAGGGTGTATACCCCTTTAAGTATGTGGACTCTTGGGTGCGCTTTGAAGAGACCCAGCTCCAACCCAAGGAGGCCTTCTTTAGCAAGCTCTCCGAAGAGCACATCAACAATGACGACTACGCCCACGTGCAGCAGGTCTGGACGACCTTTGGATGCAAGACCCTGGGGGACTACAGCGACCTATACTGCCGCACAGACGTCTTGCTTCGGGCGGATGTCTTCGAGACGTTCAGGAAGACGTGCCTCAACCAGTACGGTCTAGACCCGGCCCACTACTACACGGCCCCAGGCCTCAGCTGGGACGCCCTTCTCAAGGAGATAGAAGTGGAGCTCGAGCTGCTCAAAAACTATGACATGCACCTGTTAATCGAGAAGGGGATGCGAGGTGGGATCTCAATGGTCTCAAAGCGTCATGCTAAAGCCAACAATCCTCTGGTTGAGGGCTACGACGCAGAAAAGCCTACCAGCTACATCACATACCTGGACGCGAACAATCTGTATGGTTGGGCGATGAGCCCAGTCTTTGCCCACAGGGGCCTTCCGGTTGGAAGAAAATTGTGAGCAGCTGACCAAGACCATTGTAGATCATCCAGCAGACTATCCAGAGGGCTTCATCCTCGAGGTAGATCTAAAATATCCAGAATAGCTGCATTACGCGCACAACGCCTACCCGCTGGCACCAGAGCGCATGATGGTTCCCCAAAGATGTGGATGTCGGAGTATCAATATTCCTCAGCGTCGAGGTGGCGCCAACAGAGGTTGAGAAGCTGGTACCTAACCTCCGTGACAAGGACCGCTATGTGCTTCACTACCGGAATCCTCAGCTCTACCTTTCGCTGGGCATGTGTCTGACCAAGATCTATCGTGCCCTCCGCTTCCGGCAGAGCCCCTGGATGGAGCCCTACATCCGGATAAACACAGAGCTCCGAAAAAGGCTACCAATGACTTCGAGAAGTATGACATAGAAAAATAAGCTCCAGGAGATTTGTTACCGCAAGAGAGTAGTTTTCTCCGGAAAAAATGGTTATAGGACAAATGATTATACAGTGGAATAATCAACCTTCCACAGTAACTTTTCCTCAGTCCTGCGCCCCCCCCCCCCCCCCCCCATAATACACATATCGCATAATGGTTTAAAGCGCATTTTGTACACAGATTAAAGCTTAGTTTACCGTATATTTGAATTTTTCCCGCCTTCCCTATTTATACTCTTTCAAACATAACAATGTCTTAAATATCCAGATAAAGACATAGCATGCAAGTTTACAGGATAAGACACATATGCGAGATGAACGCATGAACACAAAACAAACTTCTTTCTTGATCCAATTTATATCTTTATGCGAAAGAGTTTATATAAATGAAATGCGTTTAATCTAAAAGCACACAAACAAGGGGGTTGAATGATATTGTTTTGGGTGAAAAATTAATGTTGTATATACATATCAAACTTCAAACGCAAACTCAAATACACTCCTCGCCAAAAGCTTAGCATATTTCTAAAGTAAATGTACCAGGATTATTAGAAATCATAATAATTTAGTTCTTACTTTCAGTTTGAAAATAAATACGTTCTGTCGTGAATATCCATAAAAACACCAAATTTAAAGCACAGAAATAAATGTCTCCAAAATTAACATTTTCGAGAGTAAATAAAGTTGTGTTTGAATGATAATATATAATTTCATAATCGCCAAAAACATTTAGCGTTATAAAACGTTAAATGGGTATAACATAAAAGTCACTCACGTCGCTTCACAACGATATTTTTTCTTCCCAAAATGTTTTTTTTTTTTTTTTTTTGACACATTCATCTGTTCTAGCTTTGTACAGTTTTTCTCATATTCAAATCAAACTTGCTTTATTTACGATGACCAATGATTCAATGGTTTTTATTTCTAATAATCTTGTTATATTATTTTTATGATATGCTAAACATTTGGCGATGAGTATACTTTTCTTAAGGAGTAGACCCCACTTTGGAAGGATAAAGCATAAACATAAAGCATCAAAAGTTGTTTCCCTTGTTAAATGGCGGAAAAGTATGGAGTAAGAAGTGCACCAGGCGAGTACCGAAGTAAATGTCGCCACCAACAAAAAAAATCTGCGCATGTTTTGTTTTGATGTTTGTAAAAAGATGTTACATGTACTTCATTTTCACTGAACAAAAATTGAAGTTGTGCAACCAGCAATTAAACATTTTTCCTCCAAAATGGCACTTTTATTTCAATCGTTGATGTTGGCTGGTTGGTTATTTTGGGTGTAACGGTCCTTTGAAACAGTATTTCAATCTATATCCTGAGAGAGGGAGAAAGAAAAGAGAAATGATAGACGAGAGAGAAATAAATCCAAACAACCCCCACCCGCACTTACTGCAAGCACAGTAGGCCCTTGTCCTACTTTTATCCAAATAAGCAGGTCGCCCGGGCACTGGAAGTGGACCATCAACCTCATCCATCGGTGTAACTTTGCTATGTAGGAGTGCATATGTATATGAGAGCATGTAGAGAGAGAGGGAGAGAGAGAGAGAGAACGTTTTCAAAAAGACTATCTCAGATGCGGACGTCAACAGAAGCAGATGTTTACATTTGACGTCATCAAGGCGCGACACAGCAGAATAACAGAACGAAATGGTAAAGTTAGCAGAATGGCAGAATAGAAGAACGAAATGGTAAAGTTAGCAAATAAGCAGAAAAGCAGAACGAAACATTTTGTTCTGCCCATTCGGCTCATTTTGCTAGCATAACAGCAGAACGAAATGGTAAAGTTAGCAGAATAGCAGAACGAAATGGTAAAGTTAGCAAAATAGCGGATAGCAGAACAAAATTTTTCGTTCTGCCCATTCTGCTCATTCTGCTAGCAGAACAGCAGAATGAAAAAGTTTGTCGCAATTATGTTCTAAGGCAACCAGCAGAAGGGCACACTCAAGGCATGCATGGAAAACATTTCCCTAATGGTCAGGCTTCAAGTAGCAAGGAAAAAATCGACAAATTTGTTGGAGAAAAAAATATTTTTCATCAAATCCTGGTGTGACTAGCAGGTGGGCAGACTCATGTCATGCATAGAAATCATGTTAATCGCCGGAGTCTATGTAGTAAAAAATAAACTTGGATTTTTTCGTTCTGCCCATTCTGCTCATTCTGCTAGCAGAATGAAAACGTTTGTCGGGATTATGTTCTAAGGCACCGATATGGAGGGCGCACTCAAGCAATGCATGGAAAAAAATCCCTCCTGGTCAGGCTTCAACTAGCAAGGAAAAAGCGACAACATTGTTGAAGAAAATTCTCATTTATCATTATATTTTGGTGTTGCCAGCAGGTGGGGACACTCAGGTCATGCATGGAAATCATGTTTATAACCGTCCGAGTATTTAAAAAATAAACTTGGAATGTTTCGTTCTGCCCATTCTGCTAGGAGAACAGCAGAATGAAAAAGTTTGTCGCAATTATCTTCTAAGTCAACTAGCAGGCGGGCACACTCAAGCCATGCATGGAAAACATTTCCCTCCTGGTCAGGCTTCAACCAGCAAAGAAAAAATCCACAAATTTGTTGAAGAAAATAATCATTTATCATCAAATCCTGGTGTGTCAGCAGGTGGGCAGACTTATGTCATGCATGGAAATCATGTTTATCGCCGTCCGAGTTTATCTAGTAAAATATAACATTTCCCTCCTGGTCATGCTTAAACTAGCAAGGAAAAAATCTACAAATTTGTTGAAGAAAATAATCATTTGTCATCATATTTTGTGTTACCAGCAGGGCAGACTCAGGTCATGGATGGAAATTAGTTTTATCTCCGTCCGAGTTTATCTAGTGAAAAATAAACTTGGAATTTTCGTTCTGCCCATTCTGCTCATTCTGCTAGCAGAACAGCAGAATGAAAAAGTTTGTCGGAATTATGTTCTAAGTCAACCAGCATGAGGGCACACTCAAGCCATGCATGGGAAACATTTTCCCCCTGGTCAGGCTTCAACTAGTAAGGAAAAAATTGACACATTTGTTGAAGAAAATAATCAATCATTGTCAAATCCTGGTGTGTCAAGTAGATGGGCAGACTCAGGTCATGCATGGAAATCATGTTTATCGCCGTCCGAGTTCATCTAGTAAAAAATAAACTTGGAATGTTTCGTTCTGCCCATTCTGATAGCAGAACAGCAGAATGAAAAATTTTGTCGAAATTATGTTCTAACGCACCCATATGGGGGGGGGCACACTCAAGCCATGCATGGAAAACGTTTCCCTCCTATGACATGAGGTTCAAGTCCATTCTCACCTATGGAGAACATAGCAGTAGACCCTAACGGGGTCCAGAATCTGTTAACCCTCTAGTGCCCGGTGTATTATATCTGCTACACGACTCTGTTTTGGTGCCGTGACCAGGATACTGACTTGTATGTTACGTTATACTGCTAGAAAATCAGTTAAGATATCAGGCAATAAGATTAAACCATTCCAGTTGTAATGATATGTCTAAAGTGCGTTCATCAGCCGCCAAAAGTCGCCAGAATTCGAAAACACAAAATATATCATATATGATACATCGGGCGGGCAATAAAAAAAATAAAAATTGTGATATTGACTTTACTTTTTCAGATATCCCTGATGCATACATGCAACTAGATTCTTTTTCATAGATTCTTTTTTCCATCCAAAAAGGTACCCCGTAATTATTGTTAACACTTGAGTTATTCATCCTGAAAAAATCTACTTTTTAAAAATTAATGCCCGATGTAGCATATATGCTACATGTATATCTCAGCAACCTTGGACCTCAACACAAATTCAGACCCTGTTTTCAATTTGACTTCCCAAAGCTAGTGGCTGGATGGAATATAAATATTTTCTGATAGTGCATATTATGTTTGGGCACTAGAGGGTTAAGTAACTTGAACATTCATAAGGAGGCATTGAAATACCGCAAACCATCCCAAACCTCCACAAACCAACACAAACCCGTATGAAAAATATTTCTAACCACTCTTTAAACATGTTATATACTTTTGAAACAGTACTCTGAATTTAATTATCAGCTGAATTATCTTAAGCAAAAAAAGCCTCTTATGCCAACGCATATGCATTTGTTAATAACATTATTATGAATATCAATTTAATATCATTATTATTTTGTTCAACTAGAAATAATAGAGTTGTTTTCTATAAACCCAAAACAGAAGATACAATGGCAGGTAATTTCACAGTTTGCCTGTGTACATGGTGTAAGGTTATAGGCGCGTTAGGAAATATATACGAGTGATGTTCAGAAAGTTCTGTTCGTGACGTCTGTTCGTAACCATCATAAATACAAAACTTCTGATAGCAAAAATATATAAAGGTATGATATGTCCGGACAATCCTGCAAACGCGGTGTGTATTTTCTAAAGGACATATTTTTAAACGTTTTTGAAAGCGGTATACCCTACGGTCACTGCAGATTTTCACTTAAGAAGGTCATAGTTCATATATGAGCAGTCTTTGAAATTTTTTCATCATTGCTACTAAAACTTAGTCCCCGGGCAACTGTGACCTGTAAATATCGTGGAAAATATATTCAATCTAGGTTCCATACTGTCCCTTCAATTTAGGTTATAAGCATTTTACTTAGTAGCAAATTCTCCCTTTCTACTAAAGTTATAATTATTTTGTACGAAAACAAGGGTCTTAACATTCAAAATCTTGTAAGGAAGAGCCTTTGCATGGACTAATTCGAAACCGTCGAAAAATTAAAATTAATGTAAACAACGAAGCCGCTACGAGCTTTCGGAAATG
This sequence comes from Ctena decussata, assembly GCA_963989385.1. NCBI lineage: Eukaryota > Metazoa > Mollusca > Bivalvia > Lucinida > Lucinidae > Ctena > Ctena decussata. Next base: position 36,854,798 of record OZ022513.1, read on the forward strand.
ACGTTGAAGTCGTTTTCAATTACGTGATAAGAACTGCGCATTGCTTTGCAAGGACTAAATTGATAACGTTTGCTGCCATTCTGATTTTTGACTGGATATTGAAAGCAACGAATGACAAGAAGCTGACAAAAATTATTTTGTATTTACAATGGTTTTTCACTTGAATGCCACACTGAAAATAAATTCACATATGAAATTAACCCAGTGGTATGACTGGGGCCAAATAACATGCGTTGTAAGTCAATAAGAACATATATCTTTGTAATAACATAACATAACATACTAGATACCTGACTGTTTTGATGGACAGAATATATATACGTGCTTATTAAATAAAATGGGATTTTTAGATACTTTTTCAGAAACCCTTATATCAGGGTAGCATGCTGCATAAATTACACTTCTATGCCTTTGACCCATGGCTGCTGTAGAGACAGAAACTGTTTTAGGCTTTTTCTTGTGGGTAACTGACCTTGCCCAAAGCAGGTGTGACATAATATTCCGCGGAATTCTTGTTTAACCCATTCGGTAAATGTTTTGCAGCTGCAATGCATTTCGACGTCTATTTAGTATTTACACAATTCGATACAAATGTTTATCTGTTTTACTGGTCGTAAATGTGGCAGTTACTTTTCGCTATTACATTCATACCCAACAAATGGCGTTAACTTAACAATTTGCGCTGCAGTAGCAACACATATTGTAAACCGTTTACGATATGTCCAAAATTCGGGGTTTTGTATGGAACCCAAATTAGTTTCTCCAACGCATTGAGCTACCCAGTCAGAATAAATGTTTAATGATTTTAACATCCATTTTCACGATTCAGGTGAACCCAAACGAATGTACATTGCACAGAACCTTCTTTAATCACAAATCCATCATTGTACAATCACTGAAGTATTGTTGAAAAGAATGTACAGTGCCACAACATCTATCCATCCAAAACACACATTTTCAAATAGTTAAGTGTTTGTCAGTGCCCCTGTGTTTCATCCATACTACATGGATAGGCCAAAAAGATGAAGATTAACAAAGTCAGCACATTTTGTTTTTGATTAACAAAATTCATTTGAGTAACAAAACTCTGTTTTTTGTTAAAACGTCTTTTTGTTAATCAGACGCATTTTATTACCCATTCACAAATTGTGATGGACTTGGATGAATGATGGATGACTTGCGATTTTACGTCCTTTTCAACAGTATTTCAGACATATCAGGACGATGAGCGGATGTTAATTGAAAGGCTGTGTGCAATGGAATCCCGTTTACGATGGAAAGAACTCCGCCTCCGGCGGAGCTCGAACCCGCGACTGCTAGATCGGTATGCCAGCTCTTAACCCACTGATCTACCGGGGCTCCTGTGATGGACTTGAAATGTGACCGCATTGCTGTTTGTTAACCTAGCCGGTGTAACAAAACATGGGGATAGTCTCAATCAGAATACAACATGATTGCTTCTGTAACCTTTATTGATAGACCTGTACAACATAACCATCCTATCGATGTCCATAAACAACGAGAGCTGTCACCTGACAGCATAGCTCACCTTAATTGGTGCTTGCCCATCACAAGTCGCTATGGTGGTGAGGACTGCTATGCATAAAACTTTAGGCAAGCATGTTCATAATGACAACACATTCATAGGTTTCTCTGTTGGTCATGTTTGAACAATCTGCGAATAAAGAGAAATTATTCTCAGCTGTTTTACAGGGAAATTCTCCCGGCACAGCTTCACGGACAACAGACGAATGCTTCTGCAACAGTACGGTGAATAGCGGTATTTCTGAGTCATCACGGACCCATCCCAAGACTTTAAATATGACAGATTCAATTCAAATCCACCCCACGAATGTATTTCAGGCAGAGAGTATGCAGCCTGAGACGCGAGATAATCCCCCAGGACAGCAGGTTCCAGTGCGCATCACTAACAGGGCCCCAGTTAGACCAACACAGCCTTCAAATGGTTTACAGAATAAGAACAGCAGGAATCAAAATACCGCACAGAACACTTGGTTGTACACTCGTAAACATCAAACAAAACTCTTTTGATAGGGGACTCTATGCTGAATCCGATTAACACAAAAAGGACTTATAAGTGGGACACATAAACATGCCAGGAGTGGGGCAACCATTAGCGACATAACAAACGACATTGGCCTGTACGATTTAACGGCGTTTCGGAACATAATTATATCAGTCGGCGGGAACGATTCATCCAGAAAGACGGAAGAAGAACTGTTTGAAGAAAGATACGACCAACTTATCAGCATTATCAAAACCAGCAGCCCTGAAAGCACAGTTTACTTATGCAAAATCGCGCCAAGAGGTGATACTGATGTCAGCAGTATGAATGGTTGTATTGACAGACTTGCTCTACACTGGCAGAAACACGACGTAATGTGCATCTCCAACACCAGAGACTACTTCTGCGGCAAAAAACCGGGTACCAAACGAACGATATTTTTCCAAGGATGGAAAACATCTTTTGCGATCAGGAGTGAAGCGCCTGCTGGATGCTATCAACTCGACCATTAAAATAGTTGACAATTATGACTTATGTGTATTCAGCAGACCGGGACATCGGAAGAATGCCACAAATGGTAACAGTTGGTCAAACCAGGGCCAGGGATATTTACAGCGTAGCGGAAGACCAGACAATATGCCACGATTGGGACCGCATTTCACAGACAGGAGACATGCTAATAAACGCTGTTACGCCTGTCGAATGATGGGACATATATCATCGGAGTGCTGGAATTAGGGACTCGACATTACTGCCAGGAAAGCGGAAGGCGCACATTTGTTTTCTTCAAACTCATATCAAATTCTTGGCTATGTATGCAATCTATGTAATTCCTTAAACTTCGCCTGTGGCTATGATAATAGTGTTATACCTATTTCATCTTAAGTTTTAAGTATTGAGCATTCAAGTATTTTTAATGAAACGTTTTCTTCTATACAAATTTGTAAGGCATCTAAAAGAAAACAAAGATCGAACGCATCATTTGTAGAGCATAAAGATTCAATGAATAGAATAGATACAAGTTCGTGTGACCAGTTGCAACATAGCGGTGTTATCAGAAACCATAGTGACATTCTTAACTTTGGTCTGACAGCAAAATGTTTTAATTTTGCGCACTTAAATGTGCAAGGACTTTGTGGGCAAAATATGAGTAAATTTTCGCAGTCAAAAGCCATGTTAAAAGTCCAGCTAACAATTCATTACATCTTTTGGTTTAAGTGAAACGAAACTTGGAGAACATACTGACTAAATTGTTTTGCATAGATGGTTTTCAGATGCCGTTTCGTAAAGACAACACGAACAATGGCGGTGGCGGTATTATGGTTTATGTAAAAAGCGGAATAAATGCTAAACGTAGAGCTGACCTAGAAACCAATTATATAGCAGTTGTTTGGCTAGAAATAACACCAGAACGGGGGAAATTGTCCCTAGTGGGAAATATGTATCGACCTCCAAATTCTAAGGTAGAATTTAACGACAGGTTTGAAAATTTCATTGATCATGCCATGAGAGAAGAGCAAGAAATTATTTTAATGGGAGACTTTAATAAAAACATAATTAACGAGGAAACAGAAACAGAATGGAGCAATTTCACCACATCTTTGGGTCTGAGCCAGTTAGTGAGTAATCCAACTAGATATACTGAAACGTCCAGTACATTAATTGACCACATTTATATAAATTTTGAAGAAAATATTTCAAGAGTGCACGTAGGTAAATTTTCACTAAGCGACCATTATGCAATTTTTGGTAACAGGAAATTAAACAGTCAAATACGAAATAAAGAACATCACACTATTACTTATAGATCATTTAGGAACTTACAAATTCGTTTATTAAGGACTTGTCCGAGGTCCCTTGAGAAATTATTGCAGCTTTTGATGATGTTAATGATATGGTACAAACTTGGAATGATTTATTTTTGGAAATAGTGAACAAGCATGCTCAGCTTAAAAACCATAGAATAAAAAGAAAACATCAACCCGAATGGCTAACATCTGAAATATTAGACCTCATGAAAGAAAGAGATAAATATATAATAAACGGTAAAATGGATGAATACCGAATTATAAGAAATAAAATTTCGACAATGATAGATAAAGCTAAGACAGATATGTATCAAAATAAACTTGAGGAGGGACAAAATGACCCAAGAACTATTTGGAAAATGTTTCAGCAGTTCGGTGCCTGCAACAAAATAGGATCAGCAGAAAATTTCTTAAGCACTAAAATTGATGAACATGTAATCACAAACAAGCAATTGATTGCTGATCGTTTCAATGAGTTCTTTATAAATTTAGCTTCTAATCTGAAACAACCACTTAAGCTTTCAAATTTTGAAAAACTAAAAAACGACATTAATTCTAAAGTGACTGTTGATGTTTCTTTTGATATACCCCTAATAAATTGTTCATTTGTAACTTCTTTTCTTTCATCGTTGGATGGAACTAAATCAACAGGCTAAGACTGCATTGGACCCAGACTGTTAAAAATCGCGCCTAATATTCTGTCACCCAGTATAACCTTTATCATCAACAAAAAATCTGGTACTTTCCCTTCAGTTTGGAAACATGCTAAGGTAAACCCGTTATACAAAACAGGGGCAAAAGATGAATTGAATAACTACAGACCGATTTCGATATTACCTACGCTTTCAAAAATAATTGAAAAGTGGACTCATATGAAACTGATGTCATACTTAAATCATCCTCAACTTTTAAATCAAAGGCAAAGTGGATTTAGATCTGGTCACTCGACCGAATCAGCTCTCATCCATATGACGGATACATGGTTAAATGCAATAAATGATGGAAATATTATTGGTTGTGTTTTAGTAGACTTTCGCAAAGCTTTCGGTCTGGTTGACCACAAATTACTTCTTCAAAAACTAAAACATTACAAAATTGATAATTTAAGTTTGTCATGGTTTGAATCGTATGTTAGTAACAGAACTCAACAAGTGAACATCAATACAAATCTGTCAAAAAGTGAAAATGTACTCTGTGGCTTACCCCAGGGGTCTCATCTAGGCCCTTTGTTATTCTTGATTTTTATAAATGATTGACCCCTAATTTTAGAAGATGCAACTGGTTTTGTGGATTTGTATGCTGATGATACGACATTGTATGATATTGGTTCAGATAAGGATATGTTGAAAAATAATCTCCATCATGCTTTGAATTTACTCAAAGCTTGGTGTCTAGAGAATGGTATGCTTATAAATACAGACAAAAAAAAATTGATGTTAATTTCAAGTCGGCAAAAGAGAAGCAATATGAAAGATAATAATTTGACACTTGTTTATGATAATTTTGCTTTGCAAGTAATAATCTGTGAAAAAGTTTTAGGGATCCATATAGATGACAACTTAACATGGACAAATCAATTTCAACATGTTTCAAAAAAGATAGCGTCATACCTTTGGCTTTTGTCCCAAATAAAAACACACCTTCCATTACAACACAGAGTGCTATTCTACAATGCCTATATTAAGCCACATTTTGAATATTGCTGTGTGATATGGGGAAATTCGTTAAATTCTAATGTATATAAAATTGAAAAATTACAGAGAAGAGCCTGTAGGACGATACTTGGTAAGGATTATACATCATTGGAAGATGCTCGTAGGCAATTAAATATGTTATCATTTGAAGAATTAATTTTCATAAACAAAGCTAAAGTAAGGTTTAAGGTAACTCATGACATTTCTCCAATTTATATTACAGAAGTGTTCCAAATTAAAGGCTGTAATAGTGAAAATACAATGACATTGCGCTCTGATTCAAATAAGAATTTTAAGACACCAAGGCCTAAATGAAACATGTTTAAAAACAGCTTATCTTATTCAGGTGCTTTGGTGTGGAATAGCATTCCAGTTGAAATAAGAAATGCCAACACAATTGATTTTTTTTTTTCGTTAATAAATGTTTAAAATTGATGAAAGAAGGTCTTAAACTTTAATATTCATGTTCATATACCTCCACCGCCAAAGCAATCTTGATAGTTTACAGAGATAGTGTCTATAGGTATAAGGATTCAAAAAAAATTTTTTTTTTTTTTCATTCAAGCTTTTCATTTTTGCCACCCACTTTCTACTCATAATGTTCACTTGTTAATGTTTTATGTTTGTTACCATGTAAATGCTGTGCTTGTCTTAAGAGGGCCCCAGGGAAGATTGGTTTTACCAACTGAGTCACCCTCGTAAAATAAAGTCATTACTTACTTCTTACTTACTTACTTACTATAAACAAAAGCTATCTCAGAAATAAGTCTTAAAACAAAATTAAAATAAAAAAATCCGCACGAAATTTCAAAGTCCGTGAGCTTGTGTTAAAAAACCTGAGGGGTGGGGATGGGGAGAATGTACCAACACCCTATACTATTATCTAACATCAGTCCAAGAAAACTGTTATTCTTAACATAAATAATCTTACATCACAGTCCATAGATAACCTCCTCCCCTATTTTAGCAAGAAGTACTTACTAAAGAACAAAAGCATGTGAGCAGTAGCTTACGTATACCCCCGGCCAGCTCCACCACATGTAATAAAAACACTCTTCATACATACCTTTAAATCAAATGTCAAATAAAAGATAGACAAATAGACAATCTATAACAAACCCAGTGGAAGGCCTACTGATACCAAAACAGTCTATTAAAAATATGCAATAAGCCAAATAATATGTTTGTTAAACACAATTTATATAAATTTCTATGTTTATGACTTTGACCTTAAAAGTCAGCAGCAGCAGCCAGATAACTAATCAGAGTTAACTAATCAGTTTCAAACCTTACTTGAACCTAGTAAGTTAAACATTATATATAGCAATCTGAAAAGTCTTTGACCTAAATTTTCCCATTATCACATTGGAGTGAGAGATGGAAAAAGGGAAAAATGGATAAACAGTCAAAATAAATTTCATCATCTTGTTTTTTCTTGCCCACAAACACAATTTTCAATATGTATACACACTTTCTGACAAAAAGCCAAGAAATCTGTGACAAAAAATGTTAATTGGAGAGAAATCAAACTGGATAAACAAAGGGAATGATAAGCAGGAGGCGGTTTATTCTCTCTTACACAATACAACTAGACATACCCAATGTTTATACTTAATTTCAAAATCCTAGCTGTAATGGTTCATGAGAATGTTTGACGGCAATTTAATTGGAGAGAAAGAAAAACGACCAAACAAAGGGAACGATATGCAGCATGAGGCTGATTCTCTTTTACATGGTACAACTAGTCATACTCAATGTTTGTACCAAATTTCAAAATCCTAGCTCTAGTGGTTGCTGAGAAATCGTTGACAGAAATAATTGGAGAGATATTGAAGAGAAAGAAAAACTGGACAAACAAAGGGAATTATAAGCTGGAGCAAGCTCATCCTCTCTTAGACTGTACAACTAGTCTTACATAACGTCTTATCAAATTTCAAAACCCTAGCTGTAGTGGCTGCTGAGAAATCTTCGACAGAAATTTAATCGTAGAGATATTGGAGAGAAAGAAAAACTGGACAATTTAAGGGAATGATAAGCTGGAGTTGGCTAATTCTCTCTTACACTGTATAACAAGTCATGGCCAACGTTTGAATCAAATTTCAAAATCCTAGATATAAATGTTCCCGAGAAATCTGTGACAGAAATTTAATTGGAGAGAAAGGAAAAATGGACAAAGAGAATGATAATCAGGAGTTGGTTCACACTGTCTTACACGGTACATCTAGTCATACCCGACGTCTGTACCAAAATTCGTAATCCTAGGTATAGTGGTTCCTGAGAAATCTTTGACAGAAAAAAGTACACACACACACACACACACACACACACACACACGAAAACTGTCTTTGGATGCATAAATATATTTATTATATTTTATTCCTTATTATGACTGACCGGTTTCATGAATTTAATCAATTTTCAAAGTCTTTAAAGAACTACAGCGTTAACTGAGTTGTAACAATAATAACGTTATGTTGCTAAGGAAGTTAACGTAATGTCACGTAAGGTTATCAACTTCCTTCCGGTTAATACATGGTGTGTAATGCATTTAAAGTAGAGAATTGAGTTTAGGTAAAAACGTTCGATTAAAGAACTTCTCTTTCTCTTTTCTTTTGATTATGCTTTCGGTTTTCATTTGATAAAAAGGAAATATAAAATATTTCGGTTCCGCATCAGAGCAGTCAGCAATATGTTCGCTAACAGGTATTTTCCGAAGTTCCGGGACTCATATATGTTGGTTATGGAGAGTTACTCTTTTTTGCAGATTACTGGTTTCCCTTATGTTCGTTTCCTTGCAACCCCGGCATATTATTACACATATAACGTTTTTTGCTTTGCAAGTCATATTATCATTAACCCTAAAACTTTTGTTATTCTTAAATGATACGGTTCGTCCTTCCTTCAAATATTTGCATGAACCGCATCTTGGTTCTGCGCATTTTGTAACACTGAATTCACTTACTTGCTGGCTCATAAATTTTGTGTTTGTCAATAAACGTTTTTGATTTAGTAGTTGGCGTTTGCTTTTTAAGAAAAAATTATCTTTAAAGCTTTTATGCAGTTCATTATGTCTGTGTAAAATTTGTTTATGCTGTCTAATTTCCGTGAGAATTTCAGGGTTGTATGGATAAAATGTTGTAACATATGGTATTACATCAGAATCCTTTGAATGTTCCGGTGACTTAAGTAGGTCATTTCGGTCAGGCGATTTTACTTTTTCGATGGCATCCTCAATTAGTTTTAATGGGTATTTTTGTTGTAACAAGAAAGTTTTTAACTCTTCAAATCGCTGAAGTAATACTGCTTTTTCCGACACAATAGCTGGCTAAATTGTAGGTTATACTATTCCTTGTATGTTTAGGGTGACATGACGCATATAGTAGATACTGTTTTGAATCTGTGGGCTTATAAAATATATCTGTATGTATTTTGCCGGCTTTATTTATTATCATTGTGTGTTAAAATGATAGATTGAAGCGTTCTTATCCATTGTGTACTTTATACTTGGGAGTAAAGAATTCAGTGCCCTATCAAACGTTTCTAAATCGTCCTCTTACCTTAAAAAGAGAATAAAGCAATCATCTAGAAATCGTTTGTAATTATCTTGAATATATTGCTTGAATTCAAAGTCGAAGTCTTTTTCAAGCTGGACATATAATTTTTCTTCGAGATGCGCAAGGACTAGTGTGGCGTATATTGGGGCAAATTTTGTTCCCATCGCTGTTCCCTTGGTCTGTAAATAATATGTGTCATTGAAATTAAAATAATTATTTTCCAAGATAAATTTAATTCCGTCTAAAATAAAAGAAATGTAATTCATGAGGGTAGTCTTCTAAACAATACTGTATGGCTTTTAGACCTAGATCGTGTGGGATGTTTGTGTAGAGACTTTCTACATCAAAAGATACTAAAATTGTGTTAGGACTCATTGTTGTAGGCAGTTTCGCTAAAAAGTCTGTTGTGCCCTTAATGAAACTCTTGGCATGTTAAGTATGGGCTTGTAATATATCTATTAGATTGCTTAACCTTTGTGTTTCACAAATAGGCCCTGCCACTATCGGTCTAAAAGTGAGATTTACTAGTGCTTTTAGCTCTACGTATTTTTTATCTGATATGCAACAAGCTTCATTTATATCTCTGCATTTATGTATTTTTAGCTCACCTGAGCCAGCGGCTCCGGGGGAGCTTATAGGATGGTAAGGCTCCGGCGTCCGTCGTCCGTCGTACGTCGTCCGTCGTCCCTCGTCCGTCCACACTTTCAAACAACTTCTCCTCTAAAACCCCTTGGCCAATTGCAACCAAATTTCATATGTAGCCTCCTGAGACCTTAGGAACGAAAAGTTGTTCAAACGGTTCTGGTCACATGACCAACATGGCCGCCACGCCCATATATGGTAAAAACCTAAAAAAATCTTCTTCTCCAGAACCAATAGGCCGATGGCCTTGAAACTTGGTATGTAGCATCGGGTACAGGAGGACTACCAAGATTGTTCAAATTATGACCTTGGGTTGACCTTGACCTTTTTTACGGCAAGGTCAAATTTGCTTCCTTGTGCTTTTATATGGGAAAATGCTAGAACATAAGATATCTTGGAAACTGTTGAAGATTTTGGGCTAAAAATCAATATCTACAGTCATCTTAATGAGTACAAGAAGATTTATGAGTACAAGAGGTCAAGGTCATTCTTTGACCTTTGACCCAGAACTCTCATATTTTGACAATTTCAAACAATCTCCTCAACAGCCACTGCGCCAATTGTAACCAAATTTCATACAGAGCCTTCAGGGGTTGAGGGAAGGAAAATTTATTCATACTGTCCAGGTCACATGACCAACATGGCCGCCAATGCCCATATATGGTAAAAACGTTGAAAAATCTTCTTCTCGAGAACCAATTGACCGATGGCCTTGAAACTTGGTATGTAGCATTGGGTACTCGAGTACTATCAATATTGTTCAAACTATGACCTTGGGTTGACCTTGACCTTTTTTACGGCAAGGTCAAATTTGCTTCCTTGTGCTTTTATATGGGAAAATGCTAGAACATAAGATATCTTGGAAACTGTTGAAGATTTTGGGCTAAAAATCAATATCTACAGTCATCTTAATGAGTACAAGAAGATTTATGAGTACAAGAGGTCAAGGTCATTCTTTGACCTTTGACCCAGAACTCTCATATTTTGACAATTTCAAACAATCTCCTCAACAGCCACTGCGCCAATTGTAACCAAATTTCATACAGAGCCTTCAGGGGTTGAGGGAAGGAAAATTTATTCATACTGTCCAGGTCACATGACCAACATGGCCGCCAATGCCCATATATGGTAAAAACGTTGAAAAATCTTCTTCTCGAGAACCAATTGACCGATGGCCTTGAAACTTGGTATGTAGCATTGGGTACTCGAGTACTATCAATATTGTTCAAACTATGACCTTGGGTTGACCTTGACCTTTTTACGGCAAGGTCAAATATGGGAAAACGCTAGAACGTAAGATTTCATGGAAAGTTCTGAAGATTAAGGACTGAGAATTGGTATATGCAGTCATTTTTAATGAGTACATGAAGATTTGTGAGTACAAGAGGTCAAGGTCATTCTTTGACCTTTGACCCGCAACTCTCATATTTTGACAATTTCAAACAATCTTCTCAAAAACCACTGAGCCAATTGTAACCAAATTTCATATAGAGCCTCAAGGGGTTGAGTGAATGAAAATTGGTTCAAACGGTTCAGGTCACATGACTAACATGGCCGCCACGCCCATATATGGTAAAAACCTAAAAAAATCTTCTTCTCCAGAACCAATTGACTGATGGCCTTGAAACTTGGTATGTAGCATTGGGTAGTCCAGTACTATCAAGAGTGTTCAAAATGATGGCCTTGGGGTGACCTTGACCATTTAACAGTAAGGTCAAGTATGAAAAAATGCTAGAACTTAAGATTTCATGGAAAGTTTCGAAGATTTAGGCTTAAAAATTGGTAAATACAGTCATCTTAATGAGTACATCAAGATTCATGAGTACAAGAGGTCAAGGTCATTCTTTGACCTTTAACCTGAATTCTCAGAAAAGTTTGACAATTTCAAACTTCTTATTAAAAGCCAGTGTGCCAATTGTAAACAAGTATTATATAGAGCCTTCAGGGGTCGAGGAAATGATAATTTCTTCAAATGATCTGGATAACATGACCAGCATGGCCACCAGGACCATATATGGTAAAAAACCTCTAAAAATCTTTTTCTCCAGAACCAATCAATCAATGGACTTGAAACTTGGTATGTAGCATTGGGTACTCCAGTACTATCAAGATTGTTCAAATTATGACCTTCAGTTGACCTTGACCTTTTGACCTTTTTTACAGCAAGGTCAAATATGGGAAAATGCTAGAACATAACATTTCATGGGGAGTTTTTGGCCTAAAATTGGTATATACAGTCATCTTAATGAGATCATGAAGAATTATGAGTACAAGAGGTCAAGGTCATTCTTTGACCTTTGACCCAGATCTCTCATATTTTGACATTTTCAAACATTTCCTCAAAAGCCAAAGGGCCAATTGTAATCACATTTCATATAGAGCCTCCGTGGGGTTGATTGAACAAAAGTTTGTTCAAATGGTCCAGGTCACATGACCAACATGGCCACCATACTCATTTATGGTACAAACCTTAAATATTTTTCTTCTCCAGAACCAATACACCAATGGCCTTGAAACTTGGTAAGTAGCATGGAGTACTAGAGTACTACCAAGACTGTTCAAATGATGACCTCAGGTTTACCCTGGCCTTTTTTTTGCTGCATGGTCAAATATGGGAAACTGCTAGAACATACGATATCTTGGAAAGTTTTGAAAAGTTTTGCCCAAAAAATGGTATATATGGTTGTCTTAATGAGTACATGAAGATTTATGAGTACAATAGGTCATGGTCATTCTTTGACTTTTGACCCAAGACTCATATTTTGACAATTTCAGACATAAGAAAAAGCCACTTTGCCAATTGTTCAGGTGAGCGATTCAGGGCCTCATGGCCCTCTTGTTTGGTAGGCCATAAAAATTGCTTTCTTTATCATCAAAATTAGTCAGATAGTCAAATTCTTTTTCAGTTAAATTTGATTCATATTTTTCTAATATTATATAAACGGGAAAGGTAAAAACTATTTACTCCATGTATACTTCGTATACCGGGGGTATAACAAGACCTCCACCCCTGATGCCTGTAGTATATATGAGACCCGGTAGCTCAGTAGGTTGAGCGATAGCCTGCTGATCTAGCAGTCCCGGGTTCGAGCCCCGCGGAATCTTTCAAATAATACACGGGATTCCATTGCACACAGCCTTTCATTATCGCCCATCCATCGTACTGATATGTCTTAAATACTGTTAAAAAGGACGTAAAATCATAATTCATCCACAATTCTTTGGTATATGTAAGCTTGTTATCTCCGTCTGTTCAGTAGATAATGAGGAGTTCCGGTACCTCAGTCATTTAAGCGATGGACTGTTGATCTAGCGGTCATTGGTTCGAGACCCGCTGGAGATGGGAATCTTCTCAATCGTAAACGGGATTCCATTGCACAAAGCCTTTCATTCGCACCCTCCCAGCGTCTTGATATGACTGAATGACTGTTAAAAGGATGTTAAATCGCAAGTCATCCATCCATCAGTTGATAATACTCTAGATAAATCATCTTCCCGAACAAGCTGATAAACCTTGCTCTATCTTCTATGAGAACTGCCTTGAATATTAAACAAGAAAAGATATGACAAGTCTGTAATATCAATAGACTCGTCGAGTCTATTGTTATTACACCATGTGTCATATCTTTTCTATACAAAAAACGTTTATTTTTCTGTCATTTTAAGTCAGGTGGGTTTAAAATACACTATAAAGTAAATTAACTATTCCCACTTGCCCCTATACCATATACTTCTATATTCCAAATTTCAAATTCTGAATTCCGAAATTCGTAGACCATACTGAACGCTTGATTATAAATACTGTGCAGTTGACATTTTGTCAAACCTTTGAATGATATTGATGATTGCTTATATTTAATATTAATCCTTAAGTGGCTTGAGTGTGCCCTCCTGCTGGTTGCGTTAGAACATAATTTCGACAAACTTTTTCATTCTGCTGTTCTGCTAGCATAATAAGCAGAATGGGCAGAACGAAAAATTTAATTATGCCCTGATGCTGATCACATTAGGATTTGATGATAAATGATTATTTTCTTCAACAAATTTGTCGATTTTTTCCTTGCTAGGAGGGAAAAATTTTCCATGCAGGAATTGAGTGTGCCCTCTTGCAGTAAGACGGGTAGAATCTTCAAATTCATGGTACTAATTGAGTAATCTTTTTTCTATTTTCAGGTACAACCCAAGATCACAGAACTACAAAGAAGCATAGTCAAAGAAAACAGCATTTTAAACAATTTCTTTGTATTTATAGAACTTATGAAAAGAATATTGCGGCCTTTTTTAACCAAATACCTGTTTGGGGGACATGTGCAAACAGGTGGACCCGGTTTAGAAGCCGCAAAACGTGGCGTCTAATCTGGATCTACACTGTTTGCTTACAGGCGTTTCTGTCCAAATGCAGCAATAGTTAAGAGTTTCAGCAGAAACCCTTAAAATTTATCTAAACGAAAGCAGCCCTGAATTCCGTGGATCAGGCCCACAGGTCCTGTTTTCCCAGGTTTAGTTGCTCACCTTGGAGGGGGGTCCTTTTGACTGTTATAGGTTATTGGACATAGCCCTTTATTATCACAATCCCTTTACCCTGATACTGAAATGCTTTTGGGAGGGACATAAAATCAGGCAATAAGGCTAAGAAATTCATTCAGGCAAAAAATAAAAATAAAAAAGAAACAGATACACAGACAGCTTGATCAAATCCTGGCTGTATCCTGAGAAAATGTAACTAACTTGATTATATACATTAAAATACCTCTCCTTCCTTTTCAGGTTATCTGAAACCAGGAATCAATCTTATACATGATGACCACATTAGCTGTCTAGATCTACGCCAGTCCTGTCTGATGGCTTTATGCATCTGTACAGCACTTCAACTTCCTCAGCGGCTTGTGGACACACGTTTCTCACGAGGACTGTTACCCAAGAATAGCTTGTATCCATGAATTATGTGAATAAACTGTGCCATAATCTAAAAAAAATTGTCTAGTAGTCTTTTACCAAGTTTGTTCAAATGATGACCCCAGGGTCCAAAATGGCCCTGCCTCAGGGAGTCCTGGGTTTGAACCGTAGAAATACATAGAAAAATATTCAAAAATTTTCTTCTTCAGAGCCACTTTGCTCAGATGCTTGGAATTCGGTATGTAGCATTGCCTTGTAGTCCTTTATCAAGTTTGTTCAAATGATGGCCTCAGGGTCCAAAATGGCCCAGCAGCAGGGTGTCCTGAGTTTGAACATAGAAATACATAGAAAAATATTCAAAAATCCTCTTCTTCAGAACCACTTGGCTCAGATGCTTGAACTTTGGTACAATGCATTGCCTGGTGGACTTCTACAAACTTTGTATAAATCTTTGCCCTGGGATCCAAATTGGCCCTGGGTGGGGAGTCTAGGGTTCAAAACTAAAATTTACTAAAAATCTTCTTCTCCAAAACCCCTATGTGCGGATGCTTGAAATCTGGTATGATGCATTGCCTAGTGGTCCTTTACCAAGTTTGTTCAAATGATGACGCCAGGGTCAAAAATGGCCCTGCCCCAGGGGGTCCTGGATTTGAACGATAAAATACATAGAAAAATATTCTTCGTCAGAACCATTTGGCTTAGATGCTTGAAATTTGGTATTTGGCAATGCCTAGTAGTCTTTTACCAAGTTTGTTCAAATGTTGGCCCCAGGGTCCTAAATGGCCTTTAGTGGTTCTTTACCATGTTTGTTCAAATGAAATTTAGTATGTAGCATTGCCTAGTAGTCATTTACCAAGGTTATTCAAATGATGGCCCCAGGGTCCAGAATGGCCTGACCCCAGGGGGTCCAGGGCTTGAACCATAGCAATACATAGAAAATATTCATAAATTTTCTTCTTCAGAACCATTTGGAAATGGTTGCAAACTATCAGGTTTGTTCAAATGGTGACCCTAGTTTGACATTTACCTTTTTGCTCAGGTGAGCGATTCAGCCACCTTATGGTGTGGAATCCATATCTGAACCTAGGACCCATAACCTGGGATCTGTATATTGACCAGTTACAGTAATTGTCCTAAAAGTGGTTGGAAGCTGGTCTTTCTTAAAGCTATAAAATGGCTTAGTAAAATGGCAGATCCTGATCAGATTGCTCGTAAAGAAGCAGGCTGATCAGGGTCTGCACTTTTGGTTGTGGTACTTCCAGCTCAGAAATTTTGGTCTAATTACTGTACTTGGTTGGATACATTTTGGAAACATAATTAAATCTGGATTCTAAGTAATAATAATACCAAAGGTTTCGATTAAGTTTTATTACTTATCTAATGCTAACATTTGATATCTAACAACAAACCGAAGACAAAGGGAGAAACAGGTAAACACGTAAACCGACATATCCATTCATTCACAAAAAATTCTGAAAAGAATTTGGTAAAAGAATTTGGTGACTGTTCAGAAAGAATTTAGAAAAAGAACCTGGTGCCAAATTGAGTACCAAATTCTTTTACTAAATTCATCAGTATCTCCAAATTCTCATCAAAACAGAACAGAATAACAGGAAAGCAAATAAGACTATACGCTGTTGCTAAAGTCACTTCTGATCAGTTCCATGAGCATGGTTAGATGTAATATGATCCAGCTATCCTTTTCTGTAGTCTGATTTAACTTTGGTACTTTGCTTATACTCAGAATGAGCCTGAATTCTCTTACTGTTCACCACAAGCTTATGTTTAACAACTTCCGATCTCTTCGAATAGTTTCTGTGGTAGTCCGCATCCCTGTCTGCTGCGATCAGAGCGCGCTATGTACGAGATGTAAGTTCAATTTCAGAATATTCACATTTCTTAATAGCAGAAGTTCCTGGATCATTATTGACCCTGTGAATTGCAGAAGAACCCCGTCCTTCCATTGTGGCAGAGAAATTGACATTCTTTGGAAGTGAAACACTTAGAGCACGGCTAACTGCTCCACATTTCTGAGTATCAGTGTATAGTTTCATTTGTTCTACAGAAGCAACACTTAATTTCACTTTCAGTATTTCTAATAGTAAAACCTTGTCATTTTCATTCATGTTTAGGTTATGGATCCTGTTAGATGACAGAAACATGGAGCGATTCCACCAGTTATTCGTAACACCACCATGGCACACAACAGAATTGTTCGCACATTTGGAACAGTCCCAAACATAACATGACAGTGTCAATTTCAGAACTTTAGGTAAGATCCGCTTAAAGGCAGCCATGTTACCAGCATGATCTTTCGTGAGTTCCTTAAGAATTAAGCTGCATCTTGCTTTCACCTCCTGACTCAGAACTTTCTGAGCCTCTTTTCTCTGTTCGCGTGTTCGTCCGGGAAACATTCCGTCACTAAAATTGGCATGATAACACTTTCGAATGGGGAAAAATTGGACTTCTGAATTATTTATACCTTTCTTGAGTGCTGTCAACTTCTTAGAGATATGTAATTCTACATCTGGCAATATATAAGTAGTCATTGCTTTTTATCCTGCCACAGATTACATTCTTTTGTATACCTATATGCAGGTGCGTTCGTGTATTCTGTTGACACTTCAGTGACACTTTACTGGCACTAGTGACAGTTGTTTGCTTCTGAATCTCAAGGCTGATAAACACAGGCCTTGAAGGGCCTCTCATCTCCTTTAGCATTGGTATGGAAGCTATGAGGGCTAAAATTTAGTAGTTTTAAGATTCATTTTCATTTTCAAATTTTAATTATAGAATTTAATTGTTTTTTAGATTCTTCAAAATTTGACCAATTTTACTACAGACATGCAAGAATTACTTTTTTCTCATTTATTTTGGTACAGATAGATAGAAACGTTCCTAATGGCTTAGGAAAAGTTTACTTCATGACAAAATGTCATTAAATAAGGAAGTTATAGCAAAACAACTACCAAACTTTTAGTCAAAATGTGGTGTTCGACAAGGTGCGGAAATCGGACTTCTAGTATACCTGTTTAAATGTCTGTCAGATTTCTACAGTTTAAGTAACTGACCTCATACTACCAGAACAAGTTCTAGAAAGGGATAGAAATAGATTAAAAGGCAAATTTTGAATTTTAATGCCAAATGATGGTCTGATAGGAATCAGTCTACACTTATTTCCCTTGATTGGTTGAACACTTTCAGGATATACTTTCGCACAAATAGGGCCCTGGTTCATTGGTTTCTAAGAAGGTCAGTTTGACTGAATAATCTGCTTGCTATAGCAAACTGAAAAGAGCCTTGGATATGCTTCTTAAAAATGTATAATTAGTTCAGAATCCCCAGCACTGGAGGTAGCTAGAGGAACCGAATCACATCCTTCAAAGGTGCCCCTACAGCGGCAGTTTGTATCATAAGTTGACGGGTCAATGTTTACCGTAAAAACAGCGGCAAGACAAGCTGGTTTTTACCTGTTTAAACTGTTTGAAAATGGTTTGTCATGCCTCAGAGACTTGAGGAAAAGAGAGTTAAAAGTGCCTGAAGTGTTGTGAAAAAAGTTTCATGGAAAGATGGATAATTAAACTGTATAGTAAAACTAATTGTGGTCTCGTGCCAACACCAGAATATGATGATAAATGTTAATTTTCATTAACAATGTTGTCGATTCTTTCCTTGCTAGTTGAAGCCTGACCAGGAGGGAAATGTTTTCCATGCATGGCTTGAGTGTGCCCTCCTGCTGGTTGCCTTAGAACATAATTTCGACAAACTTTTTCATTCTGCTGTTCTGCTGGCAGAATGAGCAGAATGAGAAGAACGAAAAATTCCAAGTTTATTTTTTTACTAGATAAACTCGGACGACGATAAACATGATTTCCATGCATGATCTGAGTCTGCCTGCTGGTAACACCAGAAAATGATGATAAATGATTATTTTCTTCAACACATTTGTCGATTTTTTTCCTGGCTAGTTGAAGCCTAACCAGGAGGGAAATGTTTCCATACATGGCTTGAGTGTGCCCGTATGCTGGTTGCCTTAGAACATAGTTCCGACAAACTTTTTCATTCTGCTGTTCTGCTAGCAGAATGAGCAGAATGGGCAGAACGAAAAATTTCGCTCTTCTATTCTGCTATTTTGCTAACTTTACAATTTCGTTCCGGTATTCTGCTATTCTGCTAACTTTACCATTTCGTTATGCTATTCTACTAGCAGAACGAGTAGAATGGGCAGAACGAAAAATTTCGTTCTGCTATTCTGCTATTTTGCTAACTTTACCGTTTCGTTCTGAGATTCTGCCATTCTGATAACTTTATCTATTCGTTCTGCTATTCTGCTGTTCTGCTAACTTTACCATTTCGTTCTGCTATTCTGCTGTTTTGCTAACTTTACCATTTCGTTCTGCTGTTCTGCTATTCTGCTTACTTTACCGAGCCAATGATGCTATCAAGGTGCCATGAATATATTTCTTCATCGTATTAAATTTTCATCAGATGTTGTGCGTAAGTTTGATTTTAATTTGTGACTGCCTTTGAAAATTCTGTTCGTGTAATTAACGTTATTATAACGTGTGGCGCGATGGCGTCGGTGGCACACTTTGAACGTCTATATAATTGGAACGGAAAAAGATTCCAACTTTACATTTATTCCATGAACAAGCGTGATGTGGACACAGTGATATTACTTCTGGTTTAACCCTTGTAGTATATGGGAAATAACTAATCGTTAACTTATTTGTCAGCGCTGCGTTCACAAAGCATTTGTCAATTTCCGGACTTTGAGAAGTACGGGAGGTAAATGTTATGCTTTAGACCCATTTTATTTTAACGAAATACTTGCCCTTACTTCAGCATATATAGAAATTGCTCAAACAATTTGCTGTGCATATAAAACATACAATTTTCTTTGATTTGCATATTTGCATGAAAATAAACGGGGTTGTCAGGTGATGCAGAGATGCCGTGATGATGCGCGAATCAAGTGCACGTTTTGTTTCGCCTTCGTACTGCTTGCCACACAACATTGGACAAAACATTCTACCGAACTTAAATTGAGACGATGCTTGCAAACGAAGACTACTATAAGTTACTTGATAAAAACCGTCACAAAGGTATTATGAAATCTTACAAGAAATATTAAAAAAAAAAAAAAAAAAAAACGAATCAAATCTAACTGAAAAGAATTTGACTATCTGACTAATTTTGAAAATAGACAAAGCAATTTCAATGGCCTACCAAAAATACATTAATACAGAGATATAAATTCAGCGTGTTTCACTTCAAATAAAAATTACGTAGCGTTTGAAGCACCAGTCAATCTCACTTTTAGGCCAGTAGTGGCAGGAGCCATTTGTGAAACACAAAGGTTAAGCAGTCTAATAGATATATTACGACCCTATACTAAATATGTCAAGAGTTTCATTAAGGACACAACAGACTTATTAGTGAAACTGCCTACAACAGTTGGCTCTGAAACGATTTAGTATCTTTTGATGTAGAAAGTCTCTACACAAATATCCCACATGATCTAGGTCTAAAAGCAATACAGCAATGATAAGAAGAATACCTTTATGAATAACCCTCAAGGATAAACAAATCTTTTATTTTGGATGGAATTAAATTTATCTTGGAAAATACAAATTTAATTTCAATGACACATATAACCTACAGACCAAAGGGAACAGCGATGGGCACAAAATTTGCCCCAATATACGCCACACTAGTCCCTGTGCATCTTGAAGAAAAATCATATGTCCAGCTTGAAGAAGACTTCGACTTTGAATTCAAGCAATGCATTTAAGATAATTTCAAACGATTTCTTGATTATTGCTCTATCCTCTTTACAAGGTAAGAGGATGATTTAGAAACATTCTATAGAGCATTGAATTCTTTACACCTAAATATAAACTATAGGTCAACACACACTGGTTAAGAGCGAACCAAATCTATCATTTTAGGCACAATGGTAATAAATAAGGCTGGCAATTTACAGATATATTTTATAAGCCCACAGTAGTCCGGGGCATATGTCGTAAAAAGGGGTCCCGTGAACATGAATGTTAATTTTATGCCCTTATCATAGCCACTTAGGACAGTCTTTTAAAAGTTGAAAAATGGTTGTTGCCATTTTTTCTTTCATCATTTTTACCTAGAAAATGGCCAAAGTAGTGGGTGGGGTAACATTGGCCCGATACAACACCTAGTTGTAACAAATGAGTTGTAGAAAGTGTTGCTTGTCATACATATGTCTTTTTGAATATTCTTAGACATAAAACGCAAAAGTAATCTTTGAATATTGGTCAACTGTCATGATATATTTGTAACGTATATAACTGTAACCAAAAATTCGAATGAACTATGAGAATTATACCAAATCGGTGGAATGACGTTAATACATGTGGTCCTTTATGAGCATATGATAGCACTTGTCTTTGAATTGTGCTCCTGTTTGAAATAAGTTCTGAAATACTTTGAATCAGTTAGGTTGCAGTTAGCAGTGGCAATATCAATTGAAGACAGAATATAACATATTTCTTAAGAATTCCCAAAGCACTAGTAAGAAGAGCTAATGGCTGTTGTAGTTTGTATTATGTTTTAAGATAAAAAGTGTACAAGTAAGCATGAAAAACAAACATTTATATGTTACCACTACTATAATAACATTGGTGTTTCATTTAAAAGGCATCCTAACAGTAATATTACGTTACACAACTGTCCGATGGATTTTATGCCTTTATCATAGTTATCAAGGGCAGGCTCTTTGAAGCTCAAAAGTCGTTGTTGCCACATTATATTTCTGTGTTTTACATAGAAACTTGTAAACGTAGAGTGTGGGATAACATTAGCTTTTATAGCAGCCGGCTGTTACATATGAAGTGCAGAGAGCAAATAAATTTATAAACATGACTATTTTTAAATATCTTGATACATATACTCAACAGCAAAAGAAACGCATATTTTTAGTGTCTTGTTTTGCCTCATTAAATGTAATGATATTTTACTATTATCTTAATACTGGGATTTGCCTATACCCGGCCATAAGTTCTGCAGCATTTTCTTGTCACAGTGCAATCCTTTGAAAAAATATTCAGATTTTTGCCAAAAAGGCAAAAATCACGAAATTCTGGCTCACAGTGGCACAAAATAAATTATCAATATGATTTTACTGCACGTGAGTTCATCATGATGTACCCAACTGGAAAACGGTATAAAACGGTTTAAAACTTGATTCGTACACAGTTTAATCGCACATGCAAAAAAATGAGTAAGGCTATTGGTAAAGGACCCGTTCAAAACAAATTTTGGTTTTAGGTGAGCACGTATTTTGCTCACTTCCGGTTTGAGTTACGAAACTTTAAAGCCGATGAAATTGTTTTTCTGGAAAAATCTTGTCTTCCCATTCGCTTACCGTAGACTGCTCTCTATGATAAAGATGCTGTATGATTTTCATTCTATTTTGCCCAGTGAGTTCAAGGATCCAGCTCCCAAAAGTTCAATCTGTGGTTGCATTATTGGAAGGACGTACATAGTTACTTCCCTTTGTTACACACTCCATTTATTACTGACCACTTACCCTTTTGTTCAACCCGAATTGGAATCCATTTCCAATTAGTTTTGCTGCAAAATCCACAAACTTTTCTTTTGCTATCGCAAAACTTGCCCACTTTACGGGATTTGCTCAAAGGGGCATAACTTTGTCTATAACCAGTAACCAATGCTGAAAATTGTTGATGACGTTTCTAAGACATTGTAGCGTCCTATATAAAGAGGGCATCAGTTTTTGAGCCTGGCACAACTCAGTTCAAGACAATGAGTTTACTGATCAGTATTTGTGAATTTTGAAATTGACCCCTTCTTTGTTTACGCCTTTGTTCCGCATGAATAAACGAATAAAATTTCAATAAGTTTGCGAAAAAGTGTAGTCCATGCATTGATAATATCTTCCCGGTTTTGCCAATTTCAGCAGATTTTTATTTTGACATAAAAACACCAAAACGAAAAATATGCGTTATTTTTGCTTTTGAGTATATATAAAAAAAACTGAACTATTTTAAAAAGATGACTTATCCATCACGCAAGATCTGTAACGTATATCACTATAACTAAAGATAAATAATAAAATAAACAACCATGATCTGAATGAATCGCTTGAATGAAGTAAGGATGTGTTGTTTTTAATAAAGACACCCTGTCTCATCTGACTGAATCATGCCCATCTTTGAAAGAACTGCTTGTATATTTTGAATTAGTTAGGTAGCAGTTAGAAGTGGCATTGACAGATTGAGAGAAAATGCAACTTTTTTTTCTTAAGAATCTCCCTTAAATTGACAAAAAATGCTAACTGTAGATGGTTTAGCCCTTCAGTGTATTATTTTATGTCTAAAGTTAGCAGATGTACATCAAACCGTGAAGAAACACCAAGTTATATGTCTTTGAACTATAATTATATGGGGCTGCCCTGTACTTGAAAGGCAACGTAACAGTAACATTACATTACATGTTTGTATTGTTGTTATTATTATTATTATTATAATTGAGAAAGCTGTTTTCGAAGGCTTCATTCTCAGATGTCAGAGAACATTTAACTTACCACTACTAAGATGGCAAAGTTCGCTATTTAATTCACACAAAAACTCATCAGGTCATATGTAGATCTTTGTCGCCAGCCGCTACAAAGAGGCTGAGCCTCTGACCACGAAAGAGGCTAAAGAGGTTGCTGAAGCTTTGTCTCGCATCTACAGGCGAGGCCCGTTGAGGTGGCCCAAAATGCTCCAGGTAGATCCCGGCCGCAAGTTCATGGGGTCTGTCAGCCAGCTGCTGGCAAAGCACTCTGTCCCGGTTCGGCGCGGTCGGGTTGACATCCACCGGGACCAAGGGATCGTAGAACGCTGGAACAGGCCCTTGCTGAGCGGTTGTTTGGGCGCCAGTATGCTCAGGAGATTAAGCTCCCTTCACGTCAAAGGTCGACTGAGTGGGTGGCTCGACTGCCTGCTGTTGTTGGTCTCAATGAGCAGAAGCTCCCTTCTGGGGTCGGCATGCGCTACTAATACCAGCCAGGAGAGCTGGAAGGTGGCCGTCGACGCGCTACAGACCCTGGGTGGTCTCTTGAGGTGTACCGGCTGGGGCGCTCGGTGACCAAGCCCGACGAGCCCGTTTTGTATTACTTGCAGGACGGGCCGGCGCGTGGCTTTGTCAGGGAAGAACTTTTAGTGGTGCCCCCAGACACACAACTACCGCCAGATAGCGTCCTTAGGCGTTGATGGCCGCAGCCCCTCTTTTTCGGTTGCACTCGAGACAGGTCAGCCTTATGTTGTCACGGGTGTGACCACTGGTATTGTCCAGCCGGTCGACGCTGAATTGCTGCGGGTCTTTGGGCTGGTTACTCCAGAGCATCTCAATGTTGCATGCAGCACAGCTATTGTTTTGGGCTTCCTTGAGCTCGAAGACATGATTGACCTTGAGGTTGAAGTGCCGTCCCTTGGCTTGGTCCTGGCGCTTGTAGGCCACCAGTTTCTTTTGGATGGTTTCGCGGAGCTGCTGCTCGGTGAGTTGCCTGACCTCAGAATCCTCCTCTGGGGGACAGACTACCCTCTCGAGCTGGTGCATGTACTCCACCCTTGACACAGCCAAATATGCGAGATTGGACCACTGAAGATAATCATCGATAATCCAGACCTTTTTTGGGTCATGGATAGTGAGGCCCTTGCTGGCGTGGACAGTCATGGCATAACCGAGAGCCCAATCTCGTCCCCAAATACCATCCATAACCTCTTGGACATTTTTTATGGGCACCTCGACGGTGTCATTGAGGACGAGCACTTCCCGGTCCGCCCTGCCAGGGATTGTGACTATGATATTTTGTTTCCGCGTGTCTTGTGGGCGGTAGAGCAGTGGGACAGGTTCCTGTGGAAAGGCCTCCTGGTGGCGCTCGAACAGAAGCTGCTGTGCTCGGTCGCGAACCTTCTGCCTCGAGGTCATGATCAAGTCCCCAGGCTTCCAAGCATCCACGAACCGGTCCCACCCGAGGCAAGCGGGCAGCGCTTTTCTCATGGCCCGACACTGCACTCGGTCTGGTTGGAGACGAATCTCACTTTTTAGGGCTTTAAGGGCCGGCTCTTTAGCCCTGTGATCAGTGGTTACCTCCTCGTAATAGTCGACTGTTGTGGAGAGCCAGTCGTGTGGCATCTCTCCTGCGATCGGAGACTGTTGCCCCTGATCGCCGCAGCAGATGACCTGGACTCCTCTGCCATCCAGCCAACCGAGGAAGGTCTCCAATATAGGCCGGGGCACGGTGCAAACCTCATCCCATATTATCACGCGGGGAACGAACTTCTGGCCCATCCTTTCTGGAGTCCACTCAGTCTGACCGCTCCAGCGAAAGCTGTGATAGGTCTGGGCCTGGACGCCCCTGGCCTGCATCTCTTTTGCCAGGCGATGGGTCGGGGTGAACACAAGGGGGTCTATGGGGCGAAACAGCTCAATCTCTCTGGTGGTTTTGCCGCTCCCGCCCCCGCCGTTGAGGTAGCTCAACTGGTGCCTCGACAGCGGGTCGCCGTGGTGCGGTGCGGTGCTGTGAGTGAGGTCCTTTTATCCGCTTT
The DNA here is from genome assembly GCA_963989385.1 of Ctena decussata. NCBI lineage: Eukaryota > Metazoa > Mollusca > Bivalvia > Lucinida > Lucinidae > Ctena > Ctena decussata. The sequence goes on from OZ022513.1 coordinate 36,880,010, forward strand.
GTATTCGGGCTTGGCGATGTAGGCTGCGTTCTCTTGCGGCATATAGAGCTCCTCGCCCTTGTCACGCCATTGGGCTGGGGCGACCGCGGGAAGGAACGCTTCTCCGAGCAAACAGGGGACGCACAATGTTCTGCCCGCAGGTGTATCTTTAGGGGCCACATATGCTTCGACCCCCTCGAGCTTGTGGAGTGCAGCTTTTTGCACGTACGTGCTGTCGGTGGCCACCCGGACCGCCTCATCTGGTACGAACCTTGACAGCATCGCTATGAGGTTGATATGCGCGTAGGCCAACATGCTTGCCCTCTGGTGGGTGTACTGAGGTTGAGAGCCATCATAATACGTGAGGATGTGGCCAAGGGGGGCACCTTTGGGGTGCTCCCACCAGGGTGCTTTTTGTCGCGTGTCACGGACCAAGAAATCGAGTTCCCCCTGGCCTGTCACCAGCCTCCTTGTCAGCCTTTTTCCGTCAGCAGCGCTGCCCTGGGTGAATTTGCCGATAACAGAGCAGGCCTGGTCCCGACTTTCGGGCAGCCAAACATCGGTCTGCTTCTTGAGAGAGACAATGGCCTCGCGGACTTTGAGAGACTTCAGGAGACCAGTCTCTACCAGGTATGCGAGGAGTGGCGTCGGGGCCCAGCCCTTTTCCGCGAAGTGCCTCCCGAACCATGAGATGATAACGGGGTGGCAGTTAGCTACGAACTCCCACTCCTGGACCTCGGCAAAGCCTGTGCCGATGTCTTCAGGGAGAGCACCATTGATGGCTACGCGCGTCATTCGGTGGGTGGGGTGGCAAAAGCGCTCGAAATACGGCCTGGCCTCGCCCATGCCCTGGAAGGAGGCTGGGTAGCAGGCCTTTATGTCTATGCTTGTCACTTCTCTGGTATCGTATTTCGTCGAATTCCAGAGGCCGCCGTGGCCGTGCTCCACGCAGGCCTTCTCGATGTCATCGATGAGGCTGGCCGGGGTCGGCTTCCAGCCGTTTCTCTCTTTGGCCATGATGCTCGCGGCGTGGTGCTCCCCGAATGCTCTCACGGAGAGGGTTTCGTCTCCTAGCTCGGTACAGATTGCCTGGAGTCGCTCGTGGGATTCCTGTGTTCTGTAAGTGCGACCATCCTGGAGCACGAACTGGTCGACCGTGAGCCTTCTGTCTTGGCCTCCAAGAAGCCAGACGGCCAGGGGCTCGCCTTGTGTTGCCCCCCGGATGGCTTCCCAGACGTCTCCCTCATAGAAGTGGACCTCCTGGCTCTGGGGGAAGCAGAGGTCTTTAGACCAGGCGTGGCCGTTGTGGACGATGAGATCTATTGGTTTCCATTTGCTGCATTGGAATTTCCCGCTGTGATAGCTGTTCTCTCCAGCGATATCCCGGAGGACAATTGCTCGCTTCAGGATCTTTTCCAATTCAGCCACATCTGCGTCCATGGCGCCGGTTTCGTGGACTCTTTCCTCCCACTCTTGTATTTTCTGGCGTCTTATGGGTGTCAGTCCATGCCCCCTCAGGGCACCTTTAAATTGCTCAGTGACTCTCTGGGCCACACAGTTGAGGTCACCATCTATCTCTTAGTAGTGCCAAGTTGGCAGTGTCTGGGTCTCTGAGGGGGTAGAGCCCGTACAAAACTTCGGTCACGGGGTAGGCGTTCTGATAGAACACGCTGTCGATCCCAGTCAGCGAGCCCGGCCTTGTGTCTTGAGAGACCTCAATGATGCCCTCCCCTCTTTTCCTCTCAGCACGGACCGGGTCAAACTTGTCTTCTATGAACCAAACACCTTCAGCCCTCTCCCTCAAGAATTTGATTCTCATGATGAACCCAGCGCCGATATCAGGAAGCGCAGCAAGTAGCCGTGCCGCCCTCGCATCTGTCATGTGGGCATTCAAGGCCAGTCGGCCAGCCCTGACATGCATCTCATCGGCTATCTCGAGGTCGCCGATGTCCAGCGGGTCCTCTGCTTCCACCCTCCATGTAGAGAAGACCGCGGTGGCTCCGTCGACCTCAAACTCGTCTTTGGCGTCCTTCAGGATCTCAATCCACTCGTCATCTGGCAGCTGAACTGGGGGAGGGACCAAGTCATCCAGGTCGATAATTTTTTGGCCCTCCGGAGCAGGCATTTCTGCAAGTATCTCTTCGATTAGCTCATCCATTGTGGCCATACTGTCGGATGGATATGTCTAACATTGAACAACTGTCTAAATGGATATGTCCAATATTGAACAACTGTCTAAATGGAATCAGATGGATATGTCCAACATTGAACAACTGTCTAAATGAGAATTTCAATAGCGGCCGGATAGAGATATGTCCAACATTGAACAACTGTCTAAATAGAAATTTCAATAGCGGCAAACCGTTTAAATTCCTTTTTGGTCTCTCTAGCCCCGCGATGTATGATTTTTTTATTTTTCGTTGAAATACCCGCACAGCATACACAACTGAAGTGAATTAGTCACTCCTACTTCGCATTTTCTGCAAGGTTTTGTAAGTGAACCCTTTCGAAGAAGCGCGAGGTGGGATCCACAATAGTCCTTCATGCAGCTCTTGCCGCAGAGATGAACGGAGCTCAAAGTCAACCACTGGCACGTATTCGTTCCCTTCATGTTACCAACGATATACCCATTGCCGTCATTGTTCAATACATGAAATACTCTTAATTTTACATCGAACCCGGGTCGGCTGAGGGTGTGGGCCGCCCCTGCGGCTCTCACTGTTTTATAATCTGCTGGGGGGGGGGGCTTTTTTCGGATTCTAGCTGGTATGCTCACCACCCCCCCCCCCCTTCTGCCGTTACCCCCCTACTGCAATAACGCCTCCCACGGCTAAACAAAAAGGTATGCCCCCCCCCCCCTGCTGCTGAAGGTATATCCTATCGATGATCTGTCAGCGGTCAACGAGGAAATAACTGCGATTAAGAATTAGGCTTATTTTACGGGAAAAACTCGCTTGATTCCCTTGATCAAACAGCTAAAAATGTCTCCGTATGTTTAGCTGTCATCTGATATAGTCGTAAGTCCACTGTAAGATTGCACAGTCGAGATGTAATGGATTCAACAACAAATTGGTTTAAACAATATTTTATTCAAATAAGTTGCTATGCAATTGTACATAATATTATATGGTACAGGATCTGATAGAAAGCTGAAGCTTATTTAAATCATCTCCTGAAACAATATGAATACAGCAACATACGTGAATGGTGGAAAGAAAACAAGTAAATCAGGTGAAAAGAATGAAAACAAAAAATGATTAAAACAGAGAATACTACATAGCTAAACACATATCCGTAGCCAGCAAATACTCTTCGCAGGCTTTTGTGCCCCGAAGCTCCACGGGGACCAGGTGCCCAGGGACTGTGTGGGAGAACCTATGTACAGACAAGTCTTTCGCGGACACCTGTCCCCGCAGAGTTTCGGCAGGTACATACATACGAGTAGCATTTGCCAGTCTAGCATAAGGAGATACAAGTGTCTACCGTTGCAAAATAATAATAATAATAATAATAATAATAATGATAATAATAATAATAATAAATACAACAGTATGACAACAAATTGTCAGCTGCTTATACACCAGTTTTTATAAAACCAAATAAAATTCTGAAAATCGTTGATGTTCGCCTTTCAGTTAATGGAAGAAACATTGACATTATACTATTACCTTGCAAACTACAACTAATAATAGCATATTAGCTGTTGTTTATGGTTTGCATTTACTGGTCGTTAAATGTATGACAAAATATTCAAAGACATCTAGAATGCTTCTATTTCCTTCCAGAAGGGGTGTGCGAAGCCATGTCCTCATACACCAAAAATATCTCGTAGGACTGCAGTACATATTACAGCACGTGCTACATATGATGTCAGAGCCTGAGACCAAATATTTTCATATTTGATTTCTAGAAAGGGTCAACGTATATTATCACATGAACAAACAGCAGTTACGTCACAAGTTTTGTCAGCTAATGCTGCAAAAGTCATAAAAGTGAGCGAAGCCATGTCCCCTTACTCTACTTTATAGTTTGAGATATGTGTTTAAACAAATGTTATACATGTTTCTACCTTACACAAACCGTTTCTTTCTGCCTAATAGTTCACATTTTATTTATGTTCATGAGAAGAGCTCTATAAGCTATCAGCTTTCGTTTTGATCCTTTTTATACCCCGCTACACTTCATTGGCGGGGTATTATGTTATACCTCTCGGTGTCCGTCCGACCGCTTGTCCGCTCTTACCAGACCTACATTGTGGGGTGTTATGTATAGAATATGGTGCCTTGTGGGGTGATTCTGCATTGTGGGATGCACCCCATGATGAATGTATTTCAAGCTTAAATGACTAAATTTCAAATATTGGGGGTACAACCCAGAATGTGTACAGACTCATTTGTCCATTGTTGGACATGTCCGTCTGATAAATTTTATGGGGTTGCACCCCACATTGTTCTCCCCCTTTTGGACAAAACTTATAAATCATGCAGGTATAATCCACGTTAAAGGTACCCCACAACACACCTAAATTATAACTATATAGGGGGTGCAAGTTTTCAACAAATGGACACTACCCAAAAAATTATGGGATGCAAACATTGTGGGTTGCAAAAGACGCTCTGAGGTGCAATTTGCAGCCCATAGTGCCAATTCCACAGTGTACCTCTGGTAGGTATGTCCGTCCGTCCGTGCTCACCATTGCCGATCGATAACTTGAATATTTATTCACAGAATTTTTTCAAACTTTGCATACATATTGTTATCGGGGATGAGTGGTATTGAATTGGTAATGGGCAAAATCCGTCTAGTTTTAACAGATTTTCTGCCTTTTTTCGTATAAGAAAAATGGTTTCTGACCTGTTATTCCTTTACTGTTCACCATATCCGAATGAAACTTTACAGATATGTTTAACATCAAAGATTACATATTGTGACCGAGGACCGTCACATTTACCTTTCCAGTTCGGGAATTAAATGGTTTTTTACCTGCAGTTACTTTACTATATGAAATATCTGAATGAAACTACAGATATGTTTCACATCAAAGGTGACTATGGACCGACACTCTTACCTTCCCAGTTCGTGCGTTATCCGCCTTTGATAGGTCTGAAAACTGTTTTTGGACCTGCTGTTCCTTTACTATTTGGAATATCTGAATGAAACTTCACAGATATGTTCACATCAAAGGCTACATATCAAGAAATGTCACCCTTACCTTTCCAGTTCGTACGTTATCCGTCCTTGATTGATCTGAAAATTATTTGTCCCGCAGTTCCTTTACCATATGGAATATCTGAATGAGACTTCACAAATATGTGCCACATCAAAGGTTACGTTTTTGTGACAAAGAGTCGTCACTCTTACCTTTCCAGTTCGTGAGTTAACTGCCCTTGATAGGCCTGAAAATGACTACAAGATTACATATTGTGACTGAGGACCGTCACATTTACCTTTCCAGTTCGGGAGTTAAATGGGTTTTTAACCTGTAGATCTTTTTCTATATGGAATATCTGAATGAAACTTCACAGACATGTTTTGCACCAAAAGGTTATATATTGTGACTAAGAACAGTCACTCTGACCTTTCCAGTTCGTGAGTTATTCGCCCTTGATTGGTCTGAAAATTAGTTTTTGACCTGTAGTTTCTTTACTATATGGAATATCTAAATGAAACTTCAGAGATATGTTTCTCATCGAAGGTTACATATTTTGACTAAGAATAGTCGCTCTGACAATCAAGCTCGTAAATTTTCCGCCCTTGATTGATCTGAAAAATGTTTTTTTTTATCTGTTGTTCCTTTACTATATGGAATATCTGAATAAAACTTCGCAGATGTGTTTCACATCAAAGGCTACATATCATGACTAAGAACTGTCACCCTTACCTTTCCAGTTCGTGAGTTATCCGCCCTTGATAGATCTGAAAAATGTTTTTTTTCCCGAAGTTCCTTTACTATGTGGAATATCTGAAATGAAACTTCACAGGGGTGTTTCACATCAAAACGTATTGCTGACAAAGAACCGTCACTCTTACCTTTCCATTTCATGAATTATCTGCCCTTGGTAGGCCTGAAAATGGTTTTTGACCTGTAGCTTTCTTTCTATATGGAATATCTGAAATGAAACTTCACAGGGGTGTTTCACATCAAAACGTATTGCTGACAAAGAACCGTCACTCTATCCTTTCCAGTTCATGAATTATCTGCCCTTGATAGGCCTGAAAATGGTGTTTGACCTGTAGCTTCCTTGCCAAATGGAATATCTGAATGAAACTTCACAGACATGTTACACATCAAAAGTAGCATATTGTGACTAAGAACAGTCACTCTGACCTTTCCAGTTCGTGAGGTATTCGCCCTTGATTGATCTGAAAAACAGGTATTGACCTGTTGTTCCTTTACTATATGGAGTACCTGAATGAAACTTCACAGATATGTTTCTCATCAAAGGTTACATATTTTGACTAAGAATAGTCACTGTGACCTTTCCAGCTCCTTGATTGATCTGACGAATGTTTTTTGACCTGTTGTTCCTTCACTATATGGAGTACCTGAATGAAACTTCACAGATTTGTTTAGTTTAAACTTTATTTCTTTGTACAAATTTCTCACATACATACAAATACATTTCATGGACATTATCTATTCATACAAAAGGGATTCAGAAGAAAGTCACAATGACTTTTATAAATCTGTCTCCCAGAAACTTCACAAATATGTTTCACTTCAAAGGCTACATATCATGACTAAAAACTGTCACCCTTACCTTTCTAGTTCGTGAATTATCCGCCCTTGATTGATTTGAAAAAAAAATTTCCCCGAAGTTCCTTTACTATATGGAATATCTGAAATGAAACTGAAATGAAAAGAACCGTCACTCTTACCTTTCCAGTTCGTAAGTTATATGCCTTTGATAGGTCTGAAAAATGGTTTTTGACCTGTAGCTTCCTTGCTATATGGAATATCTGAATGAAACTTCACAGACATGTTTCACACCAAAGGCTACGTTGCTCTGACCTTTCCAGCTCATGAATTATCCGCCCTCGATTGATCTGAAAAATGTGTTTAACCTGTGGTTCCTTTACTTATGGAATATCTTAATGAAACTTCACTGATATGTTTAACACCATAGAATAAGAAATAGAGTCTCTCAGTTTAAAGAAATGCTTTACTGCCTGATCTAAATCTGCACTGGTCAGAATGCCCAACGTTATTGAGTGGTTTGTATTAATATCTATTTGCAGTTGGGACATCATATCTCTGTCTATCCCAGTTTTGTGGCTTTTTACCTATTATATATCTAAAAAATATTTTATAAATTACGATGCCTAGCAGCGGCGGGATATCATGCAGTGCCTACCAAGCTTTTATTCATTGTGTAGTTGTGTATATCTTGTACTGTACATTCTTGAAAATAAAATATGTCTAAACCAATATATGTACGTGTATATATTTATGTTAATATAAATTAATGCCATGAACCTAAAGCTATGATTTCCTGTGCTACTGATTCAGGCCATATATGAAATCAGATATTTTTTCACTCTCTTTCAGTAGAATATACACTTAGCGGGACTCATCTGAACTCAAAGGCATTAGGATAAATAGTTCCTATAGGAAAATAGAGATAATACAGTTATAGTTAAAAAAAGAGTATTTTATAAATTGCGTGAATGGAAGATTCTTCCTGAAAGTTAATTATTGAGGTTATAAGCATTAAGGTCATTATTGAAGGCTGTCATACCTGAGAAATTGGCATGAGCTAATCATCAATAAGCTCTTTATTGAAGTCTTTATTATACATAGTTTATTTACATGGATGTGACAAATCATACCTGAGAAACTGGCATGAGCTAATCATCAATAAGCTCTTTATTGAAGTCTTTATTATGCATAGTTTATTTACATTGGTGTGACAAATCATACCTGAGAAATTGGCATGAGCTAATCATCAATAAGCTCTTTATTGAAGTCTTTATTATGCATAGTTTATTTACATTGGTGTGACAAATCATACCTGAGAAACTGGCATGAGCTAATCATCAATAAGCTCTTTATTGAAGTCTATTATGCATAGTTTATTTACATTGGTGTGACAAATCATACCTGAGAAACTGGCATGAGCTAATCATCAATAAGCTCTTTATTGAAGTCTTTATTATGCATAGTTTATTTACATTGGTGTGACAAATCATACCTGAGAAACTGGCATGAGCTAATCATCAATAAGCTCTTTATTGAAGTCTATTATGCATAGTTTATTTACATTGGTGTGACAAATCATACCTGAGAAACTGGCATGAGCTAATCATCAATAAGCTCTTTATTGAAGTCTATTATGCATAGTTTATTTACATTGGTGTGACAAATCATACCGGAGAAACTGGCAAGTGGGAAAACACAACTGTGTAATATGTGATGGTACTCAAATACTATTGAAATTAATAAAATGAATAAAAGATACAAAATACAAGAATCTTTATTTAACGTCGGATATATTAAACAATAAACATTTACTCGTGAGCTATTTTCAAACAAACAAAGGTATAAAGATAACTTATGTAAAACAGCTACAAAAAGATTAAGACACATAATATCACAGTTCCAGTCACAGTGCCTCATCAATTACAAACTTTATATGAGCCGCGACACGACAAAACCAACAATGTGGTTGTGCGCTCAGCGCAGACTCAGATCAGCCTGGGCATCCACCTAGTTTGATCAGAGTCTTTGTTAAATGCTCAAAGGGTAGCTAAGGGTCAAAGCTACCTCCATGCGGACAGCGAAGGCTCTGATCAGACTGGGCGGATGCCCAGGCTGATCTGAGTCTGCGCTGGGCGCACAACCACATTGTTGGTTTTGTCGTGTCGCGGCTCATATGTACATGCATGTAGATAAAAAATATATATCACATCTTTTTTTTAGTTTCGCTTTATTTTTGCTTTGGAATGTGCTGTTGTATTGCTTTTACTTTGTTTTTCATGTTTGTTTTATTTTGTTTTTAAAGCTATTTTTTATGCTGCTTCTTGACCATTTTAAATTGCAACACTTTTTGCAATGCAATGCATTTTGTATAATATGATCTAATATTGTATTATTGTCCTAGGTTTTGAGATTGTTGATATATTTATATGCCTGTTTTAGCAGTCTTATGCTGTTTCTTATGTTGTGAATAATATCAGATTCTTATTTTGATGCTCGTTTTTGAGTTGCTTGCTTTCAAAGTTGAGAAAAAATGGACGCAAACTACATCAACGTAAATTCAATTTTTTTTTCACATATATTTTACCATTAAAAATCGTATGGTAAATTTATGGGCTCATTGAATTTTTTTAAAAACTAATAAAACATAATCTCAGCCATCGATTAAAGAGAAACTAGAAAATGTGTTTATGAAACACTATGCCCCCAAACATATGCTTGCCTCTAAAGAAGGTTTATCCCCAAATGTTTAAGTCAGAAAGGGGTGGGGTTTTAATCGGTTCATCTACATCTTAGCCTTTAACTGTATTCCAAATCTAAGAAACATAGCTTAGCGGTTCTTCAAATATTTTGTTCACAATGTTATTCATTTAGCTTCTTCCTATTTGAAATGCCTATGTTCGAAAATGGGAAAAATTCTATCAGAAATCTATGAAATAGGCTCAAAAGTTAATCACGTCATCAACACCTTAGTCCAAACCTGCATGCCAAACATAGGGATCCTAGTTTATTCCGTTCTTCAGATACTGTATTTTGTTCACAAGCTTATTCCTACAAAAATGCCTATGTCCGAAAAAGGGGCGTAACTCAGTCAAAAATTCACCAATGATTTTCAGAACTTAATCAGGTCATCTTCACCTTGAGCAATGTCTTCCTGCAAAATATCATGATCCTAGCATCAGGGATCCTTGGGATATTTTGGTGACAAGTTTCCATAGGCTTACAATGCACTAAGTTGCAAAAGGGGCATAACTCGGTCAAAAATTCACGAATTTTTTTCAAAAGTTAATCAGATCATCTACACTTTAGGCAATGTCATCCTGCAAAAAATTATGATCCTAGCATCAGGGGTTCTGGAGATATTTTGGTCACAAGGTTCCATAGGCTTACAATGCATTAAGTCGAAAAAGGGGCATAACTCGGTCAAAAATTCATGATTTTTTTTCAAAAGTTAATCAGGTCATCTACACCTTGGGCGATGTCTTCCTGCAAAAAATCGTGATCCTAGCATCAGGGGTTCTGGAGATATTTTGGTCACAAGGTTCCATAGGCTTACAATGCACTAAGTCGAAAAAGGGGCATAACTCGGTCAAAAATTCAGGAATTTTTTTCAAAAGTTAATCAGATCATCCACACCTTGGGCAATGTCATCCTGCAAAAAATTATGATCCTAGCATCAGGGGTTCTTGAGATATTTTGGTCACAAGGTTCCATAGGCTTACAATGCACTAAGTCGAAAAAGGGGCATAACTCGGTCAAAAATCCATGATTTTTTTTCAAAAGTTAATCAGGTCATCTACACCTTGGGCAATGTCATCCTGCAAAAAATCATGATCCTAGCATCAGGGGTTCTTGAGATATTTTGGTCACAAGGTTCCATAGTCTAAGTAGAAAAAGGGGCATAACTCTGAAAATACATGACCGGCGGAAAAAAGAAAAAATACGGGTCCGCTTATTTTTCATATACATGCCACATACAAAATTTCAAGATCCTAGCATAAGCGGATCTTGAGTTTCCCAGCTGCCAAAAAGCGTTACGGACAGACGGACAGACGGACAGACGGACAGACGGACAGGCCCAAACCAATATGCCCCCTCAACTTCTCCGAAGTTGGGGGCATAAAAAGTCCTTGGTTACCGAGTTCGTTTTGTCAGTATAAACGTCAAAGCGAACTTAGGTCTAGTCATTTTTGTGTGCTTTCAATGCGACGTCGTTTTCGCGCCAAAAGCGCTGGCTCTAGACGTTACGTGATCGGAGACTTTTGTAATAAGTAGGACTATCTAAAAGCTTTCTTTTACGCTGAAAGGTGAACACTGATATCAGTAATACACACACGTCCGTCCCATTTGTCAGTTGCTTTTGGCAATAAAATATGTTTTAACTGACACGTTCACTAATAGTCTGTTCACAAAGTAGATGGATGATGAGGTGGTTTTACGACCCTTTCAACAGTATCTATATCATATCGAGCGGTCTGAACAGTGATAATGGAAAGCCATGTGCAATGGCAACCTGTTAACGATGAACAAAAATTCCGCTTCCTGTGGAATTTAAACCCTGGCCGCTAGCTTAACAGGCTAGCGCTTAACTCGCTTACTTTTGGATAGGACCACTGGGTCTTTAAAGGTCTCTCACCGCTGTCTGTTCCAGTCTCAGCGCCGCACATATGAGACAGCCAAGTTCTGCTTATGGAAGGTCAAATGTTTGTTGTTTTCGGGAGCTCCAATTTTCGCCCATCTCTGCCTAACGATCGAATCGTTAGGCAGAGGTGAGCGACAGATCGGCACTACAAGTGTGAAACACTCTTAAAATATCGTAAAATACTCATATCAAAACTAAACTAGAGGTGGCAGTAAGCATGGCTTACTAAATACCCCCCCCCCCCCCCCCCCCCGCGTTTAACAGTTAGGCATGCAGCTTTGTCATTTAAGTTTAACATTTATACAGCATACATGTTATGACAACTACAAGTGCACATCTATATACCAATATCTGTTCACATATTTGATATCAGTCAAACGGTTTAGGAGAAGTAGGGACAACAAACTCTGTTTTCCAAGACTACAAAGGGGCACAACAAAGCTGGAAAACCCTTTTGAGAAAAACAGAGCAATATGTGCCAACTCTTTCTTCTACTGTATCTGTGCACCAAATCGGAATAAAATGGAAGTGAAAATGGCATAAAAAAAAAACTTCAAACTAGGGCAAAACATATAAAAAGGGGGCATAACTCATGCAAAAAGGGTTAATGCACATCCTTATACCAATATGTGTTCAAATACTTAATTTCAAGAAAATCTGTCAAATGGTCTTGGAGTAGTGGCGATAACAAACTTTTCTGACAAAACTACAAAGGGACATAACTCAACAAGAAAACCTTTCCGGAAGAACTGAACAATATGTATCAGCTCTTTCCATATGCTGCATCTAGTAACCCAATTTGAACAAAATGGAAGCAAAAAAGGCAGAAACCCTTTCAAATAGGGCAAAAATATCAAAAAGGGGCATAACTCAGGCAAAAAGGGGCAGAATTTAAAATCAAAACCCTAATGCACATCTTCATACCAATATCTGTTCACATACTTAATTTCAAGAAAATCCGTCAAACCATCTAGGAGGAGTTGCGATAACAAACTTATTTCATGAAAAATACAAAGGGGTATAACTCCGCAATTAAAACCTTCGAGGAAAAATTGAAAAAATATGTATCCAATATTTTCTTATGGTGCATCCATGGACAAATTTGAAACAAATTGGAGCAAATTTAATGCAAAAACCCTATAAAATAGGGCAAAAATTATCAAAAAGGGGCATAACTCAGACAAAAAGGGGGCAGAATTTAAAATCAAAACCCTAATGCACATCTTCATACCAATATCTGTTCACATACTTAATTTCAAGAAAATCCGTCAAACCATCTAGGAGGAGTTGCAATAACAAACTTATTTTACGAAAAATACAAAGGGGCATAACTCCGCAATAAAAACCTTCATGGAAAAACTGAAAAATACGTATCCAATATTTTCTTATGGTGCATCCATGGACAAAATTTGAAACAAATTGGAGCAAATTTAATGCAAAAACCCTATAAAATAGGGCAAAAATTATCAAAAAGGGGCATAACTCAGGCAAAAAGGGGCAGAATTTGAAATCAAAACCCTAATGCACATCTTCATACCAATATCTGTTCACATACTTAATTTCAAGAAAATCCGCCAAACCACCTAGGAGGAGTTGCGATAACAAACTTATTTTAAGAAAAATGCAAAGGGGCATAACTCCGCAATTAAAACCTTCGAGGAAAAATTGAAAAATATGTATCCAATATTTTCTTATGGTGCATCCATGGACAAAATCTGAAACAAATTGGAGCAAATTTAAGGCGTTGCGGACGGACGGACGGCTGGAAAGACGGACGGACAACGTCAAAACAGTATACCCCCCACAAACACAGTTTGCGGGGGGTATAATAAGTAAATAAATAAATTAAACCATGTGTACATGTAGGAGTGTTTGAGCGTTTGGTGCAAGGATTTCTACATCTGTGAAGGCTGTGTTCATGAATATTATTTCAGTCTACAGTTAGGGGAATGTGATATTGACATTTTGTGAATCATTCGCCCTCTCTTTCTCTTATATCTTTAAAACGTACAGTCGACGAAAAGGATTTTAACAGAGTTCTTTTTTAATCTGTCTTCCGTAAAGATAGCAAAATATATAATGGACCTTTAATAGTATTTTTCTCGCTAGTGAGATGAGCATGACGAATGCAGGGGCTAGATGTATCACAAAATCAATAATTCAGTGCTTGACAGTGTGTGACGATGTTCGACAGTATTTCAGTCATATCGCAAAAGCAGAAGGATTTAGTGGAGCAAACTTGATGGGCTATCTTTCAAGGGGGTGGTCTACGGAGTGTAACATTTGTTTTTATATATCAAAATGATTGTCTGGGTCTCTAGTTATCAAATTCAGCGTTTGCCACCTTGGCAAACCTTGCATAACTCTGTAGTGGCCAGTTATTTACGTTACCCCTTTAAATTTTGAATATCAAAAATATCTATTGAAGTCAATAAGAAAAGTGTTTAAACTATAAAAATGTATCAAATCTAAATATTTTCTGTAGAACAGTTAATATGCTATAAATTAGGCTGCTCAGAAAACAGTTCAGAACTTTGGTGTTGTTACTTTTGTTACAATATATCATGTACCCCTTGAAAATTTAAAATTAGAACTTAAGTTGTTGCATTTTACAAAGATTCTCTTCCAGAAAGGCCCAAAATGATCATTTTTACTTACTATTTAATTGGCCCTTTCAGTGCATTTGTAGCAAAACAAATATGAGACCTCTAGCTTTTATACCTTGTCAACCACATCATGTTGAACAGTTACACCTATTCTCTGCTTTTGGCTGAAAAGTCATTTTTCGTATAATTGTTCGTACAAAAAATGGCTAATAACCAATTTAAACAGATAAAAATGTTTGCGTAAAGCGTCTGTCATTCACATCTGGAAAACACTCTTTTCAAATTCTTACTTTGAAACAACGCAGTTGTGATAAATATGTTTATTTTTTTATCGTAAAATGAAATTTTTGCATATTAGTTGCCTACAGAGACGGAAAATAGTGTTATTTACATGACATGCAATGCTCAGATTGCACCGATGTTCAAATGAAGCCTTCATGAGTTAATCTGTACATGATTTTTTTTCATTAATATCCAAATAACTTTAAAAGTTTAAACAAAACCACAAAATATCAAATAACTTGTAATAACGTACAGTTTCGCATTCAGAAAGGTAACGTTTATAACAATTGAAAAAAACTCCCCAGATTAAATATTGCTACTGCCAAATATGCGTAAGCTTTATTATTTTGAGTAAAAACATTTTTAGAACGGCCAGTTTAAATCCACTAATGTAACGCATTATTGACAGCCCCAAGGTAGAACATCAGTTCTGGTGTATCAATGTTATCATATGTGTTGTCCACTTATCTGTCGTCTTCGAAAACTCGATTTGTTTCATATGTATATTTGCCATCATTCTAGTGTATAAACTGGCATATATGGAAAAAGAAAGAAAATAGATGAAAATTTTGTATGCCTAAGTTTGTCTGTTGAAGGCTAGCTTAATACCAATGAACTTGTAAGGGGCTGCATTTTTATCTTGCTAGCTGCTAGTATCGTCTTACTACTTGTCTTATATCTTTATGCAGCTATATCCAGTTTGGTATCGTGGTAGGGTTATTGCGCAGATAACAGTAATTCCTGCTCATTGCCCCTTTACTCTAATGTACCTTTTCCATAAAAACAATGTATAAACCCAAAGTTGCCTTGTAGCATATATTTTCACCAAAGTAACGTACATAACAGGTTAAAAAAGTATGTGTATTTTTTTCCTACTGCAGCTACAGTAAAGTACCGTTGGGTTAGTGTGGAAAGCTTCCCCGTACTTCATCATATTGAAAATTATGTTTGGAATCATCTGGGCTCAATTGGAGTCAGTAAAGCTGAAGCTCGTGCTAGGGACACCTTATTGCATTATATCAAACAGAAAATATCATTAAAAATCATAAATCTAATCTTACATTTGAATGTTGTATACGTTACCTTTTTAAATACCAAACCAAGAAGTCAAAGTAAGTGAATTATCATTGACTCAATTAAAAAGGCATTTTGATAATGATTTTAAAGTAATAACAATATGTCATAATCATGTTATCCGTGCCTCTAGGCAATATCATGCGATTTTGAAAGGAATCAGTTAAACTGCGTCTGCTATGTTCTTTCTCGTGTGTGTTCCTCGCTTCAACATGATCTTCTGGCAAGTCTTTGCAATAACACTGTATAAATATGAAAGGGCACACCTCAGTATTTTACTGCAATTTGTTAGAAAGAAACAATATTTATTTCCGTAGATGTTTTCTATTCGCTTCTGAGAAAGCTATAACCTTTCCAAAAATGGTATGCTCTTAAAGGAAACATTTTTCTTACAGCAGCAAATTATTTTTAAAAGTTTTCCTCATTAAGAAAGGAGGCCAAAGTAAAACTGGCAGAATAACTTACGTGAAATTGTATCCCTTCACCTTAAATTCTAAGACTGATAAAAACTTAATTAAATTCTGAAGGATGAGTCTCTGGAAGCAAGGGATGAATCACCAAAAAATAACAGCAACCTCGGTTTAACTTAGGAATGTAATGTTGCGACACTGCCAATGCCACATAGCACCAGCCATTTCCTTTTTCAAACTGACTCAGAAAGAGCCCAGATGATTCCAAATGACCAGAACATGAAGTACAAGGAAGCATTTCACCTTAGCCACATGCCACATTACACTAGCAGCAGTGGGGTAAAATTACTTTTTCCTTTTTAAACTGTTATATTCGTTACTTCGTTTTAAATATATTCTATACGGCCAAAAGTAATTAAACTATGGTTTCATATATTGCGTTTATAGGAAAAGGCCATTACAGGTAAAGAAGTGTAAAAGGGAAACGATCAGAAACTGATTCAACTAGTGCCACAATCCTCCCACAACACCGAACGAAAAATAGTAATATTACGCATACAACAAGTACTCAAACGATACTAGTGGGTAGCAAAATATACGTGCGCCCATTCCATGCAGATGTCCACAAGTTAGCTTTCATCAAGCATACCCAGGCACACAAAATGTATATTTTCACCTTCTTTCTTTCTGATTTACATACATCAGAATGATGTCGAGTAAACTGACAAAACAAATCAATTTTTCGAACACTACAGATAAGTGGCCAACACAAACTATAACATCGTTACACAACAACAGATGCATCGCCGTGGAAATTTCACTGATAAATTACCTAGGGTGGGTTTAAACCAGTCCAAAGTGCCGCTTTAAAAATATTTTTAACAAAACGAATGAGGTTTAGACATATTTTCAGTAACAACACATAATCTCAGTGATTGTTTTTATATAATGGTTACAAACGTTACCTTTCTGAGCATAAAACAGTCAGTTCTGAATAGTAAATTTCTTATGGTGTGATTTTTAATGACATTTGGATATCAATGGGGCAAAAAATAAAAGTGTTCTGTGTGTAGATTAATTCACGAAGGTTTTCTTTTCTAGTTTTTGGACAATCTCATCTTTGCATGTCATGTAAATAACACTGTTTGCTGCCCGATTAGTTTATTAAACAATGCAAAAATTTCATTTTACAATAGATAATATACATATATATCACAACTGTGTTGTTTATGAGTCAGAATTTGAAAAGATTTTTTTTTTTTCAGGCGGGAATGATAGACACTTTATGCAAACATTTTAATCTGTTAAGAACGTTACTGTGGCTAAAATGTGTTGAAAGGTCAAAACAATTTTATAGCTATTGTGTTATATTATGGTTAACATGATCTTTTTGCAAAAGGCCCGAATTTGTCAAGTTTAAATTGGTTATTAGCCATTTTTTGTACGAACATTTATACGACATCAATACGATAATTGACATTGTCAAGGATAAGTTGACTAACCCATATAACGTAGTTTACATTGCATTTGACGTTTTTCCCCTTCAATGTCTAAATACATGTAATATAAGGAGCAAATTTTAAGAATTTAAGTGTAGAGAAAAGTTACTGTCATATATATGACTGTTTCAGTAGTCTAGTATAAAAAAGAAACAACTAAAGTCTTAAAAAACTCGTCAGCAGTCACGATAAATATGTAACGTATATAACCACAACAAAAATACAAAAAAGAAAAAAAAACAGAATTAGACTTAATCGCTGAATTGGTGGACAGAAGTTTATATATGCTCCATCAATCTTCTTTGATTCATGCCCAGCTTAGATAAGTTAGGCAGCAGTAAGCAGTGGATACATTAAATGGGGACAGAAACTATTTTATTTTTGAAGAACTTAACCTAAAAAATGACGAGAAAAGCTAAGAAAGCCAACATCAGCTGCATTTTATATCTCAATGCTATCTTTAATTTGTCTTAAGTAGATACTGTTTTATATGTAAATATGAAGAAATGTCAATGTTGTGTGTCCTCAAACTATGAAAAAAAGAGAAAAAAAAATAATAGTGTATATTTGAAAAGCAATCTAACAGCAACATTACGTTACATAATTGTAATATGTCGAGGAATAAGATTTGTGAGTCATCTGTTATCAAAAGTTTAGTTCCCTGGCGGCATGAATTATTCATTGCTGTAGTATAAGCTTACCACAGGTAGTCAGATGGAAAATTTAGCTCTTTGAAATACACAAGAGTTCAGCAAGACGCACATAGATTGTTACAGCTGAAGCAGGTCGACTTTGCCTTCAATTGAGTCTCACTTAAAAGTGACTTTATAAAAATGATTTTTTTTAATTCTCTGCATTAAATGAAGTAGGTATAAGTTGGTATATGCTGCAACTGATTAATATTTAGGTTCTCGTTATGATGGGGATAAAACCAATTTCGCTACCTGTGCTGTTGGCTGAGCCATTGAATTACCTTACATACAAATATGCAACTGTGACTACCAGCCGAGGCAATCAGAAGCAGAACCAACTATGCCGGCATGCATTAACACCATTTTTCTATGCTGTCAGTCGAATCGTCAGCCACGAGCCTCTTTGCACAGTAACTGCTTTACATGAGTTAGCAAATAACAGTGACTCCCGTGATCATAACTTATATGTTAATTTGTGATCTACGTGATCTGTTTATGCAGCTCCCTGCCATCAAATACATTACAAAATGTTAACAATGTGAACATTTAAGGATTATAGAAAGTGACATACTTTATAACACATACAGCATTCTGTCTTCAGCCTGTTCAGGAGTTCTATTTTTTCATTATGTTGTTTCAAATATTTAACTGGTCAGATGATTTTGCAAACCCCATGGTTTTAGTCCCACTTGTTGTTACTATCAAGGACTAAAGGTGTTACGAAATACAAATTTCAGTCAGACAATTTTCAATAATGTGACAACTAAAATTGGGGCTTTATTCTCTAACAGTATGTAACATATTTGGACAAGGATGATTTGATAAGCAGTAAGATATCATTAATAAGCAGTTTACAACCATATTTATTGCTAAAAAGTAAACAATGTGGTAAAACAGGGTCACAGAGATCAACTGCAGTAAGTTATTTAGGTTAGCCCTTCCTTGGCATGTATTGATATGCACTATTTCTATTGTTTGATTATTTGCTCTTCAGATATACTGTATTACTAGTTAAGGATATCGGAAATGAAGAATTCATAAACTCTCATTAAATACGTTGTATACGTTACTTGTTTGGTCTTTCTTTTTCTTTTTTTTCTTTTTTTTTTTTTTGTCTTTCCTTTTTTCTCAATATTATGCTGCAAAGCATATAACTACAGTGTAGGCAAATACATTCTGAAGAAGAAAAATGAGATATGCTCATAAATATCTGAACAACGATGACAAACATTAATATATTCTGTCTTTTTCATTTGCCATTTTATTATGTGTGCAGAGCTACTGGAACACTGTCCCTGAAAAAACAAACATTTTTGCCCAATCAAACGTGTCTTTATGTTCTTTAGTGAATAGATTCTTTAAGAAATGATTGAATGTAGTTAGATTCTTTAGGATATGGTTGAATGTAGTTAGACTTTAAAGAGCAAGAAACAAAGCACAGAAATATAGATCAACATAAACATAGCATTTATAGATGGCTACAGTATACTAGTAAACTGCCAGTGTCTCTTTTCTGTATTGAATATTTCTGACAGTATTCTCCCTAACTCCTGGTTGACACATAATTGTTAGTTACATAAATGAACTAAGTAAAGCAATGTATTGGCACTACCATTAATTATTTTCAAATGTTTGTTTGTTTCTTAACTGTAACTCAGCAATGTTGTTTCCTCTGGTAACGTAAAATATACGATAGTTTTACAAAAGTAAGTATACGCTGCCAGCAAATATCTACATTAGCTTTGATGCAGAACTGTATTTGGCTTAAGCTGTCAAACTTCAGGTTTACTGTTCTGCTTTATAGTTTTTCAGTGTGCACGTAAAGGCTATAACAAATCCTGTCAATATATAAGTTGGAACTCTATTTTGCATTGTTGATTACTGATTAATTTATAGTTTGAAACTAAATACGTCAAACCGCTTAGCTTTAAATAGTATTAAACTGATAGCATATCATTTTATTCGATCCCTATATGCAAAATCAATGCTGGCTTTTAATAGCTGCGGCTTTATCTTTTCTGAAGATTTTTTTTTTCTGTTTTTTTTTCTTTAATTTGATTTTTCAGCTGTATATAACAAAATTTCAGGTGTGTTACTGTCTTTAGAACTCAAATGTACAATTTGTAAAAGAAACAAACTGGGCAATGCCATTATGAAATACATTTATTTTTGATATAATAACAAAGTAAACAGCAAAACCAGTTTTACATATGCAGAATATGTCAATGCCCTTAACATTACAATTTGAAGTTTACTGTGTTTAATCACGTATAAAACACACCTCATGAATCTCTAAAAGTAATAACTGAGAGAAGTGTTGATAAGTCCAAGTACACAATATATCATAAGCACATCCAGTCTTATATGTGTTAATTTTTATGTGAGAGTGGGAAAAAAACCTGATTATAGGTATTATAATAAAATATTTTAAATGTTAATGTTATTTACGCTACTACTAGTAATAGCTTATCATAGAAAATAAACCAGAATGCATTTTTCTCTTATATTAGAAGATTCTTTTATGAAGAAACTGCTACCAAAGAAAATAGAATGATTGTATCTTCAAATAATATGATTTTAACAAGAGTAGCCCTAGGTAACGTATATAATTGATCATTATGGCCGACTAAAATGCATTCAAAATATTTTCGAAATGTTCCTTGCTGTTTAAATAGGCTGGCATATTCAATGTTACCTTTTACTGTTGTTTTCAATTCCAACAGTGTAGTTCAAGCACTTGAATTATACGGAAAGTGATAATTGTAATGTGGAACATTCATTAGGGGGTACTGTGTTCAACATCCTATTTCTCCCATAGTATACAAGATAGGGCAATATTTTTTGCAGATCTGAAAAGATCAATTAATTTTCTTTAACACAGTAACAAACATTTGGTCTAATATTAAAGGAATAACTTACAAAAAGAAAGTATTGTGGATGGAAATTGCAATTTTAATGGAGAGTAAAGAAAAACGTCACGTATATTACACCATGTAAGATAAAGTGACGTTTCAAACATCATAACTTTTAGCTGTTGGATTGTTCTATTAGACTACATTATAATTTTAAACATAGGAACTGGACTTCTATTTTTTATAATTTTTTATATTTTTTATTTTATGTTAATTATTTTAATGGGTAACGTAATGTAACAGGCTGTTACAGCTTAACGCCCCACTCGCCAGAGGGCTAACATGCTGCAAAATACTTCTAAGATGCTGGACTTTAAGAAAAGTATGGTCTACAAAACTCCCCCTGGGGGGGGGGGGGAGGTAAACCATATCTGGCTCATGGCCTAATAGTCATTATCGCTCAATGAAGGTTATTGGGGATAATTAGGAAATATTAGGTAATATTTTACTTACTTTAGGATTTGTTTTATTCTTTATTTAGAGATATCACAGACGATATCATGACTTAAACCGTAGACTATGAATATCGTGTTACTTGTACAACACCACTACAGGACGAACACTATAAATTACTTTTACCATAACTAGCATAATATTTTACCCCACTATGAGCGTAATGTTGAGTTAATGCGGAGTCGACGTTGATTCAACGTAACGTTATAACGTTGAATCATCGCTGATTCAACGCTTGTTCTAAGTGCCGGCTAGTACCGCATATCATCTGACTGATGACTTGGAACTTGGTTAGTCAATACCCAGCGGGCACTCGGCGTCAGGGTGACGTCGTTCAGACGTCGTTGCGACGACATTGCGTCGCATCGACGTCAGAGCGACGTCATTTTGACGTCGTGTGTCCGCTGGGTGGACTGTTGATTGTACTGCCATTTAAACTGATTACTCAGTGCCAGTCCCCACTTTCCTTCCTTCCACTCTTTAGCTCTTTAATACATTTCGTTTCGGTAAGAGCTCTGTTGGAAGGGAGATAAGTGTGAACATGCTGTTTGGCTGAATTATTGTTACTACTGAATTACCATCCTTGTTCCTTCCCATTTCGTTTTGGGGAAGGGAAATAGGTTGTTCAGCGCATAATTGTATACCACTGGAAATTATCTGATTATTAGTCTATCTAAATAATTCTTGTAGATATAACGTCAACCCAGGGGGCACATGACGCCGTAATGACGTCGTTACGACGTCATTTCGACGTCATGTGCCCGCTTGGCATTGTCACGACGATATATGTACCTATATATGTCGTTATAGGCGTTTTTGAGGATGTTTAGTAACAATTACGTAGCAGTTGAAGACAATATACTTAATTAGTCTTTTTAGCTCGCCTGAGCACGAAGTGCTCAGGGTGAGCTTTTAGGATACTGTGATGTCCGTCGTCCGTCGTACGTGTGGACGTCCGGACGGACGTCCGTCCGGACGGACGTCCGTCAACTTTTGCTTGTGTACACTCTAGCGGGCACAGTTTCGATCCAATCTTTATGAAACTTTGTCAGAATGTTAATCTTTATAAAATCTAGGCCAAGTTCGAAACTGGGTCATGTCGGGTCAAAAACTAGGTCACTAGGTCAAATCTTAGAAAAACCTTGTGTACGCTCTAGAGGGCACAGTTTTCATCCAAAGTTCATGAAACTTTGTTAGAATGTTTATCCTCATAGTATCTAGGACAAGTTCGAAACTGGGTCACGTCGGGTCTAAAACTAGGTCACTAGGTCAAATCATAGAAAAACCTTGTGTACGCTCTAGAGGACACAGTTTTGATCCAATTTTTATGAAACTTTGTCAGAATGTTTATCTCCATAAAATTTAGGCCAAGTTCGAAACTGGGTCATGTCGGGTCAAAAACTAGGTCACTAGGTCAAATCTTAGAAAAACCTTGTGTACCCTCTAGAGGGCACAGTTTTGATCCAAAGTTCATGAAACTTTGTCAGAATGTTTATCCTCATAGTATCTAGGACAATTTTGAAACTGGGTCACGTTGGGTCTAAAACTAGGTCACTAGGTCAAATCATAGAAAAACCTTGTGTACGCTCTAGAGGACACAGTTTTGATCTAAGCTTTATGAAACTTTGTCAGAATTTTTATCTCCATAAACTCTAGGCCAAGTTTGAAAGTGGGTCATGTCGGGTCAAAAACTAGGTCACTAGGTCAAATCTTAGAAAAACCTTGTGTACGCTCTAGAAGGCACAGTTTTGATCCAAAGTTCATGAAACTTAATCAGAAAGTTTATCCTTATAAAATCTAGGATAAGTTTGAAAGTAGGTCATGTCGGGACAAAAACTAGGTCACTAGGTCAAATCATAGAAAAAACCTTGTGTATGCTCTAGAGGACACAGTTTTGATCCAGTCTTTATGAAACATTGTCAGAATGTTTATCTCTATAAATTCTAGGCCAACTTCGAAACTGGGTTATGTCTGATCAAAAACTAGGTCACTAGGTCAAATCTTAGAAAATCCTTGTGTACGCTCTAGAAGGCACAGTTTTGATCCAAAGTTCATGAAACTTTGTCAGAATGTTTATCCTCATAATATGTAGGACAAGTTTGAAACTGGGTCATGTCGGGTCAAGAACTAGGTCACTATGTCAAATCATAGAAAAACCTTGTGTACGCTCTAGAGGACACAGGTTTGATCTAATCTTAATGAAACTTTATCAGAATGTTTTCTTCTATAAACTCTTGGCCAAGTTTGAAAGTAGGTCATGTTGGGTCAAAAACAAGGTCACTAGGTCAAATCATAGAAAAACCTTGTGTACGCTCTAGAGGACACAGTTTTGATCCAAAGTTCATGAAACTTTGTCAGAATGTTTATCCTCATAATATGTAGGATAAGTTTGAAACTGGGTCATGTCGGGTCAAAAACTTGGTCACTAGGTCAAATCTTAGAAAAACCTTGTGTACGCTCTAGAAGGCACAGTTTTCATCCAAAGTTCATGAAACTTTGTCAGAATGTTTATCCTCATAATATCTAGAACAAGTTTGAAACTGGGTCATGTCGGGTCTAAAACTAGGTCACTAGGTCAAATCATAGAAAAACCTTGTGTACGCTCTAGAGGACACAGTTTTGATCCAATCTTTATGAAACATTGTCAGAATGTTTATCTACATAAACTCTAGGCCAAGTTCGAAACTGGGTCATGTCGAGTTATTAACTAGGTCACTAGGTCAAATTTTAGAAAAACCTTGTGTGCGCTCTAGAAGGCACAGTTTTGATCCAAAGTTCATGAAACTTTGTCAGAATGTTTATCCTCATAATACGTAGGACAAGTTTGAAACTGGGTCATGTCGGGTCAAAAACTAGGTCACTAGGTCAAATCATAGAAAAACCTTGTGTACGCTCTAGAGGACACAGTTTTGATCTAATCTTTATGAAACTTTGTCAGAATGTTTATCTTCATAAACTCTCGGTCAAGTTTGAAAGTAGGTCATGTCGGGTAAAAAAACTAGGTCACTAGGTCAAATCTGAGAAAAACGTTGTGTAAGCACTAGAAGGCATAGTTTTGATCCAATCTTCTTGAAACTATGTCAAAATGTTTATTGTCTGTATATCTAAGCCCCCTATGAAACTGAGTCAGGTCGGCTCAAGGTCAAATCTTAGAAAAACTTTGTGTACACCCTAGAGGGCACAGTTTTGATCCAATCTTCATGAAACTCTGTCAGAATGTTTATCGTAATGAAATCTAGGTAAAGTTTGAAACTGGGTCGTGTCGGGTCAAAAACTTGGTCACTAGGTCAAATATAAGAACGACCTTGTATACGCTCCAGAGGGCACAGTTTTGATCCAATCTCAATGAAACTGTGTCAGAATGTTTATTCTTACAATATCCAGGCCAAGTTTGAAACTGGGTCATGCCGGGTCAAAAACTAGGTCAAATGTTAGTATGGTAAAAACTCTTATAAATCTTCACCAGAGCCAGTGAACTGATTAATGCTCAGGTGAGCAATTCAGGGCCACCATGGCCCTCTTGTTTCTTTTTTTATCAATGCTGGAACTGTCTTCCTGTGAGAAGTCGATTTGTGTTTTTTGTGGCTTTGTATGAATGGGGACCTTAAGCCATGTGTACGCCGTATAGCCCAAATTGGCCTGTGTTCCTGCGGGAACGAGCGGAGTGCTTATCTTCCGCTTGTATGCTGTGAATTTCAAATACAATAGTATGTGCGAGAGATGAGGGCTCCGATCAGACTGCGTGCATACGGGGGCTGATCTGGGTCCTTCCTTTCTCGCGCTTGCATTAAGGTCCCTTTCATGTGACGCGAAACTAAATCAAATATATATTGTTAAAAACCTAAGATATCAAACTGCTATCCAACAGTCCAAATATCTATCATTTTTTATGTACAATTTTATGATTCCTTTAGCGTTCTCTTTTATCTTTCTCCTTTACTCTTTCTTCTCTACTACGGTATCAGCGTATAGTGGTGACTTCCGTTTTGTGGAATGTGATGTTTACAATGACTGGTGCGTCCCTGTCCTTCTTCTCTGGTATTTTTTACCGATTTATTTGCCTTATAATGGCGGTTGATATAGTAGTTTATAGAATAAGGATAGGGTTGCACTATTACTGTCACACGAAATGGAAAGGAATTGATTGTCTGGACACCTTTGACTATTATATGTGGCTTCGGGTTTTACTTTATTTGTCAGGCGATGTTGAAGTGAATCCTGGGCCAATAAATGACTCGTCTGATACTCAAAATTCAAGTAGTATATTTTCTGATAGTATGTCGAATGAATCTGAAATCGTTAAGGACAACTTTTCTATAGTTCACTATAATGTGCAAAGTGCACTTCAAAAACTAAACATACTTGAATCTGAGCTTTCTAATTTTGACGTTTTATCTTTCTCAGAGACTTGGTTTAACAAAGATATAAACAGTTCAGATATAACATTAACTAATTATAGACCACCCTTTCGAAATGATCGTGAACATGATGCTCATGGTGGAGTTGCTGTGTACGTTAAGAATGATATTCCCTGTTTGCGCAGGACTGAGCTTGAAATTTTAAACGTGGAATCTGTTTGGCTTGAAATACGACTTAAATATAAACGATTATTAATTGGTACATTTTACAGGCCTCCAAATTCTGATCAGTCTGTCCTGAGCAACATTGAACGATCTATCGATCTAGCAATAGACACTGGAATATCCGATATTATTATTTTGGGTGACTTTAATCTTAATATGTTCAAACCAGCTTCAAGCAGGTCTATTTTGAATATATGTCAGCAGTACAACCTAAAGCAAATAATTACTGAGCCCACGCACTTCACAGAAACTTCTTCATCTCTTATTGATCTTGCTCTTGTTTCAAGCCCCGAAAGTATTTTATTAAGTGGTGTTGGTGATCCCTTTCTTGGCCAAGAAATTAGATACCATTGTCCGATATTTGTAGTTTTTAAATATAATAAAAACCAAGCAGTTTCATTCAAAAGACGGGTTTGGAAATATCAAGAGGGTGATTATGAATTATTAAAACGTAAGATTTCAAATACTGACTGGGATGCTCTCCATAACGATGATATTGACATTTATGCAGGTAACGTAACTAATCACATTTCAAATTTAACAAATGATTGCATACCTAACAAAATAGTTAAAATAAGACAATCGGATCCTCCGTGGATGCATAATGAGCTAAGGAAACTTATGAGGAAAAGAAAACGAGCATATGACAAGGCTAAAAGATCAAACAATCAGCATCATTGGCAAAAATATAAACGCTTACGAAACGAAACAACTAGTATGATAAGATCCTCTAAAAGAGAACATTTCGAGAAAATGGCAAATAAATTAAACAATAATATCTTATCTAGTAGAGACTGGTGGAAAATTTTAAAATCATTTATTTCAACTTCAAAAAGTTCAGACATTCCTCCGATGGAAGATAATGATGAAATTTATACTGAAGATAAAGATAAAGCAAAATTATTAAACAATTATTTTAAAACCCAATCCTCTCTCGATGACGACGGTAAGAATCCACCACAGGTAAATAAAACTAATATAAATGATATCTCTACGATTGTAACAAACCCGGACGAAGTACAGTCTATATTAGAAACACTCAAAATTGGCAGGGCTTCGGGACCTGATTACATAAATAATTACGTGCTTAAATTGTGTGCAGCTGAACTTTCCGAACCGCTGTCGACATTGTTTAACCATTCTTTAAATCAGTCTAAGGTTCCAAAAATTTGGAAGGAAGCTAACGTTACTCCAGTTTTTAAAAAGGACGATCCATCCGATTATAAAAACTATCGACCTATTTCCCTGTTGAGTACCGTTGGTAAAGTTCTAGAGAGAATTATTCATAAGCATATATACAATTTCTTTATAGCAAATAATGTAATTTCATCACTTCAGTCTGGGTTTGTCACGGGAGATTCCACTGTAAATCAACTCATTGATATTTATAATACCTTTTGCAGAGCTCTTGATAACGGTTTGGAAGTACGAGCTATATTTTTCGATATTAGCAAAGCCTTTGACCGCGTTTGGCATAAGGGTCTATTGACCAAGCTTGAATCTGTAGGTTTATCAGGCGGTCTTTTAAGGTGGTTTTGCAATTACTTGGATAGTAGGAAACAAAGGGTTGTTCTGCCAGGTGCCTCATCAGACTGGGTAACAATCAATGCTGGAGTACCCCAGGGTTCAATTCTCGGGCCGTTATTGTTTTTAGTTTATATAAATGATATAGTTGTTGACATAAATTCTTATATACGTCTGTTTGCAGACGACACCACTTTGTATATAATTGTAGATACACCCGCACAGGCAGCTTTTACGTTAAATCAAGATATAGTAAAAATTTCTGCATGGGCTGATAAATGGTTAGTAAGTTTCAATCCTAACAAAACTGAATCTTTATTATTAAGTCGTAAAGTTAACAGACAAATACACCCAATGATCACTATGAATAATCAAATCATAACGGAAGTTGATAATCACAAACACCTTGGAGTAGTATTTCAAAGTAACTGCACGTGGCATGAACATCTTAATATGATAATCTCTAAAGCATGGCAGCGTATTAATGTTTTGCGTAAATTAAAATTTTTGTTAGATAGAAAATCTTTACAGTGTATTTACTTATCCTTTATCAGACCAGTTCTAGAGTACGCTGAACTGCACTAAATATGAAGAAGATGAATTAGAAAAAATACAATTAGAGGCAGCGCGTATCGTAACTGGAACAACAAAATTAGTTTCCATTGATAATTTATATACAGAAACCGGATGGGAAACCCTTAAATCTAGACGGAAACAACACAAGTTGATTTTATTTTACAAAATGGTAAATAATCTTACACCTAATTATCTCTCTTTTCTTCTACCTCTTCAAGTTGGAAATGTATCAAGGTACAATTTAAGAAATCAGGATAAGTATCAAACTATTGACTGTAAATCCCAATTGTATTATAATTCATTTTTGCCGTCGTCAGTACGTGATTGGAATTCACTTGAAGATTCTATATGTTCATCCCAGTCAGTAAATTGTTTTAAAAGAAGTATACGAGCCACTCGTGATATTCCAAAATACTATTTCTCTGGTGATCGGAAAGGTCAGATCTTACATACACGATTAAGAACTGGTTGTAGTTCTTTAAATTACCACCTATTTCGCAAGAATATAATAAATGATGAATTTTGTGTGTGTGGTAATAGAGAGGACACCAACCATTTCCTATTCGTTTGTCCTAGATTCCAGATGCAAAGACAAATTATGATCAACAAACTTCTCAGTATATGTAATGTATCTTTACATGTTTTACTATACGGGGATAATAATTTAAATTTTCAACAAAATGTAAAAATATTTCAAATAGTGCAAGATTTCATTATTAGAACGAAACGTTTTTCTTAAGTTACAGTGTAAAAAATAAATCTATTGTAAAGTGTCTGAGGTGTCCAGGACGTGCCTTGTAGATATGCTGTTACACATCATAGTGATACCGTGTTATCTCTCTCTCTGTCTCTCTCTGTCTCTCTCTCTCTCTCTCTCTCTCTGATTTCCTTAATTATATATCATATGAGTACACTAACTCATAAGATGTTTTCACAATATTTACTATAACATTGAATTGCATTTGAGGTTTATGTTTCTTCAAAGTTAACTGAACGCAATATAATTGACTTCCATTTGGGAAACAGATTTTAAAAAAGTCAATGACTTTCTTCTGTATCCCATTCATTGTACTGTGTGTTATTTATATGTACCTATGTAATCGTTGTATATGTACAGTATTGTGAAATAAAAATTGTTTAAACTAACATTTATACGAAAAATGACTTTCAGCCAAAAGCAGGGAATAGGTGTAACTGTTCAACAGGACGTGGTTGACAAAGTGTAAAAGCTAGAGGTCTCATATTTGTTCTGCTAGAAACGCACTGAAAGGGCCAGTTGAATAGTAAGTAAAAATGATCATTTTGGGCCTTTTTGTAATAGAGTCTTCGTAAAATGCAACAACTTACGTTCAAATTTTAAATTTTCAAGGGGTACATTATATATTGTAACGAAAGTAACAACACCAAAGCTCTGAACTGTTTTCTGAGCAGCCTAATTTATAGCATATTAATTGTTCTTACGGAAAATATTTAAATTTGATACATTTATATAGTTTAAACACATTTCTTATTGACGTCAATTAATATTTTTGATATTCAAAATTTAAAGGGGTAACGTAAATAACTGGCCACTACAGAGTTATGCAAGGTTTGCCAAGGTGGCAAACGCTGAATTTGATAACTAGACCCAGACGATTATTTTGATAATTTATATAAAAACAAATGTTACACTCCGTAGACCACTATCTTCCTTTTCTAGGCCACTTATGCAATCAAATTTGCTCCACTAATTAATGAGATAGTGATTGTGATAAAATGACCTCACAGTCGAATTTGACACCTATAAAAAGTACACATTACATGCATCATCCTTACTACCAAATACATTTGAGACACGCCACGACAAAGCCGGATGAACAAAATGGCATGTGCGCCGCGCGAAGACTCAGGTCAGGCTGGGCATCCGCTCAATGTGATCAGAGTCTTCACTTCACGCTTAAAGAGTAGCTAGGGGTCGAAGCTGGCTCCATGTGGACAGCGAAGACTCTGGTCAGACTGAGCTGGAAGTCCAAGCTGATCTGAGTCTTGGCTGGGCGCACATGTCACTTTGTTAGTTTTGTCGTGTCGCGGCTCATTTGTAATCCTTGCATCAAAGTCACTTGTAAACATTCATATTCACAATGTCAAAATGCAAAAAACTTGGAAATGATATAGCGGCTAGTCGGAAACTCTGTCCAGACTGCTAGTAGATGATATGCGCCGTTGTTCATTGCATAATCTCTGTGACACAGCTCAGTCAAGAAAATATTGAAGCTGATCACTCTGCCTTGTTCTCAATATCTGAAAAAAGAATACGAGCAGGCAGCGCAACCACACAGGCCTTGATTGGATACGGCTCAAATGAAATATTACAGAAGTATATCAATACTCCCAAACATGAACGTCAGAGTTGGCAGCTATTTTATAAATGGCACCAAATTGCATGAATTACGGTGACCTTACGTTCTTCGCAACGCACGTAATTTACGTACATCCCACCCTTACGTCTTTAAATTACAAAACTTGAAATTCAAGATAAGACGGAGAACATAATTTTACCTTACGATCAACATTTATCCTCAGTATTCCCGTATTTCCTTGGAATTTCACATAATTTTATCAGTCATTTAGCCGGACCACGTAGCGCAATCGGCAGGGCACCTGACTCATAAGTCAGAGGTCCTGGGTTCGATACCCGGTCTGGCCACATACTTTCGTTTCTCCTTCCGCTGATTCAAGAAGGGCAGTTGTCATTTACTGGCGAAAGTATGTGCACTTAGTACTGGTTAACCGCTTAGGAGGTCCAGGCCTGCCCAAGAATAGTGTGGTTAGGTTAACTGACCGTCCCGACATGACCATAGATGTTTACCGTGGACGTTAAGCAACAAATCGATCAATCAAACAGTCATTTAACTGTTGACTGGTTAGTTCAAATTACGTGACCAGAGCTCAAATCAGGTAGCCAGATTACCAATTCATTTGGAAAATATGACTCTTTTGCATTTCGTAACACATAGTTGACCACAAGTGTAAATCCTCAAACAAAATCTTAAGTTGCTACATAAATAGGAACCCTGAACCTCTAACAAAAACTTACAGAATCACGTACATATGTACGCACAGACGATCATATGGATTTACATACAGATGTACGTACGTACGTACGCAGCATCATCCGATGGCGGGGGCATAAAAATCAGATCGACACTCATTATAGAAATTCTTAGACTATAAATTTTGTACATTTGCTAAAGAAATAAAATAGTGAAAAATAAATAGTTAAAATTTGTATAGAAGCAGGGCCCATTACTTAAAATGAAATATTTTCACAGCCTATACGTGGCATGTTTTATATCATTATTTTCCCCAAATGAAGGAAATATTACGCTGATTATGGATGGAAGCTCCTTCCTTTCCTAGTTTCAGTTTTTTTTGTGGAAATACCATCCTTAAGGTTCCCAATAATTTTGGATGGAAAATCGATCCGTTAAGAATGGACGGGTAATACATCCAAATGTTTGATGTCTGGCTTCGAATGGATGTCCGTCCTGGACTAGACTGGTTACAATCTTGAGTAATCAGCCCTGTTTCACAGGAAGGGTCTACCTTTTCGCATTTACGACCATCTCAGCATACGTTATAAACGTTTACGACCATATGCGCAACAAAACTCGACCATCGCCAGACGTCTTGTATGAAATTATACATATTTGGAAAATTTGCATTCAATTATTTACGTCTCCTCATCAGTCTAATATGCTATAAGCGTAACAAAACACATTTTTGCCAAACTGCCACGAACTGTCAAATAGATATCTGATATAATATATAAACTATCTAATATTCTATATAAAATATCAACAGTAAATGAGATATCACGTACTATACTAGATTTCTAATTTAACATGTAAGATATCTTATATTTAAAATAAGATATCTGATATAGTTAATAAGATATCTAAATGAAGAAATGATATATCTTATATCATAATAAGATATCTATCTACCTTGGGATTTAAAGTATCGGATATGATATATAAGATATCTTAACATTCAAATAAAGATATCTTATTTATCAAAATTAAGATTTTTTTTTTGAAATATGATATCTAATATGTTTAATAAGACATCTGCTCTGTTAAATTAGATATCTATACAAGATCAGATATCTTATATTTTATATGTTATGTTAGATATCTTATTTAGGATGTAAGATATCTTATTTAGCATATAAGATATTTTATATAGCATTTAATATAACTTCTTCTTACTATCATGTAAGATATCTTATATAAGATATCTTATATCCTGTTAAAAAAAAAATGAAGCCTCCCAAAAGGAAAATAAAGTTTCCTTTTAAAAGGAAAGGCTTGCCAAGTTAGCGCTCATGTAGTTCAATTTTTGTGGTATTTTGTGGTTTATGGTTTGTGGTCTTGGGAGATGGTATCTTACTTGGAGACACTTTTTTCATTTAAAAACGTCCACAACTGTAGTAACAATGAGGTTACGCTACATTCTGGTTGTTCTGACAATCATATGATAACCTTCAGTAAAAAGGTCAATTTTTGTATTACTGCTATTGAAAAATATTTCATAAAAGCATTTAGAAATAAGGATTTTCGTATTCTGTTATGTATTGTTATATAAGAAATTTTAGGACATTAGAAGATTTACTGGGAGTTTCATCCTGTTTTTTGTGAACTAAGCAGAACTGTGTTTGTACTTTGGAGCAAATGGACTACACATAACTGGTGAAGTGTAATGAAAATAGTCCAAAGGGTATTCAAGTTACAGAGTGGACTACAAAATGTTAATGGGCGTACTAACATACGGACAGAGACAGATGGACGGGAATTCGATTGCTATATTCCCTGAGCCGTTCGGTTAGGACAAAGTTATGTTCATTATTAGATCGTCAAGTCTTGATGTTGAAAAAATACATCTTACATTGGAAAAGTTCTTTTACAAGTCCCTTACACATAAGATGATATATGGTTCATGACTGCTGATATGAGAATGAAATAGTGGAAGTAGTTCGTCCTACTAGCCTCATTTGTGACAGATTGGTAGGAAAAAAATCTTACCGTCCGCAACAATGGCTATTATTAAAAGGGGAAACAACTTTAATGACTGTTTGTCTCATTGTTTCTGTTGAAGAAAAGCTGACTACCACTGAGAGGAGGTTATAATGAAAATGAAAGTTCCTTCCCAAACAGTTGCTATAGATCGTCTGCAAATATTCAGCTTATTCTTTTTAGTATATTGTCATCACTGAGTTCAGTTATAAGTAGTGGTTAAGCCTGTGGTATGTTGTTGTTGTGTTATTGTTTTACGTGCACAGTAAACAGCGACAAGGACGGTCAGTTAATTTAACTACAATATTCCTGGGAAGGCTTAGCCATCCTAAGCGCTCAACTGTTACTAAGTGCACTAGCTTTCGCCAGTAACTGACAGTTGCCCTTCTTGACTCAGCGGAAGCGGAAACGAGAGTAAGTTGCCGGACTGAATATCGAACCCGGGACCTCTGTTTTTTAGTTAAACGCACCATCGACTGCACTATGCGGCCCAGCAAGTCTGCGGTATAGAGTATAACTGGTAATTGGTAATGATTACAAGTCAATGTATTTTGTTGCTTCCACAGGCTGTTTGTTTTCAGAATCTAGCGTGTTGTCCTTGGTCATCACATATTTTGTCATTATATAGGGATTTAATGCAAAAGAAAAAAGAAGTCTTCTATATTTTAGTAGTTGTTTTATTGTCCACGATAAACAGCTATGATCATGTCGGGACGGTCTGTTACCCTAACCACACTATTCCTGGGCAGGCTTGGACCTCCTAAGCGGTTAACCAGTACTAAGTGCACATACTTTCACCAGTAACTGACAACTGCCCTTCTAGAATCAGCGAAAGGAAAAACGAAAGTATGTGGCCGGACCGAGTATCGAACCCGGGACCTCTGGCTCTTGAGTCAAAATGCGCTACCGATTGCGCTACGCTGCCTTGACCCTCTAAATTTTATTAACTTTTATTCAAAAAGGAAGGTAACTGTTAAAATTGCATAGGCCTAGAAAATAATGATTTGATGGCAACTGTAAGATACTGATATTTTCCAACACATGTTGTGTTTCCTGAATTGAATATTTTTCAATAAGACACTTACATTAAACTGAATAACATTGTACGTTTATTAAAAAATAAGAAACTGAATTTCAATGTACGCTTATGAAAAAATAAAAAATAGTATCTAGTAAATACGATCAAACACCTTGTCTGTAAAACCAGTAAATGCTTTTAAATAAAGCTGTTGGCACAGACCCTGGTCAGACTGTTCCAACCAGTAGTCTAATTTGGATATACACTCTACACTGTTTGTACAGGCATAACAACTATTGTTGAAATATTTCAGTCCAAGTTTACAAACTCCAGAGTCCAAAGTCCAGGTTTTACAAAGCCTGAAATCCAGGTTTTACACAGCCCGAAGTCCAGAGTCCAAAGTCCAGAGTCCAAAGTCCAGAGTCCAAGTCCAGTCCATATTTTACATAATGCCCGCGAATTGCGCATGTCGTTATTTGACCTTATTTGACAGTGGACAAAACACACCGGATAAATCAATAAAAAAATAATAATTACTCATGTTTTCAGTAAGGCAAAAGATGCTAGACATGTTCGATTATTTGGTGTGCCAGATTGTGGCGTGTCGTTATGTTTCGGTGCTTAGGTAAAAGAAACAGTCAAACGAAGTTGCGCCCCGTAGACGCTCTCCATATATTGGTTCTCCACTTGCAATTATGAACCATTCTCGAAGCTGGGAACAAATCAACGTCTTCCGCTGGAGTGCGCATGACAGGAAGTCTTAACCTGTCTGAATATATGGCTCGCCGCCCGGCCGAAGCGGCAAGCCAAAAACGCATCTCTATTAGCATAACTGCCGTACTTTGTCTCGATCCCAAAGTAGGTTTACGTCATGTTCGAGAAGAGTTGATTGACGTAGCCAATACACACACACATCTGTAAAGGCTGCCATATTTTGTGCTTTATTGTTATTGATAGTCTGGATGGCTAGATTGCTTCATTGCGTGCACGCGCTAGTCAGTATCGTTTCGCTTGTACGAGTATAAGAATTCATGGAAAGTTTTGAAGATTTTTGTCCGCAGTTGTCTTAGTATGAGTCATCAGCAAACTATGGCCACAAAATGAAGTCTATCCACCAGGCACATGACCTTGTAACGACGTCTTACTAAGGTCACTGAAACGTAGTGACGTCTCGTCGACGTCAGTAAGACGTCAGTTGCCCGCTGGGTATATAAATGCATGCGTCCAGAGTCTTCACTGTGTGCAAATGCATCAAGGTACACATTCACGAATCTCCGAATGAGTTGAGAACACCTAAAAACGCCTCCGAATCGATTTCGATTCAGTTACGATGCCTAAGAATGCACTAAGACTGTGTTACGAATTAGCTACGAAGTTTTGGAATCGGGAATTCGTGGCCAAAATTTTGAACAGCTCAAAACTTTTGCCACGAATTCCCGATTGCTTAAGAATTGCAAGAACTGACTACGAACATATACGATTCAGTTAAGAACTTCACGAAGTGATTACGATTCAGCTACGAACTCTAAAATTTCTCAATTCGTGGCGATTCGTGGGATTCGTGGTCTGTGTAGAATAGGGGCATTAATGAGTACATAAAGATTTATGAGTACAAGAGGTCAAGGTCATTGACCACGGACTCTCATATTCTAACAATTTCAAACATCGCCTCAAAAGCGACTGGGCCAATTGAACGGACCCTTTTGTTTTATCTCGTTGTTACCCCAGGGATCTCCAGGTGTCTCAACACGTTTTGGCTGTCGAGTACTCATCCTTGCTTCATCACGGTCTTTTCTTGATTTTAATTGTCGACCGTGATTACTCTCTGATGAGTTAGGGGACCTCCATACGAACCGAACTACCAACAAATTGTGTGCAGCGCGGCGTAGGGTGAGGGTGAAGGTTTCGGCCCAGTAAAACCGGTTTAAACCCTCAGTAGTTATTACTGACCGTCTCAAGGCGGTACTTTCGTTGCGGTTGCATTTGTTTTATGTTCGGTGCTGTTTAATTTATTGTGTTCTCATTTTAACCCTTCCATTATAAAATAGAAAATAGGTAAAAATAGTTTTTAACTGTTTATTTTGTTTGTTTTTTTTAATAATTTGCTTAGTCCGTTGTAACCCTTTTGTTGGTCTAAAATATTTAGTTCAATAAAGATAGCTGAGTTGCCACCTATTTGGGAAAGAGCTACTGACTCGGCTTATCACTTGTAATTTATTGTTTGTTGGGATGTCTTTGTCAATCTTTCTCTTTGATGTTGGGGGATAGAGTTTGGGATCTGATTCAGTCAGTTCCTGAAGTGTAGTTACTCTTTAAATTTACGTGTACGAGGGATGATAAAAAAAATACGTGGACTTTTGCTGTAATTTTTTTTATTATTGATAGTAAACTCATTGAATTTGCAGTAAATAAAGGTTCGTCTTTCCTTTACCCAGTGATGTATTTAATTTACCAGTCTAACTTCGTGATGTTGTCTATATGGGTCATGATAGTAACCCTATGACTGTTCTGCGGAGCACGGTGAAAATTTGCCTCATTATTTCGAATTGTTTGTTGTATCGTTGGCTATGTCTAATGTTTGCAGTAGAGCTAAATGCTTTACATTTAGTATGCTATTTCGCTATGGACTCCGTTTTTTACTGTGAGGAAATAATTTCCGTCAACAATTTTTATGCTGGCATAAGCAGCGTAGTATATGGTCAGTGGGCGACAAAATAGCGCCAACCATTATACCGCGTATTTAATGCAAGTTCTAGGAATTGTATATAATTGTAAGAAAAATGAGGCCAATATTAATTGATCCTTGTATGTTAGTTTTGTCTGATGCTGGCACTGATTTGAGAGTTGTAGACCTGTGTACATCATCTAAAGTGGTCCTGCATCTAAACTGGTCCTGGCCTCTATTTTGGTCCTAACCAGCCTCTAAATTGGTCCCGGCTGGCATCTATTATGGTGTGATAAGCAGCCTCTAAAATGATCCCAATAACTATTCGATAGTAATGCCTTCTATGAATAAGTTTGGACAATAAAGGATAATGTGAGCCTACCGAAGCTTCAGATCAGCCTGGGAATCCGAGTCAATCCTCATGAAGGAACGAAAATGAATTGATAATAATAATAGTAACTAGAAAGTGTGTTTATGAAATTAAAATCTTAAAAAGTTCCTTCAAGAGCAGAGAATACATACAGAAATAGGAACATGGGCCAGACTACGTAGTTTACTATGCCCCCAACCATATGCTTGCCACTAAAAGTGTCAAACTTTAGATGTCTAAGCCTGAGAAGGGGCACATTTCTGTCAAGTTTCAAAGAGCTAAAAAAAGATATGGGTCTGTTTATTTTTCATGATCTATTCATATACTAAATTTGAAAACCCTACGCCCAGTGGTTCATCACAGCTGCATAAGTACTGACTATCAGGAGGAATAACTTTGTAATCACTTAACCCCGTGTTACCTTACCTTAATCGAAATATTTTATACAGCAAGAAATACTTATTTACCAAAAAGTCAGGTTCCAAGGCCAAGCTATTTAAATGTTACAAAAATGCCAAATTGAACAAAGGGGCATAACTTGCTTTTGACAGAATTCCCCCAAAGTAAATGACGTGATTTATACCTCAGCCCCTAGCAGTATTGAATTGCAGTTCATTAAGGCAGCATCTTTTCTCAAAAAATATAGTAGACAGTCCTCTATGCGAATGTGGAGCTGTCGAAGATAATAAACATTTCTTTCTGGACTGCCACCGATATAGGTACCTGCGAGCTGAACTTATCAACACTATCTCATTGATTTGTCCCCCAACACTAAATATCCTTCTTCATGGTAGTTCCGAATTAACAGACTCTGATAATAAGAAAATATTCTTAGCAGTGCATGACTTCGACAGCTCCACATTCGCATAGAGGACTGTCTACAATATTTTTTGAGAAAAGATGCTGCCTTAATGAACTGCAATTCAATCTCAGTCGTGCGTGATGTATCTGTCTTGTTCTTATGCCATCAAAGAAAAAGGATGGCGGGGGTCTGACATTGGACTGAAGTTCATTTTTGAAAGCTGCTACTGAAGTTGCATTTCTTTTATCTTCAGACAGTTCATTCCAGCTACGCGTAACTGACGGTAGAAAAGACTTGTAATATAACTGTGAGCTGGCATGAATAGTCTGTAGGTTCGAGAAATTACGCAAGTTATATGTTGTTGTACTACCAACAGTAGGTGGAACAAGGGAAGACAAAAAGTCTGGCGTAAGGTCGTTTTGCATCTTATAATACAGTATTAGCTTGTGCTTATCTCTTCGGGATGCTAGAGATTCCCAACCAGTTTCCGAAAGAAGGGAATGGATAGAGACTAATTTGGTTGCTCCTGTGACAATGCGCGCTGCCTCATTTTGGATTTTTTCTAACTCGTTTGCTTCATATTGGGTACAGTTGTCCCAGACAACATCGGCATACTCTAGAAGTGGCCTAATAAATGAAATGTAAATTGTTTGAAGAGATTTTCTGTCTAGTGTGAACTTAAGTTTGCGCATAATATTAATCCGAAGCCATGCTTTATTTTTAATGTAATCTAGGTGTTCATGCCAGGTGCAATCATTCGAAAAAATAAGGCCTAAATGTTAATGCGAATTTACTTCATTGATTTGTTGTTGATTCATATGAATAGGAGGATGGTAAGGTTTTGCCTGTTTTCTAGAGAATATTATTGATTCGGACTTAGAGGGATTAAATGAGACGAGCCATTTAGTTGCCCATAAGTGTATCTTGGCTAGATCAGTGTTTAATTGGTCGGCTGCTTGCAAGGGATCTTCAACAATTATATAAAGACTTGTATCATCAGCAAAGAGCCTTATAGTGGAGTGTATATCTTCAATAATGTCATTAATATACACAAGGAACAGAAGCGGTCCTAAGATAGAGCCCTGCGGGACACCTGCTTTCAGAGTTGTCCAGGATGAGACAGCACCGGGTAATACTACTCTCTGTTTTCTGTTGTCTAGATAATCCTTGAACCATGATAGGAGAGAACCAGAAATCCCAACATTTTAAAAGAAGGCCTTTGTGCCAGACCCTATCAAAGGCTTTGCTTACATCACAAAAGACAGCGCGAACTTCTTTCCCTTCGTCAAGGGCCTTACAGAAAGTATTATATATGTCGACAAGCTGGTTGATGGTAGAATCTCCTGGTATAAATCCTGACTGCAAAGTTGTCAGTATTTCATGATCACGAATGAAATTAAAAAGATTCTTGTGCACAATTTTTTCTAATACTTTGCCTATTGTACTTAGTAGAGAAATAGGTCGGTAATTTGAAACAATTGATGGGTCGTCCTTTTTAAAAATCGGGGTTACATTTGCCTCTTTCCATATGCTTGGAACTTTACCACTAGTCAAAGAGAAATTGAAGAGATCACAGAGAGGGAACGATAACGGAAGAGCTAATTCTTTAAGAATTCGATTATTTATTGAGTCAGGGCCAGCAGCTTTACCAACTTTTAGTGACTTTAAAATCATTTCCACCTCTTGAGGTGTTGTAGAAAGAGAGTCAAGACCGTTTGGAGGCTGAAGAACTTCAGCGGGTAGAAAAGCGTTACTTTCATCTAGCACGGTTTGTTCAGAGAAAAAAATATTCATTATATTGGCCTTTTCTGCGTCGTCGGAGTAAACAGTATCGTCTTTATAAAGTGGGGGAAGTGTAGATGTTTGTTCCGGTTTTATGAATTGTTTGAGTGTTTTCCACCAGTCTCTTTGTCCAATATCATCTTTTTTTAATTTCTCTGCCAGTTTATCTATTTGTATTTTCTTCGATTTACGGATTTCACCTATGATTTTATTTCTTAAATGCTTGTAATTTTCAAAGTCGATAATGCTTTTAGTAATCTTGTATTTATTGTACAGGCGTTTACGTTTACGAATCATTTTCTTAATTTCATTTGTTAGCCAGGGAGGGTCAGACGGACGTACTTTTATCATTTTGTTCGGAATGTGCTGTGTGGCTAAGGTCAGAATTTTTTCCGTCACCTGTTTTGCATAAATATTGATATCATCATCCTTTAATATATTCCAATCGGTTTCTTGAACACTATGTGAAAAGGAATAATAATCTCCGCGATCAAAAAGCCAGATATGCCGATGAAAGGTAGGGGACGTGTTTTTATTGAATTTAAGAATAATAAAAACTGGACAGTGATACCTCCTTATATTTTGGTCGAGGAAAGGGTCACCGACTCCACTTGAAAGTATACTGTTTGTATTTGAAGTAAAAAACAGATCAATAATAGGAGATGAGTTTTCAGTGTAATGCGTAGGTTCTGTTATGAGTTGCTCCAGACCGAAATGCTGGCAAATGTCATGTACTTTTTGATTAGATGAATTCTTTAAAATGTCGAGATTGAAGTCGCCTGTTATAAATATATACTGAAAGGATTTAAAAACTTCCACCCATTAATTTTGAATATCTCAAAAACGAACGCAGCTACCTCCACCAAAATTTTACAGCATATATATTCTCTTATACCTGATTATATCAATATACCGAATCTGAAATCATTTAACCGAATCGGTCAGGAACAAGCACGTGCTCCTCGTGTTGTCAGTACCGTTTACATAAGGATGAATAGCTTCATGTATACAGTTTTCTGAAGAAACTTTTCTCTAACAATATCAAATTGAATTTTAAAAGTTTGAACTCGGTCAGTGGCTTCATTTAGCCTACCGCGCCTAAATATCGCAAACAGGTGCAGAGTTTTGGGCCAGATAAATGCTAAAATTTCAAAACGTGACGTCGCGGTACAATTTTATGCGTTAATTACGGCAATTTACAATCTCAGACGACGTGCACTGTTTGCAGGAATCTCAAAAGACCGTCAGAAAATCATCTAACCGAGATTAAAAACCATAGGTCATGAAGTTAACTAACGTCGACGCCGTCTCCGTAATAGGCATTGCGCGACAGCATCATCCGCAGTAATACTTGCATATCAACGTGGATGACGTCCCAGTATTAAGACAGGGTGAAATGGTCGAAAAGAGTGTTGCATAAGATAACGCCGGCAACGCCTTATGCATTTCAGTGACGTAACGCACTTTTACTGACGTCATTTAAGTAAATGATACAAATAAACTGCGTAATCTTTAAATTTGATAAGTTTCAAGCATTTTGTCCTTAAATATTCAACAATGTCATGAGTAAACAGATCAGCAGCCAGCAATGAAAAGTGGAAGTTTTTAAATCCTTTCAGTAT
Source organism: Ctena decussata (assembly GCA_963989385.1). Classification (NCBI taxonomy): domain Eukaryota; kingdom Metazoa; phylum Mollusca; class Bivalvia; order Lucinida; family Lucinidae; genus Ctena; species Ctena decussata. Next base: position 36,921,252 of record OZ022513.1, read on the forward strand.
ATTACTTATATTGGTGTCAAAAGCAAGACCGGTTGAATCCTCAATAAATGATAAAATTTCTGCGGAAGAATTTTGCGGCCTATAGAATGTGCCTATGAGAAATTTCCTATGATGGCTGTTAAGTTCTAGCCAAACACATTCTACATTCGGGAGTTCAAGATCTGACCTACGACGTGAATGTACATTATTTTTTGCATATATACATATCCCACCATGGCTATCGTTTCTACGATCACGGCGATAAAGTTTGAATCCATCTATGGTAAGACAATCATCGGAAATATTTGGGTTTAGCCAAGTCTCTGTAAGACAAATGATATCAAAATTTTTAAGCTCAGCTCCTATTAAGTCTACCTTATTTGAAATACTTTGAATGTTATAATGGACTACAGAAAAATTATTCGTAATAACATACTCTTGAGTATTGTCTGTCGAGTGCGTTGAGTCATTATCTGGGACCAACATTGGTCCAGGATTAAGTTCAATGTCTCCAGAGCGTATTAACAGCAGTGATGTTATGATCAGAAACTCGAAAGAAGTCAAATAGTTTAACCCTTTGATCTTGGTATGACGAATATAATGCAGCCCAATCTGCATCCTATAAATCTGTACCTCAATCATGCACTACAACCAAATAAAGATATTTCAGCTCCAAGGATGCAGAGAGGAATACAAAAATACTGTGAGCTATATAAGTCAAATAGTTGATATAAGGCAACTGACTTAAAGTACAAAGTGTCAATATATGGTTCCATAAGCATCCCATAAAGAAAACAATATTTACGTTATACAGTCAATAAGACATCGTATTACTTTAGTAGATGCGATCATGGGACCATTTAGTCCGAGAGCCTGTGGTAGGTTTATTCATGTGGTCGAGGCCAAAAGGTTTGAAGGTGTTTTCTTATGTAAAAAAGTGTGCTGAATTCAAAAATTAAAGTCTTAAAAAAATCCATTGATGTACAAAGTCGGTATACTCAAAAGATTACACATGGGGTGCTCCAAATCTCGAAATAACGTCAAAATGGGGGTACCCTTATATTTAGTAATATTTTCAGCCTTCTGCATGCACTGGAATATTAATTTTGATATCAAGCAATACTAAATAGATGTTACAAAAGATCAAATAACAATTTCCACGTTTTCTTTTCCATATTATTGGAAGCTCTACTTTCAAAATGAAACACCTTGAAAAAAGCCACGAAAACTGATGATTTCAATATTCAACTCATAGGTAGATAAAAATATTGATAAAAAACACCGAAAGTAGCGGTTATTATACCCCAGCACAATCAGTATGTCGAGGGGTAAATTGTTTTTGCCTTTCCATCCGTTCATCTGTCTATCCATCTGTCTGTCTGTCCATTTGTCCGTCAGTCCTTCTGTCCGTTAGTTAACATTTGCGTTAAAGTTTTGCGTTAAGTTTTATCTTTGCTCTGTTTTCCTGAGAGTATTCGTGAAGACTTGTTCATGTGAACTTAGTATTTCTTCAGGATGGATACTGATCAGTTTGCATCACCTGGATGGTTCTACAGGCCTAAGGTCAAGGTCACAGACCTAGAAACTTGTAAAACAGTTACGTTAAAATTTGCGTTATGTTTTTGCTTTTGCTCAGTTTTCTTGAAAGTGTTTTACTAAACTTGTCCATATGTGCTCAGTGTTACTAAAGGATAGATACTTGTCGGTTTGCATCACTTGGATGCTGCTTTTGGCCTGAGTCAAGGTCACAGACTTAGAAATTCATATAATATTTATGTTAACGCTTGCGTTAAATATTTGCTTTTGCGCTGTTTTCCTGAAAGTCTAAACTGGAACTGTTACATATGTGTTTAGTGTTACTGCAGGCTATATACTGCTCTGTTTGTGTCACCTTGATGCTGCTGCTGACCTAAGGTTAATGTCAAAAACTTTGAACTTTATATATTAATATCTCTGTAAAAGTTTTACTTTGAAGAGTGCATCTTGGAATAGAACCTTTTTGAAATGTGACTGGGTCTATTGCTGGGCTTGACTGATTGTCTGTTTGTCTGTTTGTTAACATTTTTTGCATTAATGTATTATGCAAAGTTTATTTTCTATGGGCGGTGGCTCTGGCCGGAGGCAAACGTTAGCCCTTGCTCACTTGCTCCAGTTGGGCTGGAAAAACAACTTCTAATCACAAATTGTTCGTGATAATTTATGACTTTGTTTTAATTATTTTTGGGGAAGAACATGTTCGAAACAAGATAAAGTTTGACACATTGGCGATATAGCAACCTCTGTACTCTTATATTGTTCGTCCACATATTGTTTATCCCGTTATTTTAAATATATTTTTTCTTTCTGTTTTCATTCTTTTTTCAAGTAAAAGGGAGGCAGTTGTACAGAAGGAGAAACATCAGTTGAATATGAGTTTGATGGGGATTTGTCAAGTGAACATAAAAGAATAGGGAGGGGTTTTGAAGTGAGCGTGTGCCTCTGCTCAGTCTCATCTGTAGTTTTGATGTCTCGGCGAAGTCCGCATATATGGTGATATCCAAGGACGTCTACAATTTCATTCCTTTTTCATTTCAGTAAGAAGATGGAAACAACTGATCAGACAAATGAACTACGCAACAGTGAAACATGAGAGTATTATATTGGCGATTCTAAACGAAATCGGATGCAGAAGATAGTCCCTTTTACAGTCCCGTTTTAGGTACCACTAAACAAAGATCACAATACAGGTCATGTTTGGTCTCGCCTTTCCAGCTGAAGAATATGTTCAGGCTGAGCTGAAGTCTTGATTCGAAATCAAAGGACCTGATCTTAGGTTTCTTTCAATATGGCGGAGGCTCTGTTTTAAGTGATGAATCAAATGATGTCTTTCTTTTTTTGAGGGATCTGACACTTGGATTTGCAAACATTCTGATAACAAACATTCTGATAACATATACCGACAGTATCATGAATAATACCGATCCCAGACAATGTTTCAATGCTTTCATCGCGTAATTGTCCCAAGCAACGTTCAGTCTAAGTCCTGGCTGTTGGGTGAGGCCATCAGATCTAGAGCAATTCTTTTCTATTTAAAATCGCCATACATAATGTACTCACGCTTTACTGATGGTTCTCTTGTCTCGTCAGTTGTTTCCATCTTCTACCTGAAAAGAAAAAGAGGAACGATATAACCATGTACACGGACTTCACTAAGAGAACAAGTATCTTTACACAAACCATCAGGTAGATATTTAAATGCGCATGCGCGGCCCTTCACAGAAATCAGGGATCTGTGTCTTTGGCCGAAGTTTTATGAAGGCTAATACTGTATGTCAACAAACCAAACGTCCATCTGAGACTGACCATATGCACAGGCTCACTTTGAAATCTTTCGCTGTTCTTTTGAGTTCCGTTGGCAAGCCCAATTTAGCTCATTTTCAACTGATTATCCTCCTTTCTGTACGACTGTCTCCACCATTTTACCTGAAAAAAAAAAGAATTAAAACAGTGATATTGTATTTGAAACGTATTTAAAATGACTTTTGAAGAATATACGGCATGGACGACCAATATAAAAGAACAGAGGTTGCCATATCGCCAATTTGTCAGACTTTTTCTTGTTTGGAGCTCATTCTTCCCCAAATGACTGAAGCCAAGTCCAAAGAAAAACAACTCGAATAATTTGTGGCTAGAAATGTTTTTCAAATCCCCTTAGTGCAATAAGAAGGGGCTCACGTATACCTCCGACCAGGGCCACCGCCAACAGAAAATAATACATTAATGTAAAATGTTAAGAAACAGACAGGCATGCATTCAATCTTACACAGCAATAGACCCAGTCACATATCAAAAGGTTCCATCCCAAGATTCAAACGAATACACACTTGAAAGTCTACTTTTTACAGATATATTTTATATATATATATTAAGTTCAAAGTCTGTGACTTTACATTAGGTCAGCTGCAGCCTTTAGGTGACACAAACTGATCAGTATCTATCCTATAGTAACACTTAACACATATTCATTCATTCAGTTCCAGTAAAGACTGGCAGGAAAACAGTGCAAAAGTAAAATCATCAGTCTAAACGCAAAATTTAATGCAACTTTTGTACAAATTTCTAAATCTGTGACCTTAACCTTTGGCCAGCAGCAGTATGCAGATGAAACAAACTGATCAGTATCTATCTTGTAGTAACAATAGACATATGAACCAGTTCCAGTAAAATCTTTCAACAAAACTGAGCAAAAAACTTAACGCAAATTTTAATGTAACTGCTGTACATATTTCCCAAGTCTGTGACCTTGACCTTAGGCCAGCAGCAGCTTCCAGGTGATGCAAGCTGATCTATATTCATTCTGTGGTAGCACTTAGTACATATGAACAAGTTCCCGTAAAGACTTGCAGGAAAATAGAGCAAAGAAAATACACTTAACGCAAAACTTTAACGCAAATGTTAACTAACGGACGAAAGGACTGACGGACAAATGGACAGACAGACGGATTGACAGACAGATGAACGGATGGAAAGGCAAAAACAATTTACCCCTCGACATACTTATTTTGCCGGGGGTATAATTACTGCTACTTTCGATGTTTTTTTTTTTTTTTTTTTTTTGTCAATGTTTTTATCTGCCTATGAGTTGAATATTGAAATCACCAGTTTTCGTGGCTTTTTTCAATGTGTTTCATTTTGAAAGTAGAGCTTCCCATAATATGGCAAAGAAAATGTAGAAATTGTTATTTGATCTGTTTTAACATCTATTAAGCATTGCTTGATATCAAAATTAATATTCCAGTGCATGCAAAAGGCGGAAATTATTACTAAATATAAGGGTACCCCCATTTTGACGCTCTATCGAGATTTAGGGCAACCCATGTGTAATCATTTGAGTATACCGACTTTGGGCATCAATGGATTTTTTTAAGACTTTGATTTTTGAATTCAGCACACTTTTTTACGTAAGAAAACACCTTCAAACCTTTTGGCCTCGACCACATGAATAAACCTACCACGGGCTCTCGGACTAATTTGACACCTTTTCCTGGTTGGTTACAGAATTCCGTGAGTTACAAAAGTAGACTTGGACATCCCCGTGGATCAAATATTTAGACGTTTCAAACAAAAATAAGACAAAAAGAATAGGAATCATACAGTATAAAAGCAAAATATACAACGGAGAGGATTAAGGACAACTGGTCTAGTTAATGGGTTTGGGTGACGTTTTACTTCGTATGGCCAACTGTTCAAATAAGGCCTGCAGACACACAGCGGCGATCAGACATCGAGTCAACGTTTATCCAACGTCATATCGTACTAATCAACGTCGACTCGACGCCGAATCGTCGCTGAGCAATGACCTTATATTGTCATTTCAAGTTTCGAAACTATTGCAGATTATGGTGTAAAGTCCCTATACTGGTTACTTCCCTTGTCCTTCTAACACTTGCCCAGCAGGCCTCTAATATCTTAGTTCAACAAAGAAAACAACTAGAGTTATAGTTGTAAAATAGAAGGCAGTAAAGTTATAATGGCTTCTGAAGATTGGGAGGGAGAGAAAGAGAGAAATACAAATTGATCTTACACATAAAAACCTACATTTTCACAATAAAATACTAGGCACCGTGATTGTCAAAAAAAATTTGAAAAGCACTGCGTCTAGATATAAATAATTGAGAAAGGCGGTAAGAAAAATAAATACAGTCAACTCTCACTATCTTAAAAGTCAAAAATTCGTCTCAAGCTACCGATAACCCAAATTAAATCTTCTGGCCTTAGAAAACTCACTTTGGGATATAGCAATAGTTTGAAATAGCCGGATTGAATATGAAGTAGGAAATGCACTTTAAGAAAACACTTTGGTACATCAATGAGTCAACGGTCAGTAATAACGTTAATAACGATGACAAGATGTGATAACAAGATATGATAAGCCACTCCTCGCCTCTGCCCTCGACCAGTATCTGCCCTTGAGCCATTCGGCTGTCGAGCGTATACACGTCGGGGGCAGATGCAGGGCTCTACATGTGGATTTTCTGGCCAAAAATATCATGTACACACATATATCTGGAGTAATGGTGAAACACTGGAAGCCAGCTCGCGCCCACCAGCATCACTCCGTCCTTTACCGAAATCGAAAGTCAAAGGAATCGCGAAGCTAGCTGGAAGGGGAAACTAGCACCACATATAAGTCACGCGCCTTTTCACATCCATTCCTAGTTCTTGCCGAAACAAAATACAAGAACTATGGAAATGAAGAGGCGGTGCATAACTCTGCAATATGCAGGATGTATATGCATGTATGTACATTTAATTTAATACATTTAATATATAATCAGAACCTCTAATGACTGTTTATACGGTTTGTATATGGTAGACTCACCATGCAGACCTTTAACAATTTTAACTGCAAACATATATCTCTCAGGAGTGTAAATATGACACTTATAAGCATATTTCCAGCAGACCATAAAAAGGCACTAAACATTCGTGGATCTATGAATTAGTTTAAGTACACTATAAAGACAACATCATGAACATGTCCCCAGCAAAGTTGTAGATTTGGAAATTTAACATAAACATTAATTAAAGAAGGTAAGATTAATTCATTATCAATTATGAAGGCAAAACACGAGCCTCCTCTTCCGAGTCTGCATGCTCAGCAATACTCATTTGTAGTAGTTTATGGCTAAATTTATTTTACAACTAATGGCTGTAGTCATGAAATACGATGTTGCCACGAGTACTGATTGATTGATTGATTTGTTGCTTTACGTCCACAGTAAACAGCTATGGTCATGTCGGGACGGCCAGTTAACCTAACCCCACTATTCCTGGGCAGGCTTAGACCTCCTAAGCGGTTAACCAGTACTAAGTGCACATGCTTTCGCCAGTAACTGACAACTGCCCTTCTTGAATCAGCGGAAGGAGAAACGAAAGTATGTGGCCAGACCGGGTATCGAACCCAGGACCTCTGACTTATGAGTCAGGTGCCCTACCGATTGCGCTACGCGGCCCGGCTGCCACGAGTACTGAGTAGAATAGTAAGCTACAAACAGTGCTGACAAAGACGAGACAGCTCGACGGGATAACACCGGCCGAGCAGACTTGTCTGGATCTACGTTGCATTCAAAGCTAATTGTTTTAGTAGTTTGTGCCAAGGCTGATGTTTGGATAATTTGTGATTGAAACTTTGATACCAATGACATAAAGTTCGACGTGACATCAATTCATATATAACATTACCAGCAGCATAAACCCAAGCAACACACAACGAGCAGGGTTGTCCAGATCTACACTGCCAGTAATGCTCATATTTCAGAAGTCTGTAGTTCAAACCTAATATATGAATTGATAGTCATCAAGTCTGGAACAGAGAATTTGCAGTGTGGAATCGGGCATTATAAACACACAGCAAGGTACAATTATTAACAGTAGTGACCGGCACATGAGATACAATCTTGCATCTAATGAGAAACATAAGAATCAGCGAGGACCCAGCATTGCTCTTGTCCCGATAGTTTGTAGTTAAAACGTGAACTGATGATTCGACGATGCACCAAATCAGAATCAGGACAACTAGTAAGCCTGATGGTAGTGTAGACTCGGACGAGAACTATCCCGTCCCGATCTACACCGCCAGCAATGCTCGTGTTTTGACAGTTTGTACTTGTAATTATTACCAACGACCGCTGTAAGATTCGATGCTTATCAAATCGGAATGAAGGAATCGAACAATACAGGCAGCAGTGTAAACCCAGACGAAAGCCGACTCGTCCGGATCTACCCTGCCAGCGATAATTATGTTCACATAATTTGTGGTTATATCTTTAAAGACAACTATCAATGCAAGATTCGACGCCGTATCAGATCAGAATTGGGACATAAAGCATTCAGAACCGAACGAGCCAAGTAGCAGTGTAAACCCGGACGAGGGCTGTCTCGACCAGATCTACACTGTCAGCATTACTCGTGTCCAGGCATTTTGAATATAATTTTAATAGAAATGACCGAAATAATGTTGGTTGCCATATCAATTCAGAATCGGGTCATGTTGGATTCGGGACTGAAAGAGACGGATAGCGGTGCAGATCCGGACGAGAACTTTCTCATCCGGATCTGCACAGCTAGCAGTGATCATGTCCTGTCAATTTGCATAGTGACGACTAATGTAGTATTCAGCACCACATCAAACCTGATAAAGTATATATAGCGTTTAAAACTGAACAAGGCAGGTGGAAAGTTAGACCCGGACGAGAACTGTCTTTTCCGGATGTATACCGGCAGCAATGCTCGCGTCCTGAGAGTTTGTGGCTGTATCTTTAAAAGAACCAACTGACATAGGATTCAATGCTGCACCAAATCAAATTATAGATATGTAAATTTTAGAACCGAACAAGACAAGTGTAGACCCAGACGAGAGCTGTCACAGTTCGTGGTTGTAAATTTTCATAGCTGGCATAATGGATGCAGCAAGTCAGAATCAATGAATAAGGCTGTGTAGACCCTGACGAGACAGGCACACTGCAAGCAAGGCTGTGCGGTCATATTCAGGTAGTTCGTGGAAGAAACTTATAAGACTGGCGTAAAAGTTCATGTTGCATCAAGTCAAAGACGGAGCAACTAAGGATTGATAAGCCAATAGGAAACATCAGCTCGTTGTGATCTACTCCGCAGTGCAACAGTATGCAGCTAGCAGCCCCGTACGGATCTACACTGCCAGTAATGATACTGCACCATTGATTTTAACAGATCTGGTTGGCAATCGATACACTGATGCATCAAAAATAACAGCTGACATAAAATTAAATACTACATCAGATCAGAAAAGGGTCTACGCCTCGGTGTAGACCCTAACACGGCCAACTACTATGAACAGTCGTGTGCTGGTCAAATCTGCCAGCCGTATTCGTGGGTACGGTGCTGCATCGTGTCAGGGGTAGAACAGTGTGAACACAGACAGTCCCACACTGTCAGCAGAGCTCATATCTTTATATTTTAATGGTAATAACTGACATACATTTTAATGAGACATCATCACACAGACAGTCCGCAACTGTCAGTAGAGCTCATATCTTTATATTTAAGGGTAATAACTGACATACATTTTAATGAGACATCATAACACAGACAGTCCCACACTGTCAGTAGAGCTCATATCTTTATATTTAAGGGTAATAACTGACATACATTTTAATGAGACATCATAACACAGACAGTCCCACACTGTCGGCAGAGCTCATATCTTTATATTTAATGGTAATAACTGACGTACATTTTAAATGAGACATCATAACACAGACAGTCCCACACTGTCAGTAGAGCTCATATCTTTATATTTAATGGTAATAACTGACATACATTTTAATGAGACATCATAACACAGACAGTCCCACACTGTCAGTAGAGCTCATATCTTTATATTTAAGAGTAATAACTGACATACATTTTAATGAGACATCATAACACAGACAGTCCCACACTGTCAGTAGAGCTCATATCTTTATATTTAAGGGTAATAACTGACATACATTTTAATGAGACATTATAACACAGACAGTCCCACACTGTCAGCAGAGCTCATATCTTGATATTTTAATGGTATTAACTGACATACATTTTAATGAGACATCATAACACAGACAGTCCCACACTGTCAGCAGAGCTCATATCTTTATATTTAATGGTAATAACTGACATACATTTTAATGAGACATCATAACACAGACAGTCCCACACTGTCAGTAGAGCTCATATCTTTATATTTAATGGTAATAACTGACATACATTTTAATGAGACATCATAACACAGACAGTCCCACACTGTCAGAAGAGCTCATATCTTTATATTTAAGAGTAATAACTGACATGCATTTTAATGAGACATCATAACACAGACAGTCCCACACTGTCAGTAGAGCTCATATCTTTATATTTAAGAGTAATAACTGACATACATTTTAATGAGACATCATAACACAGACAGTCCCACACTGTCAGTAGAGCTCATATCTTTATATTTAAGGGTAATAACTGACATACATTTTAATGAGACATTATAACACAGACAGCCCCACACTGTCAGCAGAGCTCATATCTTGATATTTTAATGGTATTAACTGACATACATTTTAATGAGACATCATAACACAGACAGTCCCACACTGTCAGTAGAGCTCATATCTTTATATTTAAGGGTAATAACTGACATACATTTTAATGAGACATCATAACACAGACAGTCCCACACTGTCAGCAGAGCTCATATCTTTATATTTTAATGGTAATAACTGACATACATTTTAATGAGACATCATAACACAGACAGTCCCATACTGTCAGTAGAGCTCATATCTTTATATTTAATGGTAATAACTGACATACATTTTAATGAGACATCATAACACAGACAGTCCCACACTGTCAGTAGAGCTCATATCTTTATATTTAAGGGTAATAACTGACATACATTTTAATGAGACATCATTACATACCATAAAAACTCTAAAAATTCGGACACCAAAATAATTACCCTAACTGTCCTAAATATGGAACAGTTTGGTTTAACAATGCAGTAATGTTTCCAAAAGCTGCATTAGGAACGGCAAACAGTGCGGACCCTGATCAGACTACTCTTTTTGGAGCAGTTTAATCCAGGTCCGCACTGCTTGCGAATACCTATCTGCGCCAATATTTAAAGTTTCTACGGTAATTCGAACAACATGTTGCGCAGAGCCAGTCAAGAACCGCATCGTCCGGATCCAAACTGCCAGTAATAAATGTCCTTCTTTTTGATAGTTCTGATAGAAATGGCAGTTGTGAAAATGCCACAGCTACATTGTGTTTCAACACAGACAACCGGCAGTGTAAATCGAGACGAGTCAGCACGCAACGAGCTGCACCATCCGAATCTTCTCACTGAGTGCACCATAGCCCGATCCGATATTATATAGACATCCCTCAGACTAGTTTGCTGTAGCCAAAGCATTATTATGTTAACTGTCAGACTGCCAAAATGGGTGTGGTCATGGGAAACAATGACACAAACACATTAGTAATGATAATAGATTTAGAGCAAAAAATAAAATTGAAGATTAGCGACGGTCGAAAATGGACCTGGCGGCAAATATGAAAAAGAAAGTTCCAGGTCAGTCCTCACCTCCTGGACAGGATCATCGCCTTTGACATATATAATCCCAGAGCTGATGGAGAAAACTGGGAAGTAAAATAAAGTCCGCGATCAGTATGCGCAAACATGTTGCTGACCTAAGTATTTGCCGCCTAAAATCCACCTCGCGCGACGCCAGTCAGGTTGATAACAAGCTAAGGCGTTAGAAAAATATAACGCCACGGGCAAGTACCCAGCAAATTTAATACAGCTCGGAAGCAACGACACTTCAGCACCGCAAGGACATACGTCCTGTCGACACTGAAGTGACGTTACTTTTCTTAGCTATAACAGTTTATATTATGAAATAAACAGTGACCTAGTTTTTGACCTGATGTGACCCAATTTCGAACTTATCCTAGATATTATCAGGATAAACATTTTGACAATGCTCCATGAAATTTGGATGAAAACTGTGCCTACAAGAGCGTACACAAGGTTTTTTCTAAGATTTGACCTAGTGACCTAGTTTTTGACCCGACATGTTTCGAACTTGGCCTAGATTTTATGGACAAAGATTCAGAAAGATTGGATCAAACTGTGTCCGCTAGAGTGTACAGAAGCAAAAGTTAACGACGTCCGGACGTCCGGTTATTGTTCTTGAGAAATAAACCACCCATAATTATGTTTTCTACAGATGAGAAAAGGGGAATAACTCTGTCCATAATGAATGCATCATAAAGCAATTAGCATTAGAGTGATCAGCACCTCAAATACTAATAGTATACCAAAAATTAGGGTTCTAGGTCAAAAAGTTCAAAAGTTGGAAAAATCCCAAATCCAATAAAGGTGTATAATTCAGTCATTTTTTCACGGAATTTGCCCAAAAATTAATCAGGTAATCTACACCTTAGCCCCTAGGAATACGCCAAATATGAGCATCCTACCTCAAATGGTATTCCCAAGATTTTGGGAACAAACTTTCATGTAATTTTTTGAAAAAGGGGCATAATTCTGTAAGTACATGGCAGACGGAAAAGAAAAACATACGGGTCCGCTCATTTTTATGGTCTATCCATTTAATTAATATCGAGGCCCAAGCAGTTATTGTTCTTGAGAAATAAACCACCCATAATTATGCTTTATACAGATTAGAAAAGGGGATAAGTCTGTCCATAATGTATGCATCATAACGCAACCATCATCAGAATGATCAGCACCTCAAATACTAATAGTATACCAAAAATTAGGGTGCTAGGTCAAAAGTTGGAAAAACGGTTCAAAAGTTGGAAAAATGCAAATTTCAACAAAGGGGCATAATTCAGTCATTTTTTTCGCGGAATTTGCCCAATTAATTAGTCAAGTTAATTAGGTGATTTACACCTTAGCCCCTAGCAGTATGCCAAAATATAAGCATCCTAGCTCAAACGGTATTCCCAGGATTTGGGGAACAAACTTCCATTTATTTTTTTATTTTTTTTTTTAAAAAGGGGCATAACTCTGCAAGTTCAGGGCTGATGGACAAGAAAAAGAAAGTTTCCTCCGTTTTTTTATACCTATGAAATATCAAGTACCCAGCAGTTATGGTTCTTTTGAAAACGAGGTGTTACTTACGTACGGACGGACGGAAGGACGGACGGACAGAAGGACGGACGGACGGACAGTCGGGCCCAAACCAATATGCCCCCTCAACTTCTTCGAAGTTGGGGGCATAAAAAACACAGGTCTGCTTATATTTCATGCTCTATCAATCTTTTAGATATCAAGGCCCCAGCAAATAATGTTCTTGAGAAACAGACCACCCATTATTATGCTTTATACAGATGAGAAAAAGGGAAATAACTCTGTAAATAATGATTGCATCATAACGCAACTGATATCAGAATGATCAGCACATCAAATACTAGTAGTACACCAAAACTTAGCCGAGGTCACACGGATCAAAAGTTGGAAAACTGCAAAATTCAACAAAGGGGCATAATTCAGTCATTTTTAACGGAATTCGCCCAGAAGTTAATCAAGTGATCTACACCTTAGCCCTTAGCAGTATACCAAATATGAGCATCTAAGCTCAAACAGTTTTCCCAGGATTTTTGGAACAAACTTTCATGTAAATTTTCAAAAAAGGGGCATAATTCTGTAAGTACATGGCAGACGGAAAAGAAAAAAAATAAGGGTATGCTTATTTTTCATGCTCTATCCACCTTTCAAATATCAAGGCCGCAGCAAATACTGTTCTTGAGAAACAGACTACCCATTATTATGCTTTATACAGATGAAAAAAGGAAATAACTCTGTTAATAGTGGATGTCATAACGCAACCAACACCAGAACGATCAACACTCGATTATATTAAAGCTTAATATGTCTATCTATGGTACTCATATGTCCATGTCCATTTTTTGTCCCTTCGATATTTTACTATCACCTAAAGGCACGTTGTTTGGGCCTGGGATACTCTACTGTCAATTATAGGCCCGGTGGCTATCCCTGACAAACCCTGTTGTCACCTATATACTCAAGTTTTGTCCCGGTTGCACTATGCTGGCACTCATAGGCCCAGTGCATGTACCTGGGGTACATGTACTCTACTTTCACCTAAAGGTTGGTTGGTTGGTTGATTTGATGCTTAACGTCCACGGTAAACAACTAAGGTCATGTCGGGACGGTCAGTTAACCTAACCACACTATTCCTGGGCAGGCTTAGACCTCCTAAGCGGTTAACCAGTACTAAGTGCACATACTTTCGCCAGTAACTGACAACTGCCCTTCTTGAATCAGCGGAAGGAGAAACGAAAGTATGTGGCCAGACCGGGATTCGAACCCAGGACCTCTGACTTACGAGTCAGGTGCCCTACCGATTGCGCTACCCGGCCCTTCACCTAAAGGCCCTGTGTATATCCACAGATATCAGGAGCCCCGATAGCTCAGTAGGTTAAACGCTGGCCTACTGATCTAGCTGAGTTCGAGCCCCGCTGGAGGCGGGAATCTTTCCAACTGCAAACGGGGTTCCATTGCACGCAGCCTTTCATTATCATACTGACATCGTCCTGGAATGACTGAAGTACTATTGAAGAGGACGTAAAATCGATAGTCATCCATCCATCCATCATACTTCACAGTTCATGATTTAAGTTTCACATTCTTCACTTTCCACATATTTTAACATTTAATTACGTGAGTAATGCTTTTGAAAATGCCTGGATATAAACGGGCCTCTGTTAGGCCGTGAGATGCAGTTTTAGCGGAAAACTATTGGTTTGTTTATATACTGACACAAAAAAGAAACGTCCGTTTTCTAAGGTTCTGCATCTTTTAAGCCAATAAAGTTGTAGCCATGAAAAATAAAACAAAATGTGTCCCGAGCGTCTGGCACACATAAAGTTGCAACCGTTTTAGTTTTTCTCTATAGCCACAAGATTTATCAAACCTAATGTCAAAACACCATTTTTCTTCCTCAACAGCATTTTATTCATCAAAACCTGAAACATTTTGCGTTAAACGAGGGTCAGAAACATCGAAAAACGAAAAATCAACTTTTACAAACAAAAAACGCTTATAAAATGAACGAGAAAGCAGCCAAAAGTCTTCGATTTATAAGATTATCTCCCTTTTAATTAAATTAATAACGATTTTAGAACTTCCGTATCTCCATAACCGTTCATCATTTTGAAACCGTTTTTGTTTCAGTTGACTATACTTGTGTATAATTATGACAGCATGCATCAAAAAATAAAAATTATGGCTGACATTTGAAATCCCGGTGCACTAAAACCCGGTTTTATTACCCCACCTCTTACAGAAAAGTAATCAAGTAATTTTGAAACCAAATTTTTGCAATGCTGAATGATGCTGATTTCAATGCTATTGATGGCTAGAAATGAATTTTGAAGTAGTCCTATGCCATTGACTTCCAAACTGATTGACCAACAAGGTAATGTTTGCGTGTATCTACGCACGGTCGTGATCGACGTTTAGTGACGTCACTTTACGTGACACGTGACAGATTTATGCCAGCGATCGTGACAATTAAGAATGCATCCACCACCCATAGAATCTCAGCAGCATGTCTGCTCAGTGATGCTAGGATGAGCTTCGATGGTTAAAACGTGAAGAACACACGAGATACTGATTTTGTGACTTTCGAATTTTGGGTACTGGCGCTTGCGGTGTTGTCATTGGCGCCGATGTTCATTGAACGGATTTCCGTTTAGCGCACACCATTGCTGAATAATCGACGTTATTGAAATAAAACAATCGAATGAAATGTCTGTGTGCATTTGGGGTTCAGAGACACAATTGTAAAGCGGACGTTTCTTGTTTGTGTCAGTATATGTACGTTTATCGCTCAGGGCCATTTTAGAGTCTGCTTAGCGCACCATAATAGAAGTCGGAACAGTTTAGAGGCTGATTAGGACAGGACCACTGTAGATGATGTACAGACCTGCATTTAGACATACACCGCAAAAGTCTTGTATGTGAAAACGATACTGAAAGCAAAAGTTCGGCTTGGATTTTTGAATCAATAAAGATGAGTAGAGTATGCTATAAATAAAATTTCTAGCCTGTCGTGTCAAAAGGTCGCCGATTCCATTCGAACCTCGTAAATGGGTAACCACGACTATATCTGCAGCAAAACAACCATCCGCCTTTCTCCGTAATATACCCGAATGCACTCGTCATTATCCGTCAGCAAAGTGCATGGTATAACTTGAGTAATAATGCCAAAAATACTCTGTCCGCTGTGGCTAAGTGGGTAAAGCAATAAGCAGTACGAGTTTAAAATAAGTTTTGCATGGGCATACCGTTGGGTCAGTGTTTTCTTTTTTTTTGTTTTTTTTTCAGCAGCAGGGGCGGTGGATGGGTATTTTTCCCCGATCATGCCGATATAGCATCGTGGGAAGATTTTTTAACTGTTTATGGGTCTCATTGGCATTGAGCAATTTATACAATCGAGCTACTGTGTCGTTGCCCTGGTCGTATACTCAAATGATACATGAAGGTGTTCACATATTTGTTGTTTTCATGTTTTCCGTTCCTCCTACATTCGGACAAAGTTGGGATAACGCGTGGCGAATCTTCTACGAGAATTGAACCAAATACTGTTGAACTCATACATAATATGGCTGGACGATTGCCTGTCATGTAGATTTAGGTACTCTTTCGTGCTGTTTTGTCTGGCAAAAACGTGAATAATCAATCTGTTTAAAAAGTCTCTTTTAGAGGACTCATGAACTTGCCTGTCCAACAAGGAAAGAGCGAAACACAGCCTCAAGGCGGCATGCAGACTGACCAGGATATTGCTGATAAGACAAAGCAGAAAATTCAGCTCAAATTTTGGTTGGTTGATTGTTTTGGGTTTTACGACTCGTTTGGACAGTATTTCAGTCTATATTGGGGCGTCTGTCAGAGAGAGGGAGAAAGAAAAGAGATGTGATAGGCAAGAGAAAAATATCCAAACAACCCCACCGCACCTATTGCAAGTACAGTAGGCCCTTGCCCTACTTTTATCCAAATTAGTTGGACGCTCCGGCACGACCGCAACCAATCCCCCGCTGCTCAAAATGACAAAATTTATACTTTCCCAAGGTCAGACAGAGATTCGGTTTTGTTACAGTCGAGCGTTATTTTTGGAGTTGCAGTTGATGCTGAAGCGTTCGCGTAGCCAAGTGGTTAGCGCTCCCGACTTTGGATCATTGGGTCGCGGCGAGTTCGAGTCCAGATGGCAGACAAGGCTCTGTTTAAACCTAACCGGTGCTTTAAAGCACATAATCCTTCACAATCACCCTTGAATCGTCCTGGTATGACTTAAATATTGTTGAATAGACGTTAAGCCGCCATTTTATCCATTCATCCTGTGAATTCTCGTTTTGATACAAGAAAACCCTTTGCATTATATGACCCTAGCTATTTAATGTAGTTTCACATAATTTGTAGTAAAACAAGAAGAGGGAAATTCGTTATTAGAAGTGGAGAACTTAAAATAAAATGAAATTGACAAAAAATAAATAGAATAAATAAGTAAAAAAGGCCAAAAAGGGGGCGAGGCGAAGGGGGGGGGGGGGGGGTGAAGAAAAGGGAAATATGGAATTCGAACCACTGAATCAAGATATTTAGTCTAATAGACTACAAGCTGAACCTCTGGACCACATTTACGTGCACCGAACTCGTTTTAAATGGTTATATATAAAAGTGTTCTGACTGATACGGAAAGAGCCGACTTTTTCCTTGACAAGCTGCTCAACCTATTTCAAGGTTTGGTCCAAAATTAAAAGTGCATTGACACGACAGTAAACAGAATTTTATGTGTATAAAATTCTTAAAAACAAACATATTGCCTGCAGATGTGTCTGAAATTGGTCAAAGTCATGAGAAATCTGCAAAACGGGTGTTAGTTTTTGAAAAAAAAGAGAAACAAAAGAACCCCAACAATGTTAAACCAGGGCATAACGTCAAACTACTTCCACTGCTAATCACACTGGGCGCATACCAAGGCTAATCTGAGGCTTCGCTAGATTCACATTACTCATAGCAATAACAAATTATTCGTAGAAGGCACTGCTATGCAAATTTATCAGGCATATTTGGGATCATTTTAGAGACTGCATGTCGCACCATAATAGATGCCAGCCGGGATCAGTTTAGATGCTAGTCAGGTCCAAAATAGTGGCCAGGACCTGTATAGATGCAGGACCAGTTTGGATGACGTACACACGTATTTTGATCACCCCTCGTACGTATTAGTTTCATGGCTATTCACTCGGTAGTTGATAAATTCATTCTGAATTATTGTACATTACTGTGGTTAGAGAACGAAATATACTCGAAAAAAATATTAAAGGGTCAAACTTTTACCCTGCGATTTCTGGAACATTTTAAACATTTGGTAAAATAAATCATTTCTACCTTTCATTTTATTCACTCTGCAAATTTTATACACATAAAATTTGAATCTAACGCCTTTGCCTTGATCAAGTCCAGACTTCAATTTACACTACCCTCAAAATCAAAGTGTTCAGAAGTCCATAAGGAACAAATTCACCAAAGTTTTCGATTTCGTCAATTCATGATTATTTTTTTTTTTTTTTTGAAAAATTGCTCGATAGTTATCAAATTTAATCATTTTTAAGGTCACAAGCTGTAACAATTTTAAAACTCATAGCAATTTTAGAAGTTACGCCCGTCCTAACTGACACACTATCAATTCTCTATGGGAATTCAAACAACTTTAATTTAAGGGGTAGTTGAACTTAAAGCCTGGACTTGGTCAAGACAAAGTCTATAGATTCAAACTGCATGTGTATAAAACTTGCAAAATCAACAAAATGAAAGGTAGAAATGATTTATTTTACCAGATGTTTGAAATGTTCCAGCAATCGCAGTGTAAAAGTTTGACCCTTTAATATTTTTTTTTTTAGTATAGTTTCGTAGGTATAAGCCTGAACGCTTAAAACATTGCTCAAGGGATAAAACTGTCTTGCTACAGCTTATGAGGATAAACCTATTGTTAATTGCACATCTTCTGTAAGCTATGACAGGACAGGCGGTGAATCGCATATAATACATTAACAATGGCAGTACACTACTTGTACATAGTTTCCCCAATATTTGGACACTATAGTCCTCACTTGGCACACAACGTTGAATCAACATTGCATCAATATTGATTCAACGTAAACCTTGAGTCAATGTTGATTCAACCTTGTGTGCCTGCTGGGACGCATGAATTTCTGTGCAAATAGTGCATACCAGAACAGGAGCATTCTGATTAGGGTGTACACTGTTTGCGATACACCAGCAATATTTGCCTTACAAGCATAGAAACAACTTGATCATATTCAAGATACACACGGTAAGTGGTGGGTTCCGTGTCCCTGTATTTATGTCAACTACGGTAAATACAGATAATAACATTCCTTAGTTGTATCATTTTGTTTTTGTCACAACAGATGGTCATTTATTGTATCATACATGTAAACTTACATATTTGTGTGCACTAGGATTTATAGTTGCTTTGAGCATGTGTTGAATGGATTTCGGGGAAGTGAATTTATACATTTGAGAAAACGCATTTAATTCTTAAGCGTGATGTGTCGAAATATTAAGACTTGTCTGAGTAACCGATGTAGACCCAAGCAGACTAAGCAGAGAGACTAAGCAGAGCCAGCATTCTTTTTCAACTCCTGAAATTTTGCATGTCACCGGATTGATTCGCTAAACTTTTAGGAAACAACTGATATAATTATTCCAATATCTACAAGAAGGTCTAAGTTTGACTTTTGCTTAAGCCAGTGCTACATGTACAGGACGTGGCCAGTGCACTGGCCATGAATAAAATCAATCCCGGTCCGCTATTTCCATCGCTACATGTATGTTGATTCCTTGCTTCCACGGGATCTATCTTTTTAGAACTTATTTATCTTCACTGCAGCGGACGTTAAGTGCCATGTGGTGGCTGTAAAACTTCCTCCCCGTATTTCATCATAGCGCCGATCATTTATTTTCTCGTTATTTGGTATCACTGAGTTCAGTCGTGAACAAACTCAAATCGAGTCATTGTTTTTCTTTTCTTTGATATACTCTTTGATTCTAAGAATATAACATTTTAAAACTTTGTGTCAGCTACTAAAATTGTGAATGATATTAAAGATTATAATGACTGTTTAACGTACAATACGGTTGATAAACAGCAGCCAACTATATTTAACTTGTATTTTAATGTTTAAACTGGCCCAGAGCATTATGTAGATATGTAATTACATACATTTTGACACCATTGTATTGATAAATCACTTTCTTGACTTAAAAAACAACAAATAAATTTTCATACAGTTACCATTATTTTTTTTTTCTCAGATGAGCAAAGCATTTCGAATTGAAAAGGCATTATTTTATCCAGGGATTTCTTTGTTGTTGTTTTTTTTTTTTTTTTTTTTTTTTTTTCTTTGCTTTCAATACCGACTCTTTTTGTCTTCAATATTGTTTGTCTGTAAACGGGCGAAAAGCAAAATGCGGACAATACAGCAATAAAGATAGTGAGGATACACTGTCATGTTTTTCCCCCGGCATTTCTACAAAGGGGAATACGTTTTGACACTATCTGTTTGCGTCAATATAAACAAAGACCGTCAATCTTAAAGGAAAGTATTTCCTCTAAAGTGTTTTCTTTATGAGTTGACCCCTTTTGGAAAGGGACGGGAATGAACATGAAAGAGTTGCTTCCCCTAAAAGTTATTCACACACTTAATTCATAAGTTGAAGAAAACCATACTAGTGAGTTAGAATGGGATTGAAAGAAAAAGGTTTCATTCATTTTACTGCACAGTATGTGGGACCGATCCATCGTCAGCAAATTTTGTTAACTGATTGTGCAAGTCAGCGTGATTCAATTGACAAATGTCTATCAATTTACGCCAGAATAATTCGAATACTTTACCTATAAATGAAGTTGTTATCATTAAATGAAAGTAAAGAGACCAGGGGTGTGAAAGCGCGCGACGACATCTCAGATGAAATCTCGCGCATGTCAACTGGAGCGGAGAGACAGGAAAAATTGATTTGTGTTGACTGGTTAAATTTTGAAGGTGCGGGAGCTTACATCAGACTTGATTATCAGGTAAATCTACACAGCGGGCACATGACGTCGAAATGATGTCGTTACGACGTGATATCGATGTCACGTGCCCGCTTTAAAGTACTTTTTTTCTGTGTTAAAAAAGTTACAGTGTACTACGTTTGTGTATTGGTTTATACTTTTCTTACTATGATTACGTTTATTGTTTTCTGTGTCGTTAAAATGTTGAGGTTGAAGCGACAACATGTATGCACATGTAGAAGTGCATGTTACTTATGCATGGTAACGCATGCAGGTACTTTGCGTGTGTTTCCATGTTTGATTAAAGCCACAGTGTGGCGGGAACAACATAGCTGATATTTGCAAGCAAACCTGGATGCAGTAATGCAAATGTTTTGATCGCTAATATTCGTGTTATCATTTAATAAAGTTTCCTTTAAAAAGGAAAGGCTTGATATTTTTTACAGTTTGCTAATATTACACTGGAAAAAAAAATCCATTGATTTTACGGTAGAATAACTGGCAACCAGCTGCCAGTCCATTTCACGTTAATTTTACGGACGTCCGTAAAAAAGTTCAGGAATATCCAAGCACAGTAGGACAGAATAGAACAGGTGGTGTTTTGGTCATACTGCCCTTCAACATGAATAGGGCATTTTCGAGTGCGGCCAGTAAACATTACACTACGATATTGTAATTTTGAACAATGTTCTACAGGCAGATGCCCGTAAAAATAACGGGAACTGGTTTCTACCGTAAAATCTACGGAATTTTTACAGTGTACAGTATGCTAATCCTAAACGGAATGGGAATTATGAGAACTAGGGTATGAGGACTGAACGAAATGAATTTGGCCTAATTATGAAGTTTTTGTCGTACAATTCTCGTTACAATTTATTTCTTAAGGCCCAGAATACGCAAATGACTGGTGCAATTAATTGTGTGCGTCGCGAAGGGCATTACTTCATGAAATCCTTCCTTGTCAATGTTATTTTTAATATGGCGGCCCGAATCGGACATTCAATAATAACGTCAAACATGAGAAAACAGAGTTGCTGTCATTGTTTATTCGAGCCCTCTGCTAATATTGTAATGTTCTTTTTTCTATATTTATGAAGTTATTTCAGCAACATAAATGTATTCATGCAAAATTAATGAGAGAGATAGAGAGAAATAGAGAGAGATAGAAAGAGATAGAGAGAGAAACAGAGAGAAACAGTCAAAGCCTCGTGTGTCTAAAAGTTTAAGGCTGGTCGAAATTCGAAAAAGTTACCCATTTATAGCTGGCCTGATACAAAGAGACTTTTCCAGTCGCTGGCTGTCCGAACTCAGATTCGAACCTGCAACCGTCTGCATTATAACCGAACGCCTCTAATCACTCTTCCGCGGCTCCGGTAGGATTGTGCATCCGAAATTATTAATAAATCAAGTAAATGTATGCCAGCTGATTTTTAGAGCTTAGTGGGATCGGATTGTAATATTTATTATGATGCCGCTTTTTTAATATACATATCCTTTCTGGACATCGAAAATTTCATTTAAATCACAAATACGAATGATACAATATTTCTTCCACTTATTGTATGGTATTGCGAAAGATACAATGTGCCTCTTACCCACACCGCCCCTAAGGCCACTAGGCTACAAGAATCCGCTGTGTAAAAAAGGTTTATGTACAGTATGAGTGGTGCTGTACGGTTGTCTCTGGTATGAATGACTAAGTAAGATTTGTCTCTAGTACGAATGACGTCGCAAGATTATGGTGATGTAAGGTGGTCTCTGGTATAGACAAAAGTGTAAAGTTTATCCCTAGTATGAATCATGTCACACGATTTCCTTGCAAAATGAACGGTGCTGTAAGGTGGTCTCTGGTAAAGACTACATTGTAAGGTTTGTCTCTAGTATGAATGATGCCACAAAAATTATCTGCGGTATAAATGAGGCTATTAAGGGGTCTCTAGTATGGACAACAATGTAAGGTTTATCTCTAGCATGAACGATGTCTCAAGGTTATCTACAGAGACTCAATGGTGCTGTTAGTTAGTCTCTGATGTAGACGACAATGTAAAGTGCGTTTCTAGTATGAATGATGCCCCAAGAATATCTGCAGAATGACGGAATTGTAGGGTTTGTCTCCTATATGAATGATGCTGCAAGTTTTATCTGCAATATGAATGCTGTTGTAAGGTGGTCTCTGGAATGGACGACATTCCCTCAGCTGCTGCGTCTCTAGTATGAATTATGTCACACGAATGTCTGCAGAATGCGACTTTATCATGTTTCTCTCCTGTATGAATGATGTTACAAGGATTATCTGCATCATGAATGGTGCGTTAGCGTTGTCCCTGGTAAGGACAACATGATGTTACATGGTTTATCTGCAGTGATATCTGGCATGGACATTAAAGATAGTGTATGGTTTGTCTCTAGTATGAAATTAATGATGTCTCAAGATGTATCTGCAGTATGAATTGTGCAGTACCGTGATCTCTGGTATGGACGACAATGTCAGATTTAAAAACAAAAAATGAATAAATAGATAAAACAAAAAAAAGAGGATAAAAAGCAGCATTGTGTTGTATCACGACAGCCGGTGGTCAAGAGAACAATTTCAATAATTTGCACTTGTATGAATTTGCAAGTCGTGTCAATTTTGTAAACTGCTCGAAGTACACTGAAAGTGAAATGGCTATAAGTCCATGGTTTCAGTGTCAATTTTTCGTCAATAGGTCATCTGTTGGTATTCTGGCTTTACGATTTTAGACCTTTTATATCAAGGATGCTTTATAGGCGTTTATATTATCCGTGTCCTTATATAGGCGAATATGAGTCGATTATCCTTCAAAGTCGTTATTACAATGGAGGATCCATAGGGGGTTCACTGGGGTCGCTCGAACACCCCTCTTCCCAACCCCCTTTTTGTCAAAATATTTTATTTTCATGGAGAAGTTGTTATGGTCCTCCAATTGTCCTAAACTAACCCCCTCTTTTGAAATCCTGCATCCAGCCCGGTATTACCTGTGTTAATTCTGCGCTTTGAACCTTTTCTTTGTCAATCCGTCCCTTGGTAATTTGGCACATCTAACAAACCTAAAGTCAACACGACACCACCCACAAACATTATATGTTAGAAGTTTGCATTATCTATTGAAATATACAGGAACGAATTTATCAAATAGAGTTGACCAAGCGACGAAATAGTAAGAAAAGCGAGTTTAGGTTGCAATGCCACCGAGGATCGAACCGGAAAAAGAACGAATCATGCAGTAACCAATTTCAGTCAATGAAATTTTCTGTTACAATGCCATAGGATATCCCCGGTTTATCCTTAATGGATATGCCATCCCACCCTGCCTTCCCCACCCAACCCTCCATACACTCTACCGTAGTCTACCATACCATACCAACCCTACCCTTCTAATTGCAGTTGCAGTTATTTTTATTGGATACGCCACTCCGTCACACCCCAACCAATCGTCCCTGCCTACTCTTTTCTACCCTACCCAACTCCACCCATCAATCCTATCCTTCCCTACCATATCCTACTACACCTAGCCTATACCGTCCACCCCCTACCCAATCCTACCCTACCACATCCTATGCTACATCTACCCTTTCCGCCTCGCCCCGTCCCACCTTACCCCAGCGGCCCAACCCATCCAACCCTCACTACCAGCACCCCCCCTCCCTCCACCCCCCACCACACACACTCCATCTGTCCGTGTGTCTCTGTATACTGTCTTACGCTCTCACCTACCCTATCCTACCCTAGCTTACCGTACCATAAATTACATCCCGGATGACATCCACCAACCCCAACCCTACCTTGGCCCATCCAAACCCATAACCACCCAAACCTGTGCATATATAATACTCAGAAATGGGGGTAAAGCAGCATTTGTAAAACAAAACAACTCATCAAACCGTTATAGTTTTTATCTCCTAATTGCATTTGAAGTTATACGCAATGGATAATATTTGCAAGAGTTTCTGCCCTTGCTAATTTTACCCAATTTTTCAGCAAATAAATTTTAAGTTTTTGCAAATACAAAACATTGTTAGACAATGTGCAGAGAATAAGAACCACAACTCCATCTACTTTTGTACTGAATTATTTTCCTTTGTAATTAAAGTATAGAAATAGGCGGCAGAAACATTACCAATCTGCTGTTTGCCGATGACATAGACGCTCTAGCTGAGGAAGAGCAGGAACTAGAATCTCTAGTTGAAAGTCTCGACCAAACCTGCACAAGATATAAGATGGAGATCAGTGCTGAGAAGACCAAACTGATGACGAACAGGGCAGATGGCATCCAGAGGGAGATCAAGGTAAAGGGGCAGAAGCTGGGTACTGTAAGCAGCTTCAAATACCTTGGAGCAGTTGTCTCAGATGAGGGCTCAAAACAGGAGGTTCTCTCAAGGATTGCACAAGCAACTTCAGCTCTTACCAAGCTGAAACCAATTTGGAGAGATAACAACATATCTCTTGGATCAAAGGTGAAACTTATGTGCTCCCTTGTCATTTCCATATTTCTGTATGCCTGTGAATCGTGGACCTTGACAGCAGAGTTAGAGAAAAGAACGCAGGCCTTTGAGATGAGATGCTACCGAAGGTTACTGAACATTTCGTACAAGGACCATGTAACCAATGAGGAGGTTCGCAGGAAGATCCAAGCAGCCATTGGAGAATTTGATGAACTCCTGACACTGGTCAAGAAACGGAAACTAAGGTGGTTTGGCCATGTCTCAAGATCTTCTAGTTTAGCAAAGACAATTCTTCAGGGCACAGTGAAAGGAAAAAGAAGAAGAGGTAGACAGAAAAAGAGGTGGGAAGACAATATCAAGGAGTGCAACTAGGGCAGCTGAAGAGTGGAAGGTGGAAAGGGATTGTTTGGAAGTCATCTGTGGTGCCCCAACGACCTAGTAAGGTTATGGGATAGAATAGAATGGAATAGAATTGCTGCCCAATCTGCCTTCTGTTTTGTTTTGTTTTGTAACTTAAATAATAAATAAGTAAAAATAGATGTTGATGCTGTTATTGGGGAAGCTGAACGACCATCTGTTTGGGAAAGAGCTGCTCATTCGGTTTACTGTGCGTGTCTTTCGTAAACTTGTGTCACTTTCTGTGTGTATGTGCTTCTTTCCCTATCTGTTTTGAGAGCGGAATGTAGGATTTGATTGTATTAATTCCTGATCATTGCCCATCTTTTTACTTTAAAGGTTTTGTATGCAATATCTTTGCAACTATATACATTGTCACTGTTCACAATGTTACTTTAAGCGCGTTTCGAATGCAATATCTTTGAAGCTATATATATTGGCACTGTTCAGAAGGTTTATGAAGCGTTTCTAATTCAATATTTTTGCAGCCATATACATTGTCACTGTTCACAATGTTACTTAAATGTTTTGTATGCTATATCTTTGCAGCTGTATACGTTGTCACTGTCCACAATTACTTAAAAGCGTTTTATATGCAATGTCTTTGCAGGTATATACATGTACATTGTCACCGTTCACAATGTTACTTAAAGCGTTTCATATGCAATGTCTTCGCAGCTGTATACATTGTCACTGTTCACAATGTTACTTAAAGATTTGTATGCAATATCTTTGCAGCTATATACATTGTCGATGTTCACAATGTTACTTAAAGGTTTCGTATGCAATATCTTTGCAGCCATATACATTGTCGATGTTCACAATGTTACTTTAAGCGTTTCATATGCAATATCTTCGCAGTTATATACATTGTCACGGTTCTCAATGTTACTTAAAGCGTTTTGTTTGCGATATCTTTGCAGTTATATACTGTGTCACTGTTCACTATGTTCCTTTAAGCGTTTCATATGCAATTTATTTGCAGCTGTATACATTGTTACAGTTTTAAGTGTTTCATAAAACGTTAAAGTGTTTCGTATGCATTTTTTGCAGCTATATACATTGTCGCTATTCACAATATTACGAGCGTTTCATATGCAATATTTTTGCTGCTATATACATTGTCACTGTTCATAATTTTACTTAAAGCGTTTCGTATGCAATATCTTTGCAGCTATATACGTTACTTAAAGCGTTTCGTATGCAATATCTTTGGATCTACATACATTGTCATTGTTCACAATGTTACTTAAAAACTTTTCGTATGCGATATTTTTGCAGCTATATACATTGTCACAGTTTACAATGTTACTTAAAGCGTTTCGTATGCAATATCTTTGCAGCTATATACATTGCCTCTATTCAAAATGTTACTAAAAGCGTTTCCTTTGCAATATCTTTGCAGCAAGATACATTGTCACTGTTCACAATGTTACTTAAAGCGTTTCGTATGTAATATCTTTGCAGCTATATACAGTTACACTGTTCACAATGTTACTTTGAGCGTTTCGAATGTAAAAACTTGACAGCTTTATACATTGTCGTTGTTCACAATTTTACGTAAAGATTTCGTATGCAATATCTTTGCAGCTATATACATTATCAATGTTCACAGTGTTTCTGTTAGCGTTTCGAATGCAATATCTTTGCAGCTTTATACATTATCGCTGCTCATAACGTTACTTAAGCGTTTCGTTTACAATTGCTTTGCAGCTATGTACATTTTCAGTATGCAATTTCTTTTTCAGCTATATAAGGATTATTACAACTAACAGGGTTTGGCAATAGAACATGAGAAAATCGAATGGCGTTAGCCTTCTAGTCCTTTTAAAACATGTTTGACTATTAAACCGGAAATCTGAAACTTTACTATTATTCCTCATCTTAAACTTTACTATTGTTCCTCATTGCAAAATAGTATGGGAGTATGCAACAAAGCAATATTTATAAGCTTTCAAAGATAAGGCTGTGGGTGGTGCTTATACAAAAAACATTGTTTTGGTGTTTTGCGATTTGTCTTATCAGACTTGCATTGTCCATTGTAAGGTTTATGAAAGTCAATGGGCATGACCAATTCATTTTTCATTTATATCTAAATTTTTGTGTAATTCTGCAAATTTAAAGGAACAAAAAGCGCTTAAACACACCATTTAAGTGCAATTTCATATGACAAGTAACTATTGATGTATAGACGTACAATTTTATCAGTTACGGTCTATTGATTTGCACAATAGCCGAAGTGTGTAATTTTATTTACTTAAGTAGTCTAAATTTCACTTAATTTGTCAAATTAGTCACGGTAAATTGTACAGGGTAGTATTACCTAAAACTATTACCATTTCATATATTTTCCCATAGCTGCACTAACAAATGAAAACATATATATTCAGATACCTTTTCGGCGTCGTTTAATAAGGTAGCTAAACCCCAAGGTGCATGGCTCTGCCTAGTCTGGCTACAGACCCTATGTTCAATATATCCCCTGCAAAGGAACATAGGGTCTGGTAACTTACATCTGAGATTTTTCCTAAATCTTGGTTAGCGAACTTTGCTGACCTTATGTCTAGCCTGTTATGATGCTGCAGAGGCAGATTTTTATGTAAGAGGCAATTTTAAGATGTAAACACAGATGGTCAATCAGATTAATCTAATGTTCTGTGGCAACTTGTTTTTATAACTCTGTAGGTTTCCAGAACAGGAAACTAAATACAATAAACCCTGAACCGCCATTTTTCTGTAATGGATTAAGCTACCTTTTGATTTTGGACTGGTCCATTTTATAGCTGAGGGGGTATTTAACAGAAAAAATAAGTAAAAGCAAAAGAATGTTTATAATTTCCAGAGCAGTCTCATCAGGGTCTACACTATTTGCAGAATCGGGTTTGTCCGATTTAAGAGATATGTACATTGTATATGCATAAGCATGTTAACGAAACAGCGTCACTTAATTTTCGATATATATAATTCATTTATCCAAATTAGACTTATGTGGGCCTACTCTGTTTGAAGAAACTTGTTTGCCCCATTCAAGAGAAGAGTAACTGTGTGTTATCACAATGAAACCTAGTCACCTAATAATTTTGACACATTGAGTTGTTCAAATTAGAATATGGAGAAAGACATATATGTAGCTCATGGTTGAAGAATTTAGAATAAAATAAATTATCTACAAAAAATTCAAACAACTCTGGAGAAATTTAAAGAACAGACACATTGGCCTTTTAATACATCTACATTCAAATGTATAAAACATTTTTTGATCTGGTCAGCACCAATCAAGATCCAATGCATACAAGTCTGATTTAAGAGAAGTCCTACTGTCGTGAATCATATCATGACTAGTGAGGACAGATTTTTTTCTGTTTAAATTGGAATGAAAAATGTGATACAGCTGATTGCCTGTTATTGGTTTAAAACAGCAGGTCATAATGTAAATTTGCCACTGTTAAAATAGCGTACCATCAGATCTAATCTAGCGTGGTTTAAAATGTGGAATGGAATAGTGTCCACCTTTTTCCATTGATTCGGAATTACCCTTTTGCAGGAAATTTTTTTCTCCCTCTGAGGTAGCCATTTTATCCTGAAGAAAACCACTGTCTCATGCTCTTGGAGCAATTGTAACCAATTCACTGTAGATTATGTCATCCATTCCATTCCATTCCAGGTTTTAAACTATGCCCTAAAATTCACAGACAGATTGAGAAACCAAAACAAATTAATTTCTGAGGGTGATGGAGATAAAGATCTGTGCTAGTCTAATGGACACTTTATGGCACGTGTAATGTTGCTTTGATTAACTCAAGAATTCGTGAGAAGAGTATCACATTGCAGAGCCTCTTCTGGACGTTACCTGGCGAATCAGACCACCAGAATAATATACAGATTCAACTGGAGCCTGGCTAGGCTCTGCTGCAAGGTCACACACACACACACACACATATATACAAACACACACATACACACACGCACACCCGGCTCGAACGATTACACCCATTATACTTCTACTTACCAAGACAGTTTTTCAATCGTAGCCATTTCCAGAGGCTTGCTGTTGGCTAATACAGGAATACAATACAGTGTGTGTACCTAGCTTCGGTTATTCTGTTCTCACACCTACCCGAATATCCTTGCGAATATGAAAATTTGAAATTCGCGGTAAAATCGCTTAAAATGATACGATTGGCCGGGAGAAATACTGAAAAAAGTAGGGCCTTATGAATGCCATACGAATGCGAACAAACAGTTGCGAATCCATTACGAATAAAGCGGATGAGTTACGATTTTCTTGAGAATGAATTGAGAATGCGTGCAAACGGCTTGCCAACACTTACGAGTATTTGCAAATGCATGAGAATGCCATACAAACATTAAGCTTGCCATGCGAATGCCTTGCTAATTTCTAGCGATTTCAGTGTGAATGTTGCACATTCGTCTCGGTCGGTGTCATTAGGGTAGCGAAAATGGTGTAATTCCCTTGTCCTCTATATATTTCTAGTTCAGGCATGTCGAGACAATTGGCAACTACGCCTGAGTTGGTTTTCTGGTTTATTGAACACGCTGTTGTTACGCTCCGTGCTACTGTTACTCTGCAGCAAGTCGAGCAAGAAAGAAGGCAGCAACAGCAGCAGGCTCAACGTAGAAGACTCAGACAAAGAAGTCAAAGGTCATATTGGGTGAGAAAACCAAGAACGCTTGCTAACAAATGCCTACAAACGTCATACGATCACCATAAATGCCTTGCAATCAATAAGAATGGCTTACGATTGCTTATAAATATGCGAATATGCTTTCCTTGCGAATTTTAGGAGCATGTTTCTAATCTTCGCAACACCCCGAGAACGCCCGCGAATGCTTACGAATGCTTACGAATGTCTTGCGATCATTGCGAATTGGCGGCGAATTGCATTCGTAGGCCCATTCGCAAGGATATTCGGCTAGGTGTGAGAGCAACATTATTTCAACATATTACGTTATCATGTTCCTGTTTATTGAACGGGTATTTGAGGAAATTTCGTGTGTCGAGAATGTGGTGGTTTTCAACTGATTTGAAACAAGAAAAATCTTTAAAAAAAAAAAAAAAAAAGATAATCGGCGTAGATTAAATGGAAGTGTGTTTTGTAATAGATCTATGTCTCTAGGCGAAGAGTTGACAATAACTTACATGACTATGACTCAAGTGAACTATGTCGGTATGCACCCGCAGCCGTAGTTTTGACACTAGGTCGCGACAATGACCTATCTCAAGTTTGAGCTGTCCAATTTGAATTCCAAAATGGACCGCGGTCAGTCTTGAGATTGACCCGATTTCAACATGATGCACCGTTTGTTTGTGTGTATTAGGCCGAAAGTAAAAATCGGAAGTAGATCTACGACGAAATAAAATTAAGTTTTGACTGTGTATGTTTTCGATAAAATTTCTATTGTATTTAAAAACAAGAGAAACATTTTGAATTAATATCGGACAGGATCAAAGCAGTACGACGGGAATAAAAACGAAAATTAAATATTATTGGCTAAGTTTTGACATACGCGTTATTTGACCAATGAAATCTTGTGAAATGTGGAACAATACTAAATACAGCGCCGCGAAAAAGAAATTGAAAATGTGCTTGTTTATCGCAGTGTGATTACTCAATTACAATATGTATTTATAAAAGTACAGGTTTTCAACCTGAACCCCATTACTTAAAATTGTTAAAAACATTTGAATAGTTCCTACAGTAAGTAATCAATTTGTTTAATCATTTCTTTTATTTTATTTTTTACTTTTAGGAGAATTTTGTATGTACGGGTGTATTGTAGACACACTAAAATGTACATGAAGATTTTTCATTTTTAGCTCACCTGAGCCATAGGCTCAGGGTGAGCTATTGTGATCATCCAATGTCGTGCGTCGTTCGTCGTGCGTCGTCCGTCGTCAACAATTAGCTTTACATGACATCTTCTCTGAGACCGCTAGGCCTAAGGCCTGTTGACCCCTACCAAGTTTGTTCAAATAGTGGCCCTATGGTCTAAAATGGCCCTGTGACAGGGGGTCTTGGGTTCGAATTTAAAGAGTAACTACACTTCAGGAACTGACTGAATCAGATCCCAAACCCTATCCCCAACATCAAAGAGAAAAATTGACAAAGACATCCCGACAAACAATAAATTACAAGTGATAAGCCGAGTCAGCAGCTCTTTCCCAAATAGGTTGCAACTCAGCTATCTATACTGAACTAAATAATTTAGACCAACAGAAGGATTACAACAGACTAAGCAAATTATACGAAAAAATTTAACAACTATTTTTACCTATTTTCTATTTTTATTATAGAAGGGTTAAAATGAGATCACAATAAATTAAACAGCACCGAACATAAAACAAATGCAACCGCAACGAAAGTACAGCCTTGGGACGGTCAGTAATAACTACTGGGGGGTTTTAACCGGTTTTACTGAGCCCAAACCTTCACCCTCACCCTCCACCGCGGTGCACACAATTAGTTGGTAGTTCGGTTCGTATGGAGGTCCCCTAACTCATCAGAGAGTCATCACGGCCAACAATTAAAATCAAGAAAAGACTGTGATGAAGCAAGGATGAGGACTCGACAGCCAAAACGTGTTGAGACACCTAGAGATCCCTGGGGCGTCAGCAACACCACTGGAACACTGGAGCAAAAGAAGACCACCAGTAAAACCCCGGTGGGCCAAGGAACAGACAAACATCCGGCCCCAACCAAATAGAATATACTTAAAAATCTTCTTCCCCAGAACTACTTCGCTCAGGTACTTGAAATTTGGTATGTAGCATTGCCTAGTAGCCCTCTACCAAGTTTATTCAAATGGTGTCCCCAGGGTCAAAAAATGGCCCCGCGGCAGGGAGTCCTGGGTTTGATCCATAGAAATACATAGAAAAATATTCAAAAATTTTCTTCTTTAGAACCACTTGGCTCAGAGGCATGAAATTTGGTATGTAGCATTGCCTGGTGGTCTCTACCAAGTTTGTTCAAATGGTGGCCCCGGGTCAAAAATCGTCCCATGGCAGGGAGTCTCAGGTTTGAATCATAGAATTACATAGAAAAAATACTCAAAAATCTTCTTCTTCAGAACCGCAAGACGCTGATGCTTGAAATCTGATATGTAGGATTGTCTAGCTGTCCACCACCAAGTTTATTCAAATGGTGGCCCCAGGGTCAAAAATGGCCCCATGTCAGGGAGCCTCAGGTTTGAACCATGGAAATACATAGAGAAAAATCCAAAAAGCTTCAAGGCTTTGATGCTTCAAATATGGTATATAGAATTGATGACTCTCTGATGAGTTAGGGGACCTCCATACGAACCGAACATTAACTAATTGTGTGCACCGCGGCGGAGGGTAAGGGTGAAGGTTAAGACCCAGTAGAACCGGTTTAAACCCCTCCAGTAGTTATTACTGACCGTCCCAAGGCGGTACTTTCGTTGCGGTGGCATTTGTTTTATGTTCGGTGCTGTTTAATTTATTGTGTTCTATAGGGTTTTGGATCTGATGCAGTCAGTTCCTGAAGTGTAGTTACTCTTTAAATTTGCCTGGTGGTCCTCTACCAAGTTTCTTCTAATGGTGGCCTCAGGGTCCGAAATGATCCCGCGGCAGGGAGTCCTAAGTTTAAACCATAGAAATACATAGAAAAATATGTAAAAAATCTTCTTCTTTAGAACGACTTTGCTCAGATGCTTGAAATTTGGTTTCTATGGTCCAAATATTCAAAAATCTTCTTGTTCTTTAGAACAGCAAGGCTCAGACGCTTGAAATTTGGTAAGTAGCATTGCCTAGAAGTCCTTTACCAAGTTTGTTTAAATAGCTGCCCTGGTGTCCAAAATGGCTGCACAGCGGGGGGGTCCTAGGTTTGAACAATAGAAATACATAGAGAAATCTTCTTCAGAACCACAAGGCTCAGATGCTTGAAATTTGATATGAAGCATTGTCTGGTGGACCTCCTAAATGTTTGTTCAAGTTGTTGCCCAAGGGTCCTTAATGGCTCTGCCTGAAGGGGTCTGTGGTTTCAGAACCACATTGCTCAGATGCTGGATATAGTGTATATAGCATTGCCTGGTGGTCCTTTACTATGTTTGTTCAAATGCAGATCCCAGGGTCCAAAATGGCCCCGCGGCAGGAAAGCCTGGGCTCGAACCATAAAAAAAAAAACATAGAAAATATTAATAATTTTCTTCTTCAGAACGACTAGGCTCAGATGCTTGAAATTTAGTATGAAACATTGTCTGGTGAACCTTTACAAGTTTATTCAAATGGTGGCCCAATGGTCCAAAAGGGCCCGGAGGCAGGGGGTTTCGGGTTTGAAAATAAAATATACTTATAAATTTTCTTCTTTAGAACTGCTAGGCTCAGATGCTTGAAATTCGGTATGTTGCATTGTCTAATGGTCATTGTCCAAGTTTATTCAAATCGTTGGCCCTAGGGTCCAAAATGGTCGTACCCAGGGGGGTCCTGGATTTGAACCATAGAAATTCATAGGAAAATATTCAAAAATTTTCTTCTTCAGAACCACTTGGCTCAGATGCTTGAAATTTGGTGTAGTAGGCGTTCAGCAAAGGAAAATTTTCTCAAGCGGTCCAGGTCACATTACCAACACGGCGGCCACACCCATATATGGTAAAAAGCTTTTAAAACCCTCTTCTCTGGAATTAAAAAACCAGTTTGCTTTGAAACTTGGTATTTAGCATTGAGTACTGGAAACCTACTAAGATTGTTTAAATGATGACCTTGGGTTGACCCTGACTTTTTTGCGGCAATGTCAAAGTTGCTTTCTGGTGTTTTTATGTGGGAAAATGCTTTAACATAAGAGTTAATGGAAATTATAGACGACTTTGGTACAAAATTCGATAAATGCAGTCAGACAACTAAATGAGTACATGAACATTTTGGTTAAGATCATTCTGTGAGCTTTAACCAATATCTATCATATTTTGATAGTTTCAAGCTTTCAGGTTTGTTCAAATGATTTGTCATTTTTGCTCAGGCGAGCATTTCAGGGCCTCTTGGCCCTCTTGTTTTTTTTTTCTTATTTTGTATTTTTGTGTGTGTTTATTTGTATATTTTTTTTGTTGTTGTTGTTGTTTTTTTTCATAAAATCAGAATTTGCTAAACATATTCTGGAGTGCTTTACTAACCCAAATGTCAGTGTTATACATCTTGGTACAGTTTGGCAACGCTTTCTGCCAGAGTCTTTTCTCATCTTATTACCTATGCAATCATTCTTTAGCTCATTGCAGATACTCATTTCATCGCCTGTCTTTGGCATTATTAGCTCACCTGAGCCGAAGGCTGACAGGTGAGCATGTAGTATAGCCATCGTCCGTCGTCCGTCCGTCATCCACCAATTTCAAAGATCTTATTCTCTAAAACCGCTCAGCCTATCAAAGCCAGGTTTTATTTGGAGCCTTAGTGGGAAGGGGGAACGGAAGTTTGTTTGCCGGACTCTAGGTCACATGACTAAGACGGCCGCCATGCCCATATATGGTGAAACCCCTTCAAAAACCTTCTCCTACCCTGAAAGATCTTAAAACTTTGGATGTTGCATTGAGGCCTCAACTCCATTATAACTTGTTCAGTGATGACCGTAGGTTGACTTTGACCCAGTTTATGGCAAGGTCAACTTTGGTACGTTATGCTTTGATATGGGAAAATGCTTAAACAGTAGATTTAAGTCTCAGGTCTTTGGTGTATATATGGTTAAACAAACTGCCGAATGAAGATATTGTGTTGCTCAAGGTCAAGGTCATTATTTGATCTTTGTTTAAGGCACTGAGATTCTGTCGCCCATCAACATTTTCAAACTTCTCCACTGTAGCAAATGGGCCGATTGAAGCCATATACCATATGAAGTCTTCCTTGGTCAGGAAGACGAAAGTTTGTTAAGGTGGTCCTGGTCACATGATAAAACTAGCCGCCATCCCCATTTACAATAAAATCCTTCACAAATTCTTTTCTCCAGAACTTTGTTTGCGGCATTCAAATGATGACCGTAGTTTACCTTGACCTAATTTCAACTAAAGTCAACTCTGGTATGTTATGTTTTTGTATGAGAATGTGCTTTGACGGTATATTTCCGAGAAAATATTTAAGTTTAAGGTATGATATTTAGCGTAAATAATTAACTAATTCAGCAGATGAAGATATTATGTTGCTAATGTAAGGTTCATTCTTTGGCCTTTGTTTAAGGTAACTGTTATTCAGTCGCCCGTCAACATTTTCAAACATCTCCTTTAAAGCCAATGGGCCGATTGAAGCCAAATTTCATATGAAGCCTTCCTCGTTCAGGGGAATGATAGTTTGTTCAGGTGGTCTAGGTCACACGACCAACATGAACGCCATGCCCATATATTGTAAAAACCGTGTAAAACTCTCCTGAACTTATAGGCCAGCTTTGTACATGTTTAATTTCTAAACATAAACCTAAACATGTTGCAAATGGAACATGTTACGATTTAAACACATAAAAACTTTTTTTACAGTGTGACACGTAACATTTACATAAATTGGCATATTATTATTATTGACTTATTACTGAGTTAAAAATGAGACCGGAAGCCAGAAATCAAAATTGAGATCATGAAGAAGAGACAGGGACGATGAACCGCGTTAGGGTTCAATAAATTCCCTAATATCCAAGGAATGATCTAAGTAATGTATAAATGTGCTTTTAAAGTCTGATACTACGTTTCAGACACCAGGGTACCTGATACAAGATTAATAAGAAACCCGTTGTTATGCAGACACAGACAGATAGAAACGGCCTCTGGTGCCAAACGGGCTTGTCGTGGAATACTAAAGAGCTGAATCAGTCGCAAAATTTGATTTGTGGCCGCTATGAACGTATAGTCTGTTTGCATGACAAGGGTCAGTGGATTCCAAAGATGGCAACTTTATTGAGAAAGATCGAATTATCTCTCCGTACAAAATGTATATAGTAATGCCTATGGTCATGTCGGGACGGTCAGTTAAACTAACCACACTAATCATGGGCAGGCTTACACCTCATAAGCGGTTAACCAGTATTAAGTGCACATAGTTTCGACAGTAACTAGCAACTGTCCTTCTTGAATCAGCGGAAGGAGACACGAAAGTAAGTGGCCGGCCCAAGTATCGAACCCGAGACCTCTGGCTCTTGAGTCAGACGCGCTACCGACAGCGCCACGCGCCCTGGCTGATACATAGGACTGAAAACAAGAGGACCATGAGGTCCTGAATCGCTCACTTGAGTAAAAAGGTCAAACTTACAGTCATCATTTTAACAAACCAGATAGTTTCAAACTGTTAAAATATGAGAGACATTAGTTAAAGGTCAAAGTGACCTTGACCTCTGTTGCTAAAAATGTCTATGTACTCATTTATTTGACAGTATATAGTTCTGCACCAATCTCTTTTAGTAGAAGTACTATGAACTCTTATATTTTAGCATTTTCCCAGACATAAAAAGCACCAGAAAGCAAATTTGACCTTGCCATAAAAATGCCAAGGTCAACCCATTGTTATCATATGAACAATCTTGGGCCAAAATCTTCAAAATTTTCCATGAAATCTTATGTTCTACATTGTAACACTTTCTGATATTTGACCATGTCGTAAAACAGTCAAGTTCAACACAATGTCATCTTTTAACAATCTTGGTAGTATTTGAGTACCCGATGCTTCATACCAAGTTCCAAGGCTATCAGTCAATTGGTTCTTGATAAGAAGAGTTTAAAGGTTATTTTCCATATATGGGCATGATGGCTATGTTGGTCATTTGGCCTGGAACAGTTCGAACGAATTTTCATCCCCTCAGCACCCTAGAGGCTCTGTATGAAATCTGGTTACAACTGGCATAGTGGTTTTTGAGGAGATGTCTGAAATTGTCAAAATATGAGAGACCTGGGTCAAAGGTCAAATGATGATCTTGACCTCTTGTACTCACAAATCTTCATATTAAAATGACTGTACCAATTTTTAGGCCAAAATCTTTAGATTTTTTCATGAAATCTATGTTCTAGCATTTTCCCAGATTTGACCTTGTCGTACAAAAGGTCAAGGTCAACACAAGGTCACCATTTAAACAACCTTGGTAGTATTACAGTATCACTGCAACATATACAAGGTTGCAAGTTCATCCGTCTGTTGGTTTTGGAAAAGAAGATTTCTAAAGGGTTTTACCATGTTTGGGCGTGACGGCCATGTTGGTCATGTGACCTAGACGGTTTAAACAAATTTTAGTTCCCTCAGCCCGAGGAGGCTTTGTATGAAATTTGGTAACAATTGGCACGGTGGCTTTTGAGCTGTTTATAAAATGCCGAAATATGGGAGACCTAGGTCAAAGGTCAAAGAATCTTCATGTATTCACTAAGATGACTGCATATACCAATTTTAGGCCAAAGTGTTCAAAAAGTTTCCAAGAAATCTTAATTTTCTAGCATTTTTTAAAATAAAAGCACCAGAAAGCAAATTTGACCTTACCGTAAAAGAGGTCAGGGTCAACCGTAGTTCATAATTCGAACGATCTTGGTTGTACTTGTTGTACTTGTGTACTCAATGCTACATACCAAGTCTCAAAGTCATCGGTCTATTGGTTCTGGAGAAGAAGATCTTAAGATGTGCTTACCAGATATGGGCGTGGCGGCGATGATGGTCATGTGACCAGGACCGTTTGAACAACTTTTCGCTCTCCCTGCCCCCCCCCCCCCCCCCCCCCCCCCCCTGGAGGCTCAACATCAAAGTAGATGAGAAGGCGGTGATCGGGAACTGGTACAATCGATTTTCTACATCCTGCCTTAAACACAAGTCGGGAAAGAAACTCAAAGAAAAACAAGACAAGCGAAAGGCCAAGATGTTAGCTAAATCCCAGTTGATGGCAGCTACTAATCTTAAGCCAACAAACAGTGGGAATGAAAGTAGACAACAACAACAGAAGCATCGCCTTGGAACGGTCACTAATTTACTTGGCAGGGGGGGGGGGTAAACGGTTTTAAACGCGCGTATATCTTGCCCTTGATTCTTTTGTGGCTCATAAACACACGCATCATGCGAAACATAGTGACCATACATATATCCCAGTCCAGTATTTGGACTGGCAATACTAGACTGGCATTGGTCATATAAACCATTGTGTTTGAAACGCACCTTGTCGTCAGTGGAGATGGATCTGTTTACATTCAAACGTATAATGTTATTACCATCTTTTTTCTTCTTTTTTTCTGAAGTTGTGTGAGTAGACGAAACCGTTGTTTGAGCATAAACGAGCTGCGCATACTGTGGTACATGTTCATGCGCAGTCGAGCAGTTCGCACGGAGTATAATTGAACAGATGTTACGTTATTTATCAAAACAACGAACTATGTATCCACTGGGTGGCACATACGTGCATACTAGCTTTACATACTGTATTCGCAATTACCCAGAGGGGGGGGAGTCCCTTGAGGCGTATCATATTTTACAAACCTTTTAACAAAACCTGAAATACACGGCACATGTTAGCCCAGCTTTCGCGGATGGGTCAAAGCATGTTAAGTATCAATGACAATGGTTGGTCGGTTGTTTTGGGTTCAGCGGCCCTTTCAGACAATATTTCAGTCGTATATCGGGCCGTCTCCCAGAGAGAGGGAGAAAGAAAAGAGAAATGAGAGATGATTTAACCCCCCCCCCCCCCTCCCCGCGCCCGCACCTGTTGCAAGTACAGTAGGCCCTTGCCCTACTTTTATCCAAATAAGTAGGACGCCCCGGCACTGATCAATGATCATGGCCATGGTGATCTGTGAAAGTGGTAGATGAGGTATGCCGGATGAGCCAAAAATAAATGTGATGGTGATGTTTCAATGTGTTGTCCCTGATGAAAGAGCAAATGAGATCCTTGAAAAATAATGTTTGCTAGGGCGTCAATAATTTGCAAAATCCACAAAGAAATGACTAGGATTGCTTTAAAAGTGCATACCTGCCTGGCCTTCAAAACCAAGTAAGGCATTATTTTGGTGTCACACGTGGTTGCGTATTAACTATTCAGAATTAAATTCACATGAAATGAATTGAAAACTATTTTATTTGCTGGGACGTCTGGTTTTCACCACATCTTAATAAGTCGTATGATTCGGAAGAATACACTTGAAGGTAGGAATATTTTTTAAGTTGATTTTCAGTTTAATTTCATTTTATATATTCCAATTTATTTTCCAATGTAACTGTTTCAAATATCTTATACCTAGATCACTGTAAAATATTTCCGTACATTTTATGGCAGAATAACTGGAAACCAGCTGCCAGTCCATTCCCGTTATTTCTACGGGCGCCCGTAAAAATTGCAGGAGCCATCATGCGCAGTAGGATAGATTAGAGCAGGTGTTGTTTTAATCATATAGCCCTTCAACACTTTAAAGTTATTTTCGTGTGTGGCCAGTTAACACATCACTACCATATCGTTATTTCCGAAAATGTCTTACAGGCAAACGCCCGTAACAATAACGGGACTGGACTGGCAGCTGGTTGCCAGTTATTCTACCGTAAAATCTACGGATTTTTACAGTGTACCGTATGAGTCTTAAATGAATTTTGGAGAATGGGATGCCTTTTGTGTGTGTGTGTGTGTGTGTGTGTGTGTGTGTGTGTGTGTGTGTGGAGGAAGTGGGGGTCCCCATCGGTCAATTTGGGGCAAGAGTTCTGCCCCACCATAGCGAACTAAAACTTTTTACATGGCAAGGTAGTTCAAGGAAGTTTGAATACACGATAGTTTTCGAAGTATATATCAACAATTATCAAAATGAAATATATGAGAATTAGATCATATTGTTCTTATATGTTTTATCATTTAGTAATTAGTGCATGATATTCAACTGAAGTAATTAGTGCATGATCTTCAACTGAAGTAATTAGTGCATGATCTTCAACTGTAGTAATTAGTGCATGATCTTCAACTGTAGTTATTAGTGCATGATCTTCAACTGTAGTAATTAGTGCATGATCTTCAACTGTAGTTATTAGTGCATGATCTTCAACTTTAGTACTTAGTGCATGATCTTCAACTGTAGTTATTAGTGCATGATCTTCAACTGTAGTAATTGGTGCATGATCTTCAACTATAGTAATGAGTGCATGATCTTCAACTGTAGTAATTGGTGCATAATCTTCAACTGTAGTTATTAGTGCATGATCTTCAACTTAAATAATTAGTGCATGATCTTCAACTGAAATAATTAGTGCATGATCTTCAACTGTAGTTATTAGTGCATGATCTTCAACTGTAGTAATTAGTGCATGATCTTGAGTTGTAGTAATTAGTGCATGATCTGCAACTGTAGTTAGTAGTGCATGATCTTCAACAGGGATTGTCCTTTCAATCATATCTCCGTTCCGTTGCACAGAAAGACGAGAAATTAGACTCATCAACTTGAAAAGATACTCACTTCTTAAGTCACCAGCTTCCTATCTACAGGTAAGCACTGCCGGGTACCTTGAAGTCTGGCGGTGGTACTGTGCTGTACTTTGCTGATTTGTAAGTTCAGTGGTGGATTGGTCCTAATTCGCTGAAGTAATGTATCCACACTCCCCCACAAGGAAAACCTTTTTGTCAGGTTAGCTTCGCTTTTTTTTTTCTTCTTCTTTTAACTTTTTCTTTGTCCACGATCGCATCGCTTTTTAGCTTTCTTTTACATCTCCTATAGCCTGTTCTTGATATCTATGCAAATCTATCATTTACCGCTAAGTGATTCCTCGTCTTAGCATTCGTGCCGTCACAGAGATGAAGTATCATATTTGCAATCCTTGTCTTCTCGTCTGTCCTATCTCTCTCTCTCTCTCTTTGTGTGAAAGGCGGGCTCGATATAGGCTAAAATACTGTCTCAAAGTGTCGTAAAACCCCAAACAACCAACCAAATAACACATGTGCGTCGCTGTTTCCCAAGGCTCTCAACAGCTGCTGCAGTGACTTTAGACGCCATAAAATCCTATGGTATTTCTTCTGCCTCCAGGAGGCGTATTGGTCCGACACTGCTTTCCAATAATTCCGCTATTGTTTCATTTCTTGTGTCGAATATGGATACCGTATACATGTAGGATATGTCCGTCTGTTCTGTTCAAGGGTGAGTGGTGTTGACTAAACGCTTTCAAAATATTGAGGTTATCTAACTTCTTTGTGTCAGACTTAATCCAGATCCTGTATCGCTCCTCTGGCTTCTTTACGTGAAACTGGCAAGTTCTTGTTAGATCCAGGAAAGAGTTCTCCTCCTTGCTGTGTCAACACTTGTTCAGAACAGATTTTGTTACAATAATTCAAACAATCTGGTTGTAGCATTTTAAATGTTGAATCAGGTGCATTCGGAGAACCATGATGACAAACTCTAGAAGAAAAGTTCTCCATTAACTGTCTCCTCATTGAAGTGTGTATCGTACGCTGCTTAGACTTTCTATGTGACCGCCTGCAGATAATGGCCGCGGCTAATTTCGTACCGGAGTAACAAACAACATGTAACGGAAAGAAAACTCTGAACATAAAGCCGGCGATGACATTAAAATTAACCCTAGAAAAGCATTCAGTCATTATTGCAATATGACTAAACATTTTTTGTCGGCTTGACTTTAAACTTTGGTCGTAATTAGTGGCTAATCCGTGGTTACAGGTATTCATTTCTCAGAACCTGGTTTAGAAAACTTGAAATCTAAGATTGAAATTCTGAAACCTAGGACTGAAGATTAGATATGGCTTTGCACAGACTAAATTACCTATTCTTTAGAATCATTGGGATCAATCAAGTAAGTTTGAAGTGTGGTTCAGACTTTGACTGTATTTCTTTTACCTAGTCATAGATTGTTTTACAGGAATCTCAATTACTGTTATTGAAAGTTTTTAATAAAATCGTTGTCAGGTATATTTTCTTTTTTTTCTATTTCTACATCTGACTTTTATTGTCAGAACAATTTATATGGTCCCTGATGAGGCTTCAAATGACAAAACCAGCCAATAAGGTTCATGACATAATAAATAAACAAAAAACAATCTGCTGTTTCACTATTTTGAATGCGTTCATTGCACTCTAAGGTCAATCCTTCTTTTCAGAACAGATTTACTGCTACAACGGTTTTGTTAAGTGACGGTTGGCGGCCGTAAGAAAATGTCTTCAGTAATTTACTATAGTATAGATAATACTCTGAACAGTCAGTCACTCTTTATTTATGACATTTCGGCATAATGCCTTTTATCAAAATTATAAAATTTGTACGAGACTACATATTTGAGTGTTTACATTCCTCTCATTTAAACATGGAATCACGGAAATGACGTTGCATGAAGACGTTGCAGCGCGTCGTACGTTGTCTTCATCCGACGTCATTTCCGTGATTCCATGTTTAAATGAGAGGAATGTAAAGACTCAAATATGTAGTCTTGTAAAAATTTCATAATTTTGATAAAGGCATTATGCCGAAACGTCATAAGTAAAGAGTGACTGTTCAGAGTATATAATTTTACTTATCCCTACACGGATTCTCTTCATGGTATAGATTATAGTTTCTGCTTTTCTGGGATCATTGGGCTTACTCTGGTAAGTTTTAAATACGAATTAAGAAATTACGATTTAATTCAGAAAACTGAATATATATATATATATATATATATATATATATATATATATATATATATATATATAATACGAAAACACTCTATGGATGCACAAATATATTTGATATATTTTATTCCTAATTATGACTAACCGGTTTCATGAATTTAATCAATTTTCAAAGTCTTTTAAGAACTACACCGTTAACTGAGTTGTTAACGTTATGTTGCTAAGGAAGTTAACGTAACGTAACGTTATCAACTTCCTTCCGGTTAATATATGATGTGTAATGCATTTAAAGCAGGGAATTGAGTTTAGGTAAAAACGTTCGAATAAAGAACTTCTCTTTTTCTTTCCTTTTGATTATGCTTTCGGTTTTCATTTGGAAAAAAGGAAATATAAAATATTTCGGTTTCTTATCAGAGCAGTCAGCAATATGTTCACTAACAGGTATTTTCCGAAGTTCCGGGACTCTTATATGTTGGTTATGGAGTTACTCTTTTTCGCAGATTATTGGTTTCCCCTATATACGTTTCGTTGCAACCCCGGCATATTATTACATATATAACGTGTGTTGCTTTGCAAGTCATATTATCATTAACCTTAAAACTTTTATTATTCTTAAATGATACGGTTGATCCTTCCATTAAATGTTTGCATGAACCGCATCTTGGCTCTGCGCATTTTGTAACTCTGAATTCACCTACTTGCTGGCTCGTAAATTTTGTTTTTGTCAATAAACGTTTTAGATTTGGTAGTTGGCGTTTGCTTTTCAAGAAAATTTTGTCTTTAAAGATTTTATGCAGTTCATTATTTCTGTGTAAAATTTGTTTATGCTGTCTTATTTCCGTGAAAATTTCAGGGTTGTGTGGATTAAATGTTGTAACATATGGTATTACATCAGAATCCTTTGACTGTTCTGGTTTCTTAAGTAGGTCATTTCGATCAAGCGATTTTATTTTTTCGATGGCATCCTCAATTAGTTTTAATGGGTATTTTCGTTGTGACAAGAAAGTTTTTAATTCTTCAAATCGCTGAAGTAATACTGCTTCTTCCGACACAATAGTTTTCAGTCGTCTGGCTAAATTGTAGGGTATACTATTCCTTATATGTTTAGGGTGACATGATGTATATAGAAGATACTGTTTTGAATCTGTGGGCTTATAAAATATATCTGTTTGTATTTTGCCAGCTTTATTTATTACCATTGTGTCTAAAAACGATAGATTTGAATCGTTCTTATCCATTGTGTACTTTATACTAGGGTGTAAAGAATTCAGTGCCCTGTAAAATATATCTAAATCGTCCTCCGATCTTGTAAAGAGAATAAAGCAATCATCAAGAAATCGTTTGAAATGATCTTGAATGTATTGCTTGAATTCAAAGTCGAAGTCTTCTTCGAGCTGGACATACAATTTTTCTTCAAGATGCGCAAGGACTAGTGTGGCGTATATTGGGGCAAATTTTGTTCCCATCGCTGTTCCCTTGGTCTGTAAATAATATGTGTCATTGAAATTAAAATAGTTATTTTCCAAGATAAATTTAATTCCGTCTAAAATAAAAGATTTG
Source organism: Ctena decussata (assembly GCA_963989385.1). Classification (NCBI taxonomy): domain Eukaryota; kingdom Metazoa; phylum Mollusca; class Bivalvia; order Lucinida; family Lucinidae; genus Ctena; species Ctena decussata. Next base: position 36,965,891 of record OZ022513.1, read on the forward strand.
TTTATCCTTGAAGGTAATTCATGAGGGTATTCTTCTAACCAATACCGTATGGCTTTTAGACCTAGATCGTGTGGGATATTTGTGTACAGACTTTCTACATCAAAAGATACTAAAATTGTTTCAGGGCTAACTGTTGTAGGCAGTTTTGATAAAAAAATCTGTTGTGTCCTTAATGAAACTCTTGACATGTTTAGTATAGGGTTGTAATAATACATCTATTAGATTGCTTAACCTATGCGTTTCACAAATAGGCCCCGCCACTATTGGTCTGAAAGTGAGATTTACTGGTGCTTTTAGCTCTACGTAATTTTTATCTGATATACCACACGCTTCATTTATATCTCTGCATTTATGTATTTTTGGTAGGCCATAGAAATTGCTTTCTTTATTATCAAAATTAGTCAAATAGTCAAATTCTTTTTCAGTCAGATTTGATTCATATTTATCTAAATATTTTGTGTAAGATTTCATTATACCTTTGTGAAGGGTTTCATCAAGGACCTTGTAGTAGTCTGCGTTTGAAAGCATCGTCTCAATTTGAGTTTGGTAGAATGTTTTGTCCATAATAACAGTGGCGCCACCTTTATCTGCTTCCTTAATAATAATGGTTTCGTCCTCTGTCAATGAGTTTATTGCGTCACGTTGTGATTTTGATAAATTATGTTTGATACTTGACTTTTTGTTTGCAGTAAGGGGGATATCTGAAACATTTCGAATAAACTTTTCTAAATCCTTGTCCCTACCTTTAGGTGGTATCCAGTTTGTCTTGTTTCGTACAATAGATTCATCTGTGCTCGATTCAACACCCTCAAAATATTCTGCTAATCGGATTTTCCTTGTGAATTCCATGATGTCTTCATTAAGCTCTTGTATGTTCGGTTTTGTAGGTGTAGGTGTAAATTTTAAGCCTTTTACTAAAAGATTTATTTCGTTATGAGTAAGCTTTCTAGATGATAAATTGACAATTTTAATATCTGGTTTGTTTGCTACCTTCTTTGGTTTTGTCGGTTGCCCCAGTACAAAAAATCATTAGATTCGTAATTTGCTCCATACATGTTGTTTCTGTAAGTATTTGGGGATTTATTGTATATTGGCTTTAGCCTTTGGACATACTGGTATTCGGAATCATTATATTGCCTCTGTTCTGGCTGTCTATTATTTCTGTATAAGATATCTTGTCGCGCTGTATTTATATTTGGATTTCGACTGCCCTGATAAGGAACGGTTTGGGTCGTGACTTAAAGTTTGATGGAGGATTGCTTTGGAATTTGTTTTTGTCTGTTATTCGAACGTTTTTACCTGTGTTTGGTGTTGTTGAAAAAATCGTTTTATTGTCAAGTCTTTTCTTTGTGGCATCAGCATAGGAGGTACCCGTCACTATAACATCATCGTCATCTGTGTCTAGTTGTTGACTGGATTGTCCCTCGTTCGCCGGGTTCGACTGATCGTTGATGGAGTTTATTACCTTTGGTGGCATAAATGCATCGTCCCGAATAAGCGGATTTTTCGTGTCAAAGATGCCATCGAAAAAATAAAATCGCTTGATCGAAATGACCTACTTAAGAAACCAGAACAGTCAAAGGATTCTGATGTAATACCATATGTTACAACATTTAATCCATACAACCCTGAAATTTTCACGGAAATAAGACAGCATAAACAAATTTTACACAGAAATAATGAACTGCATAAAATCTTTAAAGACAAAATTTTCTTGAAAAGCAAACGCCAACTACCAAATCTAAAACGTTTATTGACAAAAACAAAATTTACGAGCCAGCAAGTAGGTGAATTCAGAGTTACAAAATGCGCAGAGCCAAGATGCGGTTCATGCAAACATTTAATGGAAGGATAAGAATAATAAAAGTTTTAAGGTTAATGATAATATGACTTGCAAAGCAACACACGTTATATATGTAATAATATGCCGGGGTTGCAACGAAACGTATATAGGGGAAACCAATAATCTGCGAAAAAGAGTAACTCTCCATAACCAACATATAAGAGTCCCGGAACTTCGGAAAATACCTGTTAGTGAACATATTGCTGACTGCTCTGATAAGAAACCGAAATATTTTATATTTCCTTTTTTCCAAATGAAAACCGAAAGCATAATCAAAAGGAAAGAAAAAGAGAAGTTCTTTATTCGAACGTTTTTACCTAAACTCAATTCCCTGCTTTAAATGCATTACACATCATATATTAACCGGAAGGAAGTTGATAACGTTACGTTACGTTAACTTCCTTAGCAACATAACGTTAACAACTCAGTTAACGGTGTAGTTCTTAAAAGACTTTGAAAATTGATTAAATTCATGAAACCGGTTAGTCATAATTAGGAATAAAATATATCAAATATATTTGTGCATCCATAGAGTGTTTTCGTATTATATAAATACCCGTATTGAGGCATTTTTCAAGATTTTCTCGCGTATATATATATATATATATATATATATATATATATATATATATATATATATATATATATATATATATATATATATATATATATATATGTCACTACAGTCCCGGACGACTGTATGGCAACGCAGGTAGTGACATATAGTTCCCGGTGGTTGTTATTTCATATAGTTCCCAGTGGTTGTTATTTCATATAGTTCCCAGTGGTTGTTATTTCACTTGTTCTTGTCAACAGACAGGAGTAGGTTTTGGAATTAAGGTTCAGTTTCGTTGTCAGTATCGAGTTTGGTTGGAGTTAGGTTCAGGACTAAGATTCGGGAGTAAAGTTGAGTTAAATAGCAGTCACATTCTATAAAATCCTTCCTATCTACTCTCTTGTTGAGGCACTCCAGCAAGTGGTTTTTAGTGAAACTTTTTTCTTTAAAGATGCTAAAACATCAAAATTTTAGGTTTAACATACCCAAAACCATTTCTCGTAGCTAAATACTGAATTGCAGCATATTGCATGACCTCTTTTGTCTATTTTATCATTTTTTATTTGAGGTGGGTTTTCCAATAGTAAAAAAATTTCTTTTGGTTTCCAGCCTTTGATGAGGTTCACTTTAATTTTAATTAAGCTGGGAACCACCCATTATGACATCACAACAGAAATGATGTCATCACTAATCACCTGATCTGTTTTGGAATATGATCATTTCAGCAAAGGGTTGCTTGCAGTGTCAGCTACACTTATGCATCTTTTTGTTTTCCAAAGAGATATTATTTATGAAAATAACTGCTATAAGATATAAGAATAAATTCTTCTGAACTGATTTCATGTTTATTTTATATGAAATAATAACTTTCAAAATGTGCTTGAAACATGCCACCCCTACAGCAATAATGGTTATCTTGAGGCAGCCATTATGAAACTGAAAAAAATACATTGCAAGAGATTAATTTCCAAGCTTGAGAACATGTCAATGAATTTCAAAAACTCTACTGGACAAATCTGACTACGAGAAATGGAAGTAAACTGAACCATGTAAGTGGAATTTGCTGTTTCCTTATCCTTTAAGCCCCTGTCACACTGTCACGATATCTCTGGCGACAAGCGGCGATTTACGGCGAGATTGAACTCGCAGTAAATCGGCTTGGATGACCACGAGTTACAAAATGAATTTCTGTCAAAACTTTTGTACGAGTAGAGCACGAGATCTCTTCGATATTTCTGACTTAAACGTACGAAACTAGTACGAGTTTGCACGAATACCTTCGACATTCCTACGATAATTCTTCGATACTTGTTCGATATCATTACGAGTTTGTACGAGTTAATACGAGTTTTGTACGACAAGGTACGAGTTCGTACGATATGGTAGGATTTATTGCGATATTAGTACGGTCTTAGTTCGACGTAGTACGATATCATCCGAACCTTGTTCGACTTTGTCCGACATAATACGATTTCTGTACGAGTTCTCCAGCATTTTGGGTGTATATAAATTGGTGTATACTGCAGACCAATGGTCATAATCTCATTGGTTACCGAATTTCAACTTCCACAAAGGCTTCTGAGACTTCGTTTACTGGTGGAACTGGAGGAAGATGATGTCGAAATTGATCTTGGCCTCGCCCAGCTGCTCCAGCAGAGAAGGAGAAGGAGGAGGAGGGCTCCTAGAAGATTTTGGATCAGACCATGATTAATGAGGCGAAAAGACTTTGGACATTATGATCGTCTTTTGCATGAACTGCAGACCATGAAGCGCCCACAAGACTGTAAAAAAATTCCGTACATTTTACGGTAGAATACCTGGCAACTAGCTACCAGTCCATTTCCCGTTATTTTTACGGGCGCCCGTAAACGCTGGCGGAATCATCACGCAGAGCAGGAAAGAAGAAAACAAATATTGTTTTGGTCATATAACCCTTCAACACTATAAAGATATTTTCTAGTGCGGTCAGGTTATGTTAACATAATTCTACCATATCGAGATTTCAAAATATGTTCTACAGGCAGACGCCGTAAAAATAACGGGAAATGGACTGGCAGCTGGTTGCCAGTTATTCTAACGTAAAATCTACGAAATTTTTTACAGTAACTTTCTGAGAGTACCGCCTGAAATGTTCAGAGAGCTTAAGCAGAGACTTACTCCTAGACTGCTGAAACAGAACACGTGGTACCGAGAGTCCCTGAAACCGGGATTGAAACTTGCTATCGACCTGAGGTACTGAGAAAGCTGCAAGAGCCTCATGTATGGGTTCCGAGTGCCACACAATACCGTCCTCACGGGGATGCGTGTCTCGGGGCTGCTCCCTATCCCCTGGAAGTACCTCATCGACATTAGACACATCTTCCCTAGTATAGGAAGTGGCGTTGGGGTATCTCTGGGAGGTGTGCCAGCTCCTTTTTTTTTTTCGTTGCAACTTTTCCCTTTTCTTGGGAGCCATTATCATGCACTGATAAACGTAAAATGAACGTATGAATACTGAGACGTTTACATTGAAACTGCTGAACAATGACAGCTAATATTTATAGAAGATTATCATGACTCGAACGGAACTCGTAAAGCACTCGCCAGTTGTCGTATATGTGTCGACAGTACTCGAAGGGATCTCCTGAAGAATCCTCCATATTCGGCACAGTATCGTACTGTGTGTCGCAGATACTCGTACCCAGCTCGCCGGATATCGTACTATATCGCCAGAACTCGCCTGTTGCTTTGGGACGGCGAGAACACACGAGAATGTGCGACAATAGGCGACAATGTGTACGATATTTGTACGACAATGTACGAGTGAGCTGCGAGTTCGCTACGAGAATACTTTGGACGGCGAGAATTTTAAACAGTTTAAAATTCTCGTAGACACCTCCCGACAATATGCGAGTCATGGCGATGCTTGTTCGACTTAAGATGAGATATGGCGACATCTCCTCCACTTCCCCTTGACATGTGGCGAGTTATAAACTCGTAGCTTATCGTAGCCAAACTCGTGACAGTGTGACAGGGCCTTTAAGTATAAACTTCGAAAAACCAATTGCTGGAGTGCCTCAACAAGAGAGTAGTCTACCATTATCAAACAATATTACATTGTATCGTGGAAGGTGCATTTAGTTTGTTCAGCATGTTCTTAATACGATTTTGTCACCTTGTGTAATATTTCACTTTCTGTATTATTTACTGAAGCCATACGCGTTTGGTTAGCATTATTGTTAATACATATACGTTCTGGTTGAATTTTCAGACATTTTATAATGTTTATTCACCTCGGATTGTCTCAAAGTATCAATAGCAAATATGCTGATTCATCGAGTTTTAACGTCTACCTGCAAAGCTACAATTATTAATAGCTTAAATGGATTAATCCTTTTCAGTGAGAATAAATCTAATCCCATCTTTAAACCAAAATAAATATTTCATTCACACAGAATGGTATTATTTGTGTTTGTATGCACATGCTGTAGAATAAAAGTTGAAAATACAGGCCAGCGTACAGATCAATACACAGGCAAATATAGTGGATATTTCATCAATCGATTTAGACGGAAAGACAGGTTTATATAAATTATGCAAGAATTTTATTACCTGCACTAAGTTCTCTTTTCAACAAACTGTGCATATTTTTGTGGGTGACAAACACTTCTTTGCTGAATGCAGTTGAAGTAGAAATGGATTTCACAGATGAAGGACAATGACCTTAATTACGATTTAATGAATGTGGAGTTATCAGCATTAAATATACAGCTGCAACGAAGCATAAATTCAATTTCGTTTTCGTTTGAACGTAAAATTGCATTCATGAGTTAACATGATGAATAACCTTGAAGGTACACTTGTGTAGGACATTTTAATGTCTAATAGATGTGTGCTTTCAACATATGTTTACGAGGAGTATAAATTTTGTATAAAACTTATTCCTTGCAAAATGATGAAGTGATTTTTAGTATTACAAAGCAAGTTTTCGCTCTCGGAAGTTTTGATACCAGTCTAGGATTTTCGTTGATGAGATTCACACTTGAATTGATATCATGACGTCATCTGTGATCATTGCATGGGTTTACTTCCGGGATGCAGCTAATTTCTTTCTTGATTGGCTGGCTAGAAGGAACGAGGTAAATTTGAAAGTAAAAAACTGTTTCTCGACCTTATGCATGTTAATTATGCGGCTGTTGTTAGTTATAATGACATGTAGACTTGCAATATTGGCTTTGTAGGCTACATGTAAATGTTGTTTCTTTACATTTATCAGCCAATATGTTGATTTATCTTTGACGCACTTTTTCAGAATACCATGTCCTACTTCGCTTGGGGTCAATGCCCCGGCTATAGCCCAGCTACTGGTGTTCGATTGAGACAGTATCAGCGGCCATTCTCAGAGGTGTTGTCAAAGCTATAGCAAAAAATACTCGGATGAGAAATTTTGACCAATGAGCGAATATGTATCAAACCCAGTCGGAAGTTCATGAAATGGTCGCTAAGATTTGAGTGGATGATTCTTATCGGACGAAATGAGTAATTAATAGAACAGCGGTTATAGCCGCTGAATTAACCACTAGCGAAGTAGGTCAATGACAGCTTGCGCAGTTTCCGTTACCAGTGTGACGGCAATAACGATGTAAACTTCCGGTCTACTGTATTTATCATTCTTGACAAAATGATGATTGAAAGAGGAAGTACGTACGAGCAGCAAATATTCCTAACGGTTCGAGTTGGTTCTTCCTTTTTTCGCATAAAAAACATGCAGCGAATACTGATCAGAAACATTTGCGATTGTGCAGCGATAAACATCAAAAAGTAATGTGTACTTACCAGGAATACATGGATTGCCTCTAATTTACACCCTTCTGCGCCTTAAACATAAATTTGCGTCCCTTTTCCAATATTAAGATCCTACCTTCTTTACCCTCACTCCCTTGCCCGAAGTCCACCCCTATTCACGACGGTGAAATGGAAAAAAAAGATTTATTGTTAAATGATCTTTTCATACTAGTTTACTCACAATAAGAAGGTAAAACGGCAAAAACACAGTCATACTTCTAATGTCAGTTCTGGTCTGATTTTACCGTGCCTAACTTATCATTAAAAGAAACCGAGAATTTCCTTCTTAAGAGCAACATCTGGGAGTGCCCATGGCCGTCAGAACAGGCGCGGCAGGGGCGGCGGTCGCCGCCCCAATATTTTCGGCAATGATACATTCTCAAAATACATAATTTTCCGCCCAAATATTTTCGGCAATATTAGGTTTCCGAAATGCATAACTTTCATTCGATATCATAAATCGGACATTTTCACACCTTGCCGTTTTCATAACAGGTGTCAGTTAATTTGACGTGTTAATTGCCTACAGGCGTAAAGGATTAAAAATTACAACAGTGAGATTTTGATAGCATTGTGATTATCTTGTTGAAGTAAATATTGGCTTTATTTGACACCATCATTTGAGCCGCAAAGTGGCAAGTGCGCCACACCAAAGACTCTGACCAGCATTCGCCCAGTCTGAACAGAGTCTTTGCTGCGGCGCAAATGTGACTCTGTTGGTTTTATCGTGTCAGGGCTAAAATTGTTTTGAAATTGAGGCAGTTACTTTTGAGAAGTCGATAATTTAAGGTTGTAATCATTATATCTTCATTTCCTCCATTAATGAGCATAAATGCTGAAAACAACAAACTTAACATATATACGGCATTCGACAGTATATAACAAATTATTGAAGAAGTTGCAGGTGGATGTGAAAAACTCTTGGCATACGCACCAACCAGATCTTCTTCAATTTGTGCATGACCTCTAGCACCCAAAAGAACCGGGTTCTTAATGTTTATCCCTCACTTATCATGATAATAAAGATTGAAGAACACTTAATTAACATGGTAAATGGGGGTTAAACAGCACACCTTCAGGACAGCATCTCCTGCATACCCCATACCCCACACACCCGCACGCCCCAAACAATATCTACAAAACCACACGCCACGATCCCTCATCAAAGCTGCCTCGTAGAGTCAGCCCGAATGAAGGACCACAATTAGCAGTATGTGCGTTTCTGGATAAACCCAGAACCTCAGTACCAATACAACAATCCAGGTTAACTCCCGTGTACTTCGCTGCAGCCAAGTCGAATGCGCAATGACTTATGTCTACACGTCGCAGAACCACCTGGGTTGATAAATCATATGTGAAATGATAAAAACAAGATCCCCGGAAGCGGCAGCATCCAGAAACATTCTTATGTAAATCTCATGACATGACCTCGATCACCCAAAAGAACCCTCTTTAGGACGGCTCCAATGAGGGGCGAAATGTTACATGCTACATGACGAAGCTAGACCAACTCTGCCCTTAGATGATACTTGCTTCTTGCTGTGCTTTTGAATGGTTATAAATAAAAGAAACAACTAGCAGAGCATACTGACAAGCAGCCAATTACGAGAAAAGCACCGGGAGACATCTCTCTAAACCCCAAACAATCCCACCATTCACAAGCAGTGACCCTGCCCCCGCCCTTTCACTTGAACTGCCTTGCCTAGGCGCGCACCTCCTTTGAGAAATCAAGAACACATGAAGACAAACCTATCCCGGTACATCAACGATTAATTGCCAATACCGGCAAAGACAGGTCACCTCTTCATACACATAGCTAGTATGAAGTAGCATTTTCAAAAGCTTCAGCATATAAAAAAATCCGCCTCCCCAATGTCAAAATCGTTCCGACGCCCCTGGTGTCTACATGTAGTGCTTGTCTAAGTTCTAGGAACAACATCTGGTAGTGTCTACATGTAATGCTTGTCTAAGTCTTAGGAGCAACATCTGGTAGTGTCTACATGTAATGCTTGTCTAAGTCTTAGGGGCAACATCTGGTAGTGTCTACATGTAATGCTTGTCTTAGTCTGTGGAGCAACATCTGGTAGTGTCTACATGTAATGCTTGTCTAAGTCTTAGGAGCAACATCTGGTAGTGTCTACATGTAATGCTTGTCTAAGTCTTAGGAGCAACATCTGGTAGTGTCTACATGTGTCTACATGTAATGCTTGTCTAAGTCTTAGGGGCAACATCTGGTAGTGTCTACATGTAATGCTTGTCTAAGTCTTAGGAGCAACATCTGGTAGTGTCTACATGTAATGCTTGTCTAAGTCTTAGGAGCAACATCTGGTAGTGTCTACATGTAATGCTTGTCTAAGTATTAGGAGCAACATCTGGTAGTGTCTACATGTAATGCTTGTCTAAGTCTTAGGAGCAACATCTGGTAGTGTCTACATGTGTCTACATGTAATGCTTGTCTTAGTTTTTAAGGACAGTAAAACAAAATATTACTAGTTCAACTGTCACCGGCGCTTATGCAGTGGTGGTGGGTCGGTGGTGGATGGGGGTGGGGGGGGGAGTGGCGGGAGGGGGCGAATCAAATCGGATTTGCCCATTTCCTAGGTGTCTGTTAAATGTACAAAGTGCAGGACATGAGATAATACAAATTAGAATCTAAAACAGTTCCTCCAAGAGCAGATAACACATTCATAAGAAGGAACATGGGTCATACTTCGAAGTTTCGGTATTCAGGCCTCTTCAGTGACCCTGATCTGGTGAGGAAAGCCATAGAAAACATACTGTAATTTCATCATTTTAATAAGGCAGTCGATGCAAAGACTGCAGTTTAACCAGTAACGTGTTATAATTTCTGTTTGGGGTATTTACATATTGTTGCAACATTAAAGACAAGAATTCTTGCAGTTGGTACACCTTTTTCCTTTGGTGCTGTAACACACATGATGATCCATGGGGATTTCAGATCTTCAGTAGTAAACAATTTGCCTTCCAAGTTCTTAAGGTGGTGATAATCACTGATTTGGGACAAAGACAAAAATCTGCATAAAATACCCAAAATAACACTGATCTTTCCAAAACTTAGCAGATGCCTTCTTTATGTTGTTTCTCATAATTTAGAATCCCGAAATGCAGCATTTGTTAATGTTAAAAAGTTTTTTTTTATAAGGAAAGATCAAAGGGTAATTTTCTGCGAATAAATCTCAAAAAAATAATATCGTTATTGAAAATATACTTAGTGCTTAGAGTACCTTGTTGCATAATGAAGAGCGTCCTAGCAATTATTTTTTCAAACTCTTTCACACATTATCAGGCTGAGCAGATGAAAAAAGATGTAGTCTGTGTCCAAATTTTTTTGTCAAAACACACAGGTGAGACAGGTGAGACTATTTTAACAAGGTTGAACAATTTCATCTACACACCACTGATCATGTCAGTAATGTATTATTTATACTGTAGGTGTTAACATAGGTATGCTTGCCTACCCTATATTTAATAAATGCGTCCAGTGTACATTTACTTTGTACATGGTTGAACATTTGAAAAAAAGCTACCGTTTTCATCTGGTCTACATTACAATTTGAGAAAGAATTGGAATAAATAATTGCTAGGCCGCTCTTCATTATGCAATAATGCACCTTCAGCATTACGTAAATTTTCAATAACGCTATTATTTTTTCAGATTTATTCGCAGAAAATTACCCTTTGATCTTTCCTTATAAAAACACTTTTTTTAAGCAGCATGTACGTCTATTTTGTATTCTAAACTGTAAAGAACAACAAAAATAAGAAGTCTGCTATCTTTCAGGGAGATACATCACTTTTTTATGGTTTTATGCAGATTTTTACATTTACCACAGATCACCACCTTAAGAGGTCATACAGTAAAACCTTTTGTATCATGTAACAATAAACAGGAGCCCTGATATAGATAACATTTCTAGCCGCACGTGTCAAAAGGTCGCCTATTCTAATCCTCGTAACTGGGTAAACGTGACTATACCTGTAGCAAAACAACGGTCCGCCTTTCTCCGTAATATACCCGAATGTTCCTCGTCATTATCCATCAGTATACTTCAAGGTATAACTCTCCGCTGTGGTGTAGTTGGTAAAGCCTTGTTTACACGGGCAAAGTTTCTGTGACAAAGAAGGTTTGGCATAGAAAAAAATGCTCGTGTGAATGAAAAAATATGCCACATTTTCATTGCCAAATGTGTATGATAAAGTTTCTATGACAAACAAAATTTGTCCGTGTGAATATGTAACAAAGAAAATAGCTATGGAGATGAACACAGAAAATTTTGCTCATAATTAAAACAGTTTGATTTTGAAACAAGTATATTTAACAATGAAAATGTGGCACAGTTGGCCGTTTACACGAGCACAGTTTGTTGGTCCAGGTAACTTTGACGAGAAATCTTTGTTCGTGTTAACACGGCAGCAAATATTTCATTGCCAAAGTTTATTTAACAAAGATTCTATGCCACATTTTTCTTTAACAAATAATCGCAAAATGTTTGCCAAACTTTCTCTGTTACAGTTTCAGTTACAGTTATGCAGGAAAGTCGGCTCAAAATGTCAGCATCTGTGTTTCCCCCCTGCTTAGACAGAGATTCAGTTTTGTCACAGTTGTGTGTTATGCTTACAGTGGCTGCTGAAACGTCCGCGTAGCCAAGTGATTAGCGCTCCCGACTCTGGATCATCGGGTCGCGGACTCATGATATTCTGTTCAAACCTAAATGCATGGCGCTTCATTGGGACAGAGCCCTTCATAATCACATGTATTATTGTTGAATAGAGCGTAGAGCCTCTATTTCATCCATTCATCATCCACCCGGTTGATACTCGTTTTGATTCAAGAAAACCGTATTTACTTTACAGCTACTTAACGTCATTGTACACGATTTTATAGCTGCAGTGACTTTACTTCTGGAGCAACCCTCGTATAACAAGAAAAGGGGAAATCATAATTTAAATTAATAGGCTAATAATAATAATGATAAAAAAAGAAGGAAAAAAAGGTTCGAACCACAGACCCCCCGAGATTAAGTCTCATAATACAATACTGTAAAGCTGAACCGCTTGACCAATCCGTTATACCCCCATTCCACTGACGCTTTGACTGCGCTCTTGGCGATCATGGCGCTTCTCCAAAATCTTCGAAATCGCAGCAAAAGCGTAGGCATTTGCCAAAACTAGGATCTTGTGCGCCTCCAGTACGCTGCCAGTACGCTTCTAAAACGACCTCGCCACGCTAGTCACCATGCTGCCGCGATTCAGCTGCGCTTCTGCCACGCTCAACGGACTTCTAGGGCGCTTCTAATACGCTGCTACTACGGCAAAGGATTTCAAGCTACGCTTGAGCTACGCTTATTACGATGCATTTGCGATCGTGCTACGACCTAAGTGCCGGAGCTGCGCTCATGCTGCGATTGTGTTGCGCTTTGTAACCGCTTCTATGTAAATCGGCGGAGAATCGGGTCCAGCAGAAGTTAGCCACCAGCCTTCAAACAATATTGATAATATAAAAATTCCAGTGGCTATGGCCCAGCTGGCAATCATGAACTAGTGACTTCGAACAACTCGTCTTGTTCTTCTTGCTATTCAGGCTCAACTGGGGGCTCTGCTCGGCGTTCTAAAGGGCGCCTATCTGGCTCAGTTTAGAGAGCAAGAGCCTGGCCCCCTGTCAAAAGCAGAAGGCAAAATCCACACCCAGGCCTGGTCAGGAGACTATTTTCACGCAGCCTTTACCGCAGGAGAGGGTATTCCAACTCCTGCTCCTTGCAGCCTGCATCTTGAATGAAACGTGAGAGTCGAGTTATGAAACGTCGTGGAAACGCGGCGTTTTCATGCCCAGATCGCCATAAGAGCAGAGGAAACGCAGATAAAGCGCCAAGAGCGCAGCGGAAGCGTCGTGGTCGCGCTATTCATAAATAATAGAGTCGCAGCGGAAGCGGCAAGAGCGCAACGGGAGCGCAAAGAGCGTAGCAGAAGCGTAGCTGGGACGCAGACGAATCTCACGGCGCTGTCGGCACGATCCCGCTGCGCTGGTGCTGCGTTGCTCCCGCTGCTGCTGCGTTCATGAATTTCGAGCTACGATCTCACTACGCTTTCGTTGCGCTTTGAGTCCACGGCGCTTCAGCTACGTAAATTTTGAGCAGAGTCAAAACAAGCGCCGTGACTTGGCGATCATGCCGCTTCTGATACGCTTTCACTGCGACCTAGAAGCTTCTCCTGCGCTGCTGCCGCTTCTGCTACGATTCATGGCGCTTTGTCCAAAATTTCGGAGCGCAGTGGAAGCGCCGTCCAGTGGAATGGGGGTATAACGTTTCGCAATGATTGTATATATGATGATATATGACCTGTTGTGAGTGCAACGGAAAGAGCCGACTTCTCCGTGACAAGCTTTTCAACCTATATCTAGGTTCGGTGCAAAATTAAAAGTGCATTGACACGACAGTAATTTGATCTGTAGCTCAGTGGGTTAAGCGCAGGCCTACTGATCTAGCGGACCGGGTTCGAGCCCCGCTTGAGGCGAGAATCTTTCCTACCGTAAACGGGATTCCATTGCACACAGCCTTTCGTTATCACCGTCCCATTGCCCTGATATAACTGCAATACTGTTGAAAAGGACGTAAAATCGCAAGTCATCCATTCATACAATAAACACTGCTGCCTGTAACAAGCTGATCATGCGTTTTTCACATACTGGGAGATAAAGGTTTGCAGTGTGTAGGCGATATCATACATGTATATGGTTTTAAAACTTAATTTTATTTCCTAAAACTACTGACGTGACAAAATTTCAAATGAAGTAATTTCAATTCAAGCATGATATTGCTATTATCAACTAGTCGCCATATCTGGTAATAACTAAAGATTGCTAACCACACCTATCAATCATTTTCCGTGTCTGATACCGCGAGTTTCTAAAATATCGGGACATCTAAGCCAATTACTGTAATATCTTCCTTAACTTTAAACAGGGCGGTTTTATGCCTTGCACTGTGTCTAAAATTGCTGGCGGATTTACTAACGGTGCAGACCCTTATCAGACTGTGTAGCATTTGATGTAACAGTAATATCTGACTTCTTATGAACATCACCATACAGTTTTCTCGCATTTTTAGGCTGTACAAGACCGTGGAATACATATCAGTATGCGTTTTAGCATTTAAAGGTGTCACGCTGTTTATAATTAATAATTTGATCTCATGATAATTTGTCAGTCGAATTACTTGTGCGCATGCAACATACTTCGTGGGGGAGTTTTGTCGAGGCGTTTTCCCTGTCTTTTAATGACTGTCTTGCTGTGTCGTAATAACTCTCTTATACTAATATGGTAATGTTAACTGAGTAACTACACATCTGAATATAATTTGAACTAATTTCAAAGTGTGTGTGTATGGGGGGGGGGATAAAATGCCGTTTTCCATGTCTTTTAATGACTGTGTCTCTCCTACTCCTCCTACAGTATTTGATGCAGGGATTTGAAACTTGCAACACAGTTCACACACGCATTAAACATGTGCATTAGGAAACAGAGCTTTGGTCCAGGTCAGTATTGCAGAATTATGTCCCCTTGAATGATATACATATTCTGACCATATTTCCGTGCCTTATGTACAAGCGCACATTTTGTCATAGCTCTAGCGACCTCATTTATGAATCAATTTTGTTATAACCTATTCAGGTTGGTAGGATCATGGTCAAGGTCACAGTTGCTATCTTTAGTAAAAACTTTGTCATTGCTCTAGCGCTTTTATATATGGACCAATTTTGATATGACTTCATACAAATGTTAAGTATGACAATATCTTGAACAACTTTGCGTTTCAGCATTGCAGGGTCCAAGGTCAGGTTCACAGTAATTGTTGCTAATTTTAAAAATCTTTGTCATCGCCCTAGCCCCTCTATTTATCGACAGATTTTGATAAAACTTCACCCAAATGTTAAGTGTGACAATATCTTGAACAAGTTTGCGGTGCAGAATTTGAGGGGGCAAGGTCAAGGCCACAGTTGCTAATTTTAGAAAATATTTTATCATCCCTCGAGGGCATTTTGTTATGAACCGATTTTGATATAACTTCACACTAATACTAAGCATGACAGAATCTGCGACAACTTTGCATTTCAGCATTGTAGGTCTAAGGTCAAGGTCACAGATGCTACTTTGGGTAAAACTTCGTCACGGTTCTAGCGCCTTTATTTTTGAATTGATTTTGATATAACTTTACCCGAATATAAAGTGTGACAGTACCTTGGACAAGTTCGCGCTCCAGAATTTTTGGGACAAGGTCAAGGCCACAGTTGATATTTTAGACAAAATATGGACCTTTTTTATGTAACTTACACAAATATGTCTGAACACATTATTCATCAAGTGAGGCATATGGCGGGGGGCATTCATCACCTTTAGTGATGTCTGTTTTTTCTGTCTGGAGAGCAACAGCCGAATTTTCATCCTACCAAGGCGAACCAGAGCTCCAGATAACAGGGGGTATTGAGGGTAAATCAGAGGTCATTTTCATTATTTCTAAACAAAAACATACATTGTGACCCCATTTCAGAACCGTCTCAGCAAGACGGTGCTAATGAGGAGTCATAATATATGTTTTAAATGGAAAATATGGACAATTATCCTTATATTCCTGCAACTCCTTCTTCTGGAGCACTGGCGAACCCATTTATGGATCTTCTTTGTATAATGGCTAGGCGTGCTGTGTCTTAAATAATAGGTATCTCACCTCTTGGTTCTCGGCGCACAAGTGAGAAAACTTGCATCTTCTTACTTTGCAAAACAGCATATCCCTACAGGAACACAAGGTTAAAACAACATTTAATATACGTTGAATCAACGTTGAGCGCCCAGTAGGACTCTTATGATATCCCGTAGCACGTAAACGGTAATTTTGTATCCTGAAATTCTGGGCTAGATTGGCTTTGATACATCTATATACTTGGGGACGTAAACTGTTGGCGCACTGTAACAGATGCTGAATAAGACATCATAAAATACTAAATCTTAGTATCCAACAAACAGTTTTACTCAGTCATTTATTCATACACTATACTCAAATTAAGGATATCATGTTTTATAGTCCAGTAAATTACCCTCATGAATGAAATAAATTTATTCGGAATATACTAAGTAAAGAAAGCAAAGGAAAGCACAATACAAAGTAACATAAAATTTCCTTTTAAAAGGAAGGCTTGTCCAGCTAAGACAGTGAAATGTTCATGAGTTGTTTATTCAAATAAACCCAGTTGTTAGTGCACTTTCTGTTGCTAATTTTTATTTAGCAAAGTAAAGTTTCTTAACTTCTTGAATGATGGCATTATCTACAGGTGTGAGGTAAAAACAAGTGTAGACTTTATTTGAAAAACAGATTGAGGAAATATTTAAACACACACACACGGGCCTTGTTACGCAATCGGTAGGGCACTTGAGTTATAAGTCAGAGGCCCTGGGTTCGAAACCCGGTCTTAGTACTGGTTAACAGCTTAGGAGGTCTAAGCCTGCCCAGGAATAGTGTGGTTAGGTTAACTGACCGTTCCGAGTTGACCATTGCTGTTTACCGTGGACATTAAGCGACAAATCACACAAACACATACACACACACGTACGCACACACACACACACACACACAGAGAGAGTTTTCCAACGTTTAAGCCGTTAGGCATGTCTCAAGGAAATTTACTATATGGACCTCTTTCAAGTCTGTTCTATATGGCTGCTAAGTCACATTTAGTTTGAATCAATATTTTAGGGAAGACTGTTTCAAACCTGTGTCTGTGGAATCTTGGCACATCTGAACTTGGCATTAAAAGAAGACAACAAATATATATTCACTGAACTATATTTTTGGTTTTAGTAGCATCAGTGACAGTGACTAGAAGGAAATTTTGACACTCTGAGAAGAAAATGCATGCTACTATTGTTTGAGATAATAACTTGCTTGCTTTACAACATTTGGGAACAACAAAGCACGGAACCCATTGCGTTCATACTTCCATGAACTTCCGAAAAATGAAATTTATCTCTTACATTTATACTATGTTTTCACATCAATTTTGGTACTTATTTGTGAAGTTCTGGCTAATTTTACGCCAAGGAAAGGACGAAGAACAGCTATTTACCAACGTGTTTGGTAATGACGTTCAACAGCCGTCACTATGACATGACGTATATCAAACGTTACGTCGGCCAATCAACTTATCGAATAATCCGTGACGTCGAATAATCCGCGACGTCGCTTAAGCGTAACATTGCATGACTGCGTGTTCATGGATGTATGTACATCGTCAGCCCAGTAAAGGTTCATCTAAGGAAATCGTCGACATGTGTAAATATTTCTCTGTACATTTGTATAGGTGAAATTAAAAGGCAACATTAGAGACTGTTACAAGAAAACATTGATGCAAAGCATCAATACGCCGTGAAAGTCAGTCACATTTAGCTTCTGCGACCAGTAGGCCTAACTGTGCACATATACAGGAATCTCGACACTACCAAAGGTAGCCTAATACAGAGTTATGCGGTGTTGTCAAGCTGATTATAATTTATTGGCTTTCTGCTACTATTGTATACGTCTTAAGCATGTGGGCAGGTTCTTGACAAACATGCATCATAATGATGGATTTCTGATCTGCTAGGATTTATTTTCTATTTAGATAATATTTTAGTTTCGCCTGCTACTAGCAGAAACTAGGTAGATCTACATGTGTATTACTTTACTGTTCCTGTGTCTGCGGCATTATCACCGTCGGTGCCGGTGTCGTATACTTAACGTTTTTTGGTTGAGTGTTTTTTGTGACAATGCGCAAACAGGCGAGAGATGGCATGTCCTTATGTAATATTGGAAATAGACTTCAACTCTAGGTTTCATCATATTTTACTCCATGTAATAGGACTTAACATGGTTATTTTTTGCCCATAAAGTAATGTAGATTGTTGACGCAGTAATTCTGCATATGTTGTTAGGAGGTAACGTGTATGTTGAACTTCAGTTCAGTTCAGTTTCCTAACGACGTTCCCCAAGGGCTGGTTCAGCCACTTACGAAAATTGAACTTGGTTTAGTCCAATTTTTAAATTTAATTTATTTATTTTTTATTAGTGAAAGGTCAATATACAGTAATACGTCAAGCTTTCAAAAATATATACATTCTGCTGGCTATCACTCTGACATGTAATTATTTACGTTCAAATTTGTATATTTATTAGGGACGAGTCATTTATTATCAGGTGGGGGGGCCGGGTACATTTTCATATGGTTCACCAAAATTTTTCCGACCCCCCCAGTCTCACCAGAATTATTTTTCCGACCCCCCCAGATAGGTGACAAATTTTTTTATGACCCCCCCATCCCCAGTGCCAGCTACCCTTCACACACATACCATATTACCTATTTTATGCCAGACTGACCTCAATCAAAACCTAGCTGTATGAAACACAAAGAACATTTCTTATTCTAACAGGTTAATTACATGTAATCATGGTCTGTTTAAACTTCGTCTGCATTTCTTGCATTTTTTCTTCTGCTAATGGCCATCCTGAAATCTTTTTGTTGAATGCTTAATAATTATAACTGTAAATAATATTAATTGGGACTCTGGGTGGTGGGTGTCTGGGGGCTGTGTTTTTGCTGATGAAAAGGCACCTGGAGAGCTGATATCACAAATGGAGGCATTAAATTTAATTGAGCACAAAATCATCTACCTGACATGATTTTATAGACACTCTCGTACTGTTCTAGCAAAACAATGAAATTTTTTTTTATTATTATTTTTTTTTAGTCATTTCCATAAAGGCTTTAAAGTTTTAAGTTGTGAGTTTGAATGAAGAGACTGAAAATTGATGAGTAATGGGGGGTCTGGGGGGCGAAGCCCCCCAGAAGCTGAGACATTTTTAAAAATAAGGACTGATGGAAGAATTCTGACCCCCCAATATGCCTAATAAAATATATGACCCCCCCTGCTCCAAGGCTTTTTTATTTCCGACCCCCCAGTACATCACCAAAAAAAATTCCGACCCCCCCTTAATGTACCCGGCCCCCCCAGCTGACAATAAATGACTCGTCCCTTATGTTGTTTAAAAATTATCTTTACCTTTAAGAAACTAGTTTACTGCGTAATACAAAATTAACGAAGACATGTTGCAAATTATATAAGTATTACCTCCCTTGAAACATGCCATAGGCGATTCATAAAGAATCCTGCTTTATGCCATATGCGACCAACAAAGGTACCTATCAGACTGCATTTTGCGCAGTCTGATCATTACCACGTGGGCGATCCTATACATTTTCTGTTGTCGGGTGTGGATAAAAAATTGCACTGAGGCAAAGTAGCAGGCGAAATTGTATGTATTTTATGACGTACGCGAAGGTACAAAAAAAAGTTTGGAACAAATCGTCCGGCATATACTAAAATATAGAGTGGAGTCAACCTTTGGAGTGGAGCCTTGGAGTGAAGCAAGCTATTATGTTATTTCACATAATCTGGCAAGTCCAGGAGAGAAATTAGAACATGCCCCTTTGCATTTTGCAACTGGTCATTGCCCGAAAATGGTGAGGCATGGTTTCTTGTCCAGAATACTCCAAAATACCATTCCAAAAAACCACGCCACTCCATAGGTTGACCCCACTCCATATTTTAGTATATGCCAACCCAGGTATTTTCCGAATGAGCGTGACGTCATTTCTTCCGAAAATAACTCGGTATCACTAAACGACATGAATACTGGCTTGTGGCCGAAACCACAAGCCAATAAATATAGACCATTTGGATAAAGGAGGACTTGGGTCATGTTGATTTTGTATTGGCTCCTAATATAATAAGTATGTATTTATTTATTATATTGAAGCCATTTTTCCACAAATTACGTGAATTATCTGTCTTAAGGGGTCACCCAATGGAGACCAAACTTCCGCTGTCTTAGACATATTACCACAGCGTACTGTACAGGTTCTTTGACGGTACTTTTAGTTTAAGGTGAGGTGGGAGTAATTGACAATACACATGATTTTATTCATACTTCTCTATATTGAGCATTTTCAGTCCCTCTTTCAGAAATGTAATAAAAAGTGGGTGTCGCCGTTGTCGTTTTCAAGATATCTGACCTCGAAACCATCAAATTTTCCTCATTTTCGACCCGACGTTATAATTGCGTTCTATGGAAAACGCACTTTTTTGCACGTCTCTCTTGGATAAAAACCTTCATTCTGAGAAAACAAAACACATTTTTTCTTTAAAAACTAACACAGTATGGCCAAATGATAGAAGTTTACATTAAAGCAATAAAATTAGTAGGTCGCCGACTTAACTTTCGAGCTAAATTGCATAAAATGCCCTGCGTGCTGTCTTTTAAGACTGAAATGTTACCGTTGTGCATGGTGACGTTAACGTTACTTTACTTTCCGCGTCACGTATCAACCGTCGCTTATTGTAGGATCCCGGCAAAATTTGTCTAGGACTTTCGTCACTTATGATTGTCATCCTCGGGAAAGCGGATGTAGTACATTTTCTCTCAGTGCATTAGCAGACTTGGCTAACTTTTCTTTAATAATGATAAAAAAAAAGAATCGAAAACATTGCCATTATGCACTGCGACTGGACCTTGGCGACTCTCTCTCCCCCTCCCCCCCCCCCCTCTCTCTCTCTCTCTCTCTCTCTCTATAAATGACTGTGAAAATGCAGCTTGTTATTCACTTTAGTTTTAGGAGATTCAATGAAACGATTCTTTGATATACACTTGAGAAAAAATGAAGAAATGAAAGACAGAAAAATGAAAGATAGGCACGGAAAAAGAAACGCCACATTTCTTTCAGCGTGTTGACAGTACAGAGCGTTGAATTATCATATCAGTGTGAATAAAAGGTCCTGCTGATATTGCATCGGCATTGATACGGCTGTCTGGCGTTGTTCAAACGCTAGGGAAAGTCAAAGAATTTTTAATATCTCTGCAACATGTGCAATGTGGCCTAGATCTAACTGATTAGTATTTTAAGTGTGGGTGGTATGATAACACACCATTGCACACAGCCTTTCATTAGCACATTACCATGGTCCTGATATGACTGAATTACTGTTAAAAAGGACGTAAAATCTCAATCCATCCATCCATCCACCCAGCCATCCATCCCTCCATCCGTCTATCAGTGATAACACCCGAGGAGCCCCGGTAGCTTAGCAGGTTAAGCGCTGGCCTGATGATCTAGCGCTAGCGGTCCCGGATTCGAGAACCGGTTGAGGCGGAAATCTAAAATGCGTGGTCGAAGTGTAGACAGTGATTTGACTTCTTATTTCAATTTGATGAGGCTGTGCCGTATAAAATTTGTAATAAAATTATTGCAACAGCAGTTGCGAACTCATCTACCAAGCTGACGAGAAACTGCCTGAGAAAAGCTTTCCCACAGGTAGTGACTAGCTATATTTTTTGCAGTTTCTTCTCTACGACACTTCCTATTTCCTTTTAATTTCACCCAGTGCTCAACCTCTTTGCATTTTGTATTCAGACCATGTAGCACATGTAATCGCAGAAGCGGATAATGTTGACGCCATCTTGTTTTTTCAGACGAAACGTTTGACGTCATCACGTAACGTTGCGACAGAAACTGCCGCACGGCGGCGCTGAATTACTCCCACCTCACCTTAAAGCACTTTTAGTTTATATGCTGCTGCTTGCCTCTCAAGAGGAGTATAAACATACATTCTGAAACAGAGTGCAGTCTACAAATGGAATTGTAGATGACACGATTTTACGTCCTGTACAACAATAGTTGGTCATATCGGGACGTTGGTAATGAAAGGCTGTGTGCAATAGAAAGTGCATGAGACGGTGATAATGAAAGGCTGCGTGCAATAGAAAGTACATGAGACGGTGATAACGAAAGGCTGCGTGCAATAGAAAGTACATGGGACGGTAATAATGAAAGGTTGTGTGCAATAGAAAGTACATGAGACGGTGATAATGAAAGGCTGCGTGCAATAGAAAGTACATGAGACGGTGATAATGAAAGGCTGCGTGCAATAGAAAGTACATGAGACGGTGATAATGAAAGGCTGCGTGCAATAGAAAGTACATGAGACGGTGATAATGAAAGGCTGCGTGCAATAGAAAGTACATGAGACGGTAATAATGAAAAACTGTGTGCAATAGAAAGTACATGAGACGGTATAATGGAAGGGTGTGTGCAATAGAAAGTACATAAGACAGTAATAATGAAAGGCTGTGTGCAATAGAAAGTACAGGAGACGGTAATAATGAAAGGCTGTGTGCAATAGAAAGTACATGAGACGGTGTTAATGAAAGGCTGTGTGCAATAGAAAGTACATGAGACTGTGATAATGAAAGTCTCTGTGCAATAGAAAGCACATGAGACGGTAATAATGAAAGGCTGTGTGCAATAGAAAGTACATGAGACTGTGATAGTGAAAGTCTGTGTGCAGTAGAAAGTACATGAGACGGTATAATGGAAGGGTGTGTGCAACAGAAAATACATGAGATGTTAATAATGAAAGGCTGTGTGCAATAGAAAGTACATGAGACGGTTATAATAAAAGGCTGTGCGCAATAGAAAGTGTGAGACGGTAATAATGAAAGGCTGTGTGCAATAGAAAATACATGAGACGGAAATAATGAAAGGCTGTGTGCAATAGAAAGTACATGAGACGGTCATAATGAAAGGCTGTGTGCAATAGAAAGTACATGAGACGGTTATAATGAAAGGCTGTGTGCAATAGAAAGTACATGAGACGGTAATAATGAAAGGCTGTGTGCAATAGAAAGTACATGAGACGGTAATAATGAAAAGCTGTATGCAATAGAAAGTACATGAGACGGTAATAATGAGAGGCTGTGTGCAGTAGAAAGTACATGAGACGGTAATAATGAAAGACTGTCTGCAATAGAAAGTACATGCGACGGTAATAATGAAAAGCTTTGTGCAATAGAAAGTACATGAGACGGTAATAATGAAAAGCTGTGTGCAATTGAAAGTACATGAGTCGGTAATAATGAAAGGCTGTGTGCAATAGAAAGTACATGAGACGGTTATAATGAAAGGCTGTGTGCAATAGAAAGTACATGAGACGGTAATAATGAAAGGCTGTGTGCAATAGAAAGTACATGACACGGTAATAATGAAAAGCTGTGTGCAATAGAAAGTACATGAGACGGTAATTATGAAAGGCTGTGTGCAATAGAAAGTACATGAGACGGTGATAATGAAAGGCTGCGTGCAATAGAAAGTACATGAGACGGTGATAATGAAAGGCTGTGTGCAATAGAAAGTACATGAGACGGTAATAATGAAAGGCTGTGTGCATTAGAAAGTACATGAGACGGTTATAATGAAAAGCTGTGTGCAATAGAAAGTACATGAGACGGTGATAATGAAAGGCTGTGTGCAATAGAAAGTACATGAGACGGTAATAATGAAAGGCTGTGTGCAATAGAAAGTACATGAGACGGTAATAATGAAAGGCTTTGTGCAACAGAAAGTACATGAGACGGTAATAATGAAAGGCTGTGTGCAATAGAAAGTACATGAGACGGTAATAATCTAGTATAGATACAGTCGAGTTCCTCGTCCCACACCAAACGGAAAACAAACCACTTTCACGGTTGAAGAAAAAAAAACCTGTTTCCGGAGGGTTTTGATTTGGGACCTTCAACTTATTGAAATAGATCCGTGCTTAACCAACTGAGCTACTGGGGCTTCTTTCAAAGCAGAGAAGAGATAAGTTTGAAATTTCACATTGTTCTGAAAATTAACACATTGTGTTATCGACAAAAAGGTGGTGAAACGATTTATTTAATGTTACATGGTAATTCTACAAAACCTCGCACACTAGAACTGGCATCCAGTTACAAGTAACAGTTGGAAAGTGACTTCTATGATCATGTTAAAGTGCACGGATACGACGACATTTTGTCCCTTTTTTCAGGAAGAGAAACAACATTTTGACTTCATGATTGATTTCCCGGTCTAAGAATCCCTTCCAAAAGAAGGAAGGTAATTGCTCCTTTGGAAGCAAATTCTTTCTTTTAAGAGTTGCCCCATGTTAATAGGGGCTTCAACATGAAAATGGTAGAGTTGCTTGTCTTGCAAGTGTCCCAATTAGCCTTAACACTAATATCGCCGCCGCTTTTTGCTGTTGTTGTTCTTTGACAAGGACAGTCATATATTGGTATATATTGACAAGGAGTGTCACTATTTCTCAAGGTTAGTATACTCGGCAACGACGAGTTCATTTATACTTCTTGACATTTATGAGCTGGTAAAGAGAACATATCTCTTCACCTAAAATATATACAGAAATTTGGATATTATAGTACTTGACATCTACGAAAGGTTGGTTATACGATGTACACTGTTGCTAACTTGTTTGGCTATTTTGTTTATGTTGCCGTAGAGTTACTTGCCCTTGAGTGTTTAAATAACACATATTTGACTTTTATTTTTTTATTGTAACTTCATTAAATTTGCTGATATCAACTACATGTAGGACAAGCATAACAACTCAGACTAATTTGAAATTAGGCCATATTGTTCAATTTACTTGAGAGTTAACTACCTTTGGGTGCTGAGGGTAATGCTACAGCAACAATGGTGCTTATTGTTATTGCGTGATCAGATTTCTCCACGAAGGAATTCCAGGCTCAAAATCTCCGGTCAGGTAGCGGGATTTTATTTCGTGCATTCATGTAATTACACCATCTTATTATTGGTGAATCATGCAACCGATTGTCAATCTTCATTACAACTGGTATGTAGTCATGATATTGGTATTTAGAGAAATTATAATGTACAATAATTGTCGTTTAGTAGAATATGCATCGGCACATCCTGTCTGATAATGTTTGTCTTCTTGGAAGTGTACTGGTATATGCGCAGTCTGGTAGTGTACTGGTAGTCTGCACGTATCTTTGTTGTTCGAAGCCAAGTTGCGCTGTTTGCTTGAGTGTGTCCTTCAACTTTGCATGTAGTTTGCATATTTCATAAAAACATAAATAAATAAATGAAATAAAATAAAATAAATAGAAATAAGTCCGAAAAAGACAATACCAGTGTCATAGATAAATGGAGCATGGAAGTGTTTATACCATGACTCTCATACAAAAAAAAACTAGTACACGAAAATACATTAAATGTAAAACTGGTGCAACTTCCAAGTCATGTAACATCTTGTAACTGTCAACTACTTGCTCATGATTTTTAATCTTTTTTATACATATAACAAGATTCAGTTTGTCAACATATATTTTGTTAAAGCTAGTATAGAAGACAGCAAAAAGTTTATTTTAGATAATAGAACAAGTGAATTACACTACTCAAAATATTTAAAGGAGCATGTGATATTTTTCCTATAGACATTAGTACAACATATACCCCGTTCAACAGCTCATAAATTCGAACACAGCAGGCTGAGAATATCTTATTCTCTGGCAGCAGCTTCAAAAAGGATGGCAGTTTAAGACAACAAGAATTTCATTACAATTGATGCCTTCATCATTGCTATGGAACAAATTTTGCAATTTTCGAATTTCCTGAAATTGAGGCATTTTTCTATAATTCTGTAAAATCCAATAAACTTGAGTTCAAAGTGATCCTTTCAAACGGGTCAACTTTTAAGACATTCGGTTTCATAACCGGAAAAGTCTTTTTGATTTTGGTTGAAATTTTCATGCTTTTCACCTATTCTGAAAAATTGCATGATTTCACCAAAATTTCATTTTTACCAATTCAGCACAGATATATCACTGGGAGATGGAAATAACTGATCAGATTTCGAACTGGAGTTCAGGTGGTAGTTGTATATTCCAGTACATCGTCCTCCCGCTATGCCATGTCTTGTATACTGATCCTTTTGTTGTTTACACATTGTAAACCTTAGTGTAATAAAGAATTTGAATTTGAATTTGATGACCTTGACCTCATTTTCAAGGTCACAGGTCAAATACGTTGGAAATGGGTTGTCTGCACTATATTTCCTGAAGGGATTGATCGATTATGACCAAACATAGGCAAGTGTATAATCGGGAGTTGGAAAAGAACTGATTAGATTTTTGGTGACCTTGACCCTACTCTCAAGGTCGCAGGAGGTCTTGGGAATATTTAGGGAAGTTGATACTGCTGGGAACATCTGTTCTAGTAAAAATAAATTATTATTATCATTATTATTATGATTATTATTATTTTATCGTTATTATTATGATTTATTATCATAGGCGGACAAAATCATCAGACATTTAGAAGAAAACTTATACCAAAAATAATCTGTAATAGGTGATCACATTACTATTTAATGTTTTCCTTTATTTATTTTCAAGTGACTAGTTTGCCTGTGGTGTTTGAAATGTCATTAATTTAATGATGTGTAAAACTCGCGGTTGCGATAGAACGAAAAAGATTCTTTGGAGCATTTGCAAACAGCAGAGACTCAGGTCAGATTATGCAGTCTAATCATAGTCTTTGCTGTTCTTTAGAAACATAAAAGTTCTATACGATGTTGGCGCTAATATGAAGACTCAGATCAGATAGCTGTTTACCAGAATGATTTTTGCTCTCCATAAAGTGGGGGATGATATTTTTTTTTCTCCAGAACAGTCTGAAATCATGTGTTAAGAGATGTTTTATAGTGATTAAGGAATTCAGGTATAGCCTTAAACACTGTATATGGTAATAACATTAATTAGAGCTCATATGTGGCTTTTCTTGGCGCCTGTTGTGTTAAACCTCATTTTTGGTTACATTAGTAAGGCTGACGGCTTAACCGAAAAGCCGGGTATTCATTCATATATCTGCGTACGTAGCTTCTTACGCCCACATAGAACAAGTTTAATGATAAACGCATTTTATTGCAAGAAGACGAAGGAAAACGACATTATAAAAATCGTGAACGTTGGAATATTCTATTTGGAATTAATATCTTGCTTGTAACTTGCAAGCTGTGTAAGTTCTTGACAGCCTTTTCATTATCAAATTATGTTTTCAAATAGGTTGGATTAGACCACTCTTGTAATGTCGCCATGTAACAGGCATCATATAACCAAAACAATGAATATACACATGCCAGTTTATTGGTGTGTCGTGTCGCGGCTCGTTGGATCACTCGGCGTTTGTTTTCCTGGACGCCGATGCCCTTCCACTATTAGGTCTACTTTACCCTTCCAATATTGGGTCTACTTTACCCTTCAAGTATTGGGTCTACTTTACCCTTCAAGTGTTGGGTCTACTTTACTCTTCAAGAGTTGGATCTACTTTACCCTTCCAATATTGGGTCTACTTTACCCTTCAAGTATTGGGTCTACTTTTCACTTCCAATATTAGGTCTACTCTACTCTTCAAGTATTATGTCTACTTTACACTTCCAATATTGGGTCTACTTTACTCTTCAAGTATTGGGTCTACTTTTCACTTCCAATATTGGTTCTACTCTACTCTTCAAGTATTATGTCTACTTTACACTTCCAATATTGGGTCTGCTGTACACTTCCAATATTGGGTCTACTTTACTCTTCAAGTATTGGGTCTGTTTTACACTTCCAATTGGGTCTACTTTACTCTTCAAGAATTTGGTCTACTTTACACTTCCAATATTGGGTCTACTTTACTCTTCAAGTATTAGGTCTACTTTACACTTCCAATATTGGGTCTACTTTACACTTCCCATATTGGGTCTACATTACACTTCCAATATTGGGTCTACTTTACCCTTCAAGTATTTGGTCTACTTTACACTTCCAATATTGGGTCTACATTACACATCCAATATTGGGTCTACTTTACCCTTCAAGTATTGGGTCTACTTTACACTTCCAATATTGGGTCTACTTTACTCTTCAAGTATTAGGTCTACTTTACACTTCCAACATTGGGTCTACTTTACTCTTCAAGTATTGGATCTACTTTACACTTCCAACTGGGTCTACTTTACTCTTCAAGTATTGAGTCTACTTTACCTTTCCAATATTGGGTCTACTATTGGGTCTATTTCCCTTCTTCTACGCCCGTCTAGTAGTAAAGGAATGAATTTGCCTGATTTGCTAGGGGAGTTAAATCATTTATTTGAGAGAAGACGCTTATCTAGAAGACAGCAAAATTTAAACTGGAGGAGTTTTTTCCCGTGAAAGTGTACCCATTCACCTTAAATTTGATTCAGACTGACAGTTTACAGACTGACAATTCGCAAAATATTGTTTGGGAACGCCATGCGTTTCTCTCTCCTTGTTAAAGAGGTATCTTTAAAAAAGATAATTGCCAAATGTAACAAAGCCGTGGGTTCTTTAAATACGAAATTGGCATGACAAATTGCTGTTAAAAGAACAATAGGCTGTTCTAGGTAATATTACACTCAATACATGAAGCTAATTTGAAATCAGCCCATCAATGAGCCCCGACACAACAAAAGCAACAAAGTGGCATATGCGCCCAGTCAAGACTCAGATCAGCCTGGGCATCCGCCGACTAGTATGATCAGAGTCTTCACTGTCCGCCTGGAGCTTGCTTAGCAAACAATTTTCAATTTTAGTCGAATCTTTGCGGTATTATCCTGGTGTGATTTTGCAGCATACAATCTTCAAACTTATTTTTGTGGTTGCTGTTGCTTTGCTTTGGTTCCTAATAGATATCGGTGAATAGTGACACCTACAAGTCAGCGATTAAAATCCGAACGCACCTTGTCGTACGGAAGCATTTATCAGCCATGAAAAAAAAATCACTCTCTTTTTTGTAGATTTTCTATTCACTTATGAAAGGTTTATCTGTAAAATAATTAGACCTGAAACAAATCGACGAAGTAAAAATCAAAATCGCTCTCATAGCATATCGTCTGAAAACTGTACAGATAGATTTTCTTGTTCAAATTTCTTTACATTCTATATAGTTTAGATTTTCTTGTTCAAATTTCTTTACATTCTATATAGTTTAAAATTTGCATTCATCTAATCGATACCCGGATTTAGGTCAAACTTAAACCCCTGTCACACCAGAGCAGCGTTCTCACGGCGATCCCACGGCGTCCAAGGAAAATGCAGAATGTCGAGGTGCGCGCAGTACAATCGCAGGCATCACCGCAGCAACGCAGTGGCATCGCCAGTAGACGCTGTGGGATCGCATAGAACGCCGAGCGACGGCGCGCACTTTGAGCATGCTCAAAACAAACGCCGTCGCTCGGCGTTCTAATAAGAGCGCAGTGGGGTCGCCGTAAGGTCACAATAGCAGCGCAGTAAAGTCTCCTACAACGCAATAGGAGCTCCGCGGGCGCGCACAAGGGTCGCTGTGCAAACGCCGTCGTCGTCCGTGGCGTTTGCACGGAGATTGTACGGCGTTCTTTGAGATGTCACTGCGTCTTTAACGCGCTTAAACGACGCGTCTACGGCGCTTATACGGAGTGCAATTTATTTTACTGCGCTCTATTAAACGACTGTAAGAAGCTGCCATGGCGATAATTGCGCTCCCTTGGAGCTTTTACCGCGCCCATCGGCGTTTGTATGACAAAAGCAAACAAAATAGATTTAAAAAATGAGATATCCAAACAATTATAATAAAAGCAAACAAAATACTATAAAAACGAGATAATTATGCAAATAAGCATTCCTTTCACTATGTCCGACGTACGCCAGCAAGCTGGGCTCCTGCTTGCCCATATGCAGCTCCAGCAGTTTCAAAATGCTGCAGACGCTGTTCACATCATTCTTGGAAGACGACGACGGAGGAGGGCCCAAAGGCTTAGAATGCTTTGGGTCCGGCCATGGCTGGAGGAAGCTAGACGGTTTCAGCATAGCCACTTTCATCGTCTCATGCCTGAGCTGCGATATGAGGATCCTTCTAATTACTTCAATTACCTCCGAGTGCCGCCCGCAAACGAACGTCTTCAACACGTCGTCAGCGCATTGCGAACGCCGTGAAAGCGCAGTGCATGCATTGCGAGCGCCGTGAAAGCGCAGTGAAAGCGTAGTGAGAGCGCAGAGAATCGCCAACAAGAACTCCGTAGGAACGCCATAGAACGCCATGCGAGCTCCGTAGCAACGCCTTGGTCGCTGTCAGGACGCCGTGACAGGACCTTTTTCACAAAAAATATCAGGGTTTTCTTGCGATCTCACGGCGCTCCGGAAAATTAAACAACTCCGTACCAACGCGGTGGAAACGCGGCTTGGTGTGACAGGGGCTTTAACATTACAATGCCTTTCGGCAAAAAAAAAAAACTGCACATGCTGTTGGATTAGACGTTGTATGTGTATAGCTGATCTGGGCGAGTTTCTTACAAAAGGATATGTTGAAAGTCCCTTTTGTTGTATGGCAGGGGTGATATTTTCGGCTACTACACAACAATAAAATGTGTCAATACTGCCCGTCTGTCACAGTTTATGTCAAAATAACCATGTCAACCTGACCTAACACCACTGTACAGTAGTCATTAACCCGGATCAACCAGCTTCGTCAAAAGCGTAAACTCTACTACAGTATATCAAATTGTTGTGTGGTTGCCAGTGCTGGTTATCGAAACTTTAAATTAGTTGAGATTTCAGGATTTGAATATTTCTGGCTTGTTGCCATAAAACGTATGTTTTGGTTTCAACATATACATTATGTAGAACACAAATATAAATAAGTTGAATGGTATATATTCAGTGGCGGAAACTGTGTTTAATTTGGATAAAACCTAAAAAAATAACACTTTTGCTCTTTTTCTTTGACAATTTTAGAAGTGCTATGTCGACCAGATAAGCAAACAGGAAGTCACAAAATATGTTCTCCTCTGTAGAGCCGCAACACGACAGAACCAACAAAGTGGCATGTGCGCCCAGCGAAGACTCAGATCAGCCTGTCATTCGCCCAGCCTGATCAGAGTCTTTGCTGTCCGCATGGAGCTAGCTTAGACCCTTAGCTACCCTTTAAGTTCATAGCGAGAAGTCTGATCAGCTGCCCAGGCTGATCTGAGTCTTCGCTGGGCGCACATGCCCCTTTGTTGTTTTCTCGTGTCGCGGCTGAAATGAGAGAAGACCTGAATGGTGTTCCCATACATCTTAAAGAGAAACATTTGTGGCCATTCCTTTCATCGTCTCAGCGACGGGGCTGTAAAACACTCACAACATGTGTGTATATGGAGGCTAAAGGGAAGCTGTTTTTATGCCCCCACGTGCCAAAGGCAGGTGTGGGGCATACTGCTTTTTCGCTATACCAGCGTCTAACAAATTTTTAAGTTTAGATTCAAGTTTACATCCACTTTTACGTCCGCGTTTCTGTTGTAGCTCATAAATATGATACCTTTTATGCGTCAAAGTTTTAATTTGGTTTGATACTTACCCAGACTAACATCTTTGACTTCATAGTAGAGTTGCCCCTGGGTGGGGCCGGGGTCACAATTTATAAGGTGGGGCCAGGGGTCACAATGTATAACAGGTCATGTTCAACACATCTGTGTTTCTCTTGGAGCTCATAACTTCGATACCTTTTATGCCACAGTCTAAATTTGGTATGATACTTACCCAGACTAACACCTTTGACCTCAATGTAGAATTGCCCCTAGGGCTTGTCCTTGGGTGGGGCCAGAGGTCACAATGTATAACAGATCATATTGAAAACATTCAAAATGGGAATAAAATCATAAAGTCTGATACCATTACTTGCCCTGGAGAGTTAGAAATTGGGCATAATGATCGATTATACGGAGACCAGGGTTTGGCACCTGCATCAGGCTAGGGGTGGGGCTATAGGGTGGGGCCAAAGAAAGTATGTTTGAAAGTTTTGTTGATCATAACTCAGGTAAGTGTTGATGCTGGAAAGTTGGAAATATGAGCTGGCTAGGAGTGAGGCTACAGGTAGGGGCAAAAACAAACCTATTCAATGTTTGCTGGATCCTAAGTGTGATATGAAGACTCGCCTTCCAACATGGTTAGGATGAGTTCATGTACTCAAGACAGGAAATAACACACAAAAGAGAATACTAAGTGGGCTGTTAAATACAAAATCCACTTTACGAAAGCTGAATTTTAAATGCAATTTCTCTGTACATTTAAAAAGATTAAATGACTAATGACTTAAAGTTGTGGTTTATGTGTGCAGCTAAATATAAAATTATGGTAAACACGTCTGTATAAGGTTTAATTTCTTTAGGATTACACACCGATTTGTCAGTTTTACTTAGTTTAAAAGGAGAAACAGTGTGTGCTGCATCTCAGATGAATATACGTAGTGTATGAGAAACTCAAGTGCTCTGAAGTCATAAAGAAGTATATATATTTCAGAGAGGAGCTGCATTGGTTTTGAAAATTCAGAGGTATGAAATATCATTTTTGTCAATATTTGATGTATTAAGTACATACCCATTTTTCCGCCAGCTGTACACATGTAGACCTTTCGTATGACGCCTTGCTTGCCTTGGCAACGATTCTCTTCCAAAACGGAGTCTGCTTATAACGAAATGAAACAGTACAAGTTGTTTCTTTCAAGAGTTGACCTATTGCACTTTATTGAGAAGTAAAGCAAAAAAAAAAAAAAACGCAAAGAGTTTCTTGCCCTGGAAGTTGTAAATGAAGACTACTGATATAATCTACTGGACTATCTTCCATACAAACCGTTTGATTTTTACGAGGCTATGAGACCTGAAATTTTGCAAATTTATGACTTTCACGTACGAGTAATAACAATGATTATTGGGAGATATCCAGTAATCACCCTGTTCATTCGAAACGCCGGAAAAGTGGTACGAACGCCGGATCTGTGGTATTTTCACGCCGGATTGGGGTATTTTGTCTTATTTGCTGCCATTGATTTTGACTGTCAGTTTTAAAAGTCGGATAAATCAATAGTAATAAATGGTAGGTGAGCATGACGAATTAGTATATCCGGATCTACATAAATTTTACTTAATGTCCAGAGTTCATTAAATGTACACGGGGGTACATTTAATACCAATGGTTCTACCTATGCTGTCGACCGAGCCGGTATTGTGTATTTGGCTGTCGACCGAGAATTTCGGCTTTCGACCGAGCAGTACTGCTGTCGATAGAGGGATAAAACGCGAACGGAAGTTTCTTCAGTGAAATCATAAGGTATTTTTCAATATTTTTTCTGTCAGAATTTGTTGTAAGATATTTTCCTTTTCTGCGAAAAGTCTTGGTGAGCTATTGTGTCGTTTGTTTTCACTTGAAGCGGTGTCAAACCGAAAAAAGTAAAAAATAGGCTCAATATGCAAAGTTTGTATCTCGTTGCTAATCAACCATTGAAACATCATTGCCAAGGTTAAACGTTTCTTGTTTGCAACAAAATGCACGTTGGAAAGATCCTGGAAAGTTTTGTTTTCAGTGATACTGCTGTCGTTGAGGTAAATTGTGTCTGATACTGCAGTCGATGTAACTTGATACGGATGTCGACGAGTCACGAGAATTGCAGTGCATTAATAAAGCGGAACTAAATCATTTTTATAACTTTATTTCCGTACAGTTTAGGCCCATTCGTCGAAATTATTAGAGCCGCATCGTGACAAAACCAACAATGTGACATTGGCGCGCAGCGAAGACACAGATCCGCCTGGGTATTCGTCCAGTTTTATCAGAGTGTTTTATGCCCGCAAGGAGGGGCGTAGGTCCTTAGCTATACACTTAGCACACAGTAAAAACTCTGATCAGACTGGGCCAATGTCCAGGCTGATCTGGGACTTCACTGGACGCAAATGTCACATTGTCGGTTTTGTGACTGTGTAGCTCATTATTATGTTAATAAGTGCATATAGATTTGTGAGTACAAAAGGTCAAGGTCATTATTTAACCTTTGACCCAGGTCTCTCATATTTCGACAATTTCAAACTGTCGTGTGAATGAGTACATGGAAATTTGTGAGTACAAAAAGGTCAAGGTCATTCGACTTTTGACCCAGGACTCTCATATTTTGACAATTTAAAACATCTCCTGAAAAGCCACTGGGCCAATTGTCACCAAGTTTCATACAGAGCCTTGAGAAGTTAAGGGAACGAAACATTGTTCGGCGTGTCCAGATCACATAACCAACACTGCCACTATATAGTAATAAAAAAACTTTAAAAGTCTTCTTCTCCTGAACCAATTGACTAATGCCCTTGAACTTTTGTAGGTAGCGTTGGGTACTCGAGTAAAATCAAGATTGTTAAAATAATGACCTTGAGTTGACCTTTTTACGGCAAGATCAAATATAAGAGTATGCTAGAAAACTAGATTTCATGGAAAGTTTTGAAGACTTTGGTCCAAGATTGTTCAAATGATGATCCTTATTTGACTTTGACATATTTTATGGCAAGGTTGTTTTCTCTCTGGGGCTTTGTATGGGAAACTGCTTATATATAAGAGTTATAAAACTTGTTGAAAATTTTGGTGCACAAGTTAATATATACTGTCAAACAAATGAGTACAGGAACGTTTTAGCAATTGAGGTCAGGGTCATTCTTTGACCTTCAACCAATGTCTCTCGTATTTTGACAGTTTTACACTGCAAGGTCTGTTCAAATGATGACCCTAGTTTGACCTTTGACCCTTTTGCTCAGGTGAGCGATTCAGGGCCTCACGGCCCTCTTGTTGCTATATGTTAGGTGCAAATCTAGAGTTACTTTAGTTCCAAGATGTTCCCGTGATGGTTTATAGTTTTTGAAGTTCTTCTTGATATGTAACCGAGGAAGAGAAAATGGAAAGAATAGTGCTTTTGTTTTATCTTGATAATTGAATAGTTGATTATAGAAAGTGTATAGTTTTTAAATCAGTCGATGGCTGCATTTTTCAAACTTGAGTGTTGAAAAAAAAATGGGCGTTTTTCAAGTTGATTCGATTCTACATGGTCGTTTGCCGTCAATGGAATCTCAATCTGGCATGTTTCCACAAAACGTTTTTAGATTATCAAGATCATCATTATATGTGAACACGCTCCATTCTTCAAAAAAAAATAAAGCACGTTTATTACGCATGTGATGATAATAAATTCTGCCGAAAGTCATCTTGAACAGACTTAAACCACAAGCCGAAGAGATAATCGCTGAAGAACAGGCTGGGTTCCGAGCCGGAAGGAGCACCACAGAACAGATCTTCAACCTTAAAATCCTGTGTGACAAGTATCTCCAACATCAGCAGAAGCTGTACCATGTTTTCATTGATTTCAAAAAAGCCTTTGACAGGGTATGACATGCAGCCTTAGGGGCCATCATGCGGAAATACAATATCAGTGCAAATCTAGTTCGCACCACTGAGCAGCTATACGACAAGGTTGCAAGTGTTCTGGTGAATAGCAGCACAGGAGAATGGTTCAGAACAATAGTTAGAGTAAGACAAGGATGTCTTCTGTCACCCACCCTCACCAACATTTTTCTCGAACGGATCATGTCTTATGCTCTGGAAGAACATGACGGAAAGGTTAGCAAAGGCGGCAGAAACATTACCAAACAGCGGTATGCCGATGATATGGACGCTCTAGCTGGGGAAGAGCAGGAATATAGAAACCCTAGTTGAAAGTCTCGACAAAACCTGCACGAGGTATAAGATGGAGATCAGAATGGTTCAGTACAACAGTTAGAGTAAGACAATGATGTCTTCTGTCACCCACGCTCTTCAATATTTTTCTCGAACGGATCATGTCTGATGCTCTGGAAGAACATGGCGGAAAGGTTTGTATAGGCGGCAGAAACATTACCAAACAGCGGTATGCCGATGATATGGCCGCTCTAGCTGGGGAAGAGCAGGAATATAGAAGCCCTAGTTGAAAGTCTCGACAAAACCTGCACGAGGTATAAGATGGAGATCAGAATGGTTCAGTACAACAGTTAGAGTAAGACAAGGATGTCTTCTGTCACCCACGCTCTTCAATATTTTTCTCGAACGGATCATGTCTGATGCTCTGGAAGAACATGGCGGAAAGGTTTGTATAGGCGGCAGAAACACAAGGTATAAGATGGAGATCAGTGCTGAGAAAACCAAACTGATCACAATCAGTGCAGATGGCATCCAGAGGGAGATCAATGTAAAAGGGCAGAAGCTGGGTACTGTAACAAGCTTCAAACACTTTGGAGAAGTTGTCTCAGATGATAGCTCAAAACAGGAGGTCAAGGATTGCACAAGCCACTTCAGCTCATACCAGGCTGACAACCAATTTGGGGAGATAACAACATATCTCTTGGATCAAAGGTAAAACGTATGCGCTCCCATGTCATTTCCATATTTCTGTTTGCCTGTGAATCGTGGACCTTGACAGCAGAGTTAGAGAAAAGAACGCAGGCCTTTGAAATGAGATGCTACGGAAGGTTGCTGAACATAACGTAAAAAGGACCATATAAGCAATGAGGAGGTTCGCAGAAAGATCCAAGCAGCCATTGGAGAATATGATGAACTCCTGACGCTGGTCAAGAAACGGAAACTAAGGTGATTTGGCCACGTCTCAAGGTCTTCTGGTTTAGCAAAGACGATTCTACAGGGCACAGTGAAAGGAAAATGAAGAAGATGTAGACAGAAGATGAGGTATGAAGACAATATTATAGAGTGGACAGGGACGGATTTTCCCAGCTCAACTAGGGCAGCTGAAAACAGGACAAGGAGAAAAGGGATTGTTTCAAAATCATCCGTGGTGTCTCAACGACCAGTAAGGTTATGGGATAGAATAATAGAATAGATGATAATCAATTTAGAACGCTTGCCAGCATACAAAAGCATATCACATAATGACCAACCTGCTTTTTGCATATTGTAATGACAAAGTACAGATTAGCCTGTCCATGCGCATCCGCGCAGTCAGGACAGCATCAATGTTCATATCCTCGATAGTAGCCTACAATCATGAGATTTAAGGATAACGAAACTTTTGATAAGTTTTATAACAAACTTTTGAAAAGTTTCATAGCGAAGCTTTTGAGAAAAGGTTCGTTATCCTTCATCTCAGATTTCAAGCATCCAGCTAGCTTATGAAGCTGGGCAGGCGGTCGGTGGTTGGAGCCCCTGGACACAGATTTTTTGAAAGAAGTTCTTTTATGTTCCATTTGATTTTAAATCACATTTGATTGCGAAAACTAAATAATTTAACATCAGTTGTCTTTGTTTTATCGATAATACCTTATCACAGAGAGGGAGAGAGAGAGAGAGATCGTATGCAGTTAAGCCAACCGGGCAAAATGAAACGATCCTACGAGTAGATATGACCAGAAGGATCTGAGAGAGCGGTGTAGAATCATATCAGATCTTCGTCAAACGAAAGTATTCGAGCCGCTGCAGGACAAAAAGTAAAAGAGCAAATTGATATTGCGCCAGATGAGGACTTTAATCAGATTCGTCCAGTTTGATTAGAGTGTTCATTGCGCTCGATGAACTGATTTGATCAAAACTTCCTTCATGCAGTCTCCGAAGAATCTAATCATACTGGGCTGATGACCAAGCAGATCTGAATCTTCGCTGGGCGAAACATAAAAAACGTTTGCACTGTACATTTTACTTGCCAAATGTAAAATGTAATGCCCAGGGAGTGCTGCAATCAAATGACGTAGCCTATCACAGGCATCAAGAAGAAAAGAAAACCCCTCCGAACAAAACACACAAAATGACAAGTAATCAATATCAGAACAATTAGCTCTCTCTTCCCCAGCCGAGGTTATAAATATGCTTGGGCAATACAAAATACGATGTAAAGCACCTACTCCATGTGATATGAAGTAAGTATTACACAGAACCGTCGCCTACGAACACCTTTAGA
This sequence comes from Ctena decussata, assembly GCA_963989385.1. Lineage (NCBI taxonomy): Eukaryota > Metazoa > Mollusca > Bivalvia > Lucinida > Lucinidae > Ctena > Ctena decussata. The sequence goes on from OZ022513.1 coordinate 37,003,810, forward strand.
CGATTGCTTTTATTAGCTCACCTTCACAAGGTGAACTTATAGTATAGGCTTGGTCTGTCGTCCGTCGTACATCGTACGTCGTCCGTCGTACGTCGTCCGTTCACACTTTTAAGCATTAATATCTGCTTAAGTACCAGGCCAATCTTGATCAAATTTTATATGTAGCATGGTTGTGGTGGGGGATTGATTGCATACAGTTTTGGGACAGATTGGTTTAAAACTGCGGTTACCATGGCAACAAAAAGGTCCCATAGACTTATAATGGGGAAAATGTTGTCCGGGCCCTAGCTTCTTCATTTTTGATCGCAACTTCGTGTAACTTGCAGATATCCAGGACAGCCAAAACATCTTGGACCAGTTCAAATTTGGGCCAGGTTGGACGATTCTTTACAGAGTTACTTGCCCTTGAGCGATAAAATATTTTCCCATAGACATCATGGGGAAAATGTTGTCCGGGCCCTAGCTTCATCATTTTTAATCACAACTTCTTGCAACTTGCAGGTATCCAGAACAGCCAAAACATCTCGGACCAGTTCGAATTTGAGCCAGGTTGAATCGTTCTTTTCAGAGTTACTTGCCCTTATAATGGGGAAAATGTTGTCCGGGCCCTAGCTTCTTCATTTTTGATCGCAACTTCTTGTAACTTGCAGGTATCCAGGACAGTTAAAACATCTCGGACCAGTTCGAATTTGGGCCAGGTTGGATCATTCTTTTCAGAGTTACTTGCCCTTGAGCGATAGAATATTTTCCCATAGACTTATAATGAGGAAAATGTTGTCCGGGCACTAGCTTCTTCATTTTTGATCGCAAGTTCTTGTAACTTGCAGGTAATCAGGACAGCTAAAACATCTCGGACCAGTTCGAATTTGAGCCAGGTTGGATCATTCTTTTTAGAGTTACTTGCCCTTGAGCGATGAAATATATAATGGGGAAAATGTTGTCCGGGCCCTAGCTTCTTCATTTTTGATCTCAACTTCTTGTAACTTGCAGGTATTTAGGGCAGTCAAAGCATCTCGGATCAGTTCGAATTTGGGCCAGGTAGGATCATTCTTTTCAGAGTTACTTGCCCTTGAGCGATAAAATATTTTCCCATAGACTTTGTCATCGCTCTAGCGCCTTGATTTGTGGACCAAATTCTATTTAATTTCACACAAGTGATTAGTATGACAATATCTTGGACAAGTTCACGTTTCAGCATTCTTTGGTCAAGGTCAAGGTCACAGAGGCTAGATTTAGAAAAACTTTGTCATCACTCTAGCACCTTCATTAATGGACTGATTTTGATTAAAACTTCACACAAATGTTTAGTATCACAATATCGTGAATAAGTTTGCAATTCAGCATCCTTAGGTCAAGGTCACAGTGGCTATTTTTAGAAAAAACTTTTCATCGCTCAAGCACCTTCATTTGTGGACCGAACTCAATTTAATTTCACACAAGTGATTGGTATGGCAATATCTTGGACAAGTTTGCTTTTCAGCGTTCTGGGGTTAAGGTCACAGTGGCTATTTTAAGAAAACATTGTCATCCCTCTAGCGCCTTCATTTATGGACTGATTTTGATTAAATCTTCACACAAATGTTTAGTATGACAATATCTTGAACAAGCTTGGGTTTCAGTGTCCTAAGGTCAATGTCAAGGTCACAGTGGCTATTTTTAGAAAAACTTTGTCATCGCTCTAGTGCCTTCATTTATGGACCAATTTCGATTTAACTTTACACAAGTGATAAGTATGGCAATACCTTGGGTAAGTTTGCATTTCAGCGTTCTGGGTCAAGGTCAAGGTCACATTGGCTATTTTTGGAAAAACATTGTCATCGCTCTAGCGCCTTCATTTACGGACAGATTTTGATGTAACTTCACACAAATGTTTAGTATGACAGTATCATGAACAAGTTTGCGTTTCAGCATTCTAAGGTCAAGGTCACAGTTGCTATTTTTAGAAAAACTTTGTCATCGCTCTGGCGACTTCATTTATGGACCGATTTTGATTTAACTTCTCACAAATTTAAAAAAAAAACCTTGAGAACTCTCTAGAGGGCACAGTTTTGATCCAATCTTTTTTCAGAATGTTTATTTCTATGTAGTTTATGACAAGGTGCTCTAGTGACCTCCTTTATTAACCAGTTTTGTTACCAGTAACTTTACAGCTGTATTGGATTTGTTTGAAGTCAAAATCTGCACTCTTCTAAAACCATTGGTTTAAGGTTTGTAACAAATGAGTGAAGTGACAAAATGTGTCTGTTGACAGTAGGAGCTCAGGTGAGCTACAGGACCATTGGTCCTCTTGTTTTCATGACTCCTGTGTTTCATATACACAAAGGGACTGTATTGTGCGGCTTGTTCTTATACTATAGTTTGTTGAGTCACTTTATGCTCCTACTCAACCAAAAAGTCCCATAAAATGCGTTGGTTTTGACTTAAATCCACAATATGCCATCTCCAATCACTATCGACAGCCTACAGTGCAAATGTTTTTACAATCGACGGCCGTATCATTGGTCATCGACAGCAGTATTGTAACTTTTTTGGATCGTTTATAACATCTGGCAGAAACAATAAATGAGGCAAATGATATTAGTTCGCCAGGGCTTCTTCGCAAAGCAAACTGTCCAGGCAGTTTTATTTGTCTCTGACTTTTGTAAATACTGAAATTTTGCAAACAAATGAAGAAAATGGAAGTTTTTGATACCAAGTACATTTTCGTGATGATCTTTGTGTCACAACGCTTACCAAGAGATCAGATATAAAGTTCAACACCTCTTTGACGATCGGCGGTGATTAAAATGTTTCTTCTTTCATTTTTCGTAGCTCAGAAGGCATTCGAACTTGGATACTAACACCACCGACAACCGTACTGCTCGGTCGAAAGCCGTAATTCTCGGTCGACAGCCAAATACGCAGTACCGGCTCGGTCGACAGAATAGGTAGAACCATTGGTATTACCCCCGTGATGTAGGAACTACGTTTGTTTGATGCAACATTCAAAATGATTTTTATTTTATATGTTCGGCCTTTCGCATAGACCGTATTCACGTTCACAGGAATTTTCGTTAAAACGGGACACAATGAGTGAGCTAATGTACAATCTTAAGCTTCCTCATACCATTACTGGGAACTCATTGTTGCCTTTTCCCACTAGGAAACCGAGATGGGTGCAAAGTCTCAAAAATTAAAAGTAACACCGGATAAAATGCTATCAATTTGTTTGGAAAGTGCTTAGTATTTCCTTTAGACAAATAAACTTGTACACAATTAGCATATTTCCAGGCGTAAGATGTATGAGTATAGCTGTTTCGACAGACCATTTTTAGTAGCTGCTGCTTTAATTCTGTACACCTGTCTACAAAAATTGTGAAAAATGAACAACAAATAAAAAATTGTCATTACATTTGCTGCTATCTTCGATCCTGCATGCCTTTCATCAATAATGCAAACAACATGTGTTAAAGATGGTATATGAAACTAAACTTGGTCAGAGAATACCGTAAATAATTTTCTTACAGACTGAAAATGCAAATTTTCTCAGTACAAATTCGTTGCCCCCTGTGAGATGGGAAACAATGCAAGAGTAATTTCCCTTGTAAGTTTTTGAATTTACTGCAACTTTTTTTCTTTTTCTTTTTTTCTTTTTTTTTTTTGAGCTGTATGAGTAGGCCTTTGTGTCACTATGTTTCTGGAGGCTAGAATTAGTAGGCTGCCTAATTCGAGCCCACTGCTTATTTGCTGGTATACGTTCGTTCTTATTGGAACCCGGCCATATACACATTGTTGCTTTCTCAATTTCATAAATTTATATGTTAATTTACACGTCATCTGTACATGTATTCATATAAATATATAATTACATACCCCTTGATTTTCTTTAATAAACCTATTTCGGAGAAACAGCGTTCAAACATCCATGAACAACAGTCAGTCACGCGATGTCGTTGGTATACAACGTCACATGTAAACAAACGACGTCATTGACCGTTATTGCATAAAAAGCAGTGCCGAGAGGTATTAACAGCCGTGCATCAACAGGCGAAAAGCTGTGTTTCAACAATGTTTTTCACGCGCTGTTGAAACACGATGACAGAACTTTCGTTATGCTTGTGCCGGGCCACTAAAAACCGCCATGCACCTTTGTCTCTCCCGTTTCGGTCGAAAAATTGGTGGTGCAACTCTCCTCTTTCGGTTAATTAACAATATAATTGGTCGCGTGCTACCTATGTATTCTTGTGACGTCAACATACTTTGTACTCTTATTACGTCATAAAGTACTGACACGGATTTCAAAGCCATGTTGTCTTCATTCTCACGATGCCAAATAAAACATGCATCCTAAGCTTTCAGCAATCAAGAACTGCAGGATGGTGCATGAATGGGCCAGGCATGTTCTGTATGGATTTTTTTGCTTTGATCAAGGTATCTGCTTTTTGTTGATGAATTTGCGACGACCATCTTGGACCCTTTCTATAAATACTGAGGTTGAATAGGATGATGGCAGCCATTTTGAACAGCTCGATGCTCTCGGGCCAGGAAGACGGATATTAATAAAAAAAGATGCACGGGCGCGTTGGCTGTGAAACGGTGACAAAATATAGTGCCGTATTTTCGCAAATCTTAACGAATATTTCATTGAATTTATGCAATAACAGCGATCAAACATGGTTTTTCATGCATTAACGTTTGCCAGGTCCCTTGGGAGATGTTGAAGACCTCGGCCTTCGGCCTCGGTTGTCAACATCTCCCTTCGGCCTCGGTTGTCAACATCTCCCTCGGGACCTGGCAAACGTTAATGCATGAAAAAACATGTTTGATCCCTATATTGCAACGTTCTATAAACGTTGATTCAATGTCATAACGACAGAAGTACCTGATCAAGATCAAAGATCAAAGAATTAGTCTGATCAGGCTCGACTCAAATTTGTTGATGATAAAATCTAACGTTCGAATTTTCGGATACTGAATCAAGTTATGTGTCCAAACAGGCACACAACGTTGAAACCAAATTGAATCAACGCTGATTCAACGTCTGACGTTGACTCAACTTTGATTCAATGTTGTGTGACCAGTGGGTGTCGCAATATTTAGGTAAATACATAACGAACACACACACATACACACACAAACACACACACACACACCAATTTTGGCATATATTCTAGGTCTTAAAATACTCTTGAACCAGACTCTTCCTTATTTTATTGTACATGCTATATGCTATAAAGTTTTATTCACACAATACTAATCTTTTACCTCCTAAGCCTAAATCTTCCTTTAGATATTTGAAGCAGGGTATCCAGGATTTTCATAGGAAGTATGTTTTGGTTCCTGCTGACAAGGCCGCAAACAACATTGCTGTTGTTTGTCGGTTGCACTATATTAACACTTTGAAGCAGGAACTTAATGGCACCACGGCTTACGAAGAGACTTTTACAGATGAGAAGACTGTCGTTAATAGCCACTCAAATAATTTGCCTTTAAAGTTTGCTGTAAACGTTAAGGAACGCCAAGACAAACTTCCTACGATGTATTGGTTACCTAAGCTTCACAAAAAACCGTATAAAGCTAGATTCATTGCCAACTCTAGCTCTTGTACTACTACAGAATTATCTAAATTATTAACTTCTTGCCTCACTGCTGTGAAATCTCGTGTCATTTGGTACTATGAGACAGTGTATGAGAGGTCAGGGAAAAATATGATTTGGTCTATAAAAAATTCTGGTGAGGTACTTAGTAAACTGAAGTCAAGAGGGTTCCGTGCGACTAGTTTGTCCACTTATGATTTTTCTACTCTTTATACCACATTACCCCATAATTTAATAAAGGAAAAACTTGTTGATTTGATTGAGAGGGCCTTCAAAAAGTTCTCCAAAAATGAAGATACCCTTTATATTGCCTGTAACGATAAGAAAGCGTTTTTCACTTCTACTGACCGTAAAATATATAGAGGATATAGTCTTTGGTCATGTCAGAATGTATGTGACGCCTTATCATATCTCTTAGATAATATTTACATCAGATTTGGTAATAAGTTATACAGACAAATTGTTGGTATTCCGATGGGTACAAATTGTGCTCCTCTTGTGGCCGATTTGTTTTTATTTTGTTATGAAAGAGATTTCATGACTTCTCTTTCTGTTGATAATCAAGCTGATATCATTGAGGCATTTAACTCAACCTCTAGATATTTAGACGATCTTCTGAATATTGATAATCCTTATTTTGAAAGCATGGTTAACCAAATTTACCCACCTGAACTTAAATTGAATAAAGCTAATACTTCAGATACCGAGGCCCTCTTTTTGGATTTACATCTATCTATTTCTAACGGTTTTGTATCTTCTAAAATTTATGATAAACGTGATGACTTTGACTTTGATATAGTTAATTTTCCATTTTTGGACGGTGACGTTCCACGTCGTCCCTCTTATGGAGTGTATATTTCTCAACTTATAAGATTTGCTAGAGTGTGTAGTCATGTAGATGACTTTAATGCTCGTAATAAATGTTTAACTGCTAAACTTCTTCAACAGGGCTATCGGTATCATAAGCTTAGAAAGGCTTTTTCTAAATTCTATCGCAGACACCATGAATTGGTTTCAAAATTTGATGTCGGATTAAAATTTCTTTTACACCAAGGCCTATCGGAACCAGAATTTTAAGGTGACTTAGTATACAAATTCAAAAAGATTAAGGGTAGGACTGATTTTTCTGATCAATTCCGAAAAATAATAATACGTCACAAACGTATTGGCTATAATTTAAATGTTATGCGACAGTCTGCATGCTTAGTGATTAACCCAATCACGGTTGATAACTTTGCTGCACTCTTTAATTGCACACCGGGGGATCGGTCGTCAGACTCTATGATGGCCCCGACCTAAAGCTATATATTGTAGTTGGTTGGGACCGGAGCCTTTTTGTCTGTTGCTTGGTCCACCGGGGCTCAACTGGTGACCTTCTTTTGCTTCAGATTTCCAGTGGGGTTGTTTGGCAGGACAGGGATCTCCACCTGTCAGACGGCCCGTTGTATCTGTTGAGTCCTCGTCTTTGCTTCTTCATGGTGTTGAAATTTGATTTATGTGTTTACCGTGATGATTCATTGACGAGTTAGAGGGTTATCATGCGAACCGAACAACCAACTAAATGTTTTGTACCACTTCAGAAACTGAGGGTGAGGTTGGGCCTGTAAAATCGATTTAAGCCCCCCAGTAATTCATTACTGACCGTTCCAAGGCGGTAGTTCTGTTGTGGTTCTCTGTTGCCTGTTTTTGGTGTCAGAGTTTCTGTGATGTTTTACCTTATGTATGTTCTTATTATTTTTGGTTCGGTTTGGGTTGCTGAGTGGCCACCTTTTGGGAACAAGCTGCTCACTCGGTTGGCCATATGTTCTCTGTATCTTGATTATTTGTAATCTTAGTTGTTTCCAACTATGGTTTGAGGGCCGGATTTGGATTTTGATTTTTGATTGTTTCAGTTCCTGGTCTTTGCATACTTTTTACTTTTTTTTCACATACCTGTTATACTCATCTGGCATGTTATAGTCCGTTTGCTCCCAAGTGCAAACGGGGTTTTGCTTATTTTCCCGAAAACTATGAAAGTTCCATCAAATGTTCCAATGTCCTAGTGTTTCCTATAACTATACATAACAGAATACGGAAAGTCCAAATTTTTGGATGCTTTTGTAAAATATTTTCCATTGAGCTTAATGCAAAAACTGAACAGTTTCACTAAAGGGCGTCGTATGCTTGTTAGAACAGCCAAATATTGTTGATAGGCAACAGCGTAAACTCAGCGTTTACTACATATATATATATGTATGAAATAGTAAAATGTATTCACCTGTCCGCACGCGTAACGCATGGTATCAGTGGTCAGGTGATACTATGTTGTAAATAAATATTGAACTATTATATTATTTTGCGAGTAAAAATTGTATGTTTTAAAATTTGATAATATATTGGTGAAACAAAAAGTAGAAAAAAATGGACATAAAACAAAATTTAAATTAATTATGCACATTTTGTTCTAGGGATAGCATACATTGGTCACACGCTCTAACACGTAAAACTAAACGGGAATTCCAACAGCCAACTTTTACTCCCTTGTAATTAAGAGGTGAAAATGACATATATTAGGTCCTGTTTTTGTATAGAAACCTTTTTATGCAAAACCTCACATTTATGTAAAATTATAATTTTGTTATGTACAGGATGAAAATTAAGAATGAGCAATTCGAAAATCTTTTACCTCTCACCAATTTTGAGAAAATATTGGGGATGCCGTTTGCATTTGGGAGCAACCGGACTATATCATACTGTACTTTTTCGAGTAGACCTCTTAGTTGTGGTATGTTATTATACTGTACATGATATAGGCTTGCTTACATACATGTGAAACATTCTTTCGCACAGCTACGTATATGCTTAATCCTGTATTCACTAATTCCTTGCATATTTATTGAGTTTACGCACACTTTTGATCCAGCATTCACAATGGTTTACATATATACTGTATTCACACGCACTTAAGGCTTGTTTTCATACTTATATATGTTATAGGTTTCTCTACACATACATACATACATACATACATACATACATACATACATACATACATACAAATTGTAAAATGAAAATTATCGTCAATCAAAGCTTACACGATACGTGAAAACATATGTTGTACGAAGGGAAGGAGGAGTCGACTAAAAATAAATAATGAATAAAATTTATAGGTTCCCGGGAATGGACCTTCCAATATTCAGATTTAAAGATGCTGCTACTATTTTATCCGGCGTTACATTTATTTTTTCAGACAGTGCATCCAACTCGGTTACTTAATGGATCCGGAGAAAAGCAACTATCAGTTCCCGGTAATGGTATAAGGATGCTTAAAATTGTACATTGGGTCCCCTTTTAATGAATATAAAACAAGAAAAATCTTTTAAAAAAAGATTATCGGCGCTAATTAAATGGAAGTGTGTTTTGTTAAATGTCTCTAGTTGAAGATTTGACGATACCTTTCATGAATAAGTAAGCTCTGTCGGTAGGCACCCACAACCGGAATTTTGAAACTGGGTAGCGACAACAACCTATCTAAAAATTGAGCTGTCCAATTTGAAATTGATCTGATTTCAAAATAGTTATCAACATGTTGCTTTGTTTGTTTGTTTGTGTGTAGTAAACCGAAAGTAGAAATCGAAAGTAGATCTACGACGAAAAAAAAAGAAAGTTTTGAATATCTGCGTCTGTTTTTGATAACATTTATATTATAAAATTACAAACAAGAGAAAAAAAATGAATTAATGTAAGACAGAGTGCTAGTATTCAGAGTGCAGTACGACGAGAAAAAACGAAGATTAAATATTCATTGACCCAGTGGCGGATCCAGAGGGGGTTCGGGGGGTTCAAACGAACCCCCTCTTCAGCCTAAGTTATTTCATTTTCATGGGGAATTTCAGCAAAAATTGGTTGGACTGCGCAAATCGAACCCCCCTCAGCTAATTTGAACCCTCTATCCAAAATTCCTGGATCCGCCCCTGATTGACCTTTGATATTATTGGCTACATTTTGATATACGCGTTATTTCACCAATGGGATCTTTTGAAATGTGGAACAATGTGAAATTTATACGAGGCTGCGCCTCGAAAAAGTACGAAATTTGTGGACGTGAATACGGTCTAAGCGAAAGGCCGAACATATAAAACAAAAATCACTTTGAATGTTGCATCAAACAAAAGTAGTTTCTACATTAAATGAACTCTGGACATTTAGTAAAATCTATGTAGATCCGGATATGCTAATTCGTCATACTCACTCACCATTTATAACTATTGATTTATCCGACTTTTATAACATACCGTTAAAATCAATGGCGGCGAATAAGACAAAAAATACCGCAATCCGGCGAGAAATCACCGCAAATCCGGCGTTCGCCCACTTTTCCGGCGTTTCGAAAGGACAGGGTGGTAATGGCTGTTGAACATTATTAGTGTTTATGCATATTTTCGAGAATTAATTGAATTCGAAGTCATACTGGCTGTACTCTATTTTCAGAGGAGAATGGCGGAAATGGAAGTTAAAAAATGCCTCGACTGGTTACTGGAAAACAAGGTAAGTGGTAATTCGCACTCTCATCGGTTTGGACTAATATTTTTATCACTCCATGTCAGTATACACATAATGCACTGTTTAATAGCGAACACATGAAGTATGTTCGCTTTATTGTATCAGTTTTGGTCCTATATACTTAGGCAGGTAAAATGTGTGGTAACGATCATGGTTGCGGTCATCTTGGAGAACCGGAAGTTCGAAAGTTATCGCGAGACTAGTCACGAACCAAGTGCTCTTATCGAATATTTTACGAGTCATAAAAATTATTTTTGCAATCACTCTATAAAGGAAATGTACATTAAATATTTCTCGCTACAATAATTCTCGTGTTTTTTCTGTTAAATATGTTCGTAAAAAGAATAGATCAAACTGTAAACGTTTTTCGTTTGAGGTTATGTCGTCTGCTCGGGACCGGAACCTAGTCTAGACCGGAACTGGGTTCCTAGCTAAAAAACCCATACCGTGGCGCGTCATGTGAACTGGAAATGACGGCGCACCCGAGAGCGCACCAGAGAGCCCACCTAGGTTAGAATTGAGCAGGAATGGTGTGTTTGGCCAGAGTTAACAAACACTTTGATGAAAAACTTTATTTTCTCGACTTATTTTAGTAAAATAATCATGACACAGCCTTAACATCTATATTTTAGCACATTTCAATTATCTTTGGAACTGAATAAATAACAACCAGATACAAAAACGAATTCTTTGATTTGCTTATTAAAGCAGTCATCATGAGTACTGCTTCAAACACCATATATTTTAATACTCAGAATGACACTAATTATCTGAAGTGTCTCTCAGCTGTGGAATATAAGGTTTGCTGAGAGAGGGCAGCAGGATTGACTTCCGATAATATTATTTTGAAGAGGGTTGAATCCCTGTCTCTTAATGGTGCAGCTCGCTGAGGAAAGTGTGGACTTCCAGTTGATTAGTGTACCCCACCACTGTCACAAAACAGCTAAGTATTGTGACTGTAGACCATAAGGACACCTTAGGAAGGCGAGCCTACATATGTTTCCGTTCTATCTGCATCCCGAACAAGTCTGCTGTGGTTCTTTCTTAATGGGCATTGCGGTTCTTCCTCGACATTTAAATACAGACTCTAACCGATACTGGCATGACGTTCAAACCCGTCTTAATTGCAAAACCAGCATTAAAGCCTACAAGGTGTTTTTCTTTTTTTCCTTAATCTTTTTTTTTCTTTATTCTTTCTTTTCTACTATGCATTACTCCTTTCATGACCCCGTTGCTGATGCACTTTCGTGCACATTGAGGCTCATGTCGCTCATGGGTATTGGCGGCTAAGCAACGTCTTCAAATTAAATCAAATCAGTTAACTATTCTAAGATCCAGTTACAGAACTGACACCAAGTACAGTACAAAACATACAATACATAAAAACATTCGGTACATGCATGTGATGTATTTTCTGACCATAACAGTGTATGGCTTACTTACTATACTCAGCGTCAATGAAAACGCACCAGTCTTATAATGCCATATATATTCTTCAAATTGATGACAATACTATATCTACATCATATCTTTATTATTTTGAGCTATGTTATTGCGCCAATGATAAAATTTAGCCAAAACATGCGCTCTGAGCGTGTGACGTTACGTAAGCTCTGAAATCAGGACACCTGACAAACCAGCATGAATTTCATATCGTAGAAATTCTTTGTTGGTGGCATTTGCTAGAGAAGAGGTAGGTTTACAAATCGCCATAGAAAAGAAACCAGAAAGTTGCATGTAATAAACTGAATAAGAGTCGAACGTCACTTAACTGTCACGTTCATTTAACAACGGACATACGAGAGAAACTGAAGGTAAAACGTTACATTTTTGCAACCGAAAATGTTGAGATTGGTTGTAGAAAATGAATTTCAGACATTTCGCGAGACAAACATCAACCACTAACCAACCGTAGTATGACGTTACATGTATAACGTCACCCTGATTTGCCTAATTACGCCATTATTAGATAGCGTATGACTGGTTGTATGTCAACAGACATTTTCAAAGAACGACATATTGGCAATCAAGTTTCTATCAGATCGCGGGATATGGATTCATTATGCTTTAAATGTGTGGTTTAATGTCGACAGTTTTCAAGAGCGTCACTGTTGACGTTACACTTGGCAGCACCTACTGGTGAAATTTTTTTAGTTTGTATGTATCCTATCACAGCACCAGAATATAGAGTTTTATTGAATTGTCTGTTGCATACACCAAATATTAAATGAACCGAATATGCTTTAAGTTCTTAACTGGTGCGTTTTCATTGACGCTGAGTATATATATAATATTAAAGTGAAACATCTCCAGAGGAAGCAATTCAGCCATCCCATCCCTGCGCCCCCTCCAACTCAACCCGAGCTCCTTAAGAAAAGAATTTGCCCCCATTCATTGTAGCAAACGCTCTCCCCGATAAAAGAACCACCTGGAAGGGATATGCCTCCCGAGAAAGCAAAAGAGAAATCATAAAGGCTGCCTCCTTTTGAAAAAGTGGCGAAAAATATGAACACCACACACCCGAACTGTACCATAGCTTGAACTTCATTTTGCCAAACAGTTAGTTGCATCTGTAGTAGGAGGAGAAAAATATGTAAAGAAAATTTCGTCGAGCGCCCCGACCGGGGAGCGATCTCACAACCCGAGGATTATAACGCGAGCACACAACTACTAGGTTAAAAGGTCCGGACCAGTTAGACTGGTCAGTTATACACTCTATATACCTATATACATATTTACACATCACTCATTGATCGTACTACTACACTCCTCCATCAAATGTTAATGAAATGAAATAATTATAATCCAGGTTCTTTTTGACTCTGCAGCCATTGTTTCGCCCTTAGGCTCCAACGGTAATCATCCTGTCACAGCACCACTGTAGTAGGAGGAGAAAAATTTGTAAAGAAAATTTCGTCGAGCGCCCTCACCGGGGATCGATCTCACGACCCCAAGATTATAAAGCGAGCACACAACCACTAGGCTAAAAGGTCCGGACCAGTTAGACTGGTCAGTTATATACTCTATATACCTATATACATATTTACACATAACCCATTGGCCGGACTACTACACTCCATTGAAAAACTGGTGTTTTTTCACACCTTAAGCTGAAATAGAACCATAAAAAATTATCGTATCTCCCTGAAAGTTAGCAGATTTCTTATTTTCGTTGTTCTCTACAGTTTGAAATCCAAAAAATAGGGACATGCTGTTTAAAAACGTGTTTTTATATGGAAAGATCAAAGGGTAATTTTCTGCGCAGAAGTCTGAAAAATAAAATCTGTTCTTGAAAATGTACTTAGCTCTGAAGATACTTTGATGAGTTAAAAAGAGCGTCCTAGCAATTATTTGTTCCAACTCTTTCTCAAATTGTAAGGTAGACCAGATAAAACAGTAGCCTTTTCTCAAGTGTCTGACCATGATAATCATTATTATAGTGCATGTATACTTATTGCATTCATGAAAGTTATACCTATACCATACTCACAGTATTAATAATACATTACAATGACCATTACAGGTGTGTTATTGAAATTATTCATAATTGAAAATAGACTCTACTGTGTATTTTAGACAAACATTTGGACACAGGCCACATCCTTTCTTTATCTGCGCAGCTTGATAACGTGCAAAAAAAAAAAGAAAAAAAAATAATTGCTAGGACGCTCTTTAAAATGCATTAATTTATGTTCAGACCTAGTTACATTTTCAATAATGATGGTCATTTTTTAGATTTACGCGCACAAAATTACCCTTTGACCTTTTCTTCTATAAATCCTTTTTAACATCAACAAGTCCTGCATTTTGGGATTCGGAATTGTGAGAAACAACATAAAGAAGGCATCTGCTAAGTTTCGAGAAGATCTGTTGTATTTTCAGCATTTAATGCAGATTTTTATTTTTGCCCCAAATCAGTGATAATCACCACCTTAACTGTTAAAGTATCTGAATGATAACGATAAGGTAAATGAGAACACCCTTAGGGAAAACAGGTTGGCGAACCCAGACTCTGTGACTTCAAAACTGGTGCCAACGCCCAAAGGTAAGAGTTTGCTCCCTAAAGAGCAATTTTCCTCCCTTCAGAGTGGACGCCCCCCCCCTCCACACACACACACACACACACATATAAAAGGCCACACTGCCAACTTGAGTTCCAAGGGAAACATGCAAGAAGACACATAAGTTGACTCCCCTTTGTAAAAATGGCAGAAACTTGCGCACACAGCTATAGTTGTCTTACTTTAGTGCAGCATGGATGTCACACGAGCTGCACCGGTCTCTCAAGGATGTCACCATTACCATAATATATAGCATAAGATACAGTTTGGTAATCCAGGTGAGTGCCACTCGGGCCAATTTGAACAAGACTACAATGACAAGGTGGTGCCTAGGGTAGCACTTCACCCCCATCAAAGATCTTCAAGGACCGTAAAAAGTGTGTTTGCACAAAGGCAGTGCCTTAATTTTTCATACGGGGACATTTAATTACTACTTCTTGTGTTTTAATAAACTGAATCGGACAAGCACGTGGAAACCTCTATAAATTCCATGCGCTTGTAACCGGTGAATGATGGTCGTTCCTGCTGAATGATTGTCATCAGTCAACAATTCTGATTCTGAACCGTGATTGTTTTTCGATAGATGTAGGTAAATAAAGCAATTTGTATCATGATTATGCCGCCTTTCCTTTGGTGTCTGGTATAAGAAGTAGTACTTTTACAAAAAGGCGAAGCATTAAAATCGTCCATATTCTCCCAGTCGGAGGTTATTACAAATACTCATTCGCTCACAGATTTTCTTGTTGGGGGACTCGTCGTCGATTACTGCCCAATAGTGTGGCTGTTTTGAACATTAACTATTCAGTGAAGATATACGAAAAAAGCCATGTCACAGCTGAAGTGGCTTGTGCAATCCTTGAGAGAACATCCTGTTTGAGCCATCATCTGAGGCAACTGCATCAAGGTACTTGACGCTTGTTACGGTGTTTGTCATCTGTTTGGTCTTCTCAGTCCTGATCATAATATTTTACCTTGTACAGGTTTCGTCGAGACTTTCACAACTAGGGCGTCTAGTTCCTGCTTTTCCTCAGATGTTATCGGCAAACCGCAAGTTGGTAATAGTTCTGCCGCCTATTCTAACCTATCAATCATGATCTTCCAGAGCATCAGACATGTTCGAGAAATATATTGAAGAGGGTGGATGAAAGAAGACACCCTTGCGTAACTCCAGCTGTTGTTCTGAACCATTCTCCCGCGCTGTCATTCCTCAGGACTACACTTGTAGCCTTGTCGCAGAGCTGCTCAATGGTTCGAACTAGAGTTGCACTGATATTGTACTTCTGCATAGTGGCCCATAAGGCTGCATGCCATATTTTGTCAAAGGCTTTTTTGAAATCAATGAAGAAATGGTACAGATTCTACTGATGTTGGAGATCATTTTCACACAGGATTCTGAGGTAGAAGATCTGTTCTGTGGTGCTCCTTTCGGCTCTGAACCCAGCATGTTCTTCTGCGATTATCTCTTCGGCTTGGGGCTTAAGCCTGTTGCATATGACTTTCAGCATGACTTTTCTTGAATGACTGATGAGGCTGATGGTTCTGTAGTTCTGATAAAGCAGCAGGTTGGCCATTTTAGGGTGTGTAATAATCAGCGACTGAGGCCATTGGGTAGGTCATTCTCTTGTTCTCGAGATCCTGTTACAGATCTCTATTAAAACATCAATCATGGTCTGCCCCCGCCCCCCGCGCAGCGTGAACAAGTTCTGCTGGTATATTATCAACTCCGCCAGACTTCCGCTTCTATATTGCTGCTACTGCAATCTCACCTTCCTCACGAAGGATCGGTTGTTGATCTTCTTCTGGGGGCTGAATTGCATTGTCACCATAACTCTCATGCTTGTATAGTTCTTGGCAATTTCTGTCCATCTGCTGACACTTCTGTTAGACATTTCCCAGACCTGGCCTGGATAGTTGTGGACCTACCCTGTGTCTCTGAAGTTGGATCCTTCCCCGGCTGGTATGCTGTCTTGCTGTGCTTTTGTTCAGGTAAGTTTCGATCTCCTCGCACTGAAATGAGGATAAACACTGAAATAATATAGATTCCACTTTAAAATGGTTTTGCCCGGAATAGCAAACGAGAGTTAAAAAAAGCCGTTCCCCTTAGTTCAAATGGTGGAAAGTGATGAAAGTATAAACACACACCTATCTTAATGCCGGATCATGTTGCGGCTTATATACAGGGCAGACCGACAATTAAATTGTATGGACATAAATTTTGGTTCTTCAGAGCGATCTTGAAGCAGCATCTTTCGGAAATAACAAGTCCACAGTCCAACATGAATCAAAGCAGCACAGTTTACTGAAATCAAGACTACTTCAGTACAGGAAAGACATGGATAAACTTACGCTAAAACATGTAAGTATTAGAAAGCATCCACTTTTTACAAGGATGCAGTAAACTGATTAAATCCATACCAATGAGGCTAATTATACCAGTATCTAGGGCTGGGACGGGTAGAGAATTTGTACCGGGGTACCCGAGTCCCTATTATCCGCGGGTACCTGGGTAACCATTATCATAGCATTTTTAGCATATCAACAGTTAGGGACCGACCATTTGATATTCTGGGGGCTGGGGGGGGGGGGGGGTCTGGTATTCTTGATGGAGACTGGATTTTTTTCAACGGCCTCTGGAAACAATTTCTCTAACTCGAACAATTTTTTTTAATTTTATAGGCTGAACTATCAGATCCTTATTTATTTGACCTTTTAAACATCCTCTTATTTTACCCACATCGGTAATTTTTACACCTTTTTTTCTCACAAAAAGAACATGGTGCTGTCTGTAACCAGGCTAAGGGCATGGCTTAGCTTGCTTTTGCAAACCAGTGCCTGGGGCATGTTACTCTCTACATCTATGGTACAGATAAACACATCGCAAAAAATAGGCCTTAAATTAGGGATATTTTGGCCAAAAATTAGGGCTGTTTTTGCAAAGTTTTAAGGATAACATTAGGAATTTAAGGGTTTTTTTTCTATCCCAATCATATGTCAATGTGCAGTTTAGAAAGTTTGATAAATACTTACTGATAGAGTCACATTATAAATGAATGCAAATTAATAAATGGCTAAAAGTTCTATGCTAAGAAGTTAAGAAAGGGGGGGGGGTCTGGGGGCAACGCCCCCAGGCCAAAGCAATTTCCCAATTTTAATGGCAATTTGAAAACAATAGAGAAAAAACTAGGGATAATCATAAAAATTAAGGGCTTCTTTGAGGAATTTTGCCTTTTAGAGTGTTTATTTTGCCATAATGGCTTTGTCTCCCATAAGCTAGTGACTCTTTTGCAATTCAGTTTTAGTGGAAACATTTACTTATAGTAATGCGGCAGATCAATTATACATGTATGTGAATGTTGTATAGGATGTTTTTCGCACATGTACGCATATATGGGGCGGGGGGAGCTGCTGGTGTAAAACAATTGTAGATAATATTAAAACATTACTATAAATATGGGGGTGTGGGGGGCACAGCCCCCCAGAAGCCAGCGACATTATAAAAATTCAAATGGAATTATCTGCAGACAATTTTTTTTTTAATTTGGGGTGGAGCCAGATTATTTTTTTCAATTATTTTGAGGCAAGATCATTTTTTTAAATCACCTATGATCCAATATTTTTTTTTTTTTTTTGCATATCCAAAGATAGAGAATTTTTAGAAAAATATAACAGCCCCCCCCCCCCTGTCCCATTCCCCCCCCCCCCCCCCCCCCCCCCCCCCCAGAATATTAAATTGTCGGCCCCTTACAAAATATACATTTAGTTCAAATGATAAGTATGGTATCTAACATATGTGCACGTGTGCATGGGAGGATTGCGAAAATGTAGAAATATCTCTGTCTTAACATGCAAAAAATTATTTGGAAATACAAGTATGCAGTTTATAAAAGAAAGTCACACAAAACCTCGCTCTTTTTGTCAGAAATTTTATTGAAATAGAATATTTATACATTACATAATAACATGAATAATAAGCACTCGGGTAACGGGTGTGGTCTGCCGACCCGACCTCGGGTACCCGGGTACTCGTCCAAACCCTACCAGTATCTATCTTAAAAGATGCGGCAATAGACAGAGCTTATGTTTTAAATTCTGCTAATTTTGAATTGAAATCTCTAGTTATTTTTTTTCATTTTGTCGGTACAATAAATTCTTGACTATATTTGCCAAGTGACTACATACCCAGATCATCATAAGTCTTGCAAGTACGTTACAAAATATGTCAGTTGTCTCCCCATACATCTTAATAGTGCAGATTCTTTTTATATAATTTTCTGGTCGTTTAGGATCATTTGGCTTATTCTCAGTCAATTTGAAAGAACAGTTCCGCTGAAGCCAGTAGGAAGGAAAGTGAACAGTGTTGCAACATTACATTACTGCACAGGAACTGACTCAGTGAAACCGAGTCTGCTATTTTAGTTCCCTTGATTTATGCTTTGCTTCCAGAGGGTTTTACTACAGAATTAATGTTATATTTCAGGCCCTAACAGATGAAGAACTCAAAACATTATACGGATCGTATGAAGGTGTTCAGGTAATTCTATCTGAATATAAAAATCCAGATAAGGTGTGTGTTTTAGAACAAGTCTGAGATTTTTTATATTTCTCAATAAAAACCTATGTTAATAAAAACCATCTCGATGAGACGGTTGTAATGAAGGGTCACAACTTAGGTTTTTATGGAGAAGTACTTTTGCTTGTCCAAAACTTACCACTATTAACTGTCCTTATCTGGAGCACTGCTGTGTACATACATTTTTTCTGTTTTTAGAAGTTACTGATCATCATTACCCAACAAATGTCAAATAAACGACTCACAAACGGATACACTAATGAAATAAGACTATACATATTTAAGAAAGTTTCATAGACATTATTTAAAGTGATATGGTCTGTAACTTTTAGGAATTTATTTTTTGTTGAAATATTTATTATTTTCAAGACGACAATAATTAAGCCAAGATGGACATGATACACCCATAATAATAACAAACTTAAGCAGATTATTGCTACATAAATAGCAGTAGTAAAGATAAACTATTAACTGTCTAGAATTTCATTCGTCCCGAACAAAATTATTTGAAAGTGAAAGGCTCCTGTTTTTACAGAAGTTGTGACCTTTTCAAGCATTTGTCAGTTGTAATGAATAGGTTTATGATGAGAACTTAATCTTACTCAACTTTTACAATTAGTAAAAATAAATATCTAAAAGTTGTCAAAATGATCAAAAGTTACAGAGCTTATAACTTTAAAGCTTATGCGGTCATTTCTATGTCCGCCATTTTTACAAAGGGGGACAATTTTTGTGACCGCCTATTTACTATCTTGATCGAAGACGTCCTTCCAAAAACGGTCTGATCTTAAATGAAAAAGCTTGCTTCCGCTCATTGAAGAGCGAATTCTTTTTTAAGAGCTGACACCTATAGAAATGAGAGACAAAAAAGTAAAGAGAGTAAAAACAAGAAATATCTTTAAAAAAAGATAATCGGCTTAGATTAAATAGAAGTGTGTATTGTAACATATATGAGTCAGATACATGTAAGATATCAAATGTACTGATCAGATTGTACGGATGCGCATGTTGATATGCATATTTGTTCTTGGTGTTGGGGTTTCGATTTCGGAAATGCTTTTGAATTTTGATTGGAGTCTGTCTGTGTTGCACATAACACTGAGGATTGGTTGGCTGACCGCCCCGCATATAACCTTAAAAGTGTCGCAGTTCCAACACAACATCAAAAACTAAGCCAGCAACAATTACTTAATTTCGTCTTCGATTTCTGTGTCAAGTTATTTTGTTAGTTTTATATTTTATATGAGTGACATAACAGGCGAAATGATAGTTGGCAAAAAAGGGGATTTGTACCGAAATATCTAGATTCATTACGACACGGTTTATAGGCCAAAAGTGAAATGAAACTGAAAGTAGAAAGAGAAAGCGAAAGTAAGCTACTGACATCAGAATACCAGGTGTATTTATATTGGCCAATGAAATACTTAAAATGTATGTCAATAGTAAAGTTATACGGCTCAAGTCGAAAAAATGCAGTTACTGCTTGTTGCTGTCGTGTGAGTTGTTCGCTCATTCATAGCTCACTGAGTTTTGAAATGAACGTGGATCATTGATGGTGGATTATTGCTAGAATAATGTAAGTGTTGACGTGAGACTATGCCAGCCACAAATGCCATTGCTGCTGTTCAATATCGCTAGCATGATGTATGGGTTGACATGAGACTTTGCCAGCCACAAATGCCATTGCTGCCGTTAAATATTGATAGCATGATGAATGGGTTGACGTGAGACTATTCCGGCCACAAATGCCATTGCTGCTGTTCAATATTGCTAGCATGATGTAAAGGTTGACGTGAGACTATGTCAGCCACAAATGCTATTGCTGCTGTTCAATATTGCTAGCATAATGTGTGGGTTGACGTGAGACTATGCCAGCCACAAATGTCATTGCTGCTGTTCAATATTGCTAGCATAATGTGTGGGTTGACGTGAGACTATGCCAGCCACAAATGCTATTGCAACTACTCAATATTGCAAGCATGGTGTATGGGTTGACGTGAGACTGTGCCAGCCACAAATGCCCTTGCTGCTGTTCAATATTGCTAGCATGATGTATGGGTTGACGTAAGACTATGCCAGCCACAAATGCTATTGCTGCTATTCAATATTGCTAGCATATTGTACGGGTTGACGTGAGACTGTGCCAGTCACAAATGCCATTGCTGCTGTTCATTATTGCTAGCATGATGTATGGACTGACGCTATACTATGCCAGCCACAAATGCCATTACTGCTGTTTAATATTGCTAGCATGATGTAAGGGTTGACGTGAGACTATACCAGCCACAAATGCCATTGCAGTTGTTCGATATCGCTAGCATAATGTATTGGGTTGACGTGAGACTATGACAGCCACAAATGCTATTGCAGTTGTTCAATATCGCTAGCATAATGTATGAGCTAATGTGAGACAATGCCAGCCACAAATGCTATTGCAACTACTCAATATTGCAAACATGATGTATTGGTTGACGTGAGACTGTGCCAGCCACAAATGCCCTTCCTGCTGTTTAATATTGCTAGCATGATGTATGGGTTGACGTAAGACTATGCCAGCCACAAATGCTATTGCTGCTATTCAATATTGCTAGCATATTGTACGGGTTGACGTGAGACTGTGCCAGTCACAAATGCCATTGCTGCTGTTCATTATTGCTAGCATGATGTATGGACTGACGCTATACTATGCCAGCCACAAATGCCATTACTGCTGTTTAATATTGCTAGCATGATGTAAGGGTTGACGTGAGACTATACCAGCCACAAATGCCATTGCAGTTGTTCGATATCGCTAGCATAATGTATTGGGTTGACGTGAGACTATGACAGCCACAAATGCTATTGCAGTTGTTCAATATCGCTAGCATAATGTATGAGCTAATGTGAGACAATGCCAGCCACACATGCTATTGCAGTTGTTCAATATCGCTAGCATAATGTATGGGTTTACGTGAGACTATGCCAGCTAGAAATGCCATTACTGCTGTTCAATATTGCTAGCTTGATGTAAGGGTTGACGTGAGACTATGCCAGCCACAAATGCCATTGCAGTTGTATAATATCACTAGCATGATGTACGGGTTGACGTGAGACTATGCCAGCCACAAATGCAATTGCAGTTATTCAATATCACTAGCATAATGTATGGGTTGATGTGAGACTATACCAGCCACAAATGCCATTTCTGCTGTTCAATATTCTTAGCATAATGAATGGGTTGATGTAAGACTATGCCAGCCACAACTGCCATTGCTGCTGTTCAATATTGCTAACATGATGTTAGGGTTGACGTGAGACTAGCCAGCCACAAATGCCATTACTGCTGTTCAATATTGCTAGCATGATGTATGGTTGACGTGAGACTATGCCAGCCACAAATGCCATTGCAGTTGTTCAATATCACTAGCATGATGTAAGGGTTGATGTGAGACTATGCCAGCCACAAATGTCATTGCTGCTGTTCAATTTTGCTAACTGATGTAAGGGTTGACGTGAGACTGTGCCAGCCACAAATGTCATTGCTGCTGTTCAATATTGCTAGCATGATGTAAGGGTTTACGTCAGACTATGCCAGCCAGAAATGCTATTGCAGCTGTACAATATTGGCAGCACATTGTACAGGTTGACGTGAGACTATGCCAGCCACAAATGCCATAACTGCTGTTCAATATCGCTAGCATGGTGTATAGGTTGACGTGAGACTATGCCAGCCACAAATGCCATTGCTGCTGTTCAATATTGCTAACATGATGTATGGGTTGACGTGAGACTATTCCGGCCACAAATGCCATTGCTGCTGTTCAATATTGCTAGCATGATGTAAGGGTTGACGTGAGACAATGCCAGCCACAAATGCTATTGCTGCTGTTTAATATTGCTAGCATAATGTGTGGGTTGACGTGATACTATGCCAGCCACAAATGCTATTGCAACTATTCAATATTGCAAGCATGATGTATTGGTTGACGTGAGACTGCGCCAGCCACAAATGCCCTTGCTGCTGTTCAATATTGCTAGCATGATGTATGGGTTGACCTGAGACTATGCCAGCCACAAATGCTATTGCTGCTATTCAATATTGCTAGCATACTGTACGGGTTGACGTGAGACTGTGCCTGTCACAAATGCCATTGCTGCTGTTCATTATTGCTAGCATGATGTATGGGTTGACGATATACTATGCCAGCCACAAATGCCATTACTGCTATTTAATATTGCTAGCATGATGTAAGGGTTGACGTGAGACTATGCCAGCCACAAATGCCATTGCAGTTGTTCGATATCGCTAGCATAATGTATTGGGTTGACGTGAGACTATGACAGCCACAAATGCCATTGCAGTTGTTCAATATCGCTGGCATAATATACGGGTTGACGTGAGACTATGCCAGCCACAAATGCCATTGCAAGTGTTCAGTATCGCTAGCATAATGTATGAGCTAATGTGAGGCAATGCCAGCCACAAATGCTATTGCAGTTGTTCAATATCGCTAGCATAATGTATGGGTTTACGTGAGACTATGCTAGCTAGAAATGCCATTACTGCTGTTCAATATTGCTAGCTTGATGTAAGGGTTGACGTGAGACTATGCCAGCCACAAATGCCATTGCAGCTGTATAATATCACTAGCATGATGTACGGGTTGACGTGAGACTATGCCAGCTACAAATGCAATTGCAGTTATTCAATATCACTAGCATAATGTATGGGTTGATGTGAGACTATGCCAGCCACAAATGCCATTTCTGCTGTTCAATATTCTTAGCATAATGAATGGGTTGATGTAAGACTATGCCAGCTACAAATGTCATTGCTGCTGTTCAATATTGCTAACATGATGTTAGGGTTGACGTGAGACTAGCCAGCCACAAATGCCATTATTGCTGTTCAATATTGCTAGCATGATGTATGGTTGACGTGAGACTATGCCAGCCACAAATGCCATTGCAGTTGTTCAATATCACTAGCATGATGTAAGGGTTGACGTGAGACTATGCCAGCTACAAATGCTATTGCTGCTGTTCAATATTGCTAGCATGACGTAAGGGTTAACGTGAGACTATGCCAGCCAAAAATGCTATTGCAGCTGTACAATATTGCAAGCATATTGTACAGGTTGACGTGAGACTATGCCAGCCACAAATGCCATAACTGCTGTTCAATATCGCTAGCATGGTGTATGGGTTGACGTGAGACTATGCCAGCCACAAATGCCATTGCTGCTGTTCAGTATTGCTAACATGATGTATGGGCTGACGTGAGACTATGCCAGCCACAAATGCTATTGCTGCTGTTCAATATTGCTAGCATGATGTATGGGTTGACGTGAGACAATGCCAGCCACAAATGCCATTGCTGCTGTTCAATATTGCTAGCATGATGTACAGATTGACGTGAGACTATGCCAGCCACTAATGACATTGCTGCTGTTCAATATTGCTAGCATGATGTTCAGGTTGACGTGAGATTATGCCAGCATCAAATGCCATTGCAGTTGTTCAATATCACTAAGATGATGTATGGGTTGACGTGAGACTATTCCAGCCATAAACGCCATTGCTGCTGTTCAATATTGCTAGCATAATGTACGGGTTGGCGTGAGACTATGCCAGCCACAAATGCCAATGCAGCTGTTCAATCATACTTACAAGTTGTAAAAGTATAAGCTTATTCAGGAGTTCGGCAAATAATTGATAGCCATCCAGTTTGGAGAATATGGCAAAAACGTCAGAATTATAACTCACACAATATGCATAAATCATACAAGGTATCTCTTATTTTCCAGACTTTAGCAGAGAAACGGACAGGCTGCTTTGAAGTTGTGGCTGGGATTGCGGAACTAGAAGACCAAATTCAGGTAAACTATTAATGTCGCAACTCTTTAATGATTTCCCTTAACGGACTGCCAGGTTCTAAGTATTGGTACAAATATGTCTGATCACACAGCGCTGCAGACCCAATTCAGACTAAAGGGGCAGTCTGAACAGGGCCTACAAGGTTTGCCATTTCATCTGCATCCTACACTGTGAATCCAAATTCTTCCCTTTCAGTGTGGTAGGGTCAAAGTCAAGGTCACAGTTGCTATTTTTAGGTGCATTTAATCATTCTATGTTGATAATGCGCATGTTCTGTTCTTCGGATATTTATATAGGGCGAGGTTTGGGTCCGGTTAAACTAGTTTTAGCCCCCCCCCCCCGCCCCCCCCCCACACCCCCCAATTATCTTTTGCTGACCGTTCCAAGGCGGTACTTCTGTTGCGGTTCCTTGATGTTATATTGTGCTGTGTCCGCTGGTCTACGTTCTCTTGCTGTTTGGTCACCTGTATTGCTGCTCAATCTGCCTTCTGTTTTGTTTTGATTTGTAATTAAAATTAAAAATAAGTAAAAGTAGATGTTGATGCTGTTATTGGGGTAGCTGAATGACCATCTGTTTGGGAAAGAGCTGCTCATTCGGTATACTGTGCGTGTCTTTCGTAAACTTGTGTGGCAATTTCTGTGTGTATGTGCTTCTTTCCCTATTGGTTTTGAGAGCAGAATGTGGGATCTGATTGTATTAATTCTTGATCATTGCCTATCTTTTTACTTTACTATAAAACCAAAATAACTATGACATATTTAACATGAGAAGTCTGCAAAGGGTATGGAGGTGTCATCAGACCGACTTAGTACTTGGTAAAGGATGTGTGAAAATCAGTTCTAGGAACCACCCTTTGTCACCATGAGTTAGACTA
Organism: Ctena decussata; assembly: GCA_963989385.1. NCBI lineage: Eukaryota > Metazoa > Mollusca > Bivalvia > Lucinida > Lucinidae > Ctena > Ctena decussata. The sequence continues at coordinate 37,029,290 of OZ022513.1, forward strand.
TTTAGTACCTCTCCATCTGGAGCACTAGGACCCAACCCTCAATCTCCACAAAGTGTCCAGATAGTGGCATACAAGTCGGCCCTGTATGCCAAAGGGAACAACTGACTTAGTAGTCTAGCTTCTGATGCAAACTTCATTTGTGCACTAGCTACCATATTTGGTGCTCCAATTTGAAACCAAAGACCTTTAAATGTCATTATTTACAGAAATGGAAAAAGAACTTCTCCCTGTTGAATCCCAAATTACTCGGAAAAAGCCAAAACCTATGTTCCTAAACAAAGGACAAGGATCAGTAGCATTTGGTTTTAGACTAGCTCTTTACTAATTTTATGTATATTTGTGCACTAGCTACCACATTTGGTGCTCCATTTTGAAGCCAAAGACCTTTGAATGTCATTATTTACAGAAATGGAAATAGAACTTCTCCCTGTTGGATTCCAAATTACTCGGAAAAAGTCAAAACCTATGAAACAAAGGACAAGGACCAGTAGCATTTAGTTTTAGACTAGCTCTTTACTAATTTTATGTATTTGTTATTTACATAAACGGTCTTTCGGATGATACTTTAAACTGAGGTCCCGTCTCCATATGACCTCGTTGTTGGTGGGACGTTAAACCCGAGTTCACTCACTCACTATTTACATAAAAGACAATAGGAGGCCTCCATGTCGAGCCCCAATCACAAGAAAAATAACGAACAAGTATATAGTGCCAGAGATGATGAAAATATTTGTCGGTTTTATCAAGGTATATGTTTCATGGCTTGGAGGTCAGTCCCTTATGTGGAGTGGTCAAGCCACTAGGTTGGCTAGGGGTGGGGATATGGGGTAGGACCTAAAGAAACATGTTCAGTATTTTGTTGTGCATATCTCAGAATTACAATACAGTTGATGATGTAAAGTTAATTTTGACTGAATTGTTGTAATCACTATGACTTCTTAATCATAAGGGTCAGCCCCTTGTGTGGAGTGGGTGGAGTCAGAGTGTGGGGCAAATGAAACAGCCTTATCGGCAAGGACGTTGGCATCTGTGTACTTTGGACACATGTCTAGTTGCAGTTTCTTTCGCCACATAACTATGCTCATTTTATGACTTATGAGAAATGAACATATACAGCTGTGTATATAAATGAACAGACCTGGGCCTAGGTTCACAATCATTCCTTAAACTTCAGGACCATCTTAAAGTTAAGGTGTAAAATTTCATGTGTGAATAAAAGCTTACAAAAACTAAATGTATTTAGATTTTCTTTCGTATTACTTTTCAATGATAATTGTCAGTAGATTCACGCAAAAACTGCAGTTTTTAATATGGTTTCAATATGGATTTTCTGAGGGCAAAATTTTCCACCTTAACTTTAAGGTGGTCCTTAACTTTAAGAATGATTGTGAATCTGGACCCAGGCGTGCTTCAGTATGGGCCTAGTGTTTAAATAACTGTTTAAGTAGGTACTGTTGTGTGATGAAAGTTAATGTGCTTTCTTGATTTTTGTTGTACGTTTGTTTACTACGCTCGTAATTAGAGCCCCACCAGACGAAGTCTGCAGAGGCCCTATAGTAATCATCTTGTCATTCCGTCTGTCCGTCCGTCATGACTTCGTGTCCGCTCCATAACTCTGAAACCATTCGAGGAATTTTCAAGAAACTTGGTACAAATATAAAGCATCATCAGATGATATGCAGAGAACAAGAATCATAACTCCACCTACATTTCTTACGGAATTACGTCTTTTTGTAATTTTGTGTATGGAATCGTGTCCGCTCTATAACTTCAAAACCATCAAAGATATTTCCATGTTTTACTATGTACAAATAAAAATCATCATCAGACGATGTACAGAGAATCAGAACGGTAGCTCAGTCTACATTTTGGCCCTTTGTAATTTTCAGTATAGAAACTGTGTCCGCACTATAGCTAAAGATATTTTCAAAAAAACTTGAAGCACCATCAGACAATGTGCAGAGAATATGAACAGTAACTCCATCTATGTTTTTTAAAGAATTGTGCCTCTTAGTAGTTATCAGTAAAGAAAATGGTAGCCAATTTATAACTTTAAAACCCTCACAGGTATTTACATGAAACTTTGTCCAAGTATAAAGCACTATCAGACAATATGCAGAAAATAAGAACCGTTTCTGCTTTATAGCTTTAAAACCATCTAAATATTTTCGCAAAACTTGGTACAAATATAAAACTTCATCAGACGATGTGCGGAGAAAATGAGCTATAACTGCATCTTCATTTTGATAGAATTAAGTTCCTCTGTAATTTTTGGTATTGAGATCTTGTCCGCTGTATAATTTTAAAGCCTTTGAAGATATTTTCACCAAACTTGCTACAAATCTAAAGCATCATCAGATGATCTGAAGGTGTGCAGAGTGCAAAAATGGTTACTCAGCTTCCTGCTTCACAGAGTTGTTGCCCTTGGTTCAATCAGTCATGATTTTGTATTTTGCACATTTTGGCAACTCTCTCAGGCCAATTACTATGATTGAAGGTTAAATGCACATAGTAATTCACTGTGTTTACAGAACTAGATTCTGTCCCTCTATTTTAAGCAACAAAGTGTCGAACTTAGCGTTAGTTTTTAAATCAACAAATTTCCATTAACGTTAATGGCTACGCCGCGACAAAGTCAATGTTTAGACAAATCTCAAACGTAAGAGTTAAAGGCATGCTACTTAAGTATATGTTGAGCGACTGCAATGAAACAAATATTTTGCTTTTAGCTTTCAAGCAGTACTAACAGAATTGCAATCCGTTCAAAAGAAGTGCCAAAATATAATTTCCAACAGACATGAAAAAATGAAGTCTGTTGGAAAATCAATTTTGGGAATTACTTTTGATCCTTGACTGTATAAGTTCTGAAATTCTGAACTGCTTTAGGTTTCTCTCTAGGTATAGAAGGAAGGTGAAGTTGGTTTGTTTTTCGTTTTTCGCTTTTCGTTTTTCGCTTTTCGTTTTTCGTTTTTCGACATTCAACATTCGCACTGAAGCCGAATATCGAATTTTGACATTGAAAATCCTATTTTGACGTTCGTACTGACGCCGAATATGGTATTTTGACATTCGAAATCCTATTTTGACATTCGCACTGAAGCCGAATATCGAATTTTGACTTTCGTAGTCTTATTTTGACGTTCAAACTCAGGGTGAATATGGTATTTTGACAGTCGAAATCCTATTTTGACTTTCGCACTGAAGCCGAATATCGAATTTTGACTTTCGTAGTCTTATTTCGAAATACATTCGCACATATTTCAAAATTCGATATTGGCTTTAAATCGAATGTCAAAATAGGATTTCGAATGTCAAAATATCATTTTCAGCCTGAATTCGAATGTCAAAATAGGAGTTCGAAAGTCAAAATTCGATATTCGGCTTCAGTGCGAATGTGAAAATAGGATTTCGAATGTCAAAATACCATATTCGGCCTGAATTCGAATGTCAAAATAGGATTTGGAAAGTCAAAATTCGATATTCGGCTTCAGTGCGAATGTGAAAATAGGATTTCGAATGTCAAAATACCATATTCGGCCTGAATTCGAATGTCAAAATAGGATTTGGAAAGTCAAAATTCGATATTCGGCTTCAGTGCGAATGTCAAAATAGGATTTCGAATGTCAAAATTCGATATTCGACTTCAGAGCGAATGTCAAAATATGATTTCGAATGTCAAAATATCATATTCGGCCTGATTTCGAATGTCAAAATAGGATTTTGAATGTCAAAATTCGATATTCGGCTTCAGTGCGAATGTTAAAATTGGATTTTGAATATAAAAATACCATATTTGGCCTGAATTTGAATGTAAAAAGTCGGATTTTGACTGTCAAAATCCGATATTCGGCGTCAGTCCGAATGTCAAAATAGGAATTCGAATGTCAAAATACCATATTCGGTCTGAATTTGAATGTCAAAATAGGATTTCAAATGTCAAAATTCGATATTCGGCTTCAGAGCCAATGTGAAAATAGGATTTCGAAGGTCAAAATCTCATATTCAGCCTGTTTTCGAATGTCAAAATAGGATTTTGAATGTCAAAATTCGATATTCGGCTTCAGTGCGAATGTTAAAAATGGATTTTGAATGTCAAAATATCATATTCGGCCTGAATTCGAATGTCAAAATAGGATTTCGAATGTCAAAATACCCTATTCGGTCTGAGTTTGAATGTCAAAATAGGATTTCGAATGTCAAAATACCATATTCGGCCTGAATTCTAATGTCAAAATAGGATTTTGACTGTCAAAATTTGATATTCGGCGTCAGTACGAATATCAAAATAGGATTTTGAATGTCAAAATTCGTTATTTCGGCTTCAGTGTGAATGTCAAAATAAGTGTTGAATGTCGAAAAACGAAAAAACGAAAAGCGAAAAACGAAAGGCGAAAAACGAAAAGCGAAAAACGAAAGGCGAAAAACGAAAAGCGAAAAACGAAAAGCGAAAATCGAAAAACAAACCAACTTCACCTTCCTCTGAAAAACATGCATTGAGTAAATACAGGTACTTATTTGTCTGCAGGCCATTAGCACTGAGTTCGACTCCCGAGCTGTACATCTTACGAATCTTACAGAGAATAACAGACACAGAAACGGAGTCGGTCTAGATAACGAAAGCATGGCCAGGACAACTCAGGTGAGTTCATGTAAACTGTAGCTATTGTCCCTTAACTCTAAAATGCTAAAAAAATACGACAAAATTCACGTCTGTAAAAAATTCGAAAAAGTATTTAGTCTATCGCATTGAGAATGCAAAAACTGAAGAGCATACACTGTAGATCCACATGAGGCGGCTCATTGATTGGATCTACACTGTTTCTTGATTCAACTATTATTGTTTTGGCGCATTTAGGGTCAAAATGCCAAACTGCAGATAGCATACTGCCTTGAATGGCGTTTGTCCATCTTTTCTGCGGGAAGCAACTCAGAGAAAAGAGTATATTAAGTCGGGCAGAAAAGGACCTGGCCCTGAGGTTATAAAACTGTTTTTCATGCTCAACTCAGCTGAGCATGAAAACTAAAATTCGCACTGTACAAATTCTATGCTTTCGGTGGAGCTTTTTATTGTTTCCATTAGCTGCTTTTCACATATTTTCTCATAGTTGAAAGCTCAAATCAAGCACTTCTTAGTCTTTTGAATTCTGTTCAATATTTAAGTTTTAGAATATTCTCAGTTGAGCAAGAGAAAAAGTTTTATAACTTCTGGACCTGGTATGATTTGGGCCATGTTTGGTCCCCATTCAAATTTACTTACAATTACATAATTCCTGTTGCTTATCATCTGAGTGAAGAGTAATGTGTTTCTTCTTTGTAAATCCTCAGAATAACATGATTTCAGACATGCCTGTTTGTGTTAAATAGAAATATCCGATATAAGGTACGATACGATAACGAAAGAACCTTAGCTACGGCAGAGAAACGATAGCTGTGTGAGACCGCAATATTCACAGAACGCATTTTTCACATGTGTGAAAAACCCGGTCGCATTTTTCACACGTGTGACAAATCCGGTCGTATTTTTCACCGAATTTGAACGCATTTTTCACATATATGTGAAGTTTGCGTTTGATATATACCATGAAAACGTAATTTTTCAAACGTATGCAACACCCCAAGAACATGACAAAACTTCACAAAAACGCAATTTTCACTTCTTGACATTAAGTTTATAACCCTGAAATTATGAAAGTTATAGTGGACGGAAAAACGGTAGAGTAAATAAAAATGAAGACTAGAAATTCGTCTTCCGCGCAGAAGGTCGCAGGTTTGAGTCGCCTGCCGGGGCACGACTGAAACATTGGCTCTGTCATCCCAGCAGTAAATGGGTACCTGTTTCGAATAAGGGAAGGTTAAAGGCTAAGAAAGGAGAGGAATGGGTTAACTCTTTCATAACCTGTGCCTAAGATGCTGTAGGTTCCAACAACTACTGTCCCTACGACCACAAGACTGTGGAAAACCTTTACCTTGTATGTTTTAATAGTCAGGTTGGTTACTTGAGCAAGTGATCAATAAAACCACTTGTTGGCGTGATAAATTGCATTCGCGCGAAACAAAGACTGTCAGAGGTTTTGTGTCAATATAGTCGTTTAATTTGAATTTGCCTCCGAATTATACATTACAAAAGGTGCCAATAAGCACTATGAACGCACTAGTGCCGAGCGCGATCCGCTATATACAGAAGTTTGTAAGATAATTGGCAAAAAGTGCACTTTTCTTTTAAACGTTTCGTCATCTTCGGGCATATTTTTAAGTGTTTGAAGGATTTTCCGGGATTTGGCGGTATTTTCATTGACACTTCAGTCAATTATCGTTACAACTAAACAAAGAAAACCATGTACGCGCGGGCGCTAAAACCGTATGCGCATCCCCTAACCGTTCGAGGGTACAGGGCCAAAAATCAGCAATATACGTGATTATTTTATTCCGAACTTTGGAAAATCATTTGCATAAGTGATTCGAGAAAATCAGCTGTTCGAGTGAGTTTTCCCGAATAACAGACGATCACCCATTTAGGTGATTCGACTAAACACTCTATATTGTGATTAAATTTTTCGTGAGAAAGAAACGACATTCAGTCCAGTGATTTAATCAAAATCACTTGCTCAAGTAACCAACCCGACTGTTTAATTCACATGTATGCTGATGACGTATGCTGTAGTGCACAGGCTCTAGTACTAACTGATGAGCGGTGCCATAATCCAGCAGGAGGAGGCCTTGCGGTATAACTGTTCAATATTAGGCATTTCCAATAAAAATGGAGCAAGCTTCTTCTTAACAGTCCTTTATGCCGCATCAAAATTAAAGGTATTGGTATATTCAGTTGCGTGTTTGTATATGAAATCAATATCTGGGTAGAAATGGGAGGGAATACATATCGTTTTTCCATAGTTGTCTCCTGTCTGTCCGTCACAAATTCATACCTTTAAAATGTAGTTTTAGGAAACTTGGTACAAATATAAAGCATGCAGAAAAAGTTAAAAAAATGCCAAAGTCGACAATAAGGAATAGTTCAGTCATATTTTTACGAAAGGGGCCTAAAATTTAATCAGGTGATCTACCCCAGCTTAAAGTAACACCTCAAAAAATCAAAGCCCTAGTTTAGATACTTTTCCCGCAATTTGTTGACCATGTAAACTCCCTAAGAGCCGAAGGCTCAGAGCAGTTGGGGTTCAGACTCGTAGTTGGAAAGGGAAAACAAATCAATCATTCTCAGGCTTCCCTGGCTATATATGTGAAAAGTGAGTTTCTATTGAAAATCGCTACAAAATCCGAACACATTTGTCGCACTGGCAAAATGTGACGAATACGACCGTATTCATCACTCACGTGTGAAAAATGCGTTCTGTGAATATTGCGGTTTCTCATAGCTGGCGTTAGAAGCAGTTTATTTGGGAGATATTTGTATTCGGCTAAAGAGGAGGTCAAATACTTGGTTACAGGCAGTTTTCTGACAAATCAAAGCAGCACACAAGTTGTGAGCTATCAAACCTTTATTAAAGTTTCGTTTGACTGACTGTTCACACAGAACATGTATACGGCCACTGTCAAACTGATTTGTTTGACCAGAAAAGGCTTAGATCAGCATGGTTTTCCGCGTTGTGTATTTAGCCGTTTGCCCATACACTATGCAGGTCTTTGTTTCACAGTATAGCGTGTTGTGAAGGTCCAGAGAATACTGCGCGGATGCATTATACATGTACTGGTAGCCGGCTTAATAAATGTATAAACATATCCAAAGTGCGACAGTGTTTGTACTCTCTGTCTAAAACATGGACAGATGGATGGCTTGAGATTTATTGTCCTTTGTAACAGTATTTTAGTCTTATTATATACCTATCAATGATACGCCCTTTGAACTGCCTGTTTTCTGGCCATCCGATACAGAAAGCCGTATCAAACTGACGTTTTCTGAATCCGTATCACTATCCTTTAAAACGAGGCTGTGTCTGAGTTCTAGCTTCGGGCGCGTCATTGTTTAACGTGCATCGTAGAAACGAGAACCAGGGATACGGGACTAGTGACGTAACGTCAACAAACACGTCAAAAATGGCGCGCCTTGATTGCTTAGTCGGCAGCGTTTGTCTCACGACTAGCAACATACCTCTGCCGTAGAGGTACGAATCCGGGTCGATGCATTAGCTCTGGCAAGTATGAATGGTTGGCTGTTCCCTAAGGTATATAATAAACAAATTATTATAATAGTAACTTGATCTGGCGTACTGTTTCACGTCTCGTAGATGAGCTCATACCATCGGATCACCCTCGACGCAAGCGTCTCGGGTGATCCGATGGTATGAGCTCATCAACTCGACGTGATACAGTACGCCAGATCAAGTTACTATTATGATAATGTGTATATATCAGGACGATGGGAGGGTGATAATGAAAGGCTGTGTGCAATGGAACCCCGTTTAAGGTTGCAAAGATCTCCGCATTCAGCCGGAATCGAACCCGGATCACTAGCTTTACAGGCCAGCGCTTATCACACTGAGGTACTGTGTCTCCTCTGTCAAAAAAGGAAGAATATGAAAGAACTTATGCATATATGAAGAAGGGACACTTTGATATCACTAAGGACTAATAAGCTTAAGGCGTGATTCAGTTTTCCCCATAATTGAAACGTTATACGGATCACTGACTTTTGCTTTGTATTTATGACCGTGACATGTAGGTCGCACGACAAGTGTATTTTAAGTGTTCGTGTCTGTGTTAAATACGTTAAGCATACGTTGATGCTGACGTATTTGTTGCGATTCAAAGTAAATTATGTTCAAACTGATCGTTGAAATAATGATTTATTGTATACATTTCACACTTTTTGACTTTACATAACTAACTTGACAGACAAAACTGGACAGTTTTGACTATATGTATGTGACCTTAACCGCATTTCAAGATCATTGTACAATCCTTTAAGACCACAGTGCTACTTTTGCCCATTCTTCTTCTTTCGCTTACTTAGTATCGAACCCCCACCTCCCGCCCCGTATCCCAGCGTACCAGTTATATATACTTGCCTTGCATTAGATACAAGTAAGTCTGCTGCAAAAAGGAAATACTAGGTCAAAGGTTTGGGGATGGGGGTGGAGACGTACTTGTATTTTCATCATAGAGAAGCGTTCCCTCTTGGCCGTTTTGACCGGAAGTATAGATATGGTTTTGCAAGTTTAAACGAGAATAACAAGAAGAAAAGCATTGTGATATGCATGATATAGCATGCATCTATTACAAAATTGTTGGAATGAATGACTGATTTTAATATTCTTATTACCATGAATTTAGGGTAAGTAAGGTCAGCCTGAATTATCTCCCTTGTCTTCCGCCCTGAATCACAAATGATCTGTTTTCATACAGTTTACATATTTGTGGAAGCTAAGGAAATTATGCACATCTATTACTTTGGAAAATTCGAACCTGTGATACCGGTCTTATGGGGGAAATCCTCGCCTTAAGCATAGACGTTCTCTACGACGTGCGTTCATTCGTTAGTCGAAAGGCTAGTTTTGCTGAATATAATATCCATTGATAACGAATACTGACATTTTTTGTTTCAAATTATTTTGTCTTTCTCGAATACAGTTACCAAGGGCGTAAATGCCTATCTGCAAATGCACGCGTGCATATTAAAATTTTGTCAAATTAAAAACAATCAAAACGCATTTCTAAATGGACACATGTTTCAGTATTGTCGCCTAAAGTGCTGAATAATGTTTGAGTGGGGAAAGCAAAATGCTATGCAACTTCAGTCGTTGATGCGAGTTTCCGTAATCCATAGTCCTACCAGTGGTAAATATAAACGTATCCATACCAATTTTAGTGCGAAAGGCGCGCGTTTCTGTATTTACTTTCTTCAGTGTCGCAAAACCCCAAAAGTTTTAAATACGTCCGAACACAAATCAGGACGAAAAGCGCTTCAATATCAACGTTTGGTGATAAAATGTAGGTTGATGTGCAAATAGTGAGCCATATAGTAACTAGCAAAAATAGACATTGAGGATTTCAGATACCCTTTTTCTTAAAAACTCATGGGCACGTCAAGCTAACAAGACAAAAATTAGTAGTAGTAGCCTACTTTTGCGAATTTAATATGTATACATGAAGGCATGTTGTTGGTTTTTTTTGCGTTCAGTATATTTAAGCATTTCTATTCTATTCTATTCTATCCCATAACCTTACTAGGTCATTGGGGCACCACAGCTGACTTCAAAACAATCTCTTTCCGCCTTGTCCTGTCTTCAGCTGCCCTAGTTGAGCTGGCAAAATCCATTCCAGTCCACTCCTTGATATTGTCTTCCCACCTCTTCTTCTGTCTACCTCTTCTTCTTTTTCCTTTCACTGTGTCCTGAAGGATTGTCTTTGCTAAACCAGAAGACCTTGAGACGTGGCCAAACCACCTGAGTGTCCGTTTCTTGACCAGCGTCAGGAGTTCATCATATTCTCCAATGGCTGCTTGGATCTTCCTGCGAACCTCCTCATTGGTTATATGGTCCTTGTACGAAATGTTCAGTAACCTTCGGTAGCATCTCATCTCAAAGGCCTGCGTTCTTTTCTCTAACTCTGCTGTCAAGGTCCATGATTCACAGGCATACAGAAATATGGAAATGACTAGGGAGCGCATAAGTGTCACCTTTGATCCAAGAGATATGTTGTTATCTCTCCAAATTGGTTTCAGCTTTGCAAGAGCTGAAGTGGCTTGTGCTATCTTTGAGAGAACCTCCTGTTTTGAGCCATCATCTGAGACAACTGCTCCAAGGTATTTGAAGCTGCTTACAGTACCCAGCTTCTGTCCCTTTACCCTGATCTCCCTCTGGATGCCATCTGCGCTGTTTGTCATCAGTTTGGTCTTCTCAGCACTGATCTCCATCTTATACGTTGTGCAGGTCTGGTCGAGACTTTCAACTAGAGCTTCTAGTCCCTGCTCTTCCTCAGCAAGAGCGTCTATGTCATCGGCAAACCGCAGGTTGGTAATATTTCTGCCGCCTATGCTAACCTTTCCGTCATGTTCTTCCAGAGCATCAGACATGATCCGTTCGAGAAAAATGTTGAAGAGGGTGGGTGATAGAAGACATTCTTGTCTTACTCCAACTGTTGTTCTGAACCATTCTCCTGTGCTGCCATTTATCAGGACTGCCCTTGTAGCCTTGTCGTATAGCTGCTCAATGGTGCGAACTAGGTTTGCATTGATATTGTACTTCCTCATGGTGGCCCATAAGGCTGCATGCCATACCCTGTCAAAGGCTTTTTTGAAATCAATGAAGACATGGTACAGATTCCGCTGATGTTGGAGATACTTTTCACACAGGATTCTAAGGTTGAAGATCTGTTCTGTGGTGCTCCTTCCTGCTCGGAACCCAGCCTGTTCGTCAGCGATTATCTCTTCGGCTTGTGGCTTAAGCCTGTTCAAGATAACTTTCAGCATGACTTTGCTTGAATGACTGATGAGGCTGATGGTTCTGTAGTTCTGGCAGAGCTGTAGGTTGCCCTTTTTAGGGAGAGTAATAATCAGCGACTGAGTCCATGGGGTAGGCCATTCTCCTGTTCTCCAGATCCTGTTACAGATATCTGTTAAAACATCAATCATGGTCTCCCCTCCAGCTTGAACAAGTTCTGCTGGTATATTATCAACTCCGGCAGATTTTCCCTCCGGCAGATTTGTATACTCAGCAAATATCAGTAATTATGACCAACTTTGTTTGATTGAAAGTGCAGTCCAGTTTGCAAAAGAAAAAAAAGTGGTATTAAATTAAAGTTTTAGGAGGTCAGTAATTCTATAAGGGAATTCTGGTGTCATGAATGATATTTTTTCTGATTAATGCATTGTTAAAGTACCAAAGCAAACATAAGCGTGTCATGAGAAATATTCCTCACATACCGATGCCGATATCAGTCATTCTGTGGACTTACAGGCAGGAAGCGCATGGAGGCCGAAAAATCATATTGACAGTCAGTTACTTGCTCGGCGAACCATGCTCCGGAGACTGAAGTCAGTTTATCCCAAAGAGTTATTATGTTAGACTGTCCTACATTACGAAGCCGCACAAAATTGGGCCGAATCCGTGTTGCGGTATATGTATGGTTTAGTATATTTCTATAATACGCAGTCTAAATGACCATTGATCCACAAGTACGAGTATAAACTGCTATGCAAGTGGAATGACGAGATTAATTAAAGAAGAAGAAGAAATTATAGAATATAAAAACTGCGACAGGTTTCCAGGCGTAGTATATTTAAGCATAGTACCCACATGCGTAAACCATTTTTTTTTCAAAAGCAAACACTTGTAGGTACTTCAGGTAAGGCCTGCTGCAGTAGGTGCGGGATTCTGACTGTTTCTCGTTGTTTTTCCTCATCTATCCTGTCTCCCTCTGAGTTGCTTGAGTAGGTAACTTTCAGTGCCGGGGCCTCATTCTGTCTTACTTATTTGGGCAATAGTAGGGCGAGGGCCGGCTATGCTTGCAGCAGGTGCGGGATTATTTTTGTGCGTTCGTTTGGGGAAAGCGGGCGGGAGGCGGGCAGGAGGGGGGGGGGGGGCAGGATATTTTTGTCTATCATATCTCCCTCTCTCTTGGAGACATCTCGATATATACTGAAATACTGTCTCAAACAGTCGTTAAGGTGGTGATAATCACTGATTTGGGGCAAAGACAAAAATCTGCATAAACCACTCAATTTACCACTGATCTTTCCAAAACTTAGCATATGCCTTCTTTATGTTGTTTCTGACAATTCAGACTCCCAAAATGCAGCATTTGTTAATGTTGAAAAGTGTTTTTATAAGGAAAGATCAAAGGGTAATTTTGTGCGCAATAATCTGAAAAAATAATATTGTTATTGATAATATACTTAGTGCTGAGAGTTTCTTGTTGCATAATGGAGAGCAAGCTAGCAATTATTTTTTCAAACTCTTTCACACATTATCAGGCTGAGCAGATGAAAAAAGATGCAGTCCGTGTCCAATTTTTTTTGTCAAAACACACAGGTGAGACAGGTGAGACTATTTTAACAAGGTTGAACAATTTCATCTACACACCAGTGATCATGTAAGTAATGTATTATTTATACTGTAGGTGTTATATAGGTATGCTTGCCTACCCTATATTTAATAAATGCATCCAGTGTACATTACCTTGTACATGGTTGAACATTTGAGAAAAAAGCTACCGTTTTCATCTGGTCTACATTACAATTTGAGAAAGATTTGGAATAAATAATTGCTAGTACGCTCTTCATTATGCAATAACGCACCTTCAGTACTACGTAAATTTTCAATAACGATGTTAATTTTTTTTATTATTGCGCAGAAAACTACCCTTTGATCTTTCCTTATAAAAACACTTTTTTAAGCAGCATGTACGTCTATTTTGTATTCTAAACTGTAAAGAACAACAAAAATAAGAAGTCTGCTAACTTTCAGGGAGATACCTTGCTTTTTTATGTTTTTATGCAGATTTTTACATTTACCATAAATCACCACCTTAAACCCGAATAAAATCACTCAAACTATCAGCCTCTCTATGGCAGATGGCTCGATACAGAACAAAATTTGTGTCAAGTTGGACTACCTAACACATGTACAAACTCACTAAAATCGAAGTATTTCCATACGACGAAAGTTGCTGTATAAATGCTGTTCGTTTGGCTGTTTAACGATTGTATGTGTATGAGAGGTACCGTGGGGAACCTTCCCATGCCAGCCGGCGCATCAGTACAGTCTCGTCAGAGCATGCGCCGTTCGGCTTGACATTAACTGACTCTTGAAGTATTTGTCTTGACCAGACTGCGCACATGTGCTGGCTGATGTGGGCATTAATAGTGCATTCCGTCTTTGGACATTTTTTCTATTTTATATGGGTTGCCCTTTTACAAAATTTACAGACGGACTGAACAAATAATGATTGCTCCCTGGAAATTAGCTCCTGTCGTATGCTGTCGTGGCTGACGTTGGTTCGTTATCGTATCGTAGCTTATGTCAAAAATATCTAATGAAACCTCTTGGTATAAGCTATTTACAATAGGTGATAACACTTACATGTATAAATGAAACAACGCTGCTAAAGAGATGTGTATTGTGCAAGGCCTGTCTGGATGAAATGAAACAAGGCTGCTAAAGAGATGTGTACTGTGCAAGGCCTGTCTGGATGAAATGAAACAACGCTGCTAAAGAGATGTGTACTGTGCAAGGCCTGTCTGGATGAAATGAAGCAAGGCTGCTAAAGAGATGTGTACTGTGCAAGGCCTGTCTGGATGAAATGAAACAACGCTGCTAAAGAGATGTGTATTGTGCAAGGCCTGTCTGGATGAAATGAAGCAAGGCTGCTAAAGAGATGTGTACTGTGCAAGGCCTGTCTGGATGAAATGAAGCAAGGCTGCTAAAGAGATGTGTACTGTGCAAGGCCTGTCTGGATGAAATGAAACAAGGCTGCTAAAGAGATGTGTATTGTGCAAGGCCTGTCTGGATGAAATGAAACAACGCTGCTAAAGAGATGTGTACTGTGCAAGGCCTGTCTGGATGAAATGAAGCAAGGCTGCTAAAGAGATGTGTACTGTGCAAGGCCTGTCTGGATGAAATGAAGCAAGGCTGCTAAAGAGATGTGTACTGTGCAAGGCCTGTCTGGATGAAATGAAACAACGCTGCTAAAGAGATGTGTATTGTGCAAGGCCTGTCTGGATGAAATGAAACAACGCTGCTAAAGAGATGTGTACTGTGCAAGGCCTGTCTGGATGAAATGAAGCAAGGCTGCTAAAGAGATGTGTACTGTGCAAGGCCTGTCTGGATGAAATGAAACAACGCTGCTAAAGAGATGTGTATTGTGCAAGGCCTGTCTGGATGAAATGAAGCAAGGCTGCTAAAGAGATGTGTACTGTGCAAGGCCTGTCTGGATGAAATGAAGCAAGGCTGCTAAAGAGATGTGTACTGTGCAAGGCCTGTCTGGATGAAATGAAACAACGCTGCTAAAGAGATGTGTATTGTGCAAGGCCTGTCTGGATGAAATGAAACAACGCTGCTAAAGAGATGTGTACTGTGCAAGGCCTGTCTGGATGAAATGAAGCAAGGCTGCTAAAGAGATGTGTACTGTGCAAGGCCTGTCTGGATGAAATGAAACAACGCTGCTAAAGAGATGTGTATTGTGCAAGGCCTGTCTGGATGAAATGAAACAACGCTGCTAAAGAGATGTGTAGTGTGCAAGGCCTGTCTGGATGAAATGAAACAAGGCTGCTAAAGAGATGTGTACTGTGCAAGGCCTGTCTGGATGAAATGAAACAAGGCCGCTAAAGAGATGTGTACTGTGCAAGGCCTGTCCGGATGAAATGAAACAACGCTGCTAAAGAGATGTGTATTGTGCAAGGCCTGTCTGGATGAAATGAAACAACGCTGCTAAAGAGATGTGTACTGTGCAAGGCCTGTCTGGATGAAATGAAGCAAGGCTGCTAAAGAGATGTGTACTGTGCAAGGCCTGTCTGGATGAAATGAAACAACGCTGCTAAAGAGATGTGTACTGTGCAAGGCCTGTCTGGATGAAATGAAACAACGCTGCTTAAGAGATGTGTACTGTGCAAGGCCTGTCTGGATGAAATGAAACAAGGCTGCTAAAGAGATGTGTACTGTGCAAGGCCTGTCCGGATGAAATGAAACAACGCTGCTAAAGAGATGTGTAGTGTGCAAGGCCTGTCCGGATGAAATGAAACAAGGCTGCTAAAGAGATGTGTACTGTGCAAGGCCTGTCTGGATGAAATGAAACAACGCTGCTAAAGAGATGTGTAGTGTGCAAGGCCTGTCTGGATGAAATGAAACAACGCTGCTAAAGAGATGTGTAGAGTGCAAGGCCTGTCTGGATGAAATGAAACAAGGCTGCTAAAGAGATGTGTATTGTGCAAGGCCTGTCTGGATGAAATGAAACAAGGCCGCTAAAGAGATGTGTGGTGTGGAAGGCCTGTCTGGATGAAATGAAACAAGGCCGCTAAAGAGATGTGTACTGTGCAAGGCCTGTCTGGATGAAATGAAACAACGCTGCTAAAGAGATGTGTACTGTGCAAGGCCTGTCTGGATGAAATGAAACAAGGCCGCTAAAGAGATGTGTACTGTGCAAGGCCTGTCCGGATGAAATGAAACAACGCTGCTAAAGAGATGTGTACTGTGCAAGGCCTGTCTGGATGAAATGAAACAAGGCTGCTAAAGAGATGTGTGGTGTGGAAGGCCTGTCTGGATGAAATGAAACAAGGCTGCTAAAGAGATGTGTACTGTGCAAGGCCTGTCTGGATGAAATGAAACAACGCTGCTAAAGAGATGTGTACTGTGCAAGGCCTGTCCGGATGAAATGAAACAACGCTGCTAAAGAGATGTGTACTGTGCAAGGCTTGTCTGGATACCCCACCCACTCGACTTTGCAAGTCTAGAGACGCTAAACAAAACATTTCAACGGATCAAAATAGAATTTGTACCTAATGATTCCCCATGTTCGAACTAAGAAAACAAATACTCACAACATATGTTCTTTTGTCAATGAGCTTAGATATGGGCTACGTTGAGATAACTGGAAAAATGTCGAAGAAACTGGTAGGATATTTCTAAAAAAGAAGTTTACAATTAAGTGCCAGCACATAAATGTACACACCTGAAATGTTCACATATTGCTGGCGTTATTAAAATGCTTTATTACGCTAAAATCAGCTGTGCACATTCATGTGCTGCATATTTTACAGCCTAAATGCAGGCGAAAAATGGTCGAAAATGCCCAAAATCAGCCGAGTAGGGTGCAATTAGACGCGCAGAAAAACATTTAAATCGCAAAAATACAGAAACTTTGAACCATACTAGATAGTTAAAGGTTTCAACATTCATGTTTCATTAGCAGAGAATAAAAAATACAATTTTGAAAAATCATAAATATGGGGGCCACATATGGCCCAAATCATACCATGCCCTTTCCTCCATAAATATAGCCCAGGATTTTAAGAAGGGATATAATGTCAGAGTGATTTCCCATGCGGGTGTAGCCATTTTTACCTCATCTTATCCTGCTGTAACTGTATCTTTCATAATATATACATGTGCCTTTTATGAAATCTAAAAAACTAATAAAATTTAAAGTTACCAATAAATGGTAAAGGACAGTTTACGTTTCCATTAATCACTTTTTTACACCGGTCGATTACCGATGGTAAAGCCGGGCGAAGATGACGTGAAATGTTTATTGAATAAAAGTAGGGCAATGGCCTTCTCTGCAGTAGGTGCGGGTGGGGGTTGTTTGGCTACCTTTCTTTTGTCTATCCTGTCTCTGTTCTTTCTGCTTTTCCCCGAGGAATTGCTCGATATACATAAAAAGAGCGTTTTAACCAAAACCAGCCAACCAATTCCGGTTAGTTTATACTTTATATTGAATGACATCCTTACTTTCTCCAGAACTGCGTAACGTCAGTAAGGCTCAACTGGAAATGGCTAGACGAGGTAATGCAGTGCGCCCATGTACATCTTGCCAATGCTGCTTCTTATCACGAGGTATGTGTCTTATGATGTTTCTCAGTCCAAAGTTCCCGATTTAATAGAGTATTTTTGTGATAATTAAGGATAGTTTCAGTTAAATTTTCAAAAAAAAGAAAAATGCATCATTAGAACTGTCTTGTCGAGATGGTTCACAACATAATTATGATTGATATGGAACTAAAAAAATAAAGCTCTCAAATTTTTTAATCTGTGTTTATGACATCTGACAGTTTGTTGGTTTTATAAAAGTGTTTTTACTGGACGTAAACGTGAAGAAGAATAAATGATGTTTCACCTCTCAGAATCATTCAACAGGACGGGCAATCATTCACCAACCTCTAGAAGTTTGACTTAAACCAAATGTCCCCAGTGTTATGTTTGATCCCGTCAGGACCTGAGCAGTGTTGCATGTACCACACGTAGTGATAATTCACTCGAGTTCGTACATCCGATACTATCCCCATGAAACCGTTCTAGATACAGATATTAAGATTAAAATTAAAAATGACATTCGTAATTATATGTTTTATGTCCAATTACCATCCTTGAATGCCAGGATGAGAATAAGATGAAATTGAATAACTCCTTGCCCAGACATTATAAAAAAAATGGACTGTGACTTGTATTTTACAGTTCTTCCATGAAATCGATGAAGTTGACTACTGGATGGAAACAACAATGTCTAGAATGCATCTTTCCTTTCATAACAAGAATCTCAAAGGAGATAGAAATGATCTCAATGGTATTGATGGAGAAATGAAGGTAATACAAAAAGAGAATAACAAGTAAACTTGCCAATGCAGAAGAGCCTGAACTTGGCCACTTCCAGTGCTAATTGACAGCTATTGGATGGCAACTCTTTATATTTTGCGAACACCTCGTATCAAATCCAACTCCTATCAATAAACGTAAGTCTTAACAAAGTTATCAAACTATTAACTAATCCGTACTGACATGACTCGAACGAATTTATTTTAATATAGAAACAGTATTTATTGACGTCGCACGAATGGAGCGAAATATAGAAACAGCATATACGGATTTCACCTATTAGCACGGTCTTGGTATCTTGTAGACAAAGAACGTTGAGGAAAAGATAATACAAACTCCACTACAAATATTCAAATTAAAATTCATATAACTGAGTGTTACGAGTAGTTAACTCAGATTTTACAGTGACTCAGGTTTCGGGCATTAGCAAGTAAATAAACGCAAAGCTAACTGAGTGTAACGAGTAGTTCACTCAGATTTTACAGTGACTCAGGTTTCAGGCAATAACACAAGTAAATTAACGCAAAGCTAACTGAGCGTTACGAGTAGTTCACTCAGATTTTACAATGACTCAGGTTTCAGGCAATAACACAAGTAAATTAACGCAAAGCTAACTGAGTGTTACGAGTAGTTCACTCAGATTTTACAGTGACTCAGGTTTCAGGCATTAGCAAGTAAATAAACGCAAAGCTAACTGAGTGTAACGAGTAGTTCACTCAGATTTTACAGTGACTCAGGTTTCAGGCATTAGCAAGTAAATAAACGCAAAGCTAACTGAGTGTAACGAGTAGTTCACTCAGATTTTACAGTGACTCAGGTTTCAGGCAATAACACAAGTAAATTAACGCAAAGCTAACTGAGCGTTACGAGTAGTTCACTCAGATTTTACAATTACTCAGGTTTCAGGCAATAACACAAGTAAATTAACGCAAAGCTAACTGAGTGTTACGAGTAGTTCACTCAGATTTTACAATGACTCAGGTTTCAGGCATTAGCAAGTAAATAAACGCAAAGCTAACTGAGTGTTACGAGTAGTTCACTCAGATTTTACAGTGACTCAGGTTTCGGGCATTAACAAGTAAATTAACGCAAAGCTAACTGAGTGTTACGAGTAGTTCACTCAGATTTTACAGTGACTCAGGTTTCGGGCAAGAACAAGTAAATTAACGCAAAGCTAACTGAGTGTTACGAGTAGTTCACTCAGATTTTACAGTGACTCAGGTTTCAGGCATTAGCAAGTAAATAAACGCAAAGCTAACTGAGTGTAACGAGTAGTTCACTCAGATTTTACAGTGACTCAGGTTTCAGGCAATAACACAAGTAAATTAACGCAAAGCTAACTGAGCGTTACGAGTAGTTCACTCAGATTTTACAGTGATTCAGGTTTCGGGCATTAACAAGTAAATAAACGCAAAGCTAACTGAGTGTAACGAGTAGTTCACTCAGATTTTACAGTGACTCAGGTTTCAGGCAATAACACAAGTAAATTAACGCAAAGCTAACTGAGTGTTACGAGTAGTTCACTCAGATTTTACAGTGACTCAGGTTTCAGGCATTAGCAAGTAAATAAACGCAAAGCTAACTGGGTGTAACGAGTAGTTCACTCAGATTTTACAGTGACTCAGGTTTCAGGCAATAACACAAGTAAATTAACGCAAAGCTAACTGAGCGTTACGAGTAGTTCACTCAGATTTTACAGTGACTCAGGTTTCGGGCATTAACAAGTATATTAACGCAAAGCTAACTGAGTGTTACCAGCAGTTCACTCAGATTTTACAGTGATTCAGGTTTCGGGCATTAACAAGTAAATAAACGCAAAGCTAACTGAGTGTAACGAGTAGTTCACTCAGATTTTACAATGACTCAGGTTTCAGGCATTAACAAGTAAATTAACGCAAAGCTAACTGAGCGTTACGAGTAGTTCACTCAGATTTTACAGTGACTCAGGTTTCAGGCAATAACACAAGTAAATTATCGCTAAGGTAACTGAGTGTTACGAGTAGTTCAGTCAGATTTTAAAGTGACTCAGGTTTCAGGCATTAACACAAGTAAATTATCGCTAAGGTAACTGAGTGTTACGAGTAGTTCAGTCAGATTTTACAGTGACTCAGGGTTCAGGCAATAACACAAGTAAATTAACGCAAAGCTAACTGAGTGTTACGAGTAGTTCACTCAGATTTTACAGTGACTCAGGTTTTGGGCATTAACAAGTAAATTAACGCAAAGCTAACTGAGTGTTACGAGTAGTTCACTCAGATTTTACAGTGACTCAGGTTTCAGGCATTAGCAAGTAAATAAACGCAAAGCTAACTGAGTGTTACGAGTAGTTCACTCAGATTTTACAGTGACTCAGGTTTCAGGCATTAGCAAGTAAATAAACGCAAAGCTAACTGAGTGTAACGAGTAGTTCACTCAGATTTTACAGTGACTCAGGTTTCAGGCATTAACAAGTAAATTAATGCAAAGCTAACTGAGCGTTACGAGTAGTTCACTCAGATTTACAGTGACTCAGGTTTCAGGCAATAACACAAGTAAATTATCGCTAAGGTAACTGAGTGTTACGAGTAGTTCAGTCAGATTTTACAGTGACTCAGATTTCAGGCAATAACAAGTAAATTAACGAAAATGTAACTGAGTGTTACGAGTAGTTCACTCAGATTTTACGAGTAGTTCACTCTGGTTTCAGGCAATAACACTAATAAATGAACGCAAAGGTCACTGAGTGTTCATTCACTCCCGACACCTAGTTTTTACAGTGGAACAAAGGTAAAGGTAGCTGAGCCCATTATGCCACCATTTCATTTAATGATATACGCAAATATATGAGGCCAGGTCGTAGAATGTGACCTCTGATTAGGGTCTTCACCGCTTTTTGCATACAACAGTTTCTATCAAAATGATCATGGTGGCTATAACCAGTCGTCTGGCTGTAGCGACGTTACGTTAAACTCGCTATATCGACAGCTAACTGGTAATATCCATGTTATCATAAAATCGTTATTGCCGCACCCCCCCCCCCCCCCCTACCCCGCCCACTCTCTTATCGTAATCAAAATTTTGAATTCTGAGAAGCCATTAATAACCTGTGCATTCTATGCACATTCAAATTGCATTTTATCTGCTCCTAATTATTTCAGTTTTGTGCTTAAAATCAGTCATATGCCACCTGCGAGTGGCCCGAGATATTTATACAAAATAAAGTTCTGTTCTGTTCTGTTCTGTTCTTATATTTTCCATCAGCATAGCAGTCCATATCAAGGAAAGTAAACAAGGATGAAGGAGTGTTTTTTTATAGTGTGTAAGCAGCGCTAGAACAGCTGAATGTTATAGCTGGTCATATTGATATACATAAAGAGAGGTCGGGGGCTGTGCGGTGTGTCCAAGAGGCCAAATTCTCTTAACAAAATAACATTTGCGACAGTGCTACCCAGCTCCCCAAAATTAAGATTTTTCTCCACAGCTTCCTGAAAATAATTACGGGTGTTCCCCAGCTCTCTGAAAATTCTGAAAATAAATGACCATTCTCCCCAGCTCCTAAAAACCTCTGGGAGGTCCTCAAAAACATGGCTAGTGGGAGGGTTATGCCAGGTTTTTACTTTGGCATTGTCCCCACAGTGCGGGGCTTATAGCAGAGATTTGCTGGACAAAAAAAAAATCATTCATCATGTTCCTGTTAATTGATGTTTTTCTTTTCCATTTTAGAACTGATCGTTCAAATACTCATTGCTGTAGACAAATGTTAAGCCGGTTATAATAATAGGGTGCAAACACAAGAATAGAATTGAATAGAAAACTTATATCAATGTCTTCAAGTGAATTTAAAGGTATATGTTTTATCATTTGACCCTGCATCTTGGTATATTTGTAGAGTGTATGTAGAGTCTGGACCTTCATCTTGTTACATTTGTGATCTGTTTTCACCGTTTTACATATAAAATGAAGAAAAAATATGATCGGATTATTGGGGGAGCTAAAGGAAATGTTGGTCCTCCTCCAAAATTATTGGGGGGGGGGGCTGCCACCCCCCTGCCGCCCCCGTTTCATTGCTAAGCGGCACTTCTGCTTTGTCCTTCTGAGTTGTTTCATGTGTTGTTTGTGGCTTTGACTGTTTTTTGTATATGGTGTGTTATGTTAAGGCTAGCCCTGACATTATAAAATTGAAAAAAAAAGGTAAAAATATATGTTTAATGTTTTACGTATGTAATTTGCTCTTATTGTCAGGGTTGTTGCTTTTTATACACCCGTCGAAGACAGGTCGTATTATGTCGTGGCCTCCGTCCGTCCTTCCCTCTGTCCGTCCGTTAACTGTTCGTGTCCGCTCCATATCTCCTTAACCCCATGAAAGATTTTTTTTGCTTTATCGAGACGATGTGCAGAAAACATTTTTCAACAATGTCCGACAAAGGACTTAGAGGTCAAAGGTCAAAAGGTAAGATTTCGTGTCCGCAACCCGTTGAAGATTTCTTCATGAATATTTGTACAAATATAAAGCATTATCAGACGATGAGCAGAGAAAAAGAACCATAACCCTACTTTCAGTTTTGACGGAAGTATGCTCCTTTGTATTTTTTGTTTAGTAATTTCATATCAGCTACGTGTCCGCTCCATATCTCAAAACCGTTTAAGATTTCTTCATGAAATTTGCACAAATACAAAGCACCATCAGATGATGTGCAGAGAAAAAGAGTCATAACCCTACTTTCAGTTTTAATGGAATTATGCCCCTTTTTTATTTTCGTACAGTAATTCATATGAGCTTCGTGTCCGCTCCATATCTCAAAAACCGTTTAAGATTTCTTCATGTTCCCCTTATCAAAGCGATGTGCAAAATTCATATTTCAACAGTGTCCGACAAAGGTCAAGGTCACAATTAGAGGTCAAAGTTCAAAAGGTAACATTTTGTGTCTTCTTCATATCTCGAAAACTGTTTAAGATTTCTTCATGAAACGTTTGTACAAATATAAAGCACAATCAGACCATTTTCAGAGAAAAAGAACCATAACCTTACTTTCAGTTTTGACAAAATTATGCCCCTTTGTATTTTTCGTATAGTAATTTTGTATTTATTTTGTGTCTGATCCAAATCTCCTTAACCCCTTGAAAAATGTTTTTGAAACTTTGGTCAAATTTGCCTTATCAAGAAAATGTGCATAATTTACATTTCAACATTGTCAGACAGAGGTCAATGTCACACTTAGAGGTCGAAGTTAAAAAGGTAACATTTCATGTCTGCTCAATATCTTGAAAAACGAGTCTTTTAAACGACTAAGATTTCTTTATGAAAGTTGGTACAAATATCAGACGATATGCAGAGAAAAAGAATCGTAACCCTACTTTCAAATTTGATGGAATTATACCCTTTTGTACGTTTTGTCTAGGAATTTCATATTAGCTTCATTTGTTTTGTGATTTTATATCTGCCTCATTGTTGAAGCTTTAAGCTACTGACAAAATTCTCTCATCTCTTGTTTCCTTTCCAACTCTAAGCCCTAACGGGCGTATATTGCCCCGCTCAGCGGAGCTCTTGTTGTAAGACTGTTGTGTGGGCGGTGGTTGTTTCTGTTGGGTTAAACAGCTAGGTATCTAATGAACCAAGGCAGAATAAAGGGCAAGGGTTGGTCGACCACAACCCGGTTAAGCCCCTCCCCACCCCCAGCAATTTCATTACTGGCCATCCCAAGGCGGCAGTTCTGTTTTGGTTCTTCTTGATTGTTTTATGTGTTGTTAGTTGCTATGTCTGTTATTGACATATTGTTTGTGATGTTCAGGCTAGCCCGTTGACCACCTACATGGGAAATGGCTGCTCACGTAGCTGCCGCTTGTATTTTGTGTTCCCACATGGTGTCTTGGGTTGGATCTGGAATTGAATTGGATCAGTTCCTGAGAATTTTCCTCCTTACTTTTTCGCACGCCTATGCAAAATGGCGAATGGCCGCATCCAGTTTAAAAGACTAGAAGGTTCAATAAGACATAAAAGGGTAAATGTAATGTTATGTGGAGAAAGAAACTGACTACTCCCTGTTTTACAGGACACGTTAATGGCGTATCTGCGCTGGCAGAGCAAGGTGGACAGTTTGCTAACAAGGGCAAGAGATATTGTGCCAGTAAACAAGAGGACCTCACCCTTACAAGCCCTCTGTCCTGTAGTGGCTTTAACAAATTACAAAAGTCCCGAGGTAAGCTCCAACTAATTTATATTTTTATCATATAAAGCATATTATGTTCGTTGTCATTCTCACTGTCCCGGTTTGGCATCCCCGGTAAGGTCCGGTTAGTGATCCGGGGGAAACCCTGTCGATCCGGGAGAACAACCCTGGCGGCACCGTGAATAGCCTGACGATTCGGGATGAACTCTAATGATCCGGCTAACAGCCCCGGTTGTTTTAAAATGTTTAATACAACCGGGAGTCACCCGGACTCATCGGAAAAGAACTTGGGATTTCCGGGGCAGGTCCGGGTCCCTACCCTCCCTCTACCGTGATAAACCGTAGCATTCCGGCGAATTGAACCCCGGCTTCTGGCCGGCAGAGCTCAGGTGAAGAACGGTATGGCCCGTTTCGTACCGGTGCAAGCAGGGATTGGAACGGTATGAGCCGGTATATCAGCCGTTTAAGCCCCGTTTGTACCCGGAAAATGGCGGTACATATTCGGTAAGGGCCGATAGATCCCCGTTTTATTAGGGACTGATCCAGTTTAACACGATTCGTGTGGGACAATCCCGGCTCCACCACGGTTAAAGACGGTGAATTGCGGTAACATAGGGTATAATGTTAACAAATTCTAGACCGGAGATACACCGCAGGAACGTCGGTTATGTGAGAATGCAATTTATTTTTAGGATAAAGGTACCGGATCATCACGGTATACCGGATTTTCTTCACCGGGGCCAGCACCGTGGCATTGAGAATGGGGCTAACGAACAAGAGGCCCACGGGCCACAAAGCTCACCAGATCTCTAGCTCAAAATTGCAATCAGATTTGTATAGGCTTAAAATTGCTGTCACATTTGTACAGGCTAATACAAAATATACAACTGCAAAGCCTCAGTCTGATGCAGGGCTACAGAAATCCGAATTTTTGTCGATTCGGACCGATTTTGAGTTCGAAAAACCGATTCAGATGTCATAAGGCACGTTTTTTTTGGTCCGAAAAAACACAATTTGCGATATATGATGACATAATTACCTGGATTTTAGCCATGTGTCATATTATAAATCCAATGCTGTCAAAAGTTATCACAGATAAACAAAGTGTCGATTGTCTTGCCAAGGTGTGAATGCTGATTATGTTTTTAGAAATCTTCGATAATTAGCATGTGTCACAATTTAGGCCAGCGGCGAAGGTTTTGCACAACTAGTAATACACACATACACATGCCGACGCATGGAAAAAGGCTGTGCAATGTAAGGTTACTGTATACTTTGAAAGATAGCATAAGGAAAGAATTTGACTAGCAAAAAAAAAAAAATTAAACCGGACTTGACTATGTGCAGGCTGGTCAGGTTTTTTTAGCAGACGTCATTTCTCGCGCAGAACAATATTTTTTTTATTCGTCCGAAGGCACCTTTTTGCAAGTATATTTCATATTTCAAAGGAATTAACTCAAATACAGTTAAATACATCAATCGTAATACTTCGGCCAATTCCGTACATGAAGATTGGCGAGAATGTCCGATTGGTACGGCGCATGTGTACTTTCACTTTCGGTCTGACTGTCTCTGCGCTTTAAAGCGCATTTTTCATGATAAGTAAGAACATGTGGACTAAATGGCTACTTCAGCGATGACACCCGCGTTATAACGGCGCTCCAGTGTAGTCATTAGTTTTCGTTACTTTTTGGATTGTGCAATACACAGTGTAGTCTTTCTTTCTTTCTATCTTTACTGCTCTCGGTCATCCGTCGTCCACACCGATTTGGATTTCAAAATTTCTGTAGCCCTGGTCTGACGGTCTGTTGAGTTGATAACAAAATATATATCTATTTCCCACATTATGATTGCAGTAAATGCCATTTTAGTTTTCCACATCATTAGTCAATGTAAGTCTAATTTGCCATAGCAACCAAACGAAAGAGCAGATTGTCATAAAAAAATAATAAAAAAATTCAATCCCCCAACCCAAGGATACTTAAGATAAAATCTTAGCCCAATCGGCCCAGTGGCTTCAGAAGAGATAATTTTTTAAAGCATTCCCCCCCCCCCCTCCCCCACACACACACACTTTTTGCATTTTGGTTCCCATGGCAACCAATGAAAGGAGCAGTGGGCCAGAAAACATATAGCTAATAGAACACTTCTCAAGGAACATTTCTATAAAAGTTCTGTCAACATATCTGCAATGGCTTGGCAATAAAAGCCAGTTTTCAATTTTCCCCATTATGAGTCAATGCAACTCTAAGCTACCATAGCAACCAAACTAAAAAGCTGATTTTCATGTAAAACACAAAGTTTCAATCCCCCAACCTAAGGATACTACAGATGAAATCTGGGCTTAATCGGCCAAGCGGCTTCAGAGGAGATATTTTAAGTATTTCTTTTCCATTTTTTGTATTTTGGTTTCCATGGTAACCAATAAAAAGTGCAGTGGGCCAAAAAACATATAGCTGATAAAACACTTCTCAAGGAATATTTCTATAAAAGTTTTGTCAACATATCTGCAATGGCTCGGCAGTAAATGCGATTTTTCAATTTTTTCCCCATTATGAGTCAATGCAACTCTAAGTTACCATAGCAACCAAACTAAAGAGCCGATTTTCATAAAAAAATATAAACCATAATCCACCAGCCTTAGGATACTACAGATGAAATATGGGCCTAATTGGCCAAGTGGCTTCAAAGCAGATAATTTTTTAAGATTTTTTTTCCTTTATTTGCATTTTTGGTTTCCATGGCAACCAATAAAAGGAGCAGTGGGCAAAAAAACATACAGCTGATAGAAGACTTCTCACGAAACATTTCTATATAAGTTTTGTCAACATATCTGCAAAGGCTTGGCAGTAAATGCCATTTTTCAATTTTCCCCATTATAAGTCTATGGGAACTCTAAGTTGCCATAGCAACCAAACTAATGGGCCGATTTTCATAAAAAACACAAACTTACAATCCCCCAGCCCAAGAATGCTACAGATGAAATTTGGGCCCAATTGGCCCAGTAGCTTCAGAGGAGATGTTGTTTAAAAGTGTTGACGGACGACGGACGACGACATACGACGACATACGACAGACGACGACGACGACGGACAACTGCCTATACTATAAGCTCCCCCGGAGCCTTCGGCTCTGGTGAGCTAAAAAGCAGATAACAAAATAAGACTGAAATCCTGCCTGTCATTTTTGTTCTTTCCGTAAGGGCAAATCAACCTTCTGGAAGTTATCCATATCATATAACCATTTCTTGTTGTTGTTGTTGTTTGTTTTTTTATCATATAATCCTATAATCCATAAGGAAGAACAGGCACATTGGCTAACGTCGTTTTGACGAAGTCGTGACGTCATGACGTCGCAACGACGCTGAAATGATGTATTTGCATGTGTCTGGGGATCTATCTGTACGAATCTACAATGCGCAAAATGTCAACACTGGTCAGAGCATATACAGCCTTATTTCAATTTGCTCATGAAAGCAATATGAGAAGGCCCTGACTAGACTGCTGTGTGCTCAGACTGGACATACGCAGCTTTTACATATGTTTTACGACAGAGTTCATCTAATTGTGTCTGAATAAAGAAATGGAACCACAAAGTTTGTTTTGTCCAAGAAGTTGAGGGTAATTGTACAGAAACGCATTCGAGTGTAACGAAAAATATTTTTTTCTAGCTAAAATGAGAGAAATAACTGAATTTGTATAAAAAGAATGCTTCTAGATAGCTTTATATCGCTTTTTGCCCTATCTTCTTTTTGAGAGAACGATAAAAAAGTAACAAGTAAAAAACACTTTTTGAGTGTGATAGATAATTATTTTTTTGGTAAATAAATATTTTACTATGATTGAAATACAACTGGTCGTACTTGTTTTGTATAATTTTGTCGCGGTACTACCGCTATTAATTAAAACTTTTTATCATTGGCCAAAGCAGAATGCATATTGACGAAATTATTTCTATCTGAACATAGGTATGCTCAAATGTTTAGTGACAATAAACATATAATAATAAAAGCATCGCAAACGACTGTGTAATACCCCGCCACTGCAAACCTTTTTCACACACTGATTTTTCCAGATTTATTGTTTCTCTGTATAACCCCAGAGCAGGGGCAGCATAACCCCATTGAACACGGATAAAAGTCTTTGTCATGACAGGACACTTCATTACTCTGATAACTTCCAATAAGTTTCTGATAAATCACTTACCACTCTAATCAAATACAATTTTAGTGATTTTGAACATGTGGCCATGTGGCAGGGGAAGATAACCCCTAAAGGGTCTAATTTTAATCACCACAAGAAGCTTTTATTACTTCTATCATCAGATGTAAATTTCTGAAAATCTGTTTCACATGAATTTATATAGATTATAGGCTAAATATAAATACAAATAACAGGGCGAAATCTTTTTATTCATATATTAGTATTACCCCTTTTAATTTAAGACTAACGCTTCCTGCAAAATCAAAAAGAAGACATGCTAATATTGGTTTCATCATATCAAGATAAAATATATGGCATACTGAAAAATATCTACATTCGGCCATTAAATATTTTACAATGATCAATAAGGAAAAAAAAACGTTCAAAAATTTATTTCATTTTCTGGCACTAAAATGCCTCTTGGTAAAGTAAGTGCAAATTATAATGAAGGAAGACCGACATTTTTGTCAACATCGAAAAGCAGTCTTCTAGACTTTGGAAAACTCTATCTGTCCACCCAGCAGTAAATGGTAACCTGTTTTGAATATAGATGAATGTGGCAGCGAAAGAAGAGGGATGGGTTCCGCCTTTCAAATGCTGTGCCCAAGATACAGTGGGCCTCTAGCCCTCACTGCAACTACGGTCACTAGGCTATAGGAACCTTATACCTTTTTACATAAAATTATAATTACACTTAGTTTGAAGATCCTAGTGTAGAGTAGTGTAGAGTAGTGTTAGAAAAGGCAATGATCGGGAACTGAAAACTCCAACTCCACACTCAACCCATAACACCATATGGTAAATAGTAACATGAAGTAACAACACAAGTAAGCATGCCATTTGAGAGGTTACGCTGACCAACTTAAAAAAATCCCCTAATTTAATATTAACATAAAAGTATAAAAAAAAAAAACAATCAAATCACTGAAGAAGAATTAAATTTTAAGAATCTGTATGCATAAAAATTCGGTCTTAATTGATGTTTTTTATAATACCGTATGAAACGTGTCTTTCCAATACAGTTCCCGCTATTGATTATAATGCTACGTGTTAAAGCTAATGATGAGATAAGTTGCGATTGGGTTTCAAAAACACACATGCTTTATATTCTAAACTGTCAAACGTCGAAAGGACCAAAATATAATAGAACGGACAGTAGTATGCAAATTCCATCTCTGTCTTTGAATCTGCATTTTCTACCTTTCGTTTCAGATCGAATTTACGGAAGGCGAAACACTGACACTGTTAGATAATTCCAACAAATACAAATGGCGGGTAAGTGTGTTGTCTTTTTGTCATATGTAGAAAGACAGGTGATATTGAAGTTAAATCCATGCTGTTCTTACTCGAAATGCATATTCGCTGACTATACACAGCGACTGCGTGGAGGCTGATCTTAGCATACGCACTTTTCCCGAACAGTTCAGTTCCTATAGCAATATAATCATTTGGATCACATTTCATTTGGACACGCCACAATAATAGTCGACACAAATCGTTGTAATCGATTTGCCTTTGACAACCGAATATACGATGGATGTTCAGAAAATTCTGATCTTGACGTCTTATTTCGGTAACCATTATAAATACAGAACTTCTGATAGCGAAAATATATAACGGTATGATATGTTCGGACAACTCTGCAAACGTAGTGCATATTTTCTAAAGGACATATTTTTTAACGTTTTTGAAAGCGGTATACCCTACGGCCACTGCAGATTTTCACTTAAGAAGGTCATAGTTCATATATGAGCAGTCTTTGAATTGTTTTCATCACTGCTACTTTATTCCCCAGGCAACTGTGACCTGTAAATATCGTGGAAAATATATTTAATCTAGGTTCCATACTCTCCTTTCAATTTAGATTATAAGCATTTTATATAGTAACTAATTCTCACTTTCTATTAAAGATATAATGATTTTGTAACAAAAACAACGGTTTTAACATTCAAAATCTTGTTAAGAAGAGCCTTTGTATGGGCCAATTCGAAACCGTCGAAAAATTAAAATTGATGTAAACAACGAAGCCGCTACGAGCTTTCGAAAATGACGTTGACGTTGTTTTAACTAACGTCATAAGAACTGCGCATTCCTTTGCAAGGACTGATAACGTTTGCTGCCCTTCTCACTTTTGAATGGATATTGAAAACAACGAATGACAAGAAGCTGACAAAAATTTATTTGTATTTTCAATGATGTTCCACTTGAATGACACACTGAAAATAAATTCACATATGAAATTAGCCCAGTGGTATGACTGGGGCCTTATAACATGCATTGTAACTCAATAAGAATATTAATCTTTGGATAGTGTTAGGTATCATTATGAAGACGAAAAGTGGTGCTTTCAGTAAATGCTTAGCATTTGTCCCCAGTATGCCGCTAAATAAAGTTATGCGGCTAGAATCAGAACTTTCTGAACAACCCTCGTATTGTACATTGAATCGTATTAAAACAGCCGCTCGAAGTATGTTCAGAGAGGCTGTTTTGCAATCCACTCTGTATTTGCAGGTTCAGAACAGCCGCCAAGAGACGGCACTGGTACCAGCAGTTATAATCCTCATCCCCGGTCCCACTGGTGAAGCGATTGACGCTGTTATAAGGTAAACATGTCAAGTTGGGCGTCTGTGTATTTAAAATGCAAATTCTGAACGATGAATGCATATGCGCCGACTGATTTTAAGTTTAATGGTTGACTTTGAGTAGAGTTCTGGCAGTAACACATGAAGATGTATCCGTATAACTGACCAGTACACTGTTTATATTTCACGTGCTGCATATATTGCCAATACGAATATAATAAAAGCATCGTAAACGACTGCAAAATACCCCGCCACTGCAAACCAATACCCCATTCTTTTATCTTTTATACATTTTTTTATCATGACATGAAGCTCATACTGGATGTACCTAGATAATGTGTTGTAAGTTTCAGGAAAACCCTGTTCATCTTTGATTTTATACAGAATTTTTTCAGAATTTTATACATGTATATAGCTTTGGGGCAGGGGCAGATAGCCAATGTGGACTTAATACTACTTATAATGGAAAGCTTATGTTATTTCAATCATTTCTATGAAATTTGATCAAGATATACCAAAAGTCAGATTTTATATAGATTTTTTCCATGATTTCATACATGTATACAGCTTGTGTCAGGGGCAGATAACCACTGGGGGACAAAAGTTGATCAAGACATGAAGCTTATATCAATATGATAATTCATTACAAGTTTCAGAAAAATCCCTTTCGACTCTAATTTTACACATTTTTTCATTATTTCATACATGTATATGGCCCTAGGGCAGGGGCAGATAATCCAGATGGACAAAATTCTGCTTATAACGGAAATCTTATGTTACTTTGATCATTTCTGTAAAATTTCATCAAGATATAATTTTATACATTTTTTTCATTATTTCATACATGTATATAGCCCCAGGGAAGGGGCAGATAATCCAGGTGGACAAAATTCTGCTTATAACAGAAAGCTTATGTTACTTCGATCATTTCTGTGAAATTGCATCTAGATATTTTAAAGTGTAAAGGAACTGCAGACCAAAAACTATTTTTAAGACGATGCCAAGGGCAATAACTCCATCAGAAGACATCGAAATTTGCCCATTAACAATCCCAACCGAGATCTTCCCGAGATCAATGCACATGCCAAGTTTGAAGAAATTCCGTTAATAAGTACTCAAGTTATCGAACGGAAACGAAGTGTCACGGACGGACAGACGTACGTACGACGGACGGACGGACGGATACACGGTCAGCCAGCGTGAAAACATAATACCCCGCCACTAACGTGTGGCGGGGTATAAAAAATTGGATCGGGCTTTGCCTATGCCAAAGCTTCTCCGGGTCCTTGCTGTTTGCTTATTCCTTAATGAAACAGGCTCATTTTAATAGACATTTAGAATGTTTCAATGAGCTAATCGGCTTGGTATGTGTTACTAGAGATTTAGAATGTTTCAATGAGCTAATCAGCTTGGTATGTGTTAATAAATACTGGCACACAATACAGTAAATGTTAAATGTTAAAGCCTAAATGTCAAGAATTCAACCTTAAAAATGCGGGGGAAAAAAGAAAAAAAAACAAATACTTTGCGAAAAACAAACAAGGAAGTGTATTAAAATCACAAACATGAAACAGATGTTTTATGACAATCACTGCTGGAATACTATTAGTGTATTTGTCAAGTTGCATGACACTTGTTAGCTCTGCTTATATGTTGCAGACATAAAAAGAAACATTTAACACTTTTACTTGTATAAACGACAATAAGAGGAGCAAATAGAGAGAAAGAGGGGGATAGAGGAAGTATGTCGGGACATTTAAATAATTTCACTTCTTTTAAAAAGTCTCCATAGTCCTATCAGCGGTAAAAACGCCTAAACTCAAATCATTGTAAAAAGCGGTTCAACCTTCACGTTTGGTAATTAAATGTAGGTTGGTGTGCATATATTGAGTCATATAACTGGCAAAAAGTAGAGAAAACAAGTTTTTAAAAAAAATAACAAATCGTTCCACAAAATACAATTTCCTGCTCTGGTTTCCCGTCTAGCAATGCCATATAAACATAGGCGGGATAGTGATTGGGACTCCACGCCTGTACATTGTATTTTTACCATTTTATGAAATCGAAAGCCAACTAAAATGACCCAAATAAGTTTTCAAACCCTTTTAATGTGAAACTCAAGGCTGTTTTATTTGTTTAAAGCAGCTAATCACGGTCATTTACAATGACGAAACTATAGCGAGAAGCTTGCAGCGATATCTCATGACGAAATTTTTCATGCTGATAGAGCTATGGGGCCTTTAATGGAAACGTGCCCCTGTTCCAACAACTGCGCAATGTTCCTGTAACATTTTTTTCAAAATGTCCTTTTAAAATGTCCGCATAATTATGATGGGCCTGGTGAGAGAGAGGCGCACACAGAGACAGACAAACAGAGAGACAGACAGAAAGAAAGAAAGAGGGATTTCTTTTCTTAAAGTGCATACTGCAGATTTCGCTTTTTTGTCTGATATACAACAGTGCAACTTCTGACTGAGACAGTTTTGCTGATCATAGGAAGCGATCTAATAAGGATTGTTGTTTGTGAACACTACATGCACTTTAACACTTAAACAACCACAAATGTACATATTTGAAGTTTAGCAAACAGCGTAGATTCAGATGAATGGGCTCATAATACAATTATCCATGTTTAATGATCCTCCGTATCTGGATCTATACTAGTCATCCTCGTAGTTGAATTCTCAGTATAATATAGCTGGGACAAAATATGTTTTCTTTTATGTAAGTTGCAGAAGTACGGAGCCCCCGAGGGGACATAGCAATACATATACTGATTTTGTTCCTACGAAATATATTTCGTTCCCACGCATTACTTTTTCGTTCCCTCAATTTAATATTTCGTTCACTCAAAATAATATTCCGTTCCCACGCTTTACTTTTTCGTTCCTTCAGTTTAATATTTCGTTCCCTCATAGTAATATTCCGTCCCCCCACTTTACTATTTTGTTTCCTCAAAATAGCATTTCGTTCCCTCAAAATAATATTCCGTTCCCCCACTTTACTATTTCGTTCCCTCAAAATAGCATTTCGTTCCCTCAAAATAATATTCCGTTTCCCCACTTTACTATTTCGTTCCCTCAAAATAACATTTCATTCCCTCAAAATAATATTTCGTTTCCACGCATTACTTTGTCGTTCCCTCAGATTGAAATTTCGTTCCCTCAAAATAATATTCCGTTTCCACGGGTTACCATTTCTTTCCCACACAGTAATATTTTATTTCCTTACCATAATATTTCGTTCACTCAAATTAACATTTCGTTCCTATGAAATAGCTTTTCGTTTTCTCGCAAAAATATTCAGTGATGGTAAAAGCAAAACCATAGTATATTTTAGCAGCCTGGTTTCCAAGCTAAATGCTTTATTCTAAATGTTACAAGTCTTAATTTGATTCTGTTTGTTCTGAAGGCCAACCATATTTTTTTATATTCAACATTGTCATTATTTCTGTTATTATAATTATCGTTATTTTTACTATTATAATTATTATTATTATTGTTATTTTATTTATTTTCTTAACTGGAGCTAGTCTAGTACTTTCAGTCATCCCAGTCTCTGTGCCCCCTTCAATTCTCTCCTAAGAAACGAATTTGCCCCCATCAAAGCAAATACTCTCGCTCCATAGCAGGCCTAGAAAAGGCACTGCCACCTAGGGAAGCAAGAAAGAAGTTACACCAGTTGAGACAACTGTGGAAACCTGGCAGAAAAATATGGAGATACACTCACACACCACAGCTTTACAATAGCTCAAATGTTATTATGCCAACTGTCACGTTTAAATTACTGGAGTATTTCCGAGCCCTGAGTTTAGCTGGCTTACATGAACCAAGTACCTAAATGATAAGGTGAATGAGTACACCTTCAAGGGAAGCAATTCAGCCATCCCAGTCTCTGCAAATCCAAAACTGGGGCAAATTCGCAAAGCAAAGAATTTGCTCTCCTTGGAGCAAATTCCTCCAGCGACAGCAGACCCCCTCGATATGGTCACACTGCCAAAGGAAACAAACAGGAAGTCACAAAAGCAGACTCCCCTTCACTGGAAGCAACTCAGCAATCACTATCACCATCTCTGCGCCCCGTGGACAAAATCGTGGCTCTACTGATCACGAACCCAGAGCCCCTCGTGAACCATACATATAAGTACACCGCCAACTGATGGTCGACACCGCCGAGTGAGCACGCGATGTTCGGACAACGCTGACCCAACGTTCAGAAACGCCAATGATGTTTGTCCAACGTTGGGTAGATACGGAGCCCGGGAGGGGACATAGCAATACATATACTGATTTTGTTCCTACGAAATATATTTCGTTCCCACGCATTACTTTTTCGTTCCCTCAATTTAATATTTCGTACAGAAGTTTATACTATCGCCTGCATTTTTTTCTTCTTTTTTTGCACTTTAAGGGTTAAAAATTCAATAAAGGTTTAAATTAATCTCTTTAAATTTGAAGATGGACAAGTCATACTGAGAAAAATTGAGATAATATTTTGTGTATTTACAGTAATACCAGTAAACTAAATTTTGTTTACGTTAATCTACATTATACAGATTAAGAATCCAACTTCTTGGTTTATGGACGACCAGTGTGAAAAGACTTGGATTCCAAATGATCGCTTTCATGCAGCTTGTGTTCAAAGATTGGAATGAAGACGAGGTAATTTTTACTTGTGATTTTACAGAATGTATTTTTATGAAGTTCATTCTTGTTTGTTTTAGCGGCTCTTAGCTTCTGAGACTCTCCGAGTATAAAGAATGGTCTTGAGGCAGTTATCCGTCTGTCGTCCTTCTACTATCCCTATCCACCCTTGTTTTTGTCCAGTGCTCTTGTCCACCTTTACATGTACTATTTGAATGAGTCCATTCACAGTTTTTTGGGGAGTGGTCTTTTTTCACCTTTGTTGTATTTTCCATAGACACTTCTGTCAAAACGCAGTGTTGACCTGATCAGACCCCGTGTTCTGCGGCGTCTGAACTGGATCTGCACGTTTTGTACATGTCCCAAAAATGGGTTTCCGGTATAAAAAGGTTAAATATTTGCAGATGACATCTCCTCTGAATTAATTTTACCTTTATAGTATTTGGAAGACGGGTGAACATAATGCCTATTACTGTGGTTGGTATGGGAACTTTGAAGTTTCAATTGACTTTCAATTGAAAAATCGAAATTTGCTCTGACTGCCTTAGCAGTGCATTATGATGAAAATTCATTTGCAGGAATGTGTTTTAGCTCGCCTGAACGATGTTCAGGAAGAGCTATTGTACTACTTCCGGCGTCGGCGTTGGCGTTGGCGTAGGTGGCGTAGGTGTTGGCGGCATCGGCGTTAGCTAAATGTTAAAAGTTTTACATTGCAGTTTTTAAGAACTCATAGTTTCTAAACTCTTTGATCGATTTGAATTATATTAAGTTTGATGATGGATATTGGTCCAAAAATTTATTCAGCATCATCTCCATCCCTGGTCATGACCTATAAGTCAAGGTCACGGACTTAGAAATTTTATGTTAAAGTTTTACTTTAAAGTTCATCAAATATCATAGTTCCTAAGCCCTTTGATTGTTTTGAATTATATTTGGTATTATGATAAACATTGGTCCAAAACTTTATTCAGCACCATCTCCACCCTTGGCCGTGACCCATTGATCAAGGACACGGACTTAAAAAATTTTATGTTAAAGTTTTATGTTAAAGATTTTAGGATCTTATAGTTTCTAAATCCTTTAACCGATTAGAATTATATTTGGTATGAAGATAGATATGGTCCAAACTTTTATTCAGCACCATCTCCACTCCTGGACATGACCTATTGGTCAAGGTCACAGACTTAGAAATTTTATATTGAAACTTCAGATGTTCTTGGCTAAATCTCCTTAATCCTTAGATAGATTTCCTTTATACTTCCACAGATGTTTGGTAATGGTCTAAAACCTCATTGAAGACTGAGGTCAAGGTCACAGACTTAAAATATTTTGTTAAAATTTTTGGTTTAAGTTTCCTCAAGGCACAGTGTTTTCTTAGTGTGTGGATGGATTCAGTTGATAATTAGAGTTCCGTTATATGCTGGTGCAGAGTTTTACACAGTATCAACCCCACCTCTCTCATTGACCTTTAGGCCAAGGTCACAGGCTGAAAGTTTATAAGATGGAAATTTATACCCAGACTGATGACAGATACTGCTTCAGAGATTTACATGGTAGCAGCATCTCCTTCCTAATAGACTGTGGAGGTCAAGTTCACATTCTTAGAACTTTGTATTCATGATGAGCAAGCACCAGTTCAGGCGAGCTATGCTGTCTGGTGACAGCTCTTGCTAAATAATGTAGTCCCAATAAGGCATTTTTAATGCCAACCGATTTACTGACATGATTGCCACAGAAACGTAAATGCTGAAAATAGCCAAACGTTAAAAGTCTTATCCAAGCAGCAGTAACTCATAAATATGCATTAAAATAAGAGTAATTCTCTGAATACTTTCTTATTAAACTTAGAGCGTATCTAATCCGTAAGGGTAAGAGGATCAGTGATAGGGTTTAGGCCCAGACACGGAAATTACAAGCTAGTTCTCAGTTTATTTATATCATGCTCCCTTTACCATTCCTCAATCGGATCGAAACCATAATCTAATCCTGCACATACTCTGTATAGAGAAAACGAATAAGAATGTAATTTGCTTCATTTAAAAAGGTTGATGCGGTCCGTATTATTAACTAATGTGATATCGTTCGACTCGTCATTTTCACGCTGACAACAACTACACCACATACCTGAACCGGCCAACTGACAAAAGTAGCATTGAAAAAAAAAACACTTACATTGTTATAAACTTTAGAACGTGCGCGTGCGGAGTCGATCTGAGCTAATCATACCCGATCCCGTGGTAGGTTTATTCAAGTGGTCGAGGCCAAAAGGTTTGAAGGTTTTCTCTTATGTAAAAAGGTGTGCTAAATTCAAAAATCGAAGTCTTAAATTAATCGTTTGATGCACAAAGTCGGTATACTCAAAAGATTACACATGGGATGCTCCAAATCTCGAAAAGGCGTCAAAATGGGGGTGCCTTTATATCTAGTAATATATTCCGCCTTCTGCATGCACTGGAATACCTATTTTGATATCCAACAATACTTAATAGACGTTCAAAAAATTTAAAAGCAATTTGCATATTTTCTTTGCCATATTGTGAGAAGCTCTATCTTCAAATAGAAATATCTTTGAAAAAGCCACGAAAACTGATGATTTCAATATTCAAGTTATAGGTAGATAAAAATATCAATAAAATATACACAGAATGGCAGTAATTATACCGCAGGTACAACAAGAATGTCAATGTGTATTTTGTTTTCGCCTTTCCGTCCGTTCATCCGTATGTCCGTTCATCTGTCTGTATATTTGCCTTCCGTCTGTTCCATCTGTTAGTTAACATTTCCATCAAAGTTTAAGCTTAGTTTTATAGTTTGCTCTGTTTTCATGAGAGTCTTTTGGAGAACTTGTTCATATGTGCTAAGTGTTACCACAAGATGGATAGTGATCACCTTGCATCACCCGTAAAGCTGCTGCTGGCCTAAGGTCAAGGTCAGAGACCTGGAAATTTGTACAACAGTTACGTTAAAGTTTGCATTAAGGTATTGCTTTTGCTCAGTGTTCTTGAAAGTTTGTCCTGGAACTAGTTCATATGTGTCTAGTCCTACTACAGGATAGATACTGATCAGTTTGCATGACTGCATGCTGCTGTTGGCCTAAGGTCAAGGTCACAGACTTAAAAATTAGTATAATTGCTATGTCAAAGTTTGCGCTGTTTTTGGTTTTGCTTTTGCTCTGTTTTCCTGAAAGTTTTATCTGGAACTGTTTCATACATATTTGATAAGTGTTACCACAGGACAGATAATACTCAGTTTGTTTTACCTAAATGATGCTGCTGACCTAAGGTCAAGGTCAAAGACTTTGAACTTAAAGGCCTAATTTCAGTTCCCACAGACAGAGGATTAACTACCTCATTGAGTGCTCAGTGGGCGGGGCTACTGCCTTATTGATAAAAATTAATCACTATCAACTGTATAATTGATACATTAACCCCAGTCAGCTGTAAATCATTTTCCAGGTAAATTCCTCCACAGCCAATCAGGTCAGCAAGCTTTTTCTTTTGAGTATGCATTCTTTTGTTTATTTCCAATCCATGGGATGGAACCTTTTAATGTGTGACTGAGACTATTCCTGGGTAAGACTGATTGTCTGTTTGTTAACATTGAGCATAGTTTATTTTATGTAGGGGGTGGCGCTGGCCGGAGGTATATATGAGCGCTTGCTGTAGTTGGGTTGGAAAACAAACGAATTCTGCCCACACATTTTACGAGATATGGTTTATGTTCACTTTGCTTGAGTCATTTTGGGGAAGAATGTGCTTCAAACAAAATAAAGTTTGACACATTGGTCATGTAGCAACCACTGTACTTTTATATTGTTCACCCACATATTCTTGGGTTTAAAGTCTCATCCGAAAGACCGGAGAAGCGGGTGATCGATATTGCGACCCCTGGATTGCTTGGCAAGGCACTGTTTAACTCACTTTCAACCGGTTATTCTCTTTTCTGTACGATTTTCTCTACTTATGCCCGAAAAAAATTAATAAAAAGGAAAAAAAAACTGAAAGAAAAATGTATCTTAAGTGCATTTAAAATGACATGAAATAAACCATATCTCGAACGATTTGTGGCCAGACGTTGTTTTTCCAACCCAAATACAGCAAGAAAGCAGGGGCTCACGTACACCCCCAGCCAGTGCCACCACCTACAGAAGATGAACTTAACATAATACTTGAAGGCAAAATGTTGACAAACAGACAATCAGTCTAGCCCAGCGATATTCCAGGTCTTATATCGAAAGGTTTCATCCTAAGATTTGGCAATAAGCAAAAGAATACACACTTCTAAGTAAAACTTTTACAGAGATGTATAAAGTTTAAAGCCTGTGACATTGACTTTAGGTCAGCAGCAGCAGAATTTAGGTGACACAAACTGAGCAGTATATATCCTGTAGTAACACTTATCACATATGCGCCAGTTCCAGTAAAGACTTTTAGGAAAACAGAGCAAAAGCAAAAACTTTAACGCAAACTTTAACATAGAGAGTTTAGAGTTTATTTATTTTCAAATTCCAGAAGGTTTAGCCTTATATCGAAAGGTTTCATCCTAAGATTTGGCAATAAGCAAAAGAATACACACTGAAATCCAAATCCATGAGGATACAACATAACATACATGATGGCATATGACAGTGTAAAATATAGAAACTGTGCAGTACAATTACTGAGTGCAATAGTAAATCAACTGGCATAATATACTAAATTTTGTCAAACACTGTTTATACAAAGTTGGATCAACAATTACTGGAAATGGTAATCTCATGGAGAAGGTGTTCTTTAAATACATCATATAATTTGCACTCCCATAGTACAAAACAACATAATCATATACAAGAACAAAACAAATTGATGCAGGCAGCATATCAATAGCATATCATTGTAGCAGCATGAAATCCATAATGACACGCAGTGCCTGCGTCTCATCATGAAATTCACACTGGTACACTTGTTATCCAAAAACGAAATAACTACTTTGTTTACTGTAGCATCACATGAAGTAACACATGCATATGCACTCCTGTAAGTACATGAATAATTGCTGGAAACAATTTTTTTTACAGATTTCAGACTTAAATCAACGGCGGCTTGCATACGGGTACATGTGGCGGAACCAATGTCCAAACAGCATGACCCGCATGCAGTGCTACCCCCGAAATAAGCATGGACTATGTAATATAACTAAATTTCATTCATGTACTAACATAAATACATAAATATCAATAAATTATCTAAATACTGAATTACAAAAAGATAGAACATAAGTAACAGAACAACAGTGAAATTTGCCTAACATTGCTTATTCATTGTTAAGTTTCCCAAACCGTTCCAGACCTCAAGTTAGAGTAATATCACAATATTCAATTGAAACTGAGATCGAGATCTTGGGGTTGGCTGGCAACTGATTGGGTCGATCCCTACCTAGTTTATAGCCAACTCCATGATATTCAGCAACTACCCCATAAGCACCTTTGCTATATAATAAATGAAATACTCATCTTTACAAATTGAAATGTATGATAGATCAGTCGTCCGAGATATTAAGAAATGTAAGAGAATATATAAGCAGATCAGGATAATTCCCCAACAAGCCCCTTATCCTTATTCAGCATGTTCAGTCTAATCAGAAAATGAAATTTATACAACATAAAAGCGAAAATTTTGGAGCCAACTGATAACTGATTGGGTCGAACCCTTCCCAAGTCTGTAGCTGGCTCCATAATTGGCAATACGTGCTCGTCTGCACCAATGCCCGATATAAAAGTTAGATAAGCGATACTTTGTCCAGAAAACACGTCTCAATGGATTTTGAAATACACTGATGTCCATTTTTCGAATTTATAATGCCCTACATATATTTCGACCAAATATAGTTAGCGAGGTAAATATACTAGATATCGTATCTAGCTAGTTTGAATGAAAACATAGTTCAGTTACGAGAGCCCACACCATATAATAAATCTGTACGCAGTTTAAGAGCATGGAATATAAAAACACATACCTTACGAATACAGTTAATGTTAGTTGAATTTACTAAATCGATGAATTTAAACATACTCGGTCTTCTCCAGTAATATTGCGGGATATACTGTTTTCTTAGATCGATATAAACGGGACATTCTAATACAAAATGGTACTCGTCTTCAAGGATTTGACAAAAATTGCATCTTCTTTCTGCTAACGGAATACTGTTTGGTTTTACCCATCTACCTGCTTCAATCTCTAATCTGTGAAATGACATTCTTAATCTACTTAAAGCTTGACTAAATTTCCAAACATTTACTTTATCTAAATAGGGTTGAAACTGAAAAATAGCGATACGTTTATAAAAAAATTGCATGGGTAGAATTCTCTAAACTCTCTTGCCAGTTCTGTATGAATGTATCAGTAAGACGTTGTTTTAGAAGTGAAATGAAGACATTATAATTCCCAACTCCTTGCTCAAGCCATACCTCGTAAAACCCTAAAGACATTAAAAGATGACACACAAGTGATGCCCAGTTTATTTTATTTGGGACTAAGTCCATATTATTAACCATCAACTTATACACTAATTTAATATACTTATTGTCATGACATGATAAAATTTTTAACCAATATTTAAGAATTGATAAGTAACGCTTAGTTCTGCAGTTTGTTCTCCCTAACTCCCCATATACGAAATCGTTTTGTGTAGTTTTCTTCACCCCCAAAAGTCGCTTACAAAATTGAATATGTACCCTTTCAATGGCATTTGCGGGTATTAAACCCCACACTTCACAGCCGTAGTTTAAAATAGGCAAAATCAGTTTATCAAATAGTTCGTCTTGCAGTGGCACTATGGAGTTAGTCCGTGCGACCATGGAGACGGTAAACACCAAGACTCTAGAACAGAACAGATTATCAAATAGTTCAAGAATGTGTTTCGGTGATATATATGTAAATTTATACAAATATTTGTTCATTTTAAATATAGCTTTCTGAGCCTGTCTTGCAAGCGTATTCTGTGTTTCTGCAAAAGAGCCTCCTGGGATAAACAGTACACCTAAGTATCGGAATTTTTTCACTATTTCAAGTTGAACGCCCTCATAGTAAAATCTAAG
The DNA here is from genome assembly GCA_963989385.1 of Ctena decussata. Lineage (NCBI taxonomy): Eukaryota > Metazoa > Mollusca > Bivalvia > Lucinida > Lucinidae > Ctena > Ctena decussata. Next base: position 37,072,195 of record OZ022513.1, read on the forward strand.
ATTTCTTTGTATTGAACCACCTTTTCTAAAAACCATTACATTACTTTTTGATACATTGATTTTTAGATTCCATTTCGTACAATATTCTGATAACAGGTCCAACCCTTTTTGAAGTTCTTCTGCACTGTTAGAGAATAAAACAATATCATCTGCACATAATAACAAAAACATTTTGAACATATCAACATCGACCCCTTCTATACCCGAACAAATGAACTGTTCTTCTATGTCATTTAGAAACAACGAAAATAGCAAGGGCGACAAACATTTGCCCTGCCTTACACCCAAACTACAATAGAACTCATTTCCTGTTTCATTACAATATTTAACTCTTGATTTAACAGATGAATACATTGACTTAATAATGTTAAGTATTTTCCCCCCTGAGCCCTAACTTTATCAACTTACACCATACGTTTTCACGTACTACATAATCAAATGCTTTAGAAAAATCAATAAAAGCACAGTAAAATTTTTTGCTATGATTTATCATATGTGAAATCGGCCCATGTAGTACAAAAATATTATTATAGGCTATACCGTGGATAAAATATTCATTAATTAGTTTATCTGGTCCTCCAGATTTATTTGTTTTTAACTGCTTTATTGATCTTGATATTTCATCCTCAGAAAAATTAAGGTTCAACTCCTCAACATAATGTTGAATCCGTTATTCACATATCGCTCGTTAAAATATAAAATATCTTCATCTGGGGAATAAAAAGGATCAGAAGGATTATTAACTGATTTAAAATACTCCTCAAAAGCAGATAAGGCTGTATTTGCTGGTTTAACATATTCCAGTATAACTTGGCGTTTATATTTTTAGCACGAAGACATTTATTATTTTTTTCTTTATCGAATTCAAACCTACGCTTGCGTAAAAAAGCTTTATAGCCTGATCTAGCCTTTACCATATTTATTCTATTTTCATCCGATTTTTATTCTCTGTATGTGTCTAATGTATGCAAAAAATAATATTTCTTTTCATAACATTCTTCATTATACTATGGATTTTCTTGTTTATTTGAAAAAACTTTATTTCCAGACGCATTTTTGGTAGAGTGTGATATCTTTTTAAAATGTGGAGCCGATACTTCCCCAAATGATATGGGCAAAATCAGCTACACAAGAGTTAACATCATTTTCATCAGAACAATTAGAGATTTTATCATTTAAGGCTGTTAATTTTTCTGACGTTGAGTAATGTCTCAGCCTATCCAAGAAATCATTCTTAAGGTCATTTTCCCATACTTATACGCCATTTATTAGCTCATTTTCTTCTGACTGTGAAGTTGACTTTGGTTGGCCCTCTGACAGTTGTAATGTAAATTTGCCTATAAAAGTGGTCAAAAATGAACTGTCGGTATATTTCAAAATTTCCACCGAAATGTGTTCTCCTGAACTCCCTCTAGAGGCACAAAAACAAGTTTTTGGGTGCGAAGCACACAGACTGAGATTTTTGGTGTAATATGCCTGTTTTTATTATTGAATGTATGGAAAACAGGAAAAGTTTTATAAAGATACTCCCCCCCCCCCCCCCCCCCCCCGTGCCTCAGCTAGCCAGTTTGCATGCATGTGTATCCTGTCAATATACACATTATATGTGAGTGGCAAGCTGAGGCACGTGGGGAATGATAGTCTACAGCTGAAAAACTGAAAAGTGGGTGGGGTAACTAGACTCTTTGCAAATAAAAATAAGGTTAGAATACCTTTTCTTTACATATTAGTGTTTGCTATAATGCATATATAGTGTTCCCTTTATTTTAAACATGTTTAACAAAATAGAATTCAGTAAATATGAAAAATCGAAATATCGATGTATTTTGGATGACTGAAAATTTCACTTACCCTTCTTAAGAGTGTCAGCAAGAGTTAATCTGCTGACATGATATTTCTTCAAAATCAGTATCAGAACTTCTTTAAAATGCATAAGTCTACATGTTAATGCTAAAATCATCAACATTGGCCTCTCATGAAAGCTGCTGTAATTTTTTGAAAAATAGGCAAATTTGCATTGAAACTGTCAGAGGTCCTTTGAAAGAAAAATTAATGAGACAATGATCCGACAATATATTTGGTTCTTGTACTTCGAAATCTTTAATAAAAGCAAAGAGTTCCTGAGACGATAAAACATAATCCACTACGCTAGAACCTCTACTGCCTACAAACGTATAACGTCCAATCCCATTATCCTTACCTACCCGCCCATTCAAAATTCTTACCCCAGTTTGTTTACAAAAATCTAGCAATAGTAATCCATTATTATTCACGTGACCTACATCTTCGGAATCGCGATGCATATAACGGTCTGGCGTATACTCTTCAGGTAAGACGGACATGTGAACGGACCCGTCGTCTACAACGAAATCTAGATTATTTGAAGTGCGACTATTGAAATCACCGCATATTAAAAAATTACAGTTATTTTCAGATTTACTATCAATGCTAACTACTGATTCTAATAAACGATCGAAAATATTTGTTTCATTTAAAGACTGACGACTACTGCCATCGGGTGTGACATAGCAGAGACAGACATACAAATCACTATTCATCACCCCGTCCAATCGAAACGCCGGAAAAATGGTAAGAACGTCGGATATGCGGTATTTTCACGCCGAATTGTGGTCTTTTTGTCAAAATCGCCGCCATTTATTTTGACAGCGTGTTACAAAAGTCGGATGAATTAATAGTTAAAAACGGTAAGTGAGTATAACGAATTAGCCTATCTGGATCTACATAGATTTTACTAACTGTTAAGACATCATTTAGTTTAGAAACTACGTTTGTTTGTCGTAACATTCAAAGTGATTTTTGTTTTATATGTTCGGCCTTTCGCCTAAACCTTATTCACGTCCTCAAGTTTCGTACTTTTTTTTAATTTTCATTGAAAAGGGTCACAATGAGTTGGCTAAAGTAGAATTTTAAACGTCCTCATACCATTATCGGGAACCGAGTGATTCATTTTCCACCGAGGAAACGGTATTGGAGGCACAGTCACAAAATTTGAAAGTAACGCCGGATAAAATGGTATCAGTTTTTTTTTGAAACTGCTTATTTTTTCCATTATACAAATAAATGTGTAAACATCCAGCACATCTTTATAGCCTGGTCACTCATCCCTGCTCGCATGAAAAATCTACGAATCCTAGTGAGAGGTGAAGATTGATCTGTGCTGATGGATGGATGAATTGATGGATGAATTATTTGGGGATTTACGGTCTTTTATCATATCGGGTTAATAGGGTTCCTAAGTAAAGAAGGGGCGCAAAGGCTAGAGAAGAACAGAATTGAATCCTAGTTTGGAGGAAATTTAAATCAAAGGTGTTAACCCATTGTCCAAAACGACCTGACTCTGAAAATGCAGATGTGTATATGTTGTAAGACCTATTGTTTCGTGACAAAGCATCTAATGACAAAGCCAAATGGGCCACGGATGCATTCCACGGCACCTCCAACTGATACTATTCGAAAATAGTCCCACTGGACAAAAACCAATCAATGTGGTGACGTTGAATCAACGTTGAATCAGTGCTGATCATGTTCAACGATGTGTTATGCTAGGGTGAAATATATCCATTCACAAATGCATATATATTGTGTATGTAGGAAAAAACTCAAGTAAACAAATTTTATTCATAACGTCTTTTATCCTAAATATGGGATAAAATCCGGGAACCAATTATTTTATTTAATACGTATTTACCTAAATATTGGGACACCAACTGGGCACAAAACGTGAAATCAACATTTGAACTGGCGTCATGACTGACCAAGCGTTGTTTTAATGTTTCAATGTTCTGTGCCTGCTGGGACACATAAATTCAGTATCCTAAAATTCGAACAAATTAGATTTTACCATCAACAAAACAGTGTAGATCCTGATCAGGCTAATGCTTTGATCTTGGTCGACACTGTTTGCTCGGGTACTTCTGTCGCCATGACGTTGAATCGATGTTGATTTAACGTTGTTTCGCTTTTGTGTGCCTAGTGGGAATACTTTGGGTCAAAAGGCAACACCAAGAAACCCCTGACACAGCAGTCTAATTGAAAATGAAACAAACACGACTTACCTGTATAACCGTTACTACACATCCGTATCCTTGCGATTTGAAAAAAGGCATACAGTTAGGTTATATACATGTATATATGAATATTGAATATATTTACAAATAACAAAATAACATGTAAAATAATGCATAAATCTATAAAAATGAGAAAGCAACTATGTGTACGTGGCTGGGTTCCAATGAAAATAAAAGTATACCAGTACATAAGCAGTGGGATCCAGCTAAGCAGCCTACTAAATCTGGGTTCCAGAAACATAGTGACAAAAGGGCCAACTCGTACAGCCCAAATAGTATAACAGCAAAATATAGCAGCCTCATCTTATACTTACAAGGGAAATTATTCTTACATTGTGCCCCATGTCACAGATGGCAATAAAATTTGTACCTAGAAATTTGCATTTGCTGTCTGTTAGAAAAGTAGTCATTCTCTTACCAAGTTTAGTTTTATATACCACCGTTAAGACATGATGCTTGCATTATTGATAAAAACATTCAGAATCGAACATAGCATCAAATGTAATAATGTCAACTTTTGATTTGGCGTTCATTTTTCACAATTTTATAAGCAGGTTTACAGACTTAGAGCAGCAGGTACTAAAATGGTCTGAGGAACGTCAATACTACTACATCTGACAGCTGGAAAAATGCTGCTTGTGTACTTATTTATTTTTCTGATAGAAAAAAAGCACTTTCCAAAGAAATTGATACCAGTTTATCCGGCGTTACTTTTAATTTCAAAGTCTGTGCTTTCAGTTCGGTTTCCTCGGTAGAAAATGCATCACTCGGTTCCCGACAATAGTATGAGGATGTTTGAAATTCTACTTTAGCCAACCCAACTCATTGTGACCCTTTTCAATGAAAATTAAAAAAAAGTACGAAACTTGAGAACGTGAACACGGTCTAAGCGAAAGGCCGAACATATAAGACAAAAATCACTTTGAATGTTACAACAAACAAACGTAGTTTCTAAACTAAATGAAGTCTCGACAGTTAGTAAAATCTATGTAGATCCAGATAGGCTAATTCGTTATACTCACTTACCGTTTTTAACCATTAATTCATCCGACTTTTGTAACCCGCTGTCAAATTTAATGGCGGCGATTCTGACAAAAAGACCACAATTCGGCGTGGAAATACCGCATATCCGGCGTTCGTACCATTTTTCCGGCGTTTCGATTGGACGGGGTGTTCATCGCCAAAACAGTTTTGCTAAGTTTTATCCATAGGAAACCATCATGTGAAGTGCAGACGAGAGTATCAGCTGTAACAAACTTATCCCTAATATACAGAATTAACCCCCCTGAATTTCGTTTACTTTGCCTTTTATTTTCTTTTCGGTGCAATGCAAAAGCCTCAAATTCATTAACACAAATTTCAGAAAATTCGTTCGTCCACGTTTCTGTAAGCAATACAACGTCATTTGACTGGAAAATATTTTGAAATTCTAAGCTTTTAATTTTATTCGTGCGTTTAGTCACCAATCCTTGACAATTCAGAAGAGCACAACGTAAATTCACCACCTTCTCCTCTGATGCCTATGCGGTTTGCATATCAGCTGTTTGCCTGTCATTGTCACACGGTTCATTCATGTTTTTGTCACATGACCCAGACTGCGTAGGAATACCTGATAAACCTCGTGCGCTATTGTTGCACGACGAGTTATTTTTGTCCTTTGTGCTATTTTTATTAGTTTATTTTTAACACCTGACTTTTCCCGACTATCTCGGGACAGTGTATTTGCACGTGGTAGTGACAATAACTGTGCTCTCCTTTCTCCACGCGCCATTGTTCTTGATAATCGCTCGGAATTGTTATTGCTACATGTGTTAGACTTATTTGCATTCAGTTCTGAAGGATTAAAAGGCCTAAACAAGGAACAAGCAGCAGCATCATGTACACTGTGACTCTGCGTCTGAGACCCACTCGCGACAGATGACACTGTTTTTATACCCCGCCACACGTTCATGTTTTCCTGTTGGCTGTCCGTGTGTCTGTCCGTCCGTCGTACGTACGTCTGTCTGTCCGTCCGTGAGCACTTCTTTTCCGTTCGATAACTTGAGTATTTATTAACGGAATTTCTTCAAACTTGGCATATGAATTGGTCTTGGGAATATCTCGGTTTGGATTGTTAATGGGCAAATTTCGATATCTTGTGACAGAGTTATTGCCCTTGTCAGTGTTGCAAAAGTGGTTTTTCATCTGTTATTCCTTTACACTTTGAAATATCATAATGAAATTTCACAGAAATGATTGAAATAATATATTTTGTCTGTTGTTAGCAGAATTTTGTCCACCAGGATTATCTGTCCCTGCTCTGGGGCTATATACATGTATAAAATCATGAAAAATTCTGTATAAAATCAGGGTTGAAAGTGATTTTCCTGAAACTTGCTACAGCTTATTGAGGCAATATAAGCTTTCTGTCATGATCAAAATTTTGTCCCCAGGGGTTATCTGCCCCTGCCTCGTGGCTATATACATGTATAAAATCATGAAAAATTCTGTATAAAATCAGGGTTGAAAGTGATTTTTCTGAAATTTGCTACAGCTTATCGAAGCAATATAAGCTTTCTGTCACGATCAAAATTTTATCCCCAGAGATTATCTGCCCCTGGCACAGGGCTATATACATATATAATATCATGAAAAAAATCCATATATAAAATCAGATTTTTGGTATATCTGTGAAATTTCACAGAAATGAGTAACATTAGCTTAATTTTACAACCAGAATTTAGTCCAGCAGGGTTATCTGTCCCTGCTACAGGCATATATACATGTATAAAATACAAAATCAGAACTGAAAGGATTTTTTATGAAACATGTAACAAATGGTCAAAGCAATAACAGCTTCTAGTGATGGTTAAAATTTTATCAGAAGGAGGTTGATTATCTGCCCCAGTCCTGGAGCTATATACAAATATGAAATCATGAAAAAAAAGCTATGAAAGGTTTGCAGTGGCGGGGTATTACGCAGTCGTTTACGATGCTTTTATTTCCTTTGTTAAAATGTTTTCAGGTAAGTACTATCTACAGTGCCCTTTTTACAGCCTTCACTATTCTGATCAGTCTGCGCGGTGTGCCCATCAGCATTTTGCTCAAATTTTGTTTACATGCCCGGGAGACGGTATAGTAAAATTGTCACGTGCGTTTACTATGGATTGTTCATTCATAGTAGTACGTACAACAGTGTTTGTGCACAAATTGTCACTTGCTTGATCACGTGAATTAAGTTGGCCCACACTGTTGTTTGTTGACAATGGCCCTGGCATCTGGACATTTGGCTGATCAAAGGAGTAGTTATTGTTTATATGTGAGAAATCACCTAACCTGCTACATGTACCCTGTATTATCTCAATCCAATCAGGGAACTCGTCCCTTAGGAGTTTTCCTTCAACAACCAATTTTCTTTCTTTCTTTCTTTCTTCGTATACTGCTACACCCTCTCTCGAGGATTATGAGCAGGTGTACGATGTACACTCCAGTTTTGCAGGATGAACCTTCTTGTAGCCATGTAACTATAGAAGGGATCTTTAACCTGCACAGGGGATGTCTGTCCCTGCACAGGGGGCCTCCAGTTAACGTCCCGATCCGAAGGACGGCACACTTTTTTAATGTCATCCCTGCAAACTGACATTAAGGAAGCGTGTTTGGACACCGAAATTCAAACGCCGTTACCCGGGTTCGAACTCGGGACCTTTAGCATCAGAGGCAAGTGCGCTAACCACTGAACTACCACGCTTTTGCAGGATATATAGTATTTGAAACCTTGCTCTCGGATTTGTTGCTTTAATTGATTTCAGTTCATCCCATAGCCTTTTACGGGCTTCATTTATTTCTTTTGGGAGATCGTATCCAACACTAAATGGAGAATTTTTCAGCATATGCACCCTGCTCATGATCGTATCTGTATCACACAAATCACGAAAGTTAACAATGATACATGTAGGTCTATGGGGATTTCGATTGCCAACTTGCGCAAGGTACATTTTGCCTGCATCTAGATCAAGATTTTGTCTTATAAAGTCACGAATAATCTGAAAGCAGTTCTCACCATAATTTTCACTTATACCCCAAAAAAACAAGGTTGTTTCTCCTAGATCTTGCCTCCTAATCAATAGATTTGTACGCAAGTGTTCTCAGCAAACTTGTATTCTTGTTTGTAACTTGTATAACCTGACCTAGTTTCTCGTTTACATAACGGAATTATTTACGAAAGTCTAACATACTTCTGCTCATCTGCTCTTGCATCCCCTTAATAGAACACAGTTCATCATAAATAAAACATAGTTTATCATCCGAAGAACATTGCATGAACATATTGATTCTATCACCACTTTGTTCAGTATTGTTTCTTTTTTTGTTCATTGTTTGGAACCCATCTCGCGCCATGTCATCGTTACATAAACTTGTAAAAGAATTCTCAGTAGACACTGTATAACCCCAATCTGCCATCATTTTTTCAGAATATAAATCCTGAAGAACTGTTCAATGTTACCATATAATAAGCTAAGAAATATTCTTCCTCAGTTACTCAAAATCTTACTAAATTTCACATGCCCTACACAATACGATTACACTGTCCGCCAGCCGGGCCGGGTAGCGCAATCGGTAGGGCACCTGAATCGTAAGTCAGAGGTCCTGGGTTCGAATCCCGGTCTGGCCACATACTTTCGTTTCTCCTTCCGCTGATTCAAGAAGGGCTGTTGTCAGTTACTGGCGAAAGTATGTGCACTTAGTACTGGTTAACCGCTTAGGAGGTCTACGCCTGCCCAGGAATAGTGTGGTTAGGTTAACTGACCGTCCCGACATGACCTTAGTTGTTTACCGTGGACGTTAAGCATCAAATCAACCAACCAACTAACATTGTCCGCCATCTTGAACATTGTATTGTAACATAACTATTATACTAATTTCTGAATCTGTGACCTTGACCTTAGGCAGCAGCAGCATACATCTGGTGGAAGGTGATCAGTATCTATCCTGTAGTAGCACTAGACACATATGAAACAGTTCCAGTAAAAGCCTTTCATGAAACCAGAACAAGATAGATAATTATATGAATTGCGATTGTACCCCTTTTAACACTGTTTCAGCTGTATCAGGTCTATGTGAGGGTGATTATGAAAGGCTGTGTGCAAAGGAACCCCGTTTATGGGTGAAAAGATTTCCGCCTCCAACGGGGAATGAGCCCAGAACCGCTAGGTCAGCAGCCCAGCGCTTAACCCAATGAGCTACTAGGGCTCGTGAAACCAGAGCAAAAGCAAAAACTTAGCGCAAACTTTAACGTAACTATTGTACAAATTTCCAAGTCGGTGGCCTTGACCTTTGGCATGCAGCAGCTACAGGTGATGCAAGCTGATAAGAAACTATCCTGTGGTAACACTTAGGACATATGAACAAGTTCCTGTAAAGACTCTAAGGAAAACAGAGAGAAAGATAATAATTAACGCAAAACTTTAACGCAAATATTAACGGACAGAAGGATAGTCGGACCAATTGACAAACAGCCATATGGACAGACGGACAAGCAGATGGAGAAACTAAAACAATAAACCCTCGACATACTTACTGTGCCGGCCATATTATAACTGCCACTTTGTGTGCATTTTATTAATATTTTTTCTACCTATGATTTTACTATTGAAATCACCAGTTTTCGTGGCTTTTTCCAAGGTATTCATTTTGAAGATAAAGCTTCTCACAATATGGCAAAGAAAATATGCAAATTGCTATTAGATTTTCTTTAACATCTATTTAGTATTGTTGGATATCAAAATAAGTGTTTCCAGTGCATGCAGAAGGTGGAATATATTACTAGACATAAGGGCACCCCCATTTTGACGCTTTTTCGAGATTCGGAGCACCCCATGTGTAATCTTTTGAGTATACCGACTTTGTGCATCAGCCGATTTTTGAAGACTTCAATTTTTGAATTTAGCACACTTTTTACATAAGAAAACACCTTCAAACCTTTTAGCCTCTACCACGGGCTCTGGGACTAACAATTTTACTATGTTGCTGGCGAATCCATTTGTTTGTGACAACTTCTGTGACTTTCTAGTTGCCTCCCTGAAATTCTTTTCTTTTAGAGGGGTTATCCATGACAAAGACATTCCTAAGTACATGTACACATGTACCTTAAAAACTGTAGTGGGAACGAGGCACGTTAATGTGTTCTGTCTAGGGTATTTTGTAAACATGTTAGTTACCATGACACGACAAAACCAACAAATGGGCATGTTCACCCAGCGAAGACTCAGATCAGCCTGGGCATTCGTCCAGTCTGATCAGAACTTCGCTGTCCGCATGGAGCTAGCTTACAACCTTAGCTACCCTGTAAGTGCAATGGCGAAAACTCTGATCAGACTGGGCGGTGTCCAGGCTGATCTGAGTTTTCGCTGGGAACACTTGTTGGATTTGTCGTGTCGCGGCTCATTTGTTTAATGACTGTCAAGGATTGTTGCTATTTAAAGCATGTATGCCCCGTCTGCCCCGACGTAGCAGTTTGATCTGGGTCTACAGTTATTGCCTAGGAATCCATACAGATAATTAGAGTGACCGTGATATTGGTAAAAGTCAAATTTTAGGCTTCAGAATATCATAATTCTTTCCAGATAAAAGCTATTCAGAGAATGCCGAAAGCTAATCGCGAAGAGATGTTAAGAATTCTGAAGAAGGTGGATGATACGTTAAACAAGAACTGGCAGGGATATGAAGGATTTGAGGAACTGCAAGAGAAATGCTCCCGGCTCAGAACCATCCTGGAAGAAGCAGGGGATAGTGATGAACCAGGTAAAGCACTCGACATAGCCGTGCGAAAGAATCAGTGAAAAGGCTTAATAGTCCGGGGTCCAAGCGGATAAAAATTTGGCAACGTAGTACTCAGCGTGTAACAGCAATTTCTATGATTTATCATAAAGGGCTATCCCTGGGGTACACGTTTTGCTTTGTTGCCAAGTATGAAAATACGGCTTATTGCACAAGGGAGATAATTTGTAAATACCCCAAAATCGCTTGGTTTTAGAAGGTCTTTTTTGTTTTTGTCGATAATTTTGTTATACACCACTTGGACAGGAACACTGTATTTGTATTTCGTCAAGTCAATATTAGTGTTGTAAACTAATAATACTTTGAAATTCACTTTAAGTTGTATAAGGATGCAGTGAATAGGTATAATGTGAGGTCGTTGTAACCTACGTTTTTATAGTAACATCTTCCGTAATGGTCCCATATGTCATATAGGCTTCTCTTCCCAAATTGAATTGTAAAACGTAAATATAACGTATATAAAAACATTTTTAAGCGATTATTTTGGGCACGTACATATTTCGTGTGCCATTTTCAAATGCTTAAACTTAGTGGACATTCTCTATGAAAACAGGATAAAATTACAGTAACTTTGAAACCTGCGCAAAAATGCCGTTTTGATATAGACACGTATTGCTTTTAAGTATTTAAATATGTAATACATTTATGTTATATAATGATGAAAAGATTTAACGTTACATGATCTAACTAATAAACGGCTGATAATTTCTCCCTGCAGACCCCCAGCTTTCTGAAATCATACTTAAACATCAGCCAGTGTAGTTTCTAAGCTCAGTTAGATATTAAATACTGTAAATAAATGGTTGGTTCGTGCATTTATGTTCCATAAATGTCTTTCGTGCAATAGGTAACATTGGTTAAAGCCACTTCTGTGAAATTCTGAATGGGGTTCAGCGTCAGTTGTAGAAAAAATATAATATTCTTCAAAACGATACTTGAAAAGCTAGTGCTCAGTCAAGGCGTGCATCCGAATAGACAAGAAAAGTTAGCAGAGGAGGGCATGGCATTTGTACCGAGGACGGTGTACAGATCGCACGGGAGTCAAATGATAATCCCAGATAACGATCGGGATTGGTATTGCCTAGTTGTATTCAGTATATAAGTACAATTTTAATCGTAATCTGGTAGTACAAAGATAGCCATTCTGCGTGAATGACGAGTTATCATGACTAGGCTTTCTGCATCCTGACACGGTTTTCAATATCATCATCATGGTTGATTATGCATAAATATAAGGAAAATTTTGTTAAACGTTTGTGGTTTTGTTTTATAACACAGAAAATTTGGAAACATTGTAATTCTAATCCGATTGACATATAAGGGTAATGATGACTCATCGGACGGTTGAAATCTGGAGTAACGGTTTTACAAATGCCTACTCGTCATCCCAAAATATATAAAACTTTTCGGCTGTAAATGCAAAAAAGGTACTGATGGTACATAGAAAAGCGTACTGATGGTACATAGAGTCCATAGTGTTTTATTATTTTAAGGGTGGTGTACACTCAAATTTCTAGAACTACCATGTAACAACCTTTCAAACAAAAGACACTTAAGCCTGTCAGCTAGTCTCACAAAAAATGTAACATTATCTTCAATGTACAAGCAAATAATGATAAAAGTTTAGATCCTTTAAGAGCAAAGAAAACATTCATAAGTAAGAAGTACGTGTTCATGGTTATAATGACCAGAAAGCAAAACTGACCTAGATTAAGTCTTAATTGTTGACCCCTGGCCCCACCCAGAGGCCCCGCCACACCACTTAGACATTCAATATTCAAGGAAATGCTACAGATATATCAAGTATCAAATATGAATACAATCCAACATGTGGTTACAGATAGATGAGCAATCAAATGGTCTAACGCAAAACTTTGACGTAGACTAAGTCCTAACTATTGACTCCTGGTCCCTGCCAGGGGCCTTATTCAAGTGTTTAGGTATTCCGTATTATAGACAATGCTATAAAGATCAACTGAACCATATATGATAAGAATCTGACATGTGCTAACAGAGATATGAGCAATCAAAAAAGTTTGACGCCAAACTTTGACGTAAAGTACACGAGCTGACAGACGGGAGGACTGACGGGCGGACGAACGAACGAACGGACAAACAGACGGAATGACAAAACTATATACCCCCTGACGCACTTCATGTGTCGGGTATGAGTCCCAAGTTAACTCAAAGCCAACTGCATGTATTCATTACTGTGACCTCTCATGACCCCTGCGATCAATTTAACCCAAAACTGGGACCAATTTCAAATGAACCGAATACCACTGTCACTTTATACCAAGTTTTATGTATTTCCGATGAGGTTAGAAATAGATATAGCTTTCGATACAACCCCCTTTGAAAAAACTCGAACATATCTTAATATAGCCTTTTTAGTTATTGGCTTGCGCTTTCGAGCGCAGGCCAGTATTCAAGTGGTTTAGTGATACCGAGTTATTTTCGGAAGAAACGATACGTCACGCTTAGTCGGAAAATACCAGGAGAGTGTGTACACAGTGAGTGTGTACTGCAACGATTCGTTCTAAACTTTTTTAGGGCAGCAATTAAGCCAAAGAGATCGGAAAGTTCGTTCCGGTTTGAGACAGCATTTCTTCATTATTTTCTTCACAGACATAACAAACAAATACCTCGTTCGATTTTGTCTATTTTTATCCATATCCGATTTGCCTCATCCAGTGACCTATAAATACTCTCTCTATATAGGTCACTGCCTCATCTGCTAAAAATAACGATGGAACCTTTACTCTATTTTTGATAGTTCATGTATTTTTTTTTAAATATTTCCGTTAAAAAGCACGTTTTCCTTTTACAAGTGCCTTGAACTTGGCCACATTTCGTTTGCTTTTTATAAACTGATGGCATAAAAAATGAAACTCTGAATGCAATGCAAAGTATTTGGCTTTGCATCCAAAGAAATATACCATATTGCTTAGCGCAAAGCATTAGCTTTTCCAAAAAATCATGCAGCCGCGTTGCGAAAACTAGGACTTAGGGCATCGCATAATCTGACTAGTCAGAGCAGCCGGCACACTGTCCAGCGCCGATGCATTCGTTGGATCCGATCAGTCTTTTTCGGCATGTATATATTCTTCATCTTTCATGCTGAGGCTAGACTGATCAGACTGCGCTTATGCCGGAGTGGGCTGATCTGTGTATCAGTGTAAAATCTGAAAGAGCAGAGTTCAAATTTATTGTTTAAATTTAGAAACAAGCGCTTTTGACGATTTTCTTCCCTTATCACATTTACTGAAAAGAGATAAATTTCATTTGTCGGGAGTTCATGGAAATACGAACGCAATGGGTTCCGTGCTTTGTTATTCCCAAATGGTGTAAAGCAAGTTATTGTCCCAAACAACAGCAGCATGCATTTTCTTCTCAGAGTGTCAAAATTTTGTTCCAGTCACTGCCACTGATGCCACTTAAACCAAAAATAAACTTCAGTAAATATAAATTTATTGTCTTCTTTTGATGCCAAGTTCAGATGTGTCAAGATTCCATAGACATGGGTTTGAAACAGCCTTTCCTAAAATTTTGATTCAGACTAAAAGTGACTCAACAGCCGTGAAGAAGACTTGAAATAGGTCCATATAGTTATTTTCCTTGAGACATGCCTAAAACGGCCGGCCAAAACGTTGGAAACTGTTGTTGTTTTTGTGTGTGTGTGTGTGTTTTTGTGTGTGTGTGTTTATTTTTTATTTTTTTTTTTCAATTTGTTTTTCAAATAAGTTCTACAATTGTTTTTACCTTACACCCGTGGATAATGCCACCATTCAATAAGTTAGAAATTAAATACTTTGCTAAATAAAAGTTAGCAACAGAAAGTGCTCTAACAATCGGGTTCACTTCAATAACAACTCATGAAAATTTCACTGTCTTAGCTGGGCAAGCCTTCCTTTTAAAAGGAAATTTTATTGCACAATAAATCCACCATGTAACAACACAGAAGAAATAAAATTTCCTTTTAAAAGGAAGGCTTGCACAGCTAAGACAGTGAAATGTTCATGAGTTGTTATTGAAGTGAACCCGATTGTTAGTGCATTTTCTGTTGCTAGCTTTTATTTAGCAAAGTATTTAATTTCTAACTCATTGAATGGTGGCATTATCCACGGGTGTAAGGTAAAAACAAGTGCAGATTTTATTTGAAAAAACAAATTGAAGATATATTTAAACACACACACACACACATACACACACACACTCTCACACACACAACAACAACAAAAAAAACAGTTTTCCAACGTTTTGGCCGGCCGTTTTAGGCATGTCTCAAGAAAAATAACTATATGGACCTATTTCAAGTCTTTTCTTCACGGCTGTTGAGTCACATTTAGCCTGAATCAAAATTTTAGGGAAGACTGTTTCAAACCCATGTCTATGGAATCTTTGCACATCTGAACTTGGCATCAAAAGAAGACAATAATTTTATATTTACTGAAGTTTATTTTTGGTTTAAGTGGCATCAGTGGCAGTGACTGGAACAAAATTTTGACACTCTGAGAAGAAAATCCATGCTGCCGTTGTTTGGGACAATAACTTGCTTTACACCATTTGGGAACAACAAAGCACGGAACCCATTGCGTTCGTATTTCCATGAACTCCCGACAAATGAAATTTATCTTTTATATTGATGCTATGTTTTTACATTAATTTTATTACTCATTCGTGAAGTTCTGACTAATTTAACGCCAAGCAAAGGACGAAAAATATTTATTAACCAACGTGTTTGGTAATGATGTACAGCAGCCGTCACTATACATGCTATACGTTACGTCGGCCAATCATCTATCTGAATTATCCGCGATGTTGCTTACGCGTAAGATTGCATAAATGTCAATCGGAGCACGCTCGGCCAATTCCGTGAATCAGACCTCGGGCGTATGTACAGCGGAGCAATATGCAGCAAAATCCAACATTTTGTTAGCCCGAAAAGTATACGCCGAAGCCGTAGCTCCCTATGTCTACGAATGATAATTGATTTTCGACCTGCGACCTTTTTCAGCCGTTGCACAGACATTCATTTAATGCTTTGCTGTTATTAAAACAAAATAGTCAATTATTCATGCCGAGACAGAACATACATTTGTTTCTTTTCATTTTATTATCCCCCGACCGAAAGATTCGGAGGATATAGCGATGAGCTTGGTGTCCGTCCGTCCGTCCGTCTGTCCGTCCGTCCGTAAACATTTTCTTGTCCGCTCTATATCTTGAATACCCTTTGGAATATTTTCATGATACTTCACGTTTATGTAGAACAGGTCATGACGAAGTGTCTCGTACAAGAACGGTAACTCTTGCTATTGTACCTTTTGAGTTATCTCCCCTTTGGTGATTTTTTTGCGGATTCGTGTCCGCTCTGTAACTTGAATACCCTTTGAAATATTTTCATGATACTTTACAGATATGTAGAACAGGTCATGACGATGTGTCGCGAACAAGCATGACAACTCTGACTTTCTAACTTTTTGAGCTATTTCCCCTCGATGGTTTTAGCTGTGATTTTGTGTTGATTTCGTGTCCGCTCTATAACTTGAATACCCTTTGGAATATTTTCATGATTTTTCACAGATATGTAGAACAGGTCATGATGATGTGTCGCAAACAAGAATGACAACTCTTGCTTTCTTACTTTTTGAGTTATTTCCCCTTGATGGTTTTAGGTGTGATTTCGTGTCCGCTCTATAACTTGAATATCCTTTGAAATATTTTCATGATACTTTACAGATATGTAGACCAGGTCATGACGATGTGTCGCGAACAAGAATGACAACTCTTGCTTTCCTACTTTTTGAGTTATTTCCCCTTGATGGTTTTGGATGTGATTTCATGTCCGCTCTATAACTTTAATACCCTTTGAAATATTTTCATGATACTTGACAGATATATAGAACAGGTCATGACGATGTGTTGCTACAAGAGTGACAACTCTTGCTTTCTTACTTTTTGAGTTATTTCCTCCTGATGGTTTTAGGTGTGATTTCGTGTCCGGTCAATAACTTAAATACCCTTTGAAATATTTTCATGATACTTCACATATATGTAGACCAGGTCATGATGATGTGTCGCCAACAAGAATGACAACTCTTGCTTTCTTACTTTTTGAGTTATTTCCCCTCGATGGTTTTAGGTGTGATTTCCTTTCTGTTCCATGATTTGAATACCCTTTGAAATATTTTCATGATACTATATAGATATGCAGAACAGTCTCATACTTGAATGACAACTCTCTCATTCATACTCCCTCCCCCCCCCCCCCCCCCCCCCCAAAAAAAAAAAAAAATTTTTTTTTTTTACAGATTTGGATTCTTTGTCCAAATTCACTTACTAGAGAGCTCAAAATTAGATTTGTTGGGCTTGTACTTTAGAAGTTATTTAGACATTTTGGAATGTTGAGTGTATCATATGCTATACATTGTGTACATGGTGGCTGTTTGTGATTTTACCTCTGTTTAGCATTCTGGCATACTGTTTTGGCCTCTAGAGTGTTAGATAATCATGCATCTGTTGAACAGATAATGTCAATCAGAAGCATAAAAGAATGACAATATATTACTTATATGTTTTTTGAAGTGCATCCTGTTTACCAAGGCACAAGGGGCCTTTGGTCGGGGGATTTGCCATCTCCTCTGATGGCTATTTTTATTTACTCGGTGCGACAGTGCGGCCATCTTTGTTTCCTTCGTTGTTCCTAACACAACAGTCGTGTGACGTAAGTAGTCCCACGTCATACATCCGAGGTTGATTCACGGAATTGGCCGAGCGGTGTTCCGATTGCATGAATGTGTGTTGTTCGTGGAAGTATGAACAACGTCAGCCCAGTATAGGTTCATCTATGGAAATCGTCGAAGAGTGTATAACAATCCATCATGAGTGTCCATGTAGGATAGGGAAATCTCACCCGAGGGGTCGAAATTTCAACCAGGGACGAGGCTTGCCGAGTCCCTGGTTGAAATTCCGATCCCGAGGGTGAGATTCACCTATTCTACATGGACTGGGTCATGATGGATTATTTTTCTCCCACTGTTAGCGGATTTTAAACCTCAAGTCGGATTAGGCTTCAGAACAGGAAAATTCTAACTTTTTTACCAATGATCTGAAGTAAATTTTGACCAGCCCATTGTATTTATCGGGTCCTAAAATGGGTGTAAACACAGTTTGCACCTCAAAAATAGACGGAAACACGATATGTGGACTATTTTATTTCCAGAGGGCGAAAACAAAGTGCAACTTAGCCTCTCACGTCACGCGCTTCAAGTTTGCTAGGACGTTTTTAACCGGTTTTAGTGACGTCATTAAAATTGAGTGACGTCACAAACCCATGATCTGCTATCAAACGTCATTCGACATGCTTGCGTGTCCATTTTGTTCATTAAGAATTAAAATATTATTCATAAAATGAAAAAGTCTGGTTGCTAATATAAGAAAGATGTTGCCAGGTATAAGATAGAAATTTCTTATATGAGCTGAGAGCCTATCATATATAGGCAAAGGTGGGAGAATAAATATTTCTCTGTACATTTGTATAGCTGAAGTAAGAAGGCAACATTAGAGAGTGTTATAAAAGCAAGACAAGTGTCAACACAACCCCCACCCGCACCTACTATAATCCAAATCAGTAGAACGCTCCGGCACAGGAAGTTATACCAAGCATCATCGAACCATCCAACCAACCCCTCCATTGTCATAAAGCTGTCAATGAATCCCTAACAGTTTCAAATTTTAACAATTCTGAATTGTCCCCTTTTTCTGTACCTGTGTCATTGTAAGAAGCTTCCAGTTCATGCTATTCATGAACACGTTGATGGCCAATAGGAAAGTCATCAGATGCTAAAAATGTGTACATAATATATCGTTTTATGGAAATGTTTGTTGCAATGCGTATGCGTTAACTACTCGCCGACATTACCGACTTTTACATACACAACACGGTCCGTTGTACATATAAGCCACACACACAGATGCATGGAATACATTTTTTTTCAGTAAATGTCATAAGGGAAGAAAATCGTCAAAAGCGCTTGCTGCTAAATTTAAACAATAAATTCGAACTCTGCTCTTTCAGATTTTACACTGATATACAGATCAGCCCACTCCGGCATAAGCGCAGTCTGATCAGTCTAGCCTCAGCATGAAAGATGAAGAATATATATATGCCGAAAAAGACTGATCAGATCCAACGAATACATCGGCGCTGGACAGTGTTCCGGCTGCTCTGACTAGTCAGTTTATACGATGCCCTAAGGCCTATTTTTCGCGATGCCGCTGCATGATTTTTGGAAAAGCTAATGCTTTGCGCTAAGCTATATATAAACACTGTTTCTTACACAAGTTTTGGTATATTTGTTAGGATGCAAAGCCAGATTGCATTCAGAGTTTCATTTTTTTATGCAATCAGTTTATAAAAAGCGAAAGAAATGTGGCCAAGTTCAAGGCACTTGTAAAAGAAAAACGTGCTTTTTAATGGAAATATTAAAAAAAAAAAAAAAAAACATGTACTATCAAAAGTAGAATAAAGTTTCCATCTGTTATTTTTAGCAGATGAGGCAAATCGGATATGGATAGAAATAGACAAAATCGGACGAGATCTTTGTTTGTTATGTCTGTGAAGAAATTATGAAGAAATGCTGCCTCAAACCGAAACGAACTTTCCGATCTCTTTGGCTTAATTGCGGCCCTAAAAAAGTTTAGAACGAATCGTTGCAGTTCACACTCTCCTGGTATTTTTCGACTAAGCGTGACGTATCGTTTTTTGTTTTTTTTTCGAAAATAACTCGGTATCACTAAACCACTTGAATACTGGCTTGCGCCCGAGAGCGCAAGCAAAAAAAAAGATCTCAATTTATCTCAATGCAAGTCTCTTTTGATACCAGTGAAAAACATTGCCCTTCCTGTTACACTTATTTTGTCCGAAGCAAAGAAATGTCTACTATTCATTATAAATTGTAGGTTAAAACAAAATATGACGTCACAATTTCAACCAGCGTCACACAATTAAGCCCCATTTTCAGGCTTGGCAACATGGCAAATAATAAACTTCAGTCTTTTATCAGCTTGAATCAAACATATACGCTGAGTACTACGCGCTCATTATTTGGGCTAGCTAGCGAAATTGGACCCCGTACTATAGTATTCTCACAGAATATAATGAATAGTAGATATAACGGTCAGAGTTTTATTTATTTAGTTTAAAACATGAACTATATGGAGCCACTTTATTTTCAATATTCTATTGCTGGGTCTAGCTGTGCAGACGTCGTCTAATATAGACCACCATTTTATAACATTCTTAGAATTTGGTACAGATGGGTCTGAGCAAACATTAAAGATTTTGATCAGACTGCTTCCAAGGCACAGTCTGATCACTGCATGCACTCTGTGCCATTCCATCTGCCTGTTTTGGACGCATAATTGCATTGTAAATACAAACGATTCCCTTTTAGGACAATTATTTTATATATGTTAGGCGTCCTATTTTTTTTTTTTTTTTTTTTTCATTTTTTTAGAGTATCCGAAAAAATATAGTTTAAGGGTTGTCTTGTTGCACTTTGTTATACATGTAGTCTAATGTTTAGTTATAATCTCAACTTGATATACACACTTCTACGTAGGTATACATGGGGATAGCGAACACTTCCCCTCCTAAGCTCACATGAAATGTACCTGTGTGTCAGTTGACCAAACAATATTCAGTGTGCGTTTTTAGCCTGAGTGTACGTGTATGTGTTTTCTTTGACTAATCTCGTCTGTTGTGATAGATTCAGATACCAGCGGCAAGTCAGGAAAAGTTGTATTTCAAGTGAAAATGTTAGAAAACATGTTGGACAATTATCAGGTACGTGTATCTTTGGAACAATAATAATTGCAAAGACATTGTGGTGCATGTAAATACATCTGTAAACCTAACATCTGTTTTCATCAGTAAATCTTGGATTCCAAGATAGAAACAGTCAAAGAGACAGCTGAAAATAACAGTTACTCTATAGTACCATGCGAAGTACTTATTGCTTTTGTGAAATCCAGACTTTTACATACCTTAAAGGCTCCATAGTCCTTTAAAGGGTAATCGCCTCAATGTTCGTGCGCATACATTTTGACGCAGCGTCATTGTTTCCTGCTATGGTTATCATGACGTCGTTTGCCGTAACGCTAAAACGTTTACGTCACTTTCGAAGAAAACATGGGCTCTTTGTTGAAACAAACGTATAAGTGTTTTGCGACAGAAAAATGGTAAATATATAAAACTGTACAAAAGAAAAAATACGACAAAAATGGGGCTGAAGAATTTTATACGGAAAAGAGAGCGCCAATTTTTTTGGCGGGTAGTATGTAATTTTTTAGGAATTAAATGTCAGGTAAGGAGAGGATGTGAAAACTGCAAGTGAGTTTTGAATCTCGTAATTACTTAATGCAAGTATAAATATACGAGTAAATAAGGACTTGGTACCGTTTGCTTGAGTCATGAAATACCCATGCAAACAGTGAAAGCGGAGATCAGACTGAGCAAATGCGCAGGCTGATCTTAGCTTTTATTGTTAGCTCATGTTGTTACGGTAATTTGTTTTGTCTTTTTCTTTTCTTTTTGAATAATTGCTTCTAAGATTTAACGCAAGTGACATAAGACGATCAGCCATATTGTTCTCGTAAGATACAAATTTTACAACGGCTAGGCGGCGACACTCTTGTTTTCACTAATCGCCCTAGACTTTCCACAGGATTCATAGATTGTCGATGCGAACAGGGAAAAATTATCAAAATGCATATCCTCTAAAATTGGTCTCATCATTAAATGATAATTTGAAATCATGCACCACGGACAAAGCTTTGCCGTGAAAATACATGTCGGGCAGTGGCCAGGTCCAACAAGTTGAATGTTCGCACATAAACTTGTTCATCAGATATAAATGTGATATAATCTGGACCAAGAAAAAAGGTCGAAATTTTATGAGAAATA
This sequence comes from Ctena decussata, assembly GCA_963989385.1. Classification (NCBI taxonomy): domain Eukaryota; kingdom Metazoa; phylum Mollusca; class Bivalvia; order Lucinida; family Lucinidae; genus Ctena; species Ctena decussata. The sequence continues at coordinate 37,094,065 of OZ022513.1, forward strand.
ACAATGAACATGCTGCCTAGTTTCAGTCCTTGGAATTTCTCTCATTAATGTGTTGTCTGCATACGAGAAAATTTTGATGGCGACAATTTCATATAGACTATATGTTCAAGACACAAGAACATTGCTGAAATTGAATAGGGAATTATATTGCATTGCTATAAAAAGCATCGAAAGGTAAGAGCGCTATCCATATGGCCGTTGATGGCGCCAAATAGAAAGCGACGTCAACGCATAAAACCTTGACGTCAACGCGCTTGTATGAAAACCGCACGAAATAAAAGTGGTTTTCCTTCCATAACGCGAATATTTGGTCGATGACCTATATTTTTTATTTGCTTATTTGCACGAGGCGGATCATTCCTTTACTATATCAAAAGTATATAAAAATTTCAATGGTGGAACTTTTTATATTGAAGAAATTCCACGTTTTTTCCAATAATGGAAAATGGCGGGAAACTAAAAACTGAAAATAACCTATATAATGAGACATACGACGATGACAATTTTGATAGGCAAACAAAGAGACAAGAAAGAGGAGTTGATTAATCTTTATTTCGAAACGATCGGTCATCTATTTTCTCGGATAAAGTGTTCGTAATAGACATATTCATGTTTTAAACAGGCACATGGATGGCGCTGCGTTATCTCAAAAAGTAATACGGTGACCCCATTTTTTTATTTCATTTTTTCACTTAGCATATAATATTCCACCACTGTGTGAAGTTTCAACAAAATTTCAATGGCAGTTTTTATAGGGTGATTTCCCTTTAAGTGATAAAAACGTCAAAACGCAAATCATTATGAAAAGCGCTTCAAACTTCACGTTTGGTGATAAAATACTTGTTCATGTGCATAAATTGACCCATATACCTAGCAAAAAGCATGGGAAAACTGTTTTTGAAAGAGGACCAATCGATCTATGAAATTCATTTTTTTCTTTCCTGGTTCTCCGTCGAGCGATTCAATATAAACAAAAGCGGTACAGTGAATAGGACTCCACGGATGTACATTGTATTTTTACCAGTTTTCATTGTTTTTGAAATCGAAAGTAGGTCATTCTAGTTGGCAACCCAAATGACCCAAATCAATTTTTGAACTTTTTCATGCGAAGCTCAATGATGTTTTACTGGTTTAATATTGGCTAATCGCGGTCATTTACAATGACGAAACTATGGCGAGAGGCTCGTAGCCATACCTCACGATAAATTTTTTCATGCTGATAGAGCAATGGGGCCTTTAAAGTCAATAGTAGCTAATGTAAAGTCAGACTTAAACACAGTAATAAATAGCAGTACGTGTTTATTGTGTTTCTTAAATCCAGACTAAAACGCACCTAAAAATAGCAAGAATTACTGTAAAGTGCGAAATGTTTGATTATTTTCATTTTGTCGTAAATCCACATATAAACACTTTTCTGTAAAGCACAAAGTATTTTTTTTATCCAGACATAAACACTTTACGGTTAGGCGCAACGTATTTATTTTTTTTTTCTTAAAAATCCAAACTTGAAGGCTTACTTACTGTAAAGTACAATTTCATGTTTATTGTTTTGCTTCTATTAAGAATAAAGCAAAACTTTGTTGCTCTACAATGCCAGTGGAATTACAGACTAGAAAAGTTTTTACGGTGTATGGGTATACCTGCCTGTTTTTCTGCCATATCACAAAAGGAAAACTAGATATATGACTTCCTGTTTGCTTCCCTGGAAGACGAAGCCCTTACACGAAGGGGTCTACTCTTAAAGGAAAGAGTTTGCTCTTTGAGGAGTAAATATTTCTTCTTAGAGTTGACCCCGCTTAGAAGATAGGCAAAATTGAAACCGACATCTTTGCCTCCAATAAAATAGTACCCAATTACATTATGAAAGAAAATGAAAATAATTGAAGGTTCCTGGATGGTTTATGATACCCATTACGCGCATTTTCCATTTTAGGATTTCTACACATATTGGGAGACGTACAAAGTCGTTGCAGAGCTGTTGAAGCAACCAAAATATATTCTGGTCTGCGACAAATGGGAGCAGCTCAAATACATGAACACTGCCCATTATGTAAGGTAGGTATTCAGTTTTATGTAATGAATATGCCTGCAAGGAACGTTTTGACAAAGGATGTATTTGCCAGTTCTCATGGAAAACATTTGCTCTTAAAAGCAGAAAATTCTTTCCGTTAAGAATAGATTTCTTTAGAAGAAGTTCGTCTACCAGAAAATTTGATACTCATCTGCCAATTTTATTGCGCTTGTTAAAATCATGGCGTTTAAACCATAGAGACATTTAATTCACCAAGTTTGCAGTTCAGTCCTACAATTGGAACGGAACAAAAATTCACTGATCTCGTGGCTGTAAATGTTGCAGAATCATACTGAGTCATGAACGATCCATTATTATATAAGATTCCTAATTATCATATTATCTTTGACTGCTTAAAGAGAAATATAACTTATCCGTCCCGTATGCCACTGCCAATTTTTAAGGTAAATGGTACACTTTCAGGGGAAGCAACTCTGTCATGTTCAATTTAAATTGGGATCGGCTCTTAAAGGAAAGAATTCGCTCCATTTCCTTCCATAAATATTAGTGGCTGCGTCGTCTATAGAAGCAAACATGTCCGTTTATCCAAAATAATAACGTACAATATATCCTCGTAAGCCACATTAAAATCTAGCCAAACTCTTCATGATATGACCAGACCTGCAGGAAACATCAGAGCCGCAGGAGGCAAAAATCTGCTTAACGTATTTATCGACAGCGAAGTTTTCCACCAGTCTGTGCATCCTTGTAGATCCGCTATAGCCAGTTTGTGCATGTAGATATGTACGATTAAATAGATGTACTTGTTGGTCTGAGCATTTTCTGGTTGCTCTTTATCACCATTTTTTGCAGTTTATCTGAAGTTCCCATTTTACACGCCACAACTAACAGTATTCCTATTTATTATGTCAGATTCTGGGACACAAACTTGCAGCTGGTACCAGGCGGTACCGTTGAATTAAGCAAGGACAAATCCAAGAAGTCAGAGATGTCTATTACCCTTCATGAGACTCCGTCAGAAAGAATGAGCCCGATTAAAGAGGAAACCGTGGAGGAGACCATGAGTAGTGCAACCATACAGAGAACAGCAGCCGCAACTGATTACATGGATAAACTGAAGAGGGATGCCATGCATGGTCAAGTCGTAAGTGTGGTCAAAACTTCCTAAGGTGGTGATTATCACTGATTTAGGGCAAAAACAAAAATCTGCATAAAATGCTGAAAATACAACAGATCTTCCCGAAACTTAGCAGATGCCTTCTTTATGTTGTTTCTCACAATTCAGAATCCTAAAATGCAGGACTTGTTGATGTTTAAAAGGATTTATATAAGAAAAGATCAAAGGGTAATTTTGTGCAAATAAATCTAAAAAATGACCATCATTATTGAAAATGTAACTAGGTCTGAACATAAATTAATGCATTATAAAGAGCGTCCTAACAATTATTTTTTCTATTTTTTGCACGCTATCAGGCTGCGCAGATAAAAAAGGGGTGTGGCCTGTGTCCAAATATTTGTCTAAAATACATAGTAGAGTCTATTTTCAAGGTTGAATAATTTCTATAACACACATGTAATGGTCATTGTAATATATACTGTGAGTTAGCTCAGTGGGTTAAGCGCTGGCCTACTGATCTAGCGGTCACGGGTTCGAGCCCCGCCGGAGGCAGAGTTCTTTCCATCGTAAACGGAGTTCCATTGCACACAGCCTTTCATTATCACCCGCCCATCGTCCTTATATGACTGAAATACTGTTGAAAAGGACGTAAAATCGCAAGTCATCCATCCATCATGATATACGTATAACTGACCTACCTGTATTTCATGAATGCAGTAAGTATACATGCACTATATCATGGTCAGACATTTGAGTAAAAAGCTACTGTTTTTATCTGGTCTACCTTACAATTTGAGAAAGAGTTGGAACAAATAATTGCTAGGACGCTCTTTTTAACTCATCAAAGTATCTTCAGAGCTAAGTACATTTTCAAGAACAGATTTTATTTTTCAGATTTCTGCGCAAAAAATTACCCTTTGATCTTTTCATATAAAATCACTTTTTTAAACAGCATGTCCCTATATTTTGTATTTCAAACTGTAGAGAACAACAAAAGTAAGAAATCTGCTAACTTTCAGGGAGATACGATAATTTTTTATAGTTTTATTCAGATTTCATATAAACCACACAAATCACCACCTTAATGAAATGATAAGCATTTACCCAGCGTGGACATAACGTTTAAACAATGTCGTTTCAACATCGATGCAATGCCATGACGTCAGTTATCAGTATTGATGCAGCGTCGTTGTTATTCCTTGACGTTTATTTCTAACCTGAGTCATCCGTGTGCTTTCAAGACAGTAGCAAATTTTTTTCTCACCCATGGGACAAGAATATCCCTTTCTAGAGGTGTTTGAGATTTTTCTATCTCGGCCTACTATCTCAGCCTAGGCTCAGAAAGCTGTCTCAAAATGCCAATCATTGATATATGGTACAGCCCAATTAATAACGCACTTTAATTCAACAAATCTACTTACTACTTGCCATGTAAATTGCATGCAGAATATGAAATTGACACTCAGTGATGCACAGGAAGTGTCACTGTAGATTTCTGATTAGCTGTCAATCATGAAAAAAAGCATGCACAAGGTGAAATTAACACACATGTCAAACTATTTATAGAAAAATAGATTCACGTTTATAGGAATGGCTTCAATAAGAAGTTAAGGTATTCATGAAGATTCTGTTCTATAAAATATAATGGGTGAGAAAAATAATCAATGATTGGGTTGAGGCCTCGACAAGGAAATCTCAGGCTTGTTTTCAGATTAATTAAGTCTTTTGCTCGGCAAGCCTCGCATAAGACTAAATAATCTGAAAACTAGCCTGAGATTTCCTTGTCTTGGCCTCAACCCCATCATAGATTCTATTAAAGGCCCCATAGCTCTATCAGCATGAAATATTTTGTCGTGAAGTATCGCTGCAAACTTGTCACTACAGTTTTTCCATTGATTATTATCGTAATTGGCCGGCTTTGAAAAATCAAAACGTCCTTGAGTTTACCATAAAATAGATTTGAAAAAATAACTAGGTCATTTAAGTTGCCAACTAAAATGACCTTTCGATTTCACAAGCTATATTTTATGGTAAAAACACAAGGTACAAGAGATAAAAATACAAGGTGCAGGCGTTTTACAATTGATAAAAATACAACCTACAAAATTGTTAAGCAAGGATCCCATTAATTGTGCCGCGGTTGCATTATTTCATTGCTTAACGGGGAACCAGAGACGAAAACCGTATTTTTATGGAGAGACTTGTCATTTTTCCAAAATACCTTGTTCCTTCTCTTTTGCCAGTTATATGATACAAAAAAAGCACATCAACCGAAATATTTTCATCAATTCTGAAGGCTGTACAGGTTTCATAATGATTTGTATTTCGACGATTTTTATCATTGGTAGGACTATGGAGACTTTAATCCCACACGCCTAGCCATGTGGGATAAGCTGCGCGTGAATTCGTTCGAATTTCTTTGCTCAGTGGCTTCTCAGACAGGATTTAGAAACATCTCTTCTACGTAATAATTGTCATTAGCCTA